>OX453319.1:20183066-21463066 GCA_949710035.1 Crambus lathoniellus
CCCTCTGAATCTCTCCCTGTGCTATCCTAGCCCGCTGAATCTCTCCCTATGCTATCCTAGCCCTCTGAATCTCTCACTGTGCTATCCTAGCCCTCTGAATCTCTCCCTGTGCTATGCCAGTCCTCTGAATCTCTCCCTGTGCTATGCCAGTCCTCTGAATCTCTCCCTGTGCTATCCTAGCCCTCTGAATCTCTCCCTGTGCTATCCTAGCCCTCTGAATCTCTCCCTGTGCTATCCTAGCCCTCTGAATCTCTCCCTGTGCTATCCTAGCCCTCTGAATCTCTCCCTGTGCTATCCTAGCCCTCTGAATCTCTCCCTGTGCTATCTTAGCCCTCTGAATCTCTCCCTGTGCTATCCTAGCCCTCTGAATCTCTCCCTGTGCTATCCTAGCCCTCTGAATCTCTCCCTGTGCTATCTTAGCCCTCTGAATCTCTCCCTGTGCTATCCTAGCCCGCTGAATCTCTCCCTATGCTATCCTAGCCCTCTAAATCTCTCCCTGTGCTATCCTAGCCCTCTGAATCTCTCCCTGTGCTTTCCTAGCCCTCTGAATTTCTCCCTGTGCTATCCTAGCCCTCTGAATCTCTCCCTGTGCTATCCTAGCCCTCTGAATATCTCCCTGTGCTATCCTAGACCTCTGAATATCTCCCTGTGTTACCCCAGTCCTCTGAATCTCTTCCTGTGCTATCCTAGACCTCTGAATATCTCCCTGTGCTGTCCTAGCCCGCTGAATCTCTCCCTATGCTATCCTAGCCCTCTGAATCTCTCCCTGTGCTATCCTAGCCCTCTGAATCTCTCCGTGCTATCCTAGCCCTCTGAATCTCTCCCTGTGCTATCCCAGTCCTCTGAATCTCTCCCTGTGCTATCCTAGCCCTCTGAATCTCTCCCTGTGCTATCCTAGCCCTCTGAATCTCTCCCTGTGCTATCCCAGTCCTCTGAATCTCGCCCTGTGCTATCCTAGCCCTCTGAATCTCTCCGTGCTATCCTAGCCCTCTGAATCTCTCCCTGTGCTATCCCAGTCCTCTGAATCTCTCCCTGTGCTATCCTAGCCCTCTGAATCTCTCCCTGTGCTATCCTAGCCCTCTGAATCTCTCCCTGTGCTATCCTAGCCCTCTGAATCTCTCCCTGTGCTATCCTAGCCCTCTGAATCTCTCCCTGTGCTATCCTAGCCCTCTGAATCTCTCCCTGTGCTATCCCAGTCCTCTGAATCTCTCCCTGTGCTATCCTAGCCCTCTGAATCTCTCCGTGCTATCCCAGTCCTCTGAATCTCTCCCTGTGCTATCCTAGCCCTCTGAATCTCTCCCTGTGCTATCCTAGCCCTCTGAATCTCTCCCTGTGCTATCCCAGTCCTCTGAATCTCTCCCTGTGCTATCCTAGCCCTCTGAATCTCTCCGTGCTATCCTAGCCCTCTGAATCTCTCCATGTGCTATCCCAGTCCTCTGAATCTTTCCCTGTGCTATCCTAGCCCTCTGAATCTCTCCCTGTGCTATCCTAGCCCTCTGAATCTCTCCCTGTGCTATCCTAGCCCTCTGAATCTCTCCCTGTGCTATCCTAGCTCTCTGAATATCTCCCTGTGCTATCCTAGCCCTCTGAATCTCTCCCTGTGCTATCGTTGCCCTCTGAATCTCTCCCTATGCTATCCTAGACCTCTGAATATCGCCCTGTGTTACCCCAGTCCTCTGAATCTCTTCCTGTGCTATCCTAGCCCTCTGAATCTCTCCCTGTGCTGTCCTAGCCCGCTGAATCTCTCCCTATGCTATCCTAGCCCTCTGAATCTCTCCCTGTGCTATCCTAGCCCTCTGAATCTCTCCGTGCTATCCTAGCCCTCTGAATCTCTCCCTGTGCTATCCCAGTCCTCTGAATCTCTCCCTGTGCTATCCTAGCCCTCTGAATCTCTCCCTGTGCTATCCTAGCCCTCTGAATCTCTCCCTGTGCTATCCCAGTCCTCTGAATCTCTCCCTGTGCTATCCTAGCCCTCTGAATCTCTCCATGCTATCCTAGCCCTCTGAATCTCTCCCTGTGCTATCCCAGTCCTCTGAATCTCTCCCTGTGCTATCCTAGCCCTCTGAATCTCTCCCTGTGCTATCCTAGCCCTCTGAATCTCTCCCTGTGCTATCCTAGTCCTCTGAATCTCTCCCTGTGCTATCCTAGCCCTCTGAATCTCTCCCTGTGCTATCCTAGCCCTCTGAATCTCTCCGTGCTATCCCAGTCCTCTGAATCTCTCCCTGTGCTATCCTAGCCCTCTGAATCTCTCCCTGTGCTATCCTAGCCCTCTGAATCTCTCCCTGTGCTATCCTAGCCCTCTGAATCTCTCCTTGTGCTATCTTAGCCCTCTGAATCTCTCCCTGTGCTATCTTAGCCCTCTGAATCTCTCCCTGTGCTATCCTAGCCCTCTGAATCTCTCCCTGTGCTATCCTAGCCCTCTGAATCTCTCCCTGTGCTATCTTAGCCCTCTGAATCTCTCCCTGTGCTATCCTAGCCCTCTGAATCTCTCCCTGTGCTATCCTAGCCCTCTGAATCTCTCCCTGTGCTATCTTAGCCCTCTGAATCTCTCCCTGTGCTATCCTAGCCCTCTGAATCTCTCCCTGTGCTATCTTAGCCCTCTGAATCTCTCCCTGTGCTATCCTAGCCCTCTGAATCTCTCCCTGTGCTATGCCAGTCCTCTGAATCTCTCCCTGTGCTATCCCAGTCCTCTGAATCTCTCCCTGTGCTATCCTAGCCCTCTGAATCTCTCCCTGTGCTATCCTAGCCCTCTGAATCTCTCTCTGTGCTATCCTAGCCCTCTGAATCTCTCCCTGTGCTATCCCAGTCCTCTGAATCTCTCCCTGTGCTATCCTAGCCCTCTGAATCTCTCCCTGTGCTATCCTAGCCCTCTGAATCTCTCCGTGCTATCCTAGCCCTCTGAATCTCTCCCTGTGCTATCCTAGCCCTCTGAATCTCTCCCTGTGCTATCCTAGCCCTCTGAATCTCTCTTAGCCCTCTGAATCTCTCCCTGTGCTATCCTAGCCCTCTGAATCTCTCCCTGTGCTATCTTAGCCCTCTGAATCTCTCCCTGTGCTATCCTAGCCCTCTGAATCTCTCCCTGTGCTATCCTAGCCCTCTGAATCTCTCCCTGTGCTATCTTAGCCCTCTGAATCTCTCCCTGTGCTATCCTAGCCCTCTGAATCTCTCCCTGTGCTATCTTAGCCCTCTGAATCTCTCCCTGTGCTATCCTAGCCCTCTGAATCTCTCCCTGTGCTATCCTAGCCCTCTGAATCTCTCCCTGTGCTATCCCAGTCCTCTGAATCTCTCCCTGTGCTATCCTAGCCCTCTGAATCTCTCCGTGCTATCCTAGCCCTCTGAATCTCTCCCTGTGCTATCCCAGTCCTCTGAATCTCTCCCTGTGCTATCCTAGCCCTCTGAATCTCTCCCTGTGCTATCCTAGCCCTCTGAATCTCTCCCTGTGCTATCCTAGCCCTCTGAATCTCTCCCTGTGCTATCCTAGCCCTCTGAATCTCTCCGTGCTATCCTAGCCCTCTGAATCTCTCCCTGTGCTATCCTAGCCCTCTGAATCTCTCCCTGTGCTATCCTAGCCCTCTGAATCTCTCCCTGTGCTATCCTAGCCCTCTGAATCTCTCCCTGTGCTATCTTAGCCCTCTGAATCTCTCCCTGTGCTATCCTAGCCCTCTGAATCTCTCTCTGTGCTATCTTAGCCCTCTGAATCTCTCCCTGTGCTATCCTAGCCCTCTGAATCTCTCCCTGTGCTATCCTAGCCCTCTGAATCTCTCCCTGTGCTATCTTAGCCCTCTGAATCTCTCCCTGTGCTATCCTAGCCCTCTGAATCTCTCCCTGTGCTATCTTAGCCCTCTGAATCTCTCCCTGTGCTATTCTAGCCCTCTGAATCTCTCCCTGTGCTATCTTAGCCCTCTGAATCTCTCCCTGTGCTATCCTAGCCCTCTGAATCTCTCCCTGTGCTATCTTAGCCCTCTGAATCTCTCCCTGTGCTATCCTAGCCCTCTGAATCTCTCCCTGTGCTATCCTAGCCCTCTGAATCTCTCCCTGTGCTATCTTAGCCCTCTGAATCTCTCCCTGTGCTATCCTAGCCCTCTGAATCTCTCCCTGTGCTATCCTAGCCCTCTGAATCTCTCCCTGTGCTATCTTAGCCCTCTGAATCTCTCCCTGTGCTATCCTAGCCCTCTGAATCTCTCCCTGTGCTATCTTAGCCCTCTGAATCTCTCCCTGTGCTATCCTAGCCCTCTGAATCTCTCCCTGTGCTATGCCAGTCCTCTGAATCTCTTTCTGTGCTATCCTAGCCTTCTAATATCTTACTATGCTCATATTTATTTTAATTGGACACTGTAACGGGACTCGTAGATCATTACAAGGTGAGTATCCTTCTCCTAATTACTCATTGTGTTCTCTAAGCCACTTGATATCTCTGAGTGCTATCCTTACCCCTTTTTAATATCTTCCTGAGCTCTCCTAGTTCTTTCAATTTACATTGACCCCTTAAAATTATGTGCACTATTTAAGAAGGACCTTATATAAGCTGCAAACGGCTAGAAACTTCCTCTCTCTCTCTGCCCTTTTTTTCCATACTCGATACGACTGTGCTGAACTCCTCCTAAGAAAATTAACTTTTAACTCCGTCCAAACCCGTTTTACTTATATTTAAATTTTGCATTGTAATTTACAGTTATTATATAAGGTCCTTCTTAAATAGTGCACATAATTTTAAGGGGTCAATGTACTCATGCATACAAACAACTTTTACTATGGGACCAACATTGGAATCGCGAAAAAAAATCAGCTGTTCCATACATTTTGATCTTTTCGATTTAAAATTTTCTATTGAACAGCTGATTTTTTTTCGCGATTTCAATGTTGGTACCATAGTAAAAGTTGTTAGTATGCATGAGTACATTGACCCCTTAAAATTATGTGCACTATTTTAGAAGGACCTTACTCAATACATATACTTGTAAAACCAGGAAGAATCGCATTATTTCCCTGAAAATCCGGAAAATCTTTACCTATTTTCCTCTGAATAATAATATTAATAACTAGCGGCCGCCCGCGGTTTCACCCGCGTGGTTCCCGTTCCCGTGGGAATATCGGGATAAAAAGTACATATAAACCTTCCTCTTGAATCACTCTATCTATTAAAAAAAACGCATCAAAATCCGTTGCGTAGTTTCAAAGATTTAAGCATACAAAGGGACATAGGGACAGAGAAAGCGACTTTGTTTTATACTATGTAGTGATGTTTCCCTCAGGACCCTGCCTGTGTGATGTTCTTCGAGCCGATGCTAACGGCACCTTTACCAAGAGCTGCGCCGTTTTCGTTACAACAGTTGGCAAGAGCCGTTATAGTGTCACACACCACTTACGACGGTATGTATACAGTACACATGTAATAATAATAAATAAATAAATAAATAACTTCTTACATTCACACCAATTATCTAAGCCCATGTTAATTTCATTAAGAAACTGTATCATGGAAAACTTGATAATGGATAAATATATACTTAAATACTTTTTGTTTGTAAATACATACTTAATATACATAGTTAACACCCAGACCAAGACAAATAGACATGTTCATGCACACAAATATTTGTCTTGTTCGGGAATCGAACCCGAGACCACTGGCGCAGAAGGTAGGTAGCCTACCCCTGCGCCAAATCGGTCGTAATACATAGAAAGAAGAAAGAAAGACACTTCTCATGCTCGTAAAGTTCGTGTTTATGTTGGGTATAGGCTGCATAAAATCGCTTTTTATGCTCTAGTGCATAAAGTAAAATCTTCGTCTAAGTCTTAGACTTCAAGACAAAGGGCGTCAGGTAAACAGTCACACACGCAATTAAACTTCGTTAAATAAACTTGTTATTTCATTTTGTTTCTTTAATTTTGTACACAATCCATTTTAAATTACTTACTAAACTAATGAAACTAGGCAAAATTAATGAGTTTTGTAAGAAATAAGTAATTCAAGAGCATTATGGTCTACGATCTATGCTAAAGTCACTGTGCTGCCACTGCCACGTATAAAAAAAAGAAAGTCTTCCCGCCAATATGGCGAAGTCTTTATTTTTTCTTTTTTGCAATATTGTAATTTATTTTCCTTACACTCGAAGTGAAAAGCAGAGTGTATAACTCGTACATAAAACCCATTTTACCCTCGAATTGACTATCCATCCTCGCCTACGGCTCGGGTGGATTTATACGTCTCGGGTAAAATGGTACGTTTTATCCACTTGTTGTACAATCTACTATATTTGGGACATCACAAACGAAAATTTACATAAACACAAAAACACATAAAGCCAATGGAATGTCCCAAAACGGTGCCGACACAGCATATGCTTGCCAAGTGGCCAGCGCTGATCTTCCGTCGGGACCGTGTTTGGTGGGGCTGCGATGTTTACACAAAAGAGAAAAATAAAATTCCCAAAAACAAGCTAGAAGGAAAAATGTGTGATAGTAAAAAACCACGAGCCATATAAGTAGCTTTCAGGCAGGATTCGAACCCGCGCCTCCGGGAATCCGGCCCGATGCGCGGGTTCGAATCCTGCCTGAAAGCTACTTATATGGCTCGTGGTTTTTTACTATCACACATTTTTCCTATACTTACAAAATTGCATTGTGAGTGCATAAAAATAATATAAAAAAACAACAAACTAGAAGCCAACATATTACAAATTGCTTTATTTGCCATAAATAGGGTTATACCTACATAAATGTGGTGTTATTATAAAACTTAATAAAATAGTAAATAATCAAATAGCGAAAGGTCGTGGGTTCGAATCCCATCGGAGCTGGTTGTGAGATTGGTCGATTTTTTCTTAATACTTTATTTTCGCATTTTTCAATCATAAGAATTGCATTGTGAATGCAAGAAAGTAAAAATTTAAATAACTAACGGGTGTCCCAAAAATAGGTATAGGATGATTTGTCTCAATAAAACGCGAATGGATTGGAATTTTTTCGTAGTTTTATTTTATTTTAAAGAAGAGACTTGTACAATTTATCTGAATAGAATATCTGCTAAATGGCCGCCACGGGCATTTTTGCTGTGTGCAAGTTTTCCATGACACTTTCACACATTTTGCTGCTTATTTCACACATTTCGCTACTTATTTCACCAATAACTCGGCGAATATTTTGTCTATCTTGTCTATGTCTTGTGGATCATCGGAGTAGACTTTACCTTTGACGTAGCCCCAAAGAAACAATCCCAGTGGCATCAGATGGCAAGATCTCGGTGGGCCATTTGACATCACCTCTTCTTGAAATTACGAGATTTTTCGACCTTTCGACGAGTGTTTGTAATTGATCGTGAATTTTCGTTAAATATTTGTATAACTTCTATGCGCTGTTTTATTGTGAAACGCTCCACGATTAATTTTACATGTGTCAAGATGAAGTATGTCAAATTTCAACCCGCGAAATTCAAATTCTATACGTACTTTTGAGACACCCTTTATATTATATTTATTTTATTTATTAACAACAAGAGTAACAAGGGTGTTTAGGTACATACAGTCCCACAAAACCGACTAGTCGGTTTGACTGTGGAAAAATGAGGTCAAACACCGCGGTTTTATGTATGAATTCATACTAGCTTTCCGCCCACGGCTTCGCCCGTGTGAATTACACGACGTTGTCCCGCGGGAACGCGACATTTTTCCGGGATTTAAAGTAGCCTATGTTCCTTTCCAGGCTCTAAAGTATCTGTGTTTCAAATTTCAGCCAAATCCGTTCAACCGTTTTGGCGTGATTGAGTAACAAACATCCAAACATCTAAAATTTCACATTTATAATATTAGTAGGATTGCTTGATTTCAAAATTCGACAAGTCGTGTAAGCCTTTCGGTAGCTTAGTTGGTCAGAGCATCGGGCCAGATTCCCGGAGGCGCGGGTTCGAATCCCGCCTGAAAGCTACTTATAGGGCTCGTGGTTTTTTACTATCACATTTTTCCTATAAATTGTGATTAATGAGCGATTTTCTGAGAGGCCATTTAAAAAAAAAGCTTCCAATTGCTTCACTAGATGGCGTTGAACGAAGTATGTACATGTCTGTGGTATATTTTGGCATGAAACATATTTAAATTAATTACTTTTCAAAAACCCAAAGGAAACTAATAATATATTAAATAAGTACTACTGTGAGGAACAGAAACGAAATAGGTAAATTTAAAGATTAAGGTAAATAAATAACATCTGTCTGACGTTCCGTTTTACGTAAAAAAGTCGCGTCAAAGTAAAATTTATAACGTTCCGTTCCTTCTAACTGCATAGGTGGACATGCGCCATCTAGTGACTGAGCTTTAAGAAAATCGCCCATTAAAATATCCACTTAACCTAACCCGCCGAAATGGCGCCAAAAACTCGTCCGTGAACCAACTTTGCAGATTTTTTTTGTAATTTTGATGATGATTTCTACTTTTCTCCGTACAGGTGTGGAAGCTCTCCCTCTGCCTCCCCGTTTACGAGCTTACTTGAAAGAGTATCACTATCGTCAGCGAGTGCGCGTGCGACGACTCGAACCAGATCTCTACGGACATCACTGCTGAGGAATGTATCACGGAGATAACGCGGTTACACAATATGAAGACACTATGATTGGGACTGTAAGTCGTGTGATTGGGTTTGAAAACAAGAGTTACAGTGGAGTGTAGCAACAACTGTGAGCGACTGTTGCAACAACTGTGAGTGTTTGAGTGCTACGACGTAGCCGGTGAAAGTGGCCGTAGCCAGCGAGCGTAGCAGTGGCTAAGAATGTCTTTTGTGTTAGTGTAGTTATTACGAGCCCGACCTCTACGGACATAACAGCCGAGGAATGTATCACATAGATAACGCGGTTACACAATATGAAGACACTGTAATTGGGACTGTAAGTCGTGTGATTGTGTTTGAAAACAAGAGTTGCAGTGGAGTGTAGCAACAACTGTGAGTGTTTGTGTGCTACGACGTAGCCGGTGATATTGGCCGTAGGTATACAGAGAATTGTTAGTTCTTGTGTTTAGGTATAGTAGCGACTACGAGGTAGCCGGTGAAAGTGGCCGTAGCGGCTGTGCGGAGAACTGCATGTACTTGTGTTTTAAGTAGCAAGAGCTTTGTGTGCGCTATGACGTAACCGGTGAGAATGAAGTGCCAGGACCTCTACGGACTTCACTGGTGAGGAATGTATCACGGAGATAATGCGGCTACAATAGCCGCTGTTATGGGACTGTGAGTCGTGTGATTGTGTTTGAAGTAGCAACAACTGTGAGTGCTACGGCGTAGCCGGTGAAAGTGGCCGTAGCCAGCGAGCGTAGCAGTGGCTAAGAATGTCTTTTGTGTTAGTGTAGTTATTACGAGCCCGACCTCTACGGACATCACTGCTGAGGAATGTATCACGGAGATAACGCGGTTACACAATATGAAGACACTGTAATTGGGACTGTAAGTCGTGTGATTGTGTTTGAAAACAAGAGTTGCGAAGTCGCAGCTGAGCGTAGTGGCAAGTGTGGAGTGATGAACTGGTGTTAAAAAACTGGTGTAAGTCGTGTCCTTGTGTTTAAAGTAGCGACTACGACGTAGCCGGTGAGAGACTGTTTCGTGTCCTTGTGTTTGGAGTAGCAACAACTGTGAGTGCTACGGCGTAGCCGGTGAGAGTGGCCGTAGCCGCTGCGAAGAGAACTGTGTTAGTCATGTCCTTGTGTTTAAAGTAGCGACTACGACGTAGCCGGTGAGAGTGGCCGTAGCAGGAACTCAAATTATATTCCGCGTTACCTAGTGCAATTGTTACGATATAACCGCAACCGACCTCTTCAAATATCACTGCTGAGAAATGTATTACGAAGCTAATGCGAATTGTGGGTTGTGTGCTTGTATTAAAGTCAAGAGTTACAGTAGAGTGTAGCAACAACAGTGAGTGAGGAATGTATTACATACTACAAGGAACTTGTACTACGATATAACTATACTATACTACAAGGACTACGATGTAGCCGGTAAAAATGACCGTAGACAACGAGCGTAGTCAGGAGCTGGGACTGTTAGTAGCCACTGTGTTAGTGTACTACACGATTCCTTAGCCACTACCTACCGTCATAGTCGCTACGACTAACTACACAATGTGACGACAAACTCGTAGTCAAAGCGATAAGTGTTGTTTTTTTACAACGAATAAAACAGATGTAGTTATACCCACTGTGTTACTCTACTACAAAATCAAAATCAAATATTTATTTATTCACATAGACATAATAAGCATGTACTTATGAATCGTCAATATTTTCCTACCACCCATTTAAGACTTTTTTAACTGACAAAAACAACATACACGTTTCAGTAGCCGCTTTCTACCGTCATAGTCGCTACGACTAACTACACAATGTGACGACAAACTCTCGTAGTCAAAGCGGTAAGTGTTGTTACAACGAATAAAACAGATATAGTTATACCCACTGTGTTACTATACTACGCGTTTCCGTAGCCGCTTCTAACTACACAATGTGACGACAAACTCTCGTAGTCAAAGCGATAAGTGTTGTTACAACGAACAAAACAGGGGGGTAATTGTCTAACTCAACATCAATCGCAATCGTTTTCAGTTTGACATCCATTTGACATCCATCACTTGTTGTCGAAGAAAGTTGACAAAATGATTTATATTAATGCAGCAATGGCCGTACAATATCTTTCAATCTGAATGCGATTGCGATTGATGTTGAGTTAGACAATTACCCCCCTGATGTAGTTATACCCATTGTGTTACTGTACTACGCGTTTCCGTAGCCGCTGCCTACCGTCGTAGTCGCTACGACTAACTACACAATGTGACGACTAACTCTCGTAGTCAAAGCGATAAGTGTTGTTTTATTACAACGAATGAAACAGATGTAGTTATACCCACTGTGTTACTGTACAACACGTTACGTAGCCGCTACTAACTACACAATGTCACGGCAAACTCTCGTAGTCAAAGCGATAAGTGTTGTTACAACGAATAAAACAGATGTAGTTATACCCACTGTGTTACTCTACTACAAAATCAAAATCAAATATTTATTTATTCACAAAGACATAATAAGCATGTACTTATGAATCGTCAATATTTTCCTACCACCCATTCAAGACTTTTTTAACTGACAAGAAAAACATACACGTTTCCGTAGCCGCTGCTTACCGACATAGTCGCTACGACTAACAACACAATGTGACGTCAAACTCTCGTAGTTACAGCGATAAGTGTTGTTACAACGAATAAAACAGATGTAGTTATACCCACTGTGTTACTATACTACGCGTTTCCGTAGCCGCTTCTAACTACACAATGTGACGGCAAACTGTCGTAGTCAAAGCGATAAGTGTTGTTTTGTTACAACGAATAAAACAGATGTAGTTATACCCACAGTGTTTACTATACTACACGTTTCCGAAGCCGCTACTAACAACACAATGTGACGTCAAACTCTCGTAGTTACAGCGATAAGTGTTGTTACAACGAATAAAACAGATGTAGTTATACCCACTGTGTTACTATACTACGCGTTTCCGTAGCCGCTTCTAACTACACAATGTGACGGCAAACTGTCGTAGTCAAAGCGATAAGTGTTGTTTTGTTACAACGAATAAAACAGATGTAGTTATACCCACAGTGTTACTATACTACACGTTTCCGAAGCCGCTACTAACAACACAATGTGACGTCAAACTCTCGTAGTCAAAGCGATAAGTGTTGTTACAACGAATAAAACAGAATGTAGTTACACCCACAGTGTTACTGTACTACAAAATCAAAATCAAATATTTATTTATTCACATAGACATAATAAGCATGTACTTATGAATCGTCAATATTTTCCTAACACCCATTCAAGACTTTTTTAATTGACAAGAAGAACATACACGTTTCAGTAGCCGCTTTCTACCGTCATAGTCGCTACGACTAACTACACAATGTGACGACAAACTCTCGTAGTCAAAGCGGTAAGTGTTGTTTTGTTACAACGAATAAAACACATGTAGTTATACCCACTATGTTACTATACTACGCGTTTCCGTAGCCGCTGCCTACCGTCATAGTCGCTACGACCTACTACATAATGTGAACGACAAACTCGTAGTCACAGCGATAAGTGTTGTTACAACGAACAAAACAGATGTAGTTATACCAATTGTGTTACTATACTACGCGTTTCCGTAGCCGCTGCCTACCGTCATAGTCGCTACGACCTACTACATAATGTGAACGACAAACTCGTAGTCACAGCGATAAGTGTTGTTACAACGAACAAAACAGATGTAGTTATACCAATTGTGTTACTCTACTACACGTTTCTGTAGCCGCTACTAACTACACAATGTGACGGCAAACTCTCGTAGTCAAAGCGATAAGTGTTGTTTTTTTACAACGAATAAAACAGATGTAGTTATACCCACTGTGTTAATGTACTACACGTTACGTAGCCGCTACTTACTACACAATGTGACGGCAAACTGTCGTAGTCACAGCGATAAGTGTTGTTACAACGAACAAAACAGATGTAGTTATACCCACAGTGTTACTCTACTACACGTTTCCGTAGCCGCTACTAACTACACAATGTGACGGCAAACTCTCGTAGTCAAAGCGATAAGTGTTGTTTTGTTACAACGAATAAAACAGATGTAGTTATACCCACTGTGTTATTGTACGACACGTTTCCATAGCCGCTGCCTACCGTCATAGTCGCTACGACACAATGTGACGGCAAACTCTCGTAGTCACAGCGATAAGTGTTGTTTTGTTACAACGAATAAAAAAGATGTAGTTATACCCACTGTGTTACTATACTACGCGTTTCCGTAGCCGCTGCCTACCGTCATAGTCGCTACGACTAACTACACAATGTGAGCGGCCAACTCTCGTAGTCAAAACGATAAGTGTTGTTTTGTTACAACGAATAAAACAGATGTAGTTATACCCACTGTGTTAAGGTGGTTCGATGAGCTCAGTAGCGCCACCAATGGAAATAAATCATTTACGATTTATCAAGGGCTTAGAATAAAAGTTTCGGTTAATTTGCGCAAATAGATAATTGTTTTTTCATGGCTTCAAATATGAGCATTAAGTTATGGATCTCGATATTGCTAAATGTGGCCACTTTTGGCATTATTGAGATTCATGACTTATTGCGTAAGTTTGAGTTCTTAAATAGTAGATTGTACAACAAGTGCATAAAAGGTACCATTTTACCCGAGACGTATATATCCATCCGAGCCGTAAGCGAGGGTGGATAGTCAATTCGAGGGTAAAATGGGTTTTATGTACGAGTTATACACTCTGCTTTTCACTTCGAGTGTGAGGAAACTAAATAACAATATTGCAAAAAAGAAAAAATAAAGACTTCGCCATATTGGCGGGAAGACTTTCTTTTTCTTTTTTTTTTATACGGGCATTGGCAGCACAGTGACTTTAGCATAGATTGTAGTCCATAATACTCGTGAAATACTTATTCCCTAGAAAACTCATTAATTTTGCCTAGTTTTATTAATTTACTAATTTAACATGGATTATGTACAATATTTAAGAAACAGAATGAAATACGTTAGGTATTAATAAAGTTTATTTAACGAAGTTTAATTGCGTGTGTGACTGTTTACCTGACGACCTTTGTCTTAAAGTCTGAGACAATGCACTAGAGCATAAAAAGCGATTTTATGCCGCCTATACCCAACATAAACACGAACTTTACGAACATGAGAAGTGAAAAGTATATTTATATAATGCATTTTACTCTTTTATTTGCGCAAAATAACCGAAACTTATAATCTAAGCCTTTAATAAAATGTAATTGATTTATTTCCATTGGTGGCGCTACTGAGCTCATCGAACCACCTTAATGTACTACACGTTACGTAGCCGCTGCCTACCGTCGTAGTCGCTACGGCTAACTACACAATGTGACGGCAAACTCTCGTAGTCACAGCGATAAGTGTTGTTACAACGAATAAAACATCACATTTATTATTAAATATAAATAATTACCTGCTGGAGTGAAGATAGAATTGTATAATTGTTACGATAATGACTGAACTTTAATAAGATTGTGGTGTCGAGTGATAAAAGTGGTAAATAATATGAAATATAGAATTAATTAGTCGGGTCAGGCAGGATGGACAAAAATTATGGGCTTTGGAGGTAAACTGCCTTATATTTTTTTAGTTGACTCATTTTATTTAAAGGGTACATTATTTTCATTCATTTTCTAAAATTCACTTGATTCGACAAGATACCGAGCCGGCTAAAATTAAACAACTAACTGATAAAAAAAGAACATCCTGTAATTTTATAAAGGAAATGATGGATGCGATGTCTATACAGGGTGTTAGGGGAACCGTTGCAAAAACTTTAACCATGGCTTCAGACCATCATGCTGAACAACGTACAGCAAGATTTTTTTGTCGAAAATGAAAAATAAATATTTTTTTACTTTTATTTAACTTGCAGTGTAAAAACTTTGAATTTTGAATAAAATAATGTTTTCTTTCAGTAAAATGAGCTAAGGATTTAAGGCAGGTATATTTTTTTCCAGCCTGTATTATTTATTATAGTCTTATTCACAAAACGGAAAAAACTTGTATTAAAAGTGATAATGACTATAAATATTATTCTAAATTTATGATTTAACAGCTACTTATGAAACTTAAACTAACTTTATATTATTCCTCTAGTTAATCAGAGAACATGGTGTTTCGTTGTATTTAGGATGGTGGGTGTATATAATAGGTCTTTACCTATGAAATTGCCGTTTTGTATGGAGATTTCTGTAATTATTTTTTTTCCATACTAACGTTTTTGTTATTATTTAACGACTAATATTATGTAAATTTACAAAATTTTACACACGTATTTATGGACATTTTAACTACTAAATGACACATTCGTTAAGAGAAAAAAATTTTTTTCACTAAGTTACAACTAATAAAGTACGAAATTCTGGAAACAAAAAAAGTCGTAACTTTCGGAATAAGTTTTTTCTATGTAAATAATCAAATATCGTGGTTATTAAATTATCAAAAGTTGCTCGATACGGTCTTAATGTAACGCAATATTAAAGAAATTATATATTTCTAATATTATAAAAGTTGTTAAGTTATATGTACAAAAGAAAAAAACGGCAATTTCATATGTAAAGACCTATTATTTTCATTAGATATGTTATGAAAACGATTACGATTTTGTTCTGAAAATTGTGAAATATTTGTATTTAGAATATTATACACACATCCTCTTGACTCCATACAAAACTCTACTAAATCCAATGTACTATATTTACATAAATTATAAATAACAATTTCAAAAGAATTTAACAAATATTGCTCTCATTTCTTTATTTACTTACTTATCTATTAAATTAAATTTTCTCAAAACAAATTTAGATTAAAAGTGTCGGGTGATAATAAATTGAATTAAATTAACATATTTGTAAGTTATATCAAATTAATAATCTAATAAACTTTAGGCTTTTTTTATTAAATATTTTTTTATTTATAAATGTTCTATAATGCATTGCTTTTTTTTAATGAAATATATTAGTTCTGTTTTAGTTTAATTTTCAACTTGTATTATTTGGCTAAATACCTATGTTAGCCCGATCTTAATACGATACTTACCAACGATTAGTATCATATCATACGCCAGTTTGACGATTGGTATCATACGCCAGTCTTACTATTGATATCATACGCCAGTCTGACGTTTGGTATCATACGCCAGTCTGATGATTGGTATCAAACGCCAATCTGACGAGTAGCCGGCGCGTATCTCTCATACAACTGTATTGCAACTAGCAAACTACGTAACCAGCACGCGTAGCATGACAAACCCGAAAAGAGTTGTCTACCTCGAAAGTCTATAAATTGACAACCTAACAATAGGTTTATAGTGCAGCAAGCTTTTCTGTTCCGGTGATTATCTTTGGAACTAAAACAGTTTTCATACGACAGTCCATTTTGACAGCTAATTTGGTATTGCAAGTGGCTCCTCTGTCACGGCTGTCACCGGAACAGGAAAGCTTGTGGCACTGTATCTACGATGAAATGTCTATTTTGATGTTTCGATATAGACATAACCTTTCTCGAGTTCGTCATGCTACCCTTGCAGTCTTCGAGCAAGAATACCATTAAATGACGCCGATGATGCTTCGACCAACAATAGTACTAGATGAAGGCTCACGAACTAAATCATACCTTTTTATGGCTGAGAAAAAAAGGTTAATAATTTACGATCGTATGTCATAAATGACAGGAACTACTTATAAATATACGCTCTAGTGGCTCAGTGGGCGCATATTTTCTCAGCCGTGTTTGTCACTCCAACTATGTATCTAGGCCTTGGTGTTATTGTTGATCGAGGCAATGATCATAATATGTCACTGAATGTAAATTTTTTAAACGGAAAAAAAAACGTAAAGTAAAGTTACGAATGTTACGATCTTACGTCAAAAATGACAGGAATCGCTATGCAATAAGAGCGCACCTTTGACGCGCGCTCTTATACGCTGGGCCGTTTTTAACAAGTGTTGGTCGAAGGTTGAGAAATAATAAATGCACCCACAAAAAAAACACCTAAAATACTGAAATGCATGCAAAATTAGTTTAGTAGCCATTTCAGTAGTTTTAGGTGCTTACTTATAATTCTTGAGGAAGTAATTAACCGATCGACTAAAATACTTCTTTACTGACAAAAATACAACCTTAACCAATTTTTTCCGCAACCAAATCTAGTATTTTAGTCGGTAAAGTATATTTTTCAATTTTGTATGGAGCCTCGGCTAGGACTTTGTACACTATACCATAGGCAAGCAAAAGATAAATATAATAACTGAAAACTAATTATTTCGCTATAAGCTAACGCGTTTGATGGTAGAAAAGCATTATCTAGTCTTAATTTTATGCAACCCCGATTCAATATGGCGGTAAAACGTCACACTCACATAAAAAAAAAAGTTAACATTGACAGATTATCATCAGTCGTCAATGTCATCGTTTCTTCGTACAGAAACTTCAATGCTTCCGAACGTGATTTAAATATGGTTGCCAGTGTGACCATGGATGGCAAAGAATTTTTATTTTAAAGTTTATTTTTGTACCATTTATCCAGAAAGACAATGAGAATTTAAATATTTTATATGACTTTACTATATTTTTTACTATTAGTACGAATAGTGTACAGTCCTAGCCGAAAATGAAAAATGTCCTTTAGTAATTTTTAGTCGGTTGGTTTATTATAAGTATTCCGTATTTTTGTGGGTTATGTTATTTTGGTGATTAATTAAATAATACTTACCCCAATTCTATTGAAACGAACTTTAAATGTACAGTCGAACCAATTGAATAGTCACCCACCATAAGTTAATTTTATAACATTCGAGTTCCGTTCAACCGCCTCTGTGGTCTAGTGGTTCATACCACGAATTTCAGACCCAAAGGTACATATTGTATTCGGTTTGGTTGGTGGTAGAACTTGTTCTTAGTCCGCCTGGCTAGCTACCACCATCTTATCTAAGTCTGACGCCATAACAATGATGTTTTCAGCATTATTGTGTTCCGACAGTTAAAGATAAGATAGCCAGTTCCTCAGTGATTGAGGATTCCGGGAGTAGTGCGCTTCCACCTTCAGCCTTATCACCACTTATCATCAGGTATGATGCAGGCTAAGTGCTACCCGTTGTGGATAAAAACTACACTCCCCAAGAAACATACCTACATGCCAAAAGGCATCGAACCTTATTGGCATACCTAAGTTGCAAATGTGACATATTTTGGTGAAAACCTATGAAATATGCGCCACTCAACCGAGAAAATGATTACGAACGACAAATACTATTGACAAAATGTCGTAAATGATAATACTTTTTGGAATATTTCACTTTGAATGTGTAAAATAAAATTATTTTATATCTTCGAACTGAAATATTTCAGAAGTTTGTACTTATTTTCTCGGTTTACTGGCTCTATGTTCCATAGGTGTTCACCAAAATATGTCATCTAGGTATGCCAGGCTCCATATAAAAAAGTCCGAAGTCTTTTCAGCTTCTTACGCCCAGTAGGTAGTTTCAGCTGTGCGTTGTCTATCAGTCAGTCAGTAACGCAAGAGTTTTATATATAAATATTATTTATTATTAATATAAATATTATTATATAAATATAGATTAAAATTCGTTAAAGATGAAATTCAAAATTTCCGACACTGACATCTATAGTTTTAACGCTTTCAAACAAATTACTGACAAAATGGGTCATGATTCATTTGGTTCGAGTGTACTTTGTAAATATTATGTAATATTACTAACATGTATTATTTTCGCCTTAAAGCATATTTCTCATTATGTTATTATGGTACAAACTTGGTGATGTTTTAAAATGTAACACAAAAATGTTAAATACGAAAAATGTACACTCAAACAGTTTGATTTTTAGACCATAATAGAACATTTTTATGGCATGATTTTTTGCTGACTATACCTACTTTAATATTGTATTGTCACCTGAATCAAACTTGTGTGCAAAATTTCAGCTCAATTGGACGCTGGGAGGGTCAAAGATTTGACCCAAGCGGACTTAAGTCTATCAACTATTTCTTATACAACCAGGGACGAGTTAGATGAACCACCTTTTATTTCTTTTCATGAGGCTGGCGTAACACCTTCTATTTGCAGTGTCTATCCGTAATTGCTTACGCATTGTACTAACCTAGTTTAATACATAAACAAAAAGTAAAAGGGTCAAGGGCACAAGACACACGATTAGCGGTTAGAAGTGGTTCACCGAATTTGTCCCTGATTGTACCTAATCATGTCCTTGCAACAAAAATGTTTTAACCCATCAGTTGAAACAAGTCAGTGCTATTCAATTTATTACTTATCCAGATTCTTATTTATACAGAACCTTAAATACGTTTTGTCCTAATAAAACGGAGAAATATATTTTTTATCGTTTTAATAAAAGGATATTTTTCAGTTTTGTATGGAGCCTCGGCTAGGACTTTGTTCACTATACCATAGGCAAGCAAAAGATAAATATAATAACTGAAAACTAATTATATCGCTTTATGCTAACGCGTTTGATGGTACAAAAGCATTATCTAGTCTTAATTTTATGCAACCCCGATTCAATATGGCGGTAAAACATCACACTCACATTAAAAAAAAAGGTTGACATTGACAGATTATCATCAGTCGTCAATGTCATCGTTTTTTCGTACAGAAACATCAATGTTTCCGAACGTGATTTAAGTATAGTTGCTAGTGTGACCTGGATGGCAAAAAATTTTTATTTTAAAGATTATTTTTGTACCATTTATCCAGAAAGACAATGAGAATTTGAATATTTTATATGACTTAACTGTATTTTTTATTATTAGTACGAATAGTGTACAAAGCCCTAGCCGAAAATGAAAAATGTCCTTTAATTGAATAATAGGGGGTCAAGAAATTGTTGATTGACCCACATACATACATCACTGTAAGTTAGAAAAAAGCTTGTAAAAATCGCCTCATACCTTAAATCAAATTGTTTGAATTTAAATGTATTTTGTATTATACTTAGTTTGTAAATACGCTGTTATTGAGATAAATATGAAATTGTTAAGTAAATTACATCGCATTTATTTTTATAGGTTAAAACATTTTTTTTATGTTTTCAAATGAAATACAATGTAGGTACACCTGAGCAAATTGAATCATAACCGACTCGTTAGTTTATTATCTAACATTTATTAAAATTCAATAAGGTCGAAATTCTAACTTATTGACACTGGCTTTTATAGTTTTACTCCTTTCAAACAAGTTATTAACAAAGTTGGTCATGATTAAATTGGTTCGACTGTAGCTATAGTCGACAGCACATGAAATTGTACACATTGGTTTTTGGGTCTTTACTGCATTCGTTTATTATGAACGGTTAAAATTATCCCGAGAATTATCTTTCGTTACTTTTAGAATGGACTATAGTTTAATTAATGTTTAATATTTTAAAACACCATCACATTACCCGTATTGTAAAATTAATTAGTCGACAGCATATGAAATTGTACACTTTCTATTTGGGTCCTTTGCATTCGTTTATTATGAACGGTTAAAATTATCCCGAGAATTATCTTTCGTTACTTTTAGAATGGACTATAGTTTAATTAATGTTTAATATTTTAAAACACCATCACATTACCCGTATTGTAAAATTAATTGGTAATTTGTAAATATTGTATCGATTGAATATAATAGTTAAGTTTGGCGCCGAGACGGTGTTGTTATTATGTTATATATAAAAATATAGATTAAAAAAGTGCATAATATTTTCTACTTAAATATTATAAAAGTATTATTATATAACGGATTTGTTTCATTGCTCTCATTATAAATTATATATAATACTAGCGGCCGCCCGCGGTTTCACCCGCGTGGTTCCCGTTCCCGTGGGAATATCGGGATAAAAAGTACATATAAACCTTCCTCTTGAATCACTCTATCTATTAAAAAAAAAGGCATCAAAATCCGTTGCGTAGTTTCAAAGATTTAAGCATACAAAGGGACATAGGGACAGAGAAAGCGACTTTGTTTTATACTATGTAGTGATTATGAAGAGGAAAAGATTTGTATGTATGTACCGAATAAACTCAAAAACTGCTGGACCGATATCAAAAATTTTAATTTTTTATTTAGGCTAACATAGGCTATATTTTATCCCGATATTACCAGCGGTAGAACCCGCGAGGATCCGCTAGTAAATGATACATCTAATCTTCCATAAGTAGAAGCAATTTGTACTTCTTTACCAGGAGGACTTGAACAACCGAAAAAATATAAGTTGAAAGCGGTTAGCGGTGAGACGTCATACTTTTATGATCGAGCGCGATAGCGGTAAGTATTGTACCGCTAGCGTAACCCTTAGCGCTTCTCCAGAAAGGGTGAAATTTAGATTGGTAAGCATGGTCAAGTCTGTGACTTTATACAAAGATCAGGGGCCCAAGTCTGCTAACGTTAAGTCTCAATATTGTGTCTCAATTGTAGTTCAGTGGTAGTGCTTTTTTAAAAACTAGTTGCAAGAATTAGGACAGTTTGATGTGATGTGAATGTATTGTGTGGTGTGACCATCAATAGTATTGTGAAAAAAGTAGGTACATATTTCTTGTAACTAGTGTGGAAAAAAGCACTACAATTGAAACACGATTGTGACTTAACGTTAGCAGACTTGGCCCCCCCTGTTCTTTTTTTTGATCCACAAACAGGGTAGCACTTGCCTTCATTACGATGAAGTCACGTAATAAGGCTGAAGGTGGAAGCTGACTACTCCCAGAACCCTCAATTACTGAGGAACTGGCTACCTTGGCTCTAACTGCTGGAACACAAAAATGCTGAAAACATCGTTGTTATGGCGGCAGACTTAGATAAGATGGTGGTAGCTAGCCAGGCGGACTTAGAACAATTCCTACCACCAACCAAACCGAATACAATATGTACCCCCAATGGGAATCGAACCCGGGATCTCTGGGTCTGATACCGGCGCTGTATACCACTAGACCACAGAGGCGATTAATGTAAGTAGGTACAGTCGAGGACAAATTCGTTGAACCACCTCTTACTTCTTTCACGTGGCTGGTGCCTCGCCATTTACCCCTTCCGGCCGCGTGGTTCGATCGCGTTGTTCGATTGATCGAACCACAAGGATCAGAAATTCTTTGTGGTTCGACTGTACAAGCGAACTACGCGGAACGTTAGTATTTAAGTGCTCATGGTTCGTTCACTCGAACCACGAGGATCAGAAATTTTTCTTGGTTCGATTGTGAAAGCGAATTAAGTGAAGCGTTAGTAGGTATTCGAGTGATTGAACCACATTTGTCTAATCGTGTTTTTCTAGCAATCATTCGGTAAGTAGGTAAGTACCTATCCTATTGTTTTAAGAAACTTTTTAAGACACTATTTGTAATTATCCATACTAATATTATAAATGTGAAAGTGTGTTTGTTTATTTGTTTGTTTGTTTGTTTGTTTGTCCGTCTTTCACGTCAAAACGGAGCCACGGATCGACTCGATTTTTGGTATGGGGATAGTTTGGGAGCTGGAGATTAACATAGGCTACTTTTTATTCCGGAAAATTATAAAATAAAAATGATTATTTTGTGTAGAAAATCGAAAAACTGTCGTACTATACAAAACTGTCATTTCTACCATAGCCGCTTCCAAAGAGGTATGTCAAAGAGTATTGTAGTCACTGACGTTTTAGCCGCTTTGGATTACCTACTTTTTAATAAGGAAGTTAATATGGCAAAACAACGTTTGCCGGGTCAGCTAGTTATTTATATAAAAAAAACTTTTCCTTTAGCTTAACAAAAAAAAATCTCTACTTAGAGCTGCATGAAAAAATATTACCTATTGAAATAAAGAACCTTTCCATGCGATGCGTTCCAGGAAAAACCCAAAAATTAAAATTAAAATTTGAATCTAAACCAGCTATCTATTGATCGAAGATTCGAAAATACTTGTTGTTTGATTCGCTCAAATTCATCGAACTACGGAGAATCAAGAATCCTCACTGTTCGATTGATCGAACTATCCGGATTTTAAATTCCTTGTGGTTCGATCAATCGAACAATGCAATCGAACCACGCGGCCGCAAGGGCCATTTACGCGTTAGACCCTTTTACTATTTTTTTATGTAATTAAACTAGGGTAGTACCTACAATGCATAAGCAATTACGGATAGGGACTGCAACTGAACAGTGAGACGCCAGCCACACGAAAAGAAGTAAGATGTGGTTCACCGAATTTGTCCCCGACTATACATGTCAACAGTCTGGTTCCCCATTGCGTCATCCATTTGCCTTTTTGATCAGCAGAGGGAGTGTCTACGTAGCAGGCAAGCTGACGTAATTTCTGGCTAATAATAGAATTTTATGACACTGCGTGGCTTTATTATTGTAGGCTACAAATTTTCGTATCGAACGCGTCCGCCGGCCGGCGCGGCGCCAGTACTCTCCAGCTTTTGCGAGCAACATGTTGTATTGTATAACTGCGATTTAAAATGCATTTATAAACAAAGATGATGAAACCGAAGCAGAGTTACAAACGTTACAGAAAAGAAGAGGAGACTCGAGCTAGAGACATCGGGTCTCATAGCTTTGCGACTCCCCGCAGTTACGAAGGATCACGAGTGGACGTCGGTATGATTAAAAAGCGCAAAGATTCAGAGTCCGATGTGATGAACTTGAAAGCTGCGTATTATGATTTGACGCAAGATTACAAAAAACTTCAGAGCAAATTGGCAGAACGACAAACCATCAATGACGAATTAATGACGTCGAAAACATCTGACGGAATAAAAATTAGTGAACTCAACAAAACGGCCTGTGATTTACAGAAGAAGCTCGACGAGGCCAAAAATAATAATACCATGATGACCGAGCTTTTGCAACTCAATAAGGAAAAGTTGACTCGTTCGATTACCGCGAAAACAAAGTTAATAAGACAAGTGGCTTTCCTGCGAAGACGTGTAAGAGTTTTACGAACACAGAAGGAGACGAGTGAAAAATCATTACAAGATATCAGTCAAAAGTTAAAATCCAGTGTCTTAGAATTGTGCGAGTCACATTCTCTTTGTGACAAAATCGACTTTTGCCCGGCCATACAATACATTAATACTGTTCCAAAGAACCTCACTCCTTCGGGGGCCACTGAAAAGGTTACATCTGACAGTGCTATACCATCGAAGGAGATGAAAAACGATTATTCGACGCAGATTATCGAGAAGCACTACAGTCAGAATTCTCTCAAGACGTTAGTAATGAATTTGGAAAACAGACACAGTGATAACTATCAGCTATGGCGCAATGTGCTATGGTCTTTGCATAAATACGGATCCGAACAGGGATACGATACTCTTGAAATTGCCAATTGCTTTTCGAAACGTTGTTCTAAGAAATACAAAAACTTGGAGGATGTTAGAAAAACATTTGAATCTTCGAATGGCACTTTGTCCCTGCATTATCTCATTGAAATCAGTAAAGTTTACGAAGAAGATCTAGATGCGTTTTCAGACTATCTGAGTGCAAAAGTACCCTTTAAGTATTTGCCATTGGTAATAAGGCGGGTGGATATTAGTGATCGCCGAAAATTTCGACTGATAGTAGATTGTGCGGAAAAATCACGTGTCCTGTTCATCATCCCAGAACTATTTGTTTTGATCGATGAAGACGGCGAGAGATTGTGTTTTCTTAGCAGAAGTGTATCATCTAAAACCTCAGAATTGGCCTCATTGTGTCCTCATATGAAAGACGGGTATACCGGAAAGTTTAACATAAAGCACTACGTATTTCGCGCGAGATATAAACCTTCGGCCACAGTGGAACTGTTTAATCCATTGAAACCCGCTCAGTCTTTTATTATTTTACCTGATGGTAAAGAAGATAAGAATCAGTCACATTTTGCCAAGATTCGAATGGCTCTGAGAGCAAAGGCGATACATTTATTGTGGCTGAAAACTAAAAAAGTGTTCGGTGACGAGGAAGATGACAGTAACATTGTCGTTATCCCTGATGAAGAGCCTGATGGCATTAGAAGTGATGTGAAGTTGGTGGAGGCGTTATTCAGTGCCAATCCTAGTATGAAAAGCAGATACTGTTATTCAGCAAAAACAATTTACTATTGCAGTCCAAGCACGAACTTGTGGAGCAAACTCAGTGAGACAAAATTCGAATCAAACTTACGGAAAAATCTCACGACTACATTGCGATTAAACAAGGCTGAGTTGAAATCCATTGGCATGACCAATACGATTGTTAAAATGAGAAATGTTAGTTTAGGTGAAATTGAAGATACTAATTTTTCTGACAGCCTCGATAGCACCTTGAATATATTTGTGACACTAAATAAGACCGTAGACATGACACGAGTTCCACCTATCATTCGTGATATAGTGAAGGATGATATGGCAGAAAGAACATGTGGGTGGTTATATGACCGTCAATTGTCCGAGAAACACAAGGAGGCTGTTCGGTCATATTTCGATAGGCTCTTTCCACAAAAGTCCGAACGAAAATGGTTTCTGAGCTTCGTTGCGCGATTACTAAGTGGGCGGTCGATGAATGGATGCTTTCTAGTGCTAACTGATAATCATGAAAACAAAAATGCGACGTCAAAATTGATGTCACTGCTGGCTACGGTATTCGGGAATTACTATATAGCTAGTAACAAAATTGTGCTATCTAAAGGAGGACGAGATAACCCGTATGACGGTGGGATAGACAATCTGAAAGGGAAGAGGCTTCTGGTCGCGGATAAATTACAGAAAGCCGACGTTCTGAATTCTGCTTTCATTAAAGCCATAACAGACCAGACCGTTCATTACGTCCAGGACAAAAAGAAGTGTTCTCGGGGTCAATTTCAATTTCCAGTAGTGGCCGGATTGATCATGACATTTACCGGAAACGATGTACCCCATATCGATAATAATGACAGAGATTTTATCAAGAGAATGGTGACTATCCCTATGCGTTCGCAATTCAAAAGCAGGACCGAATACGATGAATTGGTTAAAAAAGGGAAAAATATGAAAGACATTTATATTGTGAATGATGCTGCTAAATATAATTTCCAAGAATGGAGCTCCGCTGTACTAGACTTGTTAATAGACAATTATAGCGCGTCTTTTCCTACCTAAGCAGGTAATTCTATGGTGGATTGGAAAAATTGTGTGTCAAAACAGTTAAAACTGTGATTATAAGCGATTGGACCTAAACATACCGTGATATATTTAACATGATTGGACCTAAAGAACGTAGAGTAACTATTTAGTAATCTGTGCTAAAGATAAGCAAGCATTTGTATCAGCCTATCGGAGTTGCAGATTGGTTACTACTTACTTAAGGCGAGGAATCCCGACTGAAATAGGCACGCTAACGCTTGCTCGGCCGTGCGCGATACACTTCACTCGGACGCAGCGGCAGCCGGCAGTGAACTGTGAACTCGCGAGCGCCCCGCGAATCGAAAATCACTTAAAATTCAATTAAAAATTAAATAATAAAAAATAAAAAATATTCATGACGGCCGGAATTCCTCGGCTATTCAAAGACAATTATTTTTATATGTTTTTCATTAACTAAACCAAGTATACTGCAAGTAATAAAGTATGTATGATATTTGAATTATTATTAGACGGATGTTTGGGATTTTATTTGACACAGTAAAATATCACCAATCGAAAAAAAACGGGCGGAAGCACTAGAAAAATAACTGTAAAATAACATATATTTTTTCCAAGTTTTAAGTAGGTACTTGTGATTTGCGAGTAATCCATAATCTAAAATACCCTATTTTGGGGAATCGGCGCCTTAATAACTATTTGACGATATATGTTTACGAGATACCTATATGTTTTCCATGTTCGCTCTAGTGTATTGTTCAACAACATTAATTAATAAGCAGAACATTAAAATGCTCTTGGCTTTTATTGTGATACTTATGTAATCAGCTGTGAATAGAGTAAGTACTTATTTAAGGTAGGTAGTTAAAGTAAGAGTAGGTAGGTATCTACCTAGATAGGTATCTAATTGATGTATTCCTTCAGCTATTTACCCGACTGCGACAGAAGGAGGATTATGTTTTTCGGGACTATGTGTGTAGGACTATGTTTTATGTGTATGTCGAATGATAGCTTAAAAATAGCTGTATTTCAATAATTATAGTTCTTAACTGTGGCGACTTGTAAATGGCTCCCACAGAGCAAATAAATTTCCGTGTTCTGTGCTGTGATGGCTCCATTTTATAAAACTCTAAGTATGTAGGTTCTAATATTACTTTGTAATGTTAGCTGTACAGCTGCAATTTTTATTAATTAAATAATAAAAAAGGAGTAATTCGAAAAAAACGACCCGTCTCACAACCAGCTCCGATGGGACTCGAACCCACGACCTTTCGCTATCTGCGACTGCTCTAACCACTGAGCTACGGAGTCGTTACGAGGAGCGTTGAATTTATCCAATAATTCTTACGCGCTGTATATAGGCTGCGTTATTATTACTACCGTCACACTCGTAACGACTCCGTAGCTCAGTGGTTAGAGCAGTCGCCGATAGCGAAAGGTCGTGGGTTCGAGTCCCATCGGAGCAGGTTGTGGGACGGGTCGTTTTTTTTCTAAATTCTTCATTTATAAAAAATATCAATTTTATTTAAATCCCGACCTTCCTGAACATTATCCCCATACCTAATTTAATTAAAAAAGGTGGCAGGCCTAATAACAAAAGTGAAGCCCAAAAGCTGTTTAATAAAATAATGCCCTAAAGCCGGGGTCAAAAGCACAGAATAATACAAAGTCAAAAAGGTCGAAAAACACCGAATGTTATCGAACCAAAACAAGCGAACAACGTCTGCGACGTTGGTATATTACCTACTATCACTACATAGTATAAAACAAAGTCGCTTTCTCTGTCCCTATGTCCCTTTGTATGCTTAAATCTTTGAAACTACGCAACGGATTTTGATGCGTTTTTTTCAATAGATAGAGTGATAAAAGAGGAAGGTTTATATGTACTTTTTATCCCGATATTCCCACGGGAACGGGAACCACGCGGGTGAAACCGCGGGCGGCCGCTAGTTAAGTATATTTTGTGGTCTGAGCTGAGTCACTGATTGATAACTTACCGCTAGGGACTATGTGCTACATCATGACGCGGACCACTTTGAAAAACGCAATTCTGACTATTTTTGTCTATTTTTGTCCCAAATCGCTTATATTTTTTCGTCCCCTTTAGGACGAATTCTGAAAATTTGGGACAAAAATAGGACAAAATGACCATGTAGGTAGTCAGAATTGCTGTTTCCAAAGTCACACCTAGGGACTAGGTACCTATAATTATGTACCTACCGTAAGATAGTAGGTAATGTCATGAATCGCTTTCGAATAACTAGGTAGGTAGGGCAGAGGTACCCTTTGTGGCCACTTTAAGGATTTTTTGACTTTAAAGCACTAAGTACTAAATGGTCTTAGGTATTTAAGACACAAATTATATCTTAAATTTTAGATAAATTTATCTTCCTTTAAACGTAGGTACATTTTTCAATTTTAAAAAAGTGTAATAGTTTTTTGTATATTACACAAAATGTGTGAGAGGTGCCAAATGTAGGTACCGGTTTTGGCCACTTATTGAAAGTGAAACTTTTGTAAGTAGGTATAGCGAAAAATCAAAACCAAATGTAGGTTAAATCAATATATTCTAATGCGCTAGAAACCAATCAATTGCAAAACAACAATTTAATTGTAAAGAACAAAGTATTTAATCCAAAACAAATTTCTTAAAATGGAATTTATTAAAAAAATCGTATGACATAAAAAATTCTAACGGTTGTTATCATTAGCTTATAATACCTTATTTTAATTGCCTTTAGCAAAAATGGCGAAAAGTTGTTTAGAAAACTTTTAGAGCAAAAAGTGGCCAAAGCCGGTACAGTGGCCAAAACCGGGGCTTCTGCCCTACCTACCGTAAGATAGTAGGTAATGTCATGAATCGCTTTCGAATAACTAGGTAGGTGTACCTACTTAAATATTTTACTAGGAATATAATTATAAGTAGATTAATACGGTTCAAGTTTAGTGATATACCTATAGTTAGGTACCTACCTATAGTTAGGTTAGATAACTATGGTACCTTAGGTACCATTGTTAGTTTGTGCTGGCAGCACAATTGACTAGATTTGTTTCATGAAATAATAGTAGGATTGTATTGTAGTCCTGTAGAACACGTTATAAGTTAGAAAAAGACGATCGCGAAGCGTTTATAGCGGTTAATTTTCTTCACACCACAGAACTCTTGTTGCTTTCGTATTTAACTATCTTACGGTAGGTACATAATTATATCCCTAGGGATATAACTATACTAGCGGCCGCCCGCGGTTTCACCCGCGTGGTTCCCGTTCCCGTGGGAATATCGGGATAAAAAGTACCCTAAGTTACTCCTTATTAGTTATTACATCAGATACCTGCCAGTGAAAGTCCCGTCAAAATCGGTCCAGCCGTTTCAGAGATTAGCCGGAACAAACAGACAGACAGACAAAAATTTTAACAAATGTTTTTTTAAGTATAGGAAAAATTTGATAGTAAAAAACCACGAGCCCTATAAGTAGCTTTCAGGCGGGATTCGAACCCGCGCCTCCGGGAATCCGGCCCGATGCTCTGACCAACTAAGCTACCGAAAGGCCTACACGACTCGTCGAATTTTGCTATCACTTGTTACGCTGTAGGCCAGCGTTGTTTCATCAATGTGAGGAAACCCTCGCATCCGAAAGAAACATTTTTACAAATGTTTAACAGTCGATTAAGATGAAACAGCCATTAAATAAGATTTTAAATTATTATTATGCATTCACAATGCAATTTTTGTAAGTATAGGAAAAATGTAATAGTACCTCTGACCAACTAAGCTACCGAAAGCATCGGGCCGGATTCCGGAGGCGCAGGTTCGAATCCCGCCTGAAAGCTACTTATAGGGCTCGTGGTTTTTTACTATTACATTTTTCCTATACTTACAAATATTGCATTGTGAATGCATAAAAATAATTTAATTTCTTTAATGTTTTTTGTTATATGTACTTACCGTATATATAATCATATGCATGTGGTAAAAAGCCGTTAATTTAATATTACAGACGCTCCAATTTTATTTATTTGTATAGATTCACGGTTTTATCTATCTAACTGCGACACATACATACCTACCTACACGCCTACGCGATCTGTAGCGGAGAGGCATTTTATTGATAAAACACTAAATGATTCGTGTTATCTGTCCTCTGTCTGAATTATTTACAAGTAGCTGACCCGGCAAACGTTTTGCCAGATAAATAGTATTATACTTGTATCACCAAATAAAGACAGATGAAAATAAATAATCAGGAAGAAGTTTTAAGTACTTACAGATAAGTCTGCGCGCATGCGCGACTGGCCTGGGGCGTTTTTGGCGCTAGTTACAGTATATTTTTTTTGTTCTAATCATGGAAAAGATTAGTATTCGATTTTGACTGCACGCGGAAGCGGCTATGGAAGAAATGTCAGTTTTTTATCGACAGTCAAACTGTTTTCCATAGTTTTTTTTTATATACCTATATAATTTTCCGTAATAAAAAGTAGCCTATGTCACTCTCCAGCTTCCATTCTATCCCCATACACTAAAATCACATCGATCAGCTGCTCCGTTTTGACGTGAAAGATGGACAAACAAACAAAAAAACACTTTCACATTTATAATATTAGTTAGTATGGATTTATAAACGAGCGACGTTATTCAGAGATTTTAAAATAGGAACTTATCATAATGTCTTCGAGAGTACCCAACTCTGAGTACTGACTGGGTAGCGTACCTAACTTACCTACTTGTTGCCACTGCCATTAGGTATACCTACCACAGATTACTAAATAGTTACCACTATATTTACTGTGTAGTTACTATGTAACTACGAAATGAAGTAGGTAGGTACTAAAGGTATAATAAATATTAATAAACAGGAATAATAAATATTTGACACCATCACATATATTGTTCCAATTTACCATATTACCTATATTATAGTAGCTTGAGCACTAAGTGTTATGGAAATTGGAAACAACGACGGTTTTACCACATACTTAAACCCAGTGGCCCGATTCTGCTAACGTTAAGTTGTAATCGTGTCTCAATCGTGTTTCAATTGTTGTGCTTTTTTACACACTAGTTACAAGGATTATGACAGTATGATGTGATGTGATGTGAATGTAGTGTGTGGTGTGACCATCAGTAGTATTGTGAAAAAAGTTCACATTTCTTTTGTAACTAGTGTGTAAAAAAGCACAACAATTGAAACACGATTGATACACGATTATGACTTAACGTTAGCAGAATCGGGCCACAGACCCGAGGAAATATTGAAAAGTTCGTTTTCAATATTTACCCGACCGGAGATCGAACCCGGGACCTCTAGAGACAGCGGCGTGCCTTGAAAACCGGTGCGTACACCACTCGGCCACGGAGGTCGTCTGAGGTCATCTAAGTACAAATATGGTATAAATAAAGCTTCTTATGAATAATGTATTTCTGTTGGATAAACGCCTAATTTGCATATCATTCTTTGTATTTGTAAGTACCTATTTCAATCCTTACTTCCTTACTTCACTAACATAGTATAAAACAAAGTCGCTTTATCTGTCCCTATGTCCCTTTGTATGCTTAAATCTTTGAAACTACGCAACGGATTTTGATGCGATTTTTTTTAATAGATAGAGTGATTCAAGAGGAAGGTTTATATGTACTTTTTATCCCGATATTCCCACGGGAACGGGAACCACGCGGGTGAAACCGCGGGCGGCCGCTAGTATGATATAAATAAAGCTTCTTATGAATAATGTATTTCTGTTGGATAAACGCCTAATTTGCATATCATTCTTTGTATTTGTAAGTACCTATTTCAATCCTTACTTCATCACTACATAGTATAAAACAAAGTCGCTTTATCTGTCCCTATGTCCCTTTGTATGCTTAAATCTTTGAAACTACGCAACGGATTTTGATGCGATTTTTTTTAATAGATAGAGTGATTCAAGAGGAAGGTTTATATGTACTTTTTATCCCGATATTCCCACGGGAACGGGAACCACGCGGGTGAAACCGCGGGCGGCCGCTATCCTTACTTATATTATAAATGCGTCTCTGTCTGTCTGTGTGTTACACAATCACACCTAAACTACTGAACCGCTTTAAATGAATTTTGGTACAGAGATAGTCTAGAGCCTGAGAAAGGACATAGGCTACTTTTTATTCCTGAACAATATCACCTTCCCGCGGGATAACGTCATGTAGTACACGCGGGCGAAGCCGCGGGCGGAAGGCTAGTATATTATAAATGTGTCTCTGTCTGTCTGTGTGTTACACAATCACACCTAAACTACTGAACCGATTTGAATGAATTTTGGTACAGAGATAGTCTAGAGCCTGAGAATGGACATAGGCTACTTTTTATTCCTGAAAAATATCACATTCGCTCGGGATAACGTCGTGTAGTACACGCGGGCGAAGCCGCGGGCGGAAGGCTAGTGTTTTATAAATACAAATACAAATACAAATATTTATTGCAAACTAAGTGTATACAGGTGTTATAGCCAGGAACTCCGATTGTTAATATAAATTTCATTCAATAAAATTTATCTTCAATACCTACCTAAATGTATCATTTTCCTGTTTCGTTTGTTTTGCTCCGACCCGAATTCGCTGGAAATCCCAAGCCAAGAGGTCATGGACGTGGTTGGTATCAAACCGCGATAAGAGTGCATGTCAGATACTCAGCACGCGACTGGGGCGTTTTTAGCGCTAATTACAGTAGGCCTACTAACTTACCTACATTTTATTTAAATTTTTACTTTTTTGCATTCAGGCGCTACTCGGAAAAATATGGACTTTTTGATTTAAAACTATAGGACGGTTACAGTTGTTACAGGTAATAAGATTTAAATTTCTTCATACCATTATCTAGATTCGTATAGTTTCAAAAACACGATTTTATGATTTTGCCTCGACACTTTTTCTTTTCGAAAAGACCTCTAAAAAATACGAAAAGTCAAGATTATTCTTAAATGGGGTTACTTACACTATTGGAAATTGGTTTAATTAGTGGACACCAATAATATTGAGGATCGTATAGAAGCATTTTTTTTATCGCTGTAGTTTTTTAATACGAAGTGATTTTGTGTTTTTTTTGCCTAATCTGCAAAATCGGTCTCGCTCCCGCGCGCGTCGTTTTCTCATTACTATCTCGCTTCAGCACATTTTTTCCGAGTATCGCCTTCACAATGCAGTTTTTATGGTTGAAAAAGGTTGGAGCTGGTTGTGAGACGGGTCGATTTTTTCTAAATACTTCATTTTCATTTTTCTTACCTACATTTTCACCCGATTTTTAAACGCCTCTGTGGTCTAGTGTGATTTCAGACCAAGAGGTCCCGGGTTCCATATAGTATTCGGTTTGGTAGGTGGTAGGACTTGTTATAAGTCCGCCTGGCTAGCTACCACCATCTTATCTAAGTCTGAAGCCATAACAACGATGTTTTCAGCATTGTTGTGTTCCGGCACTTAGAATAAGATAGCCAGTTTTTTTTTTATTGGTTGATTATTATTATTATTTTTTTATTTTTTATCCTCAGTGATTGAGGATTCTGGGGGTAGTGCGCTTCCACCTTCAGCCTTAGATATCACCACTTAACATGGTGTGATGAAGGCTAAGTGCTACACCATTAATTAAACTTTCGGCCGATAGTTTTGTTGTATGTAGTGCGCGCGCTCACATATAGCCCTTCATGCACATTAGCGGCCGGCCGATAGTTGGTGCTGTGCGATATTTTGATCGAACAACTATCGGCCGATACCGATAGTTTGATCGCCCGATTAATAATCACAAGTGCGCGTTGGCTCGCAAGGAATAAAATACCTATTATTTTTGACTTCTGCGCAATAACGGTCAGCGCTAGAGATACGTGCCGCTACTTGTACAAATAAACAGTAGTACCGTACCTACAGTCAGTGCCTTGCGTGTGCAATATAATAAATTCTTTTAGGTTTTATTGGGGCTGCCTCGATTTTACAGCGCCTTGGGCCAAGGACACGCACTTTTGTACACGCAAGGCATTGACTCTTGGGCGATGTTGCCAAATACCGAGTGGATTTTTTCCTACACAACAAAACTTAAGCGGTGTAGGTTTTTTATTTTTTTCTATCCACACCACACCAGGGGGCCAACTTAGGCTAAACAGACACTCATGACTCAAATATTAGGTATTTATTTGAAGGTATAGATAATACAGATATCTACAGAAGCCGAGATACATATTATGTATCTCGGCTTGGGTTAGGTACGTGGGACAAAGACCGGTTACCGGTTCTTTTGCCAGTCTTGCGTGGGGAGTGGGGACATTGGGTCCAACTCGAAGAGGCCATTTGAGACAGTTTTTAATATAGGTAGGTACCTAGAGGTATATGTGTGATGCACATGCCGGGGTCTTCGGTCGCGCCGTCTTTTCGGCGTGGTGTTTATGTCGCAGGCGGATGGTTGAATCCGGCGGATGGTTAAGTATGGCAGCATGTACCCCTCGGAAGTCCTGTAGTACACCGAGTACACGTGATAGGTTAGAAATTTAAGGCGATGAATCCCGACCGAAATAGGCACGCTGCTAACGCTTGCTCGGCCGCGCGCGATACACTTCACTCAGACGCAGCGGCAGCCGGCAGTGAACTGTGAAATCGCGAGCGCGCCGTGAATCGAAAACCTAAAATTCAATTAAAAATCAAATAATATTTTTTTTAAACTTATGACGGCCGGAATCCCTCCGCTAATCAAAGACAATTATTTTCGTATCTTTTTCATTAACTAAAACCAAGTACTGCAAGTAATACGATATTTGGATTACGATTAGACGGATGTTTGAGATTTTATTTGACACAGTAAAATATCACCAATCGAAAAAAAAATGGCCGGAAGCACTAGATAAATAACTGTAAAATAACATATATTTTTTCCAAGGTTTAAGTACCTACTTGTGATTTACGAGTAATCCATAATTTAAAATACCCTATTTTGGGGGAATGCCAGCCTTAAGGCGATCGCGAAGCGATCGTCTTAAATTTCGTGGTTATTTTTTTTTGTTACTCCGTCAACCTAATGAGAAGATAAAATAGTTTACGGAAAAAATGATCGGCCTAGGTGTTTGATTGAATGGCGGATTAAACCAGTTGGCTGCGACATTTACACACATCAGAAAAAAATCTTTCCGTGTTCTGTGTTACTCACATAAGTTTTTGACGACCGATTTGGCGCAGGGGTAGACTACCTGCCTTCTGCGTCAGAAGATCCCCGATTTCGATTCCCGAACAAGACAATTATTTGTGTGCATTAACATGTCTATTTGTCTTGGTCTGTAGGGCTAGCACAACTTGAGCGCGACTCGAGTGAGAAAGAGTCGCGGGCACTTTCAACCAATCAGATCGCTCGTAGATAGCGGGCGTGACTGCTTACTGGTTGAAAGGAGCGCGACTTGCTAGACCTAAGCGTCTGGCTGGGTGTTTTCTATGTATATTAAGTATGTATTTACAAACAAAAAGTATTTAAGTAAGTACTTATATATTTATCCGTTATCAAGTTTTCCATGACACAGTTTCTTACTGAAATTTACATGGGCTTAGATAATGAGCGATTTTCTGAGAGGTCATTTAAAAAAAAAGCTTCCAAAAGCTTCACTAGATGGCGTTGAACGAAGTAGGTATCATTGATTTATAATGGAGGTAGGTATGTACATGTCTATGGTATATTTTGGTATGAATCCTATTTACTAAAATTAATTACTTTTTTAAAACCCAAAGGAAACTAATAATAAATTAAATAAGTACTGGGTGCATACCATCAACTTTAAGACAGCGATTCAAAAATAGCGCGATGCAGAATAGGTTCCTAAAATGAATTGCTTTCTTTCGTACCATGACCTTCTAAAAACTGGATCGCAAATGAATTGCTAAATGTGAATGACCGAACGATTTGTGTCCTTATTTCTTCTACCCGTCTCTTTCACTCGATTCTGTCATGCCAGGAGAGTGAAAGGGACGGGTATAACCTGCAGGTGACATGTTAGCTTGGCCAAGTTATACGTCAAATAAGAGTTGATGACAGCTCAGCGGCTGTGAAATGTCATTGAATGATCACTGAATCGCTGTCATTGATATTAAGCTGTCGTGGTACGAATAAGCGAAGCAGATCAGTTTAGGTTCCTAAACAAAACCGCAATAAGAGTTGATGGTAGGCACCCTGATAGGTACTACTGTGAGGAACAGAAACGAAATAGGTAAATTTAAAGATTATGGTAAATAAATAACATCTGTCTGACGTTCCGTTTTACGTACCAAAAGTTAACGTTCCGTTCCTTCTAACTGCATAGGTGGGACAGCGCAATCTAGTGAGCGAGCTTTCAGAAAGTCGCCCATTCCAAAATATTAGATAATTGGTCCACCAACACCAAGTTCCTTGTATTTTATTTAGCACCCTGAATGAAATAAAGTAGGTAAGCCAATTAGCATTGCTCTAGGGCACCTATACTATCTTAAAAAAAAACTAGGGCGCTAAAAAAGGCTATTTACGGCACTGAGCACACTATCAAAATGGATTACACAGACGGGGTCGCGGGCGTCAACTAGTGTTGTTTTTTTACAAGCTTTTATTTAACTTGCAGTGTATGTAGGTAGGTATGTATACCTACCTATGTAAGAATGTCCGTTCGCAAATCTTTCAAGCTAAATTTGACCCATTTCCCACAGTTTCCAAATACAAATACAAATGCAATATTAAAGTAGGTACTTACAGTCAACAAAAAAGCTTGTCATAAAAACGAAGTTTTATCAAAAACCTAATTTATATTAAGTAAGTATAAAAGTATTATTATTATACTTACATACCTGATTTGCTTTATTTATCTCTTAAATGATACCTACATCTTAATTCCCACTTGTACTTGATATTATAGCTTAAACTAAAGGAATAAGGACAAATAAAAACGAAAACATTAGAAAATCTGTTCTATTATTATATTAATAAATACAATATATACACAAAAGTGAGTAATATTTACAAGGCTCGAAGAATGTTCATTTTGTGTGCGTCACAGCAGCACAATAATGTTTAAGATCAAGTTAAAAAGTCGATAAGTACCACATCTTGACAAAAAGTGCCACTATTTACGCACTGTACCAAATCTGCTCCTATTAGAAGAGCGCGTTCAAGTTCAACGTTTAAGGCTCAACTCACACTAACCACAACCACACCACGTGGGCGGGGTGCATTTTGTATTGGAAATGAATAGTCAATTCACACGTACCACGTTTTGCAGTCATTTGCTATGACAGCTCATTCGCAAAGCAAAATGGTCCTTATGCTATTGGAATAAAACTCAAGAAAAGCAGCATTAGACATTTTTAGCTGCAGCTTATGCTAGAAAATTAGACCCTATTCCTTGTGCAGAAACAACATTTTGCTTTGTACGAATGAGCTGTCATAGGCACCATGCTACACCGCACAAACTAAAGTGAAATACAGCCCATTAAATTTTCCAGCAGTTATTGACACTCGAAAACATTTTTGCTGCAGTAACGCACACCGCTACTAAGTCATTTTAAAAGTACAATCAACGTTATCTCAGAATTTTAGTTATTGACACTGGAAAACATTTTTGCTGCAGTAACGCACACCACAAAGTCATTTTAAAAGTACAATCGACGCAATCTCAGAATTATAGTTACGAAATAAACCCATTCTTATAGAGATAGAAATAAGGTTTATAATCGCACGCATTCTTTATTGTCCTTCTAAGAAATTGCACCAAAAATGTTGATTATAATTTTTAAGTCTGGATAATCTAGGCTAGGCATTTCAATAAGTCTTTAGGCCCACAATTTTTCTCATATACTTCGTCTTCATTATCAAGTTTATTTATTACTAGCGGATCCTCGCGGTTTTACCCGCGTGGTACCCGTTCCCGTGGGAATATCGGGATAAAGTATAGCCTATGTCACTCGGAAAGAATGTAGCTTTCTAAAGGTCAAAAAATTTTCGAAATAGGTCCAGTAGTTTCGGAGCCTATTCGATGCAAACAAACAATCAAATCTTTCCTCTTTATAATGTTAGTATAGATTTATCAAAGACCATGGGCTGAAAACTTACTCCCCTTTAGACCATGGGCTAAAACCCATTTTCTACGGAAAGGTTCTCGAATGGCTCGCACATACCGGACGACGTTCCGTGGGCAGGCCCCCTACAAATTCTGTACATTTTTAAAGGACATTTTTCATTTTCGGCTAGGACTTTGTACACTATTCGTACTAATAGTAAAAAATATAGTAAAGTTATATAAAATATTAAAATTCTCATTGTCTTTCTGAATAAATGGTACAAAAATAAACTTTTAAATACAAATTCTTTGCCATCCTTAGTCACACTGGCAACCACGTTCGGAAACATTGATGTTTCTGTACCAAAAAACGATGACATTGACGACTGATGATAATCTGTCAATGTCAATTTTTTTTTTTATGTGAGTGTGACGTTTTACCGCCATATTGAATCGGGGTTGCATAATTTTGTACCATCAAACGCGTTAGCTCATTGCGATATAATTAGTTTTCAGTTATTATATTTATCTTTTGCTTGCCTATATATATAGGCATAGTGTACTAAGTCCTAGCCGAGGCTCGAGGCTCCATACAAAACTGAAAAATATCCTTTCACAAAAACATTATTTTGTTATGAAAGAATGATGTATTGTTTTATTGACAATATTTGATATGTGAAGTGTTATTATTACATTTGAGTAAATATACATTGTTATAATATAATATGTGTCACTATTGCTTTGGGTACATTGTAATACTAACGCACGCATACGGCGTCGCTTATAATTACAAGATAGATAATTAATAAATATTGGACATTTTGATAATTAGAACTAGGTATATCACTTTTGTAACTGAAGTAAAAAAAACGTACTTTAATTGGACTTTAAGGAGCGCTTACACTGGCAATAATTGCATGGCAATTGTAATGGAGTAAGTATTTGATTGAATCAGGCGTCACTTGGCGGAAGTCCCTAACCATTGTGAAAAATAAATATATGTAGCTTTCTTCCGCAAATAATCACAAAACTTGCACCTTCACCGATCACACTACTCTACACGTGTTTCGCCCCAACCCGGGGCATCCTCACGAGATGTTTGTCCGTATGCAATCGAGTATTGAGTTATTCGGTGCTGGATTTATTTTTCACAATGTAATGGAGTAGTTTGGTAGAGCCATGTTGCTCCATATTTCGTAGTATTGTGTGGCCGTACTTTAGCAACAGGTTGCTACATTTTGCCATCGCTCTTAGTTAATAAATAATAAATAAATAACTTCCTACAATCACACCAATTATCTAAGCCCATGTTAATTTCATTATGAAACTGTATCATGGAAAACTTGATAACGGATAGATATACTTATACTTAAATACTTTTAGTTTGTAAATACATACTTAATTAATATACATAGTAAACACCCAGACCAAGACAAATACACATGTTCATGCACACAAATATTTGTCTTGTTGGGGAATCGAACCCGAGACCGCTGGCGCAGAAGGTGGGTAGTTTTCCCCTGCGCCAAATCGGTCGTCGTAGTTGCTTAATGTGAATGGACATCACGTAATATTTGGTGAGGAATTTCACAATTTTAGTGGCTCGTGTAAGCGTGCCTTTAAGCTGTAAAAATAACAATTCTATTGCAAAAAAATAAATAAAAATATTTAAAAAAACCTGCTAATTTAAAATATACCTACTTAAGAAATATATTAAAAACGTCACAATTGGGTATTTGACTGATGTTGAAATGTAGATATTTAATTATGACATTCAGAAATATTACATTATTTAATAACAAATGTGAAAAAAGAAATTCAATCTGTATTATAACAAGCGAATTATGAGCTACTTAATTGTGACTCTAGCTATCTCTTTCTAAAACGAAATTTTCTATGGCGAGAGTATGGCGCTATAGAAATATGACGTCATGTTTCTATAGCGCTCTCCTTGTCTAATTAGAAAGTTTGATGCTCTATATCGCTGAAAATATGCAAGATATTTGAAAATAAATACCTATATTGTGTTGCTACTAATTAAATGAACATTTTAAGTCAATAAAAAAATATCAGTTAAATACCCAATTCGCGAGAGGAATTTAGCAATTTTAGTTGCTCGTGTAAGCGTGCCTTTAAGCTGTAAAAATAACAATTTCGTTTCAAGAAAATAAATAAAAATATTTAAAAAAACTGATTATTTAAAATATACTTAAAAATATATTAAAATTCTCTCAAAATATTCACAAACAAACTATCGTATAATCATGAAGAGAGGTCTACATCTGAAAACTCTCTTAAAGGATCCGAGTTGACTTCATTTTCTGCCTTCAACTCGTCTTTGGTGCCTTTAACGACTTCAATATTTAATTTGCCGACTTCATTTTCTATTTTGGCGACTTCATTTTCTAATTTGGCGACTTCAACATCGCTTTTAACGACTTCATAGCTCTCCGTAGACCCATTATTCTTGCTGCCTTCACTCTCAACCGAGATTTTCCAGTTACCTTTGACGACTTCATAATTTTCAGGGCTGTCACTACCTTTGCTGACTGCATCCGACTTTAAGTGGCTGACTTCAAAGTCATTTGAGCTGTTGCTGATATCGTCAAAGTCTCTTTCCGTTTCTGTCGGAGTGGCGTTGTATTTTGACGGTGATAGGTTTTGTACGGCGTTTTTCGATACTGTTTTGAATAGTTCCCCTATGTTTGTTTCTGTGGATAGTTTTAGCGCGTGTTCCCAGCCCATTAGGGATTGTTTGTGTATGCTGACTTGTTTTTCAGCTAAGTCTAGGAGGAGGGATTTAATTTCGGAATGCGTTTTTGGAATCCAGTCTGATAGTTCGGAGCGGAGCGCTTCGGACGCTTGTTCTAACCTGTTGGAATGTTCAAGTAAAATTAATACTTTTTTGACTTTCTCTTTCCCTTTCGAATATCATTTGTTTTAAGAAGTAGATAGGTCTAGTGGTTCGCATCATCGATTTCAGAGCCAGAGGTCCCGGGTTCGACTCCCAGTGGGGTTACACATTGTATTCGGTTTGACCACCATCCTACTAATATTATAAATGTGAAAGTTTAGATGTTTGGATGTTTGTTACTCAATCACGCCAAAACGGCTGAACGGATTTGGCTGAAATTTGGGACACAGACACTTTGTAGCCTGGAGAGGAACATAGGCTACTTTTTATCCAGGAAAAATGTCATATTCCCGCGGGATAACGTCGTGTAGTCCACGCGGGCGAAGTCGCGGGCGGAAAGGTAGTCTTATCTAAGTCTGACGACACAACAATGATGTATTCAGCATTAATATGTGTTCCGGCAGTTAGAGGGTAAGATAGCCAGATCCTCAGTGATTGAGGATTCCGGGAGTAGTGCGCTTCCACCTTCAGCCTTATCACCACTTAACATCAGGGGCCCAATTCTGCTTAAGTTAAGTCTCATAATCGTGTCTCAATAGTGTTTCAATTGTAGTGCTTTTTTACACACTATAGTTACAAGAAATGTGTACTTTTTTCACAATACTACTGATGGTCACACCAAACACTACATTCAGATCACATCATACTGTCATTATTCTTTTAACTAGTTTGCAAAAAAACACTACAGTTGAACTACAATGAGAGATTTTCTGCCAGCAAATTAAGATTTTTTTATTTATTTATTAGCTCGATAGATGGCGCTGACCAGACATGTATCTCATCTGATTTGACCTACACTTGTATTTCAAAGTTGTGCAAAAAGGTGCGAGGCCAAAAAAAAGTTGACTTTGACGGAAGAAAAGAAATGTCAAATAATTCTATTCCTCTTGTTTTGCGTTGCAATACCATACCGACCATACCGCGAGTTGTAGATAAGCCTTTACCGTCCTGGAAATGTTTGTTTTCCTTCTGCAAGTGTTTTTTTTTAAATTGACCGTCTTAATCGAGACTCCTTGCCAGCAAATAAAAAAAAGCAGACCCATGTCTGATGAACGCCATCTGTTGAGTTTTTTGGAACTAACTTTTTGATTTTTTAATCATCTGTCAGAAAATCCCTCATTGAAACACGATTGAGACACGATTATGACTTAACGTTAGCAAAATCGACACCCTGGTGTGATGAAGGCTAAATGCTACACTGTTGCAGATTATAAAAAAAAATGAGGTTATTTTTTATTACCTGTTGTGTAAATCCCCCGTCGCGTTGGAGCCGGAGACATAGGTTGCTGTAAACAATCAAATAAAAATCATATACAACGTTATTTAAATTTTTACTTTATTGCATTCACAATGCAATTTTTCTTATTGAAAAATTGAAAAAGAAGTATTTTAGAATAAATCGACCGGTCTCACGTCCCATCGGAGCTGGTTGTGAGACGGGTCGATTTTTTCTAAATACTTCATTTTCAATTTACATTTAAAGTCTACTGAGTGGAGCTCAAGGTTTTACCTAAACAATCATGACGTGTCGATTAATCTTTTAATACAAAACGCAATAATAAAAATATCTACACAAATAATAAAACTTCAAACTTCAAACTTCAAACTTTTATTTGCAGACTAAGTGTTACATAGTTCTTAAATTATAAAAGTAGTACTTTCAACTTAGACACCTTGTACAGGTATGGCAAATTAAAACTACTTATTAACTTAAATATTGTATAAAAAAAAACTATTAATTTAAATATTATTTAAATAATACAAATCTGTTAGTTTCAATATTATAAAAAAAATATTATTAAGTTATTATAATTTTTAGTTTTTTGCATTCACAATGCTAAAAAATACTTCATTTTCCATTTTTCAAAATATTATTAATTTATAAAATTTACGTTATTAATATTAAACAATTCAATTAACATTAAATTTCAGATTATATTTTTAATTAACATTAACATTTCAATTTATCATACAATTTTACTTAATTAATATTCTTATTATATTTTAGATTAACAAAAGTTATATAAATTCCATTTCGAGGTATTCATTCACAGAATAAAAACTTTTTTGAACAAGAAACTTTTTTAATTTGTTGCTAAAAGAAGTAAATTTCTGATCGTTCCGTATTGTCGGTGGTAACTTATTGAAGATTTTTATCGCCATGTAATGTGGGCTGCAGTTTAACATATTAATACGTGAAGGAGGTAGGTATAATCTTGTCTTGTGTCGGGTGTTAATTTTGTGTGTGTCCTGAACTTGAAGGAATTTACTACGATACCTAAAGACGAACAAGCAAATATCCTGTATGTAAAGCGATGATAATGTTAGTAGTTGGTATTTTATGAAGTAAGGTTTACAACTCTGCATAATGTCTATTTTAGCTATAATCCGAACGCATTTCTTTTGAAGCACAAACAATTCACCAACGTTTACGCTATTGCCCCAAAGCATAACCCCGTATTTGAGCCAAGAGTGAGCATACGCGTAGTAGGCTACTAGTGCCGTTTCTATATTTGTACTACATTTAATTTCAAAAAGTGCGTAGGTGAATTTTGACAATTTAGATTTTATATTTTCTATATGACTTTTCCAATTTATGTTAGAATCTATTGTAAGTCCTAGGAGAGTAAATGTATCTACCAAATCTATTCGGGAATTTCTAAAATTAATGTCAATATTAAGAGCTCTTGTTTGGTACGCTCTAAATTCAATAAGTTTAGTTTTTTTCAAGTTTATTTCTAAATTATGGTCAGTTAGCCAGTTCGATACATTTTCGAGAGTTTGTAATATATTAATATTAGGGTCTGAGTTTTTTTTACATTTGATTAATATGGAAACGTCATCTGCGAATAGCACGGGAACTGTCCGGTCATGGTCTAAAGTTTTTGGAAGGTCATTTATATTTCATATATTCATATATATTATGAATAAGATACATCCTAATACGCTTCCCTGCGGAATGGAACAGGTTAGATTTCTAACGTTAGATTGTATTTTTTCTATTTTATTATTTTGACTATTAAAATGTTCAATTTGTACTATTTGTTTTCGATTACTTAGATATGACTTGAACCAGGAGTAAGCAGGGCCTCTAATGCCACAGCCATAAAGTTTTTGCAAAAGAATATTATACGAAACTTTATCATATGCTTTTGTCATATCTAACAGAAGGCCTACTGCGTGATTTTTGTCATTTAATTGTTGAAGCGCAGTTTGAATATATTTAAATACAGCTAATGAGGTTGATCTATTTTTGCGGAATCCGTTTTGGTCATCATTAAGTATGTTATACTTTTCTCAAAAATTATATAACTGAAGGCTCATTGCCTTTTCGAATACTTTAGCAAATGTTGAAAGGAGTGCAATGGGTCTAAAATTGTCCGGAGATGTTTTTTCATCTTTCTTATGGACAGGTATGACTAGGGATATTTTTAGCTTATCCGGGAAAGTTCCTTCATTGAAGCTCTGATTAATAAGGAAGGTTAAAGGTATTGAGAATTCGTCAGCACACTTTTTTAACAAGATTGGCGGTATACCATCAGCGCCGAAACTGTGTTTATTTTTTAGTTGTTTTATAATTTTTGTTATATCTTCCTTCTCTACTGGTCGTAAGAACATTGATTGTGTAGGAGGGTTTATAACAGGACGTCCAGGTTTTTCATTTATTTTACTATTTTTATTTTCTCCTATAGAAGCAAAGAAATCATTAAATATATTTGATATTTCTTTAGGACATTAGAAAATTGGAGTGTCTGTTTGTAATATTAGAATAACCGCTTTTTACTACATGCATATGATTATATATACGGTACATATACCAAAATACACCAAAATATACAAAAACAAAGGGAGGGTAGAGTACCAAACTGTATGGAACAGCTGATTGTTTTTCGCAATGTGGCAGTTGGTCTTATAGAATTTAAAACCACTGATCAAATTTTTAAGTTCGACTCAGAATCGGTAATTGAACAACTTTCTCCTAGAAACATGGGTCGAAATACGACAAAAAACCCTTGAAAATAACCCTGTAGCATAAGCTTCTTTGATCTTGTCAACAAGCGCAGCCGCGTACGCTGCTAACAATGGTAAAGTGGCCCTAGCCGTGTCCATCGTTCCAGCAGCGCCACGGTCTCCGATTTGCTTGAAAAAAATACACCATGCAGGCCAATTTTTTACCAGTCGGGAAAAAATACGATTGATTTTTTCCCCCCACTGGATCCGAGGATATACGGGGATTTCTGTGGCGCTGCTGGAACGACGTCGTCCTGGCAGCGCCCCGCTATTTCTCATTAATTACAAAAGCTATAATAAATCTAATAAGACACATATTTTTTCCTTTTTTTTCCATTTCACATAAGCTAATGTCCACCTGTAAATGTCGACAGATTCAGGAGTAATCGTAGGTCACTTGGGGCGCTGCTGGGACGACGTCGTCCCAGCAGCGCCACGGCCGAATCTCAGCAATTCGATTTTTTTACTGAAAACAGTGTGCCTGTATATTTAGTTCCTTCATCATAGGGTACGGAAAAAATTGAATTTCTACATTTCATCATGGAATAATGATTTTATAGGCATCGAAAAATTATAACCTCAAAAAAAATTTTTTTTGCTCTAACGCCTTTAATTGATGTATTAAATAGCATTTGCGCATTCTTTTATATTCCTATAAAGGGAAAAAAATAAACCACTCTCGCAGCATTAACTATTCCAGAGAAATCCTAGGTTTAGATTGTGTTCATACATTTAGGCATCGTTCCAGCAGCGCCACACCCAGTACAGCATGATCCAGGGCACCTGTCACCAAACTGAGCATGCCAATATTTACTACTACCATAGCGAACACGGGAAAAAATCTGATAACGAGTATAACACAGCGAATTTCCGAGAAATAAGCCTTTGATTCAATATGCCATACAATTGGTACATTCGAGTAGAAAAGTTTTATTTAAATTCTTTTTAGTGCCACAAACTTGGGGGCTTTAAGCCCCCAGTACAGGCTGTCCGATCATGTTGGCCGACCATGATGGGCCATCGTGTACAGGGGCGGTTTGCGTGTGATTGCCGTCTGCGAGCAACGCAAACCGCCCCTGTACACGATGGCCCATCATGGTCGGCCAACATGATCGGCCATCCTGTACTGGGGGCTTCATACTTCATGTTTACCGGGCTTGTCAAGCATTGCATTGCATCATTGGGGCACAATATCGGTATCGCTATGCGGATCGCAGCTCAGCATTATGGTGCAAATAATGCAATGCAAGCAAAGTAATATTAACGTAATATAGAACGTACGAGCCAAAAAAAACGTTGGCCATTTGTTTCCACATGCCATAGAGAAAGGTTAACCTATGGAGTGTAGGATAGAAGCATGATAGAAGTGGGTAAACCACATCATCCATCATAGCCTGACAAGGAATAGAGTCTAATTTTCTAGCGTAAGCTACATTGTCATAAAAAATATCTGATGCGGTTTTTCTTGAGCTTTGCACAAATGAGCTGCTATTCCAACCATGCCAAATTTTACAGACTGTAGTGTCATATAGTGACATGACAATGACAGTACAGTTACCTTTGAATTGTAGAGTTATTTGGGCGGTAATTTAGGGCCGTTTATTTATTTATCTGTCGTTGTTAAAAAGTAAATTTCGTATTTGGACGCATTTTGAGAAGAGAGGGGGAACTGGGGGCCACGTGCAAAACTTGTAAAAGAAAAATAAAACTTGTAAAAAGAAAATAAAGCTTTGTGGAAACATAGGTACCTATCAAATCTTCGAGATCATTTAAAGAGACTACACTGCATATCAGATAACTCTGAGGAGCCTAGTATAAGTTTAGGATTCTGTGTTCTCATAAAATTAAGACAATTTCATTTTCAAATAAATCCGTTAATAAAATTTTTATCGCTCTTATTATTCAACGTAGGTATATAGTGATTGTTGCCGGATAATCGATTCCGAATCGATTAATGAGCAATTTTCTGAGGCTATTTAAAAAAAAAGCTTCCAAATGCTTTACTAGATGGCGTTGAACGAAGTATGTACATGGTATACTTTGGTATGAATCATATTTAATTTATTTACTTTAAAAAACCCAAAGGAAACTTAAAATAAATTAAATAAGTACTGATAGGTACTACTGTGAGGAACAGAAACGAAATAGGTAAATTTAAAGATTAAGGTAAATAAATAACATCTGTCTGACGTTCCGTTTTACGTAACAAAAGTCGCGTCAAAGTAAAATTTATAACGTTCCGTTCCTTCTAACTGCATAGGTGGGACAGCGCCATCTAGTGAGCGAGCTTTCAGAAAATCACCCATTGTATTGTAGATTATTTTTGGGGCTCAAATAATCTAAGTATCGATTACCCAATCAAAAGTATCTGACGGGACCAAGTTAATGTTGTACCGAGCTCGGCCGAGTACTGTGTTTACATGTACCTAGTATTCGGCCGAGCCGAGAGTACTTGTCTCCCCACTCTACTCGGTAGGTGTAATCAGGCTATGATGGATGATGTGGTTTATCCACTTCTATCATGCTTCTATCCTACACTCCATAGGTTAACCTTTCTCTATGGCATGTGGAAACAAATGGCCAACGTTTTTTTTGGCTCGTACGGTCTTTATTACGTTAATATTACCACAGTTAACTTTTCATACAGTAGGCCGACGGAGACGTCTAGACAGGTCAATCGTGCGGGGCTTGCGGGGTGAGACGGGGGAGTGGTTGTCCCGAGTTACATACAACGCCGTTCATAGTAACTCGGGACAAGTCTTCCAGGGCTATCACGTCTTTATCGTTATAATTTTTTTTAAATTATTATTATGGTGCATACGACATGTAGTGTGAGTGCGTGCAAATCTTCATCTCGCTTATTAAAAAAAGGCAATTTCCAAAATCCAAGATGGCGGCCAACATTTTTGTTTGCGGACTTTGATGAAACTTGGTTTTTAGTACAATTTTGACAAGAAAACAACAACACAATGTCAAAAATAAAAATAAAAACAAGATGGCGGCAAACTTTTTTATGGTAGGCCGATTTTGATGAAATTTAGTTTCTAGTACTATTTTGAAACGAAAACAACAACGCAATGTTAAAAATATTAAAAATCCAAAATGGCAGCCAACTTTTTTGTTAGCAGGCCGATTTCGATGAAACTCAGTTTCTTGTACTATTTTGACAAGAAAACAGCAACGCAATGTTAAAAATATTAAAAATCCAAGATGGCGGCCAACTTTTTTGTTTGTGAGCCGATTTTGATGAAACTTGGTTTTTAGTACAATTTTGACAAGAAAATAACAAAGCAATGTCAAAAATAAAAATAAACCAAGATGGCTTTCGCCGAACATCTCTCTGCCTTCAAAACTGATTTACTTAGCAAAATAAATGTTTTGTCGAAGAGAATTGACGAATTAGAGAAAACTGTCAAAGAGGTTACTACAACTAAAGTTATGCCAGAGAAAGTTTCTTCTTCCTATGCAAGCGTGATCAGAGAATCCAAAGATGTTGAAAACTCTAAACGCCCAATAGCGCAACAACGTACCGAACCAAAAAATAATACAACAAAAGGTGCAAGCCCAACACACCGCAATTTAACGATTCCTGCTTCTAGATCTGGCAGTTCTGCGCCTGATGTCGACTCTAATCTGAACCCAGATTCTAATGTTACATACTACAAAAGTCAAGGGATAATTGAGAAGCGCCGATCCTCGCCACCAGCTAGAGACCCGTTGTCGAATGTCCTGCGTGGCACTGCCGCTCCAGGAGCTACCTCGCTTTGTGCTGCAGAAAGGAAAATGTATGTGCATCTATACTACGTGAAGGAAGGTACTACGGTGGAACAAGTGGGCGATCATCTAAAAACCGTATGCGGAGTTGACGTCTGTACAGTAGAAGCTCTTAAGGCCAGAGGAAACTATGCTTCGTTTAAACTGACAGTGCCTCAGGCTAGTACTGAACGTGTCCTAAACCCCCAGAATTGGGCCGAAGACATTTGTGTGAAGCCATGGCGACAAAATTTTCGTAACAAACAAGAACAAAAGTAATAAGTGTAGTAAGCATTTAGTATTTCAATGCTATTATCAGAACGTGCGTGGTCTTCGGTCTAAGACAAATAAGTTTATTAATAATGTAGCCCAAGGGGAATACGACATAGTTGGATTGACAGAAACCTTTCTTACTAGTTCAGTGTGTAGCGGTGAACTCTTTCCGCCTGGATACGTTGTTATACGTAGGGATCGCGCACGCGACACTGGTTGGGGCGGTGTATTACTCGCTGTAAGCGAACGATACTCTGTTCGTGAAATCACGGATATTGATGGGCTGACTCCCGAGATGGAACTGTTATTTGCGACAGTTAAACTAAGTCATGTAAAATTATTATGTTGTGTTGTATATTTACCTCCAAATAGTAGCGATGAACATTATCTGAATACTTTGACATGTATTGAAAATGTTTTGTGTGCATATTCGGACTTCGACGTCTTAATTCTGGGCGATTTTAATTTAAATTCATTTTCTAAAAACATTAACATACAATTCGATAGTTTTTGCCAATTTTGTAATTTGCTCCAGTATAACACAGTGTTAAATTGCCATGATGGAATGTTAGACTTGATACTGAGTGACCTTGCTCCTAATCAGTTAGAAGTCCACATCGCTGGCGACCCATTGGTGCCCATTGACTCATACCATCCAGCACTCGAAGTCACTGTTAAGCTTCCGCGCCGTTCGGGGCCACCGTCCGCCTATAAGCCTCACACTCAACGACAGGGTACTCGTCCTAACTGGAATTGGCGTAAAGCCGACTATCAAAAGCTGTACGAAGCGCTAGCTGATATTGACTGGTCCGACCTGTTAGTAATCCAACACATTGACGATGCTGTTCAGTTTTTTTATTTAAAGTTATACGAGTGCTTTAACTGTTTCGTTCCAGTTAGTAAGTTTAGCCAATATAATGCGCGATATGTGTACCCAAAATGGTACACTGCCGAAATAATACGCTACTTAGAATTGAAACATTATCATCGTTTGAAATATAAGTCGGAGGGTAAGGAATACAACCATGAACTATTCAAATTCTATAGGTGGCATGTTAAGAAACTTATCGATGTGGCTTATAAACAGCATATTAGAAATTTACAAAAAAATATATTAGACGAACCAAGTAAATTTTGGGGATATGTAAAAGAGAAGAGGAAAGACAGGCGAGGTACTAATACCTTTACATGTGACGGAATGGAGGTGACGGGAAAGGCTGCAGCAGATGCTTTCGCGCGTTACTTCAGTTCGGTGTTCCTGCCTGACAGGCCCTTCTTGGACCCAGCTGAGGCAGCAAAAGCTTCCTATTCACTACTCTATTCGAGTAATGTTACCGTTTCGGAAGTGACTAGTGCTGATGTCCGGGCTGCAGTGAAACATCTAAAGTCTCACTCTGCTACGGGACCTGATTGCGTGCCTGTTTTTTTAGCTAAAGATTGCGTATCTGTTCTATTAAAGCCTTTACTTTACATTTACAATCTTAGTCTTTATTCATCGAAATATCCAGATGCCTGGAAACTGTCGCGTGTAACTCCAGTGCCAAAAAAAGGTTCAAATGGTGAGGTTGAGCAACACCGACCTATCGCAATACTTTCAGTGTATGCAAAAATATTCGAACTAATTCTCAATAAGTACATCGCACAACAAGTTCATAGTTCATTGGATGATTGCCAACACGGGTTTCGTGCAGCTCGATCAACCACAACCAATCTACACGTAATGTGCGATTATGTGCTAAAAGAGATGGATGCTGGTCGCCAGGTCGACGCGGCATATTTTGATTTTCAAAAAGCCTTTGATCTGGTAGATAACGACATACTGTTGAGAAAGTTGGCATCATTCGGGTTTTCACCTCAACTCCTTGAATTTTTCGCTAGCTACCTTGAAAATCGACGCCAGTTTGTAAGAGTACAAGGGTCTGAATCAGAAGAATATTACACAAAGTCAGGCATAAGTCAGGGAAGTACACTCGGGCCGACTCTATTCTTAATTATGATCAATGATTTGCCGCAAACCTTACAATCTGCTCAATGCCTTCTTTTTGCAGACGACCTCAAGCTGTTTTCGGGGGTAAAGGATAACAGTGATACAGCTGCACTCCAGACTGATATCGATGCGGTGTCAGAGTGGAGTGTAGCCAACAGATTGCCCTTTAACAGCTTAAAATGCAAGGCAATTACCTACACTCGCAAACGTTGCCCATTGGTAGTTGATTATAAATTATTTGACATTTGTTTAGACAAAGTAAGTGACATATGTGATTTAGGTATAGTATTAGACAGTAAGTTTGACTTCCATGTACACATAACGCAAACCTGCAAGCAGGCAAACAAGGTTTTAGGTTTTATACTACGAACGGCCTCCGAATTTGATAATCAGACTGTAGCGAAAGTGTTGTACAATGCGTATGTCCGCAGCAAATTAGAATATGCAGCTTCAATCTGGGATCCTCATGAACAAAAATACGCTATAATGGTAGAACGGGTACAGCGCAAATTTGGGCGTTGGCTTTATAAACGGCTTTATGGGTATTACCCATATATGTACCCCTCCCTTTTTGTCTCTGGCATGGTTGAATTAGAAACCCTTAGTTTTAGGCGAAAACTCCTTTTATTGACTGATTTTATTTTAGCGCTCCATCACAGAGTTGACCCTGATGTCATAGGTAAGATTGAGTTGTTGGTGCCCACACGTTTACCCCGGACTGAGTTAGGGATGGTGGCCCCCCGCCGCCGGCCACGGCTATTGCGCAGGCCCATAACACGCACTGTACACGCCGCGAATGCGCCGTCAGTGCGCGCTTTACTCCTGATTGGGGACATGCTCACTCAGTGTCCTCACATTGATCTATTCGCCGATACGGCTGAATACATATGTAGGGAGATTAAGACTTATTTAGAATTAGAAAATTTAAAATGACATTATTATTTTAGCATAGAATTTAATAATTACTTTGAATTATGGTTTAACTCGGTGAAATTCATGTAATTTATTAATTGACATAATTATTTCTTATTGTGATCATCGCCTTTTTTTTTATATATATTTTTTATTGTTCTTTGAAATACTATAATGTCAAAAAATTTACGAATTAATGTAATAGCTATATTTAGGTAATGTAATGTAATAACTCTATGATTTAATATTGGTTCTTGTAAAGTGAATGTTGTATGACTTGCTGGTGTTTTGGAGGCATGTTCCTCTGTAAACCAACATGTATTTTTTATTAATAAATATCAAATAATAATAAAAATAAATATCAAATATCAAATGGCGGCCAACTTTTTTTTTGTAAGCCGATTTTGATGAAACTTAGTTTCTGGTACTATTTTGACAAGAAAACAACAACGCAATGTTAAAAGTATAAAAAATCCAAGATGGCGGCCAACTTTTTTGTTTGCAGGCTGATTTCGATGAAACTCAGTTTCTGGTACTATTTTGACAAGAAAACAGCAACGCAATGTTAAAAATATTAAAAATCCAAGATGGCGGCCAACTTTTTTGTTTGCAGGCTGATTTCGATGAAACTCAGTTTCTGGTTCTATTTTGACAAGAAAACAGCAACGCAATATTAGAAATCCAAGATGGCGGCCAACTTTTTTGTTTGTAAGCCGATTTTGATCAAACTTAGTTTCTGGTTCTATTTTGACAAGAAAACAGCAACGCAATGTCAAAAAAATAAAAAAAATCAAAGTGGCAGCCAACTTTTTAATTTGTAAGCCGATTTAGATTAAACTCGATTTTTGGTACTATTTTGACAAGGCAACAGCAACGCTAAATTATATATACATAAATGTTACAATTACCACAGTATAACCAATGTTTTGTTTAGGCCAACGCCCTTGAAGTTAGGCGATACCGACGTCTGTAACAACGTCTGAAAAGAGAGAAACAAAAACAAAAAACGGCCACCATCTTGACCATTTGTATTTTTTTACATTGTGTTAAGAACGGTTTTCTTGTCAAAATAGTATAAATAACCGAGTTTTATCGAAAACGGCCCACAAACAAAAAAGTTGGCCGCCATCTTGGATTTTTTAATACTTTTAACATTGCGTTGCTGTTTTCTTGTCAAAATAGAACCAGAAACTGAGTTTTATCAAAATCGGCCCACAAACAAAAAAGTCGGACGCCATCTTGGATTTTTAATATGTTTAACATTTCGTTGCTGTTTTCTTGTCAAAATAGTACCAGAAACTGAATTTCATCGAAATCGGCCAGCAAATAAAAAATTTGGCCGCCATCTTGAATTTTTATATTTTTAACATTGCGTTGCTGTTTTCTTGTCAAAATAGGTACCAGAAACTAAGTTTCATCAAAATCGGCTTACAAACAAAAAAGTTGGCCACCATCTTGGATTTCTTTCTATTTTTAACATTGCGTGTCTGTTTTCTTGTCAAAATAGAAACAGAAACTGAGTTTCATCGAAATCGGCCTGCAAACAAAAAAGTTGGCCGCCATCTTCGATTTTTTAATATTTTTAACACTGCGTTGCTGTTTTCTTGTCAAAATAGTACCAGAAACAAATCGGCTTACAAACAAAAAAGTTGGCCGCCATCTTGGATTTCTTTATATTTTTAACATTGCGTTGCTATTTTCTTGTCAAAATAGTACCATTAAGCCTAGCATGACCACCCAAAACGCGATATGTATCGAATGATAAAGCGACTTATCGACATTCAAACGTCAAAACCCATAGTCTTTTGACAGTTAAACCGGATAACTTATCATATCATATCCCATTTTGTTGGTCATGCTAGGGGGGCAGAAATCGAGTTTTATCGAAATCGGCCCACAAACTAAAAAGTTGACCGCCATCTTGGATTTTAATTTTTTTGACATTGCGTTGCTGTTTTCTTGTCAGAATAGTACCAAAAACCGAGTTTCATCGAAATCAGCCTACAAACAAAAAAGTCGGCCGCCATCTTGAATTTTTTAATATTTTTGACATTGCATTTGCATTATTAAATTATTTTATTAATTTAATATCGCAATACCAATGTACCTACCCGGGGTCGTTAAAGGTCCACCGTCACAATTTAAAGTGACAACCCTTACGTACTTACGTAAATACCTATACAGGCGTCGGCATCGCCCAACTTCAAGGGCGTCGTCCAACTGTATAGAAGGATTGCTTAAACTGTGATATTACTTTGCTTGCATTGCATTATTTGCACCATAATAATGCTGAGCTGCGATCCGCATAGCGATACCGATATTGTGCCCCAATGATGCAATGCAATGCTTGACAAGCCCGGTAAACATGAAGTATGAAGCCCCCAGTACAGTATGGCCGATCATGTTGGCCGACCATGATGGGCCATCGTGTACAGGGGCGGTTTGCGTTGCTCGCAGACGGCAATCACACGCAAACCGCCCCTGTACACGATGGCCCATCATGGTCGGCCAACATGATCGGACAGCCTGTACCGGGGGCTTAAAGCCCCCAAGTTTGTGGCACTAAAAAGAATTTAAATAAAACTTTTCTACTCGAATGTACAAATTGTATGGCATATTGAATCAAAGGCTTATTTCTCGGAAATTCGCTGTGTTATACTCGTTATCAGATTTTTTCCCATGTTCGCTATGGTAGTAGTAAATATTGGCATGCTCAGTTTGGTGACAGGTGCCCTGGATCATGCTGTACTGGGTGTGGCGCTGCTGGAACGATGCCTAAATGTATGAACACAATCTAAACCTAGGATTTCTCTGGAATAGTTAATGCTGCGAGAGTGGTTTATTTTTTTCCCTTTATAGGAAGATAAAAGAATGCGCAAATGCTATTTAATACATCAATTAAAGGCGTTAGAGCAAAAAAAATTTTTTTTGAGGTTATAATTTTTCGATGCCTATAAAATCATTATTCCATGATGAAATGTAGAAATTCAATTTTTTCCGTACCCTATGATGAAGGAACTAAATATACAGGCACACTGTTTTCAGTAAAAAAATCGAATTGCTGAGATTCGGCCGTGGCGCTGCTGGGACGACGTCGTCCCAGCAGCGCCCCAAGTGACCTACGATTACTCCTGAATCTGTCGACATTTACAGGTGGACATTAGCTTATGTGAAATGGAAAAAAAAGGAAAAAATATGTGTCTTATTAGATTTATTATAGCTTTTGTAATTAATGAGAAATAGCGGGGCGCTGCCAGGACGACGTCGTTCCAGCAGCGCCACAGAAATCCCCGTATATCCTCGGATCCAGTGGGGGGAAAAAATCAATCGTATTTTTTCCCGACTGGTAAAAAATTGGCCTGCATGGTGTATTTTTTTCAAGCAAATCGGAGACCGTGGCGCTGCTGGAACGATGGACACGCCCTAGCCCTCTTTATAAGATAAGCTCCCTTGATTAAGGCTGGGAATCCCGAGCGCAGAAATAATTTGAGGGGGTGAAGAACGTCGCATACGCTCCGCCCATCGGAGGGACACCCCGCGCGTCTCAGTATACTTGCGCGGCCCTGGCCGGCGGCCGCTATTGTGCCACAGTGTAGCAGCAAGACAGTAGTGACCGATATTCAGTAGAACCACTCAAGTTTCATTTGTAATGTAATATGTTTATTATTTTAAAACGAAATAGGTAGATAACTGTAGTACAAATAATATTATTTCCTACCACTGTATACCATACTATAATATTACATTGAATGTATTACAATATTGTTACGGTGAGGGTGTTATTATGAATCTCAAGCGAAATGATCGATTCTAGAATAGAATTATAGTAACAAGCTGTTGCCCTCGGCTTCGTCCGCTTGTATTTCAGTTAAAACATGAGTTTCAGTTAAAAAGTACCCTATATCATTCTCGATCGTCCTATTTATCTCTATGCTAAAATTATTCAAACTTGGTTTATCGGTTTTGGGATGAAACCTAACAGACAGACAGAGTTATAGTCCGTTCGGTTAGATAGTGTCGGTACACCCGCACGGCGTTGTGGCAGAGCGACACTATCTAAACGAATGGACTATACTTTCGCATTTATAGTACTAGCTTAATCCGTAGATAAATACAAATGTCACTTTGCCTGTCTGTTACTTTATCACGCCAAAACGCTGAATGATGATGAGTTTTGGAATTTTGAAATACATTGAACCTTGCAGAAGGTCATAGAATATTGTTCATGCGATAACCGAAATCCACGTGGGCGAAGTCGCGGGCTGCATCTAGTAATTTGATATACTAACTGTGGCCCGTAACTTCGTCTGCATGAACTTTGGACATTGCATTTGTATTAGAATTGCGGTTATATCGCGTTAAAAAGTAGCCTTTGTCCTTCTCCAAGATTTGTAATCTCTGTACCAAAATTCATCGAAATCGGTTCAGACGTTTTGGCGTAAAAAGTAACATCATCATGGCAGCCGAACGACGCCCACCGCTGGGCATAGGCCCAAAAAGTAACATATGGACGAACAAATAGGCAGATAGAGTTACTTTTTGTAGGTAAGGATAGTGCGTGGGAATCGGAAAGGGTGTCAGAGTGGGGGATTACAGTGGAACTGGAAATGGAAGAGAGGATCGTAGAGGAGTCATTGTGGAGATCGGAGTAAGTGAATAGGAGTAAAATTAAAATAAATAAGTATGTCAATAATAATGGTAAAGCATTTATTAAAATTCGCTTAAATCTAGAATCTGGACTCAATGATATCTTGAGCTAAGAACGCACTTGTGTCAAGGCAATATCGTCCCATTTTTGATAGTGCCATTTCAAATTCTCTTAAAACGTCCACCGCTGAGGCCGCCGCGGTTGCAACTAGTCGGGCTATTATAGCATACCACCGCAAATCATACCGCCCGCCGCGCCTCTTGAGCAGGATACTCACCGAGCTGTGTAACACGTAATGTAACGTAACTGCTACTGTCAAGTGAGTCCATAGGAGGCACGAGCACAGAATAAATAATAGTGCTAAGGCACAGAAGACTTACTCTGCAAGCTCATTCAAATAAAAATAAATCTTTCTGCGTGGAAATAAAGTCCAATTCCGGTTGCTTTGTCATCGCTTGCCTACTGTTATAATAACCTAGAGTTCGCGCATGCAAGCAAAACTGTACCCAATAGCTACGCGCGAGCGTTTCTATTTCTATGAATGCATCAAACAGATCGCTCGCTGGTTAGGGTTGCGAGCGACTTGCGAGTTCGGTTTTGTTGTTTCTTTTGTGCTTTCTTTTATTTAGACACCCGTAAACACAACAGTATCTTATATTATACGGATTATAAGAACATTTAGTAGTCATTGTTCGGTGCACAAAAATCACAGAAATGATCGATCGTTTTACGCGCGAACGTGGAGCGTACGAGCCGAGCGGCATCCTACTGCCATATGCCTGCCCGGCAGGCGCGCCGGCCGAACGTACCTAAACTGCGGAGTGACACCCCCCTGGCACAAGCTCGCTGCGTGCGAGCCGCTCGCGAGTGGTTCGCAGTAAGCTCGCAGTGACCCGCCGAGTGGCGGTATCGCCACGAACACAAAGGCGGCTCGCAGTGTGCGCGTGGACTACGACAAGACCTCTTGTGCAGTGAGTACGTAGGCGCGACGCGAACTTCAAACGAACGCAATCATGGAGTGAGCAGAATGTTGTCGGCGTGATTTCGTCACAAGCACTGCGGATCCGGGAACTCGTAGCTGGTTACGCGGTGACCGTGGACGAGCCGAACTCACTTTCAGGTTTATACAGTATCAGTTAGGTTACGAGCTACAAGCTAGATGAGTACCCTGCTTTGCAGCACCGCACGCCGCACCGCTGCTAGAGACTGTGGCCGAAGTTATACCTAAATATACAAATCTGTTTATATATTTAACCGAGTAATTTCGCAGTACATAAAATGACTTATTTATACCAGTAAGTATGTAATACTTGATAAAAATCCAAAACATTTTCCAAACATGAGTACCTACTGTTATTGTACTTATGGCAATTCCTTTTTTTGACCCTCATTTTCATTAATAATTGCTCAGTTTTTTTTTCTTATATGATCTTAGAATGAAATTTGGCGTCACGAGTAAGAAAATCCAAAAAATGCATACGAATATTAATTTATTTTAAACAACACAAATTCAGTACCTATGGGAAATTTCTCAGCATTATTGCTTTTTAAAATTATGTGTAGTCACATAAACACAAATCTTAAGGCGATACTCGGAAAAAATGTGCTGAAGCAAGATAGCAATGAGAAAACGACGCGCGCGGGAGCGAGACCGATTTTGCAGATTAGGCAGAAAAAAACACAAAATCACTTCGCATCAAAAAAACTACAGCGATAAAAAAACGCTTCTATACGATCCTAAATATTATTGGTGTCCACTAATTAAACCAATTTCCAATAGTGTAAGTAACCCCATTTAAGAATAATCTTGACTTTTCGTATTTTAGAGGTCTTTTCGAAAAGAAAAAGTGTCGAGGCAAAATCATAAAATCGTGTTTTTAAAACTATACGAATCTAGATAAAGGTATGAAGAAATATATATCTTATTACCAAATTTGTAACAACTGTAACCGTCCTATAGTTTCAAATCAAAAAGTCCATATTTTTCCGAGTAGCGCCTTAAATATCCAAAAGGAATAACATCGAAAGTTCGACATAGAAATTTTCCATTTCAAGTAACACCAAAAATTCATATTTGATTAAAATTTGGTTTTTCTGTTGGGATATTTTTTTGGATATTGCCTAAATTGTTTTTTACGTTATATAAATATGTCCGGTGAAGAAAGTTTAAACGGATAATTTTTCCTGAAAAAGATCAATGAAATAAAACTTTATTAAAAATACCTAATCTTTGGAAAGTTATACAATACTTTTAATTGATTGCTACTACATATATCATCATGCTGTAAAGTTTTCCCTGACTAAGGAATTACTGTGGGGGTCCACTAGGTTAATTTCGTACACTGCCTCACTTATCTCTATACACTGTGACACTACTTACTATTTAGAAATGTATGTAGATTAATATCTGATTCGTTCCAAATGAATAAAAAAAATCAAATCACTTAGTTACCTTTTATGTTTGTTTATCCTTCGCAGAGTATGCGACGAAATCTTATTTTTTTTAATTCTTTTTATTGGCCATTTTATCGTAATCACTATAAAATATTTACAGAATTATTCTTGAATGAACCTAGTTAATAAATTTAAAATACATATTTTTCTACAAACTATTATTACTTATATATTTGTACAAACTATAACTAGGTACATTACACGACACCACAGATAATTATTTGTATCTATATAGCTTACTGAACTCTCTACACAATCAAATATTTGAATTGTTTTTAATTTCGCTCGTCGCAGGTAACTGCGCCGCAAAAATTGGCACGCGTCCGACCTCTAACTCATTCCGCAGGGGACTGATTGATTGAAATTACGACCGTCAACGTAGCAAAATAGGTTTTTTTTCGAAAATAAACAATGCCTTAAAAAAAATTTGACTTATGACGGCCGGAATCCCTCGGTTTCGTATATTTTTCATTAACTAAAACCAAGTATTTTGCAAATAAAGGTCGTCACAGACGGTGAAGATACTATAATATTTTATCTTAACATAGAATATCGCTCGCCATACAACTCAATGGACCATCACACACGACGAAGATAACATATATTTTCATATTAAGTATCTTAAGATGCTAAGCGATACGGAAAATATATATTTCGTATGTTAAGATACGGGAATATATATTTTGCATGTTAAGATACTATCTTAACATACGAAATATATATTTTGGATACGAAAAGATGTGTATACAGGTTGTCCCGTTTTTGATATGTTGTCTAGGATGGTTAGTGAGTATTAAAAATGCAAAATGCAGCATGCAACATTGTGAAGAATCTTTTTTGGCTAAAATGCACCTAAACGAAGATATTAGCGAAAGTTTTTAGCTTATTTCAAGACTTTTGAACTACTCTAACATTTTAATTTTTCACAACTGAACTTCGTCGCCATATAATAAAATGTTGTAATTATTTACTAGTATATCCTACTAATATTATAAATGTGAAAGTTTAGATGTTTGGATGTTTGGATGTTTGTTACTTAATCACGCCAAAACGGCTGAACGGATTTGGCTGAAATTCGGGATACAAATACTTTGTAGCCTGGAGAGGAACATAGGGTACTTTTTATCCCGGAAAAACATAACATTCCCGCGGGATAACGTCGTGTAGTCCACGCGGGCGAAGCCGCGGGCGGAAAGCTAGTATTAAATAAGGTTTCAAAGTGCTACGACTCTGGGCCCATTTTGCACCTTGTTCTTTAAAAGTTTGACAAATTCCTGGAAAACCATTTAATTAAAAGTGCATATAACTATCTGTCCTAGTAACAAAATTTAAAGTGTTAATTATAGAAAATTTAATTTTCTACACCATTGTGAAGACTCTTCTCTGGCTCGAATGCACCTAAACGAAGATTTAAGCGAAAATCTGAAAAAAATGCCGATTTTTTCAATATGGCGGCGGGGGCGGAGGGCGAGGAATTGTGCATTTTGCATTTTAAATACTCACAAACCATCCTAGACAACATATCAAAAATTAAAAACTACCGGACCACTTGTAAGCTGAAAACCCTCTATTCACTGGACTAGTACTGTTTTAAGTTTTTTCAGTGTTATTTCGTTCCAATCCAATACCATTGTGTAGTACACACACTATGGGTTAAGTACCTGTTTTATTTAAATTGTTTGCATTTTCTAGGTATCAACTTATGAGTAAAAATAAAAAAATAAACAAAAGTAGTTTGTCTTATTACTCACCTTATGTATACTGCAAGTCGTTCTTCAGTCGTAATACTTTCTCGCATGTTTGTATTTTTTTTCATAATATCTTCCTTAATCAGATTGTGAATTGCAAAAAATGTTTCCTTTGATTTCCTAAAATACATTTGAAACTTTTTCGTTGAGAGATCTTCGTAAAGATTAAATTCCCCGCGTTCTTTTCTAAACTTAATACGATTTTCTATCCAAACTGATCTAGACTTCGAATTAGCTATAGCAATTTTTATATCAAATGCCAGGTTAGAATCATCGTCTGATGAGCTGTCCAATAAGTCTAATAGCAAATCCGAATTGCTCATTTTTGATCAACCTGTATAAGATGTTTTACAGAATATTCGTCTGCTGCCTAGGGCAGATATCGAGATTAACCAAAGGATGGAGGGCCATAGCTAGAAACAGCTTGAGACCTATCAGAGGATTTAGTTAAAAAATAGTTGATTCCTTAGCAAAACTCCATGTAATTTCTAATAGTCAATTAAAACTGCTATGACCAAATGAGTCAGGCCCTCAGTTCATCAATTGTCAAAAATTTGCTGTCACCTGTCAAAGTAATTAAGCATTGATTGTTTATAATTTTTGAATCCGAATATAGTAAGGAATTCGTGAAATCTTTTCAGAAGTTTTCAATTGTCTAGAATATACCGTTACAGATTTATAAAGGTTTAGCTTGGGCTCTCAGTTCATCAATTTGTACAATAATGAATCTTCCAAATTTGCAAGTAAACTAAAGAAATACATAAAAATACTTTGAATTTCTGATTCTTTAACACTTCTGGGAATTTCTAACGTAGAAACAATGGTGCAAACGTTAATAGTTTAGTAATAATTGGAATGTTTTTATTTTGACAATTGATGAACTGAGGGCCTGACGTTTTCGGTTCTACTGACTAGGCCTCGCCACATAGATTAATGAAAGTAAGCTTACGTTTTTTTACGAAATCTTTACTAGAAGTTGACCTAGCATCCGTTTCTCTAAGTACCATACTTTCAGAGATTGAATTTTTAATTTTTGTGAGAACAAAATTGACAGATGGTGACCATCATTTTTTACTTTTTTTAAGGACGGTATTATTATAACATAGTGTAAAAATGCGCACTCGCGACGTTCACCGCGATTATTTAGACTGTTTATTATTCTGGCATCTACTGTCGAAATAGTTAACGCCTTTTTTACACTTTGTTATAATAATACCGTCCTTAAAAAAAGTAAAAATCGATGGTCACCATCTGTCAATTTTGTTCTCACAAAAAATAAAAATTCAATCTCTGAAAGTATGGTACTTAGAGAAACGGATGCTAGGTCAACTTCTAGTAAAGATTTCGTTAACAAACGTAAGCTTACTTTCATTAATCTATGTGGCGAAGCCTAGTCAGTAGAACCGAAAACGTCAGGCCCTCAGTTCATCAATTGTCAAAATAAAACATTCCAATTATTATTAAACTATTAACGTTTGCACCATTGTTTCTACGTTAGAAATTCCCAAAAGTGTTAAAGAATCAGAAATTCAAAGTATTTTTATGTATTTCTTTAGTTTAATTGCAAATTTGGAAGATTCATTATTGTACAAATTGATGAACTGAGAGCCCAAGCTAAACCTTTATAAATCTGTATCGGTATATTCTAGACAATTGAAAACTTCTGAAAAGATTTCACGAATTCTTTACTATATTCGGGTTCAACAATTATTAACAATCGATGCTTAATTACTTTGACAGGTGACAGCAAATTTTTGACAATTGATGAACTGAGGGCCTGACTCATTTGGTCATAGCAGTTTTAATTGACTATTAGAAATTACATGGAGTTTTGCTTAGGAATCAACTATTTTTTAACTAAATCCTCTGATAGGTCTCAAGCTGTTTCTAGCTATGGCCCTCAAACCTTTAATACGTGATATCGAGAGAGTGAAAAGATTCCAAAATATATCGTATCTTAACCGTGTGTGATACCTTAAGATGCTATAATATTTTATCTTACGATATCTTAAGATAAAATATTATAGCATCTTCACCGTTTGTGACGCGCTTAATACGATATTTGGATTACGATTAGACGGATTTTATTTGACACAGTAAAATATCACCAATCGAAAAAAAACGGCCGGAAGCACTAGATAAATAGCTGTAAAATAACATATATTTTTTCCAAGTTTTAAGTACTTGTGGTTTGAGAGTAATCCATAATTTAAAATACCCTATTTTGGGCTTCTTTGGCATTCTCCAGCTTCTGAACTGTCCCCCCCCCCCCCCCCCCCCCCCCATACTAAAAACCACGTCGTGTCGTCGCTACGTTTCGACGTGTAAGACGGACAAAATACAAAAACTTTCGCATTTATAATATTAGTATATACGAGGGCTGTTCAAAAAATAAGGTGGCTTTTAAATTTTCACGGATTACGTAAATAAATTTTTAGATTTTTTTGTGGCGTTATGTTGGTACTCCTGTCTGTCGCTTATGCTGACAAGGTCGGCCATTTTGGAAGTTTAATTAGTTTTTGACAGCTAAAAAGCGCGAAGGTGTTTTACCTTTGCGGCGATTTTTGCCTATTCCAAAAAAAAATAATCAAAGAATATGCATCAATTTTTGCGAGAAAAACAAAAAAAGAGCGCAAAGATACTATGGAACCGTTGCGCGTAGCCTCTGGCGATTCTATGTTGAGCAAAAAAAGCATTTATAAGTGGTATAAGTTGTTCGCGGAAGGTCGAGAAGATGTCAATGATGAGGAGCGTCCTGGACGGCCCAGCATCGTTTTCCTCACCGTTTTCTTTGATTGCAGAGGCGTGGTGCATTAACGAGTTCCTACCACAGGCTCGTACGGTTAATAAAGAGTACTACCTCGAAGTTATTCGCAGTTTGCGCGAAGCCATTCGCAAAAATCGAAAAAGAAGTGGCTTTTGCACCACGACAATGCACCGGCTACACATCGTTCCTTGTTCGCAATGTTTTGCCCAAAAACAACACCGTATTGCTGCCTCAGTCACCGTATTCGCCGGACCTGGCCGCCTGCGACGTCTTCCTATTCCCCAAACTAGAGAGGTCCATGAAAGGACGACGATTTGACAAGATTGAGGAAATTAAGACACCATCGCTGGAGGAGCTGAACAAGATTCCGAAAAACGATTTTCTTAAGTGCTTCGCGGATTGGAAGAAGCGTTGGCATAAGTGTATTTTATCAGAGGGTGATTACTTTGAAGGGGGCAAAATAGAAATTGATAAATAAATAAATGGTTTTAGAAAAAAATCAAAAGTCACCTTATTTTTAGAAACAGACTGTGTATATGACTTACTTTGTGAAAACATTTTGTCTATGTTGATTGAGGTAATTTGCAATATGACAGATTCTTTACAAAATGACCCTTCCTTAATACATAGGTACTTTGCTTTTTAGGTGTGAGTAAGAAAAAACTTAAATTATATTTAATCTACAAAACTCACCATGTAACGATCTTCGTAGAGTCGCCCCAGCTTTAAACACTGCCTTTCCAGGGTAATCTTCTCTTGACTCTTGCTAGAAAGTCAAAACTCACCATGTAACGAGTCCCTCTGTTTAATATTTTCAACATTAACGCTTGCCGCATATTAGATTACAAAACTCACCATAAAACGAACTTCATAAAGTTGCCTCAGCTTTAAACACTGCCTTTCCAGGATAAGCTTCTTTGACGCTAGTTAGGAAAAAAATATCTACAGTCACACTACCACTCACCATGTAACGAGTCCCTCTGTTTAATCTTGTCAACATACGCTGCTAACAATGGTAGAGTGGCCCTAGCCTTCTTTATACATTATAGGATAAGCTTCTTTGATGCTTGCTACTAAAACAATATCTAAAGTCTCACTACCACTCACCATGTAGCGATATTTTACCGTGATAAATGTACCCAATGTAATTTTTTTTTTCAACATTCTCCAGTTCCCAAACTATCCCTACAAAAAATCACGTCGATTCGTCGCTTCGTTTCGATGAGAACGACGGACTAACAAATAAAAACTCTATAAGTAGCCCTCAGGCGGGATACTACTTATAGGGCTCGTGGTTTTTTACTATCACATTTTTCCTATACTTACAAAAATTGCATTGTGAATGCATAAAAATAATTTAAAATCTTAAATAAAAACTCTTTTACATTCATAATCTGTATAGATGACTTACTTTGTTAAGACTTTTGTCTATGCCAAGTTGAATTTTGCAATTTGACAGATTCTTTACAAAACAGCCTTTTCTCGATTTACTTAAATTATGTTTAATCTATAAAACTCACCATGCAGAGATCTCCGCCTTGTAAAGTCGCCCCAGCACTAAACCCTACCTTTCCAGGGTAAGCTTTTTCGACGCTTGCTATATCTTAAGTCACACTATCACTCACCATGTAACGAGTCCCTCTGTTTGATCTTGTCAACATGCGCGGCCGCATATAAATTACAAAACTCACCATGAAACGATCTTAGTCGCTTCAGCTTTAAACACTGACTTTCCAGGGTAATCTTCTCTTGACTCTTGCTAGAAAAACAATAAGCTTCTTTGTCGCTTGCTAGAAAGTCAAAACTCACCATGTAGCGAGTCCCTCTGTTTAATCTTGTCAACATGCGCGGCCGCGTACGCTGCTAACAATGGTAGAGTGGCCCTAGCCTTCTTTATAGAGGGCAATTTTAAAAACATTGACCCAATTTTTAAGTTCGACTCGAAATCGGTAATTGATCAACTGTCTCCTAGAAACATGGGTCGAAATACGACAAATATTTTTGGACTTCCCATACTAAATAGATCACGTGATCAGTATGATTTGTATGAAAAGTCAATTAAAAAAAGACATATTTCGACCCATGTTTCTAGGAGAAAGTTGTTTGCTTACCGATTCTGGGTCGAACTTAAAAATTTGGCCAGTGGTTACAAAATAACCCTGTAGCATAAGCTCCTTTGACGTTTGCATCTTCTTTGACGCTTGCTAGAAAGTCAAAACTCACCATGTAACGAGTCCCTATGTTTAATCTTGTCAACATGCGCGGCCGCATATAGATTACAAAACTCACCATGAAACGAACTTCCTAAAGTCGCCCCAGCTTTAAACACTGCCTTTCCAGGGTAAGCTTCTTTGACGCTAGTTAGGAAAAAATACTTAAAGTCTCACTACCACTCACCATGTAACGAGTCCCTCTGTTTAATCTTGTCAACATGCGCGGCCGCGTACGCCGCCAACAGCAGTAACGTGGCCCTAGCTCTCAGTCCCCCTGCGCCCCCCCTGGCGCCCCCCCGGCCCCCCTGGCGCCCCCCCCGCCCCCCTGGCGCGCGCGGCAAACCCTTCACCCTTATTAAAATATTAAGAGTTCCCACGTGGACTACAAGACGACGTTGTCTAGTGGGAATGTGATATTTTTCCGGGATAAAAAGAAGCCTATATCACTCTCCAGCTCTCAAACTATAGCCATATTAAAAATCACGCCAATGGTCGCTCCGTTTTGGCGAGAACGACGGACTAACAAATGAAAACACTTTTACATTCATAATCTTAGTATAGATGACTTATTTTGTAAAGACTTTTGTCTATGTTGAAATAATTTTGCAATTTGACAAATTCTTTTAAATATCTACATTTCAACAACAGTCAAATACCCAATTGAACAACTGTCTCCTAGAAACATGGGTCGAAATACGACAAATATTTTTGGACTTTCCATACCAAATAGATCACGTGATCAGTATGATTTGTATGAAAAGTCAATAAAAAAGACATATTTCGACCCATTTTTCTAGGAGAAAGTTGTTTGCTTACCGATTCTGGGTCGAACTTAAAAATTTGGCCAGTGGTTACAAAATAGCTCTGTAGCATAAGTTCCTTTGACGTTTGCATCTTCTTTGTCGCTTGCTAGAAAGTTAGAACTCACCATGCAACGAGTACCTCTGTTTTATCTTGTCAACATGCGCGGCCGCATATAGATTACAAAACTCACCATGAAACGATCTTAGTCGCTTCAGCTTTAAACACTGCCTTTCCAGGGTAATCTTCTCTTGACTCTTGCTAGAAAAACAATAAGCTTCTTTGTCGCTTGCTAGAAAGTCAAAACTCACCATGTAGCGAGTCCCTCTGTTTAATCTTGTCAACATGCGCGGCCGCGTACGCTGCTAACATTGGTAAAGTGGCCCTAGCCTTCTTTATAGAGGGTAATTTTAAAAACATTGACCCAATTTTTAAGTTCGACTCAGAATCAGTAATTGGGTATTTGACTGAATTTTTTTTATTGACTTAAAATGTTAATTTAATTAGTAGCAACACGACATAGATATTTATTTTCAAATATCTTGCATATTTTCAGCGATATAGAGCATCAAACTTTCTAATTAGACAAGGAGAGCGCTATAGAAACGTGACGTCACATTTCTATAGCGCCATACACTCGCTATAGAAAATTTCGTTTTAGAAAGAGATAGCTAGAGTCATAATTAAGTAGCTCATAATTCGCTTGTTATAATACAGATTGAATTTCTTTTTCACATTTGTTATTCAATAGTGTTATATTTCTGAATGTCATAATTAAATATCTACATTTCAACAACAGTCAAATACCCAATTGAACAACTGTCTCCTAGAAACATGGGTCGAAATACGACAAATATTTTTGGACTTCCCATACTAAATAGATCACGTGATCAGTATGATTTGTATGAAAAGTCAATTAAAAAAAGACATATTTCGACCCATGTTTCTAGGAGAAAGTTGTTTGCTTACCGATTCTGGGTCGAACTTAAAAATTTGGCCAGTGGTTACAAAATAACCCTGTTGCATAAGCTCCTTTGACGTTTGCATCTTCTTTGTCGCTTGCTAGAAAGTCAAAACTCACCATGCAACGAGTCCTTCTGTTTAATCTTGTCAACATGCGCGGCCGCATATAGATTACAAAACTCACCATGAAACGATCTTAGTCGCTTCAGCTTTAAACACTGCCTTTCCAGGGTAATCTTCTCTTGACACTTGCTAGAAAAACAATAAGCTTCTTTGTCGCTTGCTAGAAAGTCAGAACTCACCATGTAGCGAGTCCCTCTGTTTAATCTTGTCAACATGCGCGGCCGCGTACGCTGCTAACATTGGTAAAGTGGCCCTAGCCTTCTTTATAGAGGGTAATTTTAAAAACATTGACCCAATTTTTAAGTTCGACTCGAAATCGGTAATTGAACAACTTTCTTCTAGAAACATGGGTCGAAATACGACAAATATTTTTGGACTTCCCATACCAAATAGATCACGTGATCAGTATGATTTGTATGAAAAGTCAATAAAAAAAAGACATATTTCGACCCATTTTTCTAGGAGAAAGTTGTTTGCTTACCGATTCTGGGTCGAACTTAAAAATTTGGCCAGTGGTTACAAAATAGCTCTGTAGTATAAGTTCCTTTGACGTTTGCATCTTCTTTGTCGCTTGCTAGAAAGTTAGAACTCACCATGCAACGAGTACCTCTGTTTTATCTTGTCAACATGCGCGGCCGCATATAAATTACAAAACTCACCATGAAACGATCTTAGTCGCTTCAGCTTTAAACACTGACTTTCCAGGGTAATCTTCTCTTGACTCTTGCTAGAAAAACAATAAGCTTCTTTGTCGCTTGCTAGAAAGTCAAAACTCACCATGTAGCGAGTCCCTCTGTTTAATCTTGTCAACATGCGCGGCCGCGTACGCTGCTAACAATGGTAGAGTGGCCCTAGCCTTCTTTATAGAGGGCAATTTTAAAAACATTGACCCAATTTTTAAGTTCGACTCGAAATCGGTAATTGAACAACTGTCTCCTAGAAACATGGGTCGAAATACGACAAATATTTTTGGACTTCCCATACTAAATAGATCACGTGATCAGTATGATTTGTATGAAAAGTCAATTAAAAAAAGACATATTTCGACCCATGTTTCTAGGAGAAAGTTGTTTGCTTACCGATTCTGGGTCGAACTTAAAAATTTGGCCAGTGGTTACAAAATAACCCTGTAGCATAAGCTCCTTTGACGTTTGCATCTTCTTTGACGCTTGCTAGAAAGTCAAAACTCACCATGTAACGAGTCCCTATGTTTAATCTTGTCAACATGCGCGGCCGCATATAGATTACAAAACTCACCATGAAACGAACTTCCTAAAGTCGCCCCAGCTTTAAACACTGCCTTTCCAGGGTAAGCTTCTTTGACGCTAGTTAGGAAAAAATACTTAAAGTCTCACTACCACTCACCATGTAACGAGTCCCTCTGTTTAATCTTGTCAACATGCGCGGCCGCGTACGCCGCCAACAGCAGTAACGTGGCCCTAGCTCTCAGTCCCCCTGCGCCCCCCCTGGCGCCCCCCCGGCCCCCCTGGCGCCCCCCCCGCCCCCCTGGCGCGCGCGGCAAACCCTTCACCCTTATTAAAATATTAAGAGTTCCCACGTGGACTACAAGACGACGTTGTCTAGTGGGAATGTGATATTTTTCCGGGATAAAAAGAAGCCTATGTCACTCTCCAGCTCTCAAACTATAGCCATATTAAAAATCACGCCAATGGTCGCTCCGTTTCGGCGAGAACGACGGACTAACAAATGAAAACACTTTTACATTCATAATCTTAGTATAGATGACTTATTTTGTAAAGACTTTTGTCTATGTTGAAATAATTTTGCAATTTGACAAATTCTTTACACTACTTTACATAGGTATTTTGCCTTTTAGATGTGGGTAAGAAACAACCTAAATTATTTTTAATCTGCAAAACACACCATGTAACTATCTTCATAAAGTCGCCTCAGCTTTAAACACTGCCTTTCCAGGGTAATCTTCTTTGTCGCTTGCTAGAAAGTCAAAACTCACCATGTAACGAGTCCCTCTGTTTAATCTTGTCAACATGCGCGGCCGCGTACGCTGCTAACAATGGTAAAGTGGCCCTAGCCTTCTTTATAGAGGGTAATTTTAAAAACATTGACCCAATTTTTAAGTTCGACTCGAAATCGGTAATTGAACAACTTTCTTCTAGAAACATGGGTCGAAATACGACAAATATTTTTGGACTTCCCATACCAAATAGATCACGTGATCAGTATGATTTGTATGAAAAGTCAATAAAAAAAGACATATTTCGACCCATTTTTCTAGGAGAAAGTTGTTTGCTTACCGATTCTGGGTCGAACTTAAAAATTTGGCCAGTGGTTACAAAATAGCTCTGTAGCATAAGTTCCTTTGACGTTTGCATCTTCTTTGTCGCTTGCTAGAAAGTTAGAACTCACCATGCAACGAGTACCTCTGTTTTATCTTGTCAACATGCGCGGCCGCATATAGATTACAAAACTCACCATGAAACGATCTTAGTCGCTTCAGCTTTAAACACTGCCTTTCCAGGGTAATCTTCTCTTGACTCTTGCTAGAAAAACAATAAGCTTCTTTGTCGCTTGCTAGAAAGTCAAAACTCACCATGTAGCGAGTCCCTCTGTTTAATCTTGTCAACATGCGCGGCCGCGTACGCTGCTAACATTGGTAAAGTGGCCCTAGCCTTCTTTATAGAGGGTAATTTTAAAAACATTGACCCAATTTTTAAGTTCGACTCAGAATCAGTAATTGGGTATTTGACTGAATTTTTTTTATTGACTTAAAATGTTAATTTAATTAGTAGCAACACGACATAGGTATTTATTTTCAAATATCTTGCATATTTTCAGCGATATAGAGCATCAAACTTTCTAATTAGACAAGGAGAGCGCTATAGAAACGTGACGTCACATTTCTATAGCGCCATACACTCGCTATAGAAAATTTCGTTTTAGAAAGAGATAGCTAGAGTCATAATTAAGTAGCTCATAATTCGCTTGTTATAATACAGATTGAATTTCTTTTTCACATTTGTTATTCAATAGTGTTATATTTCTGAATGTCATAATTAAATATCTACATTTCAACAACAGTCAAATACCCAATTGAACAACTGTCTCCTAGAAACATGGGTCGAAATACGACAAATATTTTTGGACTTTCCATACCAAATAGATCACGTGATCAGTATGATTTGTATGAAAAGTCAATAAAAAGACATATTTCGACCCATTTTTCTAGGAGAAAGTTGTTTGCTTACCGATTCTGGGTCGAACTTAAAAATTTGGCCAGTGGTTACAAAATAGCTCTGTAGCATAAGTTCCTTTGACGTTTGCATCTTCTTTGTCGCTTGCTAGAAAGTTAGAACTCACCATGCAACGAGTACCTCTGTTTTATCTTGTCAACATGCGCGGCCGCATATAGATTACAAAACTCACCATGAAACGATCTTAGTCGCTTCAGCTTTAAACACTGCCTTTCCAGGGTAATCTTCTCTTGACTCTTGCTAGAAAAACAATAAGCTTCTTTGTCGCTTGCTAGAAAGTCAAAACTCACCATGTAACGAGTCCCTCTGTTTAATCTAGTCAACATGCGCGGCCGCGTACGCTGCTAACAATGGTAAAGTGGCCCTAGCATTCTTTATAGAGGGTTATTTTAAAACCACTGACCAAATTTTTAAGTTCGACTCAGAATCAGTAATTGAACAACTTTCTTCTAGAAACATGGGTCGAAATACGACAAAAACCCTTCAAAATAACCCTGTAGCATAAGCTTCTTTGATTTTGTCAACAAGCGTAGCCGCATACGCTGCTAACAATGGTAGAGTGGCCCTAGCCTCCTTTATACATTATTTATAGGATTAGCTTCTTTGATGCTTGCTACTAAAACAATATCTAAAATCACACTACCACTCACCATGTAGCGATATTTTACCGTGATAAATGTACCCAACGTATTTTTTTTTTCATCATTCTCCAGTTCCCAAACTATCCCTACAAAAAATCACGTCGATTCGTCGCTTCGTTTCGACGAGAACGACGGACTAACAAATAAACACACTTTTACATTCATAATCTTAGTATAGATGAATTACTTTTTGAAGACTTGTGTTAATGTCGAGTTGACTTGTAAAGTCGCCCCAGCATTTAACCCTACCTTTCCAGGGTAATCTTCTTTGTCGCTTGCTAGAAAGTCAAAATTCACCATGTAACGAGTCTTTCTGTTTAATATTTTCAACATTAACGCTTGCCGCATATTAGATTACAAAACTCACCATGAAACGAACTTCCTAAAGTCGCCCCAGCTTTAAACACTGCCTTTCCAGGGTAAGCTTCTTTGACGCTAGTTAGGAAAAAATACTTAAAGTCTCACTACCACTCACCATGTAACGAGTCCCTCTGTTTAATCTTGTCAACATGCGCGGCCGCGTACGCCGCCAACAGCAGTAACGTGGCCCTAGCTCTCAGTCCCCCTGCGCCCCCCCTGGCGCCCCCCCGGCCCCCCTGGCGCCCCCCCCGCCCCCCTGGCGCGCGCGGCAAACCCTTCACCCTTATTAAAATATTAAGAGTTCCCACGTGGACTACAAGACGACGTTGTCTAGTGGGAATGTGATATTTTTCCGGGATAAAAAGTAGCCTATGTCACTCTCCAGCTCTCAAACTATAGCCATACTAAAAATCACGCCAATGGTCGCTCCGTTTCGGCGAGAACGACGGACTAACAAATGAAAACACTTTTACATTCATAAATCTTAGTATTGATGACTTATTTTGTAAAGACTGTTGTCTATGTCGAGTTGAATTTTGCAATTTGACAGATTCTTTACACTACTTTACATAGGTATTTTGCCTTTTAGATGTGGGTAAGAAACAACTTAAATTATTTTTAATCTCAAAACTCACCATGAAACGAACTTCATAAAGTTGCCTCAGCTTTAAACACTGCCTTTCCAGGGGGCCGATTCTCAGGCAATCGAGAAAAGTTCACATTTATAGCTCGAAATTCAAATATAACACAGTTTTTGGATTGTCAGAATTTCACAATCGAAAAAGTTCGATCGAAAACCAGTCGAACGCTACGAGTGGTAAAAACCAATAGATGTTCGTATACGAACTTAGCTGTCAAAATTAATTTGTTGACATGTGAGACAGCTTAGTTTGTTTGAAACGTTCTAACTTTTCAATAGAAACCACAAACAAAATGTTCGACATACGAATTACCACACTGAAAAAGTTCGAATGCCTGAGAATCGGGCCCCAGGGTAGAAAGAAAAACTCACCATGTAACGAGTCCCTCTGTTTAATCTTGTCAACATGCGCGGCCGCGTACGCCGCCAACAGCGGTAGAGTGGCCCTGGCCCTGAGCCCGCCCCCCCCGCCCCCCCTGGCGCCCCCCCCGGCCCCCCGCGCGCCCCCCCCGGCCCCCCGAGCGCGCGCGGCGGCGGCCCCCCCCGCCCCCGCGGCGCCCGCGCCCGCCCCCGCGCGCCCCCCCGCCTGGCTAGCCCACGCGTCGCATACGCGTTTCATACTGGGAACAAACGCAGGTATTATAAATCACTACATAGTATAAAACAAAGTCGCTTTCTCTGTCCCTATGTCCCTTTGTATGCTTAAATCTTTGAAACTACGCAACGGATTTTGATGTGTTTTTTTTTAATAGATAGAGTGATTCAAGAGGAAGGTTTATATGTACTTTTTATCCCGATATTCCCACGGGAACGGGAACCACGCGGGTGAAACCGCGGGCGGCCGCTAGTAATAAATAAATAAATAAATAACTTCTTACATTCACACCAATACGGTATTTTACTGATTTTTTTTTTATTTCTTTAAAATGTTTTTCGAAATATTAGCTACACAAAACAAGTTTTCATTTTGAATTATCTTGAATATTTTCAAAGATATAGGACTTCAAATAAAATAAAATAAAAAAAGCTTTATTGCACACAACGAAAGAAATACAATGACAAGAAGACAAAATAAAATATAGAAAACAGACAATAGGCGGCAATATCAAACTTTATAATTAGACAAGGACAGGACGCTATCTTAGTGACGTCAGTGGGTTAGTAGCGTCATAGACACGCCATAGAAGATTTCGTTTTAGAAAGAGACAGCTATAGTCAAAATCAAACAGACTATAATTCTTTTATTATAAAACAGATTCAAATTATTTTTTCACATTTGGTATTCTTAATTGCAATATTTTTTAACGTCATCATTAAATATCTACATTTCAACAACAGTAAAATACCCTATTATCTAAGCCCATGTTAATTTCATTAAGAAACTGTATCATGGAACACTTGATAACGGATAAATATATACTTAAATACTTTTTGTTTGTAAATACATACTTAATATACATAGTAAACACCCAGACCAAGACAAATAGACATGTTCAATATGTTCATGCACACAAATATTTGTCTTGTTCGGGAATCGAACCCGAGACCACTGGCGCAGAAGGTGGGTAGCCTACCTCTGCGCCAAATCGGTCGTCAAAATGAATGAATGTATGTTAGTGAATATCACTTCCAAGGGATACTACGCACATCGGCACTGAAACTTGGACAATGTGTAATCTGCATGATGCCACTATGAACGAAGATTGTACAACAAGTGCATAAAACGTACCATTTTACCCGAGACGTATATATCCACCCGAGCCGTAGGCAAGGGTGGATAGTCAATTCGAGGGTAAAATGGGTTTTATGTACGAGTTATACACTCTGCTTTTCACTTCGAGTGTGAGGAAAATAAATAACAATATTGCAAAAAAGAAAAAATGAAGACTTCGCCATATTGGCGGGAAGACGTACTTCTTCTTTTTTTTTGGCAGTGGCAGCAGATTGACTTTACCATAGATCGTAGTCCATAATGCTCTTGAAATACTTATTAATAAAACTACGCAAAATTTAATGAGTTTTCTAAGAGAAAACTCATAAAATTTTGTCTAATTTTATTAATTTAGTAATAACTCGGATTAAGTACAAAATTGAAGAAACAGTAACAAGTTTATATAATGAAGTTTAATTGCATGTGTGACTGTTTACCTGACGACCTTTGTCTTAAAGTCTGAGACTTAGACGAAGATTTTACTTTATGCACTAGAGCATAAAAAGCGATTTTATGCAGCCTATACCCAACATAAAGACTAACTTTAGGAGCATGAGAAGTGAAAAGGTATTTTATATAAATATACATGTTCAAAGTATTCTAAAAAACAGCATCATTTTAATAATAACATTCAGATGAATGGAAAATGAAGTATTTAGAAAAAATCGACCCGTCTCACAACCAACTCCGATTTTTTCTAAATACTTCATTTTCCATTTTTCAGTAATAAAAATTGCATTGTGAATGCAAAAAACTAAAAATTAAAATAAGTTGCAATAGTAATTTCATCTTTAGCGATTGCCAAATACCTGGAAAGGTATTTCTTTCGCGTGTGAGGATAGTAATATCTCCACATTGATGAAATTAACACTGACTATACAGTGCGTAAGAAGTATTGGATAAATTCGACGCTTCTCGTAACGACTCCGTAGCTCAGTGGTTAGAGCAGTCGCCCGGATAGCGAAAGGTCGTGGGCTCGGGTCCCATCGGAGTTGATTGTGAGACGGGTCGATTTTTTCTAAATACTTCATTTTCCATTTTTAACCGACTTCAAAAAAAGGAGGAGGTTATCAATTCGACTGTATTTTTTTTTAATTTTTTATGTGTGTTACCTCAGAACTTTTTATTTATTGAACTGTTTGAAGTCGGTGCCAAGCCAAAAAGAATAAGAACGAATTATACTTATTATACGAGTGAAATAACAAACATTACAAAAACCCGGTCCCAAGCGTGAGGTGTAGGACGTATTTACCTCAATACCTATTAGACTTGGCACCGACTTCAAACAGTTCAATAAGTACCAAGATAAGTTAGAAAAAGTCACACATTTTCTAATTATTTTTTTTCGTTTTTTAGTGTTTGTTAATTTTGTTTGAAGATTCCTTTTGAAGGCGGTTACATTAAAAAAAAAACGTTTTTTTCAACTCACAAACGTTCCTAAAACAAGCACTCACCCCATCATCTCGTGTCCTATTTCGGCCTGTCCCTTATGCAGCGCTCTGCTCAGGGCACAGAGCGCCGTCAGCTTGTGTTGAAGCGACGTGAGGTATTCGGCCGCGCTCACGAACTCCGGGTCTTTTACTCTGAACAAATAGACGAATAATTCGTTCAATTTCCGTTCAAAATGGAATGACGTGGTTAGAAATGGAATAACGTGTGATCAGGCACAATTGTGATGACCATCTACTGTGTTCCACAGTTTATTGAAACGGATGTTTCTCATGCAAAATTAAGTTACTTAAAAGCTAGTCCTACCTTCAAGAGAAGATACTGTTCATAATCCAGGGGGGCTGATCGCTGTCTCGCCGGCGCGCGCGCCTGGCAAATCGATCTCACCCAACCCCCGATGGGAAACTCTTATAGCTAACACTCTTATAACTACACAATGCCCTAATAGACAGCTAAAACTTTCCCGGCGCTTTTCAAGGCGAACACACACGGGTCACAAGTCTGTACCCCGACCGGAGCACTCGTAGGTGCAAAAAACTCGCAATCTCGGTCACAATACGGGTAGGTTTCCTGACGCGGCACGTCGCTACAGGAACACACAACCTTGCCTTCCGGCGGCTTACGGCGAACTCAGCGCGGTGTTGCGCGGACGGCGGTTGGCGGCGAACTAACTAATGAATCCTACACGCGGCCCGAGCGCATTGTCCCGAGACATTGACAATGACAACTGAACGCTCGCAGCGCGGCGCGAACAACGTGTCTGAGTTATGGAATGACGTGTCTAGAAATGGAATGGCTAGTCTATAAATGGAATGACGTGTCTATAAATGGAATGGCTAGTCTATAAATGGAATGACGTGTCTAAAAATGGAATGACGTGTCTAGAAATGGAATGACGAATTTATAAATGGAATGGCGAGTCTATAAATGGAATGCCGAGTTTTTAAATGAAATGGCTAGTCTATAAATGGAACATTGAGTCTTTAAGTAGAATGGCTAGTCTGTAAATGGAATGCCGAGTCTTCAAGTGGAATGGTTAGTCCTTAAATGGAATGCCGAGTCTTTAAGTGGAATGGCTAGTCTGTAAATGGAATGCCGAGACTTCAAGTGGAATGGCTAGTCCTTAAATGGAATGCCAAGTCTTTAAGTGGAATGGCTAGTCTATAAATGGAACATCGAGTCTTAAAGTAGAATGGCTAGTCTATAAATAGAATGCCGAGTCTTCAAGTGGAATGGCTAGTCCTTAAATGGAATGCCGAGTCTTTAAGTGGAATGGCTAGTCCTTAAATAGAATGCAGAGTCTTTAAGTGGAATGGTTAGTCTATAAATGGAATGACGAGTCTAAAAATGGCATGACGAGTCTAAAAATGGAATGACGAATTTATAAATGGAATGGCGAGTCTATAAATAAAATGCCGAGTTTTTTAAAGGAATGGCTAGTCTATAAATGGAATGCCGAGTCTTTAAATGGAATGGCTTGTCTATAAATGGAATGCCGAGTCTTTAAATGGAATGGCTTGTCTATAAATGGAATGCCGAGTCTTTAAGTGGAATAGCTAGTCTATAAATGCCCCCACACAGGCGCCCCCCCTCCAGCTATATTCACCTGGGCGGGTTGGCGGGGCGCTCGGCGGCCCCCGCGCGCCCCCACAGGCGCCCCCCGTCGGGGCGCAGCGCGCGCTCCAGCTGATCGTCTGGCGCTGTCAGAAACACGCGCAGGTCGTCGCTGTGAGTCAGGATTGGGTGCTTGGCTACGCGGTCTGAGGAACACAGTTAATGGTTGCATTTAGCCGAACTAATCGCTGACTAATCGCTAAGTCATCGATTACTTGTCTGATTACTATTTTTGAACGCGCTTTCGTTTGCTTGGTTTTCATTCATTTCAAATTCATAATTAATTTCGATTTCCATGTTGTTAAACACTTTTTTACTTGGTCTGAGGTTAATTAAACGTAATAAACTTCGAAAGTAGAAAAAAATAAATAAAGTTTATTTACACAAACAATAGTTTGACAGCAACTTGCAACTAATCGCTGCTTCTCATCGAAAATCAAATGCGATGGAAAAAATGGCGTCCGATTGCTGTAAATCGCTGTCAGTCATCGCATTTTTGTGTGCGTTCAGCAGATTATTTGTAATCGATTACTCATCGATGAGTTCTGATAAATGCGGCCATTATTGAGATTTGTAATTGTTTTTATGCAGTCACAATGCAATGCGTGATTTTTTTGACAGCTATAAAGAAAAAAAAAGTTGATTTAAAGTGGCAACAGATGGCGCTCGCAAATAACGAAATGATCAAAAGTAATCTAAAAGACTACAAGTTAGGTCAAAAACACGCACGCACGACGTTGTCAGGCTATGCTTGTCATGTCATGTCAATCGGGCGCGAGTATTTTACACACTTTTTGATTGCTTATGCTTCAATTAGTAGATTTACGTTGCGTTCTCTTCTCACTGATATTTTTGTTACTTCGTTGTTATTTTACTGTTTTAATGTTAGACAGTGCTACCTACGAATTTGAAAACGAATCAAAATTTTATCAACTCGTCATTTTAGTTTATTTCTGGTCACACCGACTTCGCTATTTGTCAGTCAGCGCCATCTCGTTTTATTATTAGAACTATTTTTTTTTCTTTTTTTTATGTCCCTCAAAAATATCTCATTCTTTAAATATAGGAAAAATGTCATAGTAAAAACTGAAGGCCTACTCTGAAGCGCAAAACCCGAAACTTCGTTATACCCATCCCAAACCATATATTTTGACCCATTCGCTATTGCACTATTTATTTCTATTGTATGAAACAGCAAAAGAGACTGGCGAACTTCTATGTATTTTCGGACCTCGACTTATAGGTCTCGTTCATGGAAAAAATCGAATGGTACTTAAAGAACTATGCTAGACTAACAAAAAAGTTAATTGTTTCTATGCTTTTAAAGTTGGGACAACAGAGATATGTTCAATAGCCTAAAAATATAGAAGTTAGAGTAAAAACCATTTTAAAAATCATTCATTTAAGAACTTTTTATTTAAAAACAACGCAAATAATTATTTACCAATAATTTTGAATTAATGAATGATAAATTGATAAATGGGTAGGTAATAACAAAGACAAATAAAGAAAGTAACCATTATTTTATCAGAGACGTAGGTAAGTATCTACCTACTCGGAGACTTAAGAGGGTTAACATAACATCAGGCACATCATCAAAACTAACCACAAATTCTACAATTCAATTTTTTTATGAAAATCTCGAAAATCCTTTAGTAAACAAGTTGCCGTCAACTTTGACAGCGGTCATCGCGCCGCTGGCGCCACCTGCGCTGGGCTTTGCGTGCGGATCTTTATTAGTTTTTAATTTATGATAAGTACCTTCTTTGATGTGGGTATCTAATATTAAGTAAATAATAAATGACCTTGTTTTACATGACTACTGCGTCAAATGAAACGGATTCAATAATGAAGTGTTTCAATCGTTTAGTTATTTTGCCTTGTACAGTCAATTATTTGCGATTTAAAAAATTATTTATCTTTTATTCCATTCTTTAATAAATCGGGCGTTCATAAAAGTTAATTGTAGGAGCATGAAATAATTTAATTTTCATGTTTCTGAAAGTGTACGACTTCGTAAAATATTAGGGCGATTCTCGCCGGTCTCCTTTGTTTAAACGATAAAGAAATACTTATAACATTGCCAAGAAGATTTTTAAGGGGGGTATTGTAGCACTTTGCCTTAAATATAGCTAAAAATTTGAAAAATTAAATAAAAATAGAAACAATCAAATAAAGCAAATAATATATATTTAATTAAGAAACTATTTACATTAAATAAAACTAGAACTTACAACTAAACACTTAAATTAACTATATAAAATAAAAGTACTTAAGAACTAATAATAAAATTAAATAACCTATATACGGAATCATCAAGTACGCTCGTCGTAATGGTTCACATACTGGCGATCGCAGATCCCTGTTTAAACAAAAGAAATTCGCTATGCAAAAAACTGCCGGGAGCTGAGGCTCACGACCGGTGCACTCGGCTATCATCGGATTTCCCTAGCGACACAACTGTTTTAGAGGTCCGAGGCGAAGGCTGTGTCGCTCGCTCCGAAATAATTAATTACGTTTTCCACGTGAATAAAGAAATCCCGCTGGGGTGAGTTCTAATATGCATTTATATGAAGTGTTAGTATGTAAGGTGTTCTTAGGTAGCTCAAATACTTAAATTAAAGCTGGCATCTGTCCGATTTCCCTCCCCTCCGGGACGCTGTGACCTTTGGACCGGACTTTCTAGAAAACCGACGCTAATGCTATCACCCTCTGGTCTTCCAGGATTTAAGTACTACTATTGCTGCACTTCAAGACTTCAGGCTACACTAGAAGTCACATAGCCTACGTACACAAATCCCAGATACGATCCTTAATCGTTGAAGAACGGGAAGGAGGACTGCACCGATCCCGTCATAGTCAGGCCAGTGTTCCCCATATTACCGTCCCCCTATCTCAGATATCCAAGTGTGTGTGTCCCGGAATTACGGGCATAATAAATACCTATCAATTCGTACGTCTATCTTGTTATTTCGAACCCACTACCTGCGGCGGGCCAGTAGCTAACCTACCAGGTGCCGCAGTGGCGCCTACAACGTGGTATTCTGTGGGACGTATCACACTTGGATATATTCCCTAGTCAAGCTGCTAGCTTTCGATACGATACAAACTACAAGAAGCTGTCAACGTGAAGGTGATTCACAACAGTGAACTGGTACGTACCTACTTGGTTAAATGGGTATATTATTCTAGTTGTTTCATATAACCAGTGTTCTCAAAATAAATAATATAATTGTTAACCTAAATAAAACTAATTAATTAGTTTACTTGCTTTGCAAAACGTAATTTAAATTAATGAATGTAACTTCATTTAACTAATAAACATAATATTATAACATCTTAATTAGTGCATAACTTATTCGTGTACAAAAACTAAACTTATTGTAAAAGTAAAATTAATAGAAATTAGACAATTCTAATTAAACAAAATTTCTGTAATACATATCAGTTCGCACATTTCCGTTAAAAAAAAAATTCGTACTACCTTCATTTTGGTATATAGTTTGCTTTACCTTTAAAATTACAGTGTTATTAAAAATATCACCTTTACGTATAGTAGAAGTAACTTAGCATTTTTGTAAAGAACACCAAAATATTTTTTTAATTTTCTGTAGTGAACTTTTGTTTGAGTTGTTTTTTTCATTACACACTTCTGGTAAATATGGGAACTCACCCTATTAAATTCTTTTTGCTAAATAAAAACGAATTAACCTACGAAGTGCTTATAAGAGGCGAGGAACCTGCGTCTACCGTACTTGAACTCCGGAAACAAATAAATAAACTAACACCTTTAATACCCACATCTGACATCTGTGAGTCGGGTATAGAGCCTGATGTGGATATTGCTAGTGCTAACACATCACTTAGTGAACTTATAAATAGAATAAAAACATTGGAGGAAAAATACGACCCTAATTTATTTGACCGTAGTACAGCATTGTGCAACCACTTATACTATCGTTTAAAACGCATCGATTGTTCTGATAGTAAATTTGCTGAAAGAGTAGGTAAATTATCACAAAACTTAAACACTTTAATTAATAAACTTAATCTTTTGAACAAGTCGTCGACTTCTAGCTGTGAGCCTGTTGAAAGTGAGCAAACGCCCAATACAATTAGTTCCGTCCCTAACGTTTCTGTAAATTGTGATCGCTCACATATTAGTGACTTACAAAAAATCAAGTTTGACGGAAAAACTTGTGTACACGCCTTTATACAGAGAGTGGACGAGTATAGCACTGCTAGGAATATTACTTCTTCTAAACTTTTGTCTTTTGCTACGGAAATATTTACTGGCGATGCCCTGAGTTGGTACCGTAGTGTCAAGGATGAAGTTCGCACATGGGATGATCTAATGACCTTACTAAAACAGGATTTTAGTCGGTTTGACTTTGATTATCGTCTTCTAACAGAGATCCGTAACCGAACTCAAGGGGATACAGAGAGTACTGCTATTTATTTTGCTAAAATGACAGAATTATTTTCTAGACTTACTGAAAAGCTTTCTGAAAGGGAGAAGTTAGGTATCCTTATGCGCAACATAAGACCTTGTTATTCTAATGTTTTAACTTTCAACTCCTCATCTATTAATAATATAGCTAAACTGAAGGAAGTATGTAGAGAATTTGATAAAATGCAGTGTCTGAATTCTCAATTTAAAGAACCACCTAGAGTAACATCTGAAACCTTAGCTCCTGATTTAGCGTTTTCTAGACCTTTCGAACCTGGTACTAGTAAGTCAAAATTTCATTATCAGAATAGATATAATAACAACTACAAACCTATTAGTGGTTTCTCTTATCCTAAACATAGTAATAATAACAATTTCTCTTATGCTAAACCTAACAATGGTAATTTCTCATATCCTAAACCAAATTACAACTACTCTAAACCTATTAACTACAAAAACTATACAGGTAACAATAATCTCAGCACGAACAACACAAATGCTAAAATAAATGTAGCTGCAATGAACTTCTCAGATTTCAACACTAAGAAAATCTATTGTCCACGCTGTAGGAACTCTGAACACTCATTGAATCAGTGTAGAGCTGCTAGATTTCCCATTTGCTTTAAGTGTGGAACTAAAAATGTTAAGTACCCTGATTGCCCTAATTGTCACTCACAACCTAATCAAAAAAACTAATTAGTCTCTGTTGTAATGATGACATTAATACAGTCGAATCTAATACTAAATATCCTAAAAACTTTGATGAAAATGACTGGAAAAATTGGCTGTCTACTCTTAAAATTTTCTTTTCTAGCTATTCCATTGCAACAGTATATAATAAAAAATCAGTTCATGACGCACGACCTTATGCAACTATTAGTGTGGGTGAAACTAAACTAAATGGTTTGTTGGATTCCGGTTCTACAGTTACAATCTTAGGTAATAATTATCATAAAAATTTAAATTCATTAGATCTAATACTTTTTAAGGATGTCACTTTAACATTTACTGCCGCTGGAGGTGAACGTTTAACTGCTATTGGATATATTTATTTGCCTATTTCTTTTGAAAATCAGTTCCATATATTAAAAACATACGTAGTACCTGCTGTAAAAACAAATTTAATTCTAGGCATAGATTTTTGGAAAAAATTTGATCTGTTTCCAAAATTTTGCAATTCTATTTCCCTACATACTGACCTAGAGAATATTAACGAAGTTTCATTAACTAAGGAGCCCACAAAATTCTTACAATCCTACCACGAGCTAACCGAAAATCAACGCGTAGTAGCTGACAGTGTCATTGAACAATTCAAGGAAATTTCCTATGAAAAACGAGGTCTAGGTAGAACAACTTTAGTTACTCACCGCATTGATACTGGAGATTCCTTACCTATAAGACAACGCTATTATCGTGTCTCTCCTGAAAAACTTCGAATCCTAACAGAACAACTTGACGAAATGTTAGCCTTGGGTGTAGTTGAGGAATGTGAAAGCCCCTGGTCGTCACCTGTTCTACTTACACCTAAAAAGGATGGAAAACTTCGATTCTGTCTGGATAGCCGGAAACTGAATTCTGTGACTAAGAAGGACGCATATAAGCTACCTTATATAGCCGATATCTTAGACAATCTAAAAAATGCTAAATACCTAAGCAGTATAGACCTATCTAAAGCTTTTTGGCAGACGCCTATCGTTGAAAACGATCGTGACAAGACTGCTTTCTATATTCCACGTCGCGGAACCTTCAGATTCGTCACTATGCCTTTTGGACTTACAAATTCTCCCGCTACACAGCAAAGGTTGGTCGATTCATTGTTTTCTGGGCCTGAATTTGAGAATTCAGTGTGGGCCTACGTTGACGATATCGTCATAGTTAATTCTGACTTTGAAAGTCACATATCTCTTCTTTTAAAAGTTTTAAAGAAACTATCATTGGCTAATTTAACTATTAACCTTGAAAAATCTGTCTTTTTTCGGAAAGAACTCAAATACTTGGGTTATGTCATTAATTCTAAAGGTCTTCACGTTGATCCATCTAAAATTGAAACTATTATTAATTATCCTACACCAACTAATAAAAAAGAACTTAAAAGATTTTTGGGTATAGCTTCTTGGTACCGTAAATTTGTCCCACAATTTAGTACAATAGCTGGTCCATTAAATAAACTAACCTCTACAAACAAAAAATCTAATCCCTTTGTATGGTCTACTGAAGCTGATGAATCATTTCTTAAGCTCAAGGAATTGCTAGTGTCTGCCCCTATTCTTTCGTGTCCCAACTTTAAACTACCATTTGAGGTACACACTGACGCTAGTAACTATGGTGTTGGAGGTCTACTAACTCAGATCATAGACGGCGTTGAACATCCTATAGCCTACTTTAGTCGAACATTGACTGGAGCCGAACGAAACTACGGCATTACAGAACGAGAGGCTCTTGCTGTGTTGGTAACGTTAGAGCACTGGAGATGCTATCTAGACAATGGTAAAAAGTTTGTTGTCTACACGGACCATGCTGCTCTCAAGTGGTTCTTGAACCTAAACAATCCAACTGGACGTCTAGCTCGTTGGGGTGTTAGACTATCCGCCTTTAACTTTGAGATAAAACATCGTCGTGGCGTTGATAATGTCATACCTGACGCATTATCCCGCGCTTACCCGATAGCTGCTATTGATTCTGAATCAACTACGTCTACTGGTTCTGCAAGTACTTCACCACCTTCTACTAAGGATGAATGGTATCTAAACATTTGGAATGGCTGTCAAAGTTCTCCTGTATCGTTCCCGAACTATGCTGTTAAAAATAATCGTTTATTTCGTTTCATGCAAACCAAACACCCTTTGCACAGAGAGTTCGAGTGGAAAGAAGTAGTCCCTTCGGAATCTAGACAGGAAATAATTGCTAAACATCATGCTGAACCTACAGCTGGTCATTTTGGCGTTTTTAAAACATTCAAGCGTCTAAGCCTTAGATACTACTGGCCTGGAATGCATGCCGATGTCGTTAAATTTATCACTTTATGCGACACTTGCATTGCGCATAAACATCAGAACCATGCTCCTCTTGGTGAAATGGGAAGACCTAAACAATGTTCTAGGCCTTTTGAGACTATTAGCGTAGACCTGGTAGGACCACTACCGACTACCAGAAAACAAAACTCTTACATTCTAGTAGTGACTTGTTGTTTTAGTAAGTACTGCTTACTATTTCCAATCAAGCGCGCTACAGCTGAGATTGTCACAAGAATCTTAGAGGAACATGTATTCTTGATACATGGCGTCCCTTCTACCGTGATTCTTGACAATGGCAAACAATTTGTTAGTGCTACGCTAAGACAAATGTTCGATAAATACAAAGTTCCTAAATTACATTTTACACCTAAGTACTCTCCGCACGTTAACACCGTCGAGAGATATAATAAAACAATTATGACTGCTATATCATCTTTTATATCTAACGATCAACGTATATGGGATCAACTTGTACCTAAAATTCAATTCGCCATAAATAGTTCCGTAAACGAAGTTACAGGCTATACTCATTCCTTTCTAGTATATGGTCGCGAGCTAGTTACATGTGGCTCTTATTATGTTAACACTGAAAGTGATGATCATATTGTTTTCCAACCACGCGATGCTTACGCTGATAATATTGGAATACTATCTAACATTTTTAATAAAGTGCAAGCTTCCTTGTTACAAGCTCACAGTAGGAACTGTCAACAATATAATTTACGTAGGAAACCTGCTGAGTTTAACATCGGTGATGTGATTTGGAGGAAGACATTTTACCAAAGCGACAAAGACAAATATTTTAATAAAAAACTAGCACCTAAATTTGTAAAATGCAAAGTAATTGGTAAACCATCGCCTCTTGTTTATGAACTGGCTGATTTGTCTGGTAAAGCTTTGGGGTCCTATCACATCAAAGATATTAAACTCACGAATTATAAAGTATAGAATAAACTTATTACTTATAACTAAATGGAAAAAAACTAAATAATATGTAAATTAGGTATGTATGTAAAGAGTTTTTTTATCTTAATTGTTTGAACAAGTGCTGATAAAATAGACTATTTAAATCTATTTGTGTAAAACCTGTGTATTAAATTCTTACTCTGTTGTTTAATACATAAAGACTACCTGTTTGAGCACAATTTATAATGTAATAAAATTGTTCTTTTTTGTAATGGTCTCAAATCGCTAAAGTGACTTGATGACACTATGTTATTTTATTAATGTATGCGTGAGGTATGATAGTAATTTTGAATGTAACAATAGTTAGTCTGTTTTAGTAGTGTTAGTCGGATTTTGCATCTAAGCACGCAAAATCCTTCGCTTCGTGCGGGGGTACTGTAGCACTTTGCCTTAAATATAGCTAAAAATTTGAAAAATTAAATAAAAATAGAAACAATCAAATAAAGCAAATAATATATATTTAATTAAGAAACTATTTACATTAAATAAAACTAGAACTTACAACTAAACACTTAAATTAACTATATAAAATAAAAGTACTTAAGAACTAATAATAAAATTAAATAACCTATATACGGAATCATCAAGTACGCTCGTCGTAATGGTTCACATACTGGCGATCGCAGATCCCTGTTTAAACAAAAGAAATTCGCTATGCAAAAAACTGCCGGGAGCTGAGGCTCACGACCGGTGCACTCGGCTATCATCGGATTTCCCTAGCGACACAACTGTTTTAGAGGTCCGAGGCGAAGGCTGTGTCGCTCGCTCCGAAATAATTAATTACGTTTTCCACGTGAATAAAGAAATCCCGCTGGGGTGAGTTCTAATATGCATTTATATGAAGTGTTAGTATGTAAGGTGTTCTTAGGTAGCTCAAATACTTAAATTAAAGCTGGCATCTGTCCGATTTCCCTCCCCTCCGGGACGCTGTGACCTTTGGACCGGACTTTCTAGAAAACCGACGCTAATGCTATCACCCTCTGGTCTTCCAGGATTTAAGTACTACTATTGCTGCACTTCAAGACTTCAGGCTACACTAGAAGTCACATAGCCTACGTACACAAATCCCAGATACGATCCTTAATCGTTGAAGAACGGGAAGGAGGACTGCACCGATCCCGTCATAGTCAGGCCAGTGTTCCCCATATTACCGTCCCCCTATCTCAGATATCCAAGTGTGTGTGTCCCGGAATTACGGGCATAATAAATACCTATCAATTCGTACGTCTATCTTGTTATTTCGAACCCACTACCTGCGGCGGGCCAGTAGCTAACCTACCAGGTGCCGCAGTATATAAATTAGGGATCGGATGTAAGACGAATAAAAATGCAGAGTATTGATGAATTACGTATTAGAAAAAAATCGACCCGTCTTACTATTACAAAATAGCTCTAATGAGACACGAGACTACGGACCACTGAATGACCTAAAGGGTCGCTCGTCGTTTACCTTACCTAAAAAAGCGTCTAGAGCCAACGTTCTGACGGCCACGAAAGCTGGGGAGTATCTGTCCAGTTGCTGGCGAGCTGAATGCAGCGGCGGTAAGGGCGGCGCCGCTATTAGCGGGTGCGCCGCTGACAGCCTCTTGTGGAGCGCCTGTGAAAGAAACAATAAATACCTACATTTCGGACACCACCATGTACAGCCGAACTAATTGAATCATGACCTATTTTGCTAATTAATTTGTTTGAAAGCGTCAAAACCAGTTGACACTGGTCAACAAGATTGAATTTCGACCTAATTGAATTTCAATATTTGTTAAAAATAAACTTAATTCATATTTTATGATGTATCACGAATTCACGATACAATTGGTTCGACTGTTGGCCAGGGAAAAATTCTGTAAACCACCTGTCGACACCTGCTCCATGTCACCTGTCACCACCGGCCCCATGTCACCTGTCACCACCGGCCCCATGTCACATGTCACTACCTGCTCCATGTCACATGTCACCACCTGCTCCATGTCACATGTCACCACCGGCTCCATGTCACATGACACCACCTGCTCCATGTCACATGTCACCACCTGCTCCATGTCACATGTCACCACCTGCTCCATGTCACATCACATGTCACCACCTGCTCCATGTCACATCACATGTCACCACCTGCTCCATGTCACATGTCACCCACCACCTGCTCCATGTCACATGTCACCACCTGCTCCATGTCACATCCTGCTACATGTCACATATCACCACCTGCTACATGTCACATGTCACCACCTGATCCATGTCACGTCACCCTGCTACATGTCGCATGTCACCACCTGCTCCATGTCACATGTCACCACCTGCTCCATGTCACATGTCACCTGCTCTATGTCACATGTCACATCCTGCTACATGTCACATATCACCACCTGCTACATGTCACATGTCACCACCTGCTCCATGTCACGTCACCCTGCTACATGTCGCATGTCACCACCTGCTCCATGTCACATGTCACCACCTGCTCCATGTCACATGTCACCTGCTCTATGTCACATGTCACCACCTGCTCCATGTCACATGTCACATCCTGCTACATGTCACATATCACCACCTGCTACATGTCACATGTCACCACCTGCTCCATGTCACGTCACCCTGCTACATGTCGCATGTCACCACCTGCTCCATGTCACATGTCACCACCTGCTCCATGTCACATGTCACCACCTGCTCCATGTCACATGTCACCACCTGCTCCATGTCACCTGTCAGCGACTCACCTTGAAGTGGTTGTACCGGCGCCGCACGTGCGCGGGCGCGGGCCAGCGCGCGCACACGCAGCGCACGCGGTACGTCACGAACGTTTCTAGGGTCGACATCTGCTTTAGGGGCGCATCCACCTAAAGAATCGAATGCGAATTGAGTCATATAGAAGCAAAGGCAGCAACATCCACTTTTTTCACTATAGCAACTTTGAATGCAGTCTTGTAGTGTTACTTGAATAATTATGTTTAGGTCGAATATTAAAATCGTAGCAAAAGCAGATATATCCTATACAAAACAGACATTTCAATTGAGTTTATGAGACAGAAGAAAGGGGCTGTCTATTAATCACGTGATGTTTTTTAGCAACTTCATACATATAAAAATTTTTTTTGTATAGTATCCTGTAGAACTAATTTTTGTACCATATTAGTTATGGAAGAGCGGGATTTCCTAACACAGATGCTTTGCACTTAACTTGGATCTTTGTTGTCTGATTTAATAAATGATTTTTAACTGGAAATCCCAATATTAATTAAGTTTATGTAATCTCATGTAACTGAAATATAGAATTTTGATTTTGATTTGAATTTTAAACTTTTCAGACAGTCACAGTTGAAGTAATACCTTAACAGCAATATCATAGCCATGCTCCATGATGAGAGGAACACCGTCATTGTCATCCGTCACGCTCGGTGGCTCTGTATCCTCTGTGATGTCACCGTCGTTCAGCTCCAGCACAGCAGAGCTGCTCTCGCTCGCCATGGTACTGTAACACATGATGTGAACGGTGGAGTTATATTTATTCGAACCCAAGACCAGGGGCTCTGCCGACAGAGCCCCTAGTTACAAATAAATATAGTTTATTCGAACCCAAGACCACTGGGGCAGAAGGCAGGTAGTTTACCCATGCGCCAAATCAGCATACTAGCTGAATCAGAAGTATTTATTGCTTAAAACTGTGTTACAGTTTTAAAAACCCGAGTTTTACCTGTGTGGTACTAGTTTCTGTTTAAATAAGGCTTTTGAAGCTGCTGAAATATCTGATTTCCTTTAAAAAATTTGGTAAATATTATTAACCAATAGGTAATAGATTAAATTTGGCAATAAACATGCTTTACCAATATTGACTTAACTTTGAAATTAAACATAATTGAGGTTCGGAACATTTGGCACAAACCAAAATTTTTAAAATAATGGTGCAGCAGTAAAAATTTTTATTTACCAACTTGTAACAGTTTTAACCCCAAAAAATATAGCAATAATAATAATATAGCAATAATAAAGGGGCAATAAATAATTCTAATTCGGGGAGTATGCTGTTTAAAATTCAAAGAATGTTTAAAAACTCAACAAAGGCTTCTTAGTTAGGTACGTAATGTAATACTAATAATGTACACCTTAGAAGTTAAGAACAGTGCAATACACTAAAATCTAGCACATAACAGTAAACATTGCCATCACAACAATACAGATAATAGGGGGCGTATTTTAAATGCATACATACTAAATAAATAGATTATTTAATAGAAAGGCTTTATGAGAACGATAAAGAAACAACGCCTACTATGTTTACACACTCACAATCACAGTTTAAAAAGATAAAATGCAACTAACAGCGATTTTATGCCCGCAAAATGAAAGCTTGGCCCATATTCCAAAAGTGGATCAATATTTTAAAAGATACCGTTATCGCACCAATATAGAGATCCATGAAAACACTACTGCGCCTAGCACTGCTAATTGAATTATAAGAAATTACCTTTTGTTGTGAAAATCTTATTTTCTTTGTTTACGAGGCAGAAAATCACTAAAATCCACTTTTTGATTTGACAGCACTTTATGTTCCTTTACACGCTATGTTGATAACAAAATATTCATGTGACTTGATGTGTCCATTTCTATTTAAATTACGTGTAATGGAACGGGTAAATGGTATTCTGTCTGTGATTCTGTGTTCGATTATAATGAATTTATTTTATTGATTGTGTTCTTTCGATAGGTCACATCACTAAATAATGTCTATGGTCTCGATTAGAACTGACGTTTGTGACGTGCGTTTTGGAAACCGGAAAGTCCGGAAACGTCACTCAAACAAATGTCAAATATTGTTTTTTCGTGAAGCACGATTTTCAGATTTTCAGCTCAAAATACAAGAAGGAAGATTTTATTGTGGATTTTATTGTGATGAATTTAACAATAACACGCAACTGTTTCAATTTCACCAGTGTTGCTCATTATTAACCGTCAAGATTAGTTCTAAAATGCAAGGCGTGAGCGCTCCTCGTGAGCAAGCTCCGCCTGTAATAAGTACGAGCTCGACCATCCTAAACATGAGAGAAAAGGAGAAATACATAGAAGATTTCGACTTTCCCTTCTGTGACGAATCGTCGAAATATGAAAAAGTTGCTAAAATAGGTCAGGGGACCTTTGGGGAAGTGTTCAAAGCTCGAGCTAGGAATAGCAGTAAAAAGTTCGTGGCCATGAAGAAAGTCTTGATGGACAATGAAAAAGAGGGCTTTCCCATCACTGCTCTACGTGAAATCAAGATTCTTCAGCTTCTAAAACACGAAAATGTCGTCAATTTGATTGAAATATGTCGTACGAAGGCTACACTTCACAACAAATATAGATCAACCTTCTATTTAGTATTTGACTTTTGTGAGCACGACTTGGCGGGCTTATTGTCCAATGTTAACGTGAAATTCAGCCTTGGTGAGATAAAGAAAGTGATGCAACAACTCCTGAACGGACTATACTACATTCACAGCAATAAAATTCTTCATAGGGACATGAAAGCTGCAAATGTTTTGATTACAAAGAACGGTATCTTAAAATTGGCAGATTTCGGTTTGGCCAGAGCATTCAGTGTGGCAAAGTCGGGACAGGCTAATAAATATACTAATAGGGTAGTGACATTATGGTATAGGCCTCCAGAGCTATTATTAGGTAAGTAATACCTTCATAAATTGATTTAAACTAAACCAATTTACAACAAAACTGACTGACACCTAACCTAACCATGTATGAAAATAAATTTAACACTTTAAACGCCACCATACAAATATTTCTTTACAATTCATGAATTAAAGACCAAAAATAAATGAACAATTAGAAAAACATTTGTAGAAAATGGCAGATACAATATACAATATCAAATCTTCCATACAACTTCCTTCGGGAAAAAATAATATTCATAAAATAGTTTAAAAAACGTGGCTCACTGGTGGGCCACGCGGCGTGCAATGTGTTTACTAATCTGAGATTACTTTGTCATTATTAAATTGAAAAGAGCTTAGATAATGAGTTAAAAGTGACTTAAGTGACTAAATACCTGGCCGAATACCCATAAATAAGTTATTAGCACATAAACTTATAGATACAGTATCACCTTATTTCAGGTGATCGTAACTACGGTCCTCCAGTGGACATGTGGGGTGCTGGTTGCATTATGGCAGAGATGTGGACACGGTCCCCTATTATGCAGGTACATTAATTATGAGATAAAACAATTATAAAATATCTTATTTTCAGTAATAAGCAATTTTTACTGCAATAAAAATCTTTGAATCCGCTTATCCTTTAAATTGTATACTTAACCGCCTCTGTGGTCTAGAGGTTCACACCACCGATTTCAGACCGAGAGATACATATTGTATTCAGTTTGGTTGGTGGTTGGACTTGTTCTTAGTCCGCCTGGCTAGCTACCACCATCTTATCTAAGTGTGACGCCATAACAATAATGTTTTCAGCATTATTGTGTTCCGGCAGTTAGAGATAAAATAGCAAGATCCTCAGTGATTGAGGATTCCGGTCGTAGTGCGCTTCCACCTTCAGCCCTATCACCACTTAACATCAGGTGTGATGAAGGCTAAGTGGATAAAAAAAAGGATAGTTTTTTGTCATAATCTTTAAGCTCAAATAGCATTGTTTTATGAGTTAAGTGAATGACAAGTACTCTAGTAGGTACATACTGATTGTCTTTTTCAGGTCTAGTGGGGCGTTGATCTGGGATTAGGATGAGAGGGGGGTGGGGCATGATTAGGATGAGAGGAGCCATTTGAAGTGGTGAAATGATGAATAAATAATTATGTAGGTAAAATGTGTGACAGGGGGGTGCAATTCTCCCCATTGCCCCTATTTTTAATTTTAATATTTATAGGGGGGATATGGCTCATTCTCCTTATTCATCCATAAGGAAGGCCAGTGCCCCAGCAGTGGGGACATTAAATGGCTGATGATGATGATGATGATAGGGGGGACGCCAGCGAAGCTGGACGGGTGATCAGTCACCTAGGTCGGGACCATTTCACCCAGTTCCCCAAGTCCCCTAAAAGCTGAAAAATCAGGGGGGTAGGCGGGTTATCATTTATCCCACCGGCGTCGGACCCTCGAACCTACCTGTGCGCTTACAGTACCTGTTGAGTTGACTTATCGTTAACTTCTTTAGATCCTCTTCCTTAAGCTTGTCCATTCCAAAGAGCTCCCAGCGCAGTGATGCGTACATCGGGCACTCTGCCATGAAGTGGTAGCTTGTTTCTTCTCTTTCTTTACATTGCGGACAGATAGGGTCTTCTGTCCGTTTGATTACTGATAGGTGTCTGTTTAGTGGGCAGTGCCCGGTAAGTACACCTATAATACTTTAGCCCATTGCCCCTAAGGGTAGGGGCTAAAGTATTTGCGCCTGTTGAAGGGCACTAGTCTAGCTCGAAATAATCCGGGGTGATCAAAAAACTACCGTGTATATAATGTACCCCAGGGCCCCACGGAACAGCAGCAGCTGATCCTGATCTCCCAGCTGTGCGGTTCCTGCACCCCGGACGTGTGGCCGGGGGTGGAGAACCTCGACTTGTATAACAAGATGGAGCTGCCTAAGGGCCAGAAGAGGAAGGTCAAGGTAATAAACAAATCGGAAAGGCGTGGATCCAGAATTTAGTTGAAACAGGAGGGGGGATTGGTTCAGGGGGGGTCTACTGCCCCTATTCACAGTCAATCTTGGAGTTTCTTGCCAGTTCTCCTCCAAGGCCTCCCGCTGTAGGGTTTGCGAACCGATGGCGTAGCTTCTATGATGTTCACAAGTATTGTAAGTAACAATCTAAATTGAATAAACAAATTTGAATCTTGAATCTTGAATCTATTTCACGTGGTAAAATGATGAATGTAATAAGGTAAAATTTTTTTGCGCTGGCAACACTGGCAGCAACACTTGTCAGCTTGCTTTGTAATTTTAATTAATTAATTTTATTAGTAATTCACGTTAAATTCCAAATTATTTGTAATAATTAGCTTAATTACGTGTTATTTAACAAGTGGTAGTGTTATCAGCAAGATTAATGCGCTAACATTTGAAATATAGCGAGGAAAAATTGACCCAACTGTCAATCCAGAAGAGGATACAAATTTAAATTGAAAAGCTAAAAATACTGTGGACGGCTTCTTCTTAAACCTGGGGAGTATTGTTTTCATAATTTACATCACTCACATTGCATTCTCAGACCAATAGAAACTTTTATTACTTACCTACTTACCTATCTATAGATATTGATACCAACTACCTATTTGTAGTTTGTAGTTGTTAAATTTTCATTAATTTGTTAGACCACATTAACACTTGAGTATGCTATTAACAACAACAAGTGTTTTCTGATTCTGATTAAGAATATCATTTGTTTGCATTGTGTTATAAGTAGTTAAACTTCAGCGACACTCCGACCATTTCAATCTTTTAATATACTTGGTACTTAGTTAATTTTAACATAAAGACTTTATTAAGTGATTGCAGGTTTTGCCATCCCCCTTACAGCCTGAATAACTAGTTGCAGTGTATAAATTTCTTAGTAATAAAGTGAAGTTTTTAATTTTAATTGGGTTCAAAATACCTACCCACATATTTTGTTATTATTTTAGTTAGTGATTATTTCTTTTAAATTTAACTAACACACAGGATTTAAATGCCAAATTGGTTTCACATTCACTGTACATTCATCATTACTAGTACAGAGCTCACTTTGAGTGAGCAACGTCACAATCCATAACGATTTGGCATTGATGATAACCTCTCTTTACTTGACAAACTGTGGAAGAAGAGCTGACGGTGACCACTACTGTCACAGGCATACACCTTACTGCTACACTTTGCATACACTACATCTATACAGAGACATCTAAATCATTTCAATCAAAGATTGTGAAACTAGTTTACCAAATTAGTCTTGTGATAGTTCTTTATTTAAATAATTAGTGGGTCGTAGAATTAAACATATTTACTAAAATTTAAATAAATTGACAAAATACTTCTGAAACGTTTTTCTCACTTTGCTTGAACAAAAGTCAATTTGATGGTGACACCTTGCAGCTGCTTATATACAGATTTATTTCTGTATTTTAATATTATTAAAGATACTAAAGAGTTTTCTTTTTTACAACAAGGCTTATAAGAATTTTGTAATTTAATAAAACGCATTTAGCACTAGAATAATCTGTAATTTTAACAAAAGTAAGAGTTAGTTGATATAATATATTAGTTTCTGATTCTGTTTTAACATTTTTAGATTTTTAAACCATAATGCTGACCCGCAAGGCTACAAACAACAACACCGAATTGAAGCTGAGGCAGGCACTAAAGGAGTTAAAGGAGTCCAGGGATACATGCAGCCAGCTAATACGTGAGCGTGATGACAGTGAAGAAGAAATCAAAAACATTGTCGGACGTAACTCACTGTTGAAGACCGAACTAGCCAGTTTGCATACTCAACATATGGAAGTGGTTCTACAAAAAGATCAACTTGAGAGTACCATCAGCAGCTATGAAGAACAGTTTAGCACATATGAGAGAGCCCTGAACCGGATTGCTGACCTGGAACATGAACTGAATGATGCCAATAAGAAAATATCTGCCTTATTAGAGCAGCAACAACAACATGAGGTGGATAAAACTCAAAGCCTTTTTGAGGAGCTAATGCTCTCGCCTGGTAGTCAGTTAGCTAATTCAGCTGTAACGGCTGGTGTTTGCGTTACACCCAGACCTAATATTTTAGGTGCTAATAAATTAAAGAAGTATTTAAATATTCGAAAATTTATTAAGAAAACTGGAAGGTTAATTAAGAAAAATAATTGTTTTTATAAAAATATTGCTTTGCGGAAAGAAAGAATTAGTCTTTTGGATTCAATGGAAATTTACAGTAATAAATTAACTGAAAGCAGGCAAATGTATGACCGGGACACTAAACAATTGCAATTAAATATAATAAATTTGCATGAGTCACTTGAGTCAATGCAAAATAAATATTGTACTGCGCAGAAACAAATTGATGAACACATCAAATCTGCCACAGAGTTAGTTGAACTCTGCAAATATAACACAGAGAGATATGACTCTTTAATAAATAGTCAAATTGATAGTTGTAATGATTTATCCAAAGAGGAAAACATAATTCGGACGCCTCAGAGCCCCTGTCATTCATTAACCTGCATAGAGACCTTAAAAAGTAACTATTGCAAAAAGTCATTTAAATCAGCTTCCTCATGCAAGTCAAAAGACACGAAAACTATTATTTTCTCAGATAAACTGGGACAAGGTCTAGGAGTAACAATGAAAAATATATATAATAGAAATGTTATAAATGTATGTACACCTGGGAAGTCTTTTGAAGATATTGTGCATAGTTTATCTTTGTATGATATAGATAGTTTGACCAACATAATTATTCTATGTGGCGACAGCTCCCAAGTTAGGAAACGTGAAATCTTGATCAATATTAACTTTTTATTGAAACTACAGTCTGAAACCGGCTGTAAATTAGTAGTTAGCTCGTTTCCTTACGCGAAAAACCTAACTAGGGAGCAGAATCAGCATATATATGAGTTAAACTCATATTTGTTCAACATGATAAATTGTCATAGCGACAAGGTTTTATATTTTGATATTAATAATTTTATTAATAATTTTATTTTGACATCGGATACTATGTATCTTGCAAATAGGTTTAGGACAAAAATAGCTAAATTGTTAGCTTTTAATTTACAAGACACCTTTCAAGGTGGCAAGCCAAAGTCTTTTGACTCTGATTTTAGTAGCTTACCTACTAATAATAATTTAATTAATTTAAATAATATAAACACTTCTTTACAAAGTGAAAACGTCTCGAAATCGGCTTTAAACTAAAACATAAGACAACAGCCAAGCCCTCTTGCCTTAACGTATTATGTCAAAACATTCAGGGCCTGTCTGGCAAAGTTTTAGAATTAGAATTATTTGCAGAATGTAATGACATTCATGTCATTTGTATAACTGAGCACTGGCTGAATCATTGTGATTTGTCATGTAGTGTGAATAATTTTCAGTTAGCAAATTTATTATCTAGGAAGACTACAACGCGTGGCGGCTCTCTAATTTTCGTAAAAAATAATATAAGCTACAGAGAAAGAAAGGATATTGTAAACCTTTCTATAGAACGTCATGTCGAGCTGTCATGTGTAGAATTAAAAAGCTTAGTCATTGTATGTGTATACCGACCACCTAAAGGTAATTTTGAATCATTTGAATCGGTGATGGAGGATGTGTTGAATAAGTTAAAGTTAAAAAATAAACCAATAGCAGTATGTGGCGATTTTAATGTTGATATTCTTGAAAGCTGTGCATTGACTACACGAATATTAACTTTGTTCAATTCTTTTAATTTAATTAATCAGTTCTTGGAGCCCACAAGGGTAACATCTCATTCAGCCACTTGCATAGATAATGTTTTTTCGGAGTCTGATCCGACTAACAAACTAGTCGTTAAAAATATTACATCCGACCACTACGGATTAAAGGTATCCTATGAATTAGATATTGTTGATGCACCTAAAAGTGTACAATGCAGGCCCGTTACAAAAACGCGACTACGTAATTTTGAAAATAATGTAGCTGATAAAGTTTCTATGATGCCATATGTGCGTGATGATCCTAATGCGCTTTATGGAACCCTTTTTGAATTAGTAACGAATGAGTTCAATAATATCTTTAAGTCTAAAACGATTAAATGCACCCAGAAGTTAAAGTTTTGCGAATGGGCTACGACAGGTATTTATAAAAGTAGAAACAGGCTGTATGAACTATATAAATTAAGAGAAACTAATCACAGCCCTCGTTTCGTAGAACATGTAAAACAATATTCTAAGATTTTCAAAAAAGCATGTTCTAAAGCAAAGTCAATATTTTTAAAGGATAAAATTAAAAAGTCAAATAATAAAATCAAAACAACTTGGGATATTATTAAGCGTGAAACCGGAAAAGGTAAACAACATGACAACAGTCTAGCGCTTAACATTAATAACGCAAGAATAAACTCTGAAACAGAAATTGCTAATATTTTTGATAACTTTTTTGTTAATATACCATTAGTAACCACCTCTAATTTGAATTCTTCACCAGCTTCTGCTGTCTCGGTTCTTGAAAAACATGTATCTGAGTGTAGTTCATTATTTAATTTTAAAGAAATTAATTCTAGCGATATAATCAAAACATTTAATTTACTTAAAATGAAAACTACCACTGATTTATGGGGCATATCTGTTACTGTACTTAAAAACATTATTCATGCTATTGCCCCTTATCTTGCTATTATATTTAATCAGTGTATCGCTCAAGGAATTTTTCCTGATTTAATGAAATTTAGCAAAGTCATACCTTTATTTAAATCAGGAAACAAAGAAGACCCAAGCAATTATAGACCAATATCAATATTACCCGCCTTAAGCAAAATATTTGAAAAAATAATACTAGAGCAATTATTGTCTCATTTCTCATTAAACAATCTCATGCATAGCAAACAATTCGGATTTATGAAGGGTCAGTCAACCACGGATGCTGGGGTTGCACTTTTAAAGCATGTGTTTGATGCCTGGGAAAAGTCGCAAAATACTCTTGGAATATTTTGCGACTTATCCAAGGCTTTTGATTGTGTTGATCACCGGACGCTGCTGTTGAAGCTAAATCATTACGGTGTAAAAAATAATGCCCAGAAACTAATACTGTCGTATCTCAGTTCCAGAACTCAGACAGTTGACATTAATGGAGTGAAATCAAACGGCTCTCAGATTAAACTAGGCGTACCTCAAGGCTCTATTTTAGGCCCTTTTCTATTTTTGGTTTATATTAATGATTTGCCTTTCTTTGCCAAAACCTTCTGTGATATTGTGTTGTTTGCAGATGATACTTCTTTAATATTTAACATAGACAGAAACAAAACCAATTTTGACGATGTAAACAAAGCACTGTCACAAGTACTCGGTTGGTTTAATTCTAACAATTTGCAGCTTAATGCAAAGAAAACAAAGTGCGTACTTTTTTCTCTGCCAAATGTACAGACGGTACCTGTAGAAATTGTAATCAACAACGAAAAACTGGATTTAGTACAATCAACGATCTTTCTGGGTGTAACTTTAGACTCGAAACTTCAATGGCATGCGCATATCGCAACATTAGCTGGTAAGCTTAGTTCTGCTTCCTACGCTATTAGAAAAGTACGACAGCTAACAGATGTTGATACTGCTAGAACTGTATACTTTAGTTATTTCCATAGCATCATGTCATATGGCATTCTTTTGTGGGGATTAGCGGCTGGCATTAATGCTATATTCATCTTGCAAAAACGAGCAATCAGGGCCATCTATAAACTAGGCTCCAAAACTTCGCTTAGAGACAAGTTCAAGGAAATAGGTATACTGACAGCTGCATCTCAATTTATATTAAATTGCATTCTTTTTGTACGTCGCAATATTAACTTGTATACCAAACATGGTGATTTACACAATCGTAATACTAGAAATAGAAACAAGCTCGTAATGCCTCGGTACCGTTTAGAAAAGGTGCACGGATCTTTCGTTGGTCAAGGTATACACATATATAACAAAATCCCAAGTGATATCTTGGATTTACCATATCTAGAGTTTAAGAATCATATAAAGAGTGGCCTCCTCAAAAAAGGCTATTACACTGTAAATGATTATTTGAACGACAAAACACCTTGGTCGTAACACTCGTAACGAATGTTCCTAGTATGATATTGTGAGTCGTGTCCTATATTTTATATTATTAGCGTTTATATTAGTTAAGCTTTTAATTCGGTCATTTAAGGTAGGCAGTTTGAGTATGTCATGCTCACTAAAACATTTCTACGGTGGTGGCGTGTGAGGCGGGTCGTTACGTTCCCTAAAATATGGTTGAGCGAAGCGATGGCTGGTTCATGCGTCATGCTCGTGAACGGGTGCTGCCAGTGGGAATGGGTCTGCTCTTATCTGCTTGCTTTAAAATGTGTTTTCTTTTGTTTTTATTCATTTTATTAAGAATTACATTTGAAACATGTATGGCGCAACTTGCAGTATATAGTAGAATTGTCTTTTGTTTTTAACTAATATTAAAGCTTTAAGTAGAGTTCCTAAGTACTTAATTGAAAATTGTTCACCGCTATGATCATTAGTTCGCCTATACTTAACTGTATTTTTCATAACCCATTGTGTAATTGTGATGGAAACTGACCTTAGTCATACCATGTTAAGGTCATTTTTCAATTTGACGACTCTGTATGAAATAAAACAGGGAGAAAAAAACAACCCTTGGAGTTTCTTGCCGGTTCTTCTCCAAAGCCTCCCGCTGTAGGGTTTGCGAACCGATGGCGTAGCTTCTATGACGTTCACAAGTATTGTAAATAACAATCTAAATTGAATAAACATATTTGAATCTTGAATGCAATAAATTTGTAGTTAGGTAAAGTTGTGTTTCAGGGGGGGGGGGGGGGGATCCAATGATTTTGCTATGTGTTGTCTACGTGGTTGGTCCAGATATCTGTTTGACGCGTATTCCTCTTCTAGTTTTTTGATTTCATTATCTATAAATAAATCCGAAATGTGGCAAAACTAGGCGCGGATCTCAGATTTTGTTGAAAGGGGGGGGATTTGGTTCAGGGGGGGTCTACTGCCCCTATTCACAGTCATTCTATTTCACGTGGTAAAATAATGAATGCAAAATTTTTTTAGGTAAAATTGTGTTTCTGGGGGGGAATCGCCCCCATTGCCCACCCTTGTATCCGCGCCTGGGCAAAACATACATACATACATTACATATACTCACGCCTGTCTCACAGTCCCATGGGAGTAGGTGTAGGTAGAAACTAAGGATCGCCACCTGCTACTAATCTTGCACACTGTCTTCGCTTCATTCATTCACATCAATCTTACACACACTTTTACACCAGTATTTTTGATTAAAACCTCTATTTGGTCCGTGTAGGTTTTATCCGGGACACCCTTGTTCAAATTACCACAAATTTCTTAAATGTGGCAAAAACAAACCAAAATACTAGCCATTCCAGCATTGGTGTTGGATTTCCCATGATACCCCTGAGGATACCCCGGGTTGGGGTGAAACATGTGTAGATAGATAGATAAGAAGATTATTTTGCTGATACACACACAATATTCTTATGATAAAAAAAATCAAAGTAAAAAGAACAAACAAACAATTTAACTAGGCTATGACAAAAATACTTATTCTAGGGTATGTACGTGTGTGCAGAGTAGAGTAGTCTAATCGTAATTAAATAAAATGCTCATTGTTAAACGTAAACTTCACCGTTAATAATTATTATAAACACAATTTTATGTAATAAACAGAGTACTTATAACATTCAGTGCCAGTGTATCAAAAATGATACACAGTGTCCAAACGCTTGTGTATCATTTTTGCACACACGAGTACACGACCCTACTTCGTTCTTAAGACTGTGTATCATTTGCGCACACGTTTAAAAATAGATTAAAACCGTCGTTGAAGCTTTTGGCGGATACCAGTCGGCAGTGGTTCCGCGGTCCAGACGTCAGAATGGCGGTCCAGACGTCATAATGGCGGGCCATTTAAAAATAAGCATGAGATGAAATATACAAAGGCACTAACATGTAAACAAATATACCTACCAAGAAGTACGAATATAGGATTAACTAGATACCAAATATAGATAAGATAAGATAAAGATAGATAATATAAAGATAAATTTATTTCGACAGCCAGAGAACAGTTTTTTAGCAGTGATTACTGCACAAGGCTCGCAGGCCTGAAACGCAGTAACCGGAGAGTGATTTACGAGAATTAAAACTTTACTTTATAACGCTCCGGTTCTGTTCTACAATACCCACATACAATTTTTATACAAATTTTAATGAGGTTATTTTAATAATTTCTTAGTGAGATATTCATTATATTTTTGTGCAATATACTTTTTAACATGCAAGTTTTTGACCTGATCACGCGATTCTGACACTCACCAAATGAAAATTGCATATTCAGCCAACTGAACACTTAACTTACACACTAACACTAGATATAATATTTGCTACACAACGTAAAACATTATGGATTTATTATTTGTCTAGATTTGAATCTCATATGTTTTTTTTTCTTTACAGGAACGACTAAAGCACTATGTAAAGGACCCATACGGCTGTGACTTATTAGATAAGCTGTTACAATTAGATCCTGCAAAAAGGTAAGTTAATTTTGCAAAATGAATATCCTACTATAATATTATAAATGTGAAAGTTGGTGAGTATGGATGTTTGTTACTCTTTAACGCAAAAAGTACTGAACGGATCTGGATGAAATTTGCAAAATAGATTATAGGCTGGAATAACACAAGGATACTTTTTATCCCGATACTCCCACGGAAACGGGAACAACGCGGGTGAAACCGCGCGCAACCGCTAGTAATCCTACTAATATTATAAATGTGAAAGTTTAGATGTTTGGATGTTTGTTACTCAATCACGCCAAAACGGCTGAACGGATTTGGCTGAAATTTGGGACACAGATACTTTGTAGCCTCGAGAGGAACATAGGCTACTTTTTATCCCGGAAAAACATCACATTCCCGCGGGATTACGTCGTGTAGTCCACGCGGTCGAAGCCGCGGGCGGAAAACTAGTTTAATATATTAACGCTCAACCTATGTAATTGTACTATTTTACCTTAATTTAAAATATAATTTCTTATAATTTATTCATATAGTTTTACACCTTTTTGTATTGTATTGAGTTTTGTACTCTTGAATTGTCATTTGCGGAAAGCTACAAAGTGAATACGGTTTTCTATAAATCTCCGAGGTCCTGGGTGCGTTTCCGATTGTAACCGCCTTTGTGGTCTAGTAGTACACACCAGCAGTATCAGACCGAAGAGGTCCCGGGATCGATTCCCGGTCGGGTAAATATTGAAAACGAACTTTTCAATATTTCCTCGGGTCTGGGTGTATGTGGTAAAACCTGTCGTTGTTTCCAATGTCCATGATACTAGTGCTCAAGCTACTGTATTGGAACAATGTATGTGTCCAACATTTATTTAATACTAGCCTTCCGCCCGTGGCCTCGCCCGCGTGGACGACATGAGACGTTATCCCGGTGAAATGTGATATTTCTCTGGGATAAAAAGTAGCCTATATCACTCTCCAGCTCCTAAACTATTCCCAATACCAGGAAACACATCCACCCGTTGCGCTGTTTTGGCGTGAAAGACGGACAAACACATTTTCCCATCTTACTAAAATTATAAATACGAATGTTTTGTTACTCTTTCACGTAAAAACTACTGAACGGATCTGGATGAAATTTGCAACAGAGATAGATTATAGGCTGAAATAACACACAGGATACTTTTATATTATTCCAACGGGAACGGGAAACCGCGGGCGGCCGCTAGCTTATTATATTAGTATAGATTTATTCTCTTTTTACCCAAGGTACGACGCCGACACGGCTCTAAACCACGACTTCTTCTGGACGGACCCGATGCCGTGCGACTTGGCGAGCATGCTCGCCCAACACACACAGAGCATGTTCGAGTACCTGGCGCCCCCGCGGCGGCCCGGCCACCTGCGGCACCACCACCACGTGGCCGGCCCGCAGCCCAAGCCGCCGCAGGACTCCACCTACCAGGACAGGGTGTTCTAGCCAACACAACAAAACTGACTGGACACAACATACAACTAGGTTTCAGTCGTCACTACCCGCCATTTTGGAGACATTTTAGGACAGTGTATTCTAGCCGACACAACAACGCTCACGAGACACTACACACAACTAGGTTTCAATCATCAATACCCGCGATTTTGAAGGATTCTTAGGACAGGGTGTTCTAGCCGGGGCGGCGCGAGCGAGACGCAACACACGACTAGGGCTCAGTCGTCGCTACCCGCCATCTTGACGGCATTTTAGGGAGAAAAGCAAGGGAAACCGTGCTGCGCAACTAGTTACTTATTTCTGACAAAAATAGCAAATTTCATTGGACTTGGATATCATTATTTTCAGCCATTTTGAAGATTCTTTAGGAACTCGACACAACACATAACTAGAATTCACTCGTCCGTCACTACCTGCCATTTTGAAAACATTCTAGGGAGAAGATCAAGCGAAACCGTGCTGCGCAGCTAGTTACTTATCTCTCTGACAAAAATGACCACTTCATTTTTAGTAATTTCCAAGTAATGATTGTCAAAATCGCGGGTAACTCCATCCCGATTGCCAGTTGTCCCTATGGCAGCATGCTCGCCCAACACACGCGAGCTTGTTCGAGTACTACTCCACCTACCAGGACAGGGTGTTCTAGCCGGGGCGGCGCGAGCGAGACGCAACACACGAACACGACTAAGGCTCAGTCGTCGCTACCCGCCATGTTGAAGGCATTTTAGGGAGAAAAGCAAGGGAAACCGTGCTGCGCAACTAGTTACTTATCTCTGATAAAAATAGCAAATTTCATTGAACTTGAACATCATTATTTTCAGCCATTTTGAAGATTCTTTAGGCACTCGACACAACACACAACTAGATTTCGCTCGTCACTACCTGCCATTTTGAAAACATTTTAGGAAGAAAAGCAAGCGAAGCCGTGCTGCGCAGCTAGTAACTTATCTTTGACAAAAATAGCAAATTTCATTGGACTTGGATATCATTATTTTCAGCCATTTTGAAGATTCTTTAGGAACTCGACACACACAACGAACAACTATATTTCACTCGTCACTACCTGCCATTTTGAAAACATTTTAGGAAGAAAAGCAAGCGAAACCGTGCTGCGCAGCTAGTAACTTATCTCTCTGACAAAAATGACCGCTTCAAATGGATTTCAATTATCATTTTTAGCCATTTTCAAGGACTCCACTTACCAAGACAGGGTGTTCTAGCCGGGGCGGCGCGAGCTAGGCGAAACACACGACTAGGGCTCAGTCGTCGCTACCCGCCATTTTGACGGCATTTTAGGGGGGAAGCCAGCGAAACCGTGCTGCGCAGCTTAGTTACTTATCTCACTCACACAATTAAAAATATAAAAAAAATGCTACATATCCATGGGCTTCAATCATCATTTTCAGACTTTTAAAGATATTTCAAAAAGAAATAAAAGAAGAAAACGCGTTACTTGACACATTTAAAAAATGCCCTATATCAAAGATCTTTATTCAGTAGTTTTGAAGAAATGAGAGAATGAGAGACGGTTAAATTAACTTCCCAGAAAGTGATAGTCAGAGGGGGAGGGGGTGGATACGCCCCCTGTTCCCTCCCCCCTGGATCCGCGCCTGAAAAGGTTAGGCAGACATACTGCATAAGATCCAACTCCTCCCCTTTTAAGTGCCTCGTTCTATTGGTATTTATTTTGACGATTTTGAACACAAACCAATCAAAACAGATTCCCCAACAAAACTTTTTTAAGGTCTATTTTTTTAAGGCAAAAATTTTATAAAATAAAATTGTTCAAGGCCCCTATTCACCAACCGTTGGTTAAGCTAATTGCTTGATTACAATTTAATGCTCGCACGTGATTGGTGTTCTTATGTTTAACCAACGGGGCCTTAGGCCCAAGTTCACCAACAGTAAACTTGTTCAACAACGTTAATCGTTGGTTAGTTGGTTAACCAATCACGTGCGAGTATAAAGTTTTAACCAACGGTTAAAGTAACAGACTATTGGTGAACTCGGATCTTTAGTTTAGTTGACTTTACATCAAGGTCAACTGTTACTTTTTTGTCATTTAATAATTGATTCCTATGAATATTTTTGTATTTTATATTTTTAGTTGTAAGTTAATTGTTTAATTTGTCTGTTACTACTGCCTCTGTCTTAGTTTTATGACATTACATACAGTACCCGGCGAGAAATTATGAATATCGAGCTAAGAGGGAGATAATCTGGGGGGGGGGGGGGGGGCTAGATTCTCTTGACATTTGAAGTCCATATATGGGCATAATATGAACTTTAAAAGTCAGTTAAAGTCCATGCTTATATCCATATTTTTAACCACTAGCCCCCAGTTTCGACAGTTGAAACTAGCTGTTTAGCTCGCTCTACTAAGTGTATAATTTTTTGCCGATTACAGTATATCTATAATATTTTAATGTTGTAAGTAAAATAGCTGAAAATCTCAAAAAAATGTATAAAATATATTACACAGCTCAGCTGAAATATAAATGATAAAGCCCAGCAAACTATTTAACTTGCGAATTTTATAAAAACTTAGATGATGTATTAAAAAAAAATGTTAATTTCATTATTATTGACAAAAATTAAGTAATAATAATATCTACCCGTCTTCCGACGGGACTCGAACCCACGACCTTTTACTGTCCGGGCGATTGCTCTAATCACAGCTATGGAGGCGTTAGAGAATTCGCCCAGGCAGTATAAGATCGTGAGTTCGAGTCCCATCAAGTCTACTTGTGAGACGGATAGTTTTTATCTTATACTAAACTTCATTTTCAATAATAAAATTGCATTGTGAATGCAAAAATGTAAAAAAATATATATGAGACTGTACTGTGAATAAAGGATTCTGTACTCTATGTCTATAGAGGTAGGGTATAACATAAACTTACTGCCTCAAATTCGTACTGAATTTAAATATTTGCTACTATGAAAAGTATTGTATCTGTTTGCGATATGTTATAGATGTAAGTGTATGATAATGTAAATAAATGAACACTATTTTGATAGTATGGCTTTTTCTTTATAATCCTACTTCACTACATAGTATAAAACAAAGTCGCTTTCTCTTTCCCTATGTCCCTTTGTATGCTTAAATCTTTGAAACTACGCAACGGATTTTGATGCGTTTTTTTTTTAATAGATAGAGTGATTCAAGAGGAAGGTTTATATGTACTTTTTATCCCGATATTCCCACGGGAACGGGAACCACGCGGGTGAAACCGCGGGCGGCCGCTAGTAATATTATAAATGTGAAAGTTAAGATGTTTGGATGTTTGTTACTCAATCACGCCAAAACCGCTGAACGGATTTATCTGAAATTTAGACACAGATACTTTGTAGCCTGGAAAGGAACATAGGCTACTTTTTATCTCGGAAAAATATCACATTCCCGCGGGACAACGTCGTGTAGTCCACGCGGGCGAAGCCGCGGGCGGAAAGCTAGTAAATAATAAAGTAAGTTTCAATGTGGTTCAAGAAACTTCATCATAAGTTTGTGGGTTCGATTCCCCACTAGATAGAGTATTTTTTTATTTTTTTTTGACTAAAAATATTGAATTATATTTAGTTTTTTGCATTCACAATGCAATTTTTCCCAACGGACTCGCTGTCACACTGGTGATTTACGTCAAGTATGACTTTTTGAAAATGGTGTGACTATTAGGAATAAAATTCTTCGTAGTCACACCAGTGCACTGCAGTGTGGAAAATAGGAAAAAAAATCTTCGTAGTCACACCAGTGTGACAAAACGGTGTGACAGCGAGTCCGTTGGGCAATTTTTATCATTGAAAATGAAATATTAGAGTTGCACTGTGAATGCAAAAAACTAAATATAATTTGAAATAACAATTATTTTTCATCTTTATCGATTGTCAAATATCTGGGAAGGTATTTCATTCGAGTGTTGAAGGTAGTAATATCTTTACATTGATGAAATAAAGCGCTGGCTCACAGCGCGTAAGAAGTATTGGAAAGATTCGACGCTTCCTCTAACAAGTCCGTAGCTCAGCGGTCAGAGCAGTCGCCCGGACAGTGAAAGGTCCCGGGTTCGATTTTCGGCGGAGCTATTTGGAGGTTGGGTCGTTTTTTTTCTAATATTTCATTTTCAATAAAAATATTGATCTTATAAGTAGATCACAGACTATCAGTACCTACGCTTGCAGTCCTAGATTGACAAAAGTAATGTAAGTGCGTAAAGTTAGCAGCCTCACCACATAGATGGTTTTGACTAGTGTACGTCAAAAAATTGTGTAGGTATAAATAGTGAGGTAGGTGATGTCGCAGGCGGATGGTTGAATCCGCCGGATAGTTAAGTATGGCAGCATGTACCCCTCGGAAGTCCTGTAGAATATGTGATAGGTGATAGGTTAGAAATTTAAGGCGATCGGCTTAAATTTCGTAGTTATTTTTTTGTCTCCGTCAACTTATGGGAAGATAAAAAAACTTACGGAAAAAATGATCGGCCTAGACGTTTAATTGAATGGGGGATTCAACCATTTGGCTGCGCTGCGACAGTGACACTATGATGGTTCAAAAGATAATTTGTATCTTAGCGAGGCTGCTAACTTGACGTCAAGCTAGCAGACACCATATCTTCAGAAATACAGTTCTCAATTTGATTTACATGTCAAAAAACTGTGTATAAAATTAAATACCTAGTGTAGGTACCTATCGTATACCTACGCAAAATTTCAATAATAGAGCTTCACACAAGCTGAGATATTATACAGTTTCTTAGAGTGGATTTGGAAGATATCGATATGTTCCTGTGATGTGACATCATGAATTCGCCATTTTGGTCTGCTGATTGGGGCTCGATTTTTCTGTATTCATTTGAAGCCCGCCCGGGCGCCCGGCAGACTTACCGAAGTTCGGAGCAAGCGTGGAATAACACCATACACAAATCGATAATCGACTCGATCCATAGACATATTTTTGTTTTGCGTTTCGATTCGACATTTTGATAAACGTTTAATATTTTGTACTTTAAAAAAAGACTGATTTTGTGTGTTATTTCTATGTACATGATGATATTTTATGATAGTAACTATATGATGTCTTTAAAATGATTAAAACAAAAGGAAAACTCAACGTTAGACACGCAACAAAACCAATAACGAAACGTGAGTAGTTTGTGAGTAGTGTCAAATCTGTCAAAGAGAAGAGGTTATGCAGGTTATGTTTGTGTTGTTTGTGACTTGTTTGTGTTAATTTGTGGATTTTGTATGATATTGTAGTGCATATTATTGCAAAGAGTTGTTAGTTCTTGGTTAACGTGCTGCTATTGAAAAACAAATCAATAATAAAGCTGCTGAGCCGAGTATAGTGTAAGTATTTTTTTTTTGTGTCCAACTTTATTATAAACTAGCGGCCGCCCGCGGTTTCACCCGCGTGGTTCCCGTTCCCGTGGGAATATCGGGATAAAAAGTACATATAAACCTTCCTCTTGAATCATTCTATCTATTAAAAAAAAACGCATCAAAATCAGTTGCGTAGTTTCAAAGATTTAAGCATACAAAGGGACATAGGGACAGAGAAAGCGACTTTGTTTTATACTATGTAGTGATTTGTCTATCAAAAATTTTTTTTTTTTGAGTTTGGTGTTCAGTATTTAACAGCATCATCGTCGTTATGGCTCTGATTCTTTTCAGATGCCAGCTCAAAAACTCATTTCCGATGCCCAGCAACGGGCTCTCCTGCAACTCATGCAGGATAATCCAGAATATGCCACCAGCCGCTTAAGCCAGTCAATGCCGGTGACTAAGCAGGCGGTGGTGGCTTTCTGGGAGAGGGTGGCGTTGCAGCTTAATGCGATGGGCTGCGGCATGACCAAATCACCGCTGAAGTGGCGAGACGTAAGTATTATAATGACTATTTATGGAAAAACTAACATCAAACCTAGCTAAAAACAAGCTCACAGTATTGTAAATGTCTAACAATGCGATTATTATTTATTATTATGAATAGGATAGGGACACCACCATGTTATGATGTCAAGCTTTCAAACTAACTTCACTTCAGTATGGTATGCAAAAAAGAAATTTTTTAAATATACTATGTCTCAATAAAACAAAGTGAATTGTTTTGTTGCTCGTAGTAACCCACCTGGACGGAATTTCTTCCCCTCTCATGACTATTATACTAAACTCGACACTAGCAGAATGTTCACAAATATGGATTGACGAATGCCATTCGTAAAATAATGAAGAAGAAGGGAAGTAGGTGGATTAAAAAAATAAAAACCTCGTTTTGAAAGTAGCAATATAAAACCACATTCTGTTACAATGAAAAAACCTATTTAAATTTTTTTGCAAACTGTACTCTTATTAGAGTGAAGTTTGCCAACAACTTGTCCTATTCTTATAATAATCACATTGTATAAATTAATGTTACACATACAGCCCATGCGCTTTAAGTTTGCCGGTGCGTGGAATGTGTGTCCCCTACCCCAAGCGCTATTACTTGCTATTATTATCTGTTTTATTTCCGTTTTATTGTTACATATTAACTTGCTTATTTACTATTTTTATTTATCAATGTTTAAAATGTTTTTATGGTAATGCTAATTATACCTTGAGTTAGTCACACCATCACCGAAAAACTTAGAGCGTATGGGTTATATAATTGTACATTTTTATGGTTTCACATAAAAGTCTAAACAGTTATTAAAGGCATATTGAGAGCCTAAAAGATGCACAATTTTTTGAGAGCTATACCTGATTGAGATTTTAAATTATTTTTATGCATTCACAATGCCATTTTGTTACTATCACATTTTTCCTATAGCTATAAGTACCTAAATTAAATAAATACTTACAAATCACAATTTATTTCTCTATAGTAAAAGCAAACTACCTAATTCATTATGCCTGTAGTTTCATATTTATAACAGGGGGGTAATTGTCTAACTTAACATCAATCGCAATAGCTTTCAGTTTGACATCCATCACTTGTTGTTGAAGAAATGTGTCAAAAATTTTGTTGACAAAAGCAGCAATGGCCGTGCAATATCTTTCAAACTGAATGCGATTGCGATTGATGTTGAGTTAGACAATTACCCCCCAGGTACCACACCAGTTTAGTGGGTTCGAGCCCCACATATCCCCTTCGTCTCCCCGGGCGGGGGGGAATGCGACGGCATTTCCCCCAGGTGACAAAAAAAAAATGGTACCACATCACCACATACAAAATTTTTGGATAACTTCATGAATGAGGTTGGCAACTGTCATTGTAGTGCTGCGGTTAACATTGCGATTGTTGGTTTCCAAAGAACTGTCAAATAAATTTGGGTCAATATTGGCCACGATGGGGATCAGAGGTTTTGTTCTGAAAAGACCAAGTCGTATGTGTAATTGGCTGTAAAACTTATGGGATTCACTATTTTTTTAAAGATGCGGTCATTATAAAACAGTCAAAAACAGTGAAAAAAATAAGACATGGCCAAAATTTCTCTTGAAATTTAAAGGAGCCCACAGACGGTCAGGTCGCCTGTCGGCCTAGACTGGATCGGCCGTCGGGCCGTCTGACGTACGAGTTCTCCATCGGCCACACACTAGACCGGTCATTGCCTGTCGGCAATAGTCGAAAACCGGCTTTGAGGCCACACACTAGCAGTTGATAGCCGTCAGTTTTAGTCTTAATCGGTAGTTTCTGTTTCTGTCCGGCCGATAACTGTCAACATTGGCCACGCCCCCCAGCGGCCACACACTATATCTGCGCAATAGCCGTCAGTTCTAAACCTTTTACGAAACTATGAGTGTGTGGCCGATTGCGGCTAGTGATGTGCCGCTGGGAATATTCCCATTTCCAAGTAATTTACTCTTTGTAAATTTACGGGAATATTCCCAATGTTCCCGGGAATATTCCCAAAGTTCCCAGACTAATTTAATTTCAAGAATGGCAAAATTTTCTGTCATATTTATATTTCCTTTTACTCCCATGGTTGCGCAACTACTTACTAGTTTTTGCCTGCGATTATACTTCTCTTAATCTCTATTAAAACACAGAACAAGACTACTGAATGTTAAACTACATAGTTTAATTTGTTAACTGAGCAAAGTAACGGTCTTAAGCCAACATACTTTGCAGTATTGATTATTATAGATCCCCATAGCCAAGGAAATCAAAGAACAGATATCACATCGAAGAAAATATTAACGGATGCCAAGTGACTAAAAATGTTAATCAAGACCTTTTGACTTCTTAAAGATTTATCAAACTACAAGTGCAGACGTGAAATTTGGAGTCGTCCCGTCTTACAACTAGCTCCGATGGGACTGGAACCCATGACCTTTGTACGGGCGAATCGAATTTATTTAATACTTCTTATAAGCTGTTGGCCAGCGTTTATTTCATCAATGTGAAGATATTACTAGCCTCGATATTTAATAATAGAATATTTGATAAGATCTTTTTTTATATGGAACTGGGCAGGCATTTGACCACAATCTTGTTTAATCATAGGATGTGGTTTAAGATGCTGGATGTTTGCCCAGGATGCCTGTTCACTCTGGCCTTGAAGTGTTCAAGCTTGAAGTTATCGGGGATCACATAAGCAGGCAGCGCATTCCATTCTTTAGGGGTTCGCATAAGAAACGAAACTGCGAAGCGCTTGGTGCGGATAAGTAGAGTGTCAACAATATAATAATGATAAGATAGCCAGCGTCAGGTTCCCCGATGGTGGAAATGGGCTGAAAGAAAAAGGTCGGGCAGTTCTCTCGCACACTCCCAAAAGCGTATTCTATAAAATACCGATAGACACGCAACTTTGGGTTGGTGACTGGCATTCTGGAGTTCCGCCAGCGCCGTAGCCAACGCTGAGTTTCCAATGAACCTCCTGAGACGGTTTTCAATCGATTCCAGAAGTTCTAGCTGATACTTAGCAGAACCATTCCATAAGTGACAACAGTACTCCATGCACGGACGAATCTGCGATTTGTATATAAAAAGCAGTTGGTCCGTCCGGCGTGAAGTACCGTTTAGAGCCCTAGAGAAGACGCCCATTTTCTTAGCAGCACACTTTGCAATGGAATCGATGTACTCGTCAAAATTCAGGTTGGATGGTGAGTTCAGGCCAAGAGTTGCAGATGTTCAGTTATCGGCAAGAATACACCCTGGAAAGTTAGAGTCAGTTGGAAAGGACTCCGTTTTGCAGTGAATAAAAAAAACCAGTGTTTGAGTAGCATTGAAAGTAGCAGATTAATTTGCTCAACAAGGGACTCTCGACAATAGCAATAAATTATTTATGATTTATGACAAGACTGGATTTCATCATTCGTAGCCTTTACAGTTGAGTGAGATATATCTGATAGTAGTTTCATCTGTATACCCGATAGTATTCCTCAATGTCTCAAGACTAAGGGTCTTTGACCAGTGTGTGTTGCCAGTTATGACTTATGGAAGCGAGACGTGGTCTTTTACTATGGGTCTCATAAGAAGGCTCGAGGTCACCCAGCGAGCAATGGAGAGAGCGATGCTTGGTATTTCCCTGCTTGATCGAATCAGAAATGATGAGATCGCAGGAGAACTAAAACGACCGACATCGCTCGAAGGATTGCTCAGTTGAAGTGGCAACATAGCGCGGAGAACCGATGGCCGTTGGGGCGGAAAGGTTCTCGAATGGTGACCGCGAACCGGACGACGTTCCGTGGGCAGCCCCCCTACAAGATGGACCGACGACGATCTGGTCAAGGTCGCGGGAAGCCGCTGGATGCGGGCAACGCAGGACCGATAAAGATAAAGGTCTTGAGACTTTTTGCCGTGTGAATATGCCATAATAATAAGTCTGCTATGTGACTGATTATTATCTTGTTTTTTTTAAACAAATAATGAAATGTAGTAAATAAATAGAAAATAAAAAAAATAAATACACATGTGGCGAATATACGTTAATCTGTAATAAAGCTGTAATTTTTAATAAAAGTTTAATATTATATTACGACATCATGGTACGACACTATTGTAATTCAAGTTATTTTAATAAATGACTAGCGGATCCTCGCGGATTTATTTTACCCGCATAGTACTCGTTTCCGTGGGAATATCGGGATAAAATATAGCCTATGTCAGTCGGGAAGAATGTAGCTTTCTAATGGTGAAAGAATTTTTAAAATTGGTCCAGTAGTTTCGGAGCCTATTCGATGCAAACAAACAAACAAACAATCAGATCTTTGCTCTTTATAATATTAGTAAAGACTAGCTGACCCAGCGCGACTTCGTTCCCGTGGTCCTACCTCCTACTCCACCCTACCCACCCGTACTCTACCCCTACCCTACCCCTACCCTACCCCTACCCTACCCCTACCCTACCCCTACCCTACCCCTACCCCTACCCTACCCCTACCCTACCCCTACCCTACCCCTACCCTACCCCTACCCTACCCCTACCCTACCCCTACCCTACCCCTACCCCTACCCCCAACCCTACCCCTACCCTACCCTACCCTACCCCTATCGTACCCTACCCCTACCCTACTTCTACTCTACCCCTACTTACCCCTCCTTCCCCTATTTTCTCACCCTTAAAACCATCCTTGGACTTCCACGAACATTTCAAGACCAAAATTAACCAAATCGGTCCAGTCGTTCACGCGTGATGTCGTGACCAAGGGAAATAGGGATTCATTTTTATATATATAGATTATTATTAAAAGTATTACAAAAAAATCTGTTTTACTAAGTAGGTATTGGGAATATTCCCGGAAACATTGGAAATTTACTGGGAATATTCCCGGGAAAATTGGAAACTTTCGCCATAAAAGTGATATTAAGTTTGGCATATTCATTTTGCTGTGTAATTTTGGCAAATGGAACGGTTAGCACAAAACAAAAAAAAATTGAAATACGTTATAAGCAATTTTCCCCAATATTTCCACTTTTGGGAATATTGCCGGGAACGCTTCTGGGAATATTCCCAATGTTTCCAATATTCCCGGGAACGGCACATCACTAATTGCGGCCAACTGACAGGCCGTTGCCGACAGGCGAACTGATCATCTGTGGGGCGCTTTAGTCTTATTGAAAATCGTAAAAATACCATTAGGTTAGATTTCTAATAAAGATGCACCGAAATTCGTTTCACATTCGGTATTAGCTACCGAAGTTCGGCAGTTTTTACCGAAGCCGCGTTTTGACGGCCGAAGTTCGGTAGTATAAGATTAATGGAAAAATGAAAAGATGTTTATTTTAGAACGAAATTTAGATCAAACTAGACATCCGCCCGCGGCTTCGCTTGGTTATATCGCGCTCCCTCAGGAACATGTCCGAATTTCAGGATAAAAGGTAGCCATCCGTTATCCTGTTCTTATGTATTTTTGTTTTCTGTTCCAAATTTCATAAAAATCTGTTCAGAGGTTTAGGCGTGAAAGCGTAACAGACAGACACAGACATACAGAGTAACATTCGCATTCATAATATTAGTAAAGATGATGATTAGTTGTGAGCAAATAGGTAAGCGAATGTTTATGTTTAATTCCTTAGAAAAAAAAAACAATGTCGAGTACCAAAATATGCTGAGTATAATAAAACACTCAATACTAAAATCCAGAGTAGGTTAGGTAAATAAACAAATGCACGCGTTTTCGTGCAGCGAGGTAGCCACGGGTGGGGGGCGGGACGCGCGTGAGTGAAATTGCAAGTGACGGAACGCACACGACACACTGATCGTTCATTGAGCTGCGCGCGAAATTGAACCGATCGAAGCTCGGCTGAACTTCGGCTTCGGCACATCCTACTTAATATTATAAATGTGAAAGTTTAGATGTTTGGATATTTAGATGTTTGGATCTTACATGTTTGTTACTCAATCACGCCAAAACGGCTGAACGAATTTGGCTGAAATTTGGGACACAGATACTTTGTAGCCTGAAGAAGAATATAGGCTACTTTTTATCCCGGAAAAACATCAGATTCCTGCGGGATAACGTCGTGTAGTCCACGCGGGCGAAGCCGCGGGCGGAAAGCTAGTATTCAAATAAATAAATAACTTTTTACAATCACAGAAATTATCTAAATGTTAATTTTATTGAGAAAATGTGTTATAGAAAACTTGATACTTAACTGATAAATATATTTGGTACTTAAATACTTTTGGTTGTATATACTTACTTAATTTACATAGAAAACACCCAGAACAAGACGAATAGACATGTTCATGCACACGAATATTTGTCTTGTTCGGGAATCGAACCCGAGACCTCTGGCGCAGAAGGCAGGTATCCTACCCCTGTACCTAATCGGTCGCCAAGTTTTTTTTCTAACCTCATAACTTGTCCACTTTTTACCTTTTGTCGACACATCCCGCCGTTTTAATTCCCCTTTAAATTAAACTAAAGTAAACAACCAGATTATCACAAAATATCCCTTTTTTAAAATGACACATTGTCAAACGTTCGCCATTTAGGAACCAACGAACGCAGCGCCATCTACAAATACCTTTGCGTTGCCAAACCCATTCCATGAAAAACTGTATTTTTAAAAAAATCAATCAATTTACCAAATAAATTTTCTTTTGCAAGTATTGGACTGAGCGCAAATATTCTGCAAGAAAGAAGGCCGGCAAAGTGAGAGCGCTTGCAAATAGCAGTGGCGGTGGGTCTGCCAAGGTCAAATTAACAGATGTAGAAGAAGCAATCCTCGAAATTACAGGCAAAGCTGCAGAGACTGAGGAGCCTTCCGTAAAAATCCTGTTTGGGTTTGGAGTTGGTGTTTTTTTCCTTTTTATTTTTGCTTCTAAATCCAGCTATGGAATTGCGTAAAGTCAATAGTAGTCATTTGACAGTTCATATAGTATCATAATAAATGTACTATTTATAATCTATTAAGTATTTTCAATTTAACTCGGATGCAGACTTAAATTAATAATAATAAAATAATTGTATTAGAAATATAATTTACTTAATTTAATTTAATAAATAGACATTTGCACGCCATTACATTTGGCAAAATATGTGAAACTGAATTTAGAAGTTTAAGATCTCAATGTACCATATTTTATGCAAACAAATTATCTTTAGCTTTATCTTTATTGTCATTCCATACAAATTGCAGCCGATTGAATACGATATGAACTGTCAAATTAATACGATTAGCCCCCATGATCAGAAAAATAAAAATCCTGACTTGAGGCGCCACTTTCGCCTGTTCATTGTTATAAAATGTCAAATTATATAGAAATTGTTCTACTTTGTCACATTTCCGCAACATGGCGAGGTTTTTTATTTTTCTGGTTAAGCTTTAAGAGGATAGGTAGTGTAGCAATGAGCGATTTTCTGAGAGGCCATTTAAAAAAAAAAAGCTTCCAATTGCTTCACTAGATGGCGTTGAATAAGTATGTACATGTCTATGGTATATTTTGGTATGAAACATATTTAAATTAATTACTTTTTAAAAACCCAAAGGAAACTAATAATATATAAAACAAGTACTACTGTGAGGAACAGAAACGAAATAGGTAAATTTAAAGATTTAGGTAAATAAATAACATCTGTCTGACGTTCCGTTTTACGTAAAAAAGTAGCGTCAAAGTAAAATTTATAACGTTCCGTTCCTTCTAACTGCATAGGTGGGACAGCGCCATCTAGTGACTGAGCTTTCAGAAAATCGCCCATTAGCAAACGGTCTCCAATCCATACAAACGGCGATAATGTTTTCCACCCAGGTGGCCTACCACAAGCTCTTATAGCAGTTATTTTTAAGTTGAGAGAGTGAGACGCCGCTATACGGCGTGTAGAGCGGCATCTCACTCTCTCAACTTAAAAATAACTGCTATAAGGGCTTGTGGTAGGCCACCAGTTCATAGTAGATTTGAAAATATTGGTAAGTACTTTTTTGTTTTGTATGTAAACTCACTAAATTGCAAATATTTCAAAGTCTATGATAAATATTAGTGATGCACCGAATGTGGGTTCTGCCGAATGTCGAATTCGGGCGAATGTTCGGTTTAAATATGTGCCGAAGCCGAACTTCGGCAGAAGTTCGGCCGAACTTCGGTTCAATTATGCGCACTTTGCTCAATGGGTCAGAATGATCTGATCATGTTCGTTCCGTCGCCGTCGCTTGCAATTTCACTGCAGCTACCCCGCTGCCTCTCATGTTTTTTTTAGTATTTATAAATTAAATATAAACATTCACGTTTTCTATTTATTTACTAATCATCATCTTTATTAATATTATAAATGCGAAAGTTACTCTGACTGTCTGTTACGCTTTCACGCCTAAACCACTGAACTGATTTTGAATTTGAATTGAATGAATTTTGGAACAGAAGTACCTACATAAGACCTTGAGATTGGACATAAGCTACCTATGTTCCTGAGGGAACGCGATATAACCAATTTTCACGCGGGCGAAGGTCTAGTTTGATCTATTTTTCATTTTAAAATAAACTTCTTTTCACTTTCCATCTCTTATTTAAGTAAATAAATTTAGCTACCGAATTTCGGCCGACATTCGGCAAATTAAACCGAAATTTGGCCGGAGACGAAGTTCGGTAAAAGCTGCCGAACTTCGGGAATACCGAATGTGAAACGAATTTCGGTGCAACTCTAATAAATATATATAAAAAAAAACAAAATGTACAGCCCTAGTTCTTATACGTTTTAACAACATACCGAAAATTTATTGCTATATGTTAAGGTTTAGGGGGTGGAAAACGTTATCGCCGTTTTTATGGAGACCGTTTGCTACACACTCCTCTTAATGCATGTAAGTACCTACTTATTAACATAATATTGCATGTAAATTACATTTTTCATTTTCGGCTAGGACATTGTACACTATTCGTACTAATAGTAAAAAATATAGTAAAGTCAAATAAAATATTAAAATTCTCATTGTCTTTCTGGATAAATGGTACAAAAATAAACTTTGAAATAAAAAATCTTTGCCATCCATGGTCACACTGCCGGCCTAGCATGAGCGGCTTATAACGCGCGATATGATATGGTACGGCAACTTGTCTTGCTTACACCTTAGTGGGGTAAACAAGACAACTTGCCGTACCATATCATATCGCGCGCTATAAGCCGCTCATGCTAGGCCGGCTGGCAACCTTATTTAAATCACGTTCGGAAACTTTGATGTTTCTGTACGAAAAACGATGACATTGACGACTGATGATAATTCAGTCAATGTGAACCTTTTTTTTAATGTTAGTGTGACATTTTACCGCCATATTGAATCGGGGTTGCATAATTATTAAGACTAGATAATGCTTTTGTACCATCAAACGCGTTAGCTTAAAGCGATATAATTAGTTTTCAGTTATTATATTTATTTTTTGCTTGCCTATGGTATAGTGTACAAAGTCCTAGCCGAGGCTCCATACAAAACTGAAAAATCTCCTTTAGTTTTGAATGTGGTTATAATAGTTCTTTCTAATAATACTTAGTGCTGACGTAAAAAAAATATTTTAAGTAGGTAATATGTATTTGAAAAATTGAAAATGAAGTAAGTATTTTAGAAAAAAACGACCCCGAAGCTCATAGAGGTTAGAGCAGTCGCCCGGATAGCGAAAGGTCGTGAGTTTGAAATATGTTGAAGTTGATGGAAGTTGGGTGCGTATCAAGTATTATAAAACCAGTAGATCGTGGTAACATGTTGTATGTATTGTTCGATGTTACAACACAAGAGAGGGATTAAATTCAAATACTTACATTATATTTAACTACTAGCTTTCCGCTCGCGGCTTTGCCCGCGTGAACTACACGACGTTATCCCGCGGGAGTGTGATATTTTTCCGGGATAAAAAGCAGCCTATGTTCCTCTCCAGACTATAAAGTATCTATGTCCCAAATTTCAGCCAAATCCGTTCAGCCGTTTTGGCGTGATTGAGTAACAAACATCCAAACATCTAAACATCCAAACATCAGATTCAGATTCAGATTTATTGCAAGTCACAAGTTTTATAAGTTTTTTTCCAAACTTTCACATTTATAATATTAGTAGGATACTTATTAGTAGGTCATCAGCGACATACGTCATGTTGCAGAGCGTAACAGTAAGTTACGGTGCAAGTCTAAATACGGCTATACTACATCTCCCCCGAAAGCCATCCTTTACCCCCGGAGAAAATGAAAAAAAATATGTGACGTACATCATTGAGAACCTAATTAAGTACACAAAATAAAATACAAATGAATAAAAAACAAATTACACATTTTCTTTGTCATTATAAAATATCATAACATTTTAATATAAAAAACAACTTAATTACAAAACAATTTAGTGTTATTTTTATGAGTTACATATTCTTTATTATTTTTAAGAATTTTTACATTTGGCGAAATTTCTTCTATAACTAAAAAAGGGTCTTTTCCAAATTGGATCTAACTTATTGCCAACTTGATTCTTAATTAACACAAAGTCACCAACCAGGTTTGTATGTTAGTGTATTTATTTTCTTATCATATGTTAGTTTTCTGTTGGTCTTACTTATTAACAAATTATTCTTAGTATCTATCTGTGCTTTTTGCAACCTATACTTAAATTCCTTAGGAAAGAGGGTCGACAGAAGTACTCAAATTAGTTGGTAAATTACACAACTTTCCAAAAACTAACTCGTGAGGAGTGTATTGTGTGTGTCTCTGTATGAACTGTGGTGTAAAAAGAAAAACACCAATAACTTAATCAACTACTCCAATCAGATTTGTTATTACTACACATTATACCGAAGATATCCCGGACGTCAGCCTGTACGAGATTAGAATGGCTCTCAAGCAGCTCAAAAACAACAAGGCGGCGGGCGATGACGGAATCACAACAGAACTTCTGAGAGCGGGCGGTAAGCCGATACTTAAGGTCCTCCAGAAGCTCTTCAACTCTGTCATCCTCGAGGGCAAAACGCCAAAGGCATGGGGCAGAAGCGATGTGATGCTGTTCTTCAAGAAGGGTGATAAGACTCTCTTGAAAAACTACCGACCCATCTCGCTTCTGAGCCATATCTACAAGTTGTTTTCGAGAGTCATTACGAATCGTCTCGCTCGCAGGTTCGACGACTTCCAACCTCCCGAACAAGCCGGGTTCCGAAAAGGTTATAGTACCATAGACCACATTCATACGCTGCGGCAAGTTATACAGAAGACCGAAGAGTATAACTTGCCACTATGCTTGGCGTTCGTGGACTATGAGAAAGCCTTTGATTCGATCGAGACCTGGGCAGTGCTGCAGTCTCTTCAGAGGTGCCAAATAGACTACAGGTACATCGAGGTGCTGAGGTACTTATACCAAAACGCCACCATGTCAGTCCGACTACAGAACCAGAGCTCTAATCCTATCCAACTACAGCGAGGTGTGAGACAGGGAGACGTCATTTCTCCGAAACTATTCACAGCTGCGTTGGAGGATATTTTCAAGCTACTGGACTGGAAAGGATTCGGCATTAACATCAATGGCGAGTACCTAACACACCTGCGGTTTGCCGATGATGTAGTTCCCATGGCTGAGACCTTGGAAGACCTGAACACAATGCTCGAAGATCTCAGCAATGCTTCCCAAAGAGTGGGTCTGAAGATGAACATGGATAAGACGAAAATCATGTCCAATGCCCATGTTGCATCCGCTCCAGTTAATGTTGGGAACATTACACTCGAAGTTGTTGACCACTATGTCTACCTAGGACAGGCAATCCAATTAGGTAAGTCCAACTTCGAGAAAGAGATCTCTCGTCGAATCCAGCTCGGATGGGCAGCGTTTGGGAAGCTCCGGCATATATTTGCGTCCAAAATTCCTCAATGTCTCAAGACTAAGGTCTTTGACCAGTGTGTGTTGCCAGTTATGACTTATGGAAGCGAGACGTGGTCTTTTACTATGGGTCTCATAAGAAGGCTCAAGGTTACCCAGCGAGCAATGGAGAGAACGATGCTTGGTATTTCTCTGCTCGATCGAATCAGAAATGATGAGATCCGCAGGAGAACTAAAACGACCGACATCGCTCGAAGGATTGCTCAGTTGAAGTGGCAGTGGGCGGGACACATAGCGCGGAGAACCGATGGCCGTTGGGGCGGAAAGGTTCTCGAATGGCGACCGCGAACCGGACGACGTTCCGTGGGCAGGCCCCCTACAAGGTGGACCGACGATCTGGTCAAGGTCGCGGGAAGCCGCTGGATGCGGGCAGCGCAGGACCGATCGTTGTGGAGATCCTTGGGGGAGGCCTATGCCCAGCAGTGGGCGTCTTACGGTTGAAATGATGATGATGACACATTATTCTGAGATAAGTACCTAGATGTTTGTGTGTATTTTCTAGTGCTCCCAATGTCTCATGGTGGTAAGCAGTAGAATTTAATTTTTTAACTTTCAATAAGCTACAAACATCCGTAAACACATTACTCATAAATTCAGTTCCCTGATCTGTAATGATCTCTTTTGGGACACCATAGCGCAATATGACGTTATTGACAAATGACCTATAGCCCGAGAGCCAAACTAATTCGCTCTATGGAGACTCAACAATAATTCTATATCAGTAAATTCTTAACATTGAAAATTAGATTATCTAGTTTAATAAATAATTCATTAGTAATCCACCAATCACCAATGACATTATGACAGCGACATTTAAAAAAACCAAATACAAAGCTTTAAAAAATCTATAAAATATAGGCAAAAATGGTATAAGTGTTATTCACTTTACATTTGAATACATTTATTATTATCTTTCGTAAAAGTATATAATCGCCCTATATTAGTAAATGAAAAACAAATAAACTTTAAAAAAAACTCTCTACGTAAACTCAAATTGACATTACACCTATGTTAAAAATGCTATCAGAAACAACCGACTTCTTCCTAAAGTATTAGTTTCCCGTTTTATATCTTTATGGATTTCGACTTTGGTGCTTAGATATGGTGAACATAAACACATGTTAACGATAAAATTGGTGATAGCATATTTGCTGAAAGAATTGCACCATTTTCGGGGTATAACTTTTTTTTTTTATACCTTCCAATGCGATATTATGTTGGATTCAAAAATATAGTCTCTTAAAATTATATTTAAGGGCCGTTTACAAAAATTTGGCCTGTTATTGAATTTTTTACAAAAATAACGGATAGCTCTTGGGGTACTACTCACTGATTCCGAGTCTTTCTTTTCTAAAGGATACGCTTCTAGAAACTTTGTTAAGTTGCATTGGATGGTTAATATATAACTAAAATTTAAATAATCTACATCTAAGGGGCCCACTCAATCTAAACTAATACGCTCGAACATTGTTTTCGAAGTCGTCGTTATCACCATCGGTTCACGGGTATTTTTATTTGTAAGTATGTTTCTGTATTTGACAGTCCTTACACTTTTTAACATAATCATGGACGTCACGGCTCATATTTGGCCAAAAATAATATTGCTTTATATTATTTGACATTCTATTTACGCCAGCATGGCCACTAGTCGGTAATAAATGGAAATCATTCAGTATGACTCTAATTTCATCTGAGTCGTATACTTTTGTTACATTTTTTGTTACTAAAATACGAGGATAATCACATTTGCGTTCTAAAAACTTCTTTAAAAATATTTGATTTCCTTTATCTTTCACAATAAGTAGTTCATCAATACTTAGTTTTCTGCAAAATTCTTGTAATTCCCTCGCTAACACGCCTACGGTAGATAACGATCGGGATAATAGAGATATGCAAAACTTAGAAGGCACATATACAAAAGTTACCTTTAATACTTATTATTTCCTCTTTTTCCTTCTTATATAAATTACTACTCAACACTAATTCTATACATTGTCGTGGTCTTTTGAGAATTTCCACAGTTTTCGGCTGATCAGACCTAGAACTAATGGAAGCCTCAGTTGTCAAGTCTGTGTGGCTTTTCTCATTATTAATTAAACGTTTACGATTCTGTGCTCTCGTCGTGACTGATACAACGTGTTCTCTCATATTTTTTAAATCATCACTATTGCTCGGTAGCCGGCTCAATGCGTCTGCAGCTGCATTTTGCCTTCCCGAAATATAAGCATATATTATTATATATTATTACTTAGCAAGGTATGTCGAAATCGTATTCTTCTAAATATCTAAATTTAGTCAATCTACTCGATGGATCAGTCATTCCGAAGAGATAAATTAATAGCTTATGGTCTGTTATAATTTTAAACTTTTTGCCATAAAGATACGGTCTAAAATGTTTAGCGGCCCACACTATCGCTAACAACTCTAACTCTATCACTGGATATCGCGTTTCTGCGGGTTTCAAGTTACGACTAGCGTACGCGACAACCTTGCCGTTGCTATTAGACAGTACGGCGCCTAGACCTATCTTTGATGCGTCCGTATGTAAAATAAAAGTGTTATTCTCAAAAAAATCTGATCTAAAACTTGTGGACTAGTAAGTGCTTCTTTTAATGGAAGAAATGCAGTTTCGCATTCAGAAGTCCAATTAAATTCGACATTCTTTTTCGATAAGTAATTTAAAGGATAAGCTATATCGGCGAATTTATGAATAAATCGTCTATAATAGTTATGCAATAGGTACAAATGCAACGAATCTCTTTACGTCGTCAGTACTTTTAGGTCTTGGATAATTTGTCAAAGCAATTATTTTCTCAGGATCAGGGGGGCTACCGGCAAAAAAATATGGAAATGGGTATGGGCTTCAACTGTCATTTGAATTCCTTATTTTGATAGATTTTTGCTGCTTTGTTCTATTGAACGTTGCTAGCTAGTTATCGTTATACCCGACGTCACAAAACAAGGAACTGATAGCGGCTATTTTCTTTATAAAATTGTACGTATGAAGTTCATACCCATAAAGTTACGCGGTAGCCCCCCAGGTTCGACTCCCCGAGAGGTTATTTTGTGACCTAAGTACATAATTTCTGTACCTAAGAATTCGCATTTTAATGGATTTAGTTTCAGATTACTACTTCTAAAACGCTCTAAAACACTTATCAAATTCTTATTATGGTCAAAAATAGAATTCCCTATTACTATGCAATCGTCCAAGTAAACAAAGAATCGATTATTTTGGGAAGGGCACAAGTCCACATTTTTGCGAAATTGAGTTAAGTATGTGGCGACACTTTAAGTTAAGAGACGCGTGTTTTCACCGAGAATGGCTCTAGGCCAACTAATATTCTTTGAAATATGGCACTGTCATTTCTGCGTTTATTTTGGGAAGGGCACAAGTCGACAAATGTCGTCAACCAGTGATTTGAGTGAGAGTGAAAATCAGCAAAATAAAGTGAATAAACGCAAAAGAGGAGTAAGAAATGATGAAGAATACACACAGAAAGTTGTAAAGAAGAAGCGATTAAGTGGGAAAGAGTATTACAGTTGTTATTCCAAGAAAAATGTACCAGCTAAAGTTGTCGGTGACGATTGCAGGTTTGTTGTAATGTTTTGAATATTTTGAGTCATTTTATTGATAAGAATGAGATTTATTTATATACTAGCGGCCGCCCGCGGTTTCACCCGCGTGGTTCCCGTACCCGTGGGAATATCGGGATAAAAAGTACATATAAACCTTCCTCTTGAATCACTCTATCTATTTAAAAAAAACGCATCAAAATCCGTTGCGTAGTTTCAAAGATTAAAGCATACAAAGGGACATAGGGACAGAGAAAGCGACTTTGTTTTATACTATGTAGTGAAGGTCAATGCGGGAAAGACCGTCTGCAAGGTAACACCGTCTGCACGCAATAACTCACGTTTTTGAATAGCTATGCAGCTTACAGTGACTGTCGGTACAACAGTATTATAGTTTGGTTCGATTTTTATATGATAGATGACGCTAGCAACACTATGGTGATTGGTGAGAGAAAACTAGCTGTCATTTCTTTCGGAGTTCCGAAGTTCCATTGATGCCGAAAAAAAATAAAAAATTGGTAAATCGAACGAGTTTGTTGAAATAAAGAGGTTGACTAAGTATTTTAATAACACCTTTAACAACTCTATGTATTAGATTATTATAAATGTGTTTGGTTTTGTAATAATTTGTGGTGAGAAATTTATAACATAAAAACTTCCTAGTTGGGAAGTCCATCTGGATGGCATCAGGGAAGATCATCATAATAATATGCCGTTTTTGCCTTCAGTCAGAAATCACCAACCTTTTCTTTTTGCGGAATCCTTTAGGTTCTACTTACTCACGGACAAAACATGGAACCACAATTTTTTTTTTTTATTTATTTATTTATTAAACACTAGTTTTCCGCCCGCGGCTTCGCCCGCGTGAACTACATGACGTTATCCCGCGGGAATGTGATTTTTTCCGGGATAAAAAGTAGCCTATGTTCCTCTCCAGGCTACAAAGTATCTGTGTTTCAAATTTCAGCCAAATCCGTTCAGCCGTTATGGCGTGATTGAGTAACAAACATCCAAACATCTAAACATCCAAACATCTAAACTTTCGCATTTATAATATTATAGTAGGATTCTATACTAATATTATAAAGAGGAAAGAATTGTATGTATGAAAGGAATAAACTCGAATACTGCTGGACTGACTTCAAAAATTCTTTCACTGTTATAATTTGACGGCCGATTTGGCGCAGGAGTCAACTACCTGCCTTCTGCGCCAAAGGTCTTGGGTTCGATTCCCGAACAAGACAAATATTTGTGTGCATGAACATGTGTCTATTTGTCTTGGTCTGGGTGTTTTCTATTTATATTAAGTATGTATTTACAAACAAAAAGTATTTAAGTATATATTTATTCGTTATCAAGTTCACGTAGACACAGTTTCTTAAGAAATTAACTACGGGCTTAGATAATTGGTGTGATTGTAAGAAAATATTTATTATTATTAATGCTACATTATCCCTTATTAATAACACAGGTTTTTTTTAACCCGATATTTCCACGGGAACGGGTACCGCGCGGATAAAACAGCAAGGATCTGCTAGTGTGTTATATTCAAACTTCGAAACTCCGACGCTCTTAGTTTTGGCTAGTCAAATCTCAGCTTTGACAAGAAGTCGTCAAAGCCCAAACCAATAGCGTGTTTCGGCTTTTGACTAACCAATTTATTCGGCATAAAAACCTACCATATCACTTCTTACCCATGGTCCCGGTGGGTCGACCCATTACTTACCTTCGATCAACAATAACACCTATACATACCTACCTACTTTATTTATTTTTGGTGAATTTTTTCAATACATCGTCAAAATTATAGAATACTTAGAAGGTATCACAAAAATATTTCACGTAAAATTAATTTATTTTATCACTTGAATTTCAATACACATATTTTGTACTTAGCTATTTTATTTTAAAACTTTTTGCCTCAAGAGAAGCTAAATAATTAGAAATATCAAATTATGGTTATTCTTATCTCGTTTTCATATAAGGTAAGTCCGTCATATGACGATAATATGACGACGAAATATGTTTACAACCCCTGATGTAAACATTATGCCGGTCTTACCCTTAAAAAATGAAAACGGATGTTTTAAACGAATTTGAACGTTATTTCTGAAACCTTAAAGTCCATATTTGAATGTCAGAATTTATATTATAGATATAAGTTGAATTAATACTTATAGCACACCAAAATACGTTTTAAAATGTCAATAGACGGTCTTGCCTCCCAAGCATGGGAAGACCGTCTACACGCCGAGATTTGAAAAAAGCTTTGTATTTGAAAGGTTTTGTATGATAATTCAGTTTATGTAGAACAAAATTACTCTGGATAATGTGTTTCATCACAAAGTATTGTAAAGATCGGTCTAGAACTTACCAAAAATTTGTTTTATTAATTTTATATTAATTATATATTTTTTAATAAAGTATGCCGGTCTTCCCCGCACTGACCTTAAAAGTATTATTTTTTCATTTAAGGGATACGTTTTTAAATAAAAACTAAATAAAGACTTAATTCCAGATGCAAAAGGAAGTGTTTTGAAAAAATCCTTGAAGAAAATCGTAACGAATGCTTTGCTATGTTACACAATATTGGTTCAAAAAATGACCAAGACATATATTTGCAAGGTTTAATAAAGCCTATGGAAAAAAAGAGACAACGACCCAGACCAGATGCTTCAAAGCACCTTAACAGAGTTGGAAATTACAAGTACCATGTGCAAGTAAATTCAAATGATATAGAAGTATGTAAGAAAGCTTTTATGTCCATCTATGCTTTGACAAACAAGAGAGTCCGTCGTTTAGCTGCTCTTAAACGAGATGGAATCATACCAAAGGACAAACGAGGTACTGCAATACAATCGAGGCATGCTGTCGAACCAGAAGAGTCCTTAAAAGTGAAAGAACACATAGAATCATTCAATGTAAAGATTGTGCACTATGGAGATGTACGTAAAGAATATCTGGATGCTTCTCTCGATGTAAAAAAATGCACAAAATGTTTCTTAATTATTAAGACCTGACATGGCAATAGTCATAAGCCTAGAAAAAACACTAGGACTGGTCTTAAGTCCCATTGGACAACGCTTCATTTGGTAAATTTTATCTGTTGTGAAAGCAGTGAATTTACGAGACTGATTATCTAATGAAATCTGATACATGTAGTCGAGTTTAAAAGCGGTGTATTTTCTAGAATTTTCATCCAAAGAAAGTTGGTAATAACTTTGGGAAAGGTCAAGTTTTGAAAAATATACACTTCCTGACAGAGAATCAAAAATTTCGACTATTTTAGTTAGGTAATGGAAACTTGTCGTCGACTATCTTGTTATTTAACTGTCTATAATCGACAACTAATTGCTATTTTTTCTCTCCATTTTTATCAGATTTCTTAGGAACAAACAAAACCGGGCTAGACCACTCGGATGTGGTCTCCTAATGTCGTTATCAAGCATTTCCTGAATCTGTTTTTGAACCTCCTTTTGCAACGCGTTTGGGATTCTGTAAGGCTTGACGTAGGTACACTGGACTTGTATTATCTTTTAACTTAATCGAATGTTGCAACAAGTTTGTAGTACTGAGCTTGTCGCCTGGCAAGTGAAAAACGTCAGCGTACTTAGCACAAATCTTCTCAATACTAGACTGCTCATCTTTATTTAAGTATGAACTTGAGTTAAGCAAATTAAATAAAGTCTTTACCCTATCGACACTTATTTTTTGTTTGTCAAAACTACATTCGTCAAAATAATTTAAACTATGATATTCTACTTGAAAAGTCTACCTCTATCTCGGTATTATTTGTATTTAAAATACGTATAGGGATTCGACCATAGGTTGGTTTGGAAATCAAACCTGCAACAAATACACCTTTCTGTATTTCTTGCGCCAAAGTAACACAGTCTGCGCGTTGACTGGTAGGTATGTATTTGATTATCTCGCACCGTGGCGGAATAATATAATATGGACAAAACTACTATTATTATTATTCATAGGTATCTCAGTAGTACAAGTATCATTACATAATGTTAAGGAACTATACATGTAATTAATTACAGCTTGGTAACGCTGAAAAAACATTGCGTTGCTGTTTTCTTGACAAAATAGTACTAGAAATCGAGTTTCATCGAAATCGGCCAACAAACAAAAAAATTGGGCGCCATCTTGGATTTTTTTACATTTTTGACATTGCGCAGCTATTTTCTTGTCAAAATAGTACCAAAAACCGAGTTTCATCGAAATCGGCCTACAATCAAAAAAGTTGGATCCATCTTGGATTTTTTAATATTTTTTACATTTTTGACATCGCATTTGCTATTTGCTTGTCAAAATACTCAGTACTTATATCACACTGCTCGACGAGTGGGCCGGGCTATACCCTGGACTCCGTGGGCCGGGATAATCCCTGGACTCCGCTCCAATTGGGCCGGGCTATACCCTGGTCTCCGTGGGCCGGGATAATCCCTGGACTCCGCTCCAACTGGGCCGGGCTATACCCTGGACTCCGTGGGCCGGAATAATCCCTGGACTTCGCTTCAACTGGGCCGGGCTATACCCTGGACTCCGTGGGCCGGGATAATCCCTGGACTCCGCTCCAACTGGGCCGGGCTATACCCTGGACTCTGTGGGCCGGGATAATCCCTGGACTCCGCTCCAACTGGGCCGGGCTATACCCTGGACACCATCCTTGACCTGTACGCTTCTTTCTTCTTTCTTCATATTCTTCTAAAATGTTTCGGGAATATTCTATAATAGTCTCTTCTTTTAAATTGCGCTTCGTCTATAATTTGATCTTCATTCTTCAAATCTTCTTAAAAGTAATATTTTCTTCGAAATTGTGTTTCTTCTATAATTATCTTCATTCTTCATAAAGGTTTCTTCTTTCTTCAAAAGTCCAAATTCGTTAAATGCAGGGTCGCCATGAAATATGTTGAAGTCGATGGAAGTTGGGTGCGTATCAAGTAAAACCAGTAGATCGTGGTAACATGTTGTATTGTTCGATGTTACAACACAAGAGAGGGATTAAATTCAAATACATTATATTTAACTAAACTAATTAGTAGGTCATCAGCGACATACGTCATGTTGCAGAGCGTAACAGTAAGTTACGGTGCAAGTCAAATACGGCTATACTACAGGTTTGAGTCCAAACGGAGCTGGTTGTGAAACGGGTCGATTTTTACTAAAATACTTAAGTACTTCATTTTCAATTTTTCAATAATAAAAATTGCATTGTGAATGCAAAAAAGTAAAAATTTTTAATTACTTATACTTAGGTATGTATTTATTTACAAAAATTCATTGTTATTATCTGTTTATGTCATTTATCAGTGTTCAAACGTGATTCAAACTGTACACATGCCAAAAATCAAAATTAGTCCCGATTCCTGAGCTTAGATTAATAAGTCTTCGAGGTCCAGAGTTCACAACAACCACTGCTAAAATATTGCCAAAATTTTATTTTATCTTTTTAATTTGTATCTTCTTTTGTATTGTAATATTTTGTTATTGTAATATTAGTGTAGATTTTTTTTGTAATTATAAAACTATCACATAAAGTGGAGGTAGGTATTTATTTATAACATGATTATTTTTGTTCAAAGGAACCTTCCACATCGCAAGATATGGCGCCACCATCTCCTTCGCCTCCTGCGCCACAACCACAGGGCAAAAAAAACTACTACATATTGCCAGAACCGGAAACGGTCACGCCTGAGCCAGAGCACTCTGGTAAGTTAAGTTTTTACTTTTTATTATGGGTTGTTTACATGTATTAAGTGACGAAGTAATTAACTAAATTTTAAGGTTAATTTTAACTAAATTCACGCGTGTAAACAGTCACTAACAGCTCTTTAGTCACAAGTGCTAAGTAAACGATTTAGTGAATAAGTGAGTAAGTAGAATAGAATCGAGTCTATTTTTGCTTAAGTAACCGCCCCTCCCGCACCGCGCGTATTCCCCGATAGGCGTGGTCTTTACTAAATTTGCTTTTAGTTCGCATGTGAACGCACTAATTTAGCGAAGTAGGAAAGTACCTTCGTCCATTGTAACCAAACTAAATTGAATTTAAGTTATAACACGTGTAAACACTTTACTACTTAAAATTAACTTAAAAATTAAGTTAATCACTTGCTTAAGTACTTAATACGTGTAAACTAGGCATTACTGAAAAATAGAAAATGAAGTAGAGCAGTCGCCCGGATAGCGGAAGGTCGTGGGTTCGAGTCCCATCGGAGCTGGTTGTGAGACGGGTCGATTTTTTCTAAATACTTCATTTTCCATTTTTCAACACTCTGGTAAGTTAAGGCTAGGATTCCCGAAAATAGAGAATTTTTAATTACAGATTACCTACTCGCAAATCACCAGTTCTCAAAAAGGGTTCGTCGAAGATTTTCGCTTAGTGCCCCCGCCGCCATTTTGTTTTTTTTGCAACATTGCGGCCATGGAGCTAGACTTAATACTGAGGTAACTGGAGTTTTCACCCTGAATAAAAAAGTGTGCCCAGCAAATTTGACATTTAGTATGTAGTGGCTGTCAGTTGTCTCATATGACCATACGTATTTTTTCAAAGTGTAGGTGAGACGGAAGACGGCCACTGTGTAATTTGTGGTCACAAAAAAGTGTTAGTACTGCACTCTCCAGTTACCTCAGTATTAAGTCTAGCTCCATGATTGCGGCGCTTTAAACCTACATAGATAGATTAGAGATATTTATGCAAACAATAAAATATATGATCACTAATAGTCCTAAAGTGTCACGTTACAATGTTATTTGTAAAAATGATCAATGATAATTTAATTTAAAAATGTTTTTTGCCGATAACTCTGAAACGTGACGTTTTATGACTATAGTGATCATATATTTTTTTGTTTGCATAAATATCTCTAATCCACTATGTAGGTAGGTTTTATATTGCGCTGTTATTTTGAAAAAAAAACAAAATGGCGGCGGGGCGGGGCTACTAAGCCAGGCTTCGAACAAAAATCTTCGAACTCCTTTGGAAAAAATATATCTTACTAGCGGCCGCCCGCTGTTTCACCCGCGTGGTTCCCGTTCCCGTGGGAATATCGGGATAAAAAGTATCCTATGTTTTATTCCAGCCTATAATCTATCTGTGTTGCAAAGGACATTTTTCATTTTCGGCTAGGACATTGTACACTATTCGTACTAATAGTAAAAAATATAGTAAAGTCGAATAAAATATTAATGCCCGTTTGCACTAAACTCGGGTTGAGCTTGTCATAGATAAGATACATCTTAGCTTAGAAACAGCCTAAAACAGCCGAGCTAAAATTTTTGTTTGCACTGACAGACTACGTCGTAAATTAGTCATCACCTTGCTAAAAGAATGAATGAATGAATTCAAATATTAATTGTTTATGGATTTTAAACCTGGCGAGGTAAAGTAGGTCACTGGATATTTTTTTGGTTGAAACTTCTCATTGATTCCTTCGTAAGTTAAAAGGAGACAAAAGCTAAGGCGTTGTCTATTTTATTTGGTAGGAGTAATTCACCGAGAAAAGAAAAAGTCAACTGAGCTCAACTGTCAGGAAAAACATAAATACAGTGCGCAACCTTTTCTGTTCCGGTGGCCAAAACTAGAACTAACGAGTTTTGTTTTTAATGTCATTTTGCTAATACTTTCATGTTTTGCTGCTAAACATAAGCGCCGCTGTCATGGGAACAGAAAAGATTGTCGATCTGTAATGTTTTTTTTAAATAAATGATGAATGACGTATGTCACATGTTTTGTGTCTCTATCTAGCAAACAAGGATACAAAAGCCACAAGCTTTTCTGTTCCGGTGACAGCCGTAACACTGGAGTCACTTGCAAACTTGCAATACGAAATTAGCTGTCAAAATGGACTGTCGTATGAAAACTGTTTTAGTTCCAAAGATAATCACCGGAACAGAAAAGCTTGTCGCACTACTCTTTGCTCACAATGCCACAGACAATAATCACTGATATAGGTATTTCTTAAGCCTTAGGCGCTCGATATTAGGCCCGTAAGTTAAGAATAGCCAAAAGTGCATTTAAGAATGTCCTAAGGTTAGTGCAAACCAATTTTTTGTTAAGAATGTCTTAAGTTAGCTAGGAAAAGACTTAGGCGATTTTTAAGTTTAGTGCAAACGGGTGTAAAATTCTCATTGTCTTTCTGGATAAATGGTACAAAAATAAACTTTAAAATAAAAATTCTTTGCCATCCATGGTCACACTGGCAACCATATTTAAATCACATTCGGAAACTTTGATGTTTCTGTACGAAAAAAAGATGACATTGACGACTGATGATAATTTGTCAATGTGAACCTTTTTTTTAATGTTAGTGTGACATTTTATCGCCATATTGAATCGGGGTTGCATAATTATTAAGACTAGATAATGCTTTTGTACCATCAAACGCGTTAGCTTATTGCGATATAATTAGTTTTCAGTTATTATATTTATCTTTTGCTTGCCTATGGTATAGTGTACAAAGTCCTAGCCGAGGCTCCATACAAAACTGAAAAATCTCCTTTCATCCAGATCCAATCAGTAGTTTTTGCGTGAAATAGTAACAAACATCGGGTCGTTAGATTGTCTTCTTGACACGTACTCTGACGGGAGACGAGGTTCAGGGTCTGCCGATGAAGGCGGAAGGCCATGCCATAGGAACTCAATAGGTATTGAAACCATGCAACCCCATCGAGTTTGGGCTCGTTTGAATCGTCTTGACGAGTACTCTATTAATAAATAAATAAATAAATAACTTTTTACAATCACACCAATTATCTAAGCCCATGTAAATTTCATTGAGAAACTGTGTCATGGAAAACTTGATAACGGATAAATATATACCTACTTTTATACTTGTTTTTGTAAATACATACTTAATATACATATAAAACACCCAGACCAAGACAAATATACATGTTCCTGCATACAAATATTTGCCTTGTTCGGGAATCGAACATTATGACATCTAGATTATGACAATCTCTACATTATGACATCTAGATCATTGAATTTGTATGACTAGAAACACACTTAACACACGCATCGTACTCATACGTTGCGTTGCATATGAAAAGGCTGTTTCAGTTTATCTCAACCTTTACAGTCCGATCCCCTATTTTTAATTTCTATTTTCTAGAGCACTGGCTTGCCACCGACGCCCCCGCATGGGCGATAGACCTTGAACACCGGCGGGTGGACGCCGAGATCCGGCGCATGGAGGTGCAGGGCCGGCTAGCCGCGGCTGTTGAACGGCTGGCGACGACACAACAGACACAAACGGAACTACTTAGGCTCCTGTTAGATGTAGTTAGGCGGAGGAAGTGACTTAATTCGTCTGTGTTCCTTTTCTTGGTTCGTCGCCCATTTTAGACGTAGTTAGGCGTAGGCATTGACTTCGACTGTGTTTCTTTTCTTGGTTCGTCGCCCATTTAACCCTTTCAGTCCGGATGGTATGTATATGTCCCGTACCACGTAAGACTGATGGGAATATACATCCCGTCACAGTTTGATTCAGGACTGAAGTTTAGTTTTTACTTAGCAATTGGGACCCTTCATACCAAACGGTTCTCACATTAACATAGAATAATTTCGTATTGACAATTTTAGTCTGGCAATTTGATAATATAATTTGAAATAATCAATTTCAGATAATTTGAAATTTTTTTTTCAGTCCTTGCACTGCACCCCCATGCCGAACCGAAAGGGTTAAGACGTAGTTAGGCGGAGGCATTGATTTCGTCTGTGTTTCTTGGTACGTCGCCCATTTTATTATTGTACCATTTTGTCTAGCAACGACATAATTATTGTGTAAATGCGTTGCTTCTGTTAAAGCTGATGAGCGCGGTTTTTTTCGAATTCAAATATATCCCGCATGGGCGATAGATCTTGAACACCGGCGGGTGGACGCCGAGATCCGGCGCTAGGAGGTGCAGGGCCGGCTAGCGGCGGCTGTAGAACGGCTGGCGACGACACAACAGACACAGACGGAGTTGCTTAGGCTACTGTTGGACGTACTTAGGCGGAGGAAGTGACTTAATTCGTCTGTGTTTCTTGGTTCGTCGCCCATTTTAGACGTAGTTAGGCGGAGGCATTGACTTCGACTGTGTTTCTTTTCTTGGTTCGTCGCCCATTTAACCCTTTCAGTTCGGATAGTATGTATATGTACCGTACCACGTAAGACTGATGGGAATATACATCCCGTCACAGTTTGATTCAGGACTGAAGTTTAGTTTTTACTTAGCAATTGGGACCCTTCATACCAAACGGTTCTCACATTAACATAGAATAATTTCGTATTGACAATTTTAGTCTGGCAATTTGATAATATAATTTGAAATAATCAATTTCAGATAATTTGAAATTTTTTTTTCAGTCCTGGCACTGCACCCCCATGCCGAACCGAAAGGGTTAAGACGTAGTTAGGCGGAGGCATTGATTTCGTCTGTGTTTCTTGGTACGTCGCCCATTTTATTATTGTACCATTTTGTCTAGCAACGACATAATTATTGTGTAAATGCGTTGCTTCTGTTAAAGCTGATGAGCGCGGTTTTTTTCGAATTCAAATATATCCCGCATGGGCGATAGACCTTGAACACCGGCGGGTGGACGCCGAGATCCGGCGCATGGAGGTGCAGGGCCGGCTCGCGGCGGCTGTTGAACGGCTGGCGACGACACAACAAACACAAACGGAGTTGCTTAGGCTCCTGTTAGACGTAGTAAGGAGGAGGCATTGATTTCGTCTGTGTTTCTTGGTTCGTCGCCCATTTTAGTCGTAGTTAGGCGGAGAGATTGCCTTGGACTGTGTTTCTTGGTTCGTCGCCCATTTTAGTCGTAGTTAGGCGGAGAGATTGCCTTGGACTGTGTTTCTTGGTTCGTCGCCCATTTTAGACGTAGTTACGCGGAGGAATTGATTTCGACTGTGTTTCTTAAATTGTCGCCCATTTTATTATTGTACCATTTTGTCTAGCAACGACATAATTATTGTGTAAATGCGTTGCTTCTGTCAAAGCTGATGAGCGCGGTTTTTTTCGAATTCAAATATATCCCGCATGGGCGATAGACCTTGAACACCGGCGGGTGGACGCCGAGATCCGGCGCATGGAGGTGCAGGGCCGGCTAGCCGCGGCTGTTGAACGGCTGGCGACGACACAACAGACACAAACGGAACTACTTAGGCTCCTGTTAGATGTAGTTAAGCGGAGGAAGTGACTTAATTCGTCTGTGTTTCTTTTCTTGGTTCGTCGCCCATTTTAGACGTAGTTAGGCGTAGGCATTGACTTCGACTGTGTTTCTTTTCTTGGTTCGTCGCCCATTTAACCCTTTCAGTCCGGATGGTATGTATATGTCCCGTACCACGTAAGACTGATGGGAATATACATCCCGTCACAGTTTGATTCAGGACTGAAGTTTAGTTTTTACTTAGCAATTGGGACCCTTCATACCAAACGGTTCTCACATTAACATAGAATAATTTCGTATTGACAATTTTAGTCTGGCAATTTGATAATATAATTTGAAATAATCAATTTCAGATAATTTGAAAATTTTTTTTCAGTCCTGGCACTGCACCCCCATGCCGAACCGGAAGGGTTAAGACGTAGTTAGGCGGAGGCATTGATTTCGTCTGTGTTTCTTGGTACGTCGCCCATTTTATTATTGTACCATTTTGTCTAGCAACGACATAATTATTGTGTAAATGCGTTGCTTCTGTTAAAGCTGATGAGCGCGGTTTTTTTCGAATTCAAATATATCCCGCATGGTAGATAGACCTTGAACACCGGCGGGTGGACGCCGAGATCCGGCGCATGGAGGTGCAGGGCCGGCTCGCGGCGGCTGTTGAACGGCTGGCGACGACACAACAGACACAGACGGAGTTGCTTAGGCTACTGTTAGACGTAGTAAGGAGGAGGCATTGATTTCGTCTGTGTTTCTTGTTTCGTCGCCCATTTTAGTCGTAGTTAGGCGGAGAGATTGCCTTGGACTGTGTTTCTTGGTTCGTCGCCCATTTTAGACGTAGTTACGCGGAGGAATTGATTTCGACTGTGTTTCTTAAATTGTCGCCCATTTTATTATTGTACCATTTTGTCTAGCAACGACATAATTATTGTGTAAATGCGTTGCTTCTGATAAAGCTGATGAGCGCGGTTTTTTTCGAATTCAAATATATCCCGCATGGGCGACAGACCTTGAACACCGGCGGGTGGACGCCGAGATCCGGCGCATGGAGGTGCAGGGCCGGCTAGCGGCGGCTGTAGAACGGCTGGCGACGACACAACAGACACAGACGGAGTTGCTTAGGCTACTGTTAGATGTACTTAGGCGGAGGAAGTGAGAGGCGCTACTCGGAAAAAGTATGGACTCTTTGATATAAAACTATAGGACGGTTAGAGTTGTTATAAATCTGGTAATAAGATATATATTTCTTCATATCTTTATGTAGAATCGTATAGTTTCAAAAACACGATTTTATATGTAGAATCGTATAGTTTCAAAAACACGATTTTATGATTTTGGCCCGACACTTTTTTTTTCGAAAATACCTCTAAAAATACGAAATATCAAGATTATTCTTAAATGGGGTTACATAAACTATTGGAAATTGGTTTAATTAGTGGACACCAATAATATTTAGGATCGTATAGAAGCATTTTTTAAAAATCGCTATAGTTTTTATATACGAAGTGATTTTTTGTTTTTTTTGCGTAATCGGCAAAATCGGTCTCGCTCCCGCGCGCGTCGTTTTCTCATTGCTATCTCGCTTTAGCATATTTTTTCCGAGTTGCCTTAATTCGTCTGTGTTTCTTTTCTTGGTTCGTCGCCCATTTTAGACGTAGTTAAAATAAGATAAGATAAGATAAAAATATTCTTTATTCATTTAGACATAATAAATATGTACTTATGAATCGTCAATATTTTCCTACCACCCATTCAAGACTTTTTTAACTGACAAGAATAATGGGCGCAAGAAACTTGCCAGCGTTTCTTAGTAAGGTAACGACATTTACAAAAAAAAACATATCGTTACTAATACAACAATAGGGTATTTTACTGTTGTTGAAATGTAGATATTTAATGATGACGTTAAAAAATATTGCAATTAAGAATACCAAATGTGAAAAAATAATTTGAATCTGTTTTATAATAAAAGAATTATAGTCTGTTTGATTTTGACTATAGCTGTCTCTTTCTAAAACGAAATCTTCTATGGCGTGACTATGACGCTACTAACCCACTGACGTCACTAAGATAGCGTCCTGTCCTTTTCTAATTATAAAGTTTGAAGTCCTATATCTTTGAAAATATTCAAGATAATTCAAAATGAAAACTTGTTTTGTGTAGCTAATATTTCGTAAAACATTTTAAAGAAATAAAAAAAAATCAGTAAAATACCGTATTGCTTAGTATAAAAATACATCATATTAAACAGTGATTATGTTATGTGTTACATCATGACCATGCATTGCGGTCATTCAAATAATCGTCTACTTTATAGTATCCTTTGCTCATCAGCGACTCTTTAATGTAACATTTAATTTATGCAATAGTAGTTCAATTATATAAATAAATAAATATCTTCTTACATTCACACCAATTATCTAAGCCCATGTTAATTTCATTAAGAAACTGTATCATGGAAAACTTGATAACGGATAAATATATACTTAAATACTTTTTGTTTGTAAATACATACTTAATATACATAGTAAACACCTAAATACATAGTATATGCTGTGGAACTTTATTAAAAAAGGCTATGCTTTTCCCCAGAAATGAGGCTCTGGATTTTTCTAGCCTAAACTTGGGAACGACAAGTTTATCTTTATTTCTTGTGTTAAAGCGATGAATATCGCTCTGCTTTACAAATGTATAATAATACTTTTTCACATAAATTATATTTTCATAGATGTATTGTCCTGCAACAGTTAAAATGTTTATTTCTTTAAATAGATCTCTTAAAGAATCTCTCGATCGGAGGTTGTACATGGCGCGAATAGCCCTTTTTTGGAGCACGAATATACTTTGGATGTTAGCGGCTGAGCCCCACAACAAAAGGCCGTAGGACATAACACTATGAAAATAACTAAAATAGACTATTCTAGCCGTTTCAATATCGGTTAAGAGCCTTATTTTCTTAACTGCGAATGCGGCCGAACTGAGTCTACTCGCCAAGGCTTCGATATGAGAATCCCATTGTAGTCGCGAGTCTAATATAATACCTAGAAACTTTGTATTGTTAATGAATTCGACCATATCGCCGTCTAGTCTTATATGAAAATCAACTTGTCTTACATTATGTAACGAAAATTTTAAACACTTAGTTTTCTTTGAGTTTAATGATAAATTATTACTATTAAACCAATGTGACACTTTTGAAAGAGCACTATTTACTTCGTCAGAACAGTTAGGCGTAGTTAGGCGGAGGAAGTGACTTCGTATGTGTTTCTTGGTTCGTCGCCCATTTTATTTTTGCAGGTACCTACAAAAGAGAAAAATCTTTCTGTGTTCTGTGATTGTACCATTTTGTCTAGCAACGACATAATTATTTTTGTAAAAGCGTTGGTGTCTCTGAGTACTGAATCCTATGGAGATGGCATATTGTTCTATATGAACTATCGGTTATACAAATATGAGCTAAATCGACATTGTACTCATAAACCTGTAGCCATCTTGTTCTATCTTACCTCCAATACTTCATGTAAAAAGAGACAGCAATATATTTATTCGACCTATTTTTTGGCAACATTGAAACGTGACGTCATCGTAATGCATGATTGAAGCCGGTCGCCATTTAGGTTTCTCGGTATGTGAGCTGTCAACGCGAGTTGTATTTGCAGTGTTTTGTGATAAAAGTCTTTTAATTTGAGACTTTCATGTGAATAAAAGGTATTAATAAGTGAGAGAAAGCAACAAGGAACATGTCTAATTGCAGTGTGGTAGTTTGAGGCATCAAAAAAAGTGAAAAGCGTCCAAACATTACATTACACCGGTACGTACTATTTATTTTGCAAAAACACCAAAACAATACAATAAATGCCTTGTGTTTTGGTTTTCCTGTGAATAGTTTACTTAGAATTCATACCAAATGTAGCTTACTACTTATTTTGGTGAGTTTTGTTGGTGTATTTCAAGAAAATATAAATCTGTTTGTTTTGCGCTAGAGTTGCCCTTATAGCATTTTTCTTATCGAATTATCGATGTTTTCAAATTTCAAGTGTAAATTGAGTGTATTAATTTTAAACTGTTTTTATTGTTTTAGGTTGCCAAAAAATAACAAAAAAAGAAAAATATGGCTGGATACTTACAATGCGAAAGGAAAATTAAAAGACTCGTACGAAAACTATTTTTATGTGCTCTTTTAATTTTGAAGAACAGTTTCAAACGTCAACAACAACAACAGTTTAAGTTTTGAAAAAGACGTTAATTAGGCTGCCAGTGGTATAAATCGAAATTATAGTGCGACAACGTTTTCTGTTCCGGTTGCCAAAAACTGGATACTTATATATAACGTGTTTTTTTAATGTCATTTTCCTGTAAAGTTAAGTTATTGTATTATAAAGTTGTTGTCCAACTTACATTCATTCTAGCACATTAAAAGTAAGTATATTTTTTTACCACTAGATGTCGATTCGCTATATTCTAAATAAATAAAAAAAAATATGCTTGCTAGTAAAGATCTAGATTCAAATTTTTTTACCACTAGATGTCGATTCGCTATATACTAAATAAATAAAAAAAATATGCTTGCTAGTAAAGATCTCGATTCAAACTGTTTATTATTTTATTACTTAACATTGCTTGTTTTTTTTTTTAGACATTTCTTTTTTTCTATGGTAGGTAGGTAGGTAATCACAAAGGAGACCTACTACCTAATGCCTACTACCTAGTAGGCATTCTCCTTTGTGATTTATATTTTAATGTGTGTTATGTAAGAAAAAACAATCCTTGTTGTATAAACATAATAGGTTTTTACAATATAGAGCTTTTTGTTTTATTTCATTACCTTTTTTTACTTAAACTGGTCCTCGCGAACTTTGATCTGGAATTCTATGGAGGTCTCGCATGTGTATAGACGCGTGACTCAGAAAACATAAAAAATTTGATCATAAAATTGCAGTTTCTAAGTAAAGGCGAGTAGAGCCGACAAGTGGGGCGCCCTCAATCAAATTTATTGCTCGCTAAGTATTAATGTATTTACAATCGTACAGATTGAAGCTAAGGTCGTGTAGTTTATTTACAAACTATAACCTCAGTAAAATATAGTAGGTGGGTCTTTTATCTACTACTACTGCAACATGAACTATATTTTACTAAGGTTAGTTTGTAAATAAACTACAGGACCTTATTTTTAATCTGTATCTGCGTTTGAATTTTTGATACATTATGTACTTAACAAGCAATAAATTTAATAATAACATGCGGATCCTCGCGGTTTTACCCGCATGGTACTCGTTACCATCGGAATATCACGATAAAATATAACTTATGTCACTCGGAAAGAATGTAGCTTTCTAATGGTCAAAGAAATTTCTAAATTAGTCCAGCAGTTTTGGAACCTATTAAATTCAAACAACAACCAATCAAATCTTTCCTGTTTGCGATATTACTACAGATGAGGAAGCACTTGGCGGCTCTTCTCGCCTTGAAGCCCCCAGTACAGGATGGCCACTCATGTTCGTCGACCATGATGGGCCATCATGTACAGGGGCGGTTTGCGTTGCTCGCAGGCGGCAATCAGCCGCAAACTCCCACACCGGGGGCTTTAAGCCCCCAGTACAGGATGGCTGATCAAGTTGGCCGACCATGTTGGCCATCGTGTACAGGGCCGGTTTGCGTTGCTCGCAGACGGCAATCACATGCAAACCGCCCCTGTACACGATGGCCCATCATGGTCGGCCAACATGATCGGCCATCCATTAGGCCACGTTCGCACGGGCGTGCAGAAAGGCGTTGCGTTAGCGGGGCGATATCGCAACGTCAACGCCTAGGAACCAGAGGTGTTCGCATAGACGTAAAAAAATCGCTTGGCGTTTTGTGCTCACACGGTGCGGACTGCAGGCGTACCTATCATGAATTCGGACGACATCTTGGCAATCGCCGTTTGGTATATTAAGAAACGATAAGCAAATAGAAGGCAGTACTGGTTTCATCCTCTTCATTCAGAGAGAGTTATCTTACTGGTAAATTTAACACTCGGTACAGCAAGCTTCAACGATTTCCTCAAAAATTCTTCGATTAATATGATAATGTCAATCAGCTCATTTGATGAACTACTGCTTATTTGTTGTCCCTAATAAAATACAGCGACAAGATTCCCGAATGAGTCCTTGGGTTATTTGGTAGGTTTCACCTAAATGAAAATAAACCTAATGACGTAAAAATAGTTACCCACTGACAGTAGGTAGCGTTAAAAAAACGCCTGTATGAACGCCAATAGGGCTGCCCGTATGTTGTATTTCCATCGCGTCCATCGCGTCGCGCCGTCAATCGGGCAATGTGCGATAAAATAACGCCGCGTAAAAAAATCGCTCGCGTGTGAACGGATTAGGGAAAGTCCATAAGTTCTGTTTCAAGGCGTCAAAAAATCGCTTCAACGCGCGATAATATTACGTCCGTGCGAACGTGGCCTTACTGGGGGCTTTATGCCCCCAGTACAGGTTGGCCGACCATGGTCGGCGACCATGACTAATACATCGTACATTGACACTTTTGAACGAACAAATTTAAAAAGGTTCTTTCAAAAGTGTCAATGTACGATGTATTGGTCATGGTCGCCGACCATGATCGGCCATCGTGTACTGGCGGCTCAACAGTTGTTGCGTCTCACGCGCGCGGTCGGGCCAATGATTGTGTGCGTACATGCACAAACACATACACATTGTGTCATTGTCATAAAGAACTTAATTGCAAATGTTGGTATAATTTAAGCACATTATTAAGTTTTATTATTCTAAAAAACTAGGTATATAATTATACACTATAATTCCGTTTTAAATTATCGAGGTGATTACGAAACTGCTTTTATAAAATATAGGGTGATATAGGTAGGTAGTCACAAAAATACTTGTATCTATAACTTCATCAATAAATATATCGATGTACAAATAGGGCAGCACTACGGAAAGGCGCCATTATGGTTTCTCGGTATGTGTGCTTGTGTGTGTGTGTATGCTTCAATTTTTCGTAGGTATGCCATCTCCATAGGATTCAGTACTCAGAGGTTGGTGTACTTTTCTCTACGATGCGTTGCTGATTTTAAAACTGACGAGCGCGGTTTTTTTCAAATTCCGATAAATTGTATATCCGGCATATTATTCTAGTGCGTTGATAAAGATTGGCCGTTTCGCGAATTAGTCGTTTGAGAATGAGCGATTTTCTGAGAGGCCATTTAAAAAAAAAAGCTTCCAATTGCTTCACTAGATGGCGTTGAATAAGTATGTACATGTCTATGGTATATTTTGGTATGAAACATATTTAAATTAATTAATTTTTAACAACCCAAAAGAAACTTATAATATATTAAATAAGTACTACTGTGAGGAACAGAAACGAAATAGGTAAATTTAAAGATTTAGGTCAATAAATGACATCTATCTGACGTTCCGTTTTACGTAAAAAAGTCGCGTCAAAGTAAAATTTATAACGTTCCGTTCCTTCTAACTGCATAGGTGGGACAGCGCCATCTAGTGACTGAGCTTTCAGAAAATCGCCCATTGGCCATTTTGCGGATTTGTCCTTTCGAGAGGCGACGACGCAACAAACGCAGACGGAGTTGCCTCGGCTGCTGGACGTAGTTAGGCGGAGGCATTGACATCGTAGTATGTGTTTCTTGGTTCGTCGCCCAATTTATTATTGTACCATTTTGTCTGGCAACGACATTATTATTTTGTAAATGCGTTGGTGCAATGCATGTTCCTGATATAAGTAACATTCTTGTACATGTACGTTTAATATAAGGAGATAATTATTGTGAACACTTTTGAATGGACGATTATTTAGGTACTAATTTGTTATTTTCTTTTTAGACTATTATTTCATTTTTTAATGTAGGTAATAATTTAATAAACGAGAATTGTGGAACCACCTGTGTTTTACTGGCCATACCAAGCCACAGGGGGGCTACCGCGTAACTTTATGGATATGAACTTCATACGTTTTTTTTAACTAAGTCAATTTTATAAAAAAAAAACAACTATCAGTTCCTTGTTTTGTGACGTGTCGGGTATACAGTGCCACAAACTTTGCTGTGCCGGTGGCCAAAATGTGAAACTAACGTGATTTTTTTTAACATCATTTTGCTGTCAAGTTGATGTCCAACCATAGCGCTGCTGGCGGCTGAAGTTCTTAGAAGTCAGGGCCGGTTAAATTACAACAAAAAAAAGAAAAGCGTACGTAGCGCCGCTGTCACCGGCACAGAAAAGGTTGTGGCACTGTACCTAACAACAGCTAGCTGATTATTAGTAAGTATTTGATTGAATCAGGAGGCGTCACTTGGCGGAAGTCCCTAACCATTGTGAAAAACGAAATATAAGTACTTAGATATATAGCTTACTTACTTCCGCAAAAAACACAATATGGAAGATGCACCGCCCGCCCGCAAAAATTGCACATGCACACCACGAATATACCAGTGCACAATACCTGCATTTAGCAAGACAGCAATACACCTTGCACCTTCACCTTAATTTTGCAAATGAATATTTGTGGTCGTCCAAATAAAAAGGGACCTTGTGGCGCTCGGCACTTACGCCTTTATTGCTGTTGTTCGAATACAAAACAACGAGAATAAAGACGTATGTGCCGGCCGCAATAAGGTCCCTTTTGATTTGGACGACCACATTTGTTTGTGAATCGGCTTTACCTATAAAGGAGCGCGCACATTATGCCGGGGCGCAGCGGAGCGGGCCGCAGCGCATCGCATTGACGGATTTGAGTATATATAGCACATAGTGATGGGCCGGGCCGCAGCGCATTGACGGATTTTTAGTACAACCAAATTCAAACATCCAATTTCTTCTACTACTGCCAGTTATACCCGTCTCTCTCACTCTCCGGGCATGGCAGAATCTAGTGAAAGAGACGGGTATAATTTGTAGGTGTCATGTTATCTGACCGAGTAGTACGAGAAAAATCCGCTTCCTTATAGCACACTGTGTCGAGGCGCAGCGGGGCGGGGCGGGCCGCATCGCATCGCACGCACGCAACAAAATCCGCGGCGGATTATGCGGCCCGCTGCGCCCCGGCATAGTGTGCGATACTTCATATAAAATTCATACGAGCGATTTGGGCGGATTCTTGCGCTGCGGCCCGGCCCGCTGCGCCCCGACATAATGTGCGCGAACCTTATTAGCGTTCGCTATCCGCGGGCTTTGTAGAGCGGAGCGGGCTATAGGCAGATTATAGTAGTTTCGCCTACTATAATAGCTGTCATGCCAAAATCGAGTGAAAGGGGCGGGGCTAACCGAACCGTACTCTGAAACGCAAATCGAAACTTCGGTTCGCTAGCTGAGCCTCCCCCCAATGGGGTCTCACCCGGCTGGCTGACCGCGCCGAGGGCCACAAACATCCAGTGGCCCAGTGGGGCATAACCTGTCGTCAGAAGACGGCCGCGAAAGCGGCACCAAATAACGTGGTGCAGGCAGCCCTACGAGATGAAGCCCGGGGAAGGAGCCGAAGCTCGAACCCGCACCCGCCGTCGGCCGAAGAAATCCAGGAGAGGGGATGACACTTTTAGTTCCGAAGATGGTAGTTTTAGCGCAGCTTAGTCATCGAGATTCCATGAGAAATGATATTTGTCAGGAAGTGGCTCCAAAACCGGTGCCGGCCCCTGGGGGGCTACCGACAAAAAATATGAATATGGACATGGGCTTCATTTGACATTTGTAGCCGGTACAGGGGGGGGGGGGGTGTTAACCGGCGACCACTTCGCTGCGCTTCGCCATCGCCTTAAGCCCCCATTACAGGATCGCCGATCATGTTGGCCGACCATGATGGGCCATCGTGTACAGGGGCAGTTTGCGTTGTTCGCAAACGGCAATCACACGCAAACCGGCCCTAGGGGGCTACCGCGTAACTTTATGGGTATGAACTTCATACGTTTTTGGGAACTATGTGCTATAAGTCAATTTTTTTTAAGAAAATAGCCGCTAACAGTTCCTTGTTTTGTGACGTCGGCGTCGTCGGGTATAACGATAACTAGCTAGCAACGTTCAACAGAACAAAGCAGCAAAAATCTATCAATATAAGGAATTCAAATGACAGTTGAAACCCATACCCATATCCATATTTCTTAGCCGGTAACCCCCCAGTACACGATGGCCTTCGAGCAACGCGGGTCTTGGAAGGGAGTAGCCTTAGCGAGTTTACTCTATTCAAATAGTTCTGTCGTTTTTTGGGGGGGGGAAATGTGTACACAAGTGCAATTCCGTATACTTACATACAAAAACAATACTGCAGTGCGATTCTCTAAGACTTCATTTTACACTTCACATCTGAATCCGCCGTGACTTTTTTGATTGGCATTCTAAAAACTCGCATGACGCACTAGCGCTACACTTGCGAGCGTGGTAGCGAGTTGAACTAAATTGACCGTGAGATTTTGACTGATAAAGTATGAGATGACATAAGAAATGGCATTCTGTAAGGTAATTCCCCCATCACTTCGACCACAAATTATATAGACTAGTACAGATAGGAATCAAGCCTTATAGCGGCCGTTTGTTAGTGAATGACGGACCCCGATTAGAGTTTGACAACATAGTGCTGCCAGAACTATCGACACCCTTGATTCGTTATCGATAGTTGTGCAAATCATCGACGTTTACTAGGGTTGTGGTACAACCCTAGTAATATATTATTTTAAATTCTGCTCAAATAAAAAACACATTTGATGAAAGAAGGCATTTATTACTATAATTTTATCAAATACAAAGTACATAAGTATAAGTTGAGATTTATACAAGACAAAGAATGAGAGTAATGAAATTACTTACTAAATTGACTTTATAGATAAACTAAGAAATATAAATACTTTATCAGCCACAAGAAAAATTAAACTGCTTGCAAATATTTATTACGCACAAATGCTAATGCTATTTTTCCTAGTAGTTTTATTCAGTATCTGCCATTTCATTATTTACTGTTAATATCACTTTCAATGCAAGACGCAATAACCTAATTCTAATAGTTAAACATTTAATGCAGTAAGTAATCAATATAGCAACTAACAGCAGAAATTTGCACCATAATTCTGATTTGATAACTTATTACCGCAAGAATAGGCAGACACGGGCATCTTCGCAGCACTCCACGAACCTCGTTGAGACTCGAGTTATCTGAAAAGATTAGATTTGGTTAGTATAGATTCTACATATTGTTACTATAATCTGCCATAACATTTTATAAAAAAATAAGTGATAGTTAAACTGAAAAGTTTGTAAATCAAGAAAGAGTAGTGTGTATAAAGCACATTTTGTTTGTTGTGCCGCTATGCACAAGTTATAGATAATCAATGTTTATAGTTAATAACTGTTATTAAGTAGATAAGCTTTGTACATAGACTGATGAGAGGTAATACATATAATTAAGTAAGATCCAAGATAGTAGGTAGCAGTAACAGTTATAACATAGTCATAAGACAATCACAATAAACCATCATTCGTACCGACAACAATCATATATTATCCCACCAGTACATTTGTTATAATTTTGTTCTGTTTGTCAGAATCAGAAATATGAATTTGATGATAAGGCATTTCAAATGTTTTGACAAAGTTATTGAATTACTTTCACTGTTATTTTCTCTTGACTAGGTATTAACAACTTCACTAAATTGAAACTTGTTAAATGTGACAACTGATTATTAAATTTAATCCCAAGTAATCTACTGTGCTTTATCATTATCACCATATGATATCACTTCTACATGTATATTGAAATAAGGTATTAGGAAGGTTTTTTTTAACAAAACTAATCAATAATTAATTACACATAACATACCTACTTACATTCATATAAAAAGAATAAACAAACATTACCTACCTTTCATTCATAACTTCTTCTTCAACATGTCAATGACAAGTACAAAATCATATGTTGTTGGCCCAAAACTGTGCCACTCTCAACGCGTTATCTGCAGCCAACATGAGGTCCTCACGCGTGCAGGTGTCCGGGCATGCAGAGCAATCAATGAGGTGGGCCATGGTCTGTGGAGTGTAACCACACCTGTACGCGAGATCCGTGTTACTGGTGAAGCCCCTCCTGGACAGGTTGTCTTTACTTCAACGAACTTGGGTACGGAGTCTATTTAAAGATCTCCATAATGATCTGGGAAGTTCAAGGCCAGAGGGAGCATTTCCTGGATGAGCACATATGGGTGTGGAAGGGTAGCAGAGTTTTCCCACAGTTTAACTTTGGTTAAAGAGGCCTCCGTGGTGCCAGGCATGACGCACTTATAAAAACTATTGCGACTCTTTTAGCCTTTGATAAATTTCATAACTTTCTGAGAAACCGAATCTTCTTTACTCCGGTTAAGTTGTGAACTGTATTTTCTTTTGTTTTGGTTAGTTTTAAGAAATACAAAGTTGCCTCTTGGAATTACCTAAAACAACAAAACTCAAATTTAGGTTAATGTAATAAATAATTGATACATAAAACTACGTAAATAGATTTACTTACGTGTACCGAAGGCATCTTCGAATAATGTATCCATATTTCTGTAAAGAAATATCTGAGAAAAAGTGGAAAAACATCTAAAGAATACTAGAAAACCGAAATGAGTAAAAAACACAAACTAAATAAACGACATCTTGAAATTCTTGAAAAAAGTGACAGCCTTAATTTTAGCCAATGGGGGCACCCCAACAAAATGGCGGTCTTAATTATAGCCAATGAATGGGTATCGGGGCTACAGGCCACTAAGTTTTGACCTATTCTATGGGTGATTCCAACGCCTGACTTCGACGCTCCCTCACAAATTATATAGACTAGTACCACAGAACAGAAAAAAAGAGTAGAAGTCGCATGACACGGCATCTCCTATGAAAACCTGCGTACACCCAACTCACACAAGTAAATTATGCGTAATGATAGCGTTGTTGTTAGTACCCGCCACTGAGCACAAGATGGCGTTACAGACATCATTGCTTTTATTTAGCATGTTAAAGCTTTTACACAATAGATGGCGCTTTAAAGGGATATAGCCGCTACACACGCTCCTATCCGACCGCCGATTTGGTGCGGGCGAACTTCACTGCAGATCTGATCCGCGCCTACACACGTTCAAACCAAATCTGCCGCACCAAATCGGTCGGCGCTACACACGTTCCGATTTGGTCTGGCCGACCTCTAGCCGTTGTTGCAGTGTTGCCAGCCACTGCTAATCTCCCAATATTATTATTGTTTATAAATACTGAAAACATCAATTTGCTTGCAATAAATAAACTAAAAAGAAACATATTTTCGGTTTTTAATGTTTTATTACTATAAAAAACAATTTCATTATTTTTTAATTTTCTGTTATTTTCATTAAAATACTAAAACATGCTAAATATTTACTAAAAGCAGCACTTATTGATGAGATGTTATGCCCTTGTTATATATATTTAGTTTTACGACAAATTGCAACAAAATATTCTAAAAAAACAAATAGATAAATAGAATCTTTTCATAAATGGCCATATTTAAACCTTTCGTTCGTTCAGTCCTACGTAAAACTCATGAACGAGCATTGAATTGAATCCTCTGAAAATCCCTTAAACGTAATTTACCTGCTTTAAATATTTCCGCTTTTACATATTTTCTCCCTAAATCTAGGGGAAAACCTCCAAAATTGTCAACACTGCCAAGTTGGTCTGGTGGCCTACCACAAGCTCTTATAGCAGTTATTTTTAAGTTGAGAGAGTGAGACGCCGCTCTACACGCCGTATAGCGGCGTGTAGAGCGCTAAATAACTGCTTTAAGAGCTTGTGGTAGGCCACCTGGTCGGAAGCCTACACACGTTCCGATTTGGTAGGAAGTGAAGTTCGTGCGAACCAAATCCGGCCGACCGCGTCAAACACGAATAATAATAATTATGGTCGGACGACGACGCTACACACGTCCAGATTTGGTCTGGAGCAGACCAAATCGGCGGTCGGATCGGAACGTGTGTAGATGCTATACGTGGCGTTGCATTTTGTATGCAAATCTGTACAGCGCCTCTAGTGGGCAGTAGCAGAACTACAGATTCTCATAATGCTGCGGCTACATTAGCGGGCTACGGCGAAGAATCGTGTGAACGCGCTAATGTAGCCGGGTACATCGCGACAAAGCTATTGCTACGGGCTACTTAACTACGGGCTATCGCGTTAAACCGTCAAAGTGCGAGCGAGATTTATTTATTTTACTTTTATTAAATTTGCTATTTTGTAGCTTTGTATGGAAATGAAATATCATAATCATAAAATGACTTTACTATAAATAAAAAAGTATTAAATTTAATAAATTACAATTCAATTCAGATAAATTAAATAATAATTAAGGGATTTCCTATAGGAATTATTATTATGTTTTGTAGCTGACTAACTATGTGACAGAAAGAAACAGATGTGACTTATGTGATAATGAATCTTATAAAAAGCGCGAGTGTTAGTAATAGTTGTAATGTAATAACACTAATAGTTGTTAGACTCTAATAGTGGTTAACAAGGCACGAACCTGCGAAAAGCAAGTGACATGATTCCATCTGCGAATGTAGAGCCAAGAAGAGTTCACGCGTGATTATTACTGCGAAACGCACTGCGATTCACGCCCACGAATCGCGCGCGATTGTAGAGCGCCCATATTAATCTAAGGCCCTTAATAAACGGTAATAGTAACAGTAATAGTTAGCAAGGGATGAATGATGCATTGCATGTATTTTTGCATCCCTTACTAACTATACTTGCGAAGAGATCTTCACTTGAGTGTTGTTCTTTAATACGGACCTGCATTTAGAACTATGGACCTAAGTTCCGCGTATCTGTAGACCACTACATTTTTTTGCAAAAAAAATTAGTTTGGTGGGTTGTGTTGTGTATGAAATCACACTTTGCAAACGTTTAGTAGGCATTTTATAAATTTACGAATTTGAATAGAAAGAAGTTGATAGCTATGTTCATTGTATTATTTATGTATGTACTTACTTATGTACAGGAAATGTTAATAGGTAGGTATTATGAAAGCTTTAGCAAATAATCTGAATCCTTAATTAAAGTAGGTAGGTATTAACTTCCTATTTAGATATTAGTAGTATTTATGCCGGGGCTTCACCTGCGTGACGCCTAACGGCGTTAATAACGGCATGCGCGTCTTAGCGCGCTAATTGTATCAAATTAGTGCGCTAAGACCCGGCTACGCCTGCGTATTATATCAAATAGCGCGCTAATTAATGGCATTAGACGCAGGTGAAGCTCAGGCATTACGATTAACAGGCACATCACTACAGGAAACGGAAACAGATACATCACTAATTGAGTAGCAAAAGCATGCTATCAAAATTTTTATGTTGTGTAGAAACTTCGAGAAAATTAATATTGCACATTCAAATCTACACCTTAAAAATGAGTTTATAAGATTGATATCAGATTGTGTTTTTATTTTGAAGAATTCCATTTTATTATTTATTAATTTTAATTAAATAAACAGAATTTAGCACTTAACGGTGATATGTTATGCTTCGTTTAGATAAATTAGTCTGTCTACTATCATTTTATCACTCCAAAACTGCACAGTGTGGCATCTTTCTATTTTTTTTCTATAACATTCCGTGAAGAGATTGATATTGCAACTGAGTAAGCAAAATACGCACACATGCACAGATAAGCGGAGCTCCGCATATCTTGGGGTACGCGGGTACCGCCCACTTGCGACTTCTACTCTTTTTTTCTGTTCTGTGACTAGTACAGATAGGAATCAAGCCTTATAGCGATGTGTGGGTCATCAGCTTCCTCATAAGACATAGAGAAATTCTAAGCATGCTCTATTTTAATGCAAAGTTGGTGCAATCAAACGTGTCAGTAATAATTTTAGTGCAACCACAAGTTCGTTACTATGAGTTGTTTTTTGTGTGTTAGCTGGAGAAATGTGTCACCAGCTTACACATGCCGTTAAGGCAAACCAGTGAGGTTAGGGTTTTAGACTATAGTCCAAAAGTTAATGCACAATTAGTGCAATGAGAACCAGAAAAACTAACCGTCACACTCTAATACTGTTGAAACTACGATCATAAAAGTGTGTGCGAGCTGGAGTACCGTGTCTCTGGCTTGCACATCTGTATCTTCGTAATTATATAAGGTACGATGATGTGTTATACCTCAAAAGTTGCTGCAAAATTGATGCAATTAGAACCAAATTTATCAAATCTTTAGGTAAAATAGTTTTGGAGCTACGAACCGATAAGTATGTGTAAGCTGGTGACACGTAACACGGGCTGACACATGGTGAATCACTGTAACTGTATAAGTAAGAGTTTCGTATTATATATCAAAAAAAACCTTATAGTTGGTGCAAACACGAGGCATGATTTCAAATCTCTGGGCCTCTTAGTTTCAAAATTATAGGCCTAAAACTGTTTTCCCGCCAAAAAATTCAAAATAATGGTCTTGGACGCAGCTAAGTGCGGCGTTGCCGTTCCGTGCGCTACATTGTTGCAAACGAGTTTGAACTTAAGAGCTGGTGTTATTAAGAGTCACTTTAATTGCGCTTTCGATCTTTTTCATTTCTATTCTAAGAATTTAAGGCCAGCAGGCGTAGCATGACGAACCCGACAAAGATTTTGTCTACCCCTTAATGTCATTTTTGACAGTTAAACAAAGAGTTTGTCTACGTTGGGATGTCATTTTTGACATTTCAACGTAGACAAAACCGCTCTCGAGGTCGTCATGCTACCCGTGCAGGAGCCGTCTGATATAAGTACCTACGCTGATTCCTAACCTTTTTATGAAAAACAGATGGTTTAATGAGAGAGTTTCTTTTGACGTTTCATCGTGCAGTTCAAAAATTTGTACTAGATGGCGCTACCCCACTATAGCGACCTAACTTTTTCTGAAGAAGTAAACGAAAAAGTACCTAATAGAAAATAGCAAAGAAAATAGGATGTCTGTAGTAAGGCGTACATTAGACGGTCATGCAACAATCAGTCAATTCCATCACTCATGAGTCATGACTATCTAACCAATCGGTATAGAGGAACTTCGGGGCCTTCGGGCAGCGTTATGAATGGTTCATTTTGATTAGCTAAAAGAATCGTGAATATGGGTATGGGTATGGGCTTCAACTGTCATTTGAATTCCTTATCTTGATAGATTTTTGCTGAAATTTATTAAAATAAGAAATTCAAATAACAGTTGAAGCCCATACCCATATCCATATTTTTTAGCCGGTAGCACCCCTGGGGGGCTACCGGCTAAGAAATCGGGATATGGGTATGGGCTTCAACTGTCATTTGAATTCCTTATTCTGATAGATTTTGCTGCTTTTTTCTGTTGAACGTTGCTAGCTAGATATCGTTATACCCGACGTCACAAAACAAGGAACTGATAGCGGCTATTTTCTTTATAAAATTGACTTAAAGTTCCCAAAAACGTATGAAGTTCATATCCATAAAGTTACGCGGTAGCCCCCCAGGGTCCAGTAACTGAGGTACTACTCGACTCGCCTTCCACCGTTTACATTGGTAAAGTAATTGGGCCCAGAACCTCTGGTAAAAGTACTGGGCCCAGTTAGTTTTCCGAGCGAGTCAACGGTTTACACAGGGCGAGTAGGCAGACGAGTCGAGTTACAAGTGGTGGGGAACAACTTGGCCGAGCAACTATGCTCCGCGCGAGACCACTCGACTCGCTCAGTAGGTCTGGCACAACTTAGCGCGACTCTTTGTCGCGCTCCTTTCAACCAATCAGCACTTCGCCTTAAGTCGCGCGCGCTATCTACGAGCGATCTGATTGGTTGAAAGTGCCCGCGACTCTTTGTCACTCGAGTCGCGCTCAAGTTGTGCTAGCCCTACCCAGTTTACTCGCCCTTTCGTTTACATTGGTCGAGTTAGCCTGCTTTTTGTCACTCGCTACTCAACTCGGCCGCCTATTCGACCAATGTAAACTAGGCTTTTACGCAGGATGGTGAATGTTGTCTTGTCGCAGGAGGCTCCTGCAACAACATTCACTATCCTGCGTGAGGCGAGATGGATGGCGGGGCGGCCTGCCGTGAATGGGCCGCTTTAAAAATAATCAATCATCGACCAAAGAGTACATTATTATCCCACAGATAAGGTAGAAAGTGAACTTCCATCACAAAAACCATACAGATTAATTTGACAGTACAACCGACCGACACACAAGTCTTTTTAAGGCTCAATGAACTAATCCTTTGCCATAAATGCTGAAAAAAGTAGGTTGTATTAGAGTTACAGCGCCATCTAGTGCATCGAAAAATTACTGCAGGAAACTCCCCCATTACAAGTAATTTTTAAATTTTGGCGTTAGAAACTTCACACTCATTTGTTGATAAAGCAAAGAAATAATTAGATTTGGCACAATAATAAACATAGAGGAATGCAGAAAGGTAAAATTTATGTAGGTACCTATAAAACCTACTACGTATTTATTACAGAGAGAAGGCTTCATTCATAGAACGGTGCGAAATGATTACACTACTACCAGTCTACTTACTAGATCGCGTTTGACATTGGCGAAAATGCCGCCGATGTCCAGACAGTTGTAATACTGTAAGGGTTGTCACGCGTATAGTTGTACGCAGGGGCGTATTTTGATATTTGGCGCCCTGGGCCAGTTACGTGGGCCGCCCCACACATTCAAGAAAAAAAACTTTAATAACAAAAAAAACACTCAATAGAATAAACATCGGACGCGCTCTAAGATGAAACAAAAAATAAAAAAATCAACTTATCATTGTAGTTGATTTTTTTTTTGTTTACTTACTTTTACTTAATATGAGTTTTAGGTGTTGTTGACAATTAGGTAGGTATTTGAACTTCTTCAGACAAATGAGAAATAAAATTAAAGTAAAAAACATAACAAGCGGGCACACAAAGCTGAGCGGGGCGGCCCAAGCCGCCCTGGTAAACTTTTTGAATTTAATCAGACAAATGAGAAATAAAATATAGGTAAAGGTCATAATAGGCGGGCACCCAAAGCTGAGCGGGGCGGCCCGAGCAACCCTGGTAAACTTTTTGAATTTCATCAGACAAATGGGAAATAAAATTTAAGTAAAGATTACAACAGGTGGGCACGCAAAGCTAAGCGGGGCGGCCCGAGCCACCATAGTAAACTCTTTGAATTTTATTAGACAACTGGGAATAAGTTATAATTAAAGATCATAGCAAGCGCGCACCCAACCGCCCTGGTAAACTTTTTGAATTTTGTCCGACAAATGAGAACTAAAATAAAAATAGAGATCATAATAGGCGGGCACTCAAAGCTGAGCGGGGCGGTCCCAGCCACCCTGGTAAACTTCTTGAATTTTATCAGACAAATGAGAAATAAAAAAGTAAAGATTATAACAGGTGGGCACGCAAAGCTAAGCGGGGCGGCCCGAGCCACCATAGTAAACTCTTTGAATTTTATTAGACAACTGGGAATAAGTTATATTTAAAGATCATAACAAGCGCGCACCCAACCGCCCTGGTAAACTTTTTGAATTTCTTCAGACAAATAAGAAATTAAATATAGTTAAAGATCATAACAGGTGGCACCTAATGCTGAGTGGGGAGGCTCGAGCCGCACTGGTTAACTTTTTGAATTTAATCAGACAAATGAGAAATATTATAAAGGTAAAGATCATAACAGGCGGGAACCCAAAGCTGAGGGGTTGGCCTGAGCCACCCTTGTAAGCTTTTTAAATTTCATCAGACAAATTAAAAATAAAATATAGGTAAAGATCATAACAGACAAACAATCCAATTAGGTAAGTCCAACTTCGAGAAAGAGATCTCTCGTCGAATCCAGCTCGGATGGGCAGCGTTTGGGAAGCTCCGGCGTGCATATTTGCTGGGCTTAAAAATGTCAAATGACGCCTATGTCCATAGCTATATTTTTTTGCCGGTAGCACAGAATAATGTAAAGGTACAGAATGCTCACTTCCGAAACAGTTACTATAAACTATCAATCTTTTTCCACGCGAAAATCAGGTCTAAAACGCCTACCCGTTCATTACAAGCGAAAATTAACCGTAGCTATACGTAATAGTTCTATAACTCGGCATACGCTTATTCCAAATTAGTTTTGGGTACTTGACTGCAATGTAACGTCGAAATTCTGTGTTTAAATTAATGTTTTGTGTAACTATAAAGAATAACCACCGTGTCAATACTATACATTATACAATGCTAGATGATCAGCACATATATTTTTTTAATATAGAAAGTGGATATTTTGTAATTTAGTATTTTAAAAGTGCTACTCGAACGTAATATAAGTTAATGAAATTTTAATTATAAGTTAATTAAAAATAATGACATTTTTAAAAGAAATATAAAATTCTGAAATTTTAAATCCGGTCTCTTTCTGTCTTTGTTAAGAGAACCGAAGGGCGCACAATAAAGTTTTAATATTACCAATTTTCAATGGGCCAAAAACACGTGTGTTTTGGCGAGAAAATAAACTAATTTCTTCTTGTGTTGTGTACCTACAACGTCGTGTCGGGTGCACAGCTGAGAGCGCACGTGACACCCGCCTGATATTCTATCCTTCGAAGGCGCCCACGCGTAGGTGAATAAGTCAACTGAATTGCGGAGTGAGCCACGTCTTTGGTTGCCTCCCTGGTACTTTTTGAATTTCATCAGACAAATGAGAAATAAAAAATAAAGGTAAATATCATAAGTAGGTGGGCACCCAGAGCTGAGCGGGGCGGCCGGAGCCGCCCGCCCTGGTAAACTTTTTTTAATTTCATCAGACAAATGAAAAACAAAATAAAGGTGTAGATCATAATAGGCGGTCACCAGAAGCTAAGCGGGGCGGCCTGAGCCGCCCTGGCAAACTTTTTGAATTTCATCTGTCAAATGAGAAAGAAAATTAAGGTAAAGATCATAACAGGCGGGCAACCGGAGCTGAGCGGGGCGGCCCGAGCCGCACTGGTAAACTTTTTGAATTTCATCAGACAAATAAGAAATAAAATATAGGTAAAAATCATAACAATCGGCACCAAAAGCTGAGCGGGGTGGCCGGCATGAGCCGCCCTGGTAAACTTTTTGAATTTTATCAGACAGGTTAGAAATAAAATATAGGTAAAGATCATAACAAGCGCACCCAAAGCTGAGTGGGGCGGCCCAAACCGCCCTGCTAAACTTTTAGAATTTCATTAGAGAAATTAACGAGAAATAAGTAAAAGTAAGTAAAGATCAAAACAGGTGGCCGTGCAGAGCTGAGCACTGGTAAACTTTTTGAATTTCATCAGACAAATAAGAAATAAAATATAGGTAAAAATCATAACAATGATTATTACTGGATTTTTGAGTTTAAGATGTTGTTGACAAAAATTTATTAGTACTTAAACTTTTTGATTTTCTTCCGACATCCGAAGAAAAGTGGGCGCGCTAAGCTGAGCGGGGCGGCTTGTGCCGCCCCTAGCAGCCTGCCGCCCTGGGCCATGGCCCCCTTGGCCCTTAGGTAAATACGCCTCTGGTTGTACGAAGTCTTACCATTACTTCGCCGAAAAAAGGAGTTACATTTTATACATCTTGCTTGACTAACTTACTAAAAAGGTATATAGATATTGCGAAGTTCACAGGTTTATATTGTGAGTAGCCTTCCGCCCGCGGTTTCGACCGCGTGGACTGCACGAGAACGAGACGTTATCCTATGGGAATAATATGATGGCGGCCAACTTTTTGTTTATCGGCCGGTTTTGATGAAACTCAGTTTTTGGTACTATTTTGACAAGAAAACAGCAACACAATGTTAAAATAATTAAAAATCCAAGATGGCGGCCAACTTTTTTGTTTCTTGGCCGTTTTCGATGAAACTCGGATTCTGGTACTATTTTGACAAGAAAACAGCAACGCAATGATAAAAATATTAGAAATCCAAGATGGCGGCCAACTTTTTTGTTTGTTGGCCGATTTTGATGAAACTCAGTTTTTGGTACTATTTTGACGAGAAAATTGCAACGCAATGATAAAATTTTTGAAAATTCCAAGATGGCGGCCAAGTTTTTTGTTAGTGGGCTGATTCTGATGAAACTCGGTTTCTGGTACTATTTTGTCAAGAGAACAGCAACGCAATGTTAAAAATATTAAAAATCCAAAATGGCGGCCAACTTTTAAGTTTTTGGACCAATTTTGATGAAACTCGGTTTCTGGTACTATTTTGACAAAAAAACAGCAACGCAGTGTAAAACATATTAAAAATCCAAGATAGCGGCCAACTTTGTTGTTTGTGGGCCGATTTTGATGAAACTCGGTTTTTGGTTTTATTTTGACAAGAAAATAGCAACGCAATGTCAAAAATGTAAAAAAATTAAAGATGGCGCCCAAATTTTTGTTTGTTTTCCGATTTTGATGAAACTCGGTTTCTCGTACTATTTTGACAAGAAAACAGCAAAGCAATTTTAAAAATGTAAGAAATACAAGATGGCGGCCAACTTTTGTTTGTGGGCCGATGTTGATGAAATTCGGTTTTTGGTACTATTTGGATAAGAAAATAGCAACGCAATGTCAAAAATGTAAAAAATGAAAGATGGCGCCAAAATTTTTGTTTGTTGGCCGATTTTGATGAAACTCGGTTTTTGGTACAATTTTGACCAGAAAACAGCAACGCAATGTTAAAATTATTAAAAATCCAAGATGGCGGCCTTTTTTTTTGTTTGTGGGACGATTTTGATGAAACTCGGTTTTTGGAGCTATTTTGACAAGAAATAAGAAACGCAATGTTAAAATTGACGAATTAAAATAAAATATAAGCATGTAAAATAATAAATTTTGAGACTTCCTGCCCCGATTTTTTTTTCCACAATACCTTCGGGGTCCTAAAACATCTACCTTCACATTTTAAGACAACCCCTTCCGTACTAACGTTAATACCTATACAGGTGTCGGTATCGCTCAACTTCAAGGGCCTTCTGTATGGAAAAGTTACTGGTTTCTTGTCAAAATACTACCAAATACCTAGTTTTATCAAAATCGTGCATATTTATTTATTTAATCTTTATTGCAAAATATATAACAAATGGCGGACTCAATGCTGATATGCATTCTCTTCCAGTCAACTGGAAAGGGTGTCAGGAAGAAAATGAACAGCAGCAATAAAAACATTGTCAGTTAAAAGAAAACAGAAGGAACTAATTAAATGCAAAAAAAATACTATAATTAAATAACAAATGAAAATTTGTAAATGCTTATAATATATGAGTATTAAAAGGTATACATACTAAAGTAGCAATAACATGATATATAATTTATACATACACATATTATACATACAACTATAAATAAATAACACATAAAGTCAGAACAGATCTATCACGATAAGTGTAATCAGCTCGAGTAATGTTCGCGGACCATTTTCTTGAACACGCACTTACTTGGGGCACTGCGGATATTTTAAGGGCAAATCGTTCCAAAGTTGTACAGGCGAAAAAGAAAATGATTGGGAGACGAAGCCAGAAGAGTGGGATGGTGTTTTCAGGAGAAAGTTGTCACTAGAGCGAAGGCTACGTTCATTAGAGTCGCCCAGAAACTGAAATCTGGATTTCAATTAATCTGGGGTAAGTGGATCTAATAGAATATTGAAGAGCATGCAGACAACTCTAACGTTCCTACGCTCGCGAATAGGGAGCCAATTGAGCTGCTGACGGTGTTGAGAGATATCGTATTTACGTAATCGATATATGAAACGAATACAGTTTTTAAGGAAACGATCCAACTTACTGAGAAGGTTTTTTCTTTTGAGGTAGGTACTACAGACATCAGCGTAGACAATTATAGGTAAGACAACCGTCTGTATTGGAGCAATCTTGATACTGGTAGGCAGAAAGAACTTAAACCTATAGAGAGATCTAATTGCATTAGTGGCTCTGAGACATGCTTGTTCGATATGATCTTTCCAAGAGAGGCAGGCATCGATATAGTTAAACCCAAGTCCTTCACTTGTTGTGAGTAGGATGTTATCACGCCGTTAAATACCAAATTGTAGAAACTATTCCAGTTTACGCATGACAGCTGTCGAGAACTACCCTACCAGCAATTAAAGATTGACATTTAGGCGCGTTAACTGATATGCCATAATTAGTCGACCACACAGAAATCTTCATCAAATCACAGTTGATTAGCGCGACAACATTATTTAAACTGTGGATATTATGTTGCGCATAAAGATGTAGATCGTCGGCATAGAGATGGAAAGAAGAGGAGAAATGAGAGGTCAGAGAGTTGATAAACAAGGAAAAGAGAAGAGGGGAGAGTACACCGCCTTGTGGAACGCCAGCCTCCAAGTCGAGCCAGTCAGACAGCGTCCGATCTACTCGCACGGCTTGCTGGCAATCGCCAAGATAGGAAGATAACCAAGTAGGTGCCATAGAAGAAATACCTAACCGACTGAGCATAGCTAGGAGAATTTCGTGACTAACGGCATTAAATGCGCTGGAAAAATCTATTAAAACTAGGACAGTTAATAATTGCTTAGCAGACCCAAAAACCCATTACATGACACCAATATCACAAAATACAAAAAAAACGCAGCTGCCATCTTGGATTCCAAAACACATCAAAATCGAGCTTAGCATCTCTAAAAACCCCTTACATGACACCAATACCACAAAATTTAAAAAAAAGCGCGGCCGCCATCTTGGATTCCAAAACGCACATCAAAATCGAGCTAAGCATCCCTAAAAACCACTTACATGACACCAATATCACAAAACTGAAAAAAAAGCGCGATTGGACATTATTTCTTATTCTACGATTAAAATAAGGTGTCTAGATTAAGATTGGTATAATTTGGATAGGAACAGAGAGTGTTTTGACACAATTAATTAAAGTATTTTAATTAGATGTCAGCTTGCCTCCAGGAGGCAAGAAACTATTCGTTTCATATATCGATTACGTAAATACGATATCTCTCAACGCCGTCAGCAGCTCAATTGGCTCCCTATTCGCGAGCGTAGGAACGTTAGAGTTGTCTGCATGCTCTTCAATATTCTATTAGATCCACTTACCCCAGATTAATAGAAATCCAGATTTCAGTTTCTGGGCGACTCTAATGAACGTAGCCTTCGCTCTAGTGACAACTTTCTCCTGAAAACACCATCCCACTCTTCTGGCTTCGTCTCCCAATCATTTTTTTTTTCGCCTGTACAACTTTGGAACGATTTGCCCTTAAAATATCCGCAGTGCCCCAAGTAAGTGCGTGTTCAAGAAAATGGTCCGCGAACATTACTCGAGCTGATTACACTTATCGTGATAGATCTGTTCTGACTTTATGTGTTATTTATTTATAGTTGTATGTATAATATGTGTATGTATAAATTATATATCATGTTATTGCTACTTTAGTATGTATACCTTTTAATACTCGTATATTATAAGCATTTACAAATTTTCATTTGTTATTTAATTTTAGTATTTTTTTTTGCATTTAATTAGTTCCTTCTGTTTTCTTTTAACTGACAATGTTTTTATTGCTGCTGTTCATTTTCTTCCTGACACCCTTTCCAGTTGACTGGAAGAGAATGCATATCAGCATTGAGTCCGCCATTTGTTATATATTTTGCAATAAAGATTAAATAAATAAATATGCACGATTTTGATGAAACTAGGTATTTGGTAGTATTTTGACAAGAAACCAGTAACTTTTCCATACAGTAGGCCCTTGAAGTTGAGCGATACCGACACCTGTATAGGTATTAACGTTAGTACGGAAGGGGTTGTCTTAAAATGTGAAGGTAGATGTTTTAGGACCCCGAAGGTATTGTGGAAAAAAAATCGGGGCAGGAAGTCTCAAAATTTATTATTTTACATGCTTATATTTTATTTTAATTCGTCAATTTTAACATTGCGTTTCTTATTTCTTGTCAAAATAGCTCCAAAAACCGAGTTTCATCAAAATCGTCCCACAAACAAAAAAATTGGCCGCCATCTTGGATTTTTAATAATTTTAACATTGCGTTGCTGTTTTCTGGTCAAAATTGTACCAAAAACCGAGTTTCATCAAAATCGGCCAACACACAAAAATTTTGGCGCCATCTTTCATTTTTTACATTTTTGACATTGCGTTGCTATTTTCTTATCCAAATAGTACCAAAAACCGAATTTCATCAACATCGGCCCACAAACAAAAGTTGGCCGCCATCTTGTATTTCTTACATTTTTAAAATTGCTTTGCTGTTTTCTTGTCAAAATAGTACCAGAAACCGAGTTTCATCAAAATCGGCCAACACACAAAAATTTTGGCGCCATCTTTCATTTTTTACATTTTTGACATTGCGTTGCTATTTTCTTATCCAAATAGTACCAAAAACCGAATTTCATCAACATCGGCCCACAAACAAAAGTTGGCCGCCATCTTGTATTTCTTACATTTTTAAAATTGCTTTGCTGTTTTCTTGTCAAAATAGTACCAGAAACCGAGTTTCATCAAAATCGGAAAACAAACAAAAATTTGGGCGCCATCTTTAATTTTTTTACATTTTTGACATTGCGTTGCTATTTTCTTGTCAAAATAAAACCAAAAACCGAGTTTCATCAAAATCGGCCCACAAACAACAAAGTTGGCCGCTATCTTGGATTTTTAATATGTTTTACACTGCGTTGCTGTTTTTTGTCAAAATAGTACCAGAAACCGAGTTTCATCAAAATTGGTCCAAAAACTTAAAAGTTGGTCGCCATTTTGGATTTTTAATATTTTTAACATTGCGTTGCTGTTCTCTTGACAAAATAGTACCAGAAACCGAGTTTCATCAGAATCAGCCCACTAACAAAAAACTTGGCCGCCATCTTGGAATTTTCAAAAATTTTATCATTGCGTTGCAGTTTTCTCGTCAAAATAGTACCAAAAACTGAGTTTCATCAAAATCGGCCAACAAACAAAAAAGTTGGCCGCCATCTTGGATTTCTAATATTTTTATCATTGCGTTGCTGTTTTCTTGTCAAAATAGTACCAGAATCCGAGTTTCATCGAAAACGGCCAAGAAACAAAAAATTTGGCCGCCATCTTGGATTTTTAATTATTTTAACATTGTGTTGCTGTTTTCTTGTCAAAATAGTACCAAAAACTGAGTTTCATCAAAATCGGCCGATAAACAAAAAGTTGGCCGCCATCATATTATTCCCATAGGATAACGTCTCGTTCTCGTGCAGTCCACGCGGTCGAAACCGCGGGCGGAAGGCTAGTCACAATATAAACCTGTGAACTTCGCCATATCTATATACCTTTTTAGTAAGTTAGTCAAGCAAGATGTATAAAATGTAACTCCTTTTTTTCGGCGAATTAATGGTAAGACTTCGTACAACTATACGCGTGACAACCCTTACAGTATTACAACTGTCTGGACATCGGCGGCATTTTCGCCAATGTCAAACGCGATCTAGTAAGTAGACTGGTAGTAGTGTAATCATTTCGCACCGTTCTATGAATGAAGCCTTCTCTCTGTAATAAATACGTAGTAGGTTTTATAGGTACCTATTTTATACCTACCTACATAAATTTTACCTTTCTGCATTCCTCTATGTTTATTATTGTGCCAAATCTAATTATTTCTTTGCTTTATCAACAAATGAGTGTGAAGTTTCTAACGCCAAAATTTAAAAATTACTTGTAATTAAACCATCTGTTTCTCATAAAAAGGTTAGGAATCAGCGTAGGGCAGAGGTACCCTTTGTGGCCACTTTAAGGAATTTTTGACTTTTAAGCACTAAGTACTAAATGGACTTAGTTATTTAAGACACAAATTATATCTTAAATTATTGATAATTTATCTAGCTTTAAAGGTAAATTTTTTATTTTTTTTAAAGTTAAATAGTTTTTTGTATATAATACAAAATGTATACAAAAAACTATTTAATTATTATGATGAGATCCGCAGGAGAACTAAAACGACCGACATCGCTCGAAGGATTGCTCAGTTGAAGTGGCAGTGGGCGGGACACATAGCGCGGAGAACCGATGGCCGTTGGGGCGGAAAGGTTCTCGAATGGCGACCGCGAACCGGACGACGTTCCGTGGGCAGGCCCCCTACAAGGTGGACCGACGATCTGGTCAAGGTCGCGGGAAGCCGCTGGATGCGGGCAGCGCAGGACCGATCGTTGTGGAGATCCTTGGGGGAGGCCTATGCCCAGCAGTGGGCGTCTTACGGTTGAAATGATGATGATGATGAATACAAAATGTGTGAGAGGTGCCAAATGTACCGGTTTTGACCACTTACTGATAATTAAACTTTTGTAAGTATTGCGAAAAATCAAAACCAAACCCAGGTAAAATCAATATATTCTAATGCGCTAGAAACCAGTCCAACAATTTAATTGTAAAAAACAAAGTTTTATAAAGTATTTCATCCAAAACAAATTTCTTAAAATTTTCATACAAAACATTTTTTCAAACAGAAAATGGAATTTATTGAAAAAAAATCTTATGACATAAGGAATTCTAACGGTTGTTATTATTACCTTAAAATACTTTATTTTAATTGCCTTTATCAGAAATGGCTAAAAGTTGTTTAGAAATCTTTTAGAGCAAAAAGTGGCCAAAACCGGTACAGTGGCCAAAACCAGTACGCCTGCCTTACTTATATCAGACGGCTCCTGGCCTAAAATTCTTAGAACAGAAATGAAAACGATCGAAAGCGCAATTAAAGTGACTCTTAATAACACCAGCTCTTAAGTTCAAACTCGTTTGCAACAGTGTAGCAGGGCGACCGCCCGCCCGCGTAGTTACTTTGTGGTGTAGCGCACGGAACGGCAACGCCGCACTTAGCTGCGTCCAAGACCATTATTTTGAATTTTTTGGCGGGAAAACAGTTTTTTGCCTTTAATTTTGAAACTAAGAGGCCCAGAGATTTGAAATCATGCCTCGTGTTTGCACCAACTATAAGGTTTTTTTTTATATATAATACGAAACTCTTACTTATACAGTTACAGTGATTCACCATGTGTCAGCCCGTGTTACGTGTCACCAGCTTACACATACTTATCGGTTCGTAGCTCCAAAACTATTTTACCTAAAGACTTGATAAATTTGGTTCTAATTGCATCAATTTTGCAGCAACTTTTGAGGTATAACACATCATCGTACCTTATATAATTACGAAGATACAGATGTGCAAGCCAGAGACACGGTACTCCAGCTCGCACACACTTTTATGATCGTAGTTTCAACAGTATTAGAGTGTGACGGTTAGTTTTTCTGGTTCTCATTGCACCAATTGTGCATTAACTTTTGGACTATAGTCTAAAACCCTAACCTCACTGGTTTGCCTTAACGGCATGTGTAAGCTGGTGACACATTTCTCCAGCTAACACACAAAAAACAACTCATAGTAACGAACTTGTGGTTGCACTAAAATTATTACTGACACGTTTGATTGCACCAACTTTGCATCAAAATAGAGCATGCTTAGAATTTCTCTATGTCTTATGAGGAAGCTGATGACCCACACATCTTATAGCGGCCGTTTGATGTGTGGGTCATCAGCTTCCTCATAAGACATAGAGAAATTCTAAGCATGCACTATTTTGATGCAAAATTGATGCAATCAAACGTGTCAGTAATAATATTAGTGCAACCACAAGTTCGTTACTATGAGTTATTTTTTGTGTGTTAGCTGGAGAAATGTGTCACCAGCTTACACATGCCGTTAAGGAAAACCAGTGAGGTTAGGGTTTTAGACTATAGTCCAAAAGTTAATGCACAATTGGTGCAATTAGAACCAGAAAAACTAACCGTCACACACTAATACTGTTGAAACTACGATCATAAAAGTGTGTGCGAGCTGAAGTACCGTGTCTCCGGCTTGCACATCTGTATCTTCGTAATTATATAAGGTACGATGATGTGTTATACCTCAAAAGTTGCTGCAAAATTGATGCAATAAGAACCAAATTTATCAAATCTTTAGGTAAAATAGTTTTGGAGCTACGAACCGATAAGTATGTGTAAGCTGGTGACACGTAACACGGGCTGACACATAGTGAATCACTGTAACTGTATAAGTAAGAGTTTCGTATGATATATCAAAAAAAACCTTATAGTTGGTGCAAACACGAGGCATAATTTCAAATCTCTGGGAGTCTTAGTTTCAAAATTATAGGCAAAAAACTGTTTTCCCGCCAAAAAATTCAAAATAATGGTCTTGGACGCAGCTAAGTGCGGCGTTGCCGTTCCGTGCGCTACACTGTTGCAAACGAGTTTGAACTTAAGAGCTGGTGTTATTAAGAGTCACTTTAATTGCGCTTTCGATCGTTTTCATTTCTGTTCTGAAAATTTTAGGCCAGGAGCCGTCTGATATAAGTACGCTGATTCCTAACCTTTTTATGAGAAACAGATAGTTTCATTACAAGTAATTTTTTAATTTTGGCGTTAGAAACTTCACACTCGTTTGTTGATAAAGCAAAGAAATAATTAGATTTGGCACAATAATAAACATAGAGGAATGCAGAAAGGTAAAATTTATGTAGGTACCTATAAAAACTACTACATATTTATTACAGAGAGAAACCCTCATTCATAGAACGGTGCGAAATGATTACACTACTACTACTGTCCACTGGCCGCTTGTCACTGGCTTACCATTGTCACGTACTAGTTTACGACAGCTCAGCCAGTGGACAAGCTCGGTCAACGCAAAGCACGTATGAGCAGTTTTCAGGCTACGCTTTTGCATTAACTCTCGAGAGATGGCGCTAGTTAAAATTTGAGAAATGTATTTTAGAAGAATTTAACCGACCAAGGCTTCTGAGTAGTAGTATTCCCGAAGACTATATAGGCTTTTAGCCCAAAATTTTAACATTTTGGTCCTTGTCTAGGGCTATGCTAAATGCTAATGAGGTAGCCTTCCCTTGCTCGCATCTTAAAATACAACAATTGAATTCTATTGTATTTTTCGCACATGTGAGCACACTCCAAGTATAAGCTTGATGCTAGCCATTTTAAAAAGGCTATAGGCCTAAAACCGCCTTTAGGTCTTTAGGCGACTGTAGCCTTTTTTCTAATAATCCTACTTAATATTATAAATGTGAAAGTTTAGATGATTGGATGTATGTATGTTTGTTACTCAATCACGCCAAAACGGCTGAACGGATTTGGCTGAAATTTTGAAAACAGATACTTTGTAGCCTGTAGAGGAACACAGGCTACTTTTTAACCCGGAAATATATCATATTCCCGCGGGATAACGTCCTGAAGTCCACGCGGGCGAAGCCGCGGGCGGAAAGCTAGTAGGTTTATATAAAGGAAGGCTAAGGCCTCTTTTAGGCTAGGCCTGAGTACGCCGTCATAATAATTAATTATGCCACGCAATGATAAAAATATTAAAAATCCAAGATGGCGGCCGATTTTGATGAAACTCGGTTTTTTGCACTATTTTGAGAAGAAAGCAGCAACGCAATTTACGCAATGTTAAAAATATTAAAAAAAACCAAGATGGCGCCTAAATTTTCTTTGTAGGCAGATTTCGATGAAACTCGATTTTTAGTACTATTTTGACAGTAAAAGAGCAACGCAATGTTAAAAAATTCAAAAATTCAAAATGGCGGCCTATTTTCTTGTTTTTGGGCTGATTTTGATAAAACTTGGTTTTTGGAACTATATTGACAAGAAAATGGCAATGCAATGTTTAAAATATTAAGAACCCAAGATGGCGGCCAACTTTTTGGTTTGCTGGCCGATTTCGATGAAACTCGGTTTTTGTACTATTTTGACAGTAAAACAGCAACGGACTGTTAAAAATATAAAAAAATACTGGATGGCGCCCAAATCTTTTGTTCGTTTGTTTTTGGTGCTATTTTGACACAAAACAGCAACGCAATGTTAAAAATTATAAAAATCTAAGATGGCGGCTAACTTTTTTGTTTGTGGGCTGATTTTGTTCAAACTCGGTTTTCGGTACTATTTTTACAAGAAATAAGTAACGCAATGTTAAAATTGACAAATTGAAACTTAATAAAAGCTTGTAAAATATTTTATTTTGATACTTCTTGCCCCTAATATGCCACCCCTAATAAATTATAAGGCCGTGTAGGTGCTGGCCTAGAATAACACTACCCCCTATCATCCCGTGGGTGTCGTAAAAGTCAACTAAGGGAAATCGCTATTAGAAGATGGGCAGTAGCGCCTTTTCAATCATTAGGCCATACTAAAATCAGTAAAAATTACTACAGTTTATACAACTTGATTGGTAAAATAAAAACGTTTTAAAGTTTGAAATAGGAGCTTTATTAATAAGAATATAAATAAAGTTGCTTCGTTATAATATGTGGCTTGGCACGTTCCTTCCACTCGAGACCACCAGGACTATACCACCGGTGGTGTCGTCTAAAATCACTATTCATAGGTAGGTATGTAATCTAGGTTTAAGTATTTTCTTTATTCTCAGCCCCTATGTTCATATGTTTACAACTTACAATTAAATAATAACATGAAATTGTCTTCTTTATTAATGGCAGTATCACAGACTAGGTACTTATGAGTGGTTACTACGTTCGACATCACTAGGATAGTGTCGTACGGAATAGTGATTCCAAACGTCACCACCGGTGGCACCTATAGTTTTGGTGGTGTCGAGTAGAAGAAACGGTTTGGAATTTGAAATAACAGTTCTGACAGCGATGATGGCGAAGACGAAGGTAATTTACCAACAGGCAGAGTTCGTAGTCATAACCTCATCAGGATTTTTGTTAACACTTATGAAACTATAGTTATAGTAATAAAGCCGTAAGTAAGTATTAAGGAATTAAATACCTACTTAAGTGCAGGTACATGCTCGCGATCTATTCAGTTTATGTATTTATATTAAAACCAACGTATGTTAACGTTAACATGTTTCATAACCGGCGCTACTCGGAAAAATATGGACTTTTTGATTTAAAACTATAGGACGGTTACAGTTGTTAAAAATCTGGTAATAAGATATATATTTCTTCATACCTTTATCTAGAATCGTATAAAACACGATTTTATGATTTTGCCTCGACACTTTTTATTTTCGAAAAGACCTCTAAAAAATACGAAAAGTGAAGATTATTCTTAAATGGGGTTACTTACACTATTGTAAATGGGTTTAATAAGTGGACACCAATAATATTGAGGATCGTATAGAAGCATTTTTTTAAATCGCTGTAGTTTTTTAATGCGAAGTGATTTTGTGTTTTGCTTGCCTAATCTGCAAAATCGGTCTCGCTCCCGCGCGCGTCGTTTTCTCATTGCTATCTCGCTTCAGCACATTTTTTCCGAGTATCGTCTTAATTTTACTGGAGTAGAGTTTCCTGGGGGAGTGTCGCGACGAACGCGATGCTCAAAGAAGTTTGAACTTGGGGCCAATAAAGTGACATCACAACTGTCACGGCAATGACAGGCCTACAGTGATTGTCAGTTGTAATTCCATAAAACGACGAGTAAATAGTTTAAAGTGATTCAAGATAGAAAACCGGGCTGAGGAAACCGTGCTCACCGTGCTGAATATAAAGCTAAGTATTTAAACATGATAAGACACTTTACGATAATAAGTATTGACGGTGGAATAAGAAATTTACTTGATAAGACGTGATAAGACTAACCACAAATTATTATGTCTGTTTCTATGCGGCTTAAGAGAGAGCTGGCCAGTTCTGGGATGTGATCCAAGGTGTATCTCGATTGCGATAGTTCTATTAAAGTAAATGGGGTATGAGATACGTCTTGGATGGAACGTCCCCTTGGATATTGTGTTCCTCAAATGGGTTGATGTTTAAAAAGGGCGACGGTAAGGCATAAGTAAAATCTTGGATGACAAGAGCTTAATGAAATCCGGAGGATGCTAGCTGTATAGCGTACTCTGAGACCGCTTATTGGGTGCGCCTTGAAGTAGTGATGAGAGATCCTCCGGTAGCCACAGCCTAATAATGAGATTAGATCACCCACGAGAGGAACACAGGTATCAATTCTTATATACTTAAAATCCGGAGGATGCTAGCGGTATAGCGTACTCTGAGACCACTATTTGGGTGCGCCCTAGAGTAGTGATGAGAGGTCCTCCGGTGGTCACATAGTGTAACAGACTAATGGTAGAACTATGTTAACTAAAATACGACTGTCAAAATCGAACTAGCTACCTACTTTATTCCGTGTCCGGAATCGGACACGGAATACGGATCCGTTATTCCGGATGATGTAATAACCTCTTAAATCGAGCGACATATTGTGAAGGTAGAATCTCTGGCAAGGAATTTATAATACAACAGGAAGGTGCACTCCTGCTAAAAAACGGTCCTAATGAGATAGTAAGAACGAGGTCAGTTTATCTCACTCCATTCCATTACGGCGGCCACGAACATGCGAGACGGGCGGCGGGCGGCGACGAGCGAATTGCGAACTTGACACAACGAAGACGGAAAGCGTCATTCGGCTTGTATTGTTGCCACTTTAACATTCTGAAATCTATCATTCAAATTCTTTTCTAGGATAAGCTATAAAAAACTTAAACGACCTGATACATTTTTATGCCTAATACGGTAATACCTAAATTAATATGCGATGTTTTCTATTGACTAAAAGTAATACGAAGCGGAAATTTTACGAAATTTAATTTTTATAACGAAAGTTGTGAACCATAAATCTACTAAACCTGTTATTTAAGAGTGCTGGCAATTTTAGAGAAAGGGACACCCTCACCTCGTTCTTGGGGTCTCAGCTGGACCGTTGACATTTTGTATTGAAATATAAACCTTATCTCTTAAAGTTAAAGTGTATTATTAAATACACAAAAATACGGAGTGCACCTTCCTGTTGTACGTAGTACTTATAAATTCCTTGATCTCTGGCTATACGTGTATTCACTGTCATTGTAATGCAGCTGTATGATAGTACTATTTAAGCAGACTACAGACGGTGCAATTTGACATTATACAATCTACAGCCACTATCTGCTGGAGTCGGTCGCGGCAGATAAAGAAAGGGAGTGGAAATGGTGACTCTGTTATTTGTCTCTCGCTTACGCAATATACTGTATGAGCGAGAGGGCCTGTATCTGACCGAGTTATACCTACTGCCAACCAGCCAATTCTATATTCCAGCAGATTGTGGCTGCAGATTGTATGTCAAATTGCACCGTCTGTAGACCGCTTTAGTATGGTTAGGTTGCGAGGAGTAGGTACATTACACGACTTTATTAGTAATTTGTGATTAGCCCCGCGAAGCCGAGCGAGCGATGCAGATGCAAGCGTGTCGCATGTCGTATCGCAGAACGGCCGGCGAGCGCCATTCAGAATCGAAATGGTTGGGTTTCATTATCCTAAAAATGTTGGAGCCGGATAGTTAGATAGGTATTTAGATGTTTAGATAATATGTGTGTAGGTATTGTTTAATTATGTTTTATGACCATGTCACATTTGACATTTAAAACGTTCACTATTTTGAATTTAGATCAACCAACCATTAGGTATTGAAATTTTAGATGTTCTAATATGAACCCACCCAAACTGAAATGGTGCTCATTGTTGTATTAATTGTTACTAAACGCGTGGCTCAATGGATAGTACGCTCGCCTGAAGTTCATGAGGTCTGTAAAATTTGTGTTATTTGTAACATGTACTTACTTAATTAATAATATTGTATAACGTAATATTACAGTAAAGTTTATTATAAGTAAATATATTTAACAAAATAATAATTTATTTAAGGAATTTATGAAACAACTTACCCTCATTAAATACGCCTAAGAAATACGCTAACGCTATTATAAATAACACATTGATCCAAATTAAATGTAAGTAATCTCTTAACAAAATGTCATCATTGCACTAGAGTGCTCGTCAGATAAGTCTGCGCGCGGTAAAAATCGAATACTAATCTTTTCTATAACATAAGAACAAAAAAGTGCACTGTAACTAGCGCCAAAAACGCGCCAGTCACGCGCAGAGTTATCTGACAAACACTCTACACTGCACTCCACATCGTAATTCGTAACCAAGCACATCTGTCTGTGATCTTTACCGCCGGAGAGAGTAAATAGAGAAATGAAAACAGTTGATTGAACGTTTTGTTTGAAGTTATGAGGCCGTGCGAGCGCGCAGTGTTGCCAAAAATAAATGCACAATTCCTCTAAGCAGTTGGTATTTTCCGACATAATTTTGTCAAGATTTTATATTTTCACGCGATTCGGCGAATAAAAAAACTCGATAAGTACCTACATACTATACCTACGGATATTTTCAGATTAGTTTATTAGACCTAAAATAAAATTTACAACAATATTAAAACTTATGATTGTATAGAATTTTGTAGCATGACATGAGTACCTAAACGTTAGGTAGGTACGTAAAGTCCCTTTATTACTTTTTGTACCTAATAATCCTTACTTATATTATAAATGCGTCTCTGTCTGTCTGTGTGTTACACAATCACACCTAAACTACTGAACCGATTTGAATAAATTTTGGTACAGAGATAGTCTAGAGCCTGAGAAAGGACATAGGCTACTTTTTATTCCTGAAAAATATCACCTTCCCGTGGGATAACGTCGTGTAGTACACGCGGGCGAAGCCGCGGGCGGAAGGCTAGTCGTGAATAAAATACAATAAAATTATTTTCCACACATATAATTATTAAGTAATTATAACTGTCAAAAACTGTTGGGTAGGAATAAACGGAGTTTATTACGGAAGTCACGAAGCATAGATCATAGACATTTGAATGCTACCGTAAAAAGAAAAATAAACAATAATCACATGTTTTAATAAAATAAATAAATAAAACATTACTTAATATCAAGGAGTTTTTTTACACGTTAGACAGATGTTATTTATTTACCATAATCTTTAAATTTACCTATTTCGTTTCTGTTCATCACAGTAGTACCTACCAGGTGCCCTACCACAAGCTCTAATAGCAGTTATTTTTAAGTTGAGAGAGTGAGACGCCGCTATACGGCGTGTAAAGCGGCGTCTCACTCACTCAACTTAAAAATAACTGCTATTAGAGCTTGTGGTAGGGCGTCACTGTCAGTACTTATTTAATTTATTATTAGCTTTTTTAAAAAGTAATTAAATTAAATATGATTCATACCAAAATATACCATAGACATGTACATACTTCGTTCAACGCCATCTAGTGAAGCTTTTGGAAGCTTTTTTTTAAATGGCCTGTCAGAAAATCGCTTATTGAATGCGTAAAATTACGTAAATGAAAGTGTACCTACCTACTTGTTAACAAATTATTTATTCATAGTTTTAGATTATCCCTGTAATTTGTAGCGATCAAAGGAATATTTTACATTTTAGAAAGGTCTTTCGTATTAAGTATACCTAGGTACATAAATCTAATCTGTCTGCACTATTATATGTTTATTATTGTGCCAAATCTACTATTTCATTGCTTTATCAACAAATGTGAGTGAGTAAAGTTTCTAACACCATTTAAATATTACTTGTAATCAAACTATCGGTTCTTCATACAATTTTAACATTGCGTAACTTATTTCTTGTAAAAATAGTACTGAACGAATTTCAACAAAATCGGTCCACAAACAAAAAGTTGGCCGCGATCTTGAATTTTTAAACATTGAGTTGCTGTTTTCTAGTCAAAATAGTACCAAAAACCGAGTTTTATCAAAATTGGCCCGCAAACAAAAAAGTTGCCCACCATCTTAGTTTTTTATATTTTTAACATTGTGTTACCGTTTTATTGTCAAAATAGTACCAAGAACCGAGTTTCAACAAAATCAGCCCAAAAACAAAAAAGTAGGCCGCCATCGTGGATTTTTTAATATTTTTAACATTGCGATGCTCTTTTCTTGTCAAAATAGTACCAAAAAACGAGTTTCATCGAAATCGGCCAGCAAACAAAAAATTTTGGACGCCATCTTGGATTTTTTAAATATTTTTAACATTGCGTTGCTGTTTTCTTGTCAAAATAGTACCAAAAACCAAGTTTCATCAAAATCAACCCAAAAACAAAAAAACAGGCCACCATTTGCAATTTCTGATTTTTTCAACATTGCGTTGCTCTTTTACTGTCAAATAGTACTAAAAATCGAGTTTCATCGAAATCTGCCCACAAAGAAAAAGTTGGGCGCCATCTTGGATTTTTTAATATTTTAAACATTGCGTTGCTGTTTTCTTCTCAAAATAGTGCCAAAAACCAAGTTTCATCAAAATCAGCCCAAAAACAAAAAAATAGGCCACCATTTTCAATTTTTTATTTTTTCAACATTGCGTTGCTCTTTTACTGTCAAAATAGTACTGAAAATCGAGTTTCATCGAAATCTGCCCACAAAGAAAAAGTTGGGCGCCATCTTGGATTTTTTAATATTTTAAACATTGCGTTGCTGTTTTCTTCTCAAAATAGTGCCAAAAACCAAGTTTCATCAAAATCAGCCCAAAAACAAAAAAATAGGCCACCATTTTCAATTTTTTATTTTTTCAACATTGCGTTGCTCTTTTACTGTCAAAATAGTACTGAAAATCGAGTTTCATCGAAATCTGCCCACAAAGAAAAAGTTGGGCGCCATCTTGGATTTTTTAATATTTTAAACATTGCGTTGCTGTTTTCTTCTCAAAATAGTGCCAAAAACCAAGTTTCATCAAAATCAGCCCAAAAACAAAAAAATAGGCCACCATTTTCAATTTTTTATTTTTTCAACATTGCGTTGCTCTTTTACTGTCAAAATAGTACTGAAAATCGAGTTTCATCGAAATCTGCCCACAAAGAAAAAGTTGGGCGCCATCTTGGATTTTTTAATATTTTAAACATTGCGTTGCTGTTTTCTTCTCAAAATAGTGCCAAAAACTAAGTTTCATCAAAATCGGCTCACAAACAAAAAAGGCAGCCATCTTGGATTTTTTAATATTTTTAACATTGCGTGGCATAGTTAATTATTATGACGGCGTACTCAGGCCTAGCCTAAAAGAAGCTTTAGCCTTCCTTAATATAAGCCTATTATTAGAAAAAAGGCTACAGTCGCCTAAAGGCCTAAAGGCGGTTTTAAGCGCCCCACACATGGTCAGTTCGCCTGTCGGCAACGGCCTGTCAGTTGGCCGCAATCACAGTTTCGTAAAAGGTATAGAACTGACAGCTAATGCGCAGGTATAGTGTGTGGTCGCGGCCAATATTGACAGTTATCAGCTGGGCAGAAACTACCGATTAGTACTAAAACTGACGGTTATCAACTGCTCGTGTGTGGCCTCAAAGCCGGCTTTCGACTATTGCCGACAGGCAATGACCGGTCTAGTCTAGTGTGGCCGATGGAGGTCTCGTACGTCAGACGGCCGATCCGTTCTAGGCCGACAGTCGAACTGACCGTGTGGGGGCTCCTTTAGGCCTATAACCTTTTTAAAATGGCTAGCATCAAGCTTATACTTGGAGCGTGCTCACATGTGCGAAAAATACAATAAAATTCAATTGTTGTATTTTAAGATGCGAGCAAGGGAAGGCTTTCTCAAATTTTAACTAGCGCCATCTCTCGAGAGTTAATGCAAAAGCGTAGCCTGAAAACTGCTCATACGTGCTTTGCGTTGACCGAGCTTGTCCACTGGCTGAGCTGTCGTAAACTAGTACGTGACAATGGTAAGCCAGTGACAAGCGGCCAGTGGACAGTAGTAGTAGTGTAATCATTTCGCAAAAATTTATGTAGGTACCTATAAAAACTACTACATATAGGGATGGGTAAATTTCATGAAATTTTTCTGCCAGTGAAATTTTTCCGAAAAATTTCATTGTTTGTTGAAAAATTTCACTTAAGAGTGAAAAATATTTTTATTGAATGTGATCATCAAAACTAATTTATAAATAATACAATGTAGTGATTTATGAAGCGTTAAATGGTTTTAATGTCAACAACGTAACAAAATCAACAGAAAAATAGTATTTTAGTAAATATAGGTAGGTACATAACAACAGTCAGTAGGTTTCTTGCTTTAGAGTGGATTGTACCAAATAAACTAAAAGCGCGTTCTGTCGCAGGCGTCGCAGCTGAAGTAGTAGGAGCTGTTAAAATTCTTACTGCTACAACACTCAAAATAATCGAATTGCAGTTTCCCAAATGATTGTTTTTCCGTGCCCTTTAGATTTATACATAGCCATGTGTGGCAAGATATCCAGATTTTTTGACTGACCCACTTCATTAATGAATTCCATGGCCGTTGCATCTTCATCCTCATCCAGTCCCAGACCTTGCCATCATCATCATCATGTCAGCCGAACGACGCCCACTGCTGGGCATAGGCCTCCCCCAAGGATCTCCAAAACGATCGGTCCTGCGCTGCCCGCATCTTGCGGCTTCCCGCGACCTTGACCAGATCGTCGGTCCACCTTGTAGGGGGCCTGCCCACGGAACGTCGTCCGGTACGCGGTCGCCATTCGAGAACCTTTCCGCCCCAACGGCCATCGGTTCTCCGCGCTATGTGTCCCGCCCACTGCCACTTCAATGATGCAATCCTTCGAGCGATGTCGGTTGTTTTAGTTCTCCTGCGGATCTCATCATTTCTGATTCGATCGAGCAGGGAAATACCAAGCATAGCTCTCTCCATTGCTCGCTGGGTGACTTTGAGCCTTCTTATGAGACCCATAGTAAAAGACCACGTCTCACTTCCATATGCAATGCAATAAATGATTATGATTATGATTATGATTATATGTCATTACTGGCAACACACACTAGTCAAAGAGCTTCGTCTTGAGACATTGAGGTATTTCGGACGCGAATATATGCCGGAGCTTCCCAAACGCTGCCCATCCGAGCTGGATTCGACGAGAGATCTCTTTCTCAAAGTTGGACTTACCTAACTGGACCGTCTGTCCTAGGTAAACATAGTGGTCAACAACTTCGAGTGTAATGTTGTTGTTACATGGACATTGGACATGATTTTCGTCTTGTCCATGTTCATCTTAAGACCCACTCTTTGCGAAGCATTACCGAGAACTTCGAGCATTGTGTACAGGTCTTTCAAGGTCTCAATCATAAGAACTACTTCATCGGCAAACCGTAGGTGTGTTAGGTACTCGCCATTGATGTTGATGCCGCATCCTTTCCAGTCCAGAAGCTTAAAAATATCCTACAACGCAGCTGTGAACAGTTTGGGAGAGATGACGTCTCCCTGTCTCACACCTTGCTGTAGTTGGATAGGATTAGAGCTCTGGTTCTGTAATCGGACCGACATGGTGGCGTTTTGGTATAAGTACCTGATTACCTCGATGTACCTGTAGTCTATTTGGTTGGCTCCTCTGGAGAGACTGCAGCAGCGCACAAGTCTCAATCGAATCAAAGGTTTTCTCATAGTCCACGAACGCCAAGCAAAGTGGCAAGTTATACTCTTCGGTCTTCTGTATAACTTGCCGCAGCATATGAATGTGTTCTATGGTACTGTAGCCTTTTCGGAACCCGGCTTGTTCGGGAGGTTGGAAGTCGTCGAACCTGCGAGCGAGACGAGCGAGACCTTGCCAGGTGAGATCTAAAAGATAAGCCGCTAAATGTATTGGCTTAATACATTCACTTTTTCTCTCTAATGCTGGGGCTTCACCTGCGTGACGCCTAACGGCGTTAATAACGACATGCGCGTCTCAGTGCGCTTATTGTATGAAATTAGTGCGCTAAGACCCGGCTACACCTGCGATTTATATCAAATAGCGCGCTAGTGAAGCCCGGGCATTATACTCTGTATAGTACCTACTGTTAATTTTTCGGTTTCATTCAACAGACCGATATTGGGCAATAATGTTGTCAACAAACTTTCTATGTCTGAGTATGCTTTCCAGACTTTATGTATCTTATAGCTATTTGATTCTAATTCAAATATCCATTTACAAATGGGTTGAAATAGTACCTAAGTATTCATTCATTGGGTTGGGTACGCGTGCGCTGTACTTTAGAAACTGAGTACTTAGATCAGGATCGGAAAGCTTACGCAATAGTTACGCTTCAATCGTACACATGTCGCAGGGATTTTGTCAAAGTCGTGATATTATAATTCCACTAGTGAAATTATAATTTCTCGTGATATTATGAATAGACAGTACGAGACAGTATGCACACGGCTGCGAGCCTCGGAAGTCATAAAGAACACCTTCCCCCCCCTTCGCACTCCCTTCGCTCATACCAACTATAGAATGAATAGTTTTATACCAAGATCATGTGATTTCTTCAATACGATCTGCTCAGATAACAGCTTCGATATTTTTTGTACTAGCGTAAAACAGGTTAAAACAATTTTAACTACTGAATTACTGCAGAGTTAGTATTTGTTTACTGTTATTTTAATTGTAAATTTCGGTCTGCTTTTATATGCGGTAGCTTGTAATTAGCTTATAAGTATCTACGTAAGGAAGTACAGGATTTTTACGAAGCAAATTCGTGAGCTCGCAGCCGAGTGCATACTGTCTATTCATAATTTAACTAGTGGAATTATAATATCACGAGAAATTATAATAAATATTGCGTTCTAGTAAAAGAAAACACATTAATTTGGTTAAAACTTAAATAAAATATTGTTAATAATGCATAAAACTACTCTATTTTGGAGTTTGAAAGACCAAAAATATTTTTCACGCATATTTGAAATTTTTCACTCCAAAATAATTTTTTTCATATTTTTTAAATATTTTTCAATTTCATTGAAATGAAATTTTTCAATTGCCCATCCCGAACTACATATTTATTACAGAGAGAAACCCTCATTCATAGAACGCGTTCTATGAATGAGGGTTTCTCTCTGTAATAAATATGTAGTAGTTTTTATAGGTACCTACATAAATTTTACCTTTCTGCATTCCTTTATGTTTATTATTGTGCCAAATCTAATTATTTCTTTGCTTTATCAACAAACGAGTGTGAAGTTTCTAACGCCAAAATTAAAAAATTACTTGTAATGAAACTATCTGTTTCTCATAAAAAGGTTAGGAATCAGCGTACTTATATCAGACGGCTCCTGGCCTAAAATTTTCAGAACAGAAATGAAAACGATCGAAAGCGCAATTAAAGTGACTCTTAATAACACCAGCTCTTAAGTTCAAACTCGTTTGCAACAGTGTAGCGCACGGAACGGCAACGCCGCACTTAGCTGCGTCCAAGACCATTATTTTGAATTTTTTGGCGGGAAAACAGTTTTTTGCCTATAATTTTGAAACTAAGACTCCCAGAGATTTGAAATTATGCCTCGTGTTTGCACCAACTATAAGGTTTTTTTTGATATATCATACGAAACTCTTACTTATACAGTTACAGTGATTCACTATGTGTCAGCCCGTGTTACGTGTCACCAGCTTACACATACTTATCGGTTCGTAGCTCCAAAACTATTTTACCTAAATATTTGATAAATTTGGTTCTTATTGCATCAATTTTGCAGCAACTTTTGAGGTATAACACATCATCGTACCTTATATAATTACGAAGAGACAGATGTGCAAGCCGGAGACACGGTACTCCAGCTCGCACACACTTTTATGATCGTAGTTCCAACAGTATTAGTGTGTGACGGTTAGTTTTTCTGGTTCTAATTGCACCAATTGTGCATTAACTTTTGGACTATAGTCTAAAACCCTAACCTCACTGGTTTTCCTTAACAGCATGTGTAAGCTGGTGACACATTTCTCCAGCTAACACACAAAAAACAACTCATAGTAACGAACTTGTGGTTGCACTAATATTATTACTGACACGTTTGATTGCATCAATTTTGCATCAAAATAGTGCATGCTTAGAATTTCTCTATGTCTTATGAGGAAGCTGATGACCCACACATGGCCGTTTGTTAGTGAATGACGGACCCCGATTAGAGTTTGACAACATAGTGCTGCCAGAACTATCGACACCCTTGATTCGTTATCGATAGTTGTGCAAATTATCGACGTTTGGTACAACCCTAGTAATATATTATTTTAATTAAATTCTGCTCAAATAAAAAACACATTTGATGAAAGAAGGCATTTATTACTTGAAATTATAATTTTATTAAATAGTACATAAGTATAAGTTGAGATCTATACAAGACAAAGAATGAGAGTAATGAAATTACTTACTAAATTAACTAAGAAATATAAATACTTTATTAGCCACAAGAAAAATTAAACTGCTTGCAAATATTTATTACGCACAAATGCTAATGCTATTTTTCCTAGTAGTTTTATATAGTATCTGCCATTTCATTATTTACTGTTAATATCACTTTCAATACAAGACGCAATAACCTAATTCTAATAGTTAAACATTTAATGCAGTAAGTAATCAATATAGCAACTAACAGCAGTAATTTGCACCATATTTCTGATTTGATAACTTATTACCGCAAGAATAGGCAGACACGGGCATCTTCGCAGCACTCCACGAACCTCGTTGAGACTCAAGTTATCTGAAAAGATTAGATTTGGTTAGTATAGATTCTACATATTGTGACTATAATCTGCCATAACATTTTATAAACAAATAAGTGATAGTTGAACTGAAAAGTTTGTAAATCAAGAAAGAGTAGTGTGTATAAAGCACATTTTGTTTGTTGTGCCGCTATGCACAAGTTATAGATAATCAATGTTTATAGTTAATAACTGTTATTAAGTAGATAAGCTTTGTACATAGACTGATGTGAGGTAGTATATATAATTAAGTAAAATCTAAGATAGTAGGTAGCAGTAACAGTTATAACATAGTCATAAGACAATCACAATAAACCATCATTCGTACCGACAACAATCATATATTATCCCACCGGTACATTTGTTATAATTCTGTTCTGTTTGTCAGAATCAGAAATATGAATTTGATGATAAGGCATTTTAAATGTTTTGACAAAGTTATTGAATTACTTACACTGTTATTTCTCTTGACTTGGTATTAACAACTTCACTAAATTGAAACTTGTTAAATGTGACAACTGATTATTTAAATTTAATCCCAAGTAATCTACTGTGCTTTACCATTATCACCATATGATATCACTTCTAAATATATGTTGAAATAAGGTATTAGGAAGGTTTTTTTTAAGAAAACTAATCAATAATTAATTACATGTACCTACTTACATTCATATAAAAAGAATAAACAAACATTACCTATCTTTCATTCGTAACTTCTTCTTCAACATGTCAATGACAAGTACAAAATCATATGTTGTTGGCCCAAAACTGTGCCACTCTCACCGGGTTATCTGCAGCCAACATGAGGTCCTCACGCGTGCAGGTGTCCGGGCATGCATGCAGAGCAATCAATGAGGTGGGCCATGGTCTGTGGAGTGTAACCACACCTGCACGCGAGATCCGTGTTACTGGTGAAGCCCCACCTGGACAGGTTGTCTTTACTTCGACCAACTTGGGTACGGAGTCTATTTAAAGATCTCCATAATGATCTGGGAAGTTCAAGGCCAGGAGAGAGCTTTTCCTGGATGAGCACATATGGGTGTGGAAGGGTAGCAGAGTTTTCCCACAGTTTAACTTTGGTTGAAGAGGCCTCCGTGGTGCCAGGCATGACGCACTTGTAAAAACTATTGCGACTCTTTAGCCTTTGATAAATTTCATAACTTTCTGAGAAACCGAATCTTCTTTACTCCGGTTAAGTTGTGAACTGTATTTTCTTTTGTTTTGGTTAGTTTTAAGAAATATAAAGTTGCCTCTTGAAATTACCTAAAACAACAAAACTCAAATTTAGGTTAATGTAATAAATAATTTTTACATAAAACTACGTAAATAGATTTACTTACGTGTACCGAAGGCATCTTCGAATAATGTATCCATATTTCTGTAAAGAAATATCTGAGAAAAAGTGGAAAAACATCTAAAGAATATTAGAAAACCGAAATGAGTAAAAAAAACACAAACTAAATAAACGTCATCTTGAAATTCTTGAAAAAAGTAACAGCCTTAATTTTAGCCAATGGGGGCACCCCAACAAAATGGCGGTCTTAATTATTGCCAATGAATGGGTATCGGGGCTACCGGCCACTAAGTCTTGACCTATTCTATGGGTGATTCCAACGCCTGCGCTCCCTTCGCACTGTAACACGAATCAAAGTGTCAAATGAAAAGTTAATATTGAAGAAATCCATTGAAAATATTGTTAAAATTGCTTTTAAAAGTGACAGTGTTTGTGTTAAGTGAATACCTAGGTCTGTCTACGATGGCAAAAATGTTTTTATTGAAAACTTTATTAGAAGAAGCCCATGTTTTGGATAAACTAGAAATGCGTCGCCAATCTTACCAAATTCGGAGTTAATTGCTACTAACCTGAGATTAAATGGCTGATGATGATGATGATGATGATGAACCTGAGATACCGACTATGTAAGCGTTTATAGGTTATCTAAGGAACTAATTGACCAACTAGAGTACGAGTTACTGACTCTTATAAAGACCACAAAAAGTCGCCGCAAAGGACTTTCTACTCGCTTTAAGGTAACTGTTTTATTCTATTATGTAAACCTAAAGCACTTAGTTTGTATGTTTTTACACAGTTTATAGGTGTTAGATTTGTAACCAAGCACACCAACATATATAATAATTTATTGCCTAAAATTCACAAAAACACTTTCTCACTTCATACTGTAATGCTCTCTAGTCTAAGAAGCTTAATAGGTACAGATAGTTACAATATAATAACCTATGTAGTTATTTGCTGAATAACCACCTGGTCCTTATTTTATATAACTCATAAAACAGTACACATTACGGCTCACCTATGATCAAATTACATTAATAAAGATTACACACAAAACTAATATTCAGCTAAATTAGAAGCCAAAACTTTTTGTGACTAAATTAATGATTTTAAGTTACAATACCTTCTATTAGATAAATAATAAATTGTTGACTAATTATTCCACACATATTATGCACCTTATCATTTTTGGCTAACGGCAGTTACCAAAAAATAATTGTACTTACCTATCACAACTATCATCATCTCGTTGCATTAATGAAGTAGTGGAACTTTGTATTCTATTACTATTAGGTATTAAATTAATTTTCTTAATATTTATTTTTATTGTTATTTTTCAGATAACAGGTGCAGATTTAAATATATTAAACGTGGATCCAACTTATGGTGGAGCTACGCATGATAGCTTCATTTTTAATTAAAGTGTTATAAAAACACACAGAGGCATTAACTAATTCTGGAGAAGTTGTTTTGCTTGGTAAGTTACTTTATCTCTGGGCTCTACTTCAAAATGTAAATCTATACTAATATTATAAAGAGGAAAGATTTGTATTTTTGTATGTAACGAATAAACTCAAAGTACTGGACCGATTTCGAAAATTCTTTCAGCGTTAGAAAGCTACAGTCTTCCCGAGTGACATAGGCTATATTTTATCCCGATATTCCCACGGGAACGGGTACCACGCGGGTAAAACCGCGAGGATCCGCTAGTAAGGTATAAAACAACATTATTATTTAATGCTTATTTATATTTTTCAGGTGATTCAGGATATGCTCAGCGCACGCCGAAGATAATTCCCCAGAAGCATTCTACAATTAATAAGATAATTGTGAACTACGAAAATTCTACCAATTTCGGACCCCATAATTCACAACTTAAAACCAATTCCTGAAACGCCACAGTACAGGATTTAATTTTTTTTATACTATGAGATAAATATAAAATACGGAGTTCAACAACCCTCTTTCGCCATTTTTTCCGCACTACTCTCCAGAAAGGACTGCAGGATTCGTGCGTTGGATCTTTGTATCTTCAACTGCTGTTCTTCTACCCTGGAATCTCTCTGTCATCGACGAAAAATTCCGTTCGCCGTTGAGACGGTGGAGGAGCATCAGCTGAAGATGTTTGACGTGATGCTGAAAAAAAACGCGGATAATTTTTTTATACTAGAGAAAATCAACTCTTCTCTATATCGCTCAGACGGGACCGACAAGGATTACCTAGTTATTATAGAAACAAAATAAGGTGCGTGTTGACGAGAAACCGTGCTCGTCAACATGCGCCCTAAGTGTGTTGATCAAGAAAAAGTTATTTTTATTGTAAAATTAAAATATATAATTATACTAAGTTAGTTGCTACATCGCAAAACTACAGAGACACATACTTGCAAAATGCTTTGGCTTGGTCCAACAGATGAGCTGGATGAGGTGCTAAACAGCCTGGCAAGAGGTACAAAATGTACTGAATGTTGTTGCAGTAGTTGGCTGTCAATCTGCTGAGCCCTGAAAAGTATAACTTCATAATATCTTGCACGTGGAATAGAACTAGTTTTTTTTAAATAGTATGTACCATAAAGATAAATCAGTAAGTATTTGAATTATATTAGTAATAAATTCAGTCTATGTACTTATTTATGAAAATAGTACCTACTTAAATCATTTAGATAAGTAAGTACTCAAAATTGTTTGACTAAAGTATAAAAAACAATTACAAAAATAGTCAAACAAAGATACTTCACATGTTAACTATCCAGCCATAATATCGAAATTAGCTCTCACATCTAATTTACTTTTTCATTCCTATGTACTGGAGTACTAGCCTTTATACCACTTTAGGTACATAAAGGCCATACAAATTAATAGGGTACCCTTAGGCCCCATTTTCCGCAGTTACCAACATATATATACATATATACATGTAAGAACCGACTATGTATGAAAAGTGCAGTGACCCACATGTATAGCATGGATGTCTCGTTCCAACCCAAAATGACCTACATGTGGGCCATGGACAGTCGACGTGTTATATAATAATTAGGTAGTAAAATAGGTATATAACTTACTAAAATCACATTAGCTGGTGGTTCTTTGGTATGTGGAAGATCCAATTCTTGAGTACTATAAACCTACAAAATATAAAGTCAAATATGAGTACATTTTTAATAATCAAATATAATTTCGAATTAATTAAAAATATCATACATTGTCAGTGCCAGCAGCTTGTCTTTGTGGACTTTGATGTGGTGGTGATGGAGTATTATTATCCTGAAACAGTCAATAATAATATTAGGTTTGTCAATTCACTTTAAATAATAAGATGTATTTTTGTACAGGCAGATAGTAATTACAGGTTGGTTATAGGAAACAATAAAAGTGGCCAAAGATTATGTTTTGAAGTAAAGATTACAAATTAAGTTTCGATCAATGCAAAAAGCTAGCTGCATTTCTAAATTTCTTACCGGAAATGGCTCTGTGCCTAAATGAACATCGCCTGTAGAAAAGCTTAGCACCACCACACAAAGCAAGAATTCTCTCTTCCAGCGCTGACAGCTCCACTACTTATGTCTAGCAGCAGAGCGCGCAGCTGATTTCTTTTTCATTGTGCTCTTTTTATCAAACCAATACTACAAGATAAAATTAAAGAAATTATAAAAATGTTTATGTAAGTATGTAATAATGCCATTTTTTAAAATATATTAGAAGTAGTAATACTTATAGATTATTAAAATTTTTACTTCTTTGTATTCAAAATGCAATTCTTATCATAGAAAAATGGAAAATAAAGTATTTAGAAAAAAATATTGATTAAGTATGTATAATAAATAAGATGCATTTTCAGTAATAGAGCACACTTTACACCAACATTCCTCAGCCTCGCACATTTTCAAGTGGTCTGCTTTGAAGAATGTTAAGTTGTTCTAACAAACATGTAATGAAAAAAACGCGATACTAACCTGTAATCCACTGTTTGTAGTTTTTTTTATGTTCCACCAAAACTATTTAGGCGCACGGCTAATTCCTCCCACTGACGGCGACTTCGCTCTCTGGCATTTTGAGTTCTGAGGAAACCCTTTGCCAAGCCAGGGTATCCTTCCAAGAACTACCAGAGTCTCTACCTGGGCCGACGATGGGTGAGAGGAACGTAACTCATTTGTACTGTAACATTTTTGTTGAATTAGAAAACAAAATAAATACTTGAGTGCCTTAATTAATATCGATTTTAAACTTCACAGTGATAAAACATATACTTACTTCACGATAATTTCGCAATGTTTCGGCACCGAACGAAATAAACAAAAACACAAAACAGACCACAAAAAACTTCAAAACAAAGTTCAACTTTTTTTCTATAGACAACCATAGATTACATTCATGTCACGAATTAGCGTTTTCTGTTTTTTTACATATTCAATTTTTCTAATTCCTAAATCTAGGAATGCTTTGTTTAAAAATCACAAAATAACTAATTTGCCAAGCCACAAACTCAATAATTGTGGCAAAAAACAGGAATCGATAAAACTCGACTAACAATTTTTAGAGTGTGGCAATCACTAGCACAACGATGAACGCCTCGGAGCTCACTTCACTTCGCAAGTGATGCTTAGAGAATACAAAATCAAGGTCATTCATAGCCTAATGCGAAGTGTGAGTGACCATCGAAGGGAGATGCGATTTGTTGGGTGAATTTTACAGAATCGACGTACTGGTGGCCTACCACAAGCTCTAATAGCAGCATATTATTTTTATTTATCGGTTAAACAATTATTGCTTAACTAGTGGATCCTCGCGGTTTTACCCGTGTGGTACCCGTTCCCGTGGGAATGTCGGGATAAAATATACTCCTTAGCCTTCCTCTCTAAATGGACTATCCAACAATAAAAGAATTTTTCAATTCGGTTCAGTATTTTCTGAGATTAGCACGTTCAAACAAACAAACTCTTCAGCTTTATAATATTAGTTTAGATTTCTTATAATTATTATTAGGTATTTATGTAGGATCTTATTATTATTATTATTTATTATTATTTTATCTTATTATTATCTCCTTATTCATCCATAAGGAAGGCCAGTGCCCCAGCAGTGGGGACATTAAATGGCTGATGATGATGATGATGATGATGATGTAGGATCTTACTAACAGCTTTTGATATTCTAATATATAAAAATCTCGTGTCACGGTGTTTGTGGTTGCGCTTCTCAAAAACGGTTCGACCGATTTTGTAGTAATGTTTTTTTTCTTGGTAGGTACGAGAATAGTAATAAGACTAAATTTTATACCGCTATTGCTAAGAGCTGATGATTTTATACCGCAATCGCTACTGATGAGCTGTTTTGTAAGAATGCGACCACATACGCCGTGACACGAGATTTAAAATATTAAAATTCAAAATTGCTATTTAGGTTGAGATTACAACACTTGTGAACGTCAAAGAAGCTACGCCATCGGTTCGCAAATCCTACGGCGGGAGACCTTGCAAGAACCGGCAAGAAAACCTTTAAGGGCAATCTTTTTCTCACTGTTATATTTTATACAGAGTCGTCAAATTGAAATTGAATTCCATCACAATAGAATACTTAATTTAAGTAGTAACATTTGCTCTTAATATTATATAATGTAACAGTAAACCATTTTCAACTAAACAAGAAATCAAATATGTCAACATGTTAGGCATAGCTGAACTTGTAGATCCAGCAGTATTGTAAGATGGTTCAATGGGTTAAGAATGGCTCTGGAAAATAAGTATAACAGTGAGATGCAATTTTGTGACTTTATTAAAACACCGAGAATAATTAGAAGACTTGCGTGCGGCACAAATGCAGTCTGTTATTAAATTTGGTAGGTACCTACATATTGAATTCTCCGTTATTACTCTTCTTTTCTTTGGAAGGGCTTGAAAATCGGATGACATGAAATGGGTCGAGCCAATTACACTGCTCCGCTTGAGATCCCAGGTTTGCTTATTATTGCAAAAACTTTTCCATGAATTCCTTAATTCAGGATTTTTAGAGAAGCTGTAAACACAAAAAGTGCGATAAATAAACAATGAAATCATAAGGCTTTCATCATATTTTATCCAAAAAAAAATAGGCCACCGTGGTCGTAATCGATCGGACGGGCCTATTATTTTTATAACGTATATTCTACACCGCAGTGTCTTTATACTTGATGTTACGGAACCCTCAGTGCGCGAGTCTGACTTGCTCTTGATCGGTTTTTGTTTATTCTAATTACATGCTAGGTATTACCCAATAATAATAACGTACGTTCGTATAGTTCATATAAAAACCATGATAACAATCATTTGTACATATGCATAAATAACGTCTCGTCGCGTGTCGCCAACTGCCACTCAAATTTATCGACAAACATTATGACATCGGTAACATCACTGTGTTGCCCATCGTCGGCGAGAAGTCGGATTTATCGCGCGACCGATCTGAATTGAAATTTGTATAAACCGGTCGAGCTAACATGACAGCTGCAGGTTATAACCGTCTTTCTCACTCTCCGGGCATGCGGATTCGAGTGAAAGAGACGAGTATAAACTGCAGGTGTCATGTTTGCTGGACAGAGTTATATGGGCGAGCGGACTTGATGTTGCTGAACAAATCCGACAACAACTTAAGAATAAAATATGCGAATTTGGTATTTAAATGTAATTAAATAGCAATAATATGATCAGACGGCCTAGCATGAGCGGCTTATAACGCGCGATATGATATGGTACGGCAAGTTGTCTTGCTTACCCCACTAAGGTGTAAGCAAGACGGCATGCCGTACCATATCATATCGCGCGTTTAAGCCGCTCATGCTAGGCCGGCAGAATTTACTTGCATGTGAAATGTTACACCATCTTTTTGTTATCTTGATGTTCCAGACCTTTTTTCTACAGCAAAAAACTGAGCAATTCGGCATTTTAATACTGCGGCGTTCACTTGCGTGACTGGACTCGGTCTAGTAAAAAATCTGAGTGCAACTAGTTTTTATAAACGCCAATGCCCACTTGGGCTAGTACTTTGACAGAGGGGAAATGCTTCGTATGCCTACTCCCTTCCGAGACGGAAGGCCCGCGTTGCTCGAAGACGATGGCCCATCATAGTCGGCCAACATGATCGGCCATCCTTACTAGGGACTTATTTTTTTTTTCTAAATCAAAACTAGGTCTTGACGGAGTTTTGCGCGGGAAGCCCGGAAAGCGAGAAGAAAAGTAATTTCTTTTTTTATTTTCTAAATTAGTTTTCTGGGGGCTCGTAATCGTAAGGCTCGTTTATTGCGGCCATTGTGGTAGTGTGGTGTGGTAGAATTAGTGCAATACCTACTTAATGTGTCATTAATGAAGAACAATGAAGTAAGTAAAAGTGAGAAATAAGTCGCTATCGCGTCGCTATCCCCGCGTGAAACTCTCATGTCATGAGCATTGAAATGTGTGAACCACCCGCGCATTTTAATGAGTTAGGTTTGGTTAGCTAGTCCAAAGATGTACTAATAAATACTACATCTTTGAGCTAGTTATAAAAAACTTTAATGTACGAACTTGACTGTATGGGCATTGATCACTTTGCCTACCCAGAAATTTGCAGTGTTGCCAGATTTAGAGCTTTTCCCTGAATTCTAGAGGTTTTACAGGTTGCTGAGGTTTTATGGAGGTTTCGAGGTTACTAAATCTGTCAAGGGGAATTTTTAAAGGTTTTTTGCATTTTTTCACACGCAAACAAACTTCACAATGGGGGGATACCTAATTATTCAAATTGTTATTATTCTAAAGATGGCTTTTGAATAAAATCAAACAGTATACACAGAAATTTAAAGTACCTTGGGAGGAAGATGATTTGTGTTCAAAAGCATGGTTGAAAAAATGCGTAGGAGACGAGACGTGCGACGACAACGCACGCCCGTGCGTTCTGCAAAGCTTGCAAGGTAAGTAATTCAATAAATTTGTTTATTTTAAAGTGTTTTTGTTTGGGTGCGTGTGTGTAAAGATCGAATAATAATGCTTAATTACATTACAAATATCGTCAGAGGTTTTTTATGAATCCTACTTACTACTCTCAAGCGTCGTCCTAATAGAACGCGATTACGCGATCATCGCGCGAGTAAGCGATGCGACCATCGCGTGTTCGCGCTATGGCAAAACTGTGTGTCCTATTAGAACGCGATTACGCGATCATCGCGCGAGTAAGCGAGTTCTATCATCGCGCGAGTAAGCGAGTCGATTACGCACCTCAATTTATCAATTTATCTTCAAATGACATTTTACACAAGAACAAGAAAGAATTTAAAGAATAATTTATTTTGCTTCTCGTAAAAAACCAGAAAGAAAGTAATCAATAGGTACGTGCAAACAACCAAACAAAACTTCGATCATATAAACCCTAGATACAGAATTCCATACTAAATGCGCTTGAAAAAGTGATTCCAACAGCGCTGTCATTTGTAGTTATACTTAAAGATATTTCGATTCCGAATACTGCCGTCACCACATTTGATATTCGATCCTAAGCAACAGTAATTGGATTTAAATTCGGTCGGCATGGTAGTACTTACGATCTTATTACATGGAAAACTCGATGGTCGGCCGACGCTAGAACAGCGAATCGTATTTCGTCATGTTTGCATCTCTGTCTTATTAACGCAAATAGAAGAAACGGTTGCGCGGCAAGGAATATTGCAATATTTTAGTATAAATAATGAAATTATGATAGTTTCAGAACATGTTTGACTTTAAATGAGTAGATAAGTAGGTATAAGAAGAAGAGAGGGCGCCACGCGCTACGTAAACAACTGCTCCGTATAATTTACATCTTTAAAAATACAAAGTCCATTTAATTCAGTGAAAATATAAGTGCAAAGTGTTATAATAACAAAAAACCATGTGCATAAGTGTTATCTTTCAACTCTGAACACTAATTAAAACTAAAAATAAAGAAATCTTAAAACAATGAATAGAACGATAAATTTCCAAAATACCGCCCGTGCTGAACAAAAATAAGTGATTTTAAAAGCGAAACTATTAGTGCATTGCATAATGATATTAGAAAATATCGTTACAACATTCCAAAAGTGAAAAAACTATATGTGAAATAAATCGCTTTCTATTCGAATCTTTCCGCTGAAATAAATATAATTGCAATATTTAAATACACCTAGCGACATCTATGAGCGAGTCTACAAATCAACATTGTCTGTGGAAAAGCATGAACCCTTTCAACATTGAGAATGCGTTTTGATTAGAAGCCACAAGAGGGCGATAAATCATAAATATTTATTTGATGTTATTGAAACTGAATCGATAAATCATAAATATTTATTTAAATAATTGAAGAATTTTGATAATTTTGTGTTAAAATAAGAAATAAATAACGATGTCTGATTTATGCGCAGGATGTCACGAAAAACTACCAAAAAGGGAATTTCTAACCTGCTTTTATTGCAGTTGTAAATATGACATAGACTGTGCCAAGTCAGCGTTTTTACAACACAATGACTGCTGAACATAAACAGCGGTGGAAGTGTCCGGCTTGCTACTGCAAGACACCAAAAACTGGAAATTTGGATACACCTGTAAGATCAACGAATAGCAATACTGTTGAGCAGCAATGTAAATCACCTGAAATAAGCAACGTAACCCATAGAAAAAACACAGGTTCTCGATATAACGACACGTTGAGCTCTGAAGACACATCATTATTAGGCGACAATATCTGCCCAGAAATCGAGCAAACTAATAAACAAACTGAGTTAACTCTGCAAAGTGTAAGCGACGTGATAACACGAAGCCTTCAAGAAAATAATAAAAATATTATAGCACAATTACAGAACACAATACAAATTAAGGTACAGCGAGCAATGGACTTATTAAGAGAAGAATTTAAACAAGATGTTTGTAATTTAAATGAACAAAATAAGAACAGAATAATTGAAATACAAGAGCTTAATGAAAAAATTTGAAATCTACAAAAAGAAAACGAATTACTGAAAAAAGATATAATAACAGTTTCAAAACAAAAAAATCCACAACTTTCAGTGATAGCAGGAATGAAAATGATAGTAAAAAATTAGTTTTATTTGGCCTAGAAGAGTATTATAAAGAAGCAGAATATGACTTGTTTGATCGAATACAAAGGTGTTTTCAGGATTTGATGCAGGTGAACCTGAGTGGATACATTGAAGATACATATCGAATCGGTCGATACAATGGAAATGGAAACCGGCCTTTGGTCGTGGAACAGATCAGCAAGAGAATGGTCAAGTACTTAATTGACAATAGTAGCTACTTATATAAAACTGGCCTATCAATATCAGAATTTTTGGATAAGCCTACACGACTGAAAAGGAAAGTTATGCGAGAAAAAATGGTTTTGGCTCGAAAAAGCGGACTTCATGCAGTACTACGGAACAACCAATTATACATAGAGGGGAAAATTATTAATATCAACGAATCACCAGACACTAATGGAACACAAAACTTGTTGGATAGTACGGAAGAACAGGAGTTAACACCTAGAAAAAATCAAGACAGTGCAAATAGCTATAAGAACCATTCCTTTCGAGAAAACGCATCAAACATTTAATATACTTTACCAAAACATGCAGAGCATATACAATAAGCAACATACAATGGAAGCATTTTTACACGATGACCCTATATACCAAGCTATATGCATATCTGAAACATGGTTGACGGAAGAAAAGTTAAATTTAATACATTTTAACGGCTACAAAATAGCAGCCTCATTTTGCAGAAAAAATCGGATTGGAGGAGGTGTATGTATTCTCTTACAAGAGCATATAGAATACATAGAGAAGAAAGATATTACAAGCATGTCCTTAGAATACATTTTAGAAATAACTGCAGTAGAATTATGTAAAGAAAATATGTTAATTGTAGTAATTTATTGGAATAGAAGAGAGGAGAGCATATTTTTAAACCAATTACAAGAAATTTTAAAATATATTAATAAAAAATATAGTAAATATAACATTACGGAAAAATGGAAAATGAAGTATTTAGAAAAAATCGACCCGTCTCACAATCAGCTCCGATGGGACTCGAACCCACGACCTTTCGCTTTCCGGGCGACTGCTCTAACCACTGAGCTACGGAGTCGTTACGAAAAGCGTCGAATTTATCCAATACTTCTTACTCGCTGTATAGTCAGCGTAAATTTCATCAATGTGGAGATATTACTACCCTCACACGCGAAAGAAATACCTTTCCAGGTATTTGGCAATCGCTAAAGATGAAATTACTATGGCAAGTTATTTTAATTTTTAGTTTTTTGCATTCACAATGCAATTTTTATTACGGAAAAATGGAAAGTGAATGATGATGATTGTGAGACGGGTCGATTTTTTCTAAATACTTCATTTTCCATTTTTCCGTAATAAAAATTGCATTGTGAATGCAAAAAACTAAAAATTAAAATAAATATAACATTGTCATTGGCGGAGATTTAAACATAGATTTATTAAAACCTAATAATAAAACTTCTGGATTCCTCAATTTAATGTTAGAATATAAATTCAGTCAACATATCAAAAAACCAACTCATATAACAGGAACATCATCTACGTGCCTAGACCTTAATAATAGATATTTAAGTACTACTGTAAAGGAACTACGATTTTCTTTTCATTCGGCAACAATTTTACATCTGAAATTTTCTCAACAAACTAAACAACAACAAGATTGGCATACAGAAAAACGAACTTATAACAAAAGTGCAATCGCTAAGTTTAAATTAGAGTTACAGTTAATAGATTGGAACGAAGTAATAGACGAACAAAATAATATTGATGAAAACTACGATAAATTCCATTATAAGTTATTATCAATACTAAACCAGACTATACCAAAACGACGAATTAAAATAAAACCGTAGCCAAAGAAATATTGGTTAACAGTAGGAATAAGAAAATCGTGTAAGAGTAAAAGATTATTAAAAATACTTGTACGGGACACCTTGAGATGATGATGATGATGATCTTGATAGAAACACTGATTAACAGATAACTGTTTATTTAGCGAAACCAAGGTATAAAATTGATATGTACTAGCTAGGAGCACGTAATAACACGAACTGAGGTTAATTAGGTTAAATAATAAATTGATTGACAATGCAAAATAAATACAATAATTATTTGGTCATTTAGAAAATGCTGATATGGGAAATGTGCGATGCTTGTATCGTACATATTCCCGGCCAGGAGATGAGGGATGTAGTTTAAGATAAACTAGGTATTTGATTAAAATTGATAATAAAAATAATTGATTAAATATGAAGTAATAAAAAAACATTTGATACGGGGGAAATATAAAATAATGAAAATTATTTAACGCGGGAGAATTCAAATGAAGTCCGTCTGGTTGTAGAACTGTATGGACGGGGGCTTGATTGTCCGCTTCCATGATGATGGTCTTCCTCACGCGAGTCCCGGCGCTGCTGCGGGGTGTGCGAGCTTCCTGATGGATGTTGTGTTATAAATCGTACATGTGGTGCCGACTCTGTCGCTGGTGTCGGCGGTAGCCTTTGCAACTGTACGGCCACTGTCTCTGGAGTCGGGTGCAGTGGTGGAGTGACTAGCGCGCGGTCGCGGCGGCGATGAGTCACGCAGTGTCGCACGTAGAGCGCTACTATCACTAGAAGTACTGAAGTGACCACATAAATAGCGACATAATGGTGGACGTCATGGTATGAAACTTGATTCACCAGAGGATCTTCAGTCTTCAATTGCTTGATTTGCTGCCGAATGTGTTCTAATAACTTCTCGTTTCCGGGGTATGACTCATTCATGTTTCCTATTGTTGGTAATGATAAATTAAAAACGTTGTTGATTGAAGGCATGTCAAACAGAGGTAGGTCCGCTTGAATACTCATTTTATTTGATGGCGCCTGTTGTGAAAATAATGTAAATGAGTCACCCTTGATAATGCAATTTTTTCTTAAGTTTAAAATTCCAGCTGAGTGAAGATATTCGGCCTTCACTTCTTGACCACATATGATTCTTGTCGGGCATTGATCACAACAGAAAAATAGGTAAGTATTTATCGCGCTTATCTCCAACCAATTGTTATTACAGACGGCGGTGTCAGTTTTACACTTGCGAGTAACGTGATCCATGACGCATAAGTCATTGTCTGCCTTTAATTGATAAATCGGGCCTTGCAGCGGGCAAATTAAAGTACTGATATCAAAATGCACACATTCGTGTGTTGTCATAGGTACAAATGATTCTTTTTGCATATTGATGGCAACATGACTTGATATTGGTATTAAGCTGATCATATTTTTTCCTTCTTGATGCGGAATAGGTATCAATCTGTATAATTCATAATTTTCTCTGATTACCAATGGTATTTTGATTTCAAATATAAGAAGTTGCTGATTCATTCTTGTTCGTACTTTCATAGTTTGATATAGTTTCGGGAGGTCGGTATTGATGTTTTCATATGGCAGGGATAAGTCTCTTGATACTTGGCCAGAAATTATGTTCAATTCATTTTTAAGTTGTTTAGGCGTGAGTAGGTGTATATTAAATTTGCCATATATCACATTCGTGATAGTGTCTAATAAAATATTCTGTATGCCTTTCAAGCTCGTGAATATGTTATTTGCAATGATTGATGACATAGCAAATTCATTGACTTCGTTCAGAGTTTGAAGTTGATTGCTCACTTGATGGCTATTGTTCTGTAAATTGATCAGATGTTGGTTAAATTTTTTGAACTGTTTGTCCATGGTACTGTCAACTCGTTGTAAAAGGTTGTTTTCGGCCTCGATCACGGAAGTCTGGTTTTTCCAAAGGCTGGCCAAATGATTTTCATTGGTTTTTATCAGCTCAATATCCTTTTGATATTGTACGGCGAAATCTTCATCTAAGACGCCAATTAAACTTCGAGCTATGTTTCCAACGCCATTGAAAAGGCCGCGTCGCTTCCTGGAACTTGCAGTGCGTTGACCCAGTAACATACTGTTGTAGTAATCTAACTCCGACGCGTCATGTTGTAATTGTGATAATACTACGTTACATTGTGATATGTGATTATTTTTCTGGCAAATATTTTCTAAGTGACTGATATACTTAGAAAACAATTCTATTCCTTGCCAATATGGATCTATGTCGTAATAAACGACTAGTTTCCATTCATCACGTGATAATTTTATATTTGATAATTTGTCGAAGTAAATGCCTTGATTGTTTTTGAAATATGATATGTTGTAAGCGCATTGAACTGGAGTTACGATTAACATAAGAAACATAAGCGCCATTGTTTTGATATTGATATTCTTATGTCGAGTGGTTCTATTTTTGTTCGTTGTTGATTCTATGTTTTCATTCGGTTTTTCTTGATTTTTTATTATCTTTTTCAGGTCGTCCTGCCTCTCTGATACAGGTAAGATTGATAATTTGATGATTGGTCGTTTAAGGACTCCACTTTTAGTTTTGACGGATACGACTCTGACGTAACCATCGTTTCCAGGATGTACGTCGATTACTCTTCCGAGCGCCCACTTTCCAGCAGGTAAGTTTGGTTCGTGGATTATGACGACGTCATCGATCTTGATGTTTGATTTAGGTAGCGCCCATTTGCTTCTTGATTGTAATTGACATAAATATTCAGACTGCCATCTTTTCCAAAGGTCGTGAAATATTTTCTGGGTCAATCTCCAGCGAGTTCTTTCATCTCTCTCTGATTCAATGATGCTTAAAGTCGGCCCACTTGATAAAAAGTGTGATGGAGTCAAATAATTGATGTCGTCGGGGTCTTCGCTTAATGTGCATAATGGTCGCGCGTTTAAGCATCCTTCTATTTGGGCTAAGAGGGTAGAAAATTCCTCGAAAGTCAGGTGTTGATCTCCCAGTACGCGACACAGATGAAATTTTAGGCTCTTTATTGAGCTCTCCCAGATTCCTCCGCCACTCGGCCACGAAGGTGCGTTGAAATGCCACGTTATGTTCATGTCGCTAATCGTGTTGAAGAACAGCTCATCTAATGTTGATCTGATTTCTTTGAATTCCTTTTGTAATATTTTGTTGGCGCCGACGAAGTTTGTGCCGTTGTCACTGAATATGTGACGCGGTGCTCCCCGTCGGGCAGCCATTCTCCTAAGGGCTGCTATAAATGATGCTGAGCTCAAGTCGGAGACGAGTTCTATGTGAACTGCCTTTGTCGCCATACAAACAAAAACAGCTATATAGCCCTTGGTCGTTTTGATGCCGCGACCTTTGTTTGCTTTGACGTTGACGAAGCCTGTGAAGTCAACTCCCGTATTATAGAAGGGTCTTGTTGGATTAGACCTTGATTCGGGTAAGTCTCCCATGATTTGACACAGTTTGTCTGGTTTTTGTCTTCGGCACGTTACGCATAGTCTGATATGTTTCTTTGTGGCTCGGTTTCCGCCGATGATCCAGTAGTCTTCTCTCAACTGAGCTAGTGTTAATCGCGCTCCGCCGTGGAGGGTTTTCTTATGGGCTTGATCGATTAATAAGTCAGTGAGGTGACTGCTGTGGGGTATGATGAGTGGATGTTTTTTCTCCCAACAGATGTTCGCATTGATTATTCTACCACCAACTCGAAGCATCCCATCTTGATCTAGGAACGGCTTCAATGAAAGTAGTTTGCTCTTTGAATCCAAATTTTGATTATTTTTCAGTTTATTGATGTCATCAGTGAATTCCGTTTCTTGTTGATATTTTATCAATTTGTGCCGAGCCGCGCGGAGTTCGTCCGTAGTCAGGTAAGTAGGTTTTTACTGACGGCGGCGGCGTGATGATGTCATTCGTAGAACCCATGCTACGACGCGCGTAGCATGTGTAATGCTACTTGTTCGATTTAATATCGTAGTGATGACGTTTTCTTGAACATATTGTGTTGTCGCGTGACATTGCTTCGTAATTTTGATATCTTGGTCGGTGATAAAAACTGATTTTTCTTGATTTGTTTCAAATGATGATAGCCAGGCTGGACCCCTCCACCATAACGAAAGAGACTTTAGATTTTCAGCCTTGATGCCACGACTAGCACTGTCAGCTGGGTTCTCTTCTGATTTAATGTAGTTCCAGCAATCTGCAGGCATAACTTTGGTGATCTTCAAAACTCTATTGCTGACAAACGGTTTCCACTTGCTGGGATTGCCTTGAAGCCAACCTAATACGGCGGTTGAGTCTGACCAACCGTATGTTTGTATGGAAACTTCTGACAGTGCATTTTTTACTGTTTCCATTAAAGTTGATAAAAGGAGTGCAGCGCATAGTTCCAGTCTGGGCAGTATGATATTTTTGTTAGCGGGCACAAGTCTTGATTTTGCCGCCACTATTATAGGTTCTGATGCTTGACCGTCTTGATTAATGATTCGGCAGTATATTACGCAAGCGTACGCCTTGGTTGATGCGTCACCAAACCCATGGAGTTGTATAGTTTGGTTATTGGTCGTATTTAACCATCTTGGTATTTTGATATTTTTGATATGTTGAAGGCCATTTGATATTATTTGCCATTCCTTTTTCACATCTTCGGGTACTAGATCGTCCCACTCGATTTTCTGTGATACAACCTTTTGGAATAGCAGTTTAAGTTTAGTTGTTACAGGTGTCAGCCAGCCGAGAGGATCGAATACCTTTGATATATTCGATAGTAAAGTTCGTTTTGACATGTTTGTTGATTCTGTTGCAGGTTCGATTCTCAGTTGAAAGGTGAAATTATCACTGTGAGGATGCCAGCGCAGCCCAAGCGTTTTAGTGATTTCTTGATCTTTGAACTCAAAAGTTGATTGGATATCTTGATATTTACTGTTTCCTTCCAACAGTTCAGGCCGATTTGATGCCCATTTTCGAAGTAGAAATCCTCCTGACTTCATCAAAGCCATTAAATCTCTCTGCAACTTTTTTGCTGACTCAACTTCATGACTGCCGTGGAGAACATCGTCCATGTAAAAGCTTTCTTCGACGACCTTCGACGCTTCTGGGTAATTATGACGTTCATCTTGTGCCAATTGCTTTAGCGTCATCATTGCTAAGAAGGGTGCCGCCTTCATGCCATACGTCACTGATGTAAGAACATATTCTCGCAAAGGTTGATGTGGCGAGTCGCGCCATATAATTCGTTGATATTGTTGATCTTTAATGTTCAAATTGATCTGTCTGAACATTTTTTCCACGTCAGCGGTAAAAGCAACTTTGAATTGTCTCCACTTTATGATTAGTGAAAACAAGTCTTGTTGTAGATTCGGCCCACAGTACATTACGTCATTCAAACTTCGGCCGTTCGATGTTTTCGCCGATGCATTAAATACGACGCGCAGTGACGTAGTCGTAGACTCCGAGCGGCGCACCCCGTGATGCGGTAAATAACAAGGTGTCGTGTTACTATCAATATGCTCGGCACTCGTACAATCGCGCATATGACCCAGTGATATATATTCTTGAATAAATGATTTGTAATCTCGCGCCAAATCTTCTTGTTTTTGAAATTTCTTTTCAAGCTGTAGAAACTGGGCTATAGCGATGTTTTTTGATGTTCCGAGGACAGCGTTTTCCATTAAAGGCAGCCGTACTACGTATCTACCATCTTGCTGACGTAATGTACTCTTCTTAAAGAAATCTAAACAGTGTTGATCTTCAGTTGATAAGTTTGATTTTTCTGTGATATCTTCAATATTCCAAAAGCGCTGAATATCTTCAATATTGTTGATAATTATGTTACAGTGGTACGAAGGTACGTTTCCACAAAGTATCCATCCTAGTTTCGTTTGTTGGGCAATTGGCTGACGCGTACTTTCTTTTATGATTCCACCTTGTATGATAGTGGCGTACACATCGGCTCCCAAAAGTAGGTCAACGGGGCGACTTATGTTGAAGTCTGGATCTGCTAGTGGAACACCATCGAGGTATGACCATGAGGGCTTGTGAAATGATTTGTTTGGTAGGTTGTTGATAAGATTATTCATGACGTAGGCATCAAAATGAAATTCATAATCTGATCGCAATGCTGATGCGCTGATTGTAACAATGCCCTTGCAGTTATTCCCTTTTGCACCGATGCCGTATACAACGCCTTTGCACCTTTGACGTGGTAACTGAAGAAGTTGCGCTGCGTTTTCAGTGATCAAGGACGTTTGTGATCCTTGATCTATCAGTGCTCTTAAAGTATGATAACATCCATCTGAGGATTGGACATTGATCAGGGCTGTTGCTAACAAGATTTCCAGAATGTTATTTTCTTGCGCCACATTTGTCGATATTTTTTGTTTGTTCGACGATTCTCCAGTTGATTCTATTTTTGATGCGTTGACAAAAGCGTCGTGAACTAACGTATTATGTTTTTCATTGCAAGTGCGGCATCGTTTCTCAGAAAAACAGTCTTTATTGTAATGATTATAAAGACAGTTCTTGCACAAGTTTAATTTTGATACAATTCTGCGTTTAGCATCGGGCTTTGACCCCAGAAAAGTTTCGCAATGAAATATGCCGTGATTCTTGTCACAAACTGGACAATTATTTTTCTGATAAAAACTTGATTTTCTGGTATCGTTATTTTTCTGATCTTTGATACCAAATGATCTGTAGAAAGGTTTTTTTGATGATTCTGATTGAGTAGGCTTCGGGTTGTCTAGTTTTCGGCGACTCGATTCGTATGATGTGAATTTCATTTCCAAAAAGTTGAGAAAATCTTTTAGAGTCGGCAGATCTCGAGGATTTTGTAATGATTCTACGTATTCTGTATGGGTCTCGGAGTCCAATTTTTGTGATAAAATGTGGACGATGAGTGGATCCCACGACGAGATGTCAACACTCAAGTTCTTGATCGCGTTTAAACATTCGTTTGTTGTATCGTGTAATTTCTTGATTTGTATATAAGACTAGCTGACCCAGCGCGACTTCGTTCCCGTGGCCCTACCCCCTACTCCACCCTACCCTACCCGTACTCTACCCCTACCCTACCCCTACCCTACCTTACCCTACCCCTACGCTACCCCTACCCTACCCAACCCCTACCCTACCCTACCCCTACCCTACCCCTATATCCTTCCTTGGACTTCCACAAACATTTCAAGATCAAAATTAGCCAAATCGGTCCAGCCGTTCACGCGTGATGTCGTGACCAAGGGAAATAGAGATTCATTTTTATATATATAGATTGATGCTGTACTGTAGGTACTGATAACAGATTGGTGATATGAGCGCTGAATATGAGTTTCAAGTTGTTATATCTGTGGTTTAAGATCTCCCAACAGATTTCATAGTTCTCAGAGCTGATGTTCAAATGCTGAATCAGTTTTTCAGCTTCACCACGTACTTTGTTTTTTAAAAACTGCATTTTCTGTGCATTTGACATTGATCTATTGCTGTGAATGGATTCATTGAATAAATCCTTGAAGGAAACCCACTGATGAAAGTTTCCACTGAACGTAGGGATGTCCATTTGAGGTGTAGCTTTGTCTCGGTGACTCATGGACCACTTCTTAGAGTTGATTCGCTTTTTCATGTCTTGAAACTTCTGTTCATAGTTATAAAATGATTGGTTGTAAGCTTCATTTTCGTCACCCAGTTCACTGTCAATATCCCAGTGTAATGAGTCAATGATGGTCCAGCGTGATTGAATAGACAGCAGCGCTCCCATTGTTCATTGATATTTTCTATGTCTATAAAGTGTAAAGTGCGCGCAAATGCTTTAAAATTGCTTTGTTGCTTTTTCAGCATTTCTTGTAGCTTGTTATCATCACATCTTGATTTGATCTTGCTGTTAGTGAAATCTGATACAGCTTGCCAATGCACTTGTGAACGTACTGGCCCCGGCTCCGGCTCCCGCTGTTCATTTGATTCCGTTGCCATTGGAGATGGTTGTCGGGGCTTCGGTGACTGTCCCTGCGAAGCCCAGTCCCCGATTGAGGGTGGTATTAATCCCTTTTCAGCAATTTCAAGGTGTTGAATAAAAATGTTTCTCACTTCTTGATAAAATGTCTTGGTTTTCTCATACTTCCTTTCGGAAAAATAGGTGAAACCTTCGTTTCCAGATTCCAATATTTTTTCATGATTATTTTGGAACTCTTGCCAATGTCCATCTAAAGTGCATAACTTATTCTTGATTGTTTGCACAGTACGACGGACAGGGCCATCTTTTTTATAGTTGATATAAAGCTTATTCATAGCTTCCATGATTTGCGACTGTTGATTAATGATTGCTTCCATTTTATATAATATTTATGGCAAGTTAACTTTAATAAAATTGATAATTTGATATGATAATACCTTGGTTTAAATCTCACTGATGAAATAAATTGCTGCAGCTGATAAAAAATCCAACGTTGGCTTGGAAAAACTGATGAAATTGATAAGTAGACGTCTTTCTTGATATATTGTATATTACCCTCGGAGTAGATGATGTCCGAAAGGCTGATCAGTTGCTGTCAGTTTCCGCGCTCTGTACGATATATGCGCCTTCTCAATCTAGCTGGTGAGACCCGCTTGTGGGAGGCCAACTAAACCGATTCGCTACCGCACAAAAACACGAAAACCACTTTGATGCTCGAAGGACCATAAAGATGTACGGGACACCTTGAGATGATGATGATGATGATCTTGATAGAAACACTGATTAACAGATAACTGTTTATTTAGCGAAACCAAGGTATAAAATTGATATGTACTAGCTAGGAGCACGTAATAACACGAACTGAGGTTAATTAGGTTAAATAATAAATTGATTGACAATGCAAAATAAATACAATAATTATTTGGTCATTTAGAAAATGCTGATATGGGAAATGTGCGATGCTTGTATCGTACAATACTTACAACCAAAACAAATAACGAAATACTAAAACTTCATTATAAAAAATACGCTAAAACACTAAAAAAAGCTATAAACAGTGCTAAAAAAATACATTAATAAATTAAAACATTCAAATAATAAAATAAAAACGATGTGGCAAATCATAAATGAGAGAACAAATAAAACAAACGTAAAAGAAAAAAGTAATATAAAGTTAAAAATAGGCAATGTGCTAAATTCAGATCCAAAACTGATCGCAAACTCATTCAATAACTTCTTCGCGTCGATTGGTGAGCTAGAGGCGACACCGGCGGCGGACGGCGGCACTAGTGTGCGCGGCGCGCGCGGACGCCCTGTTCTCAAACCGACGCAAAATACCATGTATCTGAGCCCAGTCGACTGTAAAATTATAAAAAGCTTAAAAAATAAAAAAAGTTACGGCATAGATGAACTTCCACCTAATTTATTAAGACAGTGCGCAGAAGAACTAGCCTTACCGTTTACTAAATTAATAAATCAATCATTTAACGAAGGCGCCTTCCCATTACAATTAAAAAAGGCAATAATAAAACCTGTTTATAAAAAAGATAAAAAAAACGATCCAAGCAACTATCGCCCAATCGCCCTTTTGCCAACTGCATCAAAAATTTTCGAAAGAGCCATTTATAATCGCGTAGTGAAATTTTGTGAAAAATACCAAATATTTGATGATTGCCAAAATGGCTTCAGAAAAAACCGCTCCACAGCTTTAGCAGTGTACAAATATATAAATGAAGTAGTCAAAATATTAGATAAAAAACAATATGGTGTCGGCATACTATTAGATATGACGAAGGCGTATGATAGAGTGCAGCATAACATACTACTAAATAAACTGTACGGGATAGGTATTCGCGGCTCCGCCCATAAATGGTTTGCTTCGTACTTAAAGGATAGACAGCAATTCGTTGAGATTGAACACTTCGATACCACTACCAGGAACATCTCATACGTGCGCTCTGATTGCAAGGTAATAAATGCATCGATTCCTCAAGGAAGCGTGGTCGCAAGCCTTTTATTTTTGATTTACATCAATGACCTTCCCAAAGTAACAGAGGAAACGTGTGTTTTATTCGCCGACGACATATCCTTGTTAACTGCATGTCAAAACGATAGGGATATTTATGAAAAACTAAATTTACTTCTTACCAAAACTTTTGACTGGTTACTCGATCATAATTTAAAAATAAATTTTACTAAATCTAAAATATTACCTTTTCATTCACATCAAAAAAGTGAATTAAAATTAAAATTTGATTACAATGGTAGTCGTAGAATCAGTGAAAGAATTTAGATTACTAGGTATAGATATAGACACCCACTTAAACTGGAAAGCACATGTCCATAGAATGATGTCCAAATTGTCGGGATTCTCATATGCATTGCGCGAAATCAAAAAGACTACGAACATAGAAACAGCAATAACAACCTACTATGCATACGCACACGCCTGGCTGAGCTACGGTATCATTCTGTGGGGCAGCAGCACAGATGCAGCATCATTATTCATTCTCCAAAAAAAGCTAATCCGCATAATTGCAAATATAGAACAGACTGATAGCTGCAGGCCATACTTTTTAAAATATAAAATATTAACTCTACCTAGCTTATATATTTTGGAGATGTGTAAATTTGTCAGAAATCAAAAACAGTTTTATACAAAACGAGAAGATTTACCATGCAAGTACACGCTACGTCATAAAAATAAATTAGTATTGCCAAATTCCCGATTAAAACTAACATCTTCAAATACCTATAGTTCTTCAATAAAAATATACAATAAAGTACCTGACATAATAAAAAATGAAAATAATTATAATATATTTATCAAAAAATTAAAACAGCTACTAACTAAATGTTACTATAGCATTAATGAATACTTTATGGACAACTCATAAATAGAGGCTACGAAATATTAATAATAATGAATAATAGTTTTGGAAATATTTTAAATGTAATGAAAGGGAACATTAATAATAATGAATGAATGATAATAATTAATAATAAGTAATAATAATCAATAATAATAATTAATAATAATAATTAATAATAAAAATTAATCATAATAATTAATCATAGTAATGATAAAAGTAATAAACCAGCATATAAGTACACACCGGCTTATGTGAGTTAAACGCCCCCTCTCTTCTAACCCAGCGTGCCCAACAGGGTCCATAACAATGGTCTTTTATTATGTACGTAACATCTCTGTTAACATTATGGTTTAGCAATAAATTATTTGATTTGATTTGATTTGATTTAAATTAATTGTGCAATTACTATACTTACATTCAATACTGACTGTAAATATTATTACATCTCTCTTTTTCCTTTTTTCGAATTGTTTTTGCGCAACTTCTCAGCACATTTAGACATCGTTTCGCCGGGCGGTCAAAAGACTACTGAGGCGATCTAATGCCCAATTTCAAGATTCAAGATTCAAGATTCAAATTTGTTTATTCAATTTAGATTGTTATTTACAATACTTGTGAACGTCATAGAAGCTACGCCATCAGTTCGCAAACCCTACAGCGGGAGGCCTTGGAGAAGAACCGGCAAAAAACTCCAAGGGTTGTTTTTTTCTCCCTGTTTTATTTCATACAGAGTCGTCAAATTGAAAAATGACCTTAACATGGTATGACTAAGGTCAGTTTCCATCACAATTACACAATTGGTTATGATAAATACAGTTAAGTATAGGCGAACTAATGATCATAGCGGTGAACAATTTTGCTCAATTTTAATTTTGATCATAGCGTGTGATTGCCGTCTGCGAGCAACGCAAACCGGCCCCACGATGGCCCATCATGGTCGGCCAACATGATCGGCCATCCTGTACTGGGGGCTTTATAATTATGGCAAACAAATTAGCGTGCGCTTCGTCGTTGTCAAGTCTACTCGGGCCGGCAAGGCGAGAGGGGCGCGGGTGCGGTGCCACGCCAACGCTATTATCACGCGAATTTCAATTAGAACACCTATTCGAGTTCAATATGTTTGGTCGCGCGTTCGTACGAACTAAGTTCGCGCGAATAGATTTACAAACATTTGAGTCGCGCGATCGCGTCGTGCGTTTGTCAGTTAGGACACCTATTCGAGTTCAATATGTTTGATCGCGCGTTTGTACGAGTAAAATACGCGCGAACCTACGATGATCGCGCATTCGCGTTCTATTAGGACGATGGCGTAGTTGTAGAAACTAAGAGTTTTTTAAATGCATCTAGAGGGTGTGTGGAAAAAATCTGGCAACACTGGTTTTTTGATTGACTTTTTGTTTGACGTTCTTGAAGTTTGACGTTTCAGTTTTGGAATTTCTGTTGTTTGGTGTATGTACAATTAATTAACTATCTTGTCTTGTCTTTACTACAAAATAAACTACATAATTGCAATTAAATATTAAAAGCTATTTGTGTTTGGTTGAAACTATATTACAAACGTAGGTGCCGGTGCTTTCGAACGGCATAACCTATAACATAACATAACAAACTAACAAACAATCTTTGATTATTCAATTAGATTATTATTTTGTGATTCAAGTTACATCTCTAATTAAAACCGAAATGTCTAATGATAACTCTGAATACGAGATATCCACCAATTATGGGATACAAGGTAATTTTTGCTTATTTCTTGCTCTACTTGCTCTACATTAAGAACTAAGATTTATATCTAACAAACAATCTTCTGTAAGTTGATACTAAATTCATTCAATAACATTTTAAATTGTTATTGTTTTATTTGAACAATGCTATTCTGTAAGTGAAGGAACTGCAAGTAACTTTCAGGCAGTCTAAGTAACACTAGGTAGGGCAGGGGTACCCTTTGTGGCCACTTTAAGGATTTATTGACTTTGAAGCACTAAGTACTAAGTGGTCTTAGGTATTTAAGACACAAATTATATCTTAAATTATAGATAATTTATCTACCTGTAAAGGAACATTTTTTCAAATTTAGAAAGGTAAAATAGTTTTTTTTATATTACACACAATGTGTTAGAGGTGCCCAATGTACCCGTTTTTGGCCACTTACTGATAGTTAAACTTTTGTAAGTATTGCGAAAAATCAAAACCAAACCCAGGTAAAATCAATTTATTCTAATGCGCTAGAAACCAGTCAATTGCAAAACAACAATTTAATTGTAAAAAACAAAGGTTTATAAAGTATTTCATCAAAAACAAATTTCTTTATTATTATTATTCTGTATTACACCCTATTTATGGCAAATAATAAATAATTCTTATTCTAATTCTTAAAATTTTCATACATAACATTTTTTCAAACAGACAATGGTATTGAAAAAAAATCGTATGACAAGGAATTCTAACGGTTGTTATTATTACCTTAAAATACCTTATTTTAAAATTGCCTTTATCAAAAATGGCTAAAAGTTGTTTAGAAAACTTTTAGAGCAAAAAGTGGCCATAACCGGTACGCCTGCCCTACCTGAAAGTTACTATCACAATTTTTCCTTTAAATTTATTTAAATCCCACAACGCATATTTTAAATATGTAAAAACCACTGACAAATTACTTTAACTTTTATGCATTCACAATACAATTTTTATTATTGATAATGAAATCATCATCATCCATCATGTCAGCCGGACAACGCCCACTGCTGGGCATAGGCCTCCCCCAAGGATCTCCACAACGATCGGTCCTGCTTGGCCTGCATCCAGGCGGCTTCCCGCGACCTTGACTAGATCGTAGTTCCACCTTGTAGGTGACCTGCCCACGGAACGTCATCCGGTACATGGTCGCCATTCAAGTACCTTTCCATCCCAACGGCCATCGGTTCCCTGCGCTATGTGTCCCGCCCACTGCTTCAAAGAAATATTAGAAATAAAAACTTATTATTTCATATTATATAATCACTGACAATTTTATCAACAATGACAGCAAAAAATTCATTCATGCTTTCAAAATTCAAAAACATTTTGATTCACAATATAGGGTAAACTGCCCTATCGTTGGCATTGCACCCATCCTATTTTTGGCACCATAAGTTTATTTTGAAAAACAAGTATAAAATAGATTGCTCACATTCAGCATGATATGCATTTTGAACTAATATATTGTACAAAATTTAACACTTAGTTTTGCCATTAAAGCTTAACTCCAGGGTGCCAATAATATAGCTGGTGTGTCTCATGGTAATTTTGGTACCCGTGTCTTACAGTTACAGCAATTTTTCTAATAATTGTATTATTTATTCAAAAATTCCTTTTATTTGTTAATACTTATAGATTTGAATATACGGCGCAGCTTGCAGTTTCCTTTTTATTAATCCTATAATATAATGTGAATAAGATTAAGATTAGTGTGTTCATTAAACTATTTGATTCCTTGTTTGGTTGAAAATATTTACTGTTTTAGGTAATAAGCAAAATTGTACTTAATTTAAGCGGTATTCTGTATTGTGATGGAAAGTAACCTTACTATTATGTGAAGGTCATTTTTCAAATTTGACGGCTCTGTATAAGTTAAAACAGGGAGAAAAAAATAGCCCTTGGCGAGTTTCTTGCCGGTTCTTCTCGCTACAAGGTCTCCTACCGTAGGATTTGCGAACCGATGGCGTAGCTTCATTGACGTTCATAAGTGTTGTTAAACAAACCTAAATTGAATAAACGATTTTGAATTTTGAATTTTAGAATGCTGTCAATTATAACTTTTGGTTTGAAAATTAACTGTCTTCAACTAGTTAGTGATGGATATCACATAGTTATCAACTGAATGCAATTGCGATAGATGTTGAGATAGACTTTTACTCCCCCTGTTCTAGAGTTACTTACAATAACAATTTCAAGCTATGTTCCTGTAACTTGTGTTCTGTAAGCCTTGCAGGCGTAGCATGACGAACCCGACAAAGATTTTGTCTACCCCTTAATGTCATTTTTGACAGATAAACAAAGGGTTTGTCTACGTTGGGATGTCATTTTTGACGTTTCAACGTAGACAAAACCGCTCTCGAGGTCATCATGCTACGCGTGCTGTTTTAGAGCTACTCACGTTAACAGTTTTAAGCTAACCACCCATAATAATGAACTATTGAGGTTATGTGTCTTTTGTGCAATAAAGTGACTTACGAGCAATAATGTGAAGACACCAAAGGACTATGTCCTAGTATAATATTTAAAGACTTCTGTGGCACAGATGTTTTGTTTTGAAATATTTCAATGTGACAAAGTTCTATGGCGTATACAAATTATTCCCTAAGGCCCAAAACATACCGAGATATCAAATAGAAGCTATGGGCCGCAACCGACGTGCCGCGACCTCGGGCGTCAACGAGCGACCGCTAGTTCTGGCGCCCCTCTTCCGGTCTTTTCAAACAATGCTCGTCTTTTTAACTTAAAATTTAAAATTAATTAACACTGAATGTTCTCAGCGCGTCGCGGCCCTTCGCTTCCATCTCGGTATAGATCGGGCCTTAGACTGTATGTAAGACTTTATACTATTAAAAATCATATTGTAATACACTTTTTAGTCCTCAAAGAAGAAAATGAAGAAGATGAAAAAGCATATCATGAGTTCCTGGATCCGTCTGGAATAAAGGATGATGATGATGATGTAAAGGAAGATGAAAATGATGGAAGCGGAAGTGAATCCGGAGAAGGTGAGTGGGTGGTTCAATTTTACTATTATAATAATATAGTAAACTAACTGACCCGGCAATCGTTGTAAAAATAAATGGGAGTTTGTGGTAAGTAAAGGGGTGAAAAAGAAAATTAAGGGTACTTAATTTAAGTGCCAAATCATGATAAAATGAAAAATCGGTCAAGGTGTTTCGGAGATTTTTCGGTACAAACACTGTAACACGAGATTTTTATATATTATTATTATATTATACAGTAGATCATATCACACAATGCTACAAACATAGGTGTAAATATTCATCATTACAAAAACCTTTTACTAAGGGGCCAGTCAAGATATTGAGAAAAAAGCGACTATTCCATACATTTTGGTTGGTATGCTTTTTTATGGAACAGCACGTAGATTGTAGATAGGTTTCATAATAAATAACACATATTTATTTTTCACACATACAGCCCTGGACGATGGCTCCAATTACAAAACGGAGGAGACTGAGTTTGATGCCTTTTATGATGGTGTCAATATACAAAAGAAATATCAACTGCGGAGATCAGCGAAATCTGTGTATAAGTATAAATTTGTTTCCCATATTTGTTCGAGATCAGCCTTTAGACCATAAGCAGGGGGGCGATTCTCAGATCTATAGAGATATCTCTAACTCGACATAGGTCAAATTTGAATACTAATCTTTTCTATGAGCTTTGAATAAAAAATGTACTGTAACTAGCGCCAAAAACGTCCCAGTCGTGCGCAGAGTTATCCGATACTGAAAATGCCTATAGTTTTAAAATATACAGCTTTACACGCGACATTCATGTCGACTGATATTTACCACTCGTTGCAAGTCGAACGCTGGGCATAGACATTCTTTAATGTGACTACGAAGATTCTGTTTCAATCGACATCCGCCATTATATTTTGACAGTACGCGCCCCATATAACTTGGCGTGTGTCAATATCTGGAACTAAAATTATGACATGGGAATAAGGCTTATTTTTCCGACCAACCACGACGATCAGCGCCCTCTGACAAATGCCAAGTTATATGGCGGACTAAATCTCTAATTCGACATCATGTCTATTGCGCGAGAATCGCCCCCCAGTTCTTTTGTTTTTAATGCAGACGTGAATGCAAGCCTTTCCACTGTCAGACAGCCTTAATGTTTTGCTAACTGGTATGACTACTGTTGTATGTTGTGCCAAGTGTGCAATCTCTTCAGACGCTTAGTCTGCAATGGTTCAAAAAGACTGGGCCAGTTTGTTCTTATGATTGCTGATTCGTATACATTTTTAACCGGCTTAAAAAAGGAGGTTCTCAGTTTGACCTGTATGTATGTACTCGTATGTTTGTCCGCGATTATCTCGCGTTTGGCTGAACCGATTTTGATGCGGTTTTCAGAAAAGTATTTGTTACATTTAGGAGAAGGTTTTAGTATATTAACTGACTTCAGAAAAGGGTGTTCATCATGATGCACTAAAAAGTGGGAAATAAAATTTATTTTGACTTCAAAGACTTGCGTTTTTTGGTGTGAATCACAGATAATATAATACGTGAGAATACAATATTAGAGTAATTTTTTGATTGCATGTTTTTTTGAAGGTGGTTCTATTTTTTAACAAAATAATTTTAAATAAGAAGTTTTATTATATTAATAACTAGTGGCTCCCCGCTGTTTTACCCGCATGGTTCCCATTCCTGTGGGTATAAAGGGATAAAATAGGTACTCTATATCACTCGGAGTGTAGCTTTCTTATTTTTAATAGTAGATTATACACCGAGGGGATAAAGCACTGTTTTATTTCACGGGCACGATATTAAATTCTGAGTAAATGAGGGACTCCAGATTTAACTCCCGAGCGTAGCGAGGGTGGTACGAGTTAATACCTGAGCAAAGCGAGGGAATTAAAACGGAGTCCTGAGTGCAGCGAAGGATTCAAGCTTGCCCAAGACGAAACAGCTTTATCCCAAAGGAGAATACTCTACTTTTCTCACCTTTTGCGAGAATATAAAATGCAAGGCTACTGCACTGCACAAAAAGTGCAGTGCACTCCGTGTGTGGGCAAACAAGGGTAGAGTGAAAATTAAAAGTGCAAGCTTGTGACACTGGATGATTCTAGCAAATATTTTTTTCATCTCCACCAGCTCTTTAGCAAGTTGATCAGGGTGAAAACAAGGCGATCCTTGTCTTTATTATATTCGATTTTTTTTTGGTTCGTTTTATAGAAGAAAACGTATGGTAACTCAAAGGTATGAGACCATAGTGCCTATCGTATAGTTTGTTTTGACGTTGACTGCCAACTTGAATGTGGTTTACTTGACTGAAGAAAAAATATTATATTATATATAAAAAATATTTTCAACGAAGGTTGTTTTGTTTAGTTAAAATGGAAAATATAAATTAACATCGAATGGTGCTCCCACACTGCTGTTACAAAATGTTTACAAACATTAGTAAACATTTGTTAACAAATATTTGTTTACAGTGTTAAGATATGTTTTCCTTTTCTTGCCGGTTCTTCTCCAAGGTCTCCCGCCGTAGGGTTTGCGAACCGATGGCGTAGCTTCTATGACGTTCACAAGTATTGTAAATAACAATCTAAATTGAATAAACAAGTTTGACTTTGTTAGGTAATGTTAGTAGACATTTGTAAACGAAAAGTGTAGGAGCACTTAAAACATCTAAAAATTCCTTACATTTGTGAGTAAATGTTTTATTGTCAGAAAGAATTAGTAGACACTTTCTAACAACAGTGTTTATATGGGAGCACCAGTAAGTATATAATATTTCTAATTGCTTTGTGGTTTACAATATCAAATAATTATTAATTTTGAAGGAAGATACTAAAAAGTAACTATTGAAATTGATTTAATTACCTTTTCTGGGAAAAGCAACGTTTGAGCTTCTAAATCTATAGTGGCCATTAGTCGATCAATCTGTGACCTTAGATTGATAACAAAAATATTTTTTCTTGATAATACGTAATTCACTTCCATATGGCATCAATCAACACTTTACGCGGTCACTTCGATATCAACCTTAACACGGACTGGGCTGTCCCCAGATTGGTCGTTTCATGCTCATATATGGATAACGAAGCTTTTAATCAATCATAGAATAATTTCGCTAAAAGCAGCATTTTTTTATATCTTTTACATATGTTCCAGGATTCGAAGTAACAAAGCACAAATATCATATCTGTGTCAGTACATGGCTAGAAACCCTAAGTTTGCGGCCGGGGACTACCCCAAGAACGCAATAGGAGTTGCAAAAAACCATCGTCAGTGGCAGCAATTAAAAATGGTCTTGGACAAGTTGGGGTTAGCGCGAACTGTTGAGCAGTGGAAAATAGTAAGCTTGCAATTATCTATTTTACACGTATTTGATAGAATCAGACGTTACGGCACGTTCACGCAATGAAGTTTGACTTATCTTTTTTTTCACGTCTCATTTTTGAACTTGTTAATGCTTTTTCCTTTTTTAATTTCATTTAAGCATTTTTTTATTAATTAACTTAGGTAATACTATAAATTTCAAATTCCGTTCAATTTTCCGTGTCTGACATTTGACAGCGTGGCGGTTTGTGTTTAAGTGGTTAAGCTCGAAAAACAAGGAAAATAAATAGCTCAAGTTCGATATGTATTTTAATGTGAAATCGTATTATGTACTTATATTGCTTATTTATTTATTATTATTTCCTTACAAATACAAATACAAATTCATTTATTTGTAAACATAGGTTATATATAGGTACAGATGGTGTGTAGAAGTTCAATATCACTATGTTTGGCCATTATTAGGCATACAAATATATTAGATTTAATTGGATTATTCTAATAATATAATTGACAATAGATCCTTACATTGATGACAAAAGAAGTTAAATAAAATAATATCAATTCACGTCAGATGCATACATATTCAATCTGTTTAAATTAGCAAATAAAAAAAAAACAACAAGTCACGTAATACTAACTATGTTATTAAATAGTCAACAAGATTAAAAATTATAAGATGGTCAAAAGCATGCATAATGTCGATTAATATAATATTTATTTATAATTTGTCATTTAAATACTCTGTCAAGGTATAATAGGCTTTACCTAATAATACAATAATACAGGCTTTACTTAATGTACATAATTAGCACTTAGTTTTGCCATTCGAGATAAACTTAAACCCCTTATTGATAATTGATGCTAATTCTGTCTTTCATTTGGAAAATGAAAGTGACAGCACCAGTTTAGTACCAGTTTTAAACCAGGACTATTTTAGTCCACGTTTTGTAATAAGGCTTAAGGGTCGGCGCAGACAGAGCGGAAAAATCCTCGCGGAAATTATTGAGGTCATTGAAAAATGAACCATGTCACCATAGCCTTAAATACAAAATTGTATGAATAATATTATGTTCTCGAGGCGACGCTGACTTCTCTGTTGATATTCATACATTTTTGTATTTTAGGTTATGGTGACATGGTTAATTTTTCAATGACCTCAAAAATTGCCGCGAGGATTTTTCCGTTCTGTCTGGGCTGACCCAAAGGTGCCAATAATATGACGGGTGCCAATGCCAACAAAGGACAGTTTACCCTATTTCAATTTACAAAATTGTTTCCAGTGTTGGCGTGACCAGAGACGAAAGGCCAGTAGAGCTGGAGCCTCAAAATCCGAATCTGACGCCTTAAAACCGGCCAAATCTGTTACGCACATTTTGGTGCCTGTGCCATATGTGGCCAATTCCTCATCGCTGGTGGTCGGGGGAGTTAAACAGGAGCCTGTATCTATGGAAACTGTAGAGGTTCCTATTGAAGTAAGTCCATACTACTAATACTATAAAAGGTGCTGATAAAATTGAAAATGAAGAATTTTAGAAAAAATCGACCCGTCTCACAACCAGCTTCGATGGGACTCGAACCCACGACCTTTCGCTTTCCGGGCGACTGCTCTAACCTCTGAGCTACGGAGTCGTTACGAGAAGCGTCGAAATTATCAAATACTTATTACGCGCTGTATAGCCAGCGTTAATTTCAGCAATCTAAAGATATTACTACCCTCTCTAAAATAATAATAATATAATATTATTCTGAGACGGGTCGTTTTTTTCTAAAATAATTCATTTTCAATTTTTTAATAATAAAAATTGCATTGTGAATGAAAAACAGTTTACTAGACGACCTCCGTGGCCGAGTGGTGTACCGGTTTTCATAGTGCCGCTATCTCTAAGAGGTCCAGGGTTCGATTCGATCCCCGGTCTGGTAAATATTGAAATTTAAATTTTCAATATTTTCTCGGGTCTGGGTGTATGAAGTAAAACCCGTCGTTGTTTCCAATTTCCATAATACTAGTGCATAAGTTACTATACTTTGGTATTGGAACAATGTATGCGATGATGGTGTCTAATATTTATTTATTATTATTATTATTTTATTATAGGTGCTGATAAACTTGAACATTCACTTGCAATGAGCGTTCTTGCGAATGTTACATTACAGAAAAATAAACGAGAGCGGTTTGGCGAGCATTCTAACGAGCTTTCTGGCGAGCATTCTAGCGAAAGGACAGTAAATTTGCTTCAAACTTTTTGCCAAGCCGAACTTCTGTCATTGTTTTTAATGAAGAATATTTTTTGACGAGCATCGACTAGAGCGTTCGCTAGAAGGATCATAAAAATGTTCGTAGCGATGTTTGGCTCTATTCTTCGCTCAGTTCGTTGTTCAGTTAGACAAAAGACTTCGAACTTTTTTATATGGAGCCTGGCATACCTAAAGTGCAAGTTGTCAACAAATGCTATTGACAAAATGTCGTAAATTATATACTTTTTGAAATATTTCACTTTGAATGTGTAAAATAAAATTATTTTACATCTTTGAACTGAAATATTTCAAAAAGTATATCATTTATGACATTTTGTCAAAACTATTTGTCGTTTATAATTATTGTTTCGGTTGACTGGCGCATGTTTCATAGGTGTACACCAAAATATTTCATACTTGCACTTTAGGTATGCCAAAAAGGTTCGATGCCTTTTAAAAACGGCGAATGCTCGATGTTCTGTTACAAGTGACTGTTTAAGTCTAACTGTATCGTGTCTTACCCGTGGAACAACCGCGTGGCACAACTGGTTGTGCCTTGAGGAACTGCGATTCCCTTCAGCACAACCAGTTGTCGCGTTTCGTTCGACAGTCGTTTTTTGACAAAATGATATGAATTTTAAAGCAATTTTACCTTTCCCTTCTATTACAGAACAACCAACATAGCGATAATGACCCACTAGCTTCAACGTCTCGCCAACCGGTACAGTCGGCACCACGCCAAACAGACCATTTTGCACGAAGGAGACTTCGGCCAACTCCACCACACAACCAATTTTTAAAGGCGCAATTGGAACTAAACAGTTTGATTAAAGTAAGTATTTTTACTTATTAAGTAGTATAGTAAGTACAGTTTATTTTATCAGCCATTTAATAGAAGAATTTAGAAGAATACTTACTAATACATAATATGTATTTATTTAATTTATCCATTTATTTCAACTAATTGTAGTTGCCTCATAATAATAATACTATTGATTATTGTTACAAAATTTGTCCCATATAATAAATATCTTACATTACTTACATATACATATACTTATATTAATTATGCTACTTGCTGCGACGAACATGAAATTCTTTAGCTTCTTAAAAACTATACTGATTAGTGGTGTAAAAATTCGATAATGGTTTCACTCCGGTCTAAAAAGTTGCTAAAATCATCACGTGATTATAGATAAATTAGATAGATACATTATTTATTTGCAAAGAACATGCACACATTACAGAGATAATTACAAAAAGAAAAAAGGAAAATAGAATATAATTATAGGAAATAAAACAAAATCATATTTAACATCATTTTGTGTGCCGTAGCGATGCAAAATGGCGAAAACTCAGTGGTACTGATTAATGGACAGCCCCTAATCAGCTATAGTGTTTGGTAAGCTAACGAACTTTAAGTTTGTTTACGCGCAGCGGTTTGGAATGGAGTACATAGGGTAACCACTCCTAATTGTTGGCGTTCTACCTTATTGGCACCCTAAAGTTAGGCTCTAAAATCAAGAAAAAAATAGATACTGGTAAACTGGGGTTACTTTGATTCGAGGGGTGACATTGTTAAAAACGCTTTTCTGACTGCATTATGGTTTTCCATTTTTTTTTCAACTGACCTTTGGTAGCCTTAATTAAACTATAGATAGAATGTCCATTTTTTACTTAACTACGAATAATACAGTTTGTAGATTGGATTATAGATAAATTAGCAAAGTAGCCCTATTTTTTCCTAAAGTAACCTCAATCTACACTTAACTCAAGTTCGGTATGCGTTTAAATGTGAAATAGTTTTATACCATTGTACAAAATTGGCCCTTAGTTTTGCGAGCCATTCGAGCTTAACTCTAGGGTGCCAATAATAGAGTGGGTGGGGTAGGCAAGTACCCTATCTTATTGTCTGTAAAACTGCTCAAAGTAAAATGTTTGATTCAGGAATTAGTCGGAGAGGTGCGACGGAGTAACAGTCTAAGAGAGGAGCATCTCAAAATCTTGTAAGTATTTTTATTATTTAACTAGCGGACCCGGCAAACGTTGTTTTGCCATATAAATTTTATTGAACATGAACTTCGTATCACCAAAATCTGCCTGCCATAAATGTCACTTAAAATAGGTAATCCAAAAAGACAAAAACGTCACTGATTACATACTCTTTGACATACCTACTCTTTGGAAGCGGCTATGTAGGAAATGACAGTTGTGTAAAGTACGACAGTTTAACGATTTTATTTACAAAATTACCATATTTATTTTAAAATTTTCCTGAATAAAAAGTAGCCTATGTTACTCTCCAGCTCTCAAATTATCCCCATACCGAAAATCTCGTCGATCTTCTGCTCCGTTTTGACGTGAAAGACAAACAAACAAACAAACAAACAAACAAATAAACAAACAAACAAACACACTTTCACATTTATAATATTAGTATGGATATACAACTTGTAATACTTTTAGCGAAACTGAGAAAATACTTTGTTCAGAATCGAGTACCTATACAGGGTTAATTTTTGAACACCATCCAAATTTTTATGCTCGTCTTAGAATCTGTAAGTGAACAACTTTCTCCTAGAAACATGAGTCGAAATATGGCATAAAGTTTTTGACTCTTCATACAAATCAGACTGATCACGCGATCTATTTGGTATGGGAAGTCCAAAAATTTTTGTCGTCTTTCGACCCATGTTTCTAGAAGAAAGTTGTTCACTTACCGATCTTGGGACGAGCTTAAAAATTTGGATGGTGTTCAAAAATTAACCCTGTAAGTATAATCGATTCCACACATATTTATTAGGAGTTTAAGATTAAAAAAAAAAATGATTTCATTCTTTGCCGCTTCTAAAAATGTTTGTGTCTACTGTCTATTCATTCAATACGCGCGCGACCCGTCACGCCCTCTCTTACGTCATAGTAGAGCTTAAAATCTGTCGGAAAGTCACAGAGACATTATGAGCACGAATATTTTGGAAGTTTCTTTAAAAATCTTTTTTTTTCAATAGTGTTCAGTTCAATTTAGTATAAAATAAATTAGTTGGGGTGTATGGGCTCTTTGCTTATTGCATTAACACGTTGTATAATAATATTATAAAATTATGTTACAACGCCATCATCACATACATCGCTCTAATTAAATACTTGTAGCTTCGAAACAAGATAATTTCAATACAAGTGTCGATACTTTTCATTTGGTACATTCGGTACCAAATTCGGGTTCGACTCTTAATGACCATAATATGATACATTTAGATGGTATCGTCTCATCCTTACTTGCAATTATAAAAGTTATGTTTTTTTTAAGCATTTTTGTGATTGAAAAATTATAATGAAGTATTTAGAAAAAATCGACCCGTCTCACAACTAGCTTCGATGGGACTCGAACCCACGACCATTTGCTATCCGGGCGACTGCTCTAACCATCGAGTGGCGGAGTTTTCTAAATAATTCAATGTAAATTTTTCAATAATAAAAATTGCATTGTTAATGCAAAAAAGTAAAATTTAAATACTTTTTGTGATTGTTAATTTTTTCCATAGGCGTCAAGGAGTGGGGAAGAATAAGCAGAATAAATATTGATACTATACTACTCGAAGAGGTTAAGCAGCTTTCGCAATGGTCGGTCACGGGATGGTGATCAAAAACTTTCATCTCGAGCTCTTTCGTGCTTCGGAAGGCACGTTAAGCCGGTCCCGGCTGCATTTGCAGTCGTTAATACCCACAAATCCGCATTGGGCCCGCGTGGTGGGTCATGGCCCATTCTCCTTATCCATCATTAAATTTCTACGACATTAAATTTCTATCCCCCATCTACTACACAAGTTACACTCCGTCGGCTTTAGATGCTTATTGAGAAATTATTGAAATTATTCACAAGCTATCTTACTGATTGAAAGCAAAGGGTGAAAATCTTAGATATCCTTAGTGTTAAGTGCTCTGTGGCCTTTGGCGTACCACATGGTAGTATTCTGGGAACGACACTCTTTCTAGTGTATTTAAATGATCTCTGCCAGCTTAAACTTAACGGCGGCAAAATTTTCGCGTTTGCCGATGATACTGCCTTTGTAAAAACCTCATACCTCATTTAAAAAATTAAAAATCAGGATCTGAAGTGGTTTGTCAATGGCTACACCGCTACGTCCTCACATTAAACGTACTCAAAACCAAATACATGACTTACGCTTTGAGAACAGACCAATTACCACCTCCGTCACTCCTCATTAAAGCTCATGTTCCCAATTTTCAGGACCATTTCCAATGTGACTGTCCTGACCTTCGTAAATCTTTCATCCCCCAGACCATTATCACGCAGCATTCTCGATTAAGTTATGATCCCGCTCAGTTTAAAGGAAAGCGCAGAAAAGACAAAGTGTGCCTTATAAAAAGAAGACGTACAGCTCTCTCTGACAAATTGTTTTCGTTTCTCGGTCCTTTCCTTTACAATAAATTCAATAAAAAACTTAACATATACTATACCCTATGACAAAATGCCAGTGTAAAAAAGCTGTAACCTATTTATGTTAAATTATGAAGAAACCGAAAGTGCCTTACTGCCGTCAACCTAAAATAGCTACTCATCTTAATCCAGATTCTACTCCCACAACTACTAACGAAAACGTATTTATTGTAATTTTTTTACACAGTAAAGTACTTAATGCGTAAATATCCTAACACACTGAATGTTCTTGCCTTCATAATATGATGATTCTGATTGTGACCGACCCTACACTCACAATAACCACCCGCGAACATACACCCACACACACGCACAACATTGTCTACACTTATTTGCACACACAACACTAAATAAATTACTCTTAGATCAAACACTATTATCGAATTCAATAATATCGCATAATATAATGTAAAATAAGAATTGAAATTTACTTACTATATTCACTTATTATAATAGGTTTAAAATTAGTTTACATTCTATAACATTTACCTAACATGTCAACTTGTGTTATCAGCGGGGGGGACCTGGTGACCTATAATTTCAGGTTTTTAATAAATCTTTACATCATACTGCTCGGTAACTAGGATTTACTAATATGGTAAGAGGCTGTGTAAGTTGGCATGTGCAACACAGTGTATTGTTTAGATAGAACGTTCCATTTTCAAATTACTTTGCAATTCAAGCAGGTGAATGCTTTAATTGTAAAGTAACTTTACCATTCAAGCTATGCAAAACTTCTTGGTCAAACAATATTTTTTTCATAAAATGATAAGAAAACTATTTACTGTAGAAAATGGCGGCATTTCATCGAATTATATGTTTGTTCACTTGCGACGACTGTATTAAAATTTAAAATAAGTACATTTACAAGTTTTTGGAAATAAATATGAATAAATATTTTCTCTCTTATAAAAGAATCATTTTGTCATACCAATATAAATGTTTTATTTACCTCGCATGAATGATGTAAAGTAGAATGCTTACCTCGGTTGTAAGTAGCTATCACACCCTCGAACTATATTCGCCCTCGCTCGCTATGCTCGCTCGGGCGTCTAAAAATCTCGGGTACACTCGATCCATTAGCTCCCTTTGCGAGCTGCGCTCGCACGGTCGCCAAATTGGATCTTGTTCTGTAATAGCTCGCTTACGTTCCTTGTGTAACAAACTACTATTATTAGGCACCAGTCTCTCACAATGATGTCGTAAATAGACTAAGCATTGTAATATTTGTAATTGCTTTTTATTAAGAATAAATTATTGTGAGAGAAAATAAATTCATTTTTATTTTTTAATTTATTTATGATGACAATGACTATACTTTACAGTACGATAAAGGCCTTAGTTTTAAGAATTAAGAGAGATAAGACTTGTTAGTCTTGTGTAAATACTTTTGTTACTAAAACTAAAAATATGTAAGTAATTGTTAAGAGTCGGTACTTTTATTCCTTAGTTAGACTAAGTAAGTATAGCAATAATTATAAGAAAATAAAAGAGGTTTTTGTTTGTATTTTAGTCAGGTGTCAATATTTTTTAAGAGCACTCCTAAAAAATAATTAATATGAAAAAATAAATTTCAAATTATTATTGATCCTGGTTTCATTCATACACCTAGTATGGTCACCTTTATAGCGAATTCATAATGAATATAAATGTATTATTTTTTCGGTCACTTTTTTGTAAACAGTTCTTAAATGTACGGATAGGTTACATTACTCCATTGTTGGCACTCATATTGGCACCCTAGTGTTTAGGCCAAAATTGGCACTTAGTTTTAGCCAATTATTGAAGGAATGCCAACTATAGGGTAGTTTACCCTATTTTGCTGCTACATCCAGAATTACTGCTAAGTTTTTCTTTGAAATCTTGTGCAGTTCCTCAATTCAGAGACACAATTTACAACCTCCCGAATTTAAAGAGAAGTTACTTTATGATCCTTACGGCCCGTTCACGACCCTAGCGAGCGATCTGCGTATTAGTTGGTGCGGCACATTTACTTATTTGATTAGACGTCTGTCGAGAGCGCGCAGTGAATGTGCAAACCGCTCTTCGCGGCCGCTCACAGAGTTTAACCCCAATCAACTAATTGGTTCGTCGATGGTCGAACTACTAGCGATCGAAATTTCACGTTTGACTCAGAGCATCGGGAGATTACTACGCACTGAATTTGCGCGGTGCAGTGCAGTTTCTGAGTTGTAGTGAAAGTAAGCTGAATATTTTGGTTTTGTCATCTATCTATTATAAAGAAGAAAGATTTGTTTTTTTTTTGTTTTTTGTATGTAATGGATAAAGCAGAAAATACTAAGCCGATTTAAAAAATCCTTTCACCGTTAGAAAGCTACATTCTTACCGAGTGACATAGGCTAGGCTATTATTTCATCCCGATATTCCCACAGGAACGGGTACCACGCCGGAAGCCACTAGTATGTAATAGGTACGTACGTACGTTAGCCAAGTTACGCCCGATTCTATCAAATAAATATTTAAAAATACAATCTTTTTTGCAGTGTGAAGAATACGGAAGACCCAGAAAGCCCTCCCTCAAAGAAACGCAAACTGAAAACCGATACCTTTCTATTCGCATGTACAAAGTGCCCGAAAGCTTTTGACAGCAAAACAGGTTTACTAAACCATGTAAGGAGGCATCAAACAGAAAGGCAGTACGTCTGCGCGCTGTGCCAATTGAGTTTCACCACTAACGAGCAGTTAATACAGCACAAAGTCGAGCATGCTGACGAGGACAGGATTTTTCTCTGCAAAACCTGCAAGATGGCTTTTACAAACCACTGCGATTTTTTGATTCACGAAATCTCTCATAGTAAACGTTCATCTTTTAAGTGTGTAGAATGTGAATCGTGGCAAAGTCGCAAATACATAAAAATACATATACAAAAACATTTTGACTTGAAACTAGAGTGTCAAGAATGCAGTAAAACGTACAGGTGGGTGTATAGTGTATACATACATGGTCTAGTGTATACTAGACCATTTACTTGTAATAGAACATAGAGCATTCGCTCTTTTCAATTTTACACTACTGGTACTGATGTAAAAAAAAGATTGTTAAGTCGTTTTGTGAAACATTTAGCTTTATCTTAGCATTCATCAGGCGATGTTAAGTGAAAATAAGGCTGAAGGTGGAAGCGCATTATTCCCGGATTCCTCAACTACTGAGGTACCTAGGTACTTATTGGTTATTTAAATCTCTAACTGCCGAAACGTCAGACTTAGATAACTTCGCGGTAGCTAGCCAGGCGGACTTAATCCTGCCACCACCCGAACCGAATACAATATGTACCCCAATGGGAATGGAACCCGGGACCTCTGGCTCTGATACTGATTGTCTGTAACACTAGACAGAAGCTTTTAAAACTATACTCACTTAACAGGAATGACCAAGCCTTGAAGCAACATATAGTACAAGCTCACACTGAACAGGACAAAGTTGAGTGCGTTGAGTGTGGAAAATTTTTCAAACGTCGGTACTATGAAGTACATTTTTCTACTCATACGGGTGTCAAAAAGTTCCAGTGCTTGTACTGTGGACAAGGTTTCGCCAACAGAAGTGGAAGGTATGCCTAATGCCCCTACTTATCCTACTAATATTATAAATGTGAAAGATTAGATGTTTCTTTCTTAATCACGCCAAAACGGCTGAACGGATTTGGCTGAAATTTGAAGCACAGATACTATGTAGCCTGGAAAGGAGCATAGGCTACTTTTTATCCCGAAAAAATATAACATTCCCGCGGGATAGCGTCGTTTAGTCCGCGCGGGCGAAGCCGCGGGCGGACAGCTAGTTTGTCAATAAGAATATGGCTGTATTAAAAATATTTCATGTTCAGATGTAGACTAAACTATCCTTTTGTTGACACCCGTCCATTATTGGCACCTTAGGGCTTATGTCAAATGGCAAAACTAAGTGCCAATTTTCTACAATACTATTTCACATTTAAATGCATACCGAACTTGAGTAATCTACACCGTTAAATTTTAGTGGTTGATTTCCCGAAAATTACTTGCAGTAATCATCTTCAATTTGTGTTTGTTTGAAACACAAATAAATAAAAATCAGCTGCTCCATATTTATTTTCAAATCAACTCGTTTGAAATGTATGGAACAGCTGTTCTTTCTTTCACGATTTCAAAGTCGTTCCCCATAGTAAAAGTTGTTTGTATTTATGAGTAGGTACTTCAAAAAATTTTCGGGAAATCAACCACTAAAATTTCACGGTGTATTTTTTCCTTGTTTTTGGAATTAAACTCTAGGATCCCAATATTAGGATGGGTGCCAGCAATAGGCCAGGTTACCCTACTCATTGTTAAGTAATTAAATTATTGTTATGTTAATATATATATCATCATCATCATCATCATCAGCCATTTAATGTCCCCACTGCTGGGGCACTGGCCTTCCTTATGGATGAATAAGGAGAATGAGCCATGACCCACCACGCGGGCTCAGTGCGGATTGGTGGGTATTAACGACTGCAAGTGCAGCCGGGACCAACGGCTTAACGTGCCTTCCGAAGCACGGAGGAGCTCGAGATGAAAAGTTTTTGGTCACCCATCCCGTGACCGACCATTGCGAACGTTGCTTAACCTCAACGATCGCAGGCCGAGCGCGCTATCCACTGCGCCACGGGCTCCTCATATATCTATATATATATATATATATATCTATATTTAAATCCCGATTATTTAAATATTTAGTTAAGAAGTGTTTTTACACGGTTAGGGAATATTTAGAATGTAAAATTGACAAGGAACTATAACTATGGACATTAGAAAAATATTGTAATCTTATTTAATATAAATCATTAATCAATGTAACTATAATGATAATTGTAATTATTCTTTTGACCTAAATTTGCTTTCATAACCTATAGGTAATAATTTATGTTATATTCACTCACACGCTTCTGCTAGCAAGACAGACGGACAACATTTTTTATTATTATATCAACCCTGTATACTCTGTTTTCTGTGAATAAATAATTTCATTTCATAATTTCATTTCATTAAGGAGGGTCCATACAAGGCAACATACAAATGAGAAACCATTCACCTGTGACATATGCAACAAGTCTTTCCATCAGAATACGATCTTGAAGCGCCACCGCGAGAGGCACTTGGAACGGACCAAATTCAAATGCCAGCACTGCGATAAAGTGTTTAAAATGATAGAGGGGTTGAGGCAACATGAGAGGTTTGTTTTGTTATTTCAGAGCCTTCGATCAATAATCCTACTTCCCACTATATTAATATTAATAATATTATAAATGTGAAAGTTTAGATGTTTGGATGTTTGTATGTTTGTTACTCAATCATGCCAAAACGGCTCAACGGATTTGGCTGAAATTTGGGACACTGATACTTTGTAGCCTGGAGAGGAACATAGGCTACTTTTTATCCCGGAAAAATGACAGATTTTTTTTTATTTATTCACAACGGGGTAGCACTTAGCCTTCATCACACCTGATGATAAGTGGTGATAAGGCTGAAGGTGGAAGCGCACTACTCCTGGAATCCTCAATAACTGAGGAACTGGCTATCTTATCTCTAACTGCCGGAACACAATAATGCTGAAAACATCATTGTTATGGCGTCAGACTTAGATAAGATGGTGGTAGCTAGCCAGGCGGACTAAGAACAAGTCCTACCACCAACCTATTCCCGCGGGATAACGTCGTGTAGTACACGCGGGCGAAGCCGCGGGCGGAAAGCTAGTCATCAATATCAGCCATTTAACCGCCAATTAAGCCATTAACTAGATGACCGGTTTGTATAAAAAACGGCCGAACAAATAAGAGCGCACTTAAAAGGTGCGATCTTACTTTTTAACGTATTTATGACGTAAGAAGATAAAAAATTCGAAACATTTATTACACTTTTCTCCGTTTAAATAAAAGTCGATGCCAATATTTGAGTTTTGTTTTAGTTGGTCAGGCGATATCTGTGGATTGTTGATCGAAGCTTAGAGCCTAGCACACCGCGTATTTTAAGCATGCCGTTAAAAGGCGCGCTGTGATCTAAGCTATGCTTTTGTGACGTTTTATTTTAAAGGGAATTATATAATAAGTAAGTAAATATTGGACACAATCACATACATTGTTCCAATGCCAAAGTGTAGTAGCTTGAGCTGAGCACTAGTGTTATGGAAATTGGAAGCTACGATGGGTATTACCACAGATAATATAATACTATACTAGTGTATTACCCTACCACATACACCCAGACCTGAGGAAATATTGAAAAGTTCGTTTTCTTCAAAATTTGTATTACAAAAAGCCACTAACTAGCCTCAGAAGCAGCCTTTTAGACGGAGCGATTCAGCTACCGAAGGCTTGGCAAAGCATTGGACCGAATTCCCAAGGTTTTGACTTGCAAGTCCTATCCGAAGATGTACTTGTTTATTTTTATATAATTTCATTGTGCATGCTTAAATGTAATTTAAAACTTGTTTGTCTTATCTGAATAAATATTAGGGTAAACATTCCTATTGTTGGCACCCCTCCTACTTATTGGCACCCTGAAGTTTAGCTCGAATGACACAACTAAGTGCCAATTTTGAACAATATATTAAGTATACTAATATTTCACATTTGAATGCAGACGGAACTTGATTAATCTACTTTTTCTATAGGGTGCCAATTATAACCCCGGGGGTTTTAGTGGGTTCAAGCCCCACACAACCCCCTCGTTTTCTCTGACGGGGAGTATGCGAAGGCATTTCCCTCGGGCAACAACAAAATAGGGTGACAATAATGGGTTGGGTTGGGTGCCAAAATAAGACAATTTGCCCTATACTTTTCTTCCTTTCTAGGTTTCACAAAAGAGAGAATATATACTTCTGTCCGTTATGCGAGAAGCCGTGTCAGACGAAACAGTGTTTAAGATCACACATGGCACATAAACATTCCACCACGAAATCGTTTAAATGTGGACTATGTGATTTGGGCTTTAAGACCAGTTCATGCTTGAAGAAGCATAACAGGACTAAAATGCATCAAAGAGCATCTTACGGTGCTAAGTGTAAAAATGAAAGTTAAAGATGCTTTCAGAAGAAATTAGGATAAAAAAAAACGATTTATGATCAACGCACACATCCCCCCGAACGCGTCAAACAAGCCGAACGAAAAAAGTCTTTATATGAAATCCTTCGCAATCGTCCCCCACTGTTTGTCAACCACTGGGCACAAAAGGAAAAATTAGGTAAGGTTTCCCCCCTGTTTTCTTGTGGTCCCATGATTTTGTCCCATTAATGGGACCACGAGGGATAACTATTTCTCGTGGCCCCATTATAATTTAATGGGACCGCGAGAGAGTACTGTTTTTCGTAGTCCCATTATCATCTAAATTTGTGGATCCCTCCTTCCTATACCTATATATTTCCTGCATAGACAAACTTTTTGGATTGTGTAGTGAAGTCGATGATAAATAAATGAAAATGTTATAATGTATATCATACAAATACATAGAAACCAATAGCGGCGCGGGAGTCATGTCGCGTGCGGTTGTTGTTTAACGCCGAGTAAGAATTTACACCTTAATGGTAGAAAGGGACCATCAAACTGAACTATGGGACCAACTCTGAAATCACGAAAAAATCAGCTGTTTCATACATTTTTATATTTTCATTTTCAATCAAACTTTTGTATGAAACAGCTGATTTTTTTTCGCGATTTCCGAGTTGGTCCTGTAGTAAATGTTGTTCAGTTTGATGATCCCTTATCTATCATAATTATTCTGGTTTAGCTATTAATTCTGTTACACATTCTAGACAGGAGGGTATTTCCACAACCGTAAATAGTAATGGGACTACGAGAAATAGTAAATCTTTTGTAGTCCCATCAAATGGTCAAAATCCTGGGAGCACAATTTTAATGGGACCACGAGAAATAGTTATCCCTCGTGGTCCCATTAATGGGACAAAATCATGGGACCACGAGAAAACGGGGTTTCCCCGATGTCCCCCTGTGGTGCACAAACGGTGGGGATAACGGGAATGAAGCCATACAGATGGTGGGAATCTACTTTGCTTTATACTATGATTCATGTAGGTATGTTTATTAACTTTATTTTATTTTAAGTCTATTCCTAAAGAATAATTTAGATTTACTTATAGAATAATGTTTAATTAAAAGTAAGTAATAAATTGACCTTCCTATCAAATATGTAGTTGTAGTTAAATAAGTTAAATACTTACTAATACATTGATTATTTCACAAAAAAAATGTTTCATTTGACGACTTAAGAACACAGAAATATATTGGAATATAAAAAATTATATAGTAGAGTGCACGCCAGATAAGTCTGCGCGCGGTCGAAATCAAATATTACCTAATTATTTACGTTAATCTTAGACCAAAAAATGTACTGTAACTAGCGCCAACAATGCCCCAGTCGCGCGCAGAGTAATCTGACACGGACTCTACTAGCTGATCCGGCGAACTTCGTACCACCACAGAATATATAATAGTACTGGTGGCCTACCACAAACTCTTATAGCAGTTATTTTTAAGTTGAGAGAGTGAGACGCTGCTATACACGCCGTATAGCGGCGTCTCACTCTCTCAACTTAAAAATAACTGCTATAAGAGCTTGTGGTAGGCCACCTGTACCACCCTCAGAACAATAACTAGCTTTAGTTATTGTTCTGAGGTACCCCCTTAATCCTTATCGACAGCACGCCACCTACCGGGTCCAATTGTAAATCTAAACCATTCTCGAATCACCTGAAGCCACCCAAAAAAAATCATTAATATCGGTCCAGCCGTTTAGGAGGAGTTCAGTTACATGCACAGAAGAAATAGGTATACGGGGTATACCTATATACAGGATGTTTTTCTATAAGTGCAATACCTCTTAGGTGGTGATTGTACTCATAAATATGAACAACTTTTACTATGAGGCCAACTCTGCAACTTCACAAAAAAAATCAGCTGTTCCATACATTCTGGTCAGGTAGGTATTAACAAATTGTATGAAACAGCTGATTTTTTTTGTTGAGTTGCAGAGTTGGCCCCATAGTAAAAGTTGTTCATATTTATGAGTACAATCACCACCTAAGAGGTATTGAACTTATAGAAAAACACCCTGTATATAAAGATAAACCTAAGCTGCCCCATTTTGGCACCCCTCTTACTATTGGCACCTTAGAGTGTAGCTCCAAAAAAATAGTTAAGTCAAGCTCGATAGGTATGCATTAAAAATGTAACACTTTATTAATGGGCGATTTTCTGAAAGCTCAGTCACTAGATGGCGCTGTCCCACCTATGCAGTTAGAAGGAACGGAACGTTATAAATTTTACTTTGACGCGACTTTTTTACGTTAAACGGAACGTCAGACAGATGTTATTTATTTACCTAAATCTTTAATTTTACCTATTTCGTTTCTGTTCCTCACAGTAGTACCTACTTATTTAATATATTATTAGTTTCCTTTGGGTTTTTAAAAAGTAATTAATTTAAATATGTTTCATACCAAAATATACCATAGACATGTACATACTTATTCAACGCCATCTAGTGAAGCAATGAGCGATTTTCTGAGAGGCCATTTAAAAAAAAAAAGCTTCCAATTGCTTCACTAGATGGCGTTGAATAAGTATGTACATGTCTATGGTATATTTTGGTATGGAACAAATTTAAATTAATTACTTTTTAAAAACCCAAAGGAAACTAATAATATAATAAATAAGTACTACTGTGAGGAACAGAAACGAAATAGGTAAATTTATAGATTTAGGTAAATAAATAACATCTGTCTGACGTTCCGTTTTACGTAAAAAAGTCGCGTCAAGGTAAAATTTATAACGTTCCGTTCCTTCTAACTGCATAGGTGGGACAGCGCCATCTAGTGACTGAGCTTTCAGAAAATCGCCCATTGGAAGCTTTTTTTTTTTAAATGGCCTCTCAAAAAATTGCTCATTTCATGGTCAATAACACTAAGTTATTATATAGTACTAGGTCTTATGGCGATATTTCGTCGGAAAGCTGCACTTTGTGATAAAAGGAAAGCCACTTTGCACAGTGATACTACAATTTGTAGTATCACTGTGCAAAGCGGCTTTCCTTTATCACAAAGTGCAGCTTTATTCCATAAGACCTAGTACTAATACGGGGTTGGGTTTAGAAATAAGCTCCCTCGTTCTGGGAAAACTGACACCGTAGGGGGCTCAGGGTGTCTTACTGAGACCCCTGATATCGATTTTGGTTGCCGGAGAGGTACCTACGTATTTTTTTTATCTTTTTCAATTGCTATGTTTTTGTGTGAAACGAAACGAAAAACAACACGGAAAAGTAAACATTAACGTGAAATGAAACGTTTCCTGTCAAAAATGACTCAGAGGAGAAACGTCATTTACGTAGTAAAATTTAACTTTTACCTTATCTGTGGTCATGCCGCCATTTTATGTTGTGTTCTGTGTGCGTGTCATTCGAATTCGATTGTGATTCGATTGCTTCCTTATTACGAGTCTACGCGAATGTGTGGAAACAAATTAATGTGTGTTTTTTATAATTAGTGACAGAACCGAAATGGCACGGGGAAGCAGGGGGGCGCAGCCCCCCGTCATGAAAAAAGCCTAAAGAGTTCATTAGGTTATGTTAGGTTACTATGGTGACCAAAAACGCGCGAGCCGAGCGAGCGGAGCGAGCGTGCTGCGGCAGCGGCCGGCGAAGCGCCAGAAACGACATTTTTTTACATACCTCTCCCTTTCCCCACCTGTTTTTAGCCTCCCTTCTGCAAATTTTTTGTTTTGAGGTTAGGTTTACAAAAAAAAATATTTCTCGAAAACTACGCATCTCCGGCAGATGGGGGTTGCAGGAGGGGGGTCGTACGTCTCTCCCCTCTCCTCCCACCCCTCAGCAAACCCCTGTCGAGGGAGCTTATTTCTAATATTTTACCCTAATACGAATAGCGGGATTATGGCGTTTGCAACTGGCCGAAATATCGAGGACTACAACAAATCAATGAAAACATAGTATAAATCCCGTTTTTCATAATACTTAGGTACTTAATTGCAATATTGTTTTAATATTCTTCATTTTCACTTAGTTTTGCCCATGAAGTTTGACTTAATACTCTGACCTCAGTATTAAGTCGAACTTCATGGTTTTGCCATTCGAGCTAAACTCCCTGGATGCCAAAATACGCGAAGGAATAAGGATGCCAAGCCAACAATAGGGATAGGGCAGTCAGTTCAGTACACTAGCACACTACACCCACACACCCACACCACAGGGTGACGTCCAAATGGAGTGCGTCCAATTGGAAGTACTCTAGATTGAGGGCTCATTGACATACTTCCATTTGGACGCACTCCGGCTCCGTTTGGACGTACGCGTTGTCACGTTGAGACACTGTTCAGTCAGACAACAACGGCGGGAACCGCATGGTTAAACACGCGATTTTGGTTACACTGTTCGCTCAGTACCTAACTTGTAAAATATTGACAGCAGTGTAACCAAAATCGCGTGTTTAACCGCGCGGTTCCCACCGTTTGTCTGAACTGAACAGACACTGAAGCTAAGAATCGATTACCCAATCGGTAGTATCTGATAAATCGATTGAAGTAGTATATAAGTACGACATAAGTTCATAAGCATATAATATAAGTTAAGAGTTCATAAGTGGAGAATGGAGGTGTCGTACGTCAGATGGCCGATCCGATCTATCTAGGCCGACAGGCGACCTGACCGTTTGTGGGCTCCTTTCGAGTTTAAACCGGTCAAAATGGTTGCCTCTATCCAGAAGGTAGATAAGAAATCGTTGAGTAGGTAGTTCAATAAAAAAAATTGTATATATCTACAAAATATTTTGAATTACATTACAGTCGTCACAAATTAAGATGCCCGTTTTGACACATGGTAATGACCCTAGAATGTAACTTGTTACGAAAACCAAAAAATCAAATATATGCTGATTACTTATCAAAGGTGTATGAAAATAATATGTTACATTTTTGAAAGCATCATAAATTAAGGCAAAGTGTATTCCTCGTATTATTTTTGAGTTTATTCTAAAGTAAACGCAGATTCAATGAACTACGAAACGTCTCGAAAAACAGTTACGTTCTCAGTCTTTATTTTTTTAAATACTAGTGTTGTAACCGTTGTGTGCAGGATTTCTCCAGCTTCATTCAATTTAATCGAAATAATCGTTATAAACACTTTAATAGATTAATTTGTAATATTGATCTTTTTGTGTGAAAACTAGATTGGTGCTTAAGCATTAGTGAAATTATGAATTGGCAACAATGATTTCGATAAAACGGTTTCTAGGCAAACGCAAACTTATCCAAGGAGGACGTTTCAAATGAACCGAACGAAAAAAAAAATTCTTTAAATAAAACCTAGACAACCTTGCACACCTTACGCATCGGATCGGACAAGCGTGCGTTTACCATAAGCGGCCTGTACACGTTGGTCCAACCACTGGTCAATACATCGTACATTGACACTTTTGAACGAACAAGACGTTTAAAAAGGTTCTTTCGAAAGTGTTAATATACGACGTATTGGCCATTGGTTGGGCCAACGTGTACAGGCCGCTTTAATAAGTAATGTGGCTACTCTATGACCATATCTATGCTGTGAGCTGTAGTTAAAATACTTGCACTTTTATAGCCAACGCGCACTTGTGATTTTTTGTCGACCGATAGTTTAGTCGGAATCGTAATACGATCGTGCGTGATCAAACTGTCGTCGGCTGATAGTTTGGTTTGAGAACCTGCGAGCACTTGTGATTTTAGTCGATCGATAGTTTAGTTGAATCCGGGCGCGCGCTCACATAGTCCTTCATGCACAGGCCGATATTTGTATAACTGTAACTTTATCTATAGTTGTAGTAACTATTGGCCAGTCATTTTCGATAGTTCAATACTGAATGCGGAGTCTACCGATAGTTGGGCGATATTTTAGTTGAATGCAGTGCGCGCGCTCACATTGGTAGTTCTTCATGCACATTACCACCCGACCGATAGTTGTGCGATAGTTTGATCGTACAACTATCGACCAGTCATTTTCGATAGTTTGATCGGTCGATAGTTTAAGCGCACTGACGATTGCCAGTGCCATATAACTCTATACTGAATCAGAGAACGACCAAACTATCGCCCGATTAAAAATCACAAGTGCGCGTTCGCTCTTATATAAATTATGCAATTTAAGTGTATTCGATTCAAGTTTATATAACATGAAAGGTCAATTTATACTTTAATAATATGTTTATTAAAAGTATAAGTACCTATATAGGAAGTTTAACATTTTATAATAATAACTTTAGTCTTAATCCACATAATTTGCAAACCTACTATAATCGATTAGTTACTCAGAATCTTAATCGATTAATCGCGAGAATCGATCACAGACTCGTATGGTTACATGCCTAATCACGTCAATTTGGCATGTGTCAAAACGGGCATCTTATTTTGTGACGACTGTAATCTAAATCGATCGACTAACGGCCATTATTACTAATTAGACATCACTATTGGCATTTAATGAGTGCTGCCATATAATATATATCTTCCCTATTTTAAGTATTCTTATTGGTTTATGTCAAAAGTAAAATATTTTTTATGTTCAAATAACAGAAGCAATAATATGGTTGTTTAGAATTCAATGTGTTAATAAATCACGTTTAAACTGTTTTATTATTGCCTTAATCATAATACATCTTTGTGAGTGTTAGTTATGATAACATTATCGAAGTCGATTTCTCGTCCGTAAAAATAAGCGGTTGTTAATGGCAACAACGAACGACACGAAATAAAAAAAAATAAGACAAGTAAATATTTTTCGTGTTCTATGCATTTTTATTAAAAATTTATTAATTCCGTGTTATTCATGTGTGTAAGTGATAAAAATAAGTAGTGTTAAAGACAATGGATCGTTTAAAACGCAAAACGGTATCATAAAGTCGTGAAAAAGCACAAGTAAGTAGTGAATATGGATGTTATTGTTTCTTACCATCTTCTAACCTTTTTCGGCAAAAGTTCGCGCGCTTATTGTGTTTTGAATAGTTCTTAGCACTTTTATTGGGTTTGTTAGCTGTTTTCTTTCACAAGAAGTCCCAAAAAATCGATATCGTATTAATTATCATGCGAGACTATTCTGAAACTGTCCTAGTGAGTTTATATCGCGTTGTTAATGCAAAATAGACTGTCTGTCTTAGGGAATAGGGTTGAAACGGTTGAAATTGTAAAGCGCCGGTTCAGTCTCCAGAATAGGGATGTGGAACAAGTTACTAAAACTCGATGGTTTTTTTAGATTTTGGTGTAATGGAAATTATAAGTTGATAATTTTTCCAATTTTATTATTTAATTTCAACTTAGTTTGAACTTACAATCTCATTTTTTGCCAATATTTTGCCACTTGGTGCCATGGTTAACTGTGAGAACTTTACATTTGGTAGCTTAATCTATTATAAAGTACCTACTTAGGTAGTTATAATTATAATATTGTATCATATCTATACTAATATTATAAAGAGGAAATCAATGTATAAAGACAGCCGACCGACAGTTGGTTGCGGTGGTTGAGGGTTCCGGGAGTAGTGCGCTTGCATCTTCATCCTTATCACCACTTAACATCAGGTGTGATGGAGGCTAAATGCTAACCCGTTGTGGATAAAAAAAATGGTTAATTTAATTTAATTTATTTATTCATTATACTTGTACACTTACAGATTAAAAATCCAAGTCGTCTACAAGCTAGAATTACAACTAATTAACACACAATAATTTATAGTATAGTAATATTTAAAAAGTCAATTACATACACTTTTTTAAAACAATAGGTACATTGAAAAATCATAGAATTTAATAATCGGAAATAAAATCTAAAATCAATGTCGGAAGAATGGTCAAATAAATATTACAAATTAATGTCAAAATTAAAGGTACAAACAATAAATTAAAAAACATACAAACATTACAGAATCAATACAATGTCAAAATATGATACTTACATTTTATTTATGTCTTTGGCAGTGATAAGTCAGAGCATTTTAATAATTACCATTTTATTTATGTCACAATGCTATTCAAATATAAACGAAATTTATTAATTATATATCCTAAATGGTCACCAAAAAGTCAATATCATTGTGTTGAGCAAGCAAGTCTCCCAAGCAGCGCAGTGCAGTGTTGGTAGGCGCATAGTCGTTAAGTAAGTTTATGAAGTGCTTTCGATTAATATGAATGAACTAGCACTCCGCTCGCAACTTCCTCTGCATGGACCCCCTTTTTTACCCCTTTAGAGAGGGAATTTCCAAAAATCCTCTCATAGTGCTCCCTTACACTCCCTAAGGAACATACATGCCAAATTTCAGCTTCTTGCACCCAGTACTTTTGGCTGTGCGTTGTCTGTCAGTCAGTTGGTAACGCAAGAAATACCATATTATATTAAAAGACAGGTACTTACCTAACTTTTTGTAGGCAATCTATATGTATCTTTTCATTTGGTGTATTAATTTCATGTATTGATAAATTTAAAATCATCATCAGCCTATTAACGTCCACTGCTGGACATAGGCCTCTCCAAGATTTGTAATTTGTAAGAGTATGCCATCGAACATGATCACTTATAATAATTTTTATTATTAAATTATTATCATTTTCCTTTTGCAGTAAACCCATCATCATGGTGAAATGTTGTGTGGATGGGTGTAAAATTACATCCAAAAAAGATGTAAAATATTTCAAGTAAGTAATTTATAATATAATGACTATCATATGCCCACAACTTCGTTTACATGAGTTCCTTGTTGTGTTTCCATATAAACTTCCCTGGATAATTCCAGTAGGGGGAGGGGGGGGGATGGGTTTGACGGAGAGAGATAAAGAAAGCATATTTATACTTCTATACTAATATTAAAAAGAGGAAATATTTGATTGTTTGTTTATTTGCATAGAATAAGTTCCAAAACTACTGGACCTATTTAGAAAATTTTTTGATCATTAGAAAGATACATTCTTCCCGAGTAACATAGGCTATATTTTATCCCAATATTCCCACGGGAACAGGTACTAGGTGGGTAAAACCGCGAGGATCCACTAGTTAGTTATAATTTATATTGTCGGGCCAAATTTTCTAAAGCTTATGTCCTTATCAATCGTCTTAACTTTCTCTGCATCGAAATTCATCAATTTAAGGTAAGTACTAAGTAGTTTCAGAGTGAAAACAACAGCTCATTTGTACCAAGCAAAAAGTTTTTAATGCTTTTGGAAAAAAAAAACAAGAAAAACAGCATTAGACATTTTTTTATACAGCTTATGCTCGAAAATTAGACCCTATTAAGAAACAAAATAATCAAGAAATTATACATACTTTATTACAGAAACTATACAATACAAAATTGAGAACAACATTTTGTTTTGTATAAGGTGAGCTGTCATAGGACCCATATACTAAATAGTACAGAGTATAGTATAGTGGAAAGGATGAATATAAAAAAAATGCATTACCTTCTTTTTTCTTCCATGTGAATGATTGTGATAGATCAGACGACGTTGGAACCAGCCCCCTGATTCACAAACAGTCGGAAACGGTATCGGATTCGAATTCTGTGCTTTCTCTTTGTCTATTCTATAGTGAGTGACAGAGACAGTGCATACATTCCGCTGTCGGCAGCGTTCCCGACGGTTTGTGAATCATAGGGCAAGAATCAAGAATGTTTATTTGCAGAGTGATCTAAGTGACATTTTTACAATTCTTGAGTTTGATTTTTTTAATAATAAAAATTGCATCAATTTCAGCATCATAATTTTTCACCAATCTACTCAGGTTTCCAGGGAGCCGTTCCCTCCGACAGAAGTGGGAGTCCGTCCTCAAGATATCAGGGAAAAAGTTAAATGGGGCTTCAGTTTGCAGTCGCCATTTCACTGCTGAGGACTACAGCTTTGTGAGGGGCAAAATGAGGTTGAAAGCCGCAGTGGTGCCTACCGTGTTTGCTATGGAGGTAAGTTAGTTAAATGTGGCTTCAGTTTGCAGGCGCCACTTCACCTACTCACTGTGGTGGCTACCGTGTTTGTTATGGAGGTAAGTTAGTTAAATGGGGCTTCAGTTTGCAGTCGTCACTTCACCTACTCACTGTGGTGGCTACCGTGTTTGTTATGGAGGTAAGTTAGTTAAATGGGGCTTCAGTTTGCAGTCGTCACTTCACCTACTCACTGTGGTGGCTACCGTGTTTGTTATGGAGGTAAGTTAGTTAAATGGGGCTTCAGTTTGCAGTCGTCACTTCACCTACTCACTGTGGTGGCTACCGTGTTTGTTATGGAGGTAAGTTAGTTAAATGGGGCTTCAGTTTGCAGTCGTCACTTCACCTACTCACTGTGGTGGCTACCGTGTTTGTTATGGAGGTAAGTTAGTTAAATGGGGCTTCAGTTTGCAGTCGTCACTTCACCTACTCACTGTGGTGGCTACCGTGTTTGTTATGGAGGTAAGTTAGTTAAATGGGGCTTCAGTTTGCAGTCGTCACTTCACCTACTCACTGTGGTGGCTACCGTGTTTGCTATTGAGGTAAGTTAGTTAAATGGGGCTTCAGTTTGCAGTCGCTAATTCACCTACTCACTGTGGTGCCTACCGTCTTTGCTATGGAGGTAAGTTAGTTAAATGGGGCTTCAGTTTGCAGTCGCCACTTCACTTACTCACTGTGGTGGCTACCGTGATTGCTATGGAGGTAAGTTAGTTAAATGGGGCTTCAGTTTGCAGTCGCCACTTCACCTACTCACTGTGGTGCCTACCGTGATTGCTATGGAGGTAAGTTAGTTAAATGGGGCTTCAGTTTGCAGTCGCTAATTCACCTACTCACTGTGGTGCCTACCGTATTAGCTATGGAGGTAAGTTAGTTAAATGGGGCTTCAGTTTGCATTCGCCACTTCACCTACTCACTGTGGTGCCTACCGTGTTTGCTATGGAGGTAAGTTAGTTAAATGGGGCTTCAGTTTGCAGTCGCTAATTCACCTACTCACTGTGGTGCCTACCGTATTAGCTATGGAGGTAAGTTAGTTAAATGGGGCTTCAGTTTGCATTCGCCACTTCACCTACTCACTGTGGTGCCTACCGTGTTTGCTATGGAGGTAAGTTAGTTAAATGGGGCTTCAGTTTGCAGTCGCCACTTCACTTACTCACTGTGGTGGCTACCGTGATTGCTATGGAGGTAAGTTAGTTAAATGGGGCTTCAGTTTGCAGTCGCTAATTCACCTACTCACTGTGGTGCCTACCGTATTAGCTATGGAGGTAAGTTAGTTAAATGGGGCTTCAGTTTGCATTCGCCACTTCACCTACTCACTGTGGTGCCTACCGTGTTTGCTATGGAGGTAAGTTAGTTAAATGGGGCTTCAGTTTGCAGTCGCTAATTCACCTACTCACTGTGGTGCCTACCGTATTAGCTATGGAGGTAAGTTAGTTAAATGGGGCTTCAGTTTGCATTCGCCACTTCACCTACTCACTGTGGTGCCTACCGTGTTTGCTATGGAGGTAAGTTAGTTAAATGGGGCTTCAGTTTGCAGTCGCTAATTCACCTACTCACTGTGGTGCCTACCGTATTAGCTATGGAGGTAAGTTAGTTAAATGGGGCTTCAGTTTGCAGTCGCCACTTCACTCTCACTGTGGTGGCTACCGTGTTTGCTTTGGAGGTAAGTAAGTTAAATGGGGCTTCAGTTTGCAGTCGCCACTTCACTCTCACTTTGGTGCCCTACCGTGTTTGCTATGGAGGTAAGTTAGTTAAATGGGGCTTCAGTTTGCAGTCGCCACTTCACTCTCACTTTGGTGCCCTACCGTGTTTGCTATGGAGGTAAGTTAGTTAAATGGGGCTTCAGTTTGCAGTCGCCACTTCACCTACTCACTGTGGTGCCTACCATGTTTGCTATTGAGGTAAGTGTTAAGGTCCGTTTATAACTACCAGCGCGAAACGTGACGGACACCGCACAGAAAACAGTTTTGTTTGACGGCTCAGCTCGTACGCTATAGGTGTGAAGTGAATACGTCTATTTACATGGTATAAATATTATTTTTGTCTGCCACGCTCAATGTCTACAGTTTTATTAGGCAATTTCCTGGCAACTGTAATGGATCGCCTTTAAGGTTTTATAGGAAGTACTTTCCCTTTTCGCTGACGCATCCTGTCTTCCTGCCTCAACATAATACACTCTATGTGACGCTGATAAAACCTTAAAGGCGCTCTTACACGGGCAACTAGAATTGCTCAATTTCTGTCAATCCCCGCCAAACATGACGTCACGATCACGAACACATCGAACAATTAAGAGCGATGGCAAAATGTAAAAATGTAGCAACCTGTGGCTGAGACACGGTTGCAAAGTATCTTAGCCGCTTTGCTGAGAAACTTTGATAGCAAATAGTAATTTGATGACTATGATATGAAATTAGAAAAAATCCGTCCTTGATGAGTTTCTTGCCCGTTTTTCTTGTAATAAGGGCTTATGAACCAATGGCGTAGCTTCTTTAGCGTCCATTTATTCTAATTATTAATTTTATAGAATAAGTCAATAATATTTTATAAATTTCCATTATTGACAGGTAAAAAATAATAGTATTACAAACAACATTCCTACTAATGAAGATATAACAGATGAAACTAAAGACCTTTCTCCTGAAAGAGAGAAAGAAAATGATACAGATAAAGAGATGACTGAATCAAATGATTCTCCTATGAACCATACAACTCCTGAAGACCCAACTCTAGCTCCAGATAAACCTGCAAATAAAGATGTTTCACCTACGAGAACTGAATCAAATGATTCTCCTATGAACCAAACATCTCCTGAAGACCCAACTCTAGATCCAGATAAACCTTCAAATAAAGATGTTTCACCTACAAGAATTGAATCAAATAATTCTCCTATGAACCATACATCTCCTGAAGACCCAACACTAGATCCAGATAAACCTTCAAATAAAGATGTTTCACCTACGAGAACTGAATCAAATGATTCTCCTATGAACCATACATCTCATGAAGACCCAACTCTAGATCCAGATAAACCTTCATGTAAAGATGTTTCACCTACAAGAGAGAGTTCCCAACAAGAAGATAGACTTTCAAATGAAGAAACAACTTTAGAAACAGATAAATCAATTGACAAGGATATGTCCCCTGTAAATGACACATTAAAAACTAATGGAGAAACAGAAACAGTAGAAAAAGACCTTACAAAAGATAAATTAGACCCAGAAAAAGATATTACTAAAGATAAAATTGATAGTGATGAAAAAGATAGTTGTGACACTAAAATAAGTAATAATTTAGATAGTAGTAGTAGTAAACCCAGTGATATAAATAAAGTGTTAAGTGTGGCTGAGAAAAAAGATAGCAAGAAAGATGCTAAAACAACTAAAACGATAGACAATAAAAATGAAAATGGATCCATAGATGAGAATCAAGATATTGAGGAACTGTTGACCGATTATCGTATTTATCAGAATAATATACATAGAATTGAGAATGAAATCACTGTGGAGATTGAACCGGAAAACGAGATGGACACTTATGATGGAGGTAAGTTAAAACAATGGGGACAAACAGGCAAAGCTTTTTGTAGATGGCACTTTTGTGTACTGAGGTATTTATTATTGAAAAAAAAAACGATTAGTTATTGTCTGCTTGCTGCCTGACCTTGAAAATGTACTTTGTATATGGGAAGAGAAAATTACGAATTGATAGAGCGTTAAGCATTTCAAACATTCGAGGTAAGATTCCATTTTCGTTAGTTTATTTGAGATTCATTTGGTGTAAAATTTATGGTCTCTCACCGAAAAAAACTCACCGAAAAAAACTTGCCGAAAAAATCTCACCGAAAACTTTTCTCATCAAAAAAAACACCGAAAAAAACTCACCGAAAACTTTTCGTCGCAGGGATATTGTCGGCTATCGTAAAAAGGAAACAAAAAGCGAGTTTGCCTTGAAAGTCCTGTAGAACACATGATACTGATAGTTTAGAAATTTCAAAAAGCGCTTTGATGCGCTTCGCAATCGCCTTAAATCGTGGTACATTTTTTTTCACACCACAGAACCAAGAGATTTTTCGGTGAGTTTTTTTCGGTGAGTTTGACTGGATCCAAAATTTATAGGGCACTAAACTGAGGTATTTAGACCAGAATCTGCCATACAGTTTGCGATCATTAAGCGACAGTAACGCTGTTCGAAGATGTTATAAATAATATTTACTAGCTCTTGGCGAACAGACTATAGTATAGTCAAATATAGAAATACGGATTTTTTTATATTTTTCTTATTTTTTTAGATTTGCCACATAACGCTGACCCAGTGTTTATTGAATTAGCCGTTGATAAAGGTAATATATTTTTTTATAAGTACTATTATTGTAAATAAATAATTAAATATTTTCTTACAATCACACCAAATATGTAGTAAAATTTTAAGAACTTGATAACGGATAAATATATACTTAAATACTTTTTTGTTTGTAAATACATACTTAATATACTTACATAGAAAACACCCAGACCAACACAAATAGATATGTTCATGCAAATATTTGTCTTGTTCCGGAATCGAACCTGAGACCTCTGTCGCAGAAGGCAGGTAGTTTACCCCTGCGCCAAATCGGTCGTCAAATTAAAAAGGGGGATAAAATTATAAAGGCGGAAGATTTGATTGTTTGTTTGTATGTTTGCAAAGGATAAACTAAAAAACTACCTGCTGGACCGTTTTTTTTTTCATTTATATTTTTATATCTTCGATCAACAATAACACCTAGGTCTAGATACATAGTTGGAGTGTCAAACACGGCTGAGAAAATAAGCGCCCACTGAGTCACTTGAGCTTATATTTATAAGTATTTCCTGTCATTTATGACATAAGATCGTACATTATTAATCTTTTTTCTCGGCCATAAAAAGTATTGGTTTAGTTCGTGAACCTTCATCTAGTACTATAGTCATAGAATAGCTATTCAAATAACCAAATAGATTATTATTAGCTAATAACCAGCTATAGTCCCACATTCCTATCTGTTACGGTGACATCCGTGACAGAGGAGCCACACGAAATTAGCTGTCAAAATGGACTGTCGTATGAAAACTGTTTTAGTTCCAAAGATTATCACCGAAACAGAAAATGTTGTCGCACTGTATTGTTTGTTTTTTTTTTTTTTTTTTTTTTTTTGTTTTGTTTGTTTTGTATTGTAAAAACCTTCCGTGGGACTTAGGGAACATATGAAATTGAGTTTTGCGCTTAGCAACATTCATTTTTATTTATTATATAGAAGATGTGTCTTATTCAGAATCAGCAAACGACTGCCTGATGGTCCTAGAAAGCGTGCAGGTGGAAATCGACCCTAACATGTTACTCGAGAACCAGGAGTTCGAGGTCGCGTCCGATGACCTCGACGGCGATGATGACGACGAAGTCGAGATCAAGGAAACTCAGGGGCCGTAAGTAGTTCTTTTATGATTTGCTTGTTATAAATTATTATTATAATTAAAACTTTTATTTCAGGCGATAACACTCATCTATATATATAAAAATGAATCCCTATTTCCCTTGGTCACGACATCACGCGTGAACGGCTGGACCGATTTGGCTAATTTTGGTCTTGAAATGTTCGTGGAAGTCCAAGGAAGGATATAGGGGTAGGGTAGGGGTAGGTTAGGGGTAGGGTAGGGGTAGGGAAGGGGTAGGGTAGGGGTAGGGTAGGGGTAGGGAAGGGGTAGGGTAGGGGTAGGGGTAGGGTAGGGGTAGGGTAGGGTAGGGGTAGGGTAGGGGTAGGGTAGAGTTAGGGTAGGGTTGGGTAGGGGTAGGGATAGGGTAGGGATAGGGGTAGGGTAGGGGTAGCGTAGGGGTGGGTAAGGGTAGCGTAGGGGTAGGGTAGGGTAGGGGTAGGGTAGGGTAGGGGTAGAGTGCGGGTAGGGTAGGGTGGAGTAGGGGTAGGGTAGGGTAGGGGTAGGGTAGGGTAGGGGTAGAGTGCGGGTAGGGTAGGGTGGAGTAGGGGTAGGGTAGGGTGGAGTAGGGGGTAGGGCCACGGGAACGAAGTCGCGCTGGGTCAGCTAGTACACAATACAAACAGAAAAATAAAAAAGATTACATAAAAAAATATTAAGATTAATTACAATATAAAATGATTTTAATTAAAATATTATAATAATATGAAACTTTTATCAATATTTATACTTATAATAAAATTAAAATTAAAAACAAAAAAAAAATATATACCTACTTCAATATCAAGGTACCTTCTATAAAATCAAGTCATAATAGCAGATTTCATTGATTCACATACCCACATAATAATAAAACAGATGCAAATTATTTTTTCACATTTGGTATTTTTAAATGGTATATTTTTTTTTAACATCATCATTAAATATCTACACTTTAACAACAGTGAAATACCCTATTTTAGTTGCTCGTGTAATCGTGCCTTTAAATTCAATTTGTCCAGCTTTCAATATTAAAATACTAGCTTTCCGCCCGCGGCTTCGCCCGCGTCGACTACAGTGTACATGCTTTTCTGGGATAAAGCCTGTGTTCTTTCCCAAGGTCAACTCTATCTCTGTACCAAATTTCATCAAAATCGGTTAAGTACGTTAAATCATAATCATAATCATAATCATAATCATTTATTCACTTGAAACATGATATAAAAAGTTGTTATTTAATGGGTTAGGCGTGAAAGCGTAGCAGACAGAGTAACTTTCGCATTTGTAATATTAGTAGGGATTTAATCGCAACTTTAATGACGACCTCCATGGCCGAGTGGTGTACGCACCAGTTTCAAGGTGCCGCTATCTCTAGAGGTCCCTGGTTCGATCCCCGGTCGGGTAAATGTTGAAAACAAACTTTTCAATATTTCCTCGGGTCTGGGTGTATGTGGTAATACCCGTCGTTGTTTCTAATTTCCATAATACTATTGCTTAAGCTACTATACCTTGGTATTGGAACAATGTAATAAGATTTTAAACTTACATGGTCGTTCATTATCACTATAACTATTATGAAAGATGGGATTTTTACCATATTAAAGTTATAATGTAATGTGATAGTGTCCAATATACCGGATATTTTATTTATCAGTGCACAAATTTTTAAGATCGACTCAGAATCGGTAAGTGAACAACTTTCTCCTAGAAACATAGGTCAAAATACGACAAAAAATTTGGACTGGGCATACTAAATTAATCACGTGATCAGTCCGATTTGTATGAAGAGTCAAAAAATTTTTGCCATATTTTGACCTATGTTTCTAGGAGAAAGTTGTTCACTTACCGATTCTGAGTCGATCCTAAAAATTTGTGCACTGATAAAAAAAATATCCTGTATAAAAAAATAATTATTTATTTGTTTTATATTATTTATTTATTAAGTTACAAATAATAAAGTTGAAACAAAGAACAAAACAGAAACAATAATAAAAAATTATGAAAAATTTACAATTTTAAATTGATTGTCATACTAATATTTAATTGGTTTAGAGGCAGTTTTAATTTAACTTTAATGCCTTTCACAGAAAGGAACCAATAAGCCTACTGACATCTAGCGATGAGGACGATGTCATAATCGAAGAGCCCAAAATCGACACCGTAGAAGTCTCCGATGAGACGGACGAAGACGACAAGCCTTTGGTCCAACTCGTCAAGAAGAAGAAGAAGAAGAAAAAAGTTAAAAGGTAAATGTAATCATAGTCATAATAGATAATCAGTTATTTATAGGTCCCCACTGCTGGGGCACTGGCCTTCCTTATATAAGGAGAATGGGCGGTGACTAGGGTTGCCACCTTTTTTAACCGACTTCTAAATCAAAAAGGAGGAGGTTCTCTATTCGTCTGTATGTATGTTTTTTTTTTGTGTATGTTTTGGACTAATAAGGTAGATAGATAGATAGTTAAACTCTTTATTACACACTCATATAAAATTTATTTGTATGTGGGCAAAGGCGGTCTTACCGCAGAAAGAAAGTATATTGGTTGCTAAAGGTAGGAAAAAGTACATTGTATGGAAATAAGGTAAATATTGTCTATTTTTATCTTTAAATACATCCTTTTTCTTACTTTTGGCAATATTTAACAAATTTTTGTCACTGCTAAATAAAAAAATAGTTTACAAATAAACCATGTGAAAGATAGTCTATTCGCGTACTTTTTTTTCCTCATAAAGTATTGAGTACAAATTACAAAATAATTAAAAAACAAACAACTTTTATTATGAGACCGAAACTGAAATCGCGAAAAAAAACAGCGGTTCCATACATTTTGATTAAACATGTTTGTACTTTTGTATGGATCTGCTGATTTTCTTTTCGCGATTTCAGTGTTGGTCCCATAATAAAAGTTGTTTGTTTACATGAGTAGAATAATCCCTAAAATTATCCGGGGTGATAAAAAAATTACCATGTATACTTTATTAGTAAGTACGGGTGACAACCCTAGCCGTGACCCACCACGCGGGCCCAGTGCGGATTGGTGGGTATTAACGACTGCAAATGCAGAAGGGACCAACGGCTTAAGGGCACGTACCTCCAAATTATCGAAATCAACCTATTTTTCATTCAAAAGTAAACAATCAAATATAAAGAATATTACTATGAGCAGATAAAAATATAATGTTGAAGTTTGATAAACGATCTTGATTATTTTGTGGCTAGAAACACGATATTCGTATCGTAACTCGACAATAAAAATTTTCAAAAACAAAGAAAATTTTCTATTTTTTATATTTTTTTGGTTTTATACTTAGATTAATAATCTCTAATTCACGAATAATATATAGAAAAATAGGTAATGACATATTGTAGACTATTCTCAGGCTACTTTTTCAAAAAGTGAATTTATGCTCAAAATAACAACAAAAACATTGAAAAAATGAAAAAGTGAGGTTATTTTTATTACTCTTCACACGTAAGAAAAAAGACAAAGACAGAGTTTTTGGAAGATCCTGCCCTTAACGTGCCTTCCGAAGCACGGAGGAGCTCGAGATGAAAAGGTTTTGGTCACCCATCCCGTGACCGACCATGTGGCCTACCACAAGCTCTAATAGCAGTTATTTTTAAGTTGAGAGAGTGAGACGCTGCTATACGGCGTGTAAAGCGGCGTCTCACTCTCTCACATTGCGAAAATTGCTTAACTTCAACGATTTCAGGCCGAGCGTGTTTATCACTGCGCCACGAGGTCCTCAAATAGTACCTAATTAATTTTTTGAAATTATTTTTACTGGAAAATGGAAAATGAAGGAAGTATTTAGAAAAAATCGACCCGTCTCACAATCAGCTCCGATGGGACACGAACCCACGACCTTTTGCTATCCGGGCGAATGCTCTAACCACTGAGCTACGGAGTCGTTGAGACGGGTCGATTTTTTCTAAATACTTACTTAATTTTCCATTTTTCAACCATAAAAATTGCATTGTAAATGCAAAAAAGTAAAAATTTAAATATTTTTTACTGTTTTGCAATTATTATTATTAAAAATTAAATATTAGAAGAAATGTATCCTGTCTCACAATTAGCTCCGACGGGACTCGACTACCCACCTTCTGCGCCAGAGGCCTCGGGTTCGATTCCCGAACAAGACAAATATTAAATATTATACAGTTTCTTAATGAAATTAACATGGGCTTAGATAATAATTGGTGTGATTGTAAAAAGTTATTTATTTATTATTATTTATTAATTTAAAAAATGTCTAAGGATTGTGTCATACTGAAACCACATTTCAATAGAAAGAAAGAAAGAAAGAAAATTATTTATTTATTGACACACACTCGGCCGGCGGTACAATAAGGTGGTAAATCATCTATCAATCTCATCTATCAATTTAAATAATACCAAATTTACTCATTTTCCATTGAAAATTTTCGATAACCGAGTTAATCAAGGGACATTTTGACATGTTATAGTTTACTTTGTTTTGTTGCATTTTCATTATATTTTCCAACTACGGGCGCGCTTACACGGGCTACTAAAATTGCGCAATTTCTATCAATCCCCGCCAAATATGACGTCACGGCCACATCAAGCAATTAAGGGCCATGGCAAAGTGTTAAAATGTAGCAATCTATTGCTGAGATACGGCGACACTATGCTACGAAATATGGAGCAACATTGCACCACTTATTTGCTCCACATTGATCCATAACACTTGCCAGGCAATTATTGCCAAAAGAATTGCCCGTGTACGCGCGCCTTTAGTTCAATTCACCGTCACAAAATAAAAGGCCCGTTTTGACAGTTGTCTTCGCTACGTAACTAGTCATGTGTATATATGAGTCTGTGATCGATACTCGCGTTAAATCGATCCCCTTTTAAGATAATCGATTAATTAAGTACATTAGATTCAAGTCCGTTTCATAACATTTTAATTTTAATATTGTGTGTAATTAGTATTTTAAGTACTGATTAATCTTAATTTAACTAACCATACTTATATTACTGAGATAATTAGTTAAATAGTATTCATGTTAGTACAACATACTTACATCAATTCATCATTCATTTTATAGCATTATAATAAAATACATGCTAAAAATCATGAAAATAATTTATCATACAATCATACAGATTTCTATCTTTAGATTCATCATTCTCACGATAGAAATCTGTATTAAAGTAGTTAAGTACGAACATTTAATATTAAAATAACATTTATTAAATTATAATCACTTTTACTAACGCTTTACTAGCATAAAACTTCAAGTTTTCACAGAAAGATCAATATAACAGTTTATTTTATAACAATTAAATCGAATGAAACTGCAGAAATTAAGTTTTGAAACGGTTACAACACTAGGATTTAAAACAATAAAGACTGAGAACGTAACTGTTTTTGAGACGTTTCGTAAGAAAACGAAAAGGCGTGTTACCTTATAGTAAAAGCTAAAATAATACTCAGAATACATTTTAATCATATTTTTGATTCGCTAAAAATATTATTCATTATTTTTACACCTTTTAACTAATTCATTATGTTAAGCTTTTAAATTATTTACACAATAGCTTTATGAATGCCCAAAAATAATTGAAAATCCTGTTTCATCTTAATCGATTTATTAAACATTTGTAAAAATGTTTCTGTCGAATGTGAGGGTTTCCTCACATTGTGAAGCAACGCTGGCCTACAGCGTTAACAAGTGATAGCAAAATTCGGCGGGTCTCGTAAGCCTTTCGGTAGCTTAGTTGGTCAGAGCATCAAGCCAGATTCCAGGGGGCGCGGGTTCGAATCCCACCTAAGAGTTTCCAGGGCTGATGGATATTTATTTATTATTATTTATTCACAACGGGGTAGCACTTAGCCTTCATCACACCTGATGATAAGTGGTGATAAGGCTGAAGGTGGAAGCGCACTACTCCCGGAATCCTCAATAACTGAGGAACTGGCTATCTTATCTCAAACTGCCGGAACACGATAATGCTGAAAACATCATTGTTATGGCGTCAGACTTAGATAAGATGGTGGTAGCTAGCCAGGCGATCTAAGAACAAGTCCTACCACCAACCAAACTGAATACAATATGAACCCCCACTGGGAATCGAACTCGGGACCTCTGGGTCTGAAATCGGTGGTATGAACCACTAGACCACAGAGGCGGTTAAAATCTAGGATGGCGGATTTTTACTATCACAATTTTTCCTTTAAATTGAACTAGCTTTATGCCCGCGGTTTGGCTCGCGTGGACTATACGACGTTATCCCGCGGGAATGTGATATATTTCCGGGATAAAAAGTAGTCTATGTCCTTCCTAAGGTCTCTATCTCCATTCCAAATTTCATCAAAATCGGTTCAGCCATTTTTACGTCAAAACGGAATATACAGACAAACAAACGTATACATTTTCAAATTTATAATATTAGGGATTTGTCAATTTCGTAAAAAGTTACATTATAGGGTCATTCCCATCAGCCAAAACGGGCCGCTTATTTTGTGACGACTGTGAATTCATTATTTCAGTATAATCATGGAAAATCGCCCGAAAATCAAACTGGATTCCTTAATTTATTGTTTCGTTCCGGCATGTAAGAACATAGTATTAATGTGTCCTGGGAAACTTTTTATTCACGTACCAAAAGTTAATCGATCGGAATGGTGTTCTGCTGTTAGTAAAGTGAGCGTGCCTAAAAGTTCACTTTATATATGTGAAGACCATCTGAACGTAAGTGTTAAGCCATTTATGATTTTTTTAAATAATAAAACAAAATACTTAAAAAAAGCTAATTTGATTGAATAGCAGAAATATATATCTAACTTACTTCTGCAAAAAACCTAACCTGCAAGATATCATTGCCCAATATATGCACCTGCAGCTAACAAAGCAGCGACATACCTTGCACCTTCACCGATTAGACTACTCTACACGTGTTTCGTCCCAACCCGGGGCAGGAATTTAAATAACATTTAAACTTTGTTAACATTTATATGAGTCTGCTTGTGACCACAGCTGTAGAAACACAGCTGAAACGTCAAGATGTAAGTACATAAATGTACTACATAATAAACGTCGCGTTGAGTCCCGTTACTCTTGTTTATAATCCTCAGGAGTTGTTTTATCGTGCCAAAACCAGCACCGAAACTCTGGTTCTGGGGCCTACTCTGAAACACAAACCCCGAAACTTCGTTATACCCGTCCCTCTCACGCTCCAGTCATGACAGAATCGAGTGAAAGGGGCGGGCCTAACCGTAGTTTCGGATTTGCGTCTCGGAGTACGGCCACTGATTCGGTCATATCATTATTGTGCAATGATAGTTTAGTGGTGTGCATGTGAAACTTTTTTGCCTGCATCTTGCATGTTGGGTTTTTTGCCGAAATAAGCTACATATACATCTCTAAATTTTAATTAGTACAAAGATTTTAGAGGATAATAGCGTTTAGGCGCATAATGTCCAATTCGCAAAATGTCCAGCGTTCGCAAAACGTCCAGTTCGCACAATGTCCAGTTCGCAGATTGTCCATTTCGCATAATGTCCAGTTCGCATAATGCCCAATTCGCACAATGTCCAGTTCGCAAAACGTCCAGTTCGCGAAAATGTCCAATATTCATCATAACGTCACACCATCAATCAGTACGTTTATTGATGAGTTTAGCGTTGGGTTTTAATGACTAGTCAAGTTATTCCTTAAAAATCTGTTTTTATTTTTGTATTTTTTTTTAAGTAACATAAATCATAAAATCAGTCCATCAGTACGAACAATTTTTACTAAGGAGCCAACCACGGAATTGCGATAAAAAAAAACAGTTGTTCCATACAAAAGTACAACATCGACTCAACTAAAATGTATGGAACTGCTGCAGTGGCGTGCCTAGGGTCTGAGATCACGGCAAGCCAAAAATACAATATAGTTTAGTATTTACCTATCCCTCGCCAATCAAAACTTTTCACAATCACAAGATTCACAAAGTACAACATTACCCGTGTCGATCTGAACTCCGACATCTTTTTATACAACGAAAAACACTAATTTATGCAAACCAGTAAACTTTATCAAACTAGCATGGTTACCGAACAACAACAACTGTTAATCCACGTAATTCAGGGTGGTATTCCACTTACCAAAGATCGTTGTCAAAGTTACATTGGACAAAGTACATAAGTGGATTGGATGGCAAACCTGCTTTGGCTCGCATCGGATTTCTCATAGAATCTATAGATAGATACGTACAGTAGTATGTATGTAATGGGGTACCAGTTCCGTTAGTGTTAGAAGAGTGCGGATATATGAATTCGCTAAGCCCGGTTGCACGCCAACGTGTGCGAGAGAGATGAAGTGTATTTTTATGCAGTTTAACGACATGTTTAGCGAATAGTTGTATAAAAAATTGTATTTTTGATTGAAAATTTACGTTCGTTAATATTATTTGGGTTGTAATTAATCGATCACCAAACTAACCCAACCTAACCCACCAAAATACTAACTTAGCATCTAAAATACTGAAATGGACGCAAAATCCACCACTTTGCGTCCATTTCAGTATTTTAGATGCTTACTCATTATTTTTTTGTGGCTCAATTAATTATTTCTCATATTATTTTGTTGTTGTCATTAATTGAGATTCATTAATAGTGTAAATAAGATTTTGTTAGGGCAAGCCAGGCTTTTAGGCTTTTATGGAGGTACCGCCACTGAAGAGTTTTTTTTTTCGCGATTCTGTGGATAGCACCATAGTAAAAATTATTCGTATTAATAGACACTACCATCCCCTAAAATCTTTGTACTAATTAAAATTTAGAGGTGTATTTCTTTTTTTACAATCTAGCATATATTTACTTCAGTATTATTTGTCTTTTTTACAGGTTAAAGAAGATCTCATGAATTACGAGGCGTGGCTTAATGGCAAAGTTCAAAGGCTTAGACTGAAACCTCAAGTCCCGAAAACATTAAGAAATATAGGTATAAGCGTATTGCCATCTATAGTCGTCACAAAATAAAAAGCCCGTTTTGACAGATGGGAATAACCCTAGAATGTGTGTAACGTTTTACAAAATTGACAAAATCAAATTAATCATAATGTGAATAGGCCATAATGTTTAAAAATAATGAAGATATTTTTAGCGAATCAAAAATTATGATGAAATGTATTGCGAATATTTTAAGTAACACGCAGATTCGTCTACTTACGAAACGTCTCAAAAACAGTTACATACTTTTTTTTCTAAACCCTAGTGTTGTGACTCATCCGATTTAATCGTAATAAAATGTTTTTTTTTTATTATTTTATTTTTTACTCTCAAAGCGTAAGTTAATGTGATTAGAGTTAATAATTTGTTATTTTAATGTTAAACTTAAATCTTATTTTAATGTTAACATTAGTTCAATAGTATTTATGATATAGTACAATAGACATCAATTAATTATTCTTATTTTTATACCTTTATAATTAAAAACAAGTTAACAATATGATAATATTTTTTATTTTATTTATTACCAAATTACAAAAATCAAATTATAAGTCCTTATTAAATAACAGCAAAATAAAAAAATATTATATTATAAAAAAAATATAAAAAAATAACCTATATCTTATTTAGTTAATCACTTTATGGTATGCAAATAAATTTGAATTGAATTGAATTGAATAGTTACAAATAAAATAACCATCATAGAGATTTCTATCATCAGATACATAAGTCTCATGATAGAAATCTGTATTAAAGTAATTAAGTACGAAAATTTAAATACCTCCGAGTACTAGTATGGTCAAATTAAGATTTATCTGTAGTTAAAATACTTACACACATTATTAAAATTTAAAATACTATGTTTTGAAACGGACTTGAATACTTGAAAGTTATCTACATAAATTGCATATATCGATATAAAGTATAATCGATTCTTATAAACTGGTATCGATTGGTCGTAAGTATCGATCACAGACTCGTATGGTCACATTACTAGTTACGTCGCTTTGGCGTCTGTCAAAACGGGCCTCTTCTTTTGTGACGACTGTAAGCGATGACAATGCGACCGGAATGGGACTTTATTCTCCTGCGGAAAGATTTATTTTAATTTGAATGAGTTTCCAGATTGAGTCTTCTGTACCCTAGTACTATCCTTACTTTGTAATAAGTGAAAGTTTGTATGTATTGATGTTTGTAACTCTTTCACGAAAAAACTACTGAAGGCGATACTCGGAAAAAATGTGCTCAAGCGAGATAGCAATGAGAAAACGACACACGCGGGAGCGAGACCGATTTTGCAGATTAGGCAAAAAAACACAAAATCACTTCGTATTAAAAAACTACAGCGATTTTTAAAAAAATGCTTCTATACGATCCACAATATTATTGGTGTCCACTAATTAAACCAATTTCCAATAGTGTAAGTAACCCCATTTAAGAATAATCTTGACTTTTCGTATTTTGTCTTTTTCTTCTTCGAGGTCTTTTCGAAAAGAAAAAGTGTCGAGGCAAAATCATAAAATCGTGTTTTTGAAACTATACGAGTCTAGATAAAGGTATGAAGAAATATATATCTTATTACCAGATTTGTAACAACTGTAACCGTCCTATAGTTTTATATCAAAAGTCCATATTTTTTCCGAGTAGTGCCTTAATCACGCCAAAACGGCTGAACGGATTTGGCTGAAATTTGGGACATAGATATTTTGTAGCCTGGAGCAGAACATAGGCTACTTTTTATCCCAGAAATGTATCGCATTCCCGCGGAATGACGTCGTGTAGTCCACGCAGGCGAAGCCGCGGGCGGGAAAGCTAGTATACATATATATACATACTTTGTTTTACATATTATTTACTTAAGTAGTGTCTCCTCGCGGTTTTACCCGCGTGGTATCTGTTCCCGTGGGAATGTTAGGGTAAAATATAGCCTACTAGCTTTCCGCCTGCGGCTTCGCCCGCGTGGACTTCACGATGTTATCCCGCGGGAATATGATATTTTTCCGGGATAAAAAGTAGCCTATGTTCCTCTCCAGACTACAAAGTATCTGTGTCCCAAATTTCAGCTAAATCCGTTCTGCCGTTTTGGCGTGATTGAGTAACAAACATCCAAACGTCTAAACATCCAAACATCTAAACTTTCACATTTATAATATTAGTAGGATATCACTCGGGAAGAATGTAGCTTTCTAATGGTGAATTTTCAAACTTACTTAAAATCGCATTTTAAATCAAAAAGTCCATATTTTTCCGAGTAGCGTCTTAAAGATGGAACATACTTCAGGAGGAAAGAGAAGTTACCTATCTATACAAACAACTTTTACCATGGGACCAAGTCCGATATCGCGAAAAACGAGCCAAAATGTATGGAACTGCTGATTTTTTTTCGCAATGAGGGATTTTCTGACAGATGATTAAAAAAGAAAAAGTTAGTTCCAAAAAACTCAACAGATGGCGTTCATCAGACATGGGTTTGCTTTTTTTTAAATTTGCTGGCAAGGAGTCTACGTTAAGACGGTCAATGTTAAAAAAACACTTGCAGAAGGAAAAAAACATTACAGGGTGCTTACCATCAACTCTTATTGCGGTTTTGTTTAGGACCTAAACTGAACTGCTTCGCTTATTCGTACCACGACAGCTTAATATCAATGACAGCGATTCAGTGATCATTCAATGACATTTCACAGCCGCTGAGCTGTCATCAACTCTTATTTGACTTATAACTCGACCAAGCTAACATGACATCTGTAGGTTATACCCGTCCCTTTCACTCTCCGGGCATGACAGAATCGAGTGAAAGAGACGGGTAGAAGACAAAGGGCACAAATCGTTCAGTCATTAACATTTAGCAATTCATTTGCGATCCAGTTTTTAGAAGGTGAGAGTACGAAAGAAAGCAATTCATTTTAGGAACCTATTCTGCATCGCGCTATTTTTGAATCGCTGTCTTAAAGTTGATGGTACGCACCCAGGACTGAAAAGGCTTATCTACAACTCGCGGTATGGTCGGTATGGTATTGCAACGCAAAACAAGAGGAAAAGAAATTATTTGACATTTCTTTTCTTCCGTCAACGTCATCTTTTTTTTTGGCCTTGCACCTTCTTGCACAACTTTGAAATACAAGTGTAGGTCAGATCAGATGAGATACATGTCAGGTCAGCGCCATCTATCGAGCTAATAAATAAACTTTTTTTTTTAATTTGCTGGCAGAAAATCTCTCGTTTAGCAGTTGGTGCTATAGTAAAAGTTGTTTATATTGATGGGTACTTTCACCCCCTGAAGTATGTCCCATCTAAACAAATACCCTGTATATATTCTGTGGTTTAAGTAAGATAACAGCTTTCTCTGCTTGGTACCAGGGCTCCCTACCGCGTAGACACAGAAGTAAGGAAGAAGATTATACAATTAAGGAACGATGGGATGTCTATAACAGACGTGGCTAATGAAGTTGGGGTAACAGTAAGTATTTATTTGTATTGAAAGCTGGACAAATATAATTTAAAGGCCCGCTTACACGAGCAACGGTTTTGGCCCGTTCTTCTTGTCAGTTAAAAGATGTCCATAAACAATGTTAGACGATTCATAAGCATTCATTTTATTTAATCTATATAAATAAAAATTATTGAATTTAACTTTTCACTGTTGAAATGTAGATATTTAATGATGATGTTAAAAAATATAACATCCTACTAATCCTACTAATATTATAAATGTGAAAGTTTAGATGTTTGGATGTTTGGATGTTTGGATGTTTGGATGTTTGTTACTCAATCACGCCAAAACGGCTTAACGGATTTGGCTGAAATTTGGTACATAGATACTTGGTAGCCTGGAGAGGAACATAGGCTACTTTTTATCCCGGAAAAATATCACATTCCCGCAGGATAAAGTCGTGTAGTCCACGCGGGCGAAGCCGCGGGCGGAAAGCTAGTAATATTATAAATGTGAAAGTTTAGATGTTTGGATGTTTGGATGTTTGTTTCTCAATCACGCCAAAACGGCTAAACGGATTTGGCTGAAATTTGGGACACAGATACATTGTAGCCTGGAGAGGAACATAGGCTACGTTTTATCCAGGAAAATATCACATTCCCGCGGGATAACGTCGTGTAGTCCACGCGGGCGAAGCCGCGAGCGGAAAGCTAGTTTAAAAATAAGTACCAAATGTGAAAAAATAATTTGCATCTGTTTTATAACAAGAGAATTATGAGCTGTTTGATTTAGACTATGGCTGTCTCTTTCTAAAACGAAATCTTCTATGGCGAGACTGTGACGCTACTGACTTGGTGACGTCACAAAGGTAGTCGTTCTCTCTCTGTCTAACTAGAAAGTTTGATGCCCTATAACTTTAAATACTTGCTTTTTGTTGCTAATATTTTGAAAAACATTTTAAATAAATATAAAGTATCAGTAAAATACTCTATTTGCAATTCTTGTCAATCCCCGCCAAATATGACGTTGTTGAAATCTAGATATTAGTTTTTAGTAAAAAATCATTTTTATTACAAGCTTTTTTGCTGACTGTACTTTAATATTGTATTGTCATCTAAATCAAACTTGCATACAAAATTTCAGCTCAATCGTAGACTGGGAAGTGGGTAAAATTTAGCTTGCAAGATTTGACCCGAACGGACATACATACATACATACACTGCAAGTTAAATAAAAGCTTGTAATAATAATTATGACATTCAGAAATATAACATTATTGAATAACAAATGTGAAAAAAACAATCTGTATTGTAACAAGCAAATATAATTATGAGCTACTTAATTGTGACTCTAGCTAGCTATCTCTTTCTAAAACGATTTTTTTTATGGCGAGAGTATGGCGCTACAAGCATGTGACGTCACTAGCTGGTAGCGTTCTCCTTGTCTAATTAGAAAGTTTGATGCTCTATATCGCTGAAAATATGCAAGATATTTAAAAAATAAATACCTATGTGATGATTTTATATTATTTTTATGCATTCACAATGCAATTTTGTAAGTATAGGAAAAATGTGATAGTAAAAAACCACGAGCCCTCTATGTAAAACTTACACCTTACACGACTCGTCGAATTTTGCTATCACTTGTTACGCTGTAGGCCAGCGTTGCTTCATCAATGTGAGGAAACCCTCGCATCCGAAAGAAACATTTTTACAAATGTTTAACAATCGATTAAGATGAAACAGCCATATTGAGATTTTATATTATTTTTATGCATTCACAATGCAATTTTGTAAGTATAGGAAAAATGTGATAGTTTTTTACTATCACATTTTTCCTATAAGTACCTATGTGATGTTGCGTATATTTCAAAAATCATTTTAAGTCAATAAAAAACATCAGTCAAATACCCTATTAGGGGCGATGGCAAAATGTTAAAATTGGAGCAACATCGCTCCAATTAATTGCTCCAGATTGATTCATTACAATTGCCAGGCAATTATTGCCGTGTACGCGCGCCTTAAATGCAAAACCTTTTTTTGTTATAATAAAGTTGACTGTTAATTTATTTAATAAATAAATCACTGTTTGTATTGTACCTGTTAAGTTGATTGTGGTGTGAACTTCGAATAGTACTACATGAAGGCTCACTGAACTAACTCAAAACATTCTAAGGCACCTTTAAACGGGGAAATAAGTTTTTAGTAAAAAAAATTTTTTTATGACAAGCTTTTTTGCAGACTGTACTTTAATATTGTATTGTCATCTAAACCAAACCTGTATACAAAATTTCAGCTCCATCGGACACTGGGAAGTGGGTCAAATTAAGTTTGCAAGATTTGTCCCCCACTAACTAACTAATTAACATGACAAGTTAATAAACAGCTTGTAAAAAGGTTAATAATATCTTACGTCATAAATGACAGGAACTACTTATTATAAATATACGCTTAAGAGGGCGTATATCACTCGGCCATGTTTGTCACTCGACTATGTATCTGATCGTGTTATTGTTGATCGAAGTGTGTGAAATAAAAATGTATTATTATTATCTCCTTTATTACATTTAAAATACATTCAATATTATATTTCTAAATTTTAAATTTATACAATGTATAACACAAAAAATATAACATTTAAAAATACAAAATGCACAGTTCTTATTATTATTATTTCAGAGAAACACAGTGTATCGATGGCTGGAGAGATGGCAGCAGGAAGGTGCCTTAAACGAACACTTTTCATTCGGACGTCCGCGTTCAACTTCGAAACATCAGGACATGGCGATCATTAACAAAGCAATGGAAGAAAAACGCCTGAACACTACCCAAATACTTGCAAATTTACACCAAGTATCTAGGAGTACCATACGAAGGCGTCTGAGAGAGAGTGGTGTGTGTGTTTCCAAGGAAACCAGCCCTAAGGCCCAAACTATATCAAGATGGAAGCGAAAACGCCGAGAACTTTTAGTGTAAAATTATTATGTGCTTAGGTAAATAAATAAATTAAAAAAATCTTACAATCACACCAATTATGTAAGCCCATGTATTAAGAAACTGTGTCATGGAAAACTTGATAACGGATAAATATATACCTAAATACTTTTTGTTTGTAAATACATACCTACTTACTATATTTAGAAATCACACCGAGACAAATGGACATTTTAATGCACACACATATTTTGTCTTTGTTACGAATAAACCCGAGACCGAGACGAGTTTAGCTAGACTAATAAAAGTCTACGTTTATTTTATTAGTTTACGTTATTAGTTTAATATATACGCGTAAACTAATAAAAATATCTAATGTTCACGAGTCGTACTGAAAACTGGAAGGAAGCTATACGAAGTAAGTTATTTTAATTTTTAGTTTTTTGCATTCACAATGCAATTTTTTATTATTGAAAAATGGAAAATGAAGTACCTATTAAGAAAAAATCGATCCGTCTCACAACTAGCTCCGATTGGACTCGATCCCACGACCTTTCGCTATCCGGGCGGCTGCTCTACCACTGAGCTACGGAGTCGTTACGAGAAGCGTCGAATTCATCCAATACTTCTTACGCGCTGTATCGTCAGCGTTAATTTCATCAATGTGGAGATATTACTACCCTCACACGCGAAAGAAATACATTTCCAGGTATTTGGCAATCGCTAAAGATGAAATTACTATTGCAAGTTATTTTAATTTTTAGCTTTTTGCATTCACAATGCAATTTTTTATTATTGAAAGATGGAAAATGAAATAATTACCTATTTAGAAAATATTTTTTCTATACGAAGTGACTTGAAAACATAGGAAAAATGTGATACTAAAAAACCATGAGCCCTATAAGTAGCTATTGCATTGTAAAAACATAAAAATAATTTAAAATCTTAACTTGAAAACTTTAATAAAAATGAAGACGAACGACTTTTATTAGTCAAGCTAGGCCAGTCTTAAGTTTCGTAACAAAGACAAAATATTTGTGTGCATTAAAATGTACATTTAATTATTTTTTTTATGTTATAAGTAAACGTATTGCGTTTGTATTTTTAAAATAAAAGAGTATTTTCTGTTCCATTGCACGTTTTTATTTCACCTATATGTACACTCGAGAACAAATTCGGTGAACCACCTCTTGCTTCTTTTCACGTGGCTGGTGCCTCGCCATTCACGCGCAGACCCTTTTATTATTTTTTTATAACTAGGGTAGTACAATGCATAAGCAATTACGGATAGTTACTGCAACTGAACGGTGAGACGCCAGCCACACGAAAAGAAGTAAGATGTGGTTCACCGAATTTGTCCCCGACTGTACGTAGGTCTCAATAATGGTTAAATGAATACCTTTCTATAGTAATAGGATATTTATTATTTATTATACACGGTAATTTTTTTATTATCCCGGATAATTTCAGGGATTATCCTACTCACGAAAACAAACAACTTTTATTATAGGACCAAAACAGAAATAGCGAAAAAAAATATCAGCTGTGCCATACAAAACTGCAAAAATTTTTAATCAAAATTTATTTATTATTTATTTAAAATTACAAAAGTTACACAAACATTACAGGTATAACCTAATGCGATTGTGCACTTAACAGTTTAATTGAGACACTTCATAATAAGTCTGCTCTAACCACTGAGCTACGGAGTCGTTGGTTAGAGCGAGCAGTCGCCCGGAAAGCGAAAGGTCGTGGGTTCGAGTCCCATCGGAGCTGGTTGTGAGACGGGTCGATTTTTTCTAAATACTTCATTTTCCATTTTTCAACCATAAAAATTGCATTGTGAATGCAAAAAAGTGAAAATTTAAATGAATAGGTACTCTTGCTTAATAAATAATCCTCAATAGTTGTCAAGGAGCCCGTGGCGCAGTGGTTACGCGCTCGGCCTGCGATCGTTGAGGTTAAGCAACTTTCGCAATGGTCGGTCACGGGATGGGTGACCAAAAACTATTCATCTCGAGCTTCTCCGTGCTTCGTGAGGCACGATAAGGAATCTCCTGACCCGCTCGATAGTGACAATTTTTCTTCTCAGTCGTTTTGCGAGCGGTTATCATTTTGCAAAGAGCATAGCATATCGTTATGTCAGTCGTCTGTCACTCTATGTACAGTGCCACAAACTTTGCTGTTCCGGTGGCCAAAATGTGAAACAAACGTGTTTTTTTTAATGTCATTTTGCTGTCAAGTTGATGTCCAACCATAGCGCTGCTGGCGGTTGAAATTCTTAGAACTCAGCCGGCCTAGCATGAGCGGCTTATAACGCGCGATATGATATGGTACGGCCTGCTGTCTTGCTTACACCTTAGTGGGGTAAGCAAGACAACTTGCCGTACCATATCATATCGCGCGTTATAAGCCACTCATGCTAGGCCGGCAGGGCCGGTTCTTCTTCTTCTTCTTCTTCTTAACAATACGGGCGGTTTCCGCAACTCGACGTCTATTGCGCCTATTTTGCGTCCGGAGGGTGCGCGGCCAGATCACTCCAGCCAGCCCAGCTCAGCCAGGAACGCTCCAAGAGCTTTCACATTAGGCAGGGCCGGTTAAATTGCTACAAAAAAAAAGAAAAACTTACGTAGCGCCGCTGTCACCGTAACAGCAAAGTTTGTGGCACTGTACTTGCCCGCAAATCTCGCCCTCACCGCCGGCGGTGAAAATCCATAGAAATTAGGTCCGCAAAAGAGCTATATATGCGATAGAAAGAGATGCAACGAGCGACCGTTCGTAATTTGCGCCATACAAGCTGAATTCCACTTTATTGCGTTATGGTTAGAGTTGCTATTTATTTAAATGGCTTAGCGGAGTGCAGCTATTTAGTGATCTGTCGTTCTGTGCCTAAAGGGATTTTACTATAATGTTTAGGTACTTATTAAAAATAAAGGATGTACTTATATATTTTTTTTATTTAGGGGTTTCATCAGATATTTTGCTTTCCAAAGGAATTCAGTCGGGAAAAAAGTTTGAGAACCGCTGGCTAGATTATTGGTAGTATTTTAAAGGCTCGCTTACACAGGCAACTAAAATGGCACAATTCCTTTTAACCCTTGCCAAATATGGTGCCACGACCATATCAAGCAATTAATTGTTTATATATGGACACACAATACCACGAAATATGGAGTAATATCGCTCCACTTAATTGCTCCAAATTGCTCCATTACAGTTGCCAGGCAATTATTGCTAAAAAACCCGTATACGCGCGCCTTAAGAGCCATTTCACGCACAATGCAACATTTTCATAGATTGTAGAAAACACATTGTGTTTTTTTAGAAAATTGTTTCAGTATGTCACTACAACGCAATGTTACGGATATTTTGTATATGTTATTTTATTCATTCAATTAAGTAAGTATTGGTTAGAATTAGGAAGAAAATTTTCGATTACTTTAAGCTCCTAATTATATTATTATTGCAGTATTGACAATGTTGAAATATGTTTAAATATGATGGCATAGTAACACATGAAGAACTTTTTGAAAAAAAGTGCTGTGTTTTCCACAATCTTTAAAAATGTTTATTGTGCGAGCGAGACAATTGCAAAGTGCGAAATGGCTCTTAAGTAATTTATTATTATCATTATTATAAATGAAATCCTTTTTCTATTTTCAAAGGAAACGGGCAGCCTCCGAAGACGACTTCAAACGAATCATGTGGGGAATGTACGAGTACTTCTGCGTAGAATGCCACTTCAGAACAAACAGCAAAAGCGAATACAACAAACATAGACTACAACACACGAAAGTCCTGCTAATGTGCCAACTGTGTGGCTACATGACTTCGAGCGAATCCCAGCTGTCCAAACACGAGAAACAACATAAAGACTTCAAGCGTTACCAGTGCCATCTATGCGAGTACAAGGCTAAACACAACATGAGCTTAATGTACCATATGCGTTCCCATAGGGAAGCGAACAAGTGCTACAAGTGTAGTTACCTAACAGTGTCGGAGACTGAGTTGGTCAAGCATGTGACTCTGTGTAAAGGTGTCGAAGGGAAGAGACATTGTTGTGATAAGTGTGACTATAGAACGAATAAACCTTCGGATTTGAAGAGGCATAAGGCTAGAAAACATAGGGACAGTGATAGTGAGGACGAATATGTACCGTGAACTCCTTATTTTTGGTATTATGGTCGACTTTTTTAATTTATTTCATTCACAATCGGGGCTTGGGATTTTTTTGCAAAATACCGCTTAATTAAGGTCCTAACCAGCCCCTGTACCGGCAAAAAAATATGGATATGGACATGGGCTTCATTTGACATTTAAAGACCATATTATGTCCATATAAGGACAAAATATGGACTTCAAATGTCAAATGAAGCCCATATCCATGTCTATAGTTTTTAGCCCGTAGCCCCCCTGGTTTTTTAAACGGCTTACTCGGAGCGGAATCGGTTCGCGAGCGTTATACCCGCTGCGATTAACCTGGTTAACACTAACACAATAAAATGTTATTTTTTTTTATTTATAAGATCTTATGATTTTTTATTATTTACTTAAATATATGTTCAAAATTAAAATGCTTACGATAAAATTTTAATTGGCAAACTGCTTTTTTACATTCATCATCATCATCATCAGCCATTTAATGTCCCCACTGCTGGGGCATTGGCCTTCCTTATGGATGAATAAGGAGAATGAGCCATGACCCACCACGCGGGCCCAGTGCGGATTGGTGGGTATTAACGACTGCAAGTGCAGCCGGGACCAACGGCTTAACGTGCCTTCCGAAGCACGGAGGAGCTCGAGATGAAAAGTTTTTGGTCACCCATCACAATGCTTATCTGAAATATCTTGTCATAATCATGTTGATTTCTTTATTTTTTATCCGAAAATGAATTACAGCTTTCCTATTTATTTGAAACTAAATAGATTGTATGAAATGTCTAAACATTAATAAATAAGGTACAGTGACATGCATGACACATGAAAGTTAAATGTGAATGCGACTTTATTTTATACTAGTTATTAGCTGTTTTCGTAGTACAACACTGTGGTACTTTGACGTACATATTGTCGAATTGTAATATGCCATTTTAGAATATTTTCGTTCGAATACTCGATTGCTACTTAAGGCTAGGATTCCCGACCGAAATAGGCACGCTTACTTTGCTTGCGATACACGGACGCAGCGGCAGCCGGCAGTGAACTGTGAACTCCCGAGCGCCCCGCTAATCGATATTCACTTAATGTTTGATTAAAAATTAAATAATAAAAACTTTAAACTTATGACGCCGGAATCCCTCGGCTATTCAAAGACAATTATTTTCGTATATTTTTCATTATCTAAAACCAAGTAAACTGCAAGTAATAGGATATTTGGATTACGATTAGACGGTTGTTTGGGATTTTATTTGATACAGTAAAATATCACTAATCGAAAAAAAAAAAATACAAAGTATAGCGTATGGGTGTGGTACGGGTATCCGGACGTTTGCCCTGCGGACCTACCATACCACCGGCCATACCACTACTGGTGTTACGGTGGGTCTAAAACCATACCTACCACTGAGAAAATATTGTTGTGAAAACTAGTAGATATACTACTAATAAAAGTCTGTCACATCACATATATAACTACTTTAGTTACTAATAAACATTATGTATTTTTTTGCTAAGTGCCAAATGTTTTTTTTTTTCAGAAATTTTGGTCACTTATGTGTTTTTTAAAACATTGTAAATATTTGAGCTTGTGAATACGCCATGATATACTGTATCAATTTTGTAAATATAATGATGATTATTCAACAATTTGATGTTTCTTTTCATACTTAAAGGCGCGCGTACACGGGCAATTTTTTTGGCAATAATTGCCTGGCAACTAATGGATCAATCTGGAGCAATTAAGTGGAGCAATGTTGCTCCATAATGTTGTTGTCGTATTAGCTGTACAGTCAGCTTCAAAATTATTTGAGCGTTCAAAGTCACCAAAAGTATCTAAAGTTTTGTCGAAAACTTGTATAATATCTTGCCACACACGCACACATGCATGTAGTATTTGGGCTCTGCAGAATTATCAGCGTTGCAGGTGATATTCATGCTGCAACTTGTGCTGAGCAGCGTCCTTTTTTAGTTTTACTTTGTTTTCTCTAACTATAAAATGTATCTATATTTTTATTGTGGAACTAAATAAATATTTTTGAAATTTGAAAAATCAACCTTATTTCAAGACGTAAAGGTGCATTTTAATTTGTTGTTTGAGAACAAACGACAACAAATAAACGTAAACCTTAAGAACCATTTCGCAATTACAGCCATTTGGCAGTTGTCTCGCTCGCACAATGCAACATTTTCATAGATTGTGGAAAGCACATTGTGTTTTTTAGAAAAGTGTTTCATTATGTCCCTACAACGCAATGGTACGGATATTTTGTATAAGTATTTTATTCATTCAGTTGAGCATTGGTTAGAATTAGGAAGTAAATTTTTGAAAACTTTAAGCTCGTAGATCTAGTATTATTGCAGTATTGACAATGTTGAAATATGTTTAATAATGTATAACTAATTGCGTTGTAGGGATATAATGAAACACTTTTCTAAAAAACACAATGTGTTTTAAACAACCTTTAAAAATGATTATTGTGCGAGCGAGACAATTGCAAAGTGCGAAATGGCTCTTAAAGTATTGTGCTAAGAGTGATTTTTGTCAAATGCTCATATGTTTTTGGTAGGTTTGAACGCTTAGATCATTTTGAAGCCAACTGTATGTCAGCTACAGGTTGCTACATCTTACCATCGCCCTTAATTGCTTGATGTAGTCGTGACGTCATATTTGGCGGGGATTGACAGAAATTGCGCCGTTTTAGTTGCCCGTGTAAACGCGCCTTTACTCACTTATTTCACTTTGTATATTGAATAAAGTGACCATCAGGCGAGCAATGCGGCGTCAGTTCAGTCAGGTCAGTTCTTCTGCCCGTACCGGCTAAATAATCTGAGTATGGACATGGGCTTTATTTGACATTTGAAGCCCATATTATGCCTATAATATGTGGTCGTCCAAATCAAAAGGGACCTTATTGCGGCCGGCACATACGTCTTTATTGTCGTTTTTTTTTTTAATTTATTTGATCTTAAGAAAACCAACAGCGTTTACAATATATTATTACATCAAGTATTATCTATTATGTATAGCCAATTACAGGTTTCCCTATATTATTATAATTATGCACAGGCAAAATATAAAAGAAATAGAAGTCCATTTTTACATGTTTTTTTTATTATTAATTTTGGAATTGCTACTTATCGTGTTTTATGTGTGTTTGTGTGTGTGTGTGTGTGTGTGTGTGTTAGAGTACATAATATTATTTGTATATAAAAATAATGAAATAAGTATAAAGAACGAATACATTATACATATACGTAATCTACAAATTAATAATAGTAAGTGCCTGATTCACAAAATCCTACCTACATAACGGGTAATTTCATACAAATTCTGTTATTATCATTATAATAGATTGCGAAAAAATACAAATTCTGTTATTATCATTATAAAAAAGTCGTTGTTTTGAATTCGAACAACAGCAATAAAGGCGTAAGTGCCGAGCGCCGCAAGGTCTCTTTTGATTTGGACGACCACATAGTCACTACATAGTATAAAACAAAGTCGCTTTCTCTGTCCCTATGTCCCTTTGTATGCTTAAATCTTTGAAACTACGCAACGGATTTTGATGCGTTTTTTTTTTAATAGATAGAGTGATTCAAGAGGAAGGTTTATATGTACTTTTTATCCCGATATTCCCACGGGAACGGGAACCACGCGGGTGAAACCGCGGGCGGCCGCTAGTCAGACATAAATAAAATAAAATAGGGCTTCAAGTGTCAAATGAAGCCCATGTCCATATCCATATCATTTAGCCGGTAGATCCCCGGTTAAGATTAATCGTGTTGATTATGACGACCGCTTTGCGCAGGGGTAGGATACCTGCCTTTTGCGCCGGAGGTCTCGGGTTCGATTCCCGAACAAGATAACTACAACCTTGGTATCTTCAAGGCCAGAGTGAACAGGCATCTCCTGGACAAGCATGCAACATCTTAAGCCACATCCTGTTAACAAACAAGATGGTGGTCAAATGCCTGCCCAGTTTTATATTAAAAAAAAAAAAATTGTGTGCATAAACATGTCTATTTGTCTGGGTATGTCAGGTCATGTGTATTAACTGAGGTGCAAAATTAAAGCGTATGTAGGTGTGTTGAAAGAGCATTTTATTGGCGACCGATTTGGCGCAGGGCTAAACTACTTAATTGCCTTCTGCGCCAGAGGTATTGGGTTCGATTCCCGAAAAGCCATATATTTGTGTGCATGAACAAATCTGTAGCTATTTGTCTTGGTAAGGGTGTTTTTTATGTACCTATCAATATTAAGTATGCCCAGCAGTGGGCGTCGTTAGGCTGACATGATGATATTAATGTATTTATAAACAAAAAAGTATTTAAGTACACTCGAGGACAAATTCGGTGAACCACCTCTTACTTCTTTTCACGTGACTGGCAAGGACGTACCCAGGGAGGGGGGTCCAGGGGGTCTGGACCCCCCCCCGAAATCCATTAATCCGCGGGATGGACGTGAACTTCACAACGTTATCCCGCGGGAATGTGATATTTTTCCGGAATAAAAAGAAGCCCATGTTCCACTCCAGGCTACAAAGTATCTGTGTCCCAAATTTCAGCCAAATCCGTTTAGCCGTTTTGGCATGATTGAGCAACAAACATCTAAACTAAACCCCTCCCCCCTCTCCCGAACGGACCCCCCCCCGATAAAAAATCCTGGGTACGTGCTTGGTGACTGGTGCCTCGCCATTCACGCGCAGACCCTTTTACTATTTTTTTATGTATTAAACTAGGGTAGTACAATGCATAAGCAATTACGGATAGGGACTGCAACTGAACGGTGAGACGCCAGCCACACGAAAAGAAGTAAGATGTGGTTCACCGAATTTGTCCCCGACTATACCTATAGGTATATTTATCCTTTATAAAGTTCACGTAGACTCACTTCTTATGTAATTTTACTGTGGGCTTAGAAAATTGGTTTGATTGTGATTAAAAATATTTATTATTGTGTTCAAAAAATATCTGAGGTGGAACAATAAAACGCCACATTTGTACAAAAATAATAATTTATTGTAATGTCTTGAATCTTAAACGCTATAAAACTATATTAAACACTGGATCAACAGCCGGCGGGCTTGGTGACGGCCGCCTGGCAGATGGCTCCTTTCAGGTTGGTCAGCGCCTGCTCGTGGACGGATTGGTCGAATTTCTGGAACAACAAAGAAAATAGGTAGATTGTGAGACGGGTCGATTTTTTCTAAATACTTCATTTTCCATTTTTCAGTAAGAAAATAGGGTTAAAATAGCTATGGGAGCACAGATCAACTGTATGTAGCAAGCTTACTCCACGGCAAAAAATTAGCTGTTCCATACATTTGTACTTTTGTATGGGACAGCTGTTTTTTTTTGCGATTCTGTGGTTGGTCATTGCTATGTCACTTGTTTATGTGTGTGTGTGTGTGTGTGTGTGAAAGAGAGAGACAGAGAAAGTGTGTGTGTGTGTGTGTGTGTGTTTTATGACTGTTGGTATGGTTGTTTTGTTGCCTTGCCTGTATGTATGAAATGTATTTATTGATTGGATTTACTTACCTCATTTATAACAATAGTAGGTACAAAACTCAACGGGCGCTGAACTTTCGCCGTTTTATCTCCATAGGCGGCCAGCAGTGTAGAGCCCTGGTCGCCGGCGGCGCATTGTACATACTCGCTCTCTTTCTTCACGCGGGCATTTGTTTATGTGTGTGTGTAAAAGAGACAGAGAAATTGTGTGTGTGTGTGTGTTTGTTTTGGTGCCTGTGAGCAAGTGTACCTCTGTACATGTATGTATATAGATGGACCTCCTTACCTCATTAATAACGATGGTAGGTACAAAACTCAGTGGTCGCTGAACTTCGGCAGTTTTATCTCCATAGGCGGCCAGCGATTCTCGTAATAAAAACCGTGACGATATCGTAGCGATTTAGTCGTTGAAACCATTTTCGTATTCACAACTGTCGATAGAACTTGAGCGGTAGCGATTCTATCGAAGTGTCGTCGAAGTGTATTCTGGTACATTAATCGTCCTTCAATCGTTTCAAAACGATAACTCGAAGGTATTCTACTATTTAGATGACCTTTGTTTCGATCGGATTTCAACGACTAAACGTCAAAATAAGCGATCCAAGTGTCGTTGGACAAAAGTTCAATTAGCTGGACCTTTTGTATGTGAAAAATAAGCTTGGGGCTAGCATATTTGTTATTATTTATTTTTTATTTTATTTAATAAACTTTTGTACATAATACATAGGTAATGTAATATACAAGGCGGACTTAATACTAAAAGTATTCTCTGCCAGTCAACCGTTGGGAAACAGAAAACAATTAAAGCGGTACAAATTATTTATTATTTATTATTTACTATTTATTATTTATTATTTATTATTTATTATTTATTATTTATTATTTATTATTTATTATTTATTATTTATTATTTATTATTTACTATTTACTATTTATTACTTATTATTTACCTATTATTTATTATTTACTATTTACTATTTATTATTTATTATTAATTATTAAGTAATTATTAATTATTAATTATTAATTATTATTTATTATTTATTATTTATTATTTATTATTTATTATTTATTATTTATTATTTATTATTTATTATTCATTATTTATTATTTATTACTTATTTATTATTTATTATTTATTATTTATTATTTATTATTTATTATTTATTATTTATTATTTATTATTTATTATTTATTATTTATTATTTATTATTTATTATTTATTATTTATTATTTATTATTTATTATTTATTATTTATTATTTATTATTTATTATTTATTATTTATTATTTATTATTTATTATTTATTATTTATTATTTATTATTTATTATTTATTATTTATTATTTATTATTTATTATTTATTATTTATTATTTATTATTTATTATTTATTATTTATTATTTATTATTTATTATTTATTATTTATTATTTATTATTTATTATTTATTATTTATTATTTATTATTTATTACTTACTTATTATATCATATGAAAGAGCGCTGCTTGCACATTCTGAAACATGTTTTTTTTTCCTAAACCACGTAGTTTTCGACTTTTGATGAAAAATGTACAAAAAATACCTCTCGATTGAAAAGTCGCTGAGTTTCGATCCTATTGAGTTGAAGTCCTATCGAAACTCGTTCAAGCAACACGAGAATACCGATTTTGGATAGGACTTCGATCGAACGACTTCTGAACTACAACGATATTTAGATTGTTTGTATTTACGAGAATCGGGCTACTGGTCGCCGGCTGAGCATTGTACGTACATACACTTACTCGCTCTCTTTCTTCACTCGGGCATTTGTTTATGTGTGTGTGTGAAAGAGAGAGAGAGAGACAAAGAAACTGATTGTGTGTTTTTTTATGTAATGTGTGTGTCAATGAACGAATGTATGACAGAGAATGACTGTTGGTTTGGTATGTTTGTTGCCTGTGAGCGAGCGTGTATTTATGTGACCATACATACCTATGTATAAAATGTATGTAAATGGATCTCCGCAGGCGGCGCATTGCTCCAGCTTGAAAGACTCGGCTCTCTTTTTACGAGTACCTATGTCATCTCTACCTGTCATTGCTATGCCACTTGTTTATGTGTGTGTGTGAAAGACAGAGACAGAGAAAGTATGTGTGTGTGTGTTTGTTTTGTTGCCTGTGAGCAAGTGTACCTCTGTACATGTATGTATATGAATGGACCTCCTTACCTCATTAATAACGATGGTAGGTACAAAACTCAGTGGTCGCTGAACTTTGGCAGTTTTATCTCCATAGGCGGCCAGTAGATTGGAGCCCTGGTCGCCGGCGGCGCATTGTATATACTCGCTCTCTTTCTTCACGCGGGCATTTGTTTATGTGCGTGTGAAAGAGAGAGAGACAGAGAAACTGTGTGTGTGTATTTTATGTAATGTGTGTGTGTTTGTGTCAGAGGATGCCTTTTGTTTTGGTATGTTTGTTGCCTGTGAGCGAGCGTGAATGTATGTGTACCTACATATGTATGAAATTTATGTAAATAAATCTCCGCAGGCGGCGCATTGCTCCAGCTTGAAAGACTCGCTCTCTTTTTACGAGAACAATATGTCGTCTCTACCTGTCGTTGCTATGCCACTTGTTTATGTGTGTGTGTGAAAGACAGAGACAGAGAAAGTATGTGTGTGTGCGTTTATTTTGTTGCCTGTGAGCAAGTGTACCTCTGTACATGTATGTGTCGTATCCGGTCATGAGTACGGACACTGAACGAAACGCAAGCGCGAGCGCCACCTATCTGCATGACGGGTGCAACTGCGTTTTCCCGCGCTTCGACAGAATCGTGACGTTACGACGAGTGGCGGGCTGAGCCGGCGGAGCCTCATTCTGGTTCGAGTCGTCTCCGAGTCAAGTCAAGCAAGTCGTAGTCGTCCCGGGACTGTCCCACGTTTCGCTTAGTCTTTAAAGTTTGTTGTAAAGCATTGTAAAGTTAGTGTTAAAGTTGTCATTTGTTGCAAAGTAAAGATTGTTGTAATAGTGTACCGATTGTAATAAAAACTGGAAAAATATATCTCCTTCTCATTGCACGATTTCCTACGTCTGCCCACATGATGCTGGATGCTTTGGCCCCGAATCCGGACCATACATCCGACATATGTATATAAATGGACCTCCTTACCTCATTTATAACAATGGTAGGTACAAAACTCAGTGGTCGCTGAACTTTGGCAGTTTTATCTCCATAGGCGGCCAGTAGATTGGAGCCCTGGTCGCCGGCGGCGCATTGCTTCAGCTTCAGAGACTCGCTCTCCTTCTTCACGCGGGCGAGGCACTGTAGGAACACATAGAATTATAAATTTAATTTGGTGTGCCCCACTATTTCTATTAGGTATGAATTTCTATTGATAGAAATACTGGGAGAGATTCTCCTACTATTTCTATTATGAATTTCTATTAAAAGAAATACAGGGACAGATTCTCACACTATTTCTATTATGAATTTCTATTGATAAAATAAAAAAAATATAATAAAATAAAATATGTATTTATTTTCTCTCACAATAATATGTTGATAGAAATACAAGGACAGTTTCTCCCACTATTTCTTTTGCTGGCAGCGGCGGCGGCGACAAAAAAACTCTTATGACTGCGTGCACATAGAAACTTGACTAGGTGGAATAAGGTGTCACTGTCTTAATTCGTTGGTAATCCTCAACCAATGGGAATGAGTGGGACCGACCAGCCCCCTGATACACAAACCTTCGGAAACTGTGTGAGTTCTGTGCTTTGTCTTTGTCTATTCTACAGTGAGTGATAGAGACAGTGCATTCATTCCGCTGTCGGGAGCGTTTCCGACGGTTTGTGAATCAGTGGCCTTGCCAACTCTCGGCGAACAGACTTTAGTCATGTACACTCGACAGCACATCACGTTAAACAGTGGAACTGCGATAATAGCTTTTATTACGTAGGTAGGGCATAAAGGCGGTCTCTCTCAAGGTCAACATGTACAGGGTTATTTTAAAGCCACTGGCCAAATTTTTAAGTTTGCCTCTGAGTCAGTAAGTTAACACCTTTCTCCTAGAAACGTGGGTCGAAATACGAAAAAAATTTTTGAACATCTCATAAGTACTAAATCGATCACGTGACCAGAATGATTTGTATAAAAAGTCGAAAAAACAATAATATTTCGACCCATGTTTCTAGGAGAAAGTTGTTCACTTACCGATTCTAAGTCGAACCACAGATTACTATATAGTTAAGTACTATGTAACAGATAGTTCACTCCGCTTAGTCATTTAAATAAAAAGCAACTCTAACTTTACAGTTAGAATGCTGAATTCTACTTTATTGCGTTACCGCAATAAAGTAGAATTCAGCTTGTACGGCGCAAATTACGAACGGCCTCTGGTTGCATCTCTTTCTATCGCATATATTCTAGCTCCTACCTAATTTCTATGGATTTACACCGCCGGCACCGGCGTTGCCGCCGCGTTTTCGAGCCGACACGGGGAGTGAAATAGGCCTGGTCGAACTTAAAAATTTGGCCAGTGATTTCAAAATAACTCTGTATAGTCTGTTGTGCCGCCGTGTGTACAATACGCACCGTGTCGAGCGACTTGTCGGGCTGCGCCTGCGCCATGAGGCACAGCACGATGTCCATCTTCTCCGTGTCCAGCAGCGAGCGGTCCTTCAGCACGCACGATTGGATCTGGAACGTGAATACGTTAGCGTTAGAAACTTAAAACCCGATATTTGTTAGGTACCTACTGGAGTAGTTAAAATGAACCAAAGCATATATTTGACGGACGTCTGATTTGGCGCAGGGGTATAAAGTGCGACAAGCTTTTCTGTTCTGGTGATTATCTTTGGAACTAAAACAGTTTTCATACGACAGTCCATTTTGACAGCTAATTTCGTAATGCAAGTGGCTCCTCTGTCACGGCTGTCACCGCGGAACAGAAAAGCTTGTGACACTGTACCTGCCTTCTGCGCCAAAGTTCTCAGGTTCGATTTCCGAACAAGACAAAATTTGTGTGCATGAACATGCTTTATTCCAATAGCATAAAGAACTTTTTGCTCAGCTGAATCAGCATTATGGCGCGTATGCTAATATACGAGCAACTAAAATTGCACAATACCTAGCAACCCCCAAACTGACGTCACGATCACATCATTCAATTACAGTGCCACAACCTTTTCTGTTCCGGTGACAGCGGCGCTACGTACGTTTTTTCTTTTTTTTTGCAATTTAACCGGCCCTGACTTCTAAAGCCCCCAGTACAGGTTGGCCGACCATGGTCGGCGACCATGACCAATACATCGTACATTGACACTTTTGAACGAACAAGTTTAAAAAGGTTCTTTCAAAAGTGTCAATGTACGTTGTATTGGTCATGGTCGCCGACCATGATCGGCCATCCTGTACTGGGCGCTTAAGAACTTCAGCCGCCAGCAGCGCTATGGTTGGACATCAACTTGACAGCAGAATGACATTAAAAAAACACGCTAGTTTCACATTTTGGCCACCGGCACAGCAAAGTTTGTGGCACTGTAAAGGCAATGGCAAAATCATAATATATATTCTGTGGCAAAATGTCAAAATGTAGCAAGATACGGCCAAAATTGCTCTAGATCTATTGCCAAAAAATTGCTCGTGCATGCAGGCCATTAGACATTTTTTAAGCAGGATCTTAAGGCGCTACTCGGAAAAAGTATGGACTCTTTGATATAAAAGTATAGGACGGTTAGAGTTGTTATAAATCTGGTAATACAATATATATTTCTTCATACCTTTATCTAGAATCGTATAGTTTCAGAAACACGATTTTGTGATTTTGGCTCGACACTTTTTATTTTCGAAAATACCTCTAAAAAATAAGAAATACTTATCAAGATTATTCTTAAATGGGGATACATATAATATTGAAAATTGGTTTAATTAGTGGACACCAATAATATTTAGGATCTTATAGAAGCATTTTTTAAAATCGCTATAGTTTTTGAATACGAAGTGATTTTGTGTTTTTTTTGCGTAATCGGCAAAATCGGTCTCGCTCCCGCGCGCGTCGTTTTCTCATTGCTATCTCGCTTTAGCATAATTTTTCCGAGTATCGCCTTAATCTTAAATGCTAGAAAATCAGACCATATTTCTTTCTTCAGAAACAACATTTTGCTTGCAAGAAAATGAGCTGAAAGTATGATAACAGGATGTGGTCAGGAAATGCCTGTTCACTCTCTCGTCTTGAAGAGACCAAGGTTGTAGTCTCTTGTAGTTATAAATAATATGGGGTTTAAGTATATTACCTTGTTGCCGTAGCACTCATCGGGTCCGTGGTGGCAGGTAAACTGCCACTTGTCGTTGATCTTGTCGTGCTGAAACGATAAATGAAAATACATAAGACAACATTGTTTTTTACAGGTAAGTTCTCTACTTATAACTCATTATTTTGAGCTCCTTCGCTCTTCTCTGCTAAAATATGTTGCATTGCATATGACATTTTTCAATTTGACGTCTCTGTATCTTTGACCAACACTAGGTGTTAAGCTAGAAACACATTTCGCTGGCGCAGCGCAGCGCAGCGCAGCGTTTCCGCTCGGCTCCGATTGCGCCAGACCCCCCACCACTTTCTAGCATTGTATCGTCAGATGTCTCGGTGGCGGACTGCGCAGCGGAGCTCCGCATTTTGCTTTATACTACTTATGTTCTCCGATTTCTCCGTCAATATGGGCCAATTTAAAAAATATTTTTTTTGTTTAGAAGAGTCACCAATTCATTATCATGTAGGGTTGTTAATTATACTGTTAAAACAGTATTAAAGTGTTTTTAGTACACTATACTTTTTAATTTTATAACAAAAATAATGTATAAGTAATTCTGATTTGAAAATAAATTACACTAAATATTTCTAAAATCGGTTTAGTATTTTTTGAGTTTATCTATTACAAACAAACAAAGTGTATTTATAGTATTAGTATAGATATAAATTGCATCTCGTCTTCATTCATCATCATATTATCATCGTAATCATCAACATATTTTTTTTTTGGATTTAATATGTTCAAGTAAGAACAGTAATTGTTTTTAAAATTAGAAGAAAACATAATGCAGATGTTAGCTCGGCAACGATTCGATTGACACTGATCAAAAATTTCGTCAGGAAACGCTGCGCCACGCTAGTAAAGTGTGCACACCCGGGTCGACGCTGCGCTGCGCCAGCGAAATGTGTTTCTAGCTTTATTTTTGCCTATTTTATTTCATACAGCTTTGTATGAAATAAAATAAGGAAAAAATAATTAACCTTGGCGAGTTTCTTGCCGGGCGGTTCTCGGTCACAAGCAAGTTCACAAGTGCTATCAAGAGTATCGAGACGAGACTGAATGAAAGTTAGGTGTTTATTCTCGATTTTACCAAGCTATCTTGCCGTAAGGCGAAGTGATACCTAGTATCTTAAAAAATATATATTTATCAACTATTAGAATAATATGTTACAGTGAATAGTATAAGTACCGACTTCACGAAAAACAGTGTGTTACTTAAGGCTTGAGCACACCAAACGCGAGTCAGGAGCAGAGCAGGTCAGTAGCAGCGCGGGAGTCGGCAGGAGTCGGTACACTGAACGCAGGCGCAGCAACAGTTTCAAAGCAGTTGCAACGCGGGCCCGCGTTCAAACCGCGTTCAGTGTGCCGGGTTAGGCAGGCAGTAGGCATAATACAACTCTCGTCAACTGCTTTCGACGCGCTGCGCTGCACTGCGAACGCCTTGCCTCGGTGTGTCATGCTAACATGGCCGCCATAGTTATACAACAGCGCGGGCCCGCGCTCAAACTGCTCTGCGCCGCGTCTGCGCCACAAATTATATAGACTAGTAGCCTGCGCTGCTTCTGCCCCGCTCCCGCGCCGTTTGTAGTCCGGCAGTAGCAGTGCGGCTCGGCGCGGTCCAGAGCAGTTTGAGCGCGGGCCCGCGTTCAAATTTAGTGTGACATAGTTCATAGAGTTTCTTGTATTACAACTTGCGCGGGCCCGCATGCAAACAGCGCTGCTTCTGACCTGCGTTTGGTGTGCTCAAGCCTTTAGATTGCGTGTCACTTAGTCGTGCGTGGGCCACACTGGAGCGGCGCGTCTTGCGTCCGCGTTGAGCGGGAAAAACAAATATATTGAGACGGACGGGAGGGGCCACACTGGCGCGTCCGGCGGTTGGCGCGACCGGCGGAGGGAATAGTACGTGTTCGCGCGTCCTGCGGATCCGCAGGACGCCTGCGCGCCCCGCGGTCGCTCCAGTGTGGCCCACGACTTAGAGTGAGGCCGCGTACAAGGATGAGCGGCGCTCCACGCGGCTGACGCGACGGCAGACGCCGCGGCCGCCGCCACAGCTGCCGCCGCATCTGCCGCCTAAACGCGTGAAGGGCCGCGCGTCCCTGAACGTGGCCAGCGTGGGTGAGTGTCACTTACCGTGCTCTTGCCATAAGGCACCAGTTTGACCTTGACAGCGCCGCGCAGGTCGCGCCACACTGGTGCCAGTTGGTCGGTCAGGAACCGCTTGCTGTCCGGGCAGAGGGACTCGTAGTAGACGGCTACTTTCACCTGGGGAACAGAGCAATATAATAAATAAATGTGGTCGTCCAAATCAAAAGGGACCTTATTGCGGCAGGCACATACGTCTTATCGTTGTTTTGTATTCGAACAACAGCAATAAAGGCGTAAGTGCCTTACTAACTTTTTAATTGTATGAAAACAGTATTTTTGTTATGAAATTTAGGAATATGGTAAATTAAATGCAATTTAATGATTAACGATTCATATATTTCAATTTTTTTTTGATTTAATAACAAAAATACTGTTTTCATACAATTAAAAAGTTAGTCATTTCGCGAATTGGTCATTTAGAGAATTGGACATTTCGAGAATTGGTCAATTTGCGACTATGTAGTCATTTCGCGAATTGGGCATTATGCGACTTAAACCAAATTTTGTTCGTCACATTTCCGCAACATGGCGAGGTTTTTTATTTATTCTGGCCAGGCTTTAACCGACTATGAACAGTTTCATTTCAAACATAAAAGATTCATTTCCCAAGTAACACAGAAGTGCTAAAAAATTCTGAACAGTTTCTCTACAGGGTGCCTACCATCAACTCTTATTGCGGTTTTGTTTAGGACCTAAACTGATCTGCTTCGCTTATTCGTACCACGACAGCTTAATATCAATGACAGCGATTCAGTGATCATTCAATGACATTTCACAGCCGCTAGGCTGTCAAGAACTCTTATTTGACTTATAACCCGGTCGATTTAACATGACACCTGCAGGTTATACCCGTCCCTCTCACTCTCCGGGCATGACAGAATCGAGTGAAAGAGACGGGTAGAAGAAATAAGGACACAAATCGTTAGGTCATTCACATTTAGCAATTCATTTGCGATCCAGTTTTTAGAAGGTCAAGAAAGCAATTAATTTTAGGAAGCTATTCTGCATCGCGCTATTTTTGAATCGCTGTTTTAAAGTTGATGGTATGCACCCAGATCTTGCTCAATAGAAAATACGATTAACCGTTCATCCGATGATTGTACACTTTCTTAACACACAAAATTGATTTCTCTTGAGTGATAAATCAATAAAAACTCGTCGACATGACGCAAACAGTAGACGCACGTACTAGATACCAGTCGCTGTGATTAAATACTTATTGCTTAACGTCACTAGGTCATTGGCTTTTTATCACTTAGCTTTATTTTTTTTTGTTTGTTTGCAAATTATTGTTCCAAAACACATTAGGAAACTTTTCAATATTTCCTCGGGTCTGGGTGTATGTGGTAATACCCGTCGTTGTTTCCAATTTCCATATTACTAGTGCATAAGCTACTACTTTGGTATTGGAACAATGTACGTGATGGTGTCCAATATTTATTTATTTATTATTATTTATTAGTTTTTTTAAAACCCTATTTGACTATGGATCACCAGAATGTTTGTCCAAACTTAAGGCGCTACTCGGAAAAATATGGACTTTTTAACCGACTTCTAAATCAAAAAGGAGGAGGTTCTCTATTCGTCTGTATGTATGTTTTTTTTTTTGTGTATGTCCACCGATTACTCGAAGACGGCTGAACCGATTGAAATGGTTCAAACGTTATTACATCAGGTTGGTTTCCAAGTTGGTCCCATTTTTTGAAATTTTGAAATCGGTTCAGTAGTTTTCAGGAAATCTTAAAAATACTGTCGTTTTCGTTACCACTTTATGTAAATTTAATACGTATCTTTAGGCATAACTCCTTTGTTTATAAACCGATTTAGATGATTCTTGTTTTGTTAAAAAGGGGATACCTCAAGGTATTTTAACCGACTTCGAAAAAGGAGGTTTTCAGTTTGATCACATACCTATTTACCAGAAAACACGTAAATTGCTTGCACGATGCACTAAAAAGAGTGAAATAAAAATTATTGTTATAAAAAAATTAAACCGCCTTCAAAAAAACCACATCAAAAAAGTAAGAAATAATTCCTCACCAAATAAATAACGTAAGTACTTTGAAGTCGGGCGGGTTTTAACAAAAACAACAAAAAATTGTACTTACATGTTTCACGCCCGACTTCAAAGTACTTACGTTATTTATTTGGTGAGGAATTATTTCTTACTTTTTTGATGTGGTTTTTTTGAAGGCGGTTTAATTTTTTTATAAAAATATTTTTTGATATAAAGCTATAGGACGGAGAGTTGTTACAAATCTGGTAATAAGATATACAGGGCGTCCCAAAACTATGGCACATGGAGGGAAAGTACCTTAAATCCCCAAGATATACAATTTCACTGAAAGAAAACTTCATTTTTATTTTGAAAATAAAACGAACTGCATTCAAAGTATTTTAAATAATCGCCTGTATGAACTGGGAATGGGAATAGAAACTACTGAAATAAAAAAAATAAAAAATCTTTTATTTTATTGTACCGATCGAAAGGCTCGATTATACCTAAGCATTTCTTCTAAGTAACAGCATTTTAAATAAAAGGAAGACTATGAAATTAGCAACTAATCTGGATCGCACGTATCCCTATCTGTGGATAGGTTATTAATTCTAGCCGTAAAACAATCATCCACATGCCTATCCCTATCTGTAGATAGTTTATTAATTCTGGCCGCTAAACGCCTCACGTAAACAATTTTGTGACACAAACTCTCGTTCTAGCGATCGCTAAGGAGGTGATTTTATTCCATGACAACCTGCCTTCGGTCGTCATAAACTAAAATTCATTAGCCGGAACCACACCATAGGATCCATCTTGGAATTCTTGGATAGGATCGTGCATCGAATTTGTTCACTTTGATCGCGCAGGGCACGTCCACACCAGTCGCTCCTTTGATTGAAGCTCAAGCTCAAGCTTTTCTTCGGTGTGGCTCCGGACATTAAGGTGGTTTCGTTATTTAAGGTGGTTCGATGAGCTCAGTAGCGCCACCAATGGAAATAAATCCATTCCATTTTATTAAAGGCTTAGATTAAAATTTTCGGTTATTTCGCGAAAATAAAAGAGTAAAATGCATTTTATAAATATACTTTTAAGAACTCAAACTTACGCAATAAGTCGTGAATCTCAATAGTGCCAAAAGTGGCCACATTTAGCAATATCGAGATTCATAACTTAATGCTCATATTTGAGGCCATGAAAGAACAATTAAAAATTGCATTTTACTCTTCTATTTGCGCAAAATAACCGAAACTTTTATTCTAAGCCCTTGATAAATCGTAAATGATTTATTTCCATTGGTGGCGCTACTGAGCTCATCGAACCACCTTAAGCTTACTTTGTCTTCTGTCCGTTTGTTCTTGGCGAGAACGCCGCAGCACATCGCTACCACGCAGAATAATAGAAGGCTCTTCATTTTGTTCTGAAAAAAAAAAGATAAACACAGATATTATTTATTTACCAATGATTTAAATATAAATGGAAAAGTAGGAAAATTATCTATCCTACACATAAGGCCTAAATAATACAAATAATTAACATACAAAACTGTTGTATAACAAACCTTCAAGTCGAAGCAAACCTCCTTCTTCCATAAGAGTTGTTTTTGTGCTTTTGACTTTTGAATGATTTGTCAACAATGTCATATTGTAAACAGGACAAATAAAATACGTTTCGACTTTCTGCAATAATGTTTATTATTTAATTATGCAACAGTTTTCTGGCGACGAGGATGGGATTAAGCTAAACGAAATGTCGACTGGAAAATTTATTTTTGAGATTTTCAACCCCCAAAGTGAAGACTGGGAATATTATATTCAACGTTTTCAGATTGAACTTGAATTACACGGATTCAATGAAAAAGAAACAGAAACAAAACGTAAACAGATGTTACTTTCTCGTATTGGATCCGCTTCATTTAAGGTACTCGTTGACTATTTTCGCCCAGACACAGTAACTTCAAAAACATTTGATGAACTCGTTAACGTTTTAAATGAATATTATGGAAAAAAACATTATGTACTGTCAGAGAGAGTTATTTTTAGCACCCGCTACCGAACAGACAATGAAACATTATCTCAGTACTTACTAACACTCAAAAGTTTAGCAGGATATTGCGAATTTGGAAATAATTTAGACGAACGTCTCCGAGACCAGTTTGTGATTGGAATTAACAATGCAAAGTGGCAGCAAGAAATAATCAAAGAACATCCAACAAACACTGCCAAACTTGCTGATGTCGTAACAACTGCAACAAAACTAGAGCAGTCTAAAATACAAACGCTACGCATTAATCAGCAGATAGGAACAAACAATACTATAAATAAAGTAAATAACCAACCAAAGATTAAAAAATCTACCACTACGAAACCATATAACAAAAACTACAGAAAATGTATATTTTGTGGAAACGATTACCACACTAGCATAAATGAATGTCCAGCAAGAGGCAAACGTTGCAATTCATGCGGAAAAGAAAACCATTTCTCAAGCGTTTGCATAAAAAGCGGACGCACTAACCCAAGATATTTTAAAACAAGACAAATTACTAACGAGACTTGTAATACAAGTGTGTCTAGCGACAACGATAGCGTTCATACTTATGCCATTGACTTACATAACAGAATAACTAAGGTTATGATACCCACAATTCTGAATAATATAAAGACTGAAATGCTTTATGATCCTGGAGCAGTACACTCAGTCATTGGAAAGAATCTATGGAAAGCAATCGGCCGCCCAAATCTAACAAAATGTAAAAGCCTAGTTGCATACACGGATGTAAAGATTAAAACCCTTGGTACCTGCAACATATCTGTACAAGCTTTCGATTCCTGCAAGATTTTACAAGCATATGTCACAGAACAAAATGACTTACCTCTTTTTGGGTTAAATTGGTGTCTTAAATTTAATCTACCTATGCCTCAAGGTTCAAAACTATGTAACGTGAGGCAAATCAACAATAATAAATGTAATAACAAAACCGAGAACGTCAATGCAAATCCGCACAAACACGAAACGGATTTACTCCTTAACAAATTCCAAACGCTTTTTGATGGACGATTAGGAACTATAAAGGGTCACTGTGCGAAGATTCATATCCCGAAAGATGTACCTCCTAAAGCTTTTCGACCACGACCTGTTCCGATAGCATTAAAAGATCAAGTTGAAAACGAACTTCAGCGTCTAGTTCAGGAAGGGGTGATCGAACCGATAGATACGATGACTACCCCGATTGAATGGGCCTCTCCGATAGTAATAGCGATCAAAGCAAACGGGAATATACGAATTTGTGCAGATTTTAAGGTAACTATAAATAGACATGTGCAAATTGATGATTATCCACTACCGAGATTTGAAGAAATCACATCTAAACTAGCAGGAGGAAAGCTGTTCACTAAGATTGACCTTAAGGATGCTTATTTACAGCTAGTTGTTCATCCAGACTCTAGAAAGTACCTAATGATCTCAACACATAAAGGTTATTACCAGTACAAACGCTTACCTTTTGGGATCTCATTTGCACCATCTGTTTTCCAAAGAACAATGCACCAAATACTTAGTGGGCTCGATGGTGTCGTATGTTATTTAGATGATATTCTAATTACAGGAAAGAACATTACAGAGCATTTGAGCCGAGTAGAAACGGTCCTGCAGCGCCTGCAAGATGCAGGTATAAAAAGTCAACGTTCTAAGTGTTTCTGGTTACAGGAAAGTGTAACATTCTTAGGCCACGAAATTGATAAATACGGATTGCACCCAACTTCAGAGAGAATAAAAGCCATCAAAGATATGCCACTGCCAACAAACGTAAGTGAGCTAAGATCTTTTCTTGGATCTATTACATACTACGGGAGATTTATAAACAATTTACATGTACGATGTGTCGAATTGTACAGGCATCTGAAAAAGCATCAAAAGTGGAATTGGATGGAAGAAGACACCAAAATAATAAACGAACTCAAGAATATTTTAACAAGCAGCGATACTTTAGCTCACTATGATGCAAACCTTCCAATTTACCTTAGCAGTGACGCATCCGATAAGGGCCTAGGCGCCGTGCTGTTTCACAAATCGAGAGACAAAATGCAACCAATCGCATATGCGTCACGCACGTTGTCTGATGTTGAACGACGATACTCGACAATCGATAAGGAAGCATTAGGTATCGTTTATGCAGTTTCAAAATTCCACCAATACATCTATGGTAGAAAGTTTATATTATTAACAGACCACAAACCCCTGGAAAGGATTTTTAGCCAAGATAGACAAACACCTAAAGTAGCTAGCAATCGCTTACTTAGATGGAGTATGATATTAAACAGCTACGATTACAAGATCGAGTATCAAGCGGGAAAGGAAAACACACCAGCTGACGCATTGTCACGTCTGCCGTTACCATGTACAGACACAACGTTAGAAGAACGTACTGGATTGCCAAAATATGCCCATTTACTTCATTTAAGACTGAAAAAATTACCCGTTACGAAACATACATTGAAACATCATGTTTTAAAAGACAACGAACTAAACAAAATTCGAGAATACATAACAACACACTGGCCTGGCAAGAAAGATCTTGATAACAAAATTCACATATTTTTCGAAAAAAGAGAAGAATTGTCTTATGAAGAGGGCCTAGTGCTTTGGAACGGTAGACTTTGTATACCTAAAACATTGCAAAAACAAATCCTTGACATGTTACATGAGGGACACAACAGCATCAACGCCATGCAATCATTAGCTCGGTTGCATGTTTACTGGCCAAACATCGATCAAGACATCATTGATTTCACTAAACAATGTTGCTATTGTCAACAGTCAAGGAAAAACACAACCTCTATCCCTGTGTATCCATGGGGTGTACCACCAGAACCTTGGCACAGAGTCCACGTCGATTTTGCTGGACCGTTTATGGGTTTCACTTGGCTTATTATCATAGACGCATATACGAAGTGGTTGGAAGTGATCCCAATGCAAAACACGTCTTCAAAAGCAACTATTACAAAAATTGAGGCTATATTATCAACATTTGGCTCACCGAGGTATATTGTCTCAGATAACGGTCCACAATTTGTTTCAGAGGACTTCAAAACATTCTGCCAACAGTACGGAATAACACACATCAAAGCAACACCATATCATCCAAAAACAAATGGATTAGCTGAACGCGCTGTGCGCACTTTCAAGGAAAGAATGCTCGCGTCAGACCGCAGCATTGACTTGTGCACACGACTTAGCAGCTTCCTCCGTGCCTATCGAAACACGCCTCGCAATTCAACAAACCGGACACCATACGAGATGATGTTTGGGAGGCAAATGCGCACTATTTTTGATTTATTAAAGCCGAACGCTAAGGAAAACTTAGAAAAGAATCGCTTGCTTATGCAGTTTAAGCAAAAATCCAAGATTGTCATCCCAAAACACTACGAAACAGGAGATAAAGTCTGGGTCAACAATCCTACGGGAAAGGGCTCTGAACCAGGAACCATAACAAAACAGACGGGGCCTTACTCTTACGTAGTAGAACTTAATAATGGTCTTATAAAACGCAAGCATATTGATCAAATAAGGCACCGATCATTTCCCTCAGATAATCCTGAAACAAACAAACAGGCGGCAAGAAATTATACTTTGTATCGAGAGGAACCACGCTGCGATAAGGGAGACGAAAGGAGCCAAACTGGATCGGAACCAACATGCTCTAGATATCTTCCCCAACAAATTGGACCGGAGCCAACATGCTCCAGAGATCTTGCCCAACCAGAACACACTCCAGCAACTCATGAAGACCCCCGAGAGTCGGGAAGTCCTAACAACGGGCAACCGGTAGCAACACCACCAGAGCCACGGCGATCCAACCGCAAACGAAAGCCCCCAATTAGATTTGGTATATAATTTCTGTTGTGGGGGGGAGTGATGTTGTATAACAAACCTTCAAGTCGAAGCAAACCTCCTTCTTCCATAAGAGTTGTTTTTGTGCTTTTGACTTTTGAATGATTTGTCAACAATGTCATATTGTAAACAGGACAAATAAAATACGTTTCGACTTTCTGCAATAATGTTTATTATTTAATTATGCAACAAAAACAAACAAACAAAATTTTATAATCCTGGTCACGGCACCATTTAAACCCTAATAATTTAATTATTTAAATATTTTTTTAATTAATATTAAATTCAAAATGGGGTCGAAAGGGGGGTTAAAGTACCTATATAAGGAAATTTCCTCATTTTTGGGCTAAGAAGTATGGAATTGGAAATTAATATGTAGGATACTGATTAAAAATTATCTGCGTAAGCGAAGTTAAAAAAAACTCCCTAATAGGGTATATAAAATTAAAAATATTCATAAAATAAATCTAAATAAATAAATTTTAAAGTTATTTAATTCCTGCCGTAGGATTTGCGAACCGATGGCGTAGGTTCATTGACGTTCATAAGTGTTGTTAAACAAACCTAAATTGAATAAACGATTTTGAATTATTGAATTATTGAATTATTATAGAAAGGGGGATTAAACCTTATAAGCAAAATTTCCTCATTTCTGGACTTAGAAGTATAGAAATTGAAATATTTTTTTTTTTATAAAAAGTTTGTGTCTCAATAACAACAAAACGGCTGAATTGATTGGGGTAATTGCACTCTGGCCTGGAAAATCTTATACGTTTTTTAACTCGGGAAAAAGTACGGTTCCCGTTGGATACAGTTTTTCACTTTACTTGTTCAATCTAACATGGATCCTATGACAGCTAATTTTCGTGCAAAGCAAAATGTTGTTTTTTAACTAGGAATAGAGTCTGAAATTATGCGATGTAGGTACCTACCTAATCAAATTACTCGCTGACGTCATCGCGGGCGACCATCCATAATATTCCTATTCCTACTTAATATTATAAATGCGAAAATCTGTATGTTCCGTTTCCATGTCAAAACGGCTGAACCAATTTTGATGAAATTTGGTTTGAGACCCTAGGAAGGACATAAGCTACTTTCTACATCCCGGAAAATATACATTCCCGCGGGCGGAAGGCTAGTTTAAGTTTAAAGGGCGACTTTCATCACTGATATTTAAACGTGATTAACGCTAAACGTGTTTAATACTTAGTTCTGCCTCTGTCATCTGTTTGAATGTGACAGGGACAGAAATACGTTTTAAACACGTTTAGCGTTAATCGCGTTTAAATATCATTGGTAAAATCGGGCCTTAGTGTCTTAAATACCTAAGACCATTTAGTACTTAACTAGTGCTTAAAAGTGGAAAAATCCTTTAAAAGGCCACAAAGGAGCACCTAAAGACCATTTAGAACTTAACTAGTGCTTAAAAGTGAACAAAGGGGTCTCCTACCATACTTTAAATATTTATTTTTATTAGCTCTTGTCTTGTAGCTTTCTGTGTTACAAACACAAACTTATTCTGAGCCGGTGGTGAAATTTGGAACTAAACAACTTTTCTTTCTTAAGAAGCCCACAGACGGTCGTCGCCTGTCGGTAACGGCCTGTCAGTAACTGTACCCCTAGTATGAGTTAGGCAAACTGTAATCGAAAACTATCGCTCCATCTCTTTCATGTCCTTGGACTGCTATACCGACATGAGCAGTTCATCCGAGTTTTATAAACGTTGAAAGTAAAAAACCGCCTTCAAAAAAATCACATCAAAAAAGTAAGAACTAATTCCTCACCAAATAAATAACGTAAGTACTTTGAAGTCAGGCGTGAAACATGTACGATTTTTTATTGTTTTTGTTAAAACCCGCCCGACTTCAAAGTACTTACGTTATTTAGTTGGTGAGGAATTATTTCTTACTTTTCTGATGTGATTTTTTTGAAGGCGGTTTTATTTTTTTATAAAAATAATTTTTATTTCACTCTTTTTAGTGCATCGTGCAGGCAATTTACTTGTATTCTGGTAAATAGGTATGTGATCAAACTGTAAACCTCCTTTTTGAAGTCGGTTAAAATACGTTGAGGTATCCCCTTTCTAACAAAACAAGAATCATCTAAATCGGTTTATAAACAAAGGAGTTATGCCTAAAGATACGTATTAAATTCACATAAAGTGGTAACGAAAACGACAGTATTTTCAAGATTTCCTGAAAACTACTAAACCGATTTCAAAATTTCAAAAAATGGGACCAACTTGGAAACCAACCTGATGTAATAACGTTTGAATCATTTCAATCGGTCCAGCCGTCTTCGAGTAATCGGTGGACATACACAAAAAAAAAGAAAAACATACATACAGACGAATAGAGAACCTCCTCCTTTTTGATTTAGAAGTCGGTTAATAAATCAACTGATATTTGGGCCGTACTGACAGGCCGCTGCCGACAGGCGAACTGATCCATCTGTGGGGCGCTTTACAGCTGTGACAGCCTGCAGCCTGAACTCTTAGCAATTTGTCAATTTCTTTAGGTGACAAGATCCCTCCTTATTTTTAGTTATTTTAGGTATTACGCCAGAATGCATTAGCAGAACTATAATGTGCTAATCAGAATATAAGGCCGAACAACAACAGAATTGTTTAGTATATTCGTGTGAATGTTCCCACACTTACGTAATCACAAGTAATGTCTATGTTGCGTCTATACCATAGCGTAAAACAGTTTGCGAAGAAATACGAACTTTATTGTTAAAGATGTGAAAATGAAAACCCTTTGTATGTTCTGGATGGCTAATTTTCATTTCTATACAAAAATGTGGTGAAAATGAGAACTAATGGTGTAAGTACCTTTTTTCAAACTGTAGATATCTAACTATGACTTCTCCTTAACTTTAAAATTAAACAAATTATTTCAAATATATTGTTTAGGCAAATAATGTAGGCTTCCTACTTAACTACTGTTAGGCAAGGTAAGTACCTACTTATTTACTTTAGTACTTTTAAATTTATCTTAGAAAAACCCTAACACAGGTCTTTTCTTTGCCAAAACTACTTAAACCTTTAAATTTCGCCATCGGTTAATCGGTACCTATTCATTTAGAAAATGCTTATTTTGGCAGAACAAAGCTGTCTTCTTTGTCTAAAAAGAAAAACTCAAGTTAAGCAGGTTTTACATGCATAAATTAAAATAAAACACTCGACAAGTACCTACTTTGCGCTGTACAATAACAAAAGAAAAGTCAAAAAGTAAATAACCTTTTTGTTTCCCAAAATGGCGGGAATACCTAGTCTATGGAAATGCAAATTGCAAATGGCTGACCGATAGAGAGACAAAACAAGTGAAACTGTATTGGCCAAACATTGTACTCTCTCCACTTTCACGCGGTTTGCATTTGCATGTACTTAGCATCAACACACATCACATGTGCAGTACGAATGACCTTGCTGAACTTAGGGAGAAAGGTGCTACGTATGTAAAATGTATGTTTATACATTTCAAAGCAACTATAAACATACAATTTACCTACGTAGCACACGTAAAGTCTGCGATTTCTTAAATCATCGAAAGACGATAAAAGTTCTTGCCAGATACTCTGCGTGCGACTAGGGCATTTTTGGCGCTAGTAACAATACCTACATTTTTTGTTCTTTGGTAATAAATTAGTACCTATTCGATTTCGAGCGTGCGCAGACTTATCTGGCAATCTAAAGCCCGCAGTACAGGATGGCCGACCATGGTCGGCGACCATGAGTCATGCTTCATGCATGTCATGAGCATGACCAATACATCGTACATTGACACTTTTGAAAGGACCTTTTTAAACTTGTTCGTTCAAAAGTGTCAATGTACGATGTATTGGTCATGGTCGCCGACCATGGTCGGCCAACCTGTACTGGGGGCTTAAAATATGTAAAAAAAACTAATTGTTACGGTTAAAACGGAGCAAACGGATCGATTTGATTTTTGGTAAAGGGATAGGTAGTTTAGTAGCTGGAAAGTGACATAGGCATGACATACGCTACTTTTTATATCCCGGAAAATTATAACATTCCCGCGGTATAACGTCTCGTGTAGTCCACACGGGTGGTTTGGTAAGCTAGTAGGTACCTACCTATTGCAAAACAATACTAAAGAATGATCTCTTTGATATATAAGATCTGCGCTGCGCGTATTTTAATTGCAATATAGCAAGCAAGTAGGTAGGTAATAAACTCTCTGAAATTCTACAATTCTACGTGATGTTTTAAAGTCAAACAAAACTTAATTTAATCAAAGAATTATTATTTGTTGATGTTTCGACTGCAAAATCAGTAAAGTCCTAATTTTCCTCAAACACCACACAAGAATCGCGTACTTACCTACATATATCTATATATATATCTCAAACAAATACTTTAGGTGGTCAGTTAGTTTGCATTCAATACGGATCTTTTCTTTGTAGTACCCGTTTTACTCGTGAGAAAAAACCAACAGACAAGGTTATAACTGTTTATAGTTGATTTAACTAATGTAAATGTACTCATGTAGCTGTTTAAATGTGTGCTTACATCCATACTAATGGGAAATTGTAATGTTCACGTTTTTCTGTGCGAATGTAGGTATTTTGTATTTATTACAAGCTTTTTATTAACTTATGCCATTGCCATGTTAGTTAGTTAGTTAGTGGGGGACCAATCTCGCAAGCTTAATTTGACCCCCTTCCCAGTGTCCGATGGAGCTGAAATTTTGTATACAGGTTTGGTTTAGATGACAATACAATATTTGAGTACAGTCAGCAAAAAAGCTTGTCATGAAAATAATTTTTTTACTAAAAACTTATTTATTTACAAGCCTTCCGCCCGCGCTTCGCCTGCTAGGACTTCACGATACACGACGTTATTTTGCGAGAATGTGATTTTTATCTGGGATATAAATTAAAAAGTAGAATATGTCACTCTCCGGCTCCCAAACTATCCCCATACGAAAAATCACGTCGATCCGTAGCTCCGTTTTGACGTGAAAGAAGGACAAACACACTAACACACTTTCACATTTACAATAAGTATTAGTATGGATTCTTTATTGCACATCAGCAAAAGACGGAATTAATGACCTTAGACATTCTTATCCAGTCAACCGGAAAGAGTATGAAGCTGACATCATGATTCATGGCGATAATAAAAAAAAACGAATGAAAACGTGAACATAATAAATACCTACTCCTTAAAGGTATCATAAACTAGCGGATCCTCGCGGCTTTACCCGCGTGGTACCCGTTCCCGTGGGAACATCGGGATAAAATATAGCCTATGTCGCTCGGCAAGAATGTAGCTTTCTAATGGTCAAAGAATTTTCTAACTCGGTCCAGTAGTTACGGAGCTTATTTGATGCAAACAAATAAACAAACAATCAAATCTTTCCTCTTTATAATATTAGTGTAGAAGTATAGATAACAAGAGATAAGTAGGTAAGTACATATTTCACACTTTTCTTTACATTCGCAGAATTATCCCACATGATAAGCCCCTAAATAAATAATAATAGGTCTTTACATATGAAATTGCCGTTTTTTTCTTTTGTACATATAACTTAACAACTTTTATAATATTAGAAATATATAATTTCTTTAATATTGCGTTACATTAAGACCGTATCGAACAACTTTTGATAATTTAATAACCACGATATTTGATTATTTACATAGAAAAAACTTATTCCGAAAGTTACGACTATTTTTGTTTCCAGAATTTCGTACTTTATTAGTTGTAACTAAGTGAAAAAAAAATTTTTTCTCTTAACGAATGTGTCATTTAGTAGTTAAAATGTCCATAAATACGTGTGTAAAATTTTGTAAATTTACATAATATTAGTCGTTAAATAATAACAAAAACGTTAGTATGGAAAAAAAATAATTACAGAAATCTCCATACAAAACGGCAATTTCATAGGTAAAGACCTATTATTAATTTAGTACCTATATACATAGTGGGTATTGGCAGAAATTTGTTTTGACTATAACTTATCTACAGTATTGAACCGGTTATTGATGGTTTTATTAAATTACGAGAATCATTGACATATGAAAGAAATTACAATGAACCCAAGAAACTGCCTTGGGGAACACTTGAATCGTCTTTCTTTACTAGTTGTAACACTTTTTATATTTTATTTTAGCTCTTTGTTGGGTACTATGTCGATTGCCAATAACTTCATCATTTCAGCCGTACGACGCCCACTGCTGGGCATAGGCCTCCCCCAAGGGTCTCCACAACGATCGGTCCTGCGCTGCCCGCATCCAGCGGCTTCCCGCGACCTTGGATCGTCGGTCCACCTTGTAGGGGGCCTGCCCACGGAACGTCGTCCGGTTCGCGGTCGCCATTCGAGAAACTTTCCGCCCCAACGGCCATCGGTTCTCCGCGCTATGTGTCCCGCCCACTGCCACTTCAACTGAGCAATCCTTCGAGCGATATCGGTCGTTTTAGTTCTCCTGCGGATCTCATCATTTCTGATTCGATCGAGCAGGGAAATACCAAGCATCGCTCTCTCCATTGCTCGCTGGGTGAAATATAAACTACAGATAACTGCCAATAACTTCACACAGACTGGTGATCAAGGGCATGCACTGCTTCTCACGTTCAATGCATAATGCCTCTCATAAATCTCTAAATGAACAATTATACCGAGCTAGCCATACATAACATAACACATACAATACTTACATTAGTATAGGTATATTAAGTTAAAAGGGTCGGTCTTACTACGCAGTAATGAGGGATTTTCTGTCAGATGATTAAAAAAGAAAAAATTTAGTTCCAAAAAACTCAACAGATGGCGTTCATCAGACATCTGGGTCTGCTTTTTTTTATTTGCTGGCAAGGAGTCTAAGTTAAGACGGTCAATTAAAAAAAAAAACACTTGCAGAAGGAAAAAAAACATTTACAGGACTGAAAAGGCTTATCTACAACTCGCGGTATGGTCGGTATGGCATTGCAACGCAAAACAAGAGGAATAGAATTATTTGACATTTCTTTTCTTCCGTCAACGTTAACTTTTTTTTGGCCTTGCACCTTCATGCACAACTTTGAAATACAAGTGTAGGTCAGGGGGGCTACCGGCTAAGAAATATGGATATGGGTAGGGGCTTCAACTGTCATTTGAATTCCTTATCTTGATAGATTTTTGCTGCTTTTTTCTGTTGAACGTTGCTAGCTAGTTATCGTTATACCCGACGTCACAAAACAAGGAACTGATAGCGGCTATTTTTTTTATAAAATTGACTTAAAGTTCCCAAAAACGTATGAAGTTCATAACCAATAAAGTTACGCGGTAGCCCCCCAAATCAGATGAGATACATGTCTGGTCAGCGCCATCTATCGAGCTAATAAATAAACTTTTTTTTTTTATTTGCTGGCAGAAAATCTCCATTGGTATTAAACATAGTGCTCATAGGAGTCTATACCATGAAGTTTGACTTAATACTCTGAGGTAACTGGAGCTCTCACCCTGAATAAAAAAGTGTCGCCAGCAAATTTGACATTTATGTATGTAGTGGCTGTCAGCTGTCTCATATGACGTTATATTATAATATCTATATGACCTGACCATACGTATTTTTTTAAAGTGTAGGTGAGACGGAAGACAGCCACTGTGTTATTTGTGGTATTCAAAAAATTGTTCGTACTGCACTCTCCAGTTACCTCAGTATTAAGTCGAGCTTCATGGTCTATACGGCCTAAAAGTAACTTCTAATTCAAAATTCAAATTTTAAAAAGTTTCTTTTTTTCTGCCGGCTAAAGAAGGGCTTGAAAGAGTTGGAAGTCAGGGCCGGTAAATCCTACGGTTGCCATGGAGTCTGTAGAATTAATGGCGGGCAAAGAGGACACGTAATTCTACGGAATAAATTTGTGATAAATTTAACCGCCTCTGTGGTCTAGTGGTTCATACCACGGATTATAGACCCAGAGGTCCCGGGTTCGATTCCCAGTGGGGGTACATATAATATTCGGTTTGGTTGGTGGTAGGACTTGTTATTAGTCCGCCTGGTTAGCTACCACCATCTTATCTAAGTCTGACGCCATAACAATGATGTTTTCAGCATTATTGTGTTCCGGCAGTTAGAGATAAGATAGCCAGTTCCTCAGTGATTGAGGATTCCGGGAGTAGTGCGCTTCCACCTTCAGCCTTATCACCACTTATCATCAGGTGTGATGAAGGCTAAGTGCTAACCCGTTGAGGATAAAAAAAAAGGGGAAGTAGAACGTGCGCAAAACGATCACTCCTCTTTGCCCGCCATTTCGTAGGACTGTATTTGGATCGAATTCTCCAGTGCCGGTCGTGTCTTTGCAAAGTAGTTAAAAAAGCGAGTTAACGGTTATTCAGTTTGACTCGCTCAACACTATTTACATTTTTTTAATTTTTTTTTATTGGTTGATAGGCAAGCGCTTGTCCGCTATCACGCCTGATGTTAAGCGTTGATGCGATCTACGATGAATCGCGCTTGCCTAGAAGGTACCGGTTCATTCAGAGTAATTTAATTGTAAGTTCGAAATTGTGATGTTATTTTGCCCTTAGTTTTTAGGTTAGCTCGATTGTTTTGTTTAATATTAAGTGCATGTTGTTTTATTTACCTATAATTGTTTGATACATTTATCTTGTAATCTTAGCTTTAGGACTATTTGTTAATGAATGAATGTAGGTACTCATTCAAATGTTGGTAAATCGAAAAAATAAATAAATAAGTTAGTTACAGGTGATTCTAGTCAGCTTTTTTTTCATTTAAAACTGGGCAGGCACTTGACCACCATCCCACCCTTATTATCTCCGAAGTTTCTTTGTCCGTGCTATTATTTCCCATGTCTTTTGGGGTCGGCCCTCCTAGTCTTTCTTCGAAACTCTGGGCGCATCTGTGTCATTTCCGGTTGCAGTCCTGTCTTCTTTAGGTCGTTTTTAATAGTCCCCATCCAGGTAGTCGGCGGTCTACCTCGGCCTTGCTTAGGTTCTTCAATGTCCATGACGTATCTTGTCATATGCTCTTTTTCGCGTCGCATAACATGACCATACCACCGCAGACGAGTCTCAGCCAGTTTGTCAGCTATGTTTGCAACTTTTAATGTACCCCTAATATGCTCATTTTTTACTCTATCTCTAAGTGTTACCCCCCCAGACCACCTCAACATCTTCATTTCTGTCACGTGGAGTTTCTGTTCTTCAGTTTTGCGCATAGGCCAGCATTCGGACCCGTAAAGTAGGGCAGGTCTAATTGCCCGCTTGTATACATTGCCTTTGACTTCCACAGGCATAACAGTTAAAGATCTCCATTTCAGCCATCCGGTGTTAATCCGGCTTTCAATGTCTTTAACAACGCTCGCGTCTGACGTAAGTACTGACCCTAGATACCTGAAGTGGCTATCTGCTTTCAGAGGAGTGGTTCCTATACACGGTGGTGGCTGTGTTACTCCGGTTGTCGAATTGGATAAGTTGCAATGCATATATTCCGTTTTGGATTTGCTCACTCTGAGTCCTCTTCGTTCTAGGGCTTTGCACCACAAGGTAAGGTTGGATTGTACCTCTTGCATCGTTTCCGCAATGAGAACTATGTCGTCTGCATAAAACAATAAAAGTGTCCACGGTGCAGGTTTCTGAAGATCCTTAGTGACGTAGTTCATTACGATATTAAACAGTAGTGGACTTAATGTCGATCCTTGGTGTACTCCCCATTAACTTCGAATTCTTTACTAATGCCCGCTGGGCTGACGACTTTTGTCTTAATGTCGTTGTACGTGTCCTGAAGAACGAGAATGTAATGTTCTGGGACAGACTGTGCTCGCAATGCTTGCCAAATCAGTTTTCTCGGTACTCTGTCGAAAGCCTTTTCGAGGTCAACAAACACTAAGTGTAGGTCCTTTTTTAGGGCTTTATATTTTTCCATGAGAATTCTGATTGTGTGGATGGCGTCTGTGGTACCGACTCCTCTCGTAAATCCGCACTGATTAGGTGTTATTTCAGTGATTTCTACTATCCTGTTAGCGATAACGATTTCCCAGATTTTGAGGGCGTGAGATGTGAGTTTAATGGCGCGATAGTTTCCACAATCCGCCACGTCACCTTTGTTTTTAACCGACTTCTAAATCAAAAAGGAGGAGGTTCTCTATTCGTCTGTATGTATGTTTTTTTTTTTTTTTTTTTTTTTTATGTATGTCCACCGATTACTCGAAGACGGCTGAACCGATTGAAATGGTTCAAACGTTATTACATCAGGTTGGTTTCCAAGTTGGTCCCATTTTTTGAAATTTTGAAATCGGTTCAGTAGTTTTCAGGAAATCTTGAAAATACTGTCGTTTTCGTTACCACTTTATGTGAATTTAATACTTATCTTTAGGCATAACTCCTTTGTTTATGAACCGATTTAGATGATTCTTGTTTTGTTAAAAAGGGGATACCTCAAGGTATTTTAACCGACTTCGAAAAAGGAGGTTTTGAGTTTGATCACATACCTATTTACCAGAAAACACGCAAATTGCCTGCACGATGCACTATAAAGAGTGAAATAAAAATTATTTTTATAAAAAAATAAAACCGCCTTCTAAAAAACCACATCAAAAAAGTAAGAAATAATTCCTCACCAAATAAATAGCGTAAGTACTTTGAAGTCGGGCGGGTTTTAACAAAAAACAACAAAAAATTGTACATGTTTCACGCCCGACTTCAAAGTACTTACGCTATTTATTTGGTGAGGAATTATTTCTTACTTTTTTGATGTGGTTTTTTAGAAGGCGGTTTTATTTTTTTATAAAAATAATTGTAGAAAGGGATGAGGTTGCTTTTCCTCCATTCATCTGGCATTTTCCCCTGTGACAGAATAAGGTTAAAAAGTGATGTTAACCATGTGATGTCGGAGGTTCCGCACATCTTGAGTAGTTCTGATGGTATCTCGTCGGGCCCGACTGCTTTGCCATTCCTTGTTTTACTCAAGGCCCGCTTAACCTCATCTGCTGTTATTTGTTCCAAAGGGCCATATAAGGGCGGTATGTCATCCAAGGTGTCTTGTGGAAATTCTTCATTTAGAAGGGTGCTATAATATTCGAACCATCTTTCATTTATATCTTTGTCTGATGTTAAAAGTGTTCCGGCTGAGTTTTTGATATATATTTATTATGTTTAATGTCCTCTGTGACTGTTTATTTCAAAAAGTAGCGATTTTGAAAATTTCTCTATCCGTAACAGCGTTTTCAAGTCTGTTGTAGATGCCCGATTTATCTCCGAAGTTTGCAAAGAGAAAAGTCTGAAATTATTTTGCCTACACTCATGTTATATTATATTAGGTATAATTATGAACCTGCCTGAACGTATAACCACAAGCATATATTTACTTTGATATAATGATACACTTTATGCCATAGTCAACTTTAGAAAAACACTGCATCATAATGGTCATTAAACAACTTATACAACAAAAATAAACTTTGAATTTAGAAGTTATTGACCGTATAAACTCCTATGAGCACTATGACTACTATGAGTGGGGTTTGGCAAGGGTTTGGCACCAATTCACGTTTTATAATTAATATTGTTTTGAAATATATAAGTAGGTAGGTAATAGATGTAATGAGTGTAGATAAAGTAGGTACCTAATGTATGAGACTGCACATAACTCAGTATTAAAACAGTCACATAAACTACTAATAAGTGATGTGATAGAAGTTTATGTAAAGACTAGCGCTCCGCCCGCGACATCGTCTGCGTGGAATTTAGATATTCGCACGACCTTTAATTAAAAGAAAAGAAATTTAAATACTTAACAATTTTTTTAAAGGCTATTAAATTAATTGGTTAAAAGAATTTTCTAAATCTTAGCAGCTTCTCTCACATTTGAACTTTAAGCCACAAAACAGAAAAAATAAAGATATTTCCAAAAATCCTTTTGCAAAAAAAAACAAAAAACAAAAATCCTCTCTTAGTGCTTACCTACACTACATTCCCAAGGGACACAAAGTAACTAGGTACGCGGGCGGTCACCGGAGCCAGGGATGCGAATCGCATCCAGATTATTTTAAAGTCTAAAATAATCTAAAATTTAGAGCATGCTACTTGCAAAAATATAATTTAATCTGCAAAATGTTGCCCGCTTTTCGGGCATTTTCAAATAATACCTAGTTTCCACCAAATGAGTGTAGGTAAAGAAAGAAAGAAAAGACTATAACATTAAGTAGATAGGTAATTTATGGAAAGTACTTAATAGAAACTTGGAACTTACCAATCGTATCATGTTAAGAAACCACAAAACAATATTTTTAATAATAACTTTTAGACACGACATGCGCTTTCGTTTCAAAACGAATTAAAAAGTATTTTCAGTAGGTAACCACTTTTAATAATAAATCGCAAGTTAAAAAATACCTACCTACTTGTCTATACGTCTTTCACCGATTGATTAAAATAAACACTGCATTGAATACAGTATTAAATATAATTATTTGATTACAAATCGTCCTGACCTTGTTATCGAAAGCAAAACATAGTTCAGTGAAATTTGACACTATTAAAGCGTTGAGTGGATAGGAAACTATTATTTATAAATCATCATCACCTTTGGCATTTTGGCCTTATTATGGATGGACTAGCGGCCGCCCGCGGTTTCGCCCGCGCAGTTCCCGTTCCCTTGGAAATATCGTGATAAAAAGTATCTTATGTGTTATTCCAGCCTATAATCTATCTCTGTTACAAATTTCATACAGATCCGTTCGGTAGTTTTAGCGTGAAAGAGTAACAAACATACCTACATCCATACTCACAAACTTTGTCTGACCGAATATTAGGAGAATGGGCCATGAATGACATGACACACCACACGGGTACATCGGGGATGCCCCCGGGGCCATTGGCTAAGGTTCAAATCACACTGTAAATATTACGAAAAACGGGATTTTTACCAAATTTTTACCATGTTTTGATTGGTTGTCGAGTCCCTGATATTTTCGTAATATTTACAGTGTTAATGACCATGAAAGTTTAAAAAAGTTATTTGAAATCACACTTTCGCAGAGTCGAAGCACTTGCGATCAAGTCGCTTAACCCTTCTGTTGCCGTTGTCCCCCACTGGGGATATCGGGAAAATATATCGTACCTAACGTAATTTTTCCCGTTGTCCCCAAGTGGTGGATAAATGGTGGGGGACAACGGGAAAACACGGCTTAACCGCCCAGTGCAAAGTCGATTTGACGGTTTAGTAGTTTTTGTAAGAACTGACCTACTAATACTGGAAGTCTAGCTAAGTTATGGTTTGAAGTTATTGAATTTTTTTTACTTACTGCATGCATATCATTACCGGATTCTATATATATTTTTTTTGCTTTATGATATACTAGCGGCCGCCCGCGGTTTCACCCGCGTGGTTCCCGTTCCCGTGGGAATATCGGGATTAAATGTACATATAAACCTTCCTCTTGGATCACTCTATCTATTAAAAAAAAAACGCATCAAAATCCGTTGCGTAGTTTCAAAGATTTAAGCATACAAAGGGACATAGGGACAGAGAAAGCGACTTTGTTTTATACTATGTAGTGATTTGTGACGTAAAGTTACGTTACTTATATTACTTACTCGAGGCGAAACAGACTGACAGATTTTTCGCTATAAGCATTTATTTTATCTTGTTTCTGCCCACGTATTGAGGTCAGGTCTTAATCTAAAGACCCTCTTGCTTGCCTATCAGCAGAGGTCAATTGTCAACTGTTCGCCTATGGCTTCTGACCGTCGCTTTATTTATACTAACTGGGGTCTATAAACTATACTAGGTGATAGGTCTGACATATTTGATGAATGATGATGATGATGATTTGACGTAAATTTCGGAAAGGGACTTCAAAATTTCGGATTTTGTGCTTTATTTTTGTGTAACTCCGAAAAAAAGTGACAGTGGCAATGCATACTCTCGGTTACTACTCCTTATAACTATTATTACTTATCCTTCCATTGCCCCAGCAGTGGGGACATTAAATGGATGATGATGATGATGATCTCAAACCGTCGGACGGAAACGCAATCGGATTCGAATTATAAGCTTTGTCGTTTTATCCTGACTTTATTATTATTTATTTATTTATTTTATTTTATTTGGGAAACATACAATATTCCATACACAAATATACAGATAAAATATAAGATTGTACATAAATCAGTGAAGTTTCCACTAATAGGTATACATATACAGCAAAAACAAAGCAGATAAGTATAAACAACAAACTAAGGCAAATAAACTAAATGAAAGAAAGAAAGTGCAGTGAACTTAAAATTAATTACAGTTAATAAAACAAATTCTTCTATTTGTTTCTTAAAACTATTTGGGGTGGCATTAAATATGTCTATGTGGAGGCATTTATCATTATAGCAATTACACGTACGAAAAATAAATGTGTTAGAAGCGTAATTAGTTCTTGTAGTGGGCATACTAAACAACTTAAAGTTACGGGAACTAAAACTTATATTTTATTATATAAGTATTATATATATTATATTATTATAATATTATAAAGGCGAAAGTAACTCTGTCTGTCTGTGTGTTACGCAATCACGCCTAAACTACTGAACAGATTTTAATGGATTTTGGTAAAGAAATAGTCTAGAGCCAGAGAAAGGACATAGGCTACTTTTTAATGCGAAAAAAGGGGTGTAAGAGGTTGAAATAGTGAATGAAAATTACTTTATTTTTTGAGCTAAAAGATTGAAACTTATTATTTATTCTTTTGATTAGATATAAATAAAAACGATATTAAAAGTTTGTAAAAAAAATTATCCAAAAGCGGGTAAAAATATGGGATGAAAGTTTTTATTTTAATTTTTAGTTTTTTGCATTCACAATGCAATGAAAGTTTTTGTATGATGACGTCGACAAAAAAGCTTACGGTCCAGAAAATTAAAATATAGAAGAAATCCAGAGAATTACGGAGTCATTTCAAAATCTCAAACTGAAATAAACGCAAGTAAGATTACTATTACCTACTAAGTATTTTGTTTTAGGAAGTTTGGAGAACTTGATATTGTAAATAAGGCTGGCATAACCCTCTAGTGTTTAAAAGCCCCTAAATGAATAAAAAAAGAAAAACTTAGCGTCTACTACGCTAACTACTAAAACCGCAATGTCACAGCGTTTGAATTTCAATTTCAACACCACGGGTGCGCATACGCAACGACTGCCAATTAGGAAACAACCAACGGTATAGGTATAAGATCACGCGGACAGCCGATGTATAATTTAAGAGTTAGCGCCGAGGTCAGCGACCTCTGGCTTGTTGGCTGTCAGGAATGTCAAGATATTTGATCCTGAAATGACTGGATAAAAGCGACTGGATTGAGAAATTTTTGGGCGCTACAACGTTGAAACCGCAAACCTCCATCCAGTACGAGTAGCTGGCGCCAGTGACGATGTCACTCCAGCACGTTGAGTTATAAGTTATAATGTAATGTAACGTAAACTCTTTATCTGCTTTATATTTACGTTTTCTAACCGTTTAATTATCTAAAATTTATGTTTTGGTAGGGTAAGATTGACAGACAAAAGCCTAATAACGTGATAGTAATTAACTCAATGCTCTATAGCACGTGGCTTCGTACCAGTTCAGCACTGGTGCCAGCCAGCAAACGGTTCGATTTATGAACCAATGTCTTTGACGTCCATAAGTGCTTGCAACAAACATTATAATTGTGGAAGTATGTTTGTACATTTTGCACTCCAAAACGGAGCAACGGATCGACGTGATTTTTGGTATGGGGATAGTTTTGGAGCTGGAGAGTGACATGGGTTACTTTTTATCCCGGAAAAATATCACTTTCTCGCGGGATAACGTCGTGTCGTGTAAATGTACGTAAATAGATAATTGTAGGTAGGTATAATACAAACAAACTATAAAGGATCAAACTTAACACAGCTTGCGGAGTTGTCCACTGTAGGTACTAACTAATTTCATTTAGTTTTACACGTCATCCAATTGGAACTACTTAGGTGACCCGAGTACACTCAGGGACAAATTCAGTGAACCACTTATTACCTCGCCATTTACGTGCAGACTGTATGACTGTATTAAACTAGGGTAGTACAATGCAGAAACAATTAGGGATAGGGAATGCAAATGAACGGTGAGTCACCAGCCACATGAATAGAAGTAGGTAAGAAGTGGTTCATCGAATTTGTCCCTGACTATACTTATTATGTTTCCATTCCAGATCATTACCAGATTACGGCGTCGCGCGATTGGTCGAAGAATGCCTCGAGGTTGAGGCCCTTTACATGACGCGACTTGCTGTATTTCACAATTATATTGAAATGATGATAGAATAAAAAAAACTAGTAATATTTTATTGCAACACAAAAAATACTGAATTACACATCTGAAATTCACACCAACACCAAACTGTGCATTTAGTGTTTTTAGGTGTGCATTCCAGTATTTTTAACCGACTTCTAAATCAAAAAGGAGGAGGTTCTCTATTCGTCTGTATGTATGTTTTTTTTTGTGTATGTCCACCGATTACTCAAAGACGGCTGAACCGATTGAAATGGTTCAAACGTTATTACATCAGGTTGGTTTCCAAGTTGGTCCCATTTTTTGAAATTTTGAAATCGGTTCAGTAGTTTTCAGGAAATCTTGAAAATACTGTCGTTTTCGTTAACACTTAATGTGAATTTAATACGTATCTTTAGGCATAACTCCTTTGTTTATAAACCGATTTAGATGATTCTTGTTTTGTTAAAAAGAGGATACCTCAAGGTATTTTAACCGACTTCGAAAAAGGAGGTTTTCAGTTTGATCACATACCTATTTACCAGAAAACACGTAAAATGCCTGCACGATGCACTAAAAAGAATTAAATAAAAATTATTTTTATAAAAAAATAAAACCGCCTTCAAAAAAACCACATCAAAAAAGTAAGAAATAATTCCTCACCAAATAAATAACGTAAGTACTTTAAATTCGGGCGGGTCTTAACAAAAACAACAAAAAATTGTACATGTTTCACGCCCGAATTCAAAGTACGTTATTTATTTGGTGAGGACTTATTTCTTACTTTTTTGATGTGGTTTTTCTGAAGGCGGTTTTATTTTTTTATAATTGTACTTAGGTTAGGTTAAGTGCATTGCAAATTCAAAAATGCAATAAATAATTTGACATTGGTTTATTTTTTTTTGTATATGTAGTATTTGAAGACCTTTACCGATCATTCTCAACCCCATTCACCACCACTGGTGGTAACTGGGACTTTCAGTGCGTCGTACCGTACGTAATCAACTGCGAATTTATTTACAACAATGTCCCGGTTGCCACCAGTTGGCAACTGGGAATTACTGCTTCTAGCCAGTATCGCAAAAAAGGATCTTGTCCCTACTGTTAGGAGCGCTATATTGGCACATTTAGGCTACACTTAAAACTCTATGCTACGAACTATAATTCAGCGTGTAGCCTAAATAGGTTACATACAAACCGAAAATCGGTTTCACTGTTGTTTTAAAAAGTCGCCACGTGTAAAAGAACTTATCTCAACGCTAAGTAATTGTAAAATTGTTGCTTGTTGACTTTAGTTAACTTGCTCAACAACGTGTTAAAAGCTGAAGGAATGCAGTAAGGGTATATTGTTTGTGGTCTCAACTAATGGTAAAATACATAAGTTATCGTAATTTAGTGGCCGAGTGGTGTACGAACTTTTCAATATTTCCAAATGTATGTGGTAATACCCGTCGTTGTTTCTAATTACTTACCATAATACTTCTGCTCAAGCTACTTACAATAGTTTGGTACCTATTGGAACAATGTATGTGATGGTTTATTTTCATGTCATATTTTGCCCTTGACTTCGGCCGGAAATTGACTAGAATTAGTGACGTAGCGCGCACTTTACTATATCCTTTCCCAGGGTCTAATTTACTTATCCTTATGACTAAATTTATCTTTATTGGTTTAGACGTGAAGTGGTTACTAGGCTTGGTTCCTAATACAGTTATTTTTTATCCACAACAACTGGTTAACGCTTAGCCTACCTACACCTGATGAAAAGTGAAGATAAGCTGAAGGTGGAAGTGCGCTAATCCCATCCCGGAATCCTCAACCACTGATCATTATCTTGATCAGTTCTGCCGAGTTTTTAATATCATCAACAATTCATAATATTATTTTCATGAAAAAGTCAGAAAAAAACCTTTTTGCCTTCAGTATGATTTAAGAGTAATTGAATACAATAAAAACTTTCTACTTATATCTTGTAACGATATCTTTTTAAGTTTTTACGATAAGAAAAACTATTTCGTTTTTTGTATCTCTTTGGGCAACAAGTGAATGGACTAATAAGTAAACCTTTTTCGAAAGGCGAAAGCAAAACGTATGAAACTTGCCATGATTGAATTAAAAAGGTAGGTATTCGCTTTATTTTATTAATTGTTACAATAAGGAATAATATTTAACTACATTATACAAAAGAGGCTTCAAGTATATAAAAATAAACGTTGTTTAGTTGTAATAGATCGCCAATCAATTCGTACAATGTTTTTATATAATATTTTATTCTTTGCTTTTAATAAAATAAAAACAATTTGCAATGAAGTACCTAGTTGAATTTGGTCCTCTCTATTACACACCAATAACTGTTTTAAAGCTCACATACCTAAACTGGTTGTTAAACAAACGCATAACAAGAAACATGTTTTTTTTTACTATAACTATCGATTGTGTGAGAACCACACAAATGTGTCGGTACACTAAAAAAACCTACCAAATAAAAACAAAAAAAAACTTACCTCTTTGCACAATCGGGTTTTTGGCAAGTTTAAAAAATAAAACAATAGACAACCTTGAGTTCGAAAAAGAACGGCACTTACTTTTTAAATTCACTGGCGACACGCGCGAACCTCTCGGATTTCTCGCGGCGACTGCACAAATTATATAGACTAGTGGCGACTGGCCGGCCACCACAGATTAGGTTAGGTGCAAGCAAGCGACCGCGAATCGCATAATAAAATAATAACTGGTTCTTTCAAGTTCTTTGTAACCTGTGTGCCCCTCTACAGTGTAACTTAATTTGATTTAATCCTAACTTTACTAGCCCCTTCTAACTCCGCCCGGTATCGCTCGGATGCAATCTAGGTAGGTTGATAGTATCATACAAATAAACTCTAAGGGTTAATTGGTTACTAATACCAATACCATACTTATACCACTAATACCAGTGGATCGGTGGGTAGGTATTTATTAACCCACCAATCCGCATTGGGCCCGCGTGGTGGGTCATGGCCTATTCCTCAGACCAAATAAAAAAGTAAGACGGAACGTCCAGAACTAAAAAGTGACGCCAACAAAACTACACCCAACCGCATGTATACACAGTTACACGCACAACACACATGTAATGAAACTACACCCATAACTAACACACTAAAAGCATTATAAAAGCGACTCACGCACACGCACACGGCCGGCGCACGCACACGTACATAAAAAAGTGGCTTCACTTTTTAGTTCGGGGCGTTCCGTCTTACTTTTTTATTTGGTCTGAGGCCTATTCTTCTTATTTATATCTAATGCCCCCAGGTGGCTTACCACAAGCTCTTAGCAAACAGAACAAATGCAGGGCAGTTTTATTGCAAGGTTTAAAATAAACTTCTTGCTAATCGTACCATAAGCCAAAATTAGCAGTCTTTTAGCAGGCCTGCTGCACTGCTGTTGCTATTGAATGATTGTCTCTTAGTGTAGTCAATGAAGCTAGTTGACCCCCACAGTAATTCCTCAGTCACAAAAATCTTTACAGCATGATAAAGTATCAATAAATTAAAAGTATGGTATAAATTTCCAAAAAATAATAATAATAGAAGGTTAGGTATTTTTTTATGAAAGTCTTATTTCATTGATATCTTTTTTAGGAAAAATGCTCCGTCTAAACTTTCTTCACCGGACATATTCATGTTACATATAAAAACAATAATATGAAATATCCAAAAAAATATCCCAGCAGAAACACCAAATTTTAATAAAACAATTGGGGTGACTTGAACTGAAAAATGTCTCTGTCGAACTTTTTAACGGAATTATACCATTTCGCCAAGCATACTCATGCTTGAAAAAGTTTTGGATTTTTATCAAGTATCACATACTAGTATAAATAACTCATTTGGTAAAATAAATTTGGACTGAGAAATTACTCGGTTCAATATATAAACAGATTTGTTTATTTAGGTATAAATACACAACTTCCGTGTGAGTTTTTTTTTGGATAATCATTTAAAAGTTCATGGCTCATGCAATTTTATAACCCTGCAAAGTTTCATCGACTGAGGAATTAGTGTATGGGTCTCCATACAAAGAATCTGTTCATTGCCTACACTATCTGGCCTGTCAAGCCAAAATGTTGTTTGCGTTCGAAAACTAAATATGATTTTTACCGGTAAATACCGTTTCGTATTAAAGTAACATTTTATAAATAAAATACAATAAAAATGCAAAGGAAAACCTAAAACAAGATGTTTTTATGGAAATAAAATTGAACGGCAGTGTAAAAAAATGGTTTTAAATATTATTCTTGACAGAGTTTTATAAACAAGCGTCACTTCTAGTTTCCGAACGTTACTCGCAACTAATGTTTTTTTTTACAAATTTGTTTGAAGCTTTGGTTTCAAGTTGGAAAAGTGACTAATTTCAACAAACAAAGTTAACACAGTTACTTAGACCCGTATTCTAGAACAATACTCAAGTGGAGATCTCTTCTCAAGCTTAGTTAGAAAGGGATGCGAAAACATGCACCGAATACATTCATCCCTTGCTAACTATACTTGAGAAGAGATCTTCACTTGAGTGAGTGTCGTTCTTTAAGACGGACTTCTCCACGAACGCAGCGTTCGTGGGGAAGTTCGTATTAAAGAAAAAAGCGCTCGGAACATGTCGGAACGCCTCACAATAATGCAGCAGTAACCTACTTTACTTGACACGGTTTGTTGTGCCATGGAATGCCCCCAATGTCCCCACACAGCCACAGGTTTTTCAGAGAAGCCGGTGGCAAAAAAGGACAAAGCAGACAATACCTAAAACAAATAATTTAAATGTTACAAAGTTCGAGAAAATAAGAATCTTGTAAGACTCTTGTTTTAATTTTTGAATGGGTAGAACTCACTCACTCTTGCCTGAACGGATTAATCTATAGATTTCGTTGCTGCTGCAGTATCAGCCCCCGGATTCACAAACCGTTGGAAACGCTCCCGACAGCGGAATGTATGCACTGTCTCTGTCTCTGTCACTCACTATAGAATAAATAAATAATAATAATAATAAATAATAAATAACTTCTTACATTCACACCAATTATCTAAGCCCATTTTAATTTCATTAAGAAACTGTGTCATGGAAAACTTGATAACGGATAAATATATACTTAAATACTTTTTGTTTGTAAATACATACTTATTATACATAGTTAACACCCAGACCAAGACAAATAGACATGTTCATGCACACAAATATTTGTCTAGTTCGGGAATCGAACCCGAGACCATAGAAAAAGGCAAAGACAAAGCACAGAATTCAAATCAGATTCTGTTTCCGGTGGTTCGTGAATCAGGGGGCATCAGAGGTCTAAAGGGCCCCGAAACCAAAACCTCCGAATAAAATTCATTTTGTTGTAAACTTCCAATGGATTGCTTTGTTCTCGTATTAGTTTACGCCACGCTTTTTTCTTTCTATTGCGGAAAGCTTTCGTCCTCCAAAAACCACAGAATTGCTTGATCATTCCTTTAATACCGAACAAAATTATCAGAGGCATTCCACTTATCAAAGATCTTTAATCGTCCTCGTCCAATTTCTTTGATCAAATATTTGAGATAAGTGGAATACCACCCTTAGCAGGCTTTTTATAGCTGCTTGAGACCAACTTTTTAAAAACTGCTAATTATGACGGTTTGGCAGGCCTGCTGGCGTGTTAAAGTGAGCTCATGGTACGTTTAGCAACGCTGTTTGACCGGTGAACGTCTAGGACTAACAGCGCTGCTATTGTTATGGTTCATGGTACCGATAAGCAGGGCAGTTTTTTTTAAGGCTTAAAAATAACTGCTATAAGAGCTTGTGGTAAGCCCCCTGTACACGATGGCCGATCATGGTCGGCGACCATGACCAATACATCGTACATTGACACTTTTGAACGAACAAGTTTAAAAAGGTTCTTTCAAAAGTGTCAATGTACGATGTATTGGTCGTGGTCGCCGACCATGATCGGCCATCGTGTACTGGGGGCTTTAGGTAGGCCGGCCTGTGTCTCAGCAATGGGCAATGGGCGATTTTCCGAAAGCTCAGTCACTAGATGGCGCTGTCCCACCTATGCAGTTAGAAGGAACGGAACGTTATAAATTTTACTTTGACGCGACTTTTTTACGTAAAACGGAACGTCAGACAGATGTTATTTATTTACCTAAGTCTTTAAATTTACCAATTTCGTTTCTGTTCCTCACAGTAGTACTTATTTAATATATTATTAGTTTCCTTTGGGTTTTTAAAAAGTAATTAAATTAAATATGTTTCATACCAAAATATACCATAGACATGTACATACTTATTCAACGCCATCTAGTGAAGCAATTGGAAGCTTTTTTTTTTAAATAATGGCTGATGATCTGGTGAACCACGTCCACCACTGATGGTGGGAGCGCGTTGTCGGAAAAGTCATAAAACTACCAGGGTGTCGCCAGGAGGGCAGCCCCCCCCCCCCCCCCCCCCCCTTGACGCTCAAAATTACATAAAAATTGTTTTACCCCTACTACTAAGGGGGGGCCCTTGGGCCATGGGCTGGCAAATGGCAATTACCCCCCCCCCCCCCCCCCCCCTAACCGAGGGCTGGCGACGCCCTTGAGCACGAGTGACAACGCTGGGAATAGGTACACGTCCGATTTTCATTGGTTGATTTACAAGCAAATGTAAAAACAACCAATCAAAATCAAGTCTGTACCCCGAGTGTAAGTTTTTATGTCAAGCAAACGCAAACTATTTCGAGTACGTATTTATGTCAATTTGTATGAAAACTGCATAAGCGCGCTACTCGCCGCTAGAGGCGCTGATACAGTTTTCATACAAATTGACATAAATACGCACTCACGATAGTTTGCGTTTTTTGACATAAAAACTTACACTAGGGGTAGATCAAACTATCATCGGAGAGAAAAATGAGACTGTATTCCCAGCGTTGTTTAGGTCCGGTTGCTACCGCCTTCACCTTTCTTGCTTAAAAAAGTAATTGGATTGGCCACTGTCATTGCGGCGCTGCGTAAGTACCTACGTTGTTGGTTCCAAAAGAACAGGGGGCCAAGTCTGCTCAATCGTGTTTCAATAATTGTAGTTCAGTTGTAGTGCTTTTTTCCACACTAGTTACAAGCAATATGTACTTTTTTCACAATACTATGACGGACACACCACAACCTACATTCACATCACATAATACTGTCATAACATAATTCTTGTAACTAGTGTTTAAAAAAACACTACAACTGAACTACAATTGAAACACGATTGAGACACGATTGTGACTTAACGTTAGCAGGCTTGGCCCCCTGTTACTATTCAATGTGTTTATTTTAGAAAATAATTTTTTGTTTTAAAATAACTGTTGCTGTAATTGACTGTAAAAATGGGATTCACTAAACTCGTTCCCGTTATCCCCATAATTTTTGTCCCCCATAATGGGGACAAAGGGAATTTAATAAAAAAATATTAAATTACTTCCCGTTGTAAGTACCCATTAATGGGACGCACTTATTTCTTAAGGCGATACTCGGAAAAAATGTGCTGTAGCGAGATAGCAATGAGAAAACGACGCGCGCGGGAGCGAGACCGATTTTGCAGATTAGGCAAAAAAAACACAAATCACTTCGTATTAAAAAACTACAGCGATTTAAAAAAAATGCTTCTATACGATCCTCAATATTATTGGTGTCCACTAATTAAACCAATTTCCAATAGTGTAACCCCATTTAAGAATAATCTTCACTTTTCGTATTTTTAGAGGTCTTTTCGAAAAGAAAAAGTGTCGAGGCAAAATCATAAAATCGTGTTTTTGAAACTATACGATTCTTGATAAAGGTATGAAGAAATATATATCTTATTACCAGATTTGTAACAACTGTAACCGTCCTATAGTTTTAAATCAAAAAGTCCATATTTTTCCGAGTAGCGCCTTAAAGATCAGTCATTAGAAAAAACAGTCGAAAACAGTGAAAAACTAAGATAGTACTTAAACCTACTGCACTGCATCACAAAATATTAAACTATGACAAATCTTTCTCTTGAAATGAAGTAACTAGGTAAGTATCTATTTTATGTACAATCGTAAAAAAAAACAAATAGGTAGTTATTTAAGTTAGATTTCTAACCTTTCAACTACCTACTTAGTCCACTTTTCCATTTTGTTTCTGAAACCATTTTGTTTGTTTTCCCCTGAAACTCAGAAACATGCCAGGAACTTTTTTCATATATCCTGAAAGTAAACAACCGGATCATCGCACATTATCCCTTTTTAGGGTTCCGTACCAAAAGGGTAAAAATGGGACCCTATTACTGAGACTTCGCTGTCCGTCTGTCTGTCTGTCTGTCACCAGGCTGTATCTCATGAACCGTGATAGCTAGAGAGTTGAAATTTTCACAAATTTTGATGTATTTCTGGTGCTGCTACAACAACAAATACTAAAAACAGAATAAAATAAATATTTAAGGGGGGCTCCCATACAACAAACGTGATATTATTGCAGTTTTTTTGCTCAATTTTAATAACGGCAACAGGTAGACGCTTCAAATGTTCACGAACAGATTATGTAGTTGTATATTCAATTTAAAAATAAATAACTAAATTAAAATAAAATAGATATTTAAGGGGGGCTCCCATACAACAAACGTGACTTTTTGCCGTTTTTTCTCGATCTTAAATATAGTGCCTAATTTGGTATAATATTATTCTGTGGTACGTTATAAATATTGTCTAATGTTGTAGTATAGATAATGTACTTTTTAACCCCTCGCTACAGAACACTATTGCGCTAGATTAACGAAAAGCACCCGCTCCACTTTCACCACTTTCGACACGCAAAAAAAAAAATGCCGTCTTTCACGAAAAACCCGATAATTTCGGAATTAGGCTATATTTTTTCATTATGTAAAGTGTGTTTATCTTATGAATGTTTTTGCCATTTTTATGTACTAAGACCTAACACCAGAACTCTACAGTATAATAGTTCTACGTGGTCAAAGTGCAGCAATAGGGTTATTGGTACGGAACCCTTCTTGCACGAAGGGAAACTTACAAGGAAAAGTGACAAAGTAGGTTTGAAAAAAGAAATATACTTATGTACTGGGTGGCGCAAAAGTACTGGCACTATTTGGTTCAGCTACTACTTTTTTTACTAAATTAGAAAACTAGAATTAGTTTTACATAGTTGGGATGTTTTACGGTACTTAAGTATATTTGTGCCATGAAATTTCGTCGCATTAGGATTTGAAGATGATGTCTCTTAAATGGTGACTTCCAGAGTTGACCATTAGTATAAATAAGTTTATGGAGTTGACGCACCTTTGAGCTCTATTATTATTATGACATTTTTCATAACTTGCCGTAACACTTCCTGCTATGTTCCTTATTTCTTGATGAACGTTTTCCTTTAGGGCTGAGAGAGTCTGTCTTGTTCACATACACCAGAGATTTCAAATAACCCCAAATAAAGAAGTCTGTACAGGGGGGCTACCGGCAAAAAAAATCTGGATATGGGTATGGGCTTCAAGTGTCATTTGAATTCCTTATTTTGATAGATTTTTGATGCTTTGTTCTATTAAACGTTTTTAGCTAGTTATCGATATACCCGACGTCACAAAACAAGGAACTGATAGCGGCTATTTTCTTTATAAAATTGACTTAAAGTTCCTAAAAACGTATGAAGTTCATACCCATAAAGTTACGCGGTAGCCCCCCTGGTCAGATAAGATGATCTTGCAGGCCAAAGGCACAGAACAGAATATACAGGGTATTTTTTTTATTAGTGCACACATTTTTAGGGTCGACTCAGAATCAATAAGTGAACAACTTTCTCCTAGAAACATGGGTCGAAATACGACAAAAATTTTTGGTCTTCCCATACTACTTCGATCACGTGATCAGTCCGATTAGTATGAAAGGTCAAAAAAAATTGACATATTTCGACCTATGTTTCTAGGAGAATGTTGTTCACTTACCGATTCTGAGTCGATCCTAAAAATTTGTGCACTAATAAAAAAAATATCCTGTATAATAGTACACGTGTGGTGTGGTACTGTAGGCTAATATAAAAGTTTAAGCGCGGAGTGACACCCTCCTGCCAAAGGCAAATCGTCGACGAAATTCATGTTGTGTTTTTATCACTGATGAATTATTCCGTAAAAACATTGACACGATTATTCCACGTTCTTGGGGAGTACCTTTAATATTATTCAAAATGAATTTTACATTTCTGTTTGCTGCACAGTTTTCAATATCGGAATGATAGGAGATATCACAGACCTAGTGGGAGATATTATATAAAAAACTAGCCTTCCAACCGCGGCTTCGCCCGCGTGTACTACACGACGTTATCCCGCGGGAAGGTGATATTTTTCAGGAATAAAAAGTAGCCTATGTCCTTTCTCAGGCTCTAGACTATCTCTGTACCAAAATTCTCGAGGTGTGATTGTGTAACACACAGACAGACAGAGACGCATTTATAATATAATAAAAAGTAAGGATATATGTTGCAGCGCGGGGCTCTAGAACGGCATCAGGATGGGTTACCATTATTTATTACGAGCTTATATGATTGTGCGCAAAGGGAAAACGCTAGCGAATGCTTAATAAGAGGGTTGATAATAATCAAATCTAATGTAACTGGGATTAACACTGACTTTAAGTGACGATCTAGATATCCTATTAACATTCTTTTTAAGACTAGGTTTTAGGAAACGAGGAACGAGTTCGTAGGGCACGCTTTAACCGTTCAACGTCTTATTTTAATTTTTAATTTTTTGCATTCACAATGCAATTTTTATTACTGAAAAATGGAAAATGAAGTATTTAGAAAAAATCGAGAGTATTTAGAAAAAAGGTTCGAGTCCCATCGGAGCTAGTTGTGAGACGGGTCGATTTTTTCTAAATACTTCATTTTCCATCGTTCAACGTCTGTTTACCGAATGCCAAGCTTCACGGCTCCGATGCAAGTTTGCATCCCATAGTTTTTTTTATAAAATGTCTCATAAATCACTATTAAGGCGATACTCGGAAAAATTATGCTAAAGCCAGATATGGAATGAGAAAACGACGCGCGCGGGAGCGAGACCGATTTTGTCGATTACGCAAAAAAAAACACAAAATCACTTCGTATTCAAAAACTATAGCGATTTTTAAAAAAAATGCTTCTATACGATCCTAAATATTATTGGTGTCCACTAATTAAACCAATTTTCAATAGTATATGTACCTATCCCCATTTAAGAGTAATCTTGATATTTCTTATTTTTTAGAGGTATTTTCGAAAATAAAAAGTGTCGAGCCAAAATCATAAAATCGTGTTTCTGAAACTATACGATTCTAGATAAAGGTATGAAGAAATATATATCTTATTACCAGATTTATAACAACTCTAACCGTCCTATAGTTTTATATCAAAGAGTCCATACTTTTTCCGAGTAGCGCCTTAATTGCGTGCCCTCGTCGACCACGTTCAGTGTTGCTATAGGATAACACCGTTCGTTCCCATCAGGAACGTTAATTAATATCTGAACACTTGACTCTTCGAACCCTACAAGAGCTATTTCTCCGTAGCACTCACTATTTTTTATTTAATAAATAACAATAACTTAAAAGTTATTATGAACCTAATTATTGATATCGGCCAGGCGCCGACATATATAAGTAATTTCTATACATAGTGACAGTACTCTTGCGCCACCCACTAGCTTATCGACCGTTTCATACACTAACCCCTTTATATATGCATTGCCCGCTAATAGATATCCACAATTTCATAAGTTATGGCAGCTGCGGTCACATAATCACTGAAAATTCTTCAATACTTCTACGCTTATTACAAGGAACCACAACATTGCTCCCAGTTTTTGCTCAGGAGTTATTAGTTTGGTTTTCGCATTCAGTAGGTACTCCGAGTCGAGTATATCATTATTTGTCTTAAACTAGGTATTAGGTACATTATTGAATTATACAAATAATGGAAAATATCCTGAAATTGGTTACTTATATGTCTAAGTAATATCACAGAAAAAAACTTTTACAAACTTTTGACCTATAATCATAAGATTTGGCAAAACTTCAGATCTTACAGTAAAAATAAAGGTTAAAAAAATACGTCCGTATGGATTGAGGAGCCACGTCAGATTTTTAAGGATAGCTATCACCCTTATTTAGTAACCATGCAGATAATTTTGTAGGTCAAATTCTGAAATTTGTAGTAAAATACATCAAAAGTTATATCACTGCAAAGGTGGCTCCTCAATCCTGATGTTTAGATTGAGGAGCCACCTAGAACTCGTAATGTATTGAATGTAGGTTGCTGAAACTTATGTATCAATTTGTAGCCATCACGTAGGATATCTACTAGAATTTTGAGCACTTTAGTTCTAAAATTCAAGAAACTACAACACTTTTGTTGTGGCTCCTCAATCCATACACAATAGAGTAAATTTCTATGAATATTTGCAGTCAATTCAGATATTCGACATAATGATAATTTAGAAGGAGGTAAATTCTATTGCCTACAATATGAATGAAATACTAAAACATAGTGATTTCCGTAAACAAACGCATATTATTTGGCTCCTCAATCCTGACGTTTAGCAGACCAATAATTTACTATATTTACCTGAGATCACAACGAAATCAAAAGCCAGAGACTCTAACGTTTAGTAGGCATGCATACTAAATACATACAAATCATTGCTGTATTCGTTTTAATTGCTGAGAAATAAAGCTTTTTGGTGTTGCTCAAGGATACGTTGCGAGGGGTGACCATAGTTATGTGAATGAAACTCATCATCATCATCATCATCAGCCATTTAATGTCCCCACTGCTGAGGCACTGGCCTTCCTTATGGATGAATAAGGAGAATGAGCCATGACCCACCACGCGGGCTCAGTGCGGATTGGTGGGTATTAACGACTGCAAGTGCAGCCGGGACCAACGGCTTAACGTGCCTTCCGAAGCACGGAGGAGCTCGAGATGAAAAGTTTTTGGTCACCCATCCCGTGACCGACCATTGCGAACGTTGCTTAACCTCAACGATCGCAGGCTAAGTGTGCTATCCACTGCGCCACGGGCTCCTCCTTGGAATGAAACTAGGATAAGTAATTTTTATCAACATTTAATCATTTGTTTTTACAAAATTTCAATCATTTCATTTGCCATAATGATCCTTGGTCATAACACAGAATAAATTTGTAGGTCATAATATTTGTTAGCACTATTTTTATTTGTACTAATAAAGCATGATATAATTATTTAGTAGCAATAACTCTCATTTGCCATAAAATGAGATGCCTAACAAATACTATATTTATAAGTAACTGTAAATATCATTTGACATAATTTATATTTGACACTAGCTGTTGCCCGCGACTTCGTACGCGCGGTGTAGTGACTTTTGTGTTAGTTTAGTTTATGTGTGTTTGTTGCCCAGATTTCATAACGCTCTTCTTGAAATCCTATTCTCTACTAAAAGGGTCTAAAGAATATCGAATATGCAGGCTAGGGTATGAACATGGTATGTTGTTATCAAATGCTGCATGAACATAGTTGAGCCCTCATTCATAGATCTGTCCGTCTACCTATCAAGAAACTTTTTCTCAAGTTTGCGTGGGAGGTATCAAGCTAAAATTTATGTTCTTACTTAGTAATGCATAATATCAGGCCAATCATATTTTTACTATAAAATGAAAAAGAGATTGTGTGTATCCATACTAATATCATAAATGTGAAAGAGGGTTTGTTTGTTTATCCGTCTTTCACGTCAAAATTGATGCAACGGATCGACGTGACTTTTGGAATGGGAATAGTTTGGCAGCTGAAAAGTGACATACTTAGGCAGCCATTAGACAGTCAATTACAAAATTTTATGAAAATTCTTATTTTATTTAATCAATTATTTTTTTAAGATTTAAACATTGACATCGTGAGAGAAATACTTACTAATCGAGTTATTATTGGTACTTATATACGTTTCAATACATGAATACTATTATTTTACATGCGTTTATTTAACTTGCAGTATAATTATTGTAAGTTCAATGTTCAAATGTTCAATAACAAAAAAACATCAAACTTCCATCAAAACCTGAACCCAAGTAATCACCTAAAACCTAGTACCTAAAACGTTTAAACTGTCACTTCTGCACCACAAAATAACCAATCTTGTTAATATATGACTCTATCGAAATATGGCCGTCACTTAATTTTTCGGCGACCTAATAAAAAAATTACTCAGTAGCATGTTATTAGATACTTTGGTGAGTACTTACTAGTGAAAAGTAATTCCTTGGGGTTTATTAGTATTTTTTGAGTTATTTAAACAGTACCTCAACCATAGAATAATATAACTCACAAGGAGACCTCAACCCACATATCGGCATTTTTAAATAAAATAGAACAGAGTACACACACGTGTTGTTGCGTCTATCGCTTGCCACAGACTAAACGAGTTGAGTCCACGTGGACTCAACTCGTGTTGCAAAGATTCTAGTTGAGATGTCTCCTCTATTCTTTTATCTCAATGATCGCGATCAAGATCACGATCAGTGATCGCGATCTGGATGGACTGTGTAATGGCTGCCTTAGACTACTTTTATCCCTGAAAAATATCACATTCCCGCGGGATAACGTCGTCGTTTAGTCCGAGCTTGGCGGACGGAAGGCTAGTATTTTGATATGGAGACATTTCCTATTTGTGAGAGCTTGTAATTAACTTTCTTTAAGTAACAGGTATAAAATGTAATGATATACCATTTAATTATTTTCAACACACTTGCTCATAAAGTGAGCCTTATTACATCGATCTTAGGGCCATAAACCGAACTATAACCCACGCGTGCATAATAATATTACAGTACTAGTTGCGTAATAGAATTATCCCTACAAAGTTAAGTAAGTACCTAACTGCAAATTATATGCGAGTAAACAGAGACTTTTCAATTTAACCGGGTAATACAGTATCCCTACAAAGTTATGTTAGTACCTAACTGCAAGTTATATGCGAGTTAACAGAGCATTTTCAATTTCAGCGGGTAATAGATACAGTTCTTTTTTTGTAACAACAAAGAGGTTTGATACGGCTGAAAATCCATTTATGTTTTTAGAATAAATAAATGTGTCCTTAATTAAGACAAAAAACATAATTAATTATTATCAAATTATTTATAATTCACAATAATTTGTTATAAAACATTTGCATTTTGTCACTATTATTATACTTAATTATTTTGAAGTAGGCTGTATGGCTGTATTTAATCAATCACCTCACATTTGGCGCGTGCAAAAAAAAAAAACTTGCGCGCTTTTTCCCTTATTTAATATAACGGTTTTACAAAACAATAAAACCGATATTATGTGCCGAGAGGGAAAACATACAGCATTGTCTATGAAGAAGCAGTGTGTACTTAGCTTTACGATGGTGTGGTCTGGCCTTTAGCCATAGACAAAGTCGATCTTCCACTATTCGTCCGCTAGGTGTCGCCTGTGTCCCCAGCTAGGGCGGAAGGTGTTTGCCGCCATTCCGAGTCTCATAGTCTTCACCAGGAAGAACTTCCTGCAATGCTGTATGTTTTCCCTCTCGGCACATAATATCGGTTTTATTGTTTTGTAAAACCGTTATATTGATGTGCCTCCGGAAAACATACAGCATTGTCTATGAAGACGTGTTTGTTATCTGCTGGTGAAAATAATTAACACAACGCTATGATGATTAAGACATTTTATATTTATGTCTGATAAAAATAATGTTAAATTGTCATTTTAATATAATAAGAAAGTTTTCAGAGTTAAAGAAAACGATCAAAATGGTTTTTACTTATTTCTAGGGAGACTAATCGTTTGCAATAATTGTTACAAAAATTATGTCTTGGACAATTTCCAATTGCCCCTAGAAAGTATTTTTTACCACCTCAAAGAGGCGAACAGATCTGCAGCTTCCTGAAGTTATCAGTAAGCACATTTTATACTTAATTTCATTTACTGCAGTATTAAGCTTTAATTAATTATTTAATTTAGTTACTTTGTCTTTTAGTCATGACCTAAAAGAAGTATTCTCTAATTATCTCGAGAAGTATTATTGGTATTACTGCCGGTATATTTGAAATGGTTTCCAAGCTGGCTATGAACATGTGAGTCAGTTTCAATTCAAGCCCAAAATATGGAATTAGAAAGAGAGTACTTTGCTGATATACTAGCGATATCGAGGAGTTAATAATCTTAGACTTGGTTGGCAGAAAGCCACTTTAGGAATAGACTTGGGTCCCAACCACATTTAAAATTTCGTTTCAAGTTTCAGTTGGAGAATTATAGTTTTTCTCTGTGAAGTCCAAAGATTATAATAATTTTTCTGTTACAATAGATTTATCAAGAATTTATGCGATATTATAAGGCTTAGTCAAGAGATGTTAAGGATCGTCTTGATTATCACCATCTAAAATATCTTCTACTTGCTGGCATAGCCGTTTAGGTAGATTTACGTCAGTTTTGTTTTTATTTAATAAATCTTTTCCTTCTTATGCTTATGACCACTCATATTTGACTACCCCACCCCCAATTTTTTAAATTTTCAGGTGATTTGTAATGCTTGAACCTGTGGAGGTGGCAGTAAAAACGTTATACCTATCAGCGTCTTGGACAAGTGCAGGATTTCACGCGTGTGATCCAGAGATCGCGATTTCGGAACTTGTGATCAGAGAAAGAAAGCTCGAGTACACTCTGGCTCGACTATCATGCATGTTCTGTATAGATGAGTGCCCCAACTCTACTCGGAAGCGTCCGTTAGCTAGAAAGTGAGTAACTGGAGGTTCTAGTATTTTTGTCGAGTGGTTTATGGCTCCGCGCCACAACACACACAGCTGTGTGGCTCCGCGCCACATCATCTCTTGGCATACCTTTGTAGGAATCGAGATAGTATGTCGAAGTTACATTTTGTCGAATTAGCGTTACAATATTTGTGAGTAGTAGCGGCAGTGCGGCCGTGCCGTGGCCTACAGAATCTCGCCGGCCTCGCTATTACGCATAACGAAATTGGCAAAGCTCCGCCAGGGTACAGCAGACTCTAAAGTGCACGCAGGCCAGGCAGTACCTCTGTTCTATGAAGCGATCTAGACTCCTGTTGAATTTGTCTACTTGCTACTAAATTATTCGCTATATTTTGAATTTTCTGCTGTATTTCGCCGAATTCGGGAATATTCCCAGTGTTGAGAGGGCGTTAGGGTAGGTTTTTAGTAACTGACTGTACAAACCAGGTTTCTCCAGGTGTCTAACGGCCTCCACAGTTTCTTGGTCCATCGGTCTATTAGTAGGCAGGTAAGACCTTGACGAACTTCCGGGTCGGGATAGTTAGGGTGTCCGCGACCCTGCAGGTAAGACCTTGACAAACTTCCGGGTCGGGATAGGGTGTCCGCGATCCGGCACGTTACTGGGTCTCAGCGACCCAGCACGTTAGTGTTGCAATAATTTTCTACGAACTTTCGCTGGTAGGGTCTACGCGACCCAGCACGTTACCGGGTCTCCGCGACCCAGCACGTTGCTGTTGCAATAATTTTCAACGAACTCTCGCTGATAGGGTCTCCGCGACCCTGCACGTTATTGGGTCTCCGCGACCCAGCACGTTGCCGTTGCAATAATTTTCGACGAACTATCGCTGATAGGGTCTCCGCGACCCAGCACGTTACTGGGTTTTTGCGACCCAGCACGTAGCATTTGCAATAATTTTCGACGAACTTTCGCTGATAGGGTCTCCGCGACCCAGCACGTTGCTGTTGCAATAATTTTCGACGAACTCTCGCTGATAGGGTCTCCGCGACCCAGCACGTTATTGGGTCTTTGCGATCCAGCACGTTGCAGTTGCAATAATTTTCGACGAACTCTTGCTGATAGGGTCTCCGCGACCCAGCACGTTACTGGGTCTCTGCGACCCAGCACTTTACTGTTGCAAAAGTGTATCAGCCTCCGCGTCGCAGCCTGTAGGCGCAACTTAGTAGGTGTAGGTCGTCATGACCTGACCTCTCAAACACTAAGCGGTTATATGAGACTGCGCTGCTGTCAGATCCCACAAACGAAAATGCAAACACAAAAACGAACCTTGATAATTGGTCCTTAAAACCACCCGATGCGATTGTGCAGTAGGGATACGAGTGTAGATTCCTTTACTCTAGTTTTATATCTAGTTTTTTTTTTCCATTCAGTCTCCAAGCTGAAGGAACACCGACTTCACGGAATGTGAAATATGACAGTGACTAGTTCTGACAAGTTATATGTGTTGGTGATGTAATTATAATTAGGTACTGTCTGCGCAAGTAATAATAAATACAAAAGTGATGAGTTATTTTAATTAACTATTCGTTCAGCTTTCGAAGATTGGATGCATTATTCCATTGCTTTTCTTCCGCAGAAAAGGCTTGGAAATGAGACTGGGAGTCTTGTTTATAACAAACAGACCATAATCCTTCCTTTCAAAAGTGCCCGGATCAATCTGTTGTTACTGGTAATGTCATTGCATGTACATGTACTGGTATTGTCATTGCACTGGTATTGTCATTTAATGTTTCACTGTTACTTGTGAAGGCATTATTTTCTTTAAAAAAATGGTTAATGTGTGGCAAGAGCAAGATACACACATGAGATTCACTATTATTAACCCGCACAGATCAGTTTTGCGTATATAGAGGTAACTATATTGTGTTGACAAAACACACAGTTGGTAGTACGACCATAATGAAATACTATATAAACGTGTATAAAACAAACGTTACCTGTAATGTGCAAGATAGTGAAAGCCCAATTTACATGTGGGGTACTAACATTACGTTCTAATAAGATATATGAAGAAAATAATGTCAAATGTACGAAATAGCACATTGCTTTAATTTTTCAGTCTGTTTTATTATATTTTCGTTGCCGATGTGAAAGGAATTTGTTCCGTGAACATTTCTTAAATAATTTCAAAGATGAGGGTAGGTAAAAACCCAAGCTCATTTCTGGGAGCAAACGTAGCCTTTTTAATAAAATTCTACCGCCTTTAAATCAATTCACCTTTGTGTAAGTAAATTCAAAAGTTTATAAAGATTCACCCATGGGCAAAAGGGATAAAGACCCGCAATGCATGGTTTTGATGTAACATAAACAATAGGCATTATGTTATTTTTTTTTTCTCTTTTTATTAATAATGTGTAATGAGTAACGATATAAATATCCTTAGCTCAGAAAACGCTAGCAAGTTTATTGTGCCTGCTATTCATGTTGGTTAGAAAAAACCGTAAACATAACTCTTTATTATTTTTAATTTCAATACCGGGTTGGTTAAAACATATCATGCAAAGCTTAAGCTTAAGCTTCCCTACAATTGTAGTGAACGTATTGCCGATTTTAAGAGTAACAAGGTTGAAATTCCATCATAAGTTTGAAAAGTTTCTTGTCAACTGGTTTGATGAACTTTTTATGTACATTTACTTAGTTCTAACAGTTTTGCATATCCAGTTGGTGTCTTGACATTGATACAAATCGGCTTAGTCAAGTTCTCATCAGTATTGTATTTGTAAAAAGACTGACCTGATATATCACGCATCGATCCGAGGATCGACCGTTACCTCAGCTCTTAGTTTCCTTTTCTCGGTGTTTGATGCTTGTTGATCAGTCTCACTGGAGCTGCTGGTCAAACTTTCCTCTTGTACTTGTTCCCTCTCGTCGATGTCGATGTAATGGAGCCCGTTGACCAACGCCATATTTTTCCGCAAATTCCGTAATAACCGAGAAAAAAATAACAAATTTAATATAGATCGTTTATGAAAGACGTTAACAATTAACGTGTGAGTTGAATTTCCGATCTTTATTTGAAGATCATGAAGATTCAGGACGATTTTCGTCCGTACGTGACGAAAGTACACAACGCTATGAGACTCGGAATGGCGGCAAACACCTTCCGCCCTAGCTGGGGACACAGGCGACACCTAGCGGACGAATAGTGGAAGATCGACTTTGTCTATGGCTAAAGGCCAGACCACACCATCGTAAAGCTAAGTACACACTGCTTCTTCATAGACAATGCTGTATGTTTTCCGGAGGCACATCAATATTAGGTTAATACAATACAATAGTTTATTTATTAAAATTATTGCGAGGTAAAATTTCAAATCCGGAATTGCTAAAGGAGGTGATGTTACAGGTACCTGACAATTATGTGGGGAGGAGGCGACAGCCACGGCTGCTGGTGGTACCACGAGGCAGGACTAATTTGCTTTTTAAAGCCCCGATCACACGCGCTCTGCACACACTCAACGAAATATAGAAAGAAAGAAAGAAAGAAAGAAAGAAAGAAATAGATTTATTGACACACACACACACATATAAAAAAATAATAATTTAAAGACAGGACAACAAGGTACGCAGACAAAGACAGGTGTGGAATAGAGAAAAAAACAATTTAGAAAAGTTGGTGTAAGGAGGTGTGTGTGGCCAAAGAACCCTGTCTCAGCGAGATGCTTCTTAGTCACACACAGGTGGGCGGAGTGACGAAGAAGCGCTGTTCATTCTGACAGGGTCGATTATTTAGAACTAATCAGTGAGCCAGCGAGATACAAATAAATAAATAAATAAAAGATATTAAATATATATATTATATGAATAAGGCAGTATAGTTGTAGGTTGTTTGCCTAGTGTCACTTTGAATACGAAGTATATGTCATCCGGGTCCTTGTCAATGTCAATCATGAAGCTCGACTAAAAGCCCCCAGTACACGATGGCCGATCATGGTCGGCGACCATGACCAATACATCGTACATTGACACTTTTGAAAGAACCTTTTTAAACTTGTTCGTTCAAAAGTGTCAATGTACGATGTATTGGTCATGGTCGCCGACCATGATCGGCCATCGTGTACTGGGGGCTTAATACTGAGTTACCTCAGAGTATTAAGTCAAACTTCATGATGTCAATTGTCAGCAGCTGTCAGTGCAGTGAGAGACTAGTCTATGGCTACGTTCCGTTTTGTGTCAACAGCGATAATATCACTGATATCGCGCTCACACATCGTTCCGATTTGTTGTGAGCGCGACAACGAAAGCAGTAATTACGTCACGGATGACGTCACTACCGCCGCCATTTTGCGATCACGGTGATATCGTTCTCAAGCGTTAGCACCATGAAGTTTGACTTAATACTCTGAGGTAACTGGAGCTCTCACCCTGAATAAAAAAGTGTCGCCAGCAAATTTGACATTTATGTATGTAGTGGCAGGTAGTGGCTGTCAGTTGTCTCATATGACCATACGTATTTTTTTAAAGTGTAGGTGAGACGGAAGACAGCCACTGTGTTATTTGTGGTATTCAAAAAATTGTTCGTACTGCACGCTCCAGTTACCTCAGTATTAAGTCGAGCTTCATGGTTAGCACTGTGAGCGGGCTGTCATATTTGACGTTTTGTTGTCAAACGTCATTGTTTGTTGTGGTTTTGTTTGAGTAATCTCTGCGTTTTAGGTTTTATTTAGGTATTTTATTTGTTTATCCCGAAGCAGAAAGCCAGAAAAATGATAGTGCTTATTAAAGATGAGACGACGGGTAGAGACATTACTCTAAATTTAAGCACGGATCACTATCATCATCGCTGTCCAATAAAACGTTTACTAATTGACGAATATCCATACTAAACCGGTGATTATTTACTTACAAATTCAAATCAAAACAACGCTCGCTCGCGATGCTTGCAAATAGCCGTTCCGAATTGAAATCGCGTCAACAGTGCTGTCAGCGCGATAATCAAATCGGAACAGCTTTTAGCGCTCACAGCGCCAACAGGTGGCTTACCACAAGCTCTTAGCAAACAGAACAAATGCAGGGCAGTTTTATTGCAAGGTTTAAAATAAACTTCTTGCTAATCGTACCATAAGCCAAAATTAGCAGTCTTTTAGCAGGCCTGCTGCACTGCTGTTGCTATTGAATGATTGTCTCTGGCCTGTCAAGCCAAAATGTTGTTTGCGTTCGAAAACTAAATATGATTTTTACCGGTAAATACCGTTTCGTATTAAAGTAACATTTTATAAATAAAATACAATAAAAATGCAAAGGAAAACATAAAACAAGATGTTTTTATGGAAATAAAATTGAACGGCAGTGTAAAAAAATGGTTTTAAATATTATTCTTGACAGAGTTTTATAAACAAGCGTCACTTCTAGTTTCCGAACGTTACTCGCAATCGCAACTAATGTTTTTTTTTTTACAAATTTGTTTGAAGCTTTGGTTTCAAGTTGGAAAAGTGACTAATTTCAACAAACAAAGTTAACACAGTTACTTAGACCCGTATTCTAGAACAATACTCAAGTGGAGATCTCTTCTCAAGCTTAGTTAGAAAGGGATGCGAAAACATGCACCGAATACATTCATCCCTTGCTAACTATACTTGAGAAGAGATCTTCACTTGAGTGAGTGTCGTTCTTTAAGACGGACTTCTCCACGAACGCAGCGTTCGTGGGGAAGTTCGTATTAAAGAAAAAAGCGCTCGGAACGCCTCACAATAATGCAGCAGTAACCTACTTTACTTGACACGGTTTGTTGTGCCATGGAATGCCCCCAATGTCCCCCACAGCCACAGGTTTTTCAGAGAAGCCGGTGGCAAAAAAGGACAAAGCAGACAATACCTAAAATAAATAATTTAAATGTTACAAAGTTCGAGAAAATAAGAATCTTGTAAGACTCTTGTTTTAATTTTTGAATGGGTAGAACTCACTCACTCTTGCCTGAACGGATTAATCTATTTTTAGGAATCAGTAGGGATTGATAAGAAAAATGAACGGTAACATACAAATTTATTCACAAAAAACAACAATTTTATTAGAAACTAACTTCAACTAAAACGTACAATCAGATTTTAACCGAATTCCGAAACTAACAAAGAGTAGGCACTTTTACAAGGAACAAATGGACAGAAGTTGATGGTAGATTGTCGACACCTCGGCGACCCGATGCAGAAGAGAGAAAAAGCCCCGCAAGAGCTCTGCGGCCGGTCTTATAGTGCGCGCGCCATCGCGCTATCCGCGCGCCATCTGCGTGCACTCGAGCGCCCTCTGCGAGCACCTGCGCGCCATCTACGCGTATCACTTTCCCGCTAACACTATAGATTTCGTTGCTGCTGCAGTATCAGCCCCCGGATTCACAAACCGTTGGAAACGCTCCCGACAGCGGAATGTATGCACTGTCTCTGTCTCTGTCACTCACTATAGAATAAATAAATAATAATAATAATAAATAATAAATAACTTCTTACATTAACACCAATTATCTAAGCCCATTTTAATTTCATTAAGAAACTGTGTCATGGAAAACTTGATAACGGATAAATATATACTTAAATACTTTTTGTTTGTAAATACATACTTATTATACATAGTTAACACCCAGACCAAGACAAATAGACATGTTCATGCACACAAATATTTGTCTAGTTCGGGAATCGAACCCGAGACCATAGAAAAAGGCAAAGACAAAGCACAGAATTCAAATCAGATTCTGTTTCCGGTGGTTCGTGAATCAGGGGGCATCAGAGGTCTAAAGGGCCCCGAAACCAAAACCTCCGAATAAAATTCATTTTGTTGTAAACTTCCAATGGATTGCTTTGTTCTCGTATTAGTTTACGCCACGCTTTTTTCTTTCTATTGCGGAAAGCTTTCGTCCTCCAAAAACCACAGAATTGCTTGATCATTCCTTTAATACCGAACAAAATTATCAGAGGCATTCCACTTATCAAAGATCTTTAATCGTCCTCGTCCAATTTCTTTGATCAAATATTTGAGATAAGTGGAATACCACCCTTAGCAGGCTTTTTATAGCTGCTTGAGACCAACTTTTTAAAAACTGCTAATTATGACGGTTTGGCAGGCCTGCTGGCGTGTTAAAGTGAGCTCATGGTACGTTTAGCAACGCTGTTTGACCGGTGAACGTCTAGGACTAACAGCGCTGCTATTGTTATGGTTCATGGTACCGATAAGCAGGGCAGTTTTTTTTAAGGCTTAAAAATAACTGCTATAAGAGCTTGTGGTAAGCCCCCAGTACTATTGACTCAAAACGGAACATGGCCTATATAATTTGTGAGTGAGAGTGAAGTGAGGCGCAAGCCGCGCAAGCAAAAAAAACGCAAAACAAACAAAGCAATCTCGCAGAGCACAATGAAAAAGTTCGATCATAATAATTATAAGTAAAAATACCAATACATACATACATTCGTCAATCAGAGCGACCCAGTATGGGGCCCAAATGTTGGCGAGATACATAAAAGACCACCAAACATCATTACATCTAAGAAGAAGGAGAAACCATTTCGGAGTAAATCTAAACAACAATAAAGAATTAGAATATATAAAGGAATAAAAGATCCGTCCGAAAATCAAAGCTTGCCATCCCAGTTGTTGGACGCGGTCGCCATTTTACTACACACGAATCTCTACTACACACGAAGCTGTAATAATCAAAATAGTGGTATAGTTATATACGTGAAAAAACATATTAGGTGCTCTGTTTCCGAACCAAATATGCCAGGGGCAAATTTTCTATTATTAAATATTTATCCTGATATCCTCGTTATAGCCACATACAGGTCCCCTTGAATCACATGCACTGATTCATTTCTACACTCCATTGAGAGTATAACTTGTCTTTATCATTCCACACCCAATATCATATTGACTGGTGATATCAATATTGATATAAAAAATGGCAATAGAGACAGGCATAGTGAAGCATATCTGAACTTAACCGCTGAGCTTGGGATGCTACCAGGTCACCTCTTTCCCACAAGGCTTGAAAATTGTCTGGATCACGTGACGCTAAAATCTGCCCTTTCCGCTTCGGTGTTCGTGATTGATGCTACAGTTTCAGATCACAGCTTAGTTTTATTAATTCTATCTATGAAGAAAAAACTATCAGCTGTAAACAACTTTAAGTTTACTGTTACTGATTTTAACTCTTGTGTTGATCACATTAAAAACTTAGATTTTGCTTATCTTAACTCTAACGCTGATGCTAATGAAGCGGCTAGTAAACTTGTTAAGGATCTGTCTTCTGCAATTGAGCTTCATTCCAACATTAAAATTATCCCGTGTAGGAAAAAAACTATCAAACCTTGGTTAACACCGGGATTACTTCGTTGCATTCGACATAGAGACAAACTTAGTAATAAGTTTAAAAAGAATCCTGACAACAACATTCTAGAGGTCTCATATAAACGCTACCGTAATTATTGTAACTCTCTTCTCAGGAAGCTTAAACATAACTATGAGAAATCCTTGCTAACTTCTGCAAAAAATAATAAAGAAAAATGGAATGCAATCAAATCCATCACAAACTTTAGTTCACAGAAAACATCAGCGGCATCTCTTCTTAGCCCCAATAACGCCGTCAACGACATAAAGGAAATTAATAATTATTTTGCTACCATTGGCGAAAATCTTACTAAAAACATTAGATCTAATAATTGTAACACCTTTGTTCTATTACCCCCAGACGAGGCCGAAGTTGAGTCTCTCATAAATGGCCTTAAGACTAGCAGTGCTACTGGATGGGACTCCATTCCTGTCAAATTACTAAAGTCAGCTAAACATTTTCTAGTGCCACACCTGACTAAGCTTATTGCACTTTGCTTTGACCAGGGAACTTTCCCAAAAGTATTTAAACAGTCCATCATTACTCCCGTTTACAAGGGTGGGGATCGACAAAGTGTAACCAACTATCGGCCAATCTCAGTTCTTAGCGCACTGTCCAAACTCTTAGAAAAAGCTCTTAACAATCGTCTTATGAACTATTTAGAACATTTCAACATACTTTCCGATAATCAGTTTGGGTTCAGGTCGGGGAAGAGCACTGAGGATGCTGTAAGTCATCTTGTCGATTACGTTACATCTCACATAGACGCCAATAAAAAGTGCCTTGGTGTTTTCCTTGACTTGGCCAAGGCATTTGACACGGTTTCGATCCCCACACTTGTGACCAAGCTAGAGAAAGTTGGTATTAGAGATAATGCCCTTAAACTCTTTTCGGACTTTCTTAGGGACCGCATACAACAAGTCAGAATTGGGGATCATCTCAGTCCTGGTGTATCGGTTGCCTTTGGTGTACCCCAGGGTAGCATTCTTGGTCCGAGTCTCTTCCTGATATATATTGATGATTTATGTCAACAACTTTTAGCAAACTGTAAGATTTTCACTTATGCTGATGACACGGCTCTTATATTTCATGGAGAGACTTGGGACGAAGTTAGGCAAGTAGCTGAAGATGGACTTCATAATGTTGGTTCCTGGCTTAGAGAAAATCTTTTGACCTTAAACAGCTCTAAAACTAAATATGTACAATTTCATTTGACTAAAATTAACCTAGCTAATTTAACTTTAAAATTTCATTCTTGTAACTTCTCAGATACTGCTAAATGTTCATGTCCCATAATAGAAAAAAGTAATCAAATCAAATACCTCGGAGTGATTTTGGACGAAAACATAAATTGGAAGAGTCATATTAACCTCACAGCGTCTCGTCAGCGAAAACTTATATGGGCATTTAAGAGATTACGGCATGTAGCAGATTTTAACCTCTTACGAAACATCTATTTTTCACTTTCTCGATCAATTCTTGGATATTGTATTTGTATATGGGGTGGCGCTTGCAAAACTTTTATGATTAACCTGGAAAGAGCTCAAAGGTCACTTTTAAAAGTCATGACCTTCAGCCCATACAGATTCCCTACTAAACTGCTATATGAAAAATGTGAAGTCCTTACTGTAAGACAAATATACATTCTCCAAATACTTTTAAAACAACACAAAGTTACCCCATACGACAAAAAATACCGAAACAAACGAACTATTGTAGGTGTTTGTAACCTTCCTAAATTCCGTACTGCGTTTGCTAAACGGCAGCATGCATTCTTCTCTAAGTATCTATACAACAAAGTTAATAAAAAAGTAGATTTCTACCCATTAACACTTAGGGAAGCCAAAGTTAAAATAAGAAATTGGTTGCTGACCCTTACCTATGAGCAAACTGAGTCTTTATTATAAATTAATTACACACACATACACACACACACACACGCGCGCGCGCGCACACACACTCACACATACACACACACATTTCTTTCTGGTAATTGGTTGTTTGTTACTATAAGTTCCAAAGTAGAATTTTGTATGCTTTTATTGTTTATTTAATTTAATTTATTATTTGAAGTACCTTTGTAACGAAGAGGGCACTGGCCTCTGTCACTCAGGTGATAAACCTAATATAGGGGTCAGGGACTTCATCACTAACATGTAAAAAATTGTGACAATAAATATTTCTTATTTCTTATTTCTTATTTCGTGTGAGCGTGTTGTGAAAAAACTTAAGGTTAGTGCTTTTAACAATCATGTGAGGCGTTGCGTGTTTAGTAGATAGTTTACCCTTGAAGCCCGGCGCCTATCGCATATATAAACGAACGCACCGCCCGCGCTACTAGGTAAAAATAAATCGCTAATCGAAAAAAATGGAAAAAATAGCCGTGTTTTACGAAAAACCTGATAACTTAGGAATTAGGCTATATTTTTTCATTATGTAAAGTGTGTTTGGCTTATGAATGTTTTATCTATTTTCAGGTACTAAATTATACTATATTACTATAGTAATATATTAGTTCTACATGGTATAAGTGCAGCAATAAGCTATTTGACTGAATTCTTTGAAGAATTTTTTTGAAATTTTTTGACATTTTTTTAGATATATTATTAGATTTGATTCCTATAACTTCCTCTGTAAAACACTAAAATAACACTTTTTATAACAGTAAAACACAAATTACCTTGCTTTTTGCTTCGAAATAATAAGATTACACATATTTTAGAATATTATAAACATTTGCAGAGGCAGAGCGAAAAAAATGAGACTTTCTTTTTTCTATATCAATTCGAACGAAACATGCAGAGGGATATGAATTTTACAGCCTATAGACAATGTATGCAGCTTCCATATAAAATCAAGTGTCCCATACACGCATAGACTCCTTCATGGAGTAAAAAAATGTAATCTGTGCCAAGTCTGTGGCGGACCGAATGGTCCTAATGCCCCCAGTACACGATGGCCGATCATGGTCGGCGACCATGACCAATACATCGTACATTAACACTTTTGAACGAACAAGTTTAAAAAGGTTCTTTCAAAAGTGTCAATGTACGATGTATTGGTCGTGGTCGCCGACCATGATCGGCCATCGTGTACTGGGGGCATTACGGGGGTTGACGGAACGGCAATATGGAGGACCTTAAGGTCCTTATCGGGTTTAAAAGGTAGTGATTTTTAAATGTGCGCCTTGTCCTCAGCACACGCAGGGGAGGGTCAAGAGCGTTCCAACACTGAGTGGCAGCAAATCTGAAAGACCCGCGGAAGGCCACAGTCCGGTGTTTGGGGGTGGAGAAGATGTGAGTGCAGGCCCTCTTCAGGTAAAGTTGTCGCTCTCCAGCCCAAACCAGCTTGTCGTAAAGATATCGTGGTTTTTTTTTGTGGATAATTTCAAACAATAAACAAGCAAGGTGTAATTTTCTGCGAGCTTCCATCCTGAGCAAGCTGGCTGAGTTAAGGAATGGTGTGACGTGTGCGCGTGGTGGAACACTAAAGCAAAACCGGGCACATGAGTTTTGCACCCGCTGAATCAGCTGTTTGGACCTAGCCAGAAGCCGTGGGCCATACACTGTGTCACAGTAGTTGAGCCCAGAAAGTACCAATGATTCACACAGTCTGATCCTGAGCTCTTCACACAGATAGGGTCTGATTCTATATAGCAATTTAAGACGGTAAAAGCTGTTACGTGCACATTCGGCAACATGAGTCTCAAAAGTGAGCCCGCTTTCCATGACAAGCCCCAGGTTTCTGACCTTGGGGGCTACCGCGTAACTTTATGGATATGAACTTCATACGTTTTTGGGAACTTTAAGTTAATTTTATAAAGAAAATAGCCGCTATCAGTTCCTTGTTTTGTGACGTCGGGTTTAACGATAACTAGCTAGCAACGTTCAACAGAACAAAGCAGCAAAAATCTATCAGAATAAGGAATTCAAATGACAGTTGAAGCCCATACCCATATCCAGATTTCTTAGCCGGTAGCCCCCCTGGTCCACACGCTCAATTGATTCACCATTGAGTGTTATATTGAAAGGGTATTTTTTAAAATTTGCTATATTCTTCCTACTTCCAAACACTATTAACTTTGACTTTTTGGGGTTCAGGGTCAAGCAGTTAGACTCGGACCATGTAGCTACCCGGGACAGATCTTCATTTAGTTTACCCTCAGCCGTGGCATAGTCAGATGGTGGAAAAGAAATATAAATTTGCAAATCATCTGCATAGAGGTGGTGATGGCAGTTTTTTATTTTTACAGTGACATCAGCAGAGTAGAGAATGTAGAGGATCGGCCCTAAAATAGATCCCTGCGGGACGCCTCGTGACACTGGAAGTTTTGTTGACTGGGTTTTGACACCGTCTACTTTAGAAGTCTCAACATATTGAAACCTATCTGACAGGTAACTATGAAACCATCTAACTGACTTGGCATCAACACCATAATAAGCCAGCTTGGATAAAAGTAAACTTGTGTTTATTGCGTCAAAGGCGCGTGAGTAGTCCAGTAAGAGCATGGCACAGATCCTACCCTGGTCTTGGTCTGCAAGGATATTGTCCACAACATCTGCCAAAGCAGTGGCAGTACCATAGCCTTTACGAAACCCAGATTGAGTGTGAGGAAGGATGTCATTGTCCTCTAAATATTTGGTCAGTTGTTCACAAGCGATCCTTTCCAACACCTTAGACAAGCAAGACAGCAAGCTAATGGGTCGGAGGTCCTGCACAGATTCAGGCTGGTTGCTCTTTGGTAGTGGTTTGACTACCGCAGTTTTCCATATCATCGGAAAAACACTCTCTTCGATTGAGCGGTTAATGAGTGTAGTGATTGTTGACAGTGATTGAGGTAGTGTGAGCTGTAACATTTCAAGTGAAATACCATCAACACCTTGAGCGTTAGACTTGAAACCCATGATAGTTTTTAGTACGGTGTCTTCGCTAACTGGCTGTAAGGAGAAGGATGCATCTCCGATTCTGTGGTGCTCCAAAAAAGTAAGTTGGGATATTGATATTTTGTTTTCGCCAGGGACGGTGAGGAAATGAGCGTTGATATTGTTAGGGTTATCTAAAAAAGGTGGGAGGTCAGATTGTTCTTTTTTATTTGGTATTATATTATTTTTGAGGTTCTTCCATAATTTCTTTGAGTTGTATATATTTTTATTTATGTGGTTATTAAAGTAACATCTCTTCTCAGTCTCGATAGCAGTAAGCACTAATTTTTTCATTGTTTTGTAATTTTCTTTCATTTTGTTTGCTTCATCTACCTTTTTTAATTTACATAACTTTTTGTATCTTTCATGAAAGCTGTCTCTTGTCCTCATCATAACTCTCACCGTGTCTGTTATCCATGGATGGGGTGGATATTTAAACTTTTTTCTTTTTAATGGAGCATGTAGGTCAAATAGCAATCTCACACTAGAAACAAGTGCCTCAGCCAGAGCGTCGGCGGTTTCAAGATTGTTGATGGTCTTCCACTGGATACAGTCTAGGTCCTTTTCGAACTGTTCAACAATGATGTCCTACATTGGTCTGTAGGATACCCATCGAGGGCTAGGTCTGTCTTTTTTTATTTTAAAAGTTGCTACAACCATCGCATGACCCCCCAAGCTTGGGGTGTGTTTGACTTCAACACTCGTGGCTACAGCGTTGGTGCAGATCACATCTAAAAGGGTTTCACTGTGCTCTGTAAAGTGAGTGGGTTGATTGACTAATTGCGTTAAGTTAACAGTGTGGACAAACTCCATGAATGACTTAGACTTCCCACAGTTGGGTGTTAAGAGGTCAATGTTGAAATCACCAAGCAAGATCAGATGGTCATGTTTAGCCAATGAGTTTATACTGCATGTCATGGCATCTAAGAAAAAATTAACATCCTGTCTTGGTGGTTTGTAGGCTGTTCCCACCACTACTTTTTTGTTGTTTACACTCGGACTAAGCCACATTTGCTCCACTGATGCCGTGATAGGATAATTACATTTGCGAACATTTAAGCCTCTACGTATATAGAAACCCACGCCACCTCCACGGCCGTCAGGTCTCGGGGTATGCTGCAAGCGGTACCCAGGCAACTTCGGTGCTTTGTCATCCTGCCCTGACCCTAGCCAAGTTTCATTTATGGCCAAGATATCTGGAGCCATGTCCTGTACAGCAGCTATCAACTCCTCATGCTTAGTGCCTAAAGATCCAGCGTTGAAAATGCCAACTTTTAAATTCTTAGTGCTCATGGTAATGACAATAATTTAAATATAATGGTACTGAGAACAAATAACCTTTGCAAACATGTATATTGTTTTTGTATATAATCAGTATAAATATAACTAAACTTAAATGTAAATATTAGATAAATTTGTATGAGATATGTAAAAGATGTAAGTAATTTAATAAGGTGTAATATAAGTGTAAATGTTGAAATAGAGAAAATATGTATATGTATGATATTATTTAAATATTTTACCTGCTGAGTCACTAATAAATATATGATGAGATACTGAACGGAGGACATAGTTTTATTTGGAGGCTTCACACACTTCCTTACTTTTTTGAAAAGAAACATGAGAATATAGAATTTTTTGCTAAGCAAATAACAAGGATAGGACAGACTATTACATAGAGAAATAAAGATATGAAATATTAAAACAGGTAACAGGAAATAGTAACACAGAGCTTAAAATGACATCTATCTTAATTTTAAAATAATTACATTTAATTTTTAGGTTCGTCGGCGCCAGCGCCAAAGGCACGGGCGAGATCCACCTCTGAGCGAAACTGAAACACGGGCCGCCCATCGCTCTGGCGGGCGAAAATTCGACCCCGCTTGGTCCACGAGTAGCGCCACTGAAGCCTTCGGCATTCCTCCCGTACTTTATGAAAGAGCTGGCGGTTCGGGCGAGTGAGTCGCTCGTTAAGGTACACACGTGCCCCGTCGGTGGCGGTGAGCGAGCGACGCACGCGCGCGGCCCGCAGCAGCTCATCGCGCAGGTGGCGGCGCGTCTAGCGTTACCATATCTCAGGATTTGGCCTGAGATCTCAGGATTTTTGGACTCATCTCAGGATTGCGGCCGGATTTTGCAAAACTCATGAAATCTCAGGATTTTTAGAATTTCCAATAAAATACAAAAGAAATAGTAAAATAAATGCTTAGATTAAAAGATCTTTATAGATCTATTAGAACAAACTAACTTCCTTTGGTAATAATTAATCAATAAGTACTAATTATCTTAGTAGATACATATCTTTTTAAGTAGGTAAGGTTTTTTCTTTAATTATTGATTTATTGCCCCCCCCTCGCAATCTAATGCCCCCAGTACAGGTTGGCCGACCATGGTCGGCGACCATGACCAATACATCATACATTGACACTTTTGAACGGACAAGTTTAAAAAGGTTCTTTCAAAAGTGTCATTGTACGATGTATTGGTCATGGTCGCCGACCATGATCGGCCATCGTGTACTGGGGGCATAAGGTTTTTTTATGGAAATCAGGCCTATTCTCAGGACTTTTGTTTTTTTCATCTGGTAACCCTAGGCGCGTCAGACGCACGACGACACGACGCGGGCGGCGGCGGGCCCACACGCTCGGCGAACACGATGTCCCGCTCGTCCAGAGGCGTGTTTTCGTTTAGCTAGCGGCCGCAGCGATGCGCAGCTCCTGACGTCACAAACTGCTGCGCATGTGCTGCGGGAAACGAAAACGGGTTTTTAGCAAGATCGGTGGTAACCAAGTTACTTTTTTGGCGCGAGGTATAAATGAAGCTAAATACTAAAAGTGCTTTAATAGGTCTTGTCTTGTGACAGAAGAATTCTGCAATGATTCTATCCAACTTGCGCAATACAGGGCCAATAAAGCAAATTCTTGTGCTATTGCACTCATGAATGCGGCAATGGCAAATTATTTTCACTAACATAATATTATCGAACTGGATCAACAACAACAATACCGCTGACAGTGACATATAAATTACTCATATGACAGCAAGCAGCGATGCAAACCACCTTTGGAGGAGGATTGCAGATAGCGAGCTGCGACCTGCCGATCGGCAGCAGCATGACGTCACTAGCAGAAACGAAAACAGCACCGGTAGCGCCAGCTAGCAATCGCTAGCTGAACGAAAACACGCCTCTGGGCGAGCCCCATGCGGCCCGCCAGCGGTGACGGCGTGGATGGCGTTCTCCCCCGGCGTCTCGGGCAGGTTGCCGATCTCCAGGTCCGACAGCAGCGCCTCCTGGTCCCTGTCGTTGAGCTCCATCTTGAGCTGGGATATAGTCCGCTCCAGGTCGAGGGTGTTCCCTGGAACGTTTTCGGGCTGTCGCCGCTCCAGCGCCTCCACTCTTTGCTCCAATGTATCGAGGCGTGACGTGATGGCTACGAGGGATTCGCGCAGCCGCTCCATCTCTCGCCGGAATTCGCGCATCTCGGCCATGCAGAGGAGAAATTCCCGCCGGAACTCGCCCATACCGGGATCGGCTTCCGGTGACCCCGACTCACCCTGCTTAGCGCCAGGAAGGCGAGTGGTAGTCAGCGCCTTCTCGTCCGCTTGCCCGAGGAGACCTTTCACTGGAGTCTCGTCCCCCTTCTTTCCAGAATTTCTGCAGTTCGGGCACACCCAGTCTTTATTTATCAGGGCTTTGCTCCCGAGCGCCAGGCACGCCTTATGAAATTTTGCGGGACAAACACTGCAAGCAGCCGCCCCAGACGGCGATACGAATTTTCCGCACCCACCGCAGTTCATGTTGTTATGGTTCGTATAGGTGCCAATGCCAACACGGTGCTTGCAAGTGTGGGATATGTGTTGGGTGACTAAATAAATAAGGTAAACTTACTGTTCTAATGGGTATATTGTCCAACACAAATTATACGCACACTTTACAGAAGGAGTACATAGAAAATATCGGGCATATACAAGCACAAACACAGGCACGGCAAAGTTTACAAAGCAGGTAGGAATAATCCACGAATTGAGAAATGCAAGCGTGTACAAAAACCAATAATATGCGCGTAAGCAAGAATATCGCGACAAAGGCTAGCGGTGCGTGAGGCAACAAAGTGGCGAGAGCTCCGCGTCGTGTTGAGGTCTCGACTAGGCGTACGTGCGCCGGCGGCGGTGGTGCTGCGGGCCCCGCCCCGCGTCTCAGTCCCAAGAACAATGGGACGGGTTTTGAGTTGCGCGTTCCCGCTGCACCGAGTTTTCGCCGGGCGCATTTTGACGTGCGAGAAATAATGAACTTTAGAAATAATTTTTACTGATAGAATTAAATAAAGTAAATTAGCTTATGTTATATTTAAGTTTAGTGTAAGTGTAAATAATGTTTGTTTTATGTAATTAAATAAGTGTAATTTAAGTGAAACTAATTTTATTTGAAATGTATTTAAATATTATTATTATTATGCACCTATATAGTTGGTGTGTGTTAATGAATAATAAGTGGGGGCTACGTGCCCACATCACTCCCCTCCAGAGACCGTCACTACGGGCGGTAGTAGTCTGGAAACCGAACGCGCCGGCCTGAACGGGTGGTCTTTCCAGTTACATTTTCAGGTTTCGGGTTTTCTTCAGTGCATGGATTATTTCTGATGCTACTATCAGGTATCGAGCTAGGGACAGGGTCGACGAAGAAGTATGCCGGTTTAAGGCGATCGATCGATACGGTAACATTTTTCCCTTTAACTAAAATTTTAAAAACTTTATCCCCCCTTTCAATAACTTCGTGGGGGCCGGAATAAACAGGACTTAAAGCTGCTCTTAGCGAGTCTTCCCTAAGGAATACGTGACTAGAGGATAGAAGGTCATTATGAATAAAAATTTTATTATTACTATGGCGAGAAGCGGGGGCTGGCCGCAATTTCTCCGCAAATAGGCGAATGCGTGCCGTAAAGTCTGTTATATCTGTAGTGGTCTCCACCTCGGTCTGGAAAAATTCTCCAGGTAGGCGAAGGGGTTCACCGTACAGTAGCTCAGCAGACGAGGATTTTAAGTCTTTTTTGATTGCCGAACGGATACCAAGCAGAACCAGTGGTAAAGATTCGGTCCAGTTGTTGTCGGCGTGGCATACAATGGCGGCTTTTAGTTGGCGGTGAAATCGCTCAACTAAGCCGTTACTTGCGGGGTGATAGGCCGTGGTTCTCCGATGTTTGAATCCTACTATTTTAGACAAAAAATTGAACAAGTTGGATTCAAATTGACGTCCACGGTCGGTTACTATGTCGGACGGGCAGCCGAAACGGGATATCCAACCTGACAATAGCGCACGTCCTACCGTTTCTGCTGTCATGTCTACGATTGGTATTACCTCTGGCCATCTCGTGAAACGGTCGACGGCAGTGAGGCAGTAGCGGTACTCTTGCGACTGCGGTAAAGGACCTATAAGGTCAATGTGTACTATCGCGAATCTAGCGCGGGGTAGACTGAACGTGCCTAACGGGGCGGACACGTGGCGGCTCACTTTGGCCCGTTGGCAAGCTAGACAGCATTTTGACCACTCCCGACAGTCTTTCCGTACGCCTGGCCATACATACCGCTCGGCTACCAATTGAGCTGTTGCGTTTGGGCCCGGGTGACTGAGACTATGAAGGCAGTCGAAAACCTGCTTTCGCAACGGTTTGGTCACAAACGGTCTTGGTGGTGACCGACTAACGTCACAATATATTTCGTGACGGCTGCCTTCTAGTACTAATTTGTTAAGTCTTATCGAAGTTTCATTACTGAGAAGGTTGGCAAGTTCAGAGTCTAATGATTGAGACTTGGCCAACACTTCATAATCAAGGGCTGAGTGGATCTCTTCGATACGTGACAATGTATCAGCAACCACGTTGTCTTGACCAGATATATGTCGGATATCTGTCGTGAATTGCGATATATAATCGAGATGTCGGTACTGGCGAGGTGAACAGGTGTTTTTGCGATCACTAAATGCAAAACTAAGTGGCTTATGATCAGTAAATACCGTAAAATGTCTGGCTTCCAGCATGTGGCGGAAGTATTTAATACCTTCGTATATGGCCAGAAGTTCTCGGTCGTAAGGTGAATATTTCCGCTGTGCTGGGCTTAGCTTGCGTGAAAAGAACGCTAAAGGCTGCCAAGCACTATCTTTCAGCTGCTGTAAGACCGCTCCTAATGCCACGTCGGATGCATCCGTGATTAGGGCTAACTGTGCGTTACAATCTGGATGTGACAGCAGTGCAGCGTTGCAGAGATCCTGCTTACACTGCTCGAATGCTGTCAACGCTGGGCCCGTGATATCCACTGGGTGTGAGGCTTTTACTGAGCCAGTAAGAAGAGCATTAAGAGGGGCTTGGCTCTTTGCGGCATTGGGTAAAAAACGCCTATAAAAATTGAGCATTCCCAAAAATCTCCGGAGTTCTCTTACTGTTTTAGGTGCTGGACAGTCCTTGATTGCCTGGATTTTGGACTCTTGAGGTTTAGTGCCTTTTGCTGAGATGTGATACCCTAAGAATGCGACTTCACTTGCCCCGAAAACACACTTTGCAGTATTTACCAGGATGCCGTACTGTTGCATTCGTTCGAACAGCTGTCGCAGGTGATCCTCATGCTGGGCCTGATCCTGGGAAAAGACCAGAAAGTCATCAAGATAAGAAAAACAAAAATCTAGCCCCCTTGTCATCTCGTCCACAAACCTTTGAAAAGTTTGGCCTGCGTTCCTTAGACCAAAGGTCATAAATGGGAACTCGAACAGGCCAAATGGGGTGGTGATGGCGGTCTTCTGTATATCCCCCTCAAATACTGGGATTTGGTTATAGGCCTTCACTAGGTCTATAGTTGAGAAGACCTTGCAGCCTGCAATGCTATGCGCGAAGTCATGTATATGACGGATTGGGTATCTGTCGGGTATGGTTCGAGCGTTCAACGCGCGGTAATCTCCGCAGGGACGCCAGCTGCTGTCCTTCTTGGGCGCTAGATGCAACGCTGATGCCCAAGGACTCTCGGATGGGCGCGCGGTGCCGTTGTCTAACATCAACTGGAACTCGTTACGCGCGATTTTTAATTTATCCGGCGCTAACCTGCGAGGCGTGCAAAAAATGGGTGGCCCTGGGGTGGTGCGGATATGATGTACTGTATTGTGTCGCGTGATGCGTGGTGTGCCAGACGGACGAGTAATGTCGGGGAATTCATTTAAAATTGCATGGTATCGCGAATCTCCAGTCAAAACCTTAACAGACAGCACGGAATTGAGGTTACTATTTACATTAGCTAAAGTACACAATGAGGTGGTATTGTCAATCAAGCGTAGGTTACGTACATCTACAATCAGATTGAAGTGTCTGAGAAAATCTACGCCGATAATAGCTTTAGTAACGTTAGCGACAACAAAGTTCCAGGTAAAGCTACGTCTTAAACCTAAATCTAAATTTAATTGAATGAAACCAAATGTATCGATTATACTCCCGTTGGCCGCTGACAGTTGGTACGAAGTCTTCGTGCGTCGTTCACGTAATGCGGATCGCGGGAATACGCAAAGATCGCTACCAGTGTCCACTAGAAGTTGCGTCTTGGTTTTGCGATCTGTGACGAAAAGGCGACCACTGGAGGAAGGGCAATCGTTCGTCGCCATTACCGACTGCCTTGAGCATTTCCCGACTTCGTGTAGTCGCAGGGCTTCACACATTTAGTAGCTCTGGATCCGAAGGTGAAGTGGTACCAGCACAACGGGAACTTGCGGTAGTTGGAGCTTGAACGAGATGATGAGCGGCTTCGGTGATTATCTCTTGAACGGGGGCGAGATCTTGATTCGCGCTCACGACGGTTGAGCTGAAAAGTCAAGTTTTTGACAGCTTCTTTCAGTTCAGCTATTTCAAGTGCCATAGTCTCCACGCTGCTCGACGGAGCTGCAGGTAGGGCTGCGGAGGCGACTTGGCGCATGGGGGAGACGATGTCCTGCACTCGGTCAGCCAAGTCTGCTAGCGCTTCCAAAGATGTAGTGGGTTGTGATGCCAGTAGCGTTTGGATGTTGCTGGGCAGGCGGCTGCTCCATATAGTGCGGATAAAGTCCTCTGGTACTTCTGAACCTGCCAAACTCTGGAGGTGTCTTAGGAACTGGGATGGTTTCCTGTCGCCCAGCTCTTCATGCATGAGGAGTTGATGTACTTTCTTCTCTTTTGAGGCTGTCAATCGCTTTATGAGCTCGTCTTTTAATTTTTCGTATTTGTTTTCAGCTGGTGGGTTAAGAATCACATCTTTAACCTCCTTCGCAAACTGCGGATCCAACTGCATAACCACGTGATTGAACTTCGTGACGTCTAGGGTGATCCCTGCTATTGCGAATTGACCTTCAATTTGTGCGAACCATATCTCCGGTTCCTCAGGCCAAAACGGCGAAACACGTACGCCGACACGGCAAAGATCAGATGGTGGAGTGGAAACGCGCTCTCGGTGATGACGTTGGCCGGTACGCTGGGTGGAGCGCTGTGCGCCTTGCGACGTTGCCGTTTTTGCCGAGTCACTGCTGTCACTCATTATGCACTTTATTTACTATTCCAAGTGTTTTAGTTCGGGTCACCAGTGTGGGATATGTGTTGGGTGACTAAATAAATAAGGTAAACTTACTGTTCTTATGGGTATATTGTCCAACACAAATTATACGCACACTTTACAGAAGGAGTACATAGAAAATATCGGGCATATACAAGCACAAACACAGGCACGGCAAAGTTTACAAAGCAGGTAGGAATAATCCACGAATTGAGAAATGCAAGCGTGTACAAAAACCAATAATATGCGCGTAAGCAAGAATATCGCGACAAAGGCTAGCGGTGCGTGAGGCAACAAAGTGGCGAGAGCTCCGCGTCGTGTTGAGGTCTCGACTAGGCGTACGTGCGCCGGCGGCGGTGGTGCTGCGGGCCCCGCCCCGCGTCTCAGTCCCAAGAACAATGGGACGGGTTTTGAGTTGCGCGTTCCCGCTGCACCGAGTTTTCGCCGGGCGCATTTTGACGTGCGAGAAATAATGAACTTTAGAAATAATTTTTACTGATAGAATTAAATTAAGTAAATTAGCTTATGTTATATTTAAGTTTAGTGTAAGTGTAAATAATGTTTGTTTTATGTAATTAAATAAGTGTAATTTAAGTGAAACTAATTTTATTTGAAATGTATTTAAATATTATTATTATTATGCACCTATATAGTTGGTGTGTGTTAATGAATAATAAGTGGGGGCTACGTGCCCACACAAGTTTACGATATAGATGGCGTTGCGGGTCAGGAAAATCGTTGTAGGCACTACTGATTCGTTGTGAAACTGTAAAGAGTTTCTAGATGGCGCTGGTTGCACGATGTTAGCGTGAATTTGCTACTCCCCGCTAGGTGGCGAAAGTAAAACAATAAAAACAGAGGGCGGACAAACTTGAACTGTTTTTTATTTACCCGACTAAAAATAAAAAAGGTATTGTGATAACACTTAAAATGCAATAAACTTGCAAAATGCTTTAGCTCTAGGGCTACGAACACTTCCACTTGAGCACTGACACATGAACTTCGGAATCAGCACGACTTTAGAACCGAACAACTACTTTTCGCATTAATATTCGTAATAGAGTTGGACACAGTAAGTACTCTCGACACTGACTTTGACAGCTCTCCGCTGTCACACAATATATCACAGATAATCGATATTTTTTCGTGTTCTTTGAGTGAATTCGCCAAAGTATCACTGTATATTTTATGTTATAAGCAGTAGGGACCACTTTATCGAATTGGGATATGTCCTGTTATGATATTGTGTTTGTGTTAATAAATAAAATAAAAAAAATAAAAATAAATAAAAAAATATTTGTATGCAATAAATGTTTGTTTTTCCTCGCAAGTGTGTTGAAAAAGTGCGTATGAAACTCGTGAGCAACTTACTCACTAGACACTCGGCTGATTTACGCCCTCGCCTGCGGCTCGGGCTGCAACCCACAGCCTCGTGTATAATGAGCAACCTAAGCTCACTTGTATCATAATATACTATTAATTTAACATCATTTATATAAGCTTTCCTAGTAAATAAATGAATAAATAAGTTAGATAGAAAACTATTTTTAATATTCCTTTATTTTATTGGATGGTACCTACGGCTGAAGGCCTAAGTAGCCAGAGCCGGTTAAATGACAGGTTAAATGACATAAAAAATGGTAGGTAGGTGTCGGTATTTACGTACTGGCCACTTAGCGTTTATGAGCAAATTTTTCAAAATTGCAATGGTGACATTTATCCCCTGTACACACTGGGCGCTCGGCGAGCGTTTGGTGAGCGTACGCGAGATATTTTGTATGAGAATCTGTAGTTCTGCTACTGCCCGCTAGAGGCGCTGTACAGATTTGCATACAAAATGCAACGCCAACGCTAACGCTAACGCCCAGTGTGTACCAGCTCTTACCCCCTGTACACATTGGGCACTCGGCGAGCGTTTGGTGAGCGTACGCGAGATATTTTGTATGAGAATCTGTAGTTCTGCTACTGCCCGCTAGAGGCGCTGTACAGATTTGCATACAAAATGCAACGCCAACGGTAACGCTAACGCCCAGTGTGTACCAGCTCTAAGTCTACATTGTGACAAACTTATTTCACACAGTGGTTAGTTTTTGGTACTAAATATACTGTTGACTGCCGGCAGTCCATTTTGACAGTTAATTTTGTATTGCTAGTGGCTCCTCCACGACCACTGTCACCGGGTCAGATATATTTGTGGCACCACTATACTTACTGTAGCGACATCTAGCGTCGAGTGGAAATGCGAAATAGAAATATTACATCAATAGGGTGAAAACTTCAGTTTTGGCCACTGCCCCGAGTGCTTACTTAGCTTAAAAAATTTCGTTAATAACTTTTGCTTAATAATATACCTACTTTTTATCTAGGACTTTTAAGTCATAATAACAATAGTAATAATTCAGTTTACATCGAATTAGATGTTTCTTTTATTTTATCTAAGTTAGTTAAGTATTGATTTCTCGATGTATCTTTTAAAATTTGATAAACAAAAACACATCAATCGGCACCCTTCGCACATTTTAAGTTTAAATAATTGGTTTTTAATTTACTAAAATAAAACTAAATTTCGTAAGTATACGAATACTTAGGTAAGTATATGTTTTTTACTATGTTTGTCCACGAATTTCTCGAAATCTTAAGGCATATCGAGATGATTCTATTTGATTTAAATTAGGTGTATTCTAACTTTGGGAACAGTCTAAGATTCATTAAAATCAGTTTAGTAGTTTCCGTGGGTATGTTATAGTACAATTCACTAAAACTTATTGTTGTTGTACACTAAAACTTAAGAAATAAAAAGTAATTAAAAAAATAAACTGACTGGCACCGACCTCAAAAAGGTACCTAAATTATAAATATTATATTTTTCCTTTTCAGTTGACAAATACTTTTTGGAGTCTGTAAATTTTTTTTAAGTAGTTTTTTGTATTTTAAGAATTTAAAAATGTAAAGAAAAGTATAAGATACATTCTTGACAATTTTAGATATAAATTTTGTATTTTATAGATACCTACTTAAGACCATAGGCGAAAGAAGTGAAAAACATCTTAAAGTGGCAACAGCGGGGGCTTTCATCCTACTTAATATAATCATTCGAATGTATATTTGTGAAAGGTATATCGTAATCTTACTGACTTCCTGCGCCATCTATTGCTTAGTAGTTATGATGCGAAAGAAGTGAAAAACATCTTAAAGTGGCAACAGAGGGGGCTTTCACCCTAATTAAAATAATCATTCGAATGTACTTTTGTGAGAGGTATATCTTACTGACTACCTGCGCCATCTATTGCTTAGTAGATATAATGACGTAAAAACTATGAAATTATTTTTATGATTTTATATGGGCCAGTAAGCCTAGCATGACCACCCAAAACGCGATATGTATCGAATGATAAAGCGACTTATCGACATTCAAACGTCAAAACCCATAGTCTTTTGACAGTTAAACCGGATAACTTATCATATCATATCCCATTTTGTTGGTCATGCTAGGGGGGCTGGATGGGTTTCAATTTATATTATGTTTTGAAGCAGGTAAAAAAAAATAACATGATTCATTATTAATTGAGACAGCGATTAAATATAACGTATTTTCATAATCATGTGGCGCCATCTATTTTAGTAAGAATCAGTCTTTGTATTTTCCCGTAGGAATAAGAAATTTTCCCGCAATAAAAGGTACCCTATATGTTGACCCGGGTTATAAGCTATTACTTCACAAAATTTGGTAAAAATCCGTCCAGTAGTTTTTGCGTGAAAAGCGAACATACAAACAGACAAACAGACAAACAGACAAAAATTTTAATATCTATCGTTTTGGGGTCTATATCCTGTACACATCACATAGCAGTAATTTTTTTTTTTAATCTTTCATGTACAGACCTTTTTTCGATTCTGCTTTATTATATGTATAGATAATAATACATGTCTCATAAATAATAGTTTAATAATAAAATTGTTTATTTGCTTAAAAGACGGTATATACAAGTTGGTACAATAAATTGAACCAGGCGGACTAAGAACAAGTCCTACCACCTTTCTACCACCAACCAAACCGAATACAATATGTACCCCCACTGGGAATCGAACCCGGGACCTCTTGGTCTGAAATCGGTGGTGTGATGTGAACCACTAGACCACAGAGGCGGTCTTGTCAAATGCCATACATAATACATCAACATTTCATAAGTTCATTATTAGTTACTTTATTTTTTTAATTTGATCACAAAATATGACAGACCTGGAATTATAACAAGAAAAGGTAAGGTACAGTCAGGGACAAATTCGGTGAACCACCTCTTACTTCTTTTCGTGTGGCTGGCGTCTCACAGTTTACTTGCTATCCCTTACCTTAATCAATTATGTATTGTACTACCCTAGTTTAAAACATAACCAAATAGCAAAATGGTCTGCGCGTCAATGGCGAGGCACCAGCCAGACAAAAAGAAGCAAGAGATGGTTCACCGAATTTGTCCCTGAGTGTACTTACCTAATTTTACTTTGAGGGTGGGTATCAATATACTCGCAAGAAAATTTGCAAAAACAATACATCGTATTGGAAGGGTTGATATTAGTATCCAACCGCAGGCTTTTTGTAGATTCTTTGTGTGGAAAATGTAGATTTTGATCTCTGCTTTCCAATGACACCACTTTCAGAGCGCGGAGATTACTAGTTTGTAAGAAATGAGATTGCAAAATATCGTATTTCAGGTTATTTATTAAGTACTAGCTGTGCCCGCGACTTCGTTCGCGTGGAATAGTGACTTTCGGCAGCATTTTAAATTTTTTTCGCTAATGAGGTTTTTCGTTTTTATGAGTAAAATAATCCCTAAAAATATACGGGGTGATAAAAAACTACCGTGTATATTACATAAACAGTACCTACGTATTACAAATATTATTCTGTGGTATTACCACATTAAAAATTTATATCACATAGCCTTCCGCCCGCGGTTTTACCGCGTGTACTACACGACGTTTTTCCGAGGGAATGTGATAATTTTCCGGGATAAAATTAGCCTATGGGACTCTCTAGCTCCTAAACTATCCACATACTAAAAAAACAGGTCGATCCGTTGCTCCGTTTTGACGTGAAAGACGGACATACAAACAAACACACTTTCACATTTATAATATTAGTATATATTGTATGTCAAAAGAAAATACTTATCACGCTGAACAACTTCTCTTAAGATGCTGTATTTGTATCTCTTATAGTTAAGCTGGGCTGCAAGGGTTCGAAATCAGGAGTACCAGACCTTCGATATTTTTCCGTCAATAGAAAATGTCCATGACGTTAAACAACTTTTCTTAAGACGCTATGTTTGTATCTCATATAGTTTAATCTGGCTGCTAGGGTTCCACATCAGGTGTACCAGACCTTCAAACTTTGTACGTCAATAGAAAGTGCTCATCACGTTTAACAATTTTCCTTAAAACGGTTTTTTTATATCTCTCATAGTTTGGCTGGACTGCTATGGTTCCACATCAGAAATTGCGATCTTCAAAATAAATTATAGCTATATGTTGGCAAGGAAGGACCAATAGCTGTATAACAAAAAAACTTTCATCAAAATCCGTTTCGTAAACTTTTTTGCCGACGTCATCATACGAAAAAATTCATTCCCTGTTTTCACCCTCTTTAGGGTAGTTTTTTTTACAAACTTTAAATGTCGTATTTATTTATCTAATCAAAAGCCTATAAAATAACTTTGAAGCTTCTAGCTTTAAAAATGACGTAATTTCCATACAAACTTTCATCCCCTATTTCAACCCCTTACAGCCCTTTGTTCACATAAAAAAGTAGCCTATGTCCTTTCTCAGGCTCTAGACTATCTCTGTACCAATTTTCATTCAAATCGGTTCAGTAGTTTAGGCGTGATTGTGTAACACACAGACAGACAGATTCGCATTTTCGCATTTATAATATAAGTAAGGAAGTAAGGATAAGGATAAGCGAGTTTGCCTCGGAAGTCTTGTAGAACACATGATAGGTTAGAAAAAAGCCTTAAATTTCGTGGTTACTTTTTGTGAAAAAAAACTGATGGATTGTTTCACAAAAAAAATCTGAAATATCTACGCAGCTGTCAAAGTCAAAGTCAATAAATTTTTATTCATATAGATTAAATAAAGTTAATGCTTATGAATCGTCCAACATTTTTTTACCTTCTATTTTTTTAGAACTTTAAAAATACAGTTCGATAGCGCAGAAAAAACTGATTAAGATGGCATTCAAAACTCATTTTGGTCAAAATGATGGTTACGCCCTTTGAGCCGGAAGGTATCGATATATTCTGTGACAATACATCGTGTTGGAATGGTTGGTATTAGTATCCAGCCGCAGGCTTTTTGTAGAGTCTTTGTACAGATAATGTAGATTTTGATCTCCCCTTTCCAATGACACCACTCTCAGAGCGCGGAAATAACTAGTTTGTGAGATATGAGATTGCAAAATGTCGTATTTTAGGTTATTTTGAGGTGACAAGTATGAGCAAGTTTGCCTCGGAAGTTCTGTAGAACACACGATAGGGTAGAAAAAGGCATTAAATTTCGTGGTTACTTAATTTGTGAAAAAAATCCCTGTTTTCTCGTGGTTCCATGATTTTGTCCCATTAATGGGACCAAGAGGGATAACTATTTCTTGTGGTCCCATTAAAATTGTGCTCCCAGGATTTTGACCAATTAATGGAACCACGAGGGATTTACTATTTCTCGTAGTCCCATTACTATTTACGTTTGTGGAAATTCCCTAATTAAAGGTTTAGAAGATGCTATTTGTATTGCAGAAGATAAAAACGCATGTAAGTCTTGCAACAACCAAACAACAGTAACAGTCTGTTGATAAACACTTTCAAATACGGTTTCGTTCGATTTGAATGATTGCAAAAAAAATTGTTTGAAGGTAATACCAGAATCTATAATGGTTCTAGGCATCTCATACACATTAATGGGCGCTATAGAATTCTTTCCCAGAGTTAGTATCACTGGCGTGGGTCACTACTACAAATGTCATATCCTAGCAAAGGATGAGATGTTGTGTTACGATGACTATGAATCCAGAATTCGTAAGAGCACAGAAGACCCAATAGGTACTCATCCATTCGCTAACCTATATTTTGTAAAAATTAATTATTAAATTTTAATAAATTACTTGTCCTACTTTCATTCACATAATTATGGTCACCCCTTGCAACGGATCCTTGAGCAATACCAAAAAGCTTTATTTTTCAGTAATTAAAACGAATACAGCAATGAATTGTATGTAGCCATTTAGTATGCATGCCTACTAAACGTTAGAGTCTCTGGCTTTTGATTTCGTTGTGATCTCAGGTAAATATAGTAAGTTATTGGTCTGCTAAACGTCAGGATTGAGGAGCCAAATAATATGCGTTTGTTTACGGAAATCACTATGTTCTAGTATTTCATTCATATTGTAGGCAATAGAATTTACCTCCTTCTAAATTATCATTATGTCGAATATCTGAAGTGACTGCAAATATTCATAGAAATTTACTCTATTGTATATGGATTGAGGAGCCACAGCAAAAGTGTTGTAGTTTCTTGAATTTTAGAACTAATGTGCTCAAAATTCTAGTAGATATCCTACGTAATGGCTACAAATTGATACCTACATAATTTTCAGCAACCTACATTCAATACATTCCGAGTTCTAGGTGGCTCCTCAATCTAAACATCAGGATTGAGGAGCCACCTTTGCAGTGATATAACTTTTGATGTATTTTACTACAAATTTCAGAATTTGACCTACAAAATTATCTGCATGGCTACTAAATAAGGGTGATAGCTATCCTTAAAAATATCACGTGGCTCCTCAATCCATACGGACGTAAAAAAATAATGGTAATTTATAGTTAAATCACTAAAAAACTAATACAAACTTATAGTAGTTAATTTCATACAAAATGTGTAGGTACATAGGTCCGCAAATATATAAGTTTGTCTACATTTTTTAAGATGTCAAGAAATCTTTCCGCAATAAAAGGTACCCTATAATGTTGACCCAGGTTATAAGTTATTACTACACAAAATTTGGTAAAAAATCTGTTCAGTAGTTTTTGTGTGAAAAGCAAACATACAAACAGACGCCCGCAAACTTAAGTCGGTCAACGTTTTTTTAAATATAAAGAAATTTTCCAGAAATAAAAGGTATGCTATATGTTGACCCAGGTTATAAGTTATTACTACACAAAACTTGGTAAAAACCCGTCCAGTAGTTTTTGCGTGAAAAGCGAACATACACACAGACAAACAGATAAACAGACAAAAATTTTAACGTCCGTATGGATTGAGGAGCCACGTCAGATTTTTAAGGATAGCTATCACCCTTATTTAGTAGCCATGCAGATAATTTTGTAGGTCAAATTCTGAAATTTGTAGTAAAATACATCAAAAGTTATATCACTGCAAAGGTGGCTCCTCAATCCTGATGTTTAGATTGAGGAGCCACCTAGAACTCGTAATGTATTGAATGTAGGTTGCTGAAACTTATGTATCAATTTGTAGCCATCACGTAGGATATCTACTAGAATTTTGAGCACTTTAGTTCTAAAATTCAAGAAACTACAACACTTTTGTTGTGGCTCCTCAATCCATACACAATAGAGTAAATTTCTATGAATATTTGCAGTCAATTCAGATATTCGACATAATGATAATTTAGAAGGAGGTAAATTCTATTGCCTACAATATGAATGAAATACTAAAACATAGTGATTTCCGTAAACAAACGTATATTATTTGGCTCCTCAATCCTGACGTTTATTTACCTGAGATCACAACGAAATCAAAAGCCAGAGACTCTAACGTTTAGTAGGCGTGCATACTAAACGGCTACATACAATTCATTGCTGTATTCGTTTTAATTGCTGAAAAATAAAGCTTTTTGGTATTGCTCAAGGATCCGTTTTGAGGGGTGACCATAATTATGTGAATGAAACTAGGATAAGTAATTTTTATCAACATTTAATAAATTTTTTTTACAAAATATAGGTTAGCGAATGGATGAGTACCTATTGGGTCTTGTGTGCTCTTACGAATTCTGGATTCATAGTCATCGTAACACAACACCTCATCCTTTGCTAGAATATGACATTTGTAGTGACCCATGCCAGTGATACTAACTCTGGGAAAGAATTCTATAGCGCCCATTAATGTGTATGAGCTGCCTAGAACTATTATAGATTCTGGTATCTCCTTCAAACAATTTTTTTTCAATCATTCAAATCGAACGAAACCGTATTTGAAAGTGTTTATTAACAGACTGTTACTGTTGTTTGGTTGTTGCAAGTCTTACATGCGTTTTTATCTTCTGCAATACAAATAGCATCTTCTTTCACCGTTGATGCCAAATACAGAAAACATATTAGTCTCGCGACAGTAAACACACGGCTGCGTTGATATTTCAGAGAGAGAGATTATTTTTGTGACACAATCCATCATTTTTTTTCACAAATAAAGTAACCACGTAAGGTCTTTTTCTAACCTATCATGTGTTCTACAGGACTTCAGAGGCAAACTTGCTCATAATTGTCACCTCAAAATAGCCTAAAATACACATTTTGCAATCTCATATCTCACAAACTAGTTATCTCCGCGCTCTGATAGTGGTGTTATTGGAAAGGGGAGATAAAAATTTACATTATCTGTACAAAGACTCTACAAAAAGCCTGCGGCTGGATACTAATACCAACCCTTCCAACACGATGTATTGTCACAGAATATACAGGGCGTCTCAAAACTACGCCACATAGAGGGAAAGTACCTTAAATACTGAAGATATCAAATTTTACTGAAAGGAGACTTCATTTTTATTTTAAAAAGAAAACGAACTGCATTCAAGGAATTTTAAATAATCGCCTGTCTGAACTGGGAAGCGAACCCGCTAAATGTAAAAAAAAATCTTTAATTTTATTGTACCGATCGAAAGGCTCAATTATACCTAAGCATTTCTTCTAAGTAACATAGCATCTTAAATTAAAGGAAGACTATGAAATTTTACATTTAATGTTGAATAACAAGTTTTTGTAGCGTTATGGATAGCCTTTTCTGTGAATGTCGTGCGTGCTCAAAACAACTGACTTTAACATTTCAATATTATTACTAACGAGTGAAGATTGGAGCAATTATACCTAATTTCCCGATCATAAGTGTTTGATAAAGTTATAATGTGCTAAGTAATATCACCTCGGTTGGTTTTAAAAATCAACTGTACTGACTGACTGTACATAAATAAATGTGCTGACTGTACGTAAAATCGGAAGGTGCCAACTCGCGCGCGCTCAAGCATAGTTTCCATTAGTCGAGCAGCTCGGCCCAGTGAACTGGGCCGAGTAACTGAGGTACTACTCGACTCGGCTTCCACCGTTTACATTGGTCAAGTTATGAGCGATTTTCTCAGAGGCAATTTAAAAAAAAAAGCTTCCAATTGCTTCACTAGATGGCGTTGAATAAGTATGTACATGTCTATGCTATATTTTGGTATGAAACATATTTAAATTAATTACTTTTTAAAAACCCAAAGGAAACTAATAATATATTAAATAAGTACTACTGTGAGGAACGGAAACGAAATAGGTAAATTTAAAGATTTAGGTAAATAAATAACATCTGTCTGACGTTCCGTTTTACGTAAAAAAGTCGCACCAAAGTAAAATTTATAACGTTCCGTTCCTTCTTACTGCATAGGTGGGACAGCGCCATCTAGTGGCTGAGCTTTCAGAAAATCGCCCATTGCGCCCAGCAGGGTTGCCAGATGTACATTTAAATCGTATTTGTACGATTATTTACCACATTGTTCGATCCCAAATTTTCAGAAAATTTTGGATTTTGTATTAAGTACGATTATTATACATATATTATATACTTAAAAATATTTAATTTTTTTTTTTGTTTAATATACGATTCTCGATTTTTCGCACCTGGCAACCCTGGCCCAGGAAACAACTCGGCCGAGCAACTATGCTCCGCGCGAGACCACTCGACTCGCTCAGTACTCGGCCCAGTTTACTCGCCCTATCGTTTACATTGGTCGAGTTAGCCTGCTTTTTGTTCATCGCTACTCGACTCGGCCGCCTACTCGACCAATGTAAACTATGCTTCACGAGTTTCACACTCGCGAGTTGACGAATAAGTCAGTTTGCAATCCATGTTATAAAATATGCACATACAGGGTATTTAATTTCCCCGCACTAGTAGTGTGACAACATGTCTCATGTTTTGGTAGCTTTCTAATATTCACACCAAACAGTGTGACTACGAAGAAAAAAATGCTTCATAGTCACACCAGTGTGACAAAACGGTGTGACAGCGAGTCCGTTGGGGATATTTCAATTATTTTGTTTGTGAAACAATCCATCAGTTTTTTTTTTCAGAAAAAAGTAACCACGAAAATTAAGGCTTTTTTCTAACCTATCATGTGTTCTACAGGACTTCCGAGGCAAATTCGCTTATCCTTACTTCCTTACTTATATTATAAATGCGTCTTTGTCTGTCTGTGTGTTACACAATCACACCTAAACTACTAAACCGATTTGAATGAATTTTGGTACAGAGATAGTCTAGAGCCTGAGAAAGGACATAGGCTACTTTTTATTTCTGAAAAATATCACCTTACCGCGGGATAACGTCGTGTAGTACACGCGGGCGAAGCCGCAGGCGGAAGGCTAGTACTAAATAAATAACCTAAAATACGATATTTTGCAATCTCATTTCTCACAAACTAGTACTCTCCGCGCTCTGAAAGTGGTGTCATTGGAAAGGGGAGATCAAAGTCTACATTTTTCATACAAATAATCTACAAAAAGCCTGCGGTTGGATACTAATACCAACCCTTCCAATACGATGTATTGTTTTTGCAAATATTCTTGCGAGTATATTGATACCCAACCACAAAGTAAAATTAGGTAATTGTACCTTACCTTTTCTTGTTATAATTCCAGGTCTGTCATATTTTGTGATCAAATTAATATAGAAATAAAGTAGCTAATAATAATGTACTTATGAAATTTTGATGAATTATGTATGGCATTTGACAAGACCGCCTCTGTGGTCTAGTGGCTAGTGGTTTACATCACACCACCGATTTCAGACCAAGAGGTCCCGGGTTCGATTCCCAGTAGGGTAATATATTGTATTCGGTTTGGTTGGTGGTAGAAAGGTGGTAGAACTTGTTCTTAGTCCGCCTGGTTCAATTTATTGTACCAACTTGTATATACCGTATTTTAAGCAAGTAAACAATTTTATTATTAAATTATTATTTATGAGACATGTATTATTATGTCAAATATAAATTATTTCAAATGATATTTACAATTACTTATAATTATAGTATTTGTTATTAAGGCATCTCATTTTATGGCAAATGAGAGTTATTGCTACTAAATAATTATATCATTCTTTATTAGTACCTAAGTACAAATAAGAATAGTGTTAACAAATATTATGACCAAGGATCATTATGGCAAATGAAATGATTAAAATTTTGTAAAAACAAATTATTAAATGTTGATAAAAATTACTTATCCTAGTTTCATTCACATAATTATGGTCACCCCTCAAAACGGATCCTTGAGCAATACCAAAAAGCTTTATTTTTCAGCAATTAAAACGAATACAGCAATGAATTGTATGTAGCCGTTTAGTATGCACGCCTACTAAACGTTAGAGTCTCTGGCTTTTGATTTCGTTGTGATCTCAGGTAAATAAACGTCAGGATTGAGGAGCCAAATAATATACGTTTGTTTACGGAAATCACTATGTTTTAGTATTTCATTCATATTGTAGGCAACAGAATTTACCTCCTTCTAAATTATCATTATGTCGAATATCTGAATTGACTGCAAATAATCATAGAAATTTACTCTATTGTGTATGGATTGAGGAGCCACAACAAAAGTGTTGTAGTTTCTTGAATTTTAGAACTAAAGTGCTCAAAATTCTAGTAGATATCCTACGTGATGGCTACAAATTGATACATAAGTTTCAGCAACCTACATTCAATACATGATATAACTTTTGATGTATTTTACTACAAATTTCAGAATTTGACCTACAAAATTATCTGCATGGCTACTAAATAAGGGTGATAGCTATCCTTAAAAATCTGACGTGGCTCCTCAATCCATACGGACGTAAATTTTAATATCAACATAGCTGTAATAATTTTTTTAAAATATTTCATGTACAGACTTTTTTGCCGTTTCTGTTTTATTATATGTATAGATGTATAGATAGATATCAGCTTATTTAGATAAACTCAAAACTAATGGACAGATTTTAATAACTCTTTCACCATTAGAAAGCTACTATCTTTCTGAGTGACATAGGTTATATTTTATCCCGATATTTCCACTGCATTGGGTGCCCTTCTCTCATATCCACTAACTCAATTTTCTAATAAATACTTGAGTACAGGCAATTATTTCAGTCCAACTGGAAAAGTTCATTGGTTTAACCTTTGACTAAATAAAAGTGAAGAAAAAAAACAAACTTGATAATTATAAGCTTATTTAATGAGGATAAATTTAAGTGTTAACATTCATAGTGCCTAGAAAAACGTAGAAATAGAAAATTTGAAAAAATCTAATAGAAACTTAGACAATAGAAACATTGGAGACATTACATTGTATTATTACGTAAGTATAAACGACACGCCCATGATAACAGGTTCAGCTTTAGTTTGTTTTCTTTCGTTGCTAACGTGCCAGGCTATATACTGAAAATCATTTTCTTTCGCCCACCGGGACATGTCCCGTCTCAACCTGTTCATTTCGCCTGGATTCAATTCTTGCGTTTTTGTAATTTTAGACATTATCTGCGTTGCTGATACAAATGCTTGCTTACCTTCATCTGCGCATAAGTTTGAGACCAACCACTTATAATAATCAGTGTCAACCAATTCATAGCGCGAATTCACCATAGAATAAGGTATCTCTAGAAGTTTCTTACCATAATTTTCTATTAACAAGTCTAGCACAGCAGAGCTCCATTCTTGGAAATTAGGAGTATCATCGGCAATATAAATGTCTGTCATATCTTCCCCTTTTTTAACCAATTCATCGTATTCGTTCTTGCTTATGAATTGCGAACGCATAGGGATAGCCACCATTCTCTCAACAAAATCTTGGTCCTTCTTGTCGAATTGAGGTACATCGTCCTTGGTAAATGTCATGATCAATCCGGCCACAAGTGGATATATACATTGAGTACCAGAAAACTTATTTGTATCTTGGACGAAATAATAGTGCTTGTTTGTTAAGGCCTTGATAAAAGCAGAATTCAGAGTGTCGGCTCTCTGTAATTTATCCGCGACTAGAAACCTCTTTTCATACAGATTGCATAACCCTGCGTCAAACGGATTCTGATCTCGACCTCCTCCAGATACCACAATTTTGTTATCAGCAGTATAGTAATTCCCGAATACCGTAGCCAGCAGTGAAATCACATTTGTCTTCACATTTTCGTTTTCTTGATTATAAGTTAGTACTAGAAAGACGCTCGATCCGCGCCCATTTAGTAAAGACGCAATGAATCTCAGAAACCATTTTCGTTCAGACTTTTTCGGAAAGACCTTATCGAAATATGATTGAACGGCCTCCTTATGTTTCTCGGACAATTGACGGTTATATGACCACCCACATGTTGTCTCTGCCATATCATCCTTCTCTATATTACGAATGACAGGTGGAGCTCGTGTCATGTCTACGGCCTTATTCAGTGTCACAAATAGATCCCAGTTGCTATCGAGGCTGCTAAATAAATCATTATTTTCAATTTTACCTAAAATTATATTTCTCACTTTAACAATCGTATTGGTCATGCCAATGTGTTTCAACTCAGCCTTGTTTAATCGCAATGTAGTCGTGAGATTTTCCTGTAAGTGCAATTCGAATTCTGTATCGCTGAGATTGCTCCACAAGTTCGTGATTGGACTGCAATAGTAAATTGTTTTTTCTGAATAACAGTATCTGCTTTTCATACTAGGATTGGCATTGAATAACGCCTCCACCAACTCTTCGTCACTTCTAATGCCATCAGGCTCTTCATCAGGGATAACGACAATGTTACTGTCATCTTCCTCGTCACCAAACATTTTTTTAGTTTTCAAGCGATTGATTTTTCTCCTCTTTGGTAGAGTAGCACTGTCAGATTCAACATTTTTGATGAACTCTGAAGAAGTTATGTCTTTTGGAACTGTTTTTATGTATTGTATGGCTGGGCAAAAGTTGATTCTGTCACGATGAGAATGTGACTCGTACAATTCTACGACAATGTTACTGTCATCTTCCTCGTCATCGATTTTTTTTTTAGTTTTCAACCTTAATAAATGTATTGCCTTTGTTCTCAGAAGCATTCGAATCTTGGCCAAATGTCTCCCTTTCTTATCCTGTCTGCCATTAGGTAAAATAATATAAGATTCTGCGGGGTTAAATGGTTCATACAGTTCAACTGTGGCTGAAGGTTTAGATCTTGCGCGAAATACGTATTTGTTTGCGTTGAACTTTCCGGTATACCCGTCCTTCATATAAGGACACAATAAGGCCAATTCTGAGGTTTTAGATGACACGCTGCTGCTAAGAAAACACAATCTCTTGTCGCCTTCGTCGGTCAAGACGAATTGTTCTGGAATGATGAACAGTGTCTGTGATTTTTCCGCACAATCCACTATCAGTCGAAATTTTCGGCGATCACGAACGTCCATCTGCCTGATTACGAATGGCAAATACGCGACGGGTACTTTTCTACTCAGATAGTCTGAAAGCGCGTCTAGATCTTCTTCGTAAATTTTACTGATTTCAATCAGATAATGCAGGGACAAAGTGCCATTCGAAGATTCAAATGTTTTTCTAACATCCTCTAAGTTTGTGTATTTCTTTGAACGTTGCGAAAAACGATTGGCAATTTCAAGAGTATCGTATCCCTGTTCGGATCCGTATTTATGCAAAGACCATAACACATTGCACCATAGCTGATAATTATCACTGTGTCTCTTTTCCAAATTCATCACTAATGCCTTGAGAGATGTATGACTGTAGTTCTTCTGAATGTCATGCGTTGAATTATCGATTTTCATTTTCTTTGATGGAGTAGCACTGTCACATGCAACATTTTTGATGGTCCCTGAAGAAGTTATGTCCTTTGGAACTGTTTTCATGTATTGTATGGCTGGGCAAAATTTGATTCTGTCACTATGAGAATGTGACTCGTACAATTCTACGACACTGGTAATCAAATTTGAATTTGCCTGAACAAAGTCTGGGTAAAACTGAGAATTAAAAATATGCTTACACTTTTGGCGGATTCCCTGTAATAATTTTTCACTCGTCTCCTTTTGTCGTTTAAAATATTGTAAACGTCTTCGCAGTAAATCAACTAGTCTTATTAACTTCGTGTTCTCGTTACTCGAACTACTCAACATATCCATACTGAATTTCAAAAGCTCGGACATGAAGGTATTATTATTCTTGGCCTCGTCGAGCTTCTTCTTTAGATGTTCTGCTGTTTTGTTGAGTTCAGTAATGGGTTGGCATTAGTAATTCGCATCCCGAATTAGGAATTGATTAGGGTTGATTTTTATAGGGGTTGGTTACCCCTTTCAATTGACACCCCCCCCACCCCGCGGAAATGCGTGCTTTTTTTTTACACGTGTTTGAAGTTACGTGTAACGGAACGTTATTTTACGTTATAGTAATAACTTTTAGGTTGTTTTATCCCTTATTTTTATTATTTAGTATTTATTTATTATTATTCTTCATAAATATATTGTAAAAACAATAAACAATAAACAAAATCAAAATAATTATTTTTATGATCATGAAACGGAACGCATTTTTGGAACACTTGGAATAATTTTAATACTATGCAGTCTCCACACAAGCAAAGTTATAGTTTTTTCAACTTGGAATGAATGGTTAAAAATTAGTGACAGAACCGAATTAGTAAACCCCGACCTCACGTGGTACTAGTCTGCCCTACCCCTAGAGTGTATATAAAAGCCCGGAGGCGCGGAGGGAGAGCAGCCCCCGCGCGCTGTAATAAATCGCAGGCACCATGTGCGCCGAAGCGGCTGAGGCTGGTCGCCGCAGGCGACCAAAAAGCCGAAGCTGCGTAGGGGAACATGAAGTGCCTGCGGTTTGTTACGCAGGGGCGGAGGGGCTGCACTTCCCGCAGCGCCGGAGACGTTCGGAAGCCTTTATATTCAATGAGGCGACTTGTAGGTCATTGACCTTCCTAAAAAAACTACATGTTTCCACGTCTGGAGGGTGGAGGAGGAACTCCCCCCCCCCCCACCCAGCCCTCCCCTCCCCTCTCATCCCATTCCGAAAGCCTTTATATTCAATGAGTCGACTTGTAGGTCATTGACCTTCCTAAAAAAACTACATTTTTCCACGTCTGGGGGGTGGGGGAGGAACTCCCCCCCCCCCCCCCCATCCAGCCCTCCTCCCCTCCCATCCCGTTCCGAAAGCCTTTATAATTAATGTGCCGACTTGTAGGTTATTGACCTTCATAAAAAAAAACTACAGGTTTCCGCGCCTGGGGGGTGGGGGGGAGGAACCCTCCTTCCCCCCTCCCCCCTCCCCCCACCCCCTTTCATACTAAATCGGGATGCGAATATCAAATGCAACCCCTCAGTAATTTTTGTTTCGTGAGATTTTATTGACGTCATTAATGCGTCATTGATGATTCGTCGTTCGGCCAATTCACTCTGAAGTTTATTGTTTTCATCCGTTAAATCCTGATTCGCAGCTTTTGAGATCCTCAACTCTTCAAGGGTGCTACGGCGGCGAGGGGTCGGTCCACTCTTATCTGACCCGAACTCACGAGCACGAGTCTGTTTTTCTTCTCTTCTGTAACGAGTAGCGCTAGTCTTCTTCGGTTTCACCATCATTGTTTTGAAACACGTTTCATTATTTCTTTGAATAGCAGAAATACTACAGGTTGCTCGCAGTATCTGAAGAGCACTGACGCCGCCGCGCTGTGCAGTATAGTTATCGTAAAATGTGTGCGTCAAGTTAGCAGCCTCACAACAGAATTAGATGGTTTTGATCATGTCAAAAAATACTGTATAAATAGTGTTTAATAGTGATGTATATTAAATAAATAGTGATACTTTGATTCAAAAGATATTTGAGTATCTTAGTGAGGCTGCTAACTTAACGTCAAGTTAGCAGTCACCTCAAGAAATACAGTTTGTATCAATGTGATTTATATGTCAAAAAATACTGTATAAATAGTGTATCGTAAACGCAAAATTTCAAAAGTAGTGCTTTAATACAAGCCGAGATATTAGGGTCTCTAAGTGGGCTGCTAACTTGACGTTTCTTGCGATGGCGATTCCAGGGAAACGGGTACAAGTTTTAAATAAATAAATACTTGAAAAAATACTGTGTGAAATAGTGAATCTTAGGATATAAATAAATAAAGAATTCTTCTTTGCTATTTTCAAAAAATCTAATGTAAACTTCTACCATACATTCGATTTTAGGTACAGTCGTGTACAGTTTTCTTTAGACGTACTGATATTGTCAAATTTTTTATTCCAGTCATTTTAAATGACACATAAATCTATCGTACAGTGCCACAAACTTTGCTGTGCTGGTGCCCAAAATGTGAAACTAGCGTGTTTTTTTTTAAATGTCATTCTGCTGTCAAGTCGATGTCCAACCATAGCGCTGCTGGCGGCTGAAATTCTTAGAAGTCAGGGCCGGTTAAATTGCTACAAAAGAAAGAAAAACGTACGTAGCGCCGCTGTCACCGGAACAGAAAAGGTTGTGGCACTGTATATCGAAACATAATATGTCAAGCATTTGTCATTTGTGACTCGAATTAATTTGGCGAAATCCGGAACAACACCGCAATGCATACAAAGAAGTAGACACAAATCAATCTCATAGTTTTAGATAGTGTTAGACGTTAAAAGTTATGACAAATAATATAACACGTTAAATAAATATTAACTTTTACAAAGGTAAAATAAAAAAAAATATTTTTATAAAAAAATAAAACCGCCTTCTAAAAAACCACATCAAAAAAGTAAGAAATAATTCCTCACCAAATAAATAACGTAAGTACTTTGAAGTCGGGCGTGAAACATGTACAATTTTTTGTTGTTTTTGTTAAAACCCGCCCGACTTCAAAGTACTTACGTTATTTATTTGGTGAGGAATTATTTCTTACTTTTTTGATGTGGTTTTTTAGAAGGCGGTTTTATTTTTTTATAAAAATAATTTTTATTTCACTCTTTTTAGTGCATCGTGCAGGCAATTTGCGTGTTTTCTGGTAAATAGGTATGTGATCAAACTCAAAACCTCCTTTTTCAAAGTCGGTTAAAATACCTTGAGGTATCCCCTTTTTAACAAAACAAGAATCATCTAATTCGGTTTATAAACAAAGGAGTTATGCCTAAAGATACGTATTAAATTCACATAAAGTGGTAACGAAAACGACAGTATTTTCCAGATTTCCTGAAAACTACTGAACCGATTTCAAAATTTCAAAAAATGGGACCAACTTGGAAACCAACCTGATGTAATAACGTTTGAACCATTTCAATCGGTTCAGCCGTCTTCGAGTAATCGGTGGACATACATAAAAAAAAAAAAAAAAAAAAAAAAAAACATACATACAGACGAATAGAGAACCTCCTCCTTTTTGATTTAGAAGTCGGTTAATGAATGAAACAGAATCACAATTTTTTACAGCATGTTATTTTTTCTTGACGTAAATTTGGGAACGCCCCATCGCCAGCGCAAATGAATCACTGGCATAGTAGGTACAAAGCAACACCGCGAGATGGCGTCATTTTGTTTACTTACGTGATTTCGGTTCGGTGACATGACATTGCAGAAAAGTTTTGTTTGTTTTAAAATTGGTAAGCAGTGAGTACATTTGTACCATAAGAAGTGATATCAAGTGAAAGTTTATATCCTATAATAACAACCTACAGTTTAAGGGCCGATTTTACCATTGAAATTAAACGCGTTCAATTCGAGATTAACTCAGTTTAGGCGCTAAACGGCGTTCCGTTTTCAACTTCCCCGACATAAACTAAACGGCGTTTAAGCTAAACTTGGTTCAGTTCCTGAACGGCCGATTTTCGACGTATAAAGTACTAGCTGTGCCCGCGACTTCGTTCGCGTGGAATAGTGACTTTCGGCAGCATTTTTAATTTTTTTAGCTAATAAGTTTTTTCGTTTTTTTGTGTATTTATTTTATATAAGTATATATTAGTTTAGCGCTATAATACATATTAACATATTAAAAAATTATTTCACATAGCCTTCCGCCCGCGGTTTCGCCCGCCTGTACTACACGACGTTATCTCGAGGGAAAGTTATATTTTCCCGGGATATCAATTAGTCTTTTGTCACTCTCTAGCTCCTAAAATATCCACATACTAAAAAAAACACGCCGATCCGTTGCTCCGTTCTGACGTGAAAGACGGATATACAAACAATACAAACAGTATGTCAAAAGAAAGAACTTATCACGCTGAACAAGATGCTATCTCATATAGTTTAACTTGGCTGCTAGGGTTCCACATCAGCTGGCCTAGCATGAACGGCTTTTATCATGCGATATGATAAAGCACGTCATGCTGTCTTGCTTACCTACCCCACTAAGGTGGAAGCAAGACAGCAACACGTGCTATATCATATCGCGTGATATAATGATGGTAATGCTAGCCAGGCAGGTGTACCAAGACCTTCAAACTTTTTACGTCAATAGAAAATGCTCATCACATTTAACAATTTTCCATAAGACGGTATTTTTATATCTCTCATAGTTTGGCTGGACTGCTATGGTTCCACATTGGCCATTTCGATCTTCCAAATAAATTATAGCCTGCCTTTAAGTTGGCGAGAACTAATAGCTATATAACAAAAAAAGTTTCATTAAAATCCGTTCAGTAGTTTTTGCCTGAAACGTGGACAACAGACAGACAGACAAAAAATTCAAAAACTATATTTTTGGTATCTGTTTCTTTTAAGAAGACCCTTGGTGGTATTTTTTTCTATTTCTTTTCAATGTATACAGCCCCGTACCGGCAAAAAAGTATGGATATGGACATGGGCTTCATTTGACATTTGATGCCCATATTTTATGCTTTTAAGGGCATAATATGGGCTTCAAATGTCAAATGAAGCCCATGTCCATACCCATAATTTTTAGCCGGTAGCCCCCTGAATAGAATCGCATACAGTTTTATAATAAGTATGAATTATTTTATTTATTTACTTAAAATACACGGTAATTTTTTATCACCCCGGATAAAATTAAAAGGATTACTCTGCTCATGAAAACAATTTTTTTTTTATTATGGGACCAACACTAAAATCGCAAAAAAAACAGCTACTTATTCCATACAAAAGTGCAAAAATATTTAATCAATATGTATGGAACAGCTGATATTTTTTCGCGATTTCAGTGTTGGTCCTGTAATAAGTTGTTTGTTTTCATGAGTAAAATAATCCCTTAAAATATCCGGGGTGATAAAAAGATACCGTGTATATTACATAAACAGTACCTACTTATTAACACATTAAAAATTTATATCACATAGCCTTCCGCCCGCGGTTTTGCCACGTGTACCTACTACACGACGTTTTTCCGAGGGAATGTGATATTTTTCCGGGATAAAATTAGCCTATGGGACTCTCTAGCTCCTAAACTATCCACATACTAAAAAAAACAGGTCGATCCGTTGCTCCGTTTTGACGTGAAAGACGGACATATAAACAAACACACTTTCACATTTATAATATTAAGTATATATTGTATAAATATATATTGTCAAAAGAAAATACTTATCACACTGAACATCTTCTCTTAAGATGCTGTATTTGTATCTCTTATAGTTAAGCTGGGCTGCAAGGGTTCCAAATCAGGAGTACCAGACCTTCGATATTTTTCCGTCAATAGAAAATGTCCATGACGTTAAACAACTTTTCTTAAGACGCTATGTTTATATCTCATATAGTTTAATCTGGCTGCTAGGGTTCCACATCAGGTGTACCAGACCTTCAAACTTTGTACGTCAATAGAAAGTGCTCATCACGTTTAACAATTTTCCTTATAACGGTATTTTTATATCTCTCATAGTTTGGCTGGACTGCTATGGTTCCACATCAGAAATGGCGATCTTCAAAATAAATTATAGCTATATGTTGGCAAGATCCAATAGCTGTATAACAAAAAAACTTTCATCAAAATCCGTTCCGTAAACTTTTTTGCCGACGTCATCACACGAAAAAATTCATCCCCTGTTTTCACCCTCTTTAGGGTAGTTTTTTTTACAAACTTTGAATGTCGTATTTATCTAATCAAAAGCCTATAAAATAATTTTGAAGCTTCTAGCTTTAAAAATGACGTAATTTCCATACAAACTTTCATCCCCTATTTCAACCCCTTACAGCCCTTTGTTCACATAAAAAAGTAGCTTATGTCCTTTCTCAGGCTCTAGACTATCTCTGTACCAATTTTTATTTAAATCGGTTCTGTAGTTTAGGCGTGATTGTGTAACACACAGACAGACAGATTCGCATTTTCGCATTTATAATATAAAATAAGGATAAGGATAAGTAAGGATAAAGTAAGGATAATAAAGTAAGGAAGTAAGGATTGTATGTCAAAAGAAAATACTTATTACGCTGAGCAACTTCTCTTAAGGTGCTGTATTTGTATCTCTTATAGTTAAGCTGGGCTGCTAGGGTTCCACATCAGGTGTACCAGACCTTCGATATTTTTCCGTCAATAGAAAATGTCCATGACGTTAAACAACTTTTCTTAAGACGCTGTGTTTGTATCTCATATAGTTTAATCTGGCTGCTAGGGTTCCACATCAGGTGTACCAGACCTTCAAACTTTGTACGTCAATAGAAAGTGCTCATCACGTTTAACAATTTTTCTTTAATAAGTTTTAAGCTTCTAGCTTTAAAAATGACATAATTTCCATACAAACTTTCATCCCCTATTTCAACCCCTTACAGCCCTTTTTTCACATAAAAAAGTAGCCTATGTCCTTTCTCAGCCTCTAGACTATCTCTGTACCAATTTTCATTCAAATCGGTTCAGTAGTTTAGGCGTGATTGTGTAACACACAGACAGACATTTTCGCATTTATAATATAAGTAAGGATAAGGATAAGGATAAGTAAGGATAAAGTAAGGATAATAAAGTAAGGAAGTAAGGATTGTATGTCAAAAGAAAATACTTATTACGCTGAGCAACTTCTCTTAAGGTGCTGTATTTGTATCTCTTATAGTTAAGCTGGGCTGCTAGGGTTCCACATCAGGTGTACCAGACCTTCGATATTTTTCCGTCAATAGAAAATGTCCATGACGTTAAACAACTTTTCTTAAGACGCTGTGTTTGTATCTCATATAGTTTAATCTGGCTGCTAGGGTTCCACATCAGGTGTACCAGACCTTCAAACTTTGTACGTCAATAGAAAGTGCTCATCACGTTTAACAATTTTTCTTTAATAAGTTTTAAGCTTCTAGCTTTAAAAATGACATAATTTCCATACAAACTTTCATCCCCTATTTCAACCCCTTACAGCCCTTTTTTCACATAAAAAAGTAGCCTATGTCCTTTCTCAGCCTCTAGACTATCTCTGTACCAATTTTCATTCAAATCGGTTCAGTAGTTTAGGCGTGATTGTGTAACACACAGACAGACATTTTCGCATTTATAATATAAGTAAGGAAGTAAGGATCTAAACCCGGTTTAAGAGCGCTGTCAAGTTAAATTGTCAGACAGACTTAACCTATTATTGGTGATCTTACTGTGAAGTATTTGTATAAAGAGAGAGATTCAAATTTATAAACAAATCTATAATCTTCAAATATGTCGACTATGAAAAATAATTCTTGTTTCACAAAATAATTGTCATTAACAAATGAAACAAAATACCTGTTTCGTTTTACATGCATTTGTATAGAAAACAATTTTCAAAATTGTCACATGTCACCTGTCGCTTGACAATTGTCACTCGACATATTATGTCTCTGACAATAATTGTCGACGTGGTGAAATAGGGGCCTGACAGCCTCAAGTTAAAAAATCCCTTAAATTTCTTTTGACAATTTACTTAAATTACCTACAAGTGATATAAGTCTTGAATTTCTTAACAAAATAGGTATCTAATATTTTTAGATTTTTAATACCCATTAAATTCTGACCATTTTGATTGAAGAATATCGTGTTCTGTATAAATTTATTTAATTTTATTTTCCCATAAATGAGCGAACAATTTCTATAATTGCAACACTTTGTTCGCAACTCGTCATGTCATTCACTCGTTCATTCTTTGTCAATGCGAAACTAAGTTTTAGTAATGCCCGAGCTTCACCTGCGTCTAATGCCATTAATTAGCGCGCTATTTGATATAATACGCAGGTGTAGCCGGGTTTTAGCGCAGTAATTTGATACAATGAGCGTGCTAAGACGCGCATGCCGTTATTAACGCCGTTAGGCGTCATGCAGGTGAAGCCCCGGCATAAACGGGATCAAAACGCCGGTGAAACTGGTGCGACGTAAACCGCGATCAGAACTTCTAATCTCGATTAAGCAGAACCAAGTTCTATTAAACTCGGCTTCCATTGGGAACGGTGAAATCGGCCCTAAAAGTACGTAACTTATTTTCTATTTTGGTATTTATTTATTAAAGTGATATAGGTTAGTTCTTAGTCATTCAAAACTTCTCGTATTTAGTACCTTCATAAGTAACAAGCTAATCTTTCGTAAAGTTACTACTTACTTAGTTACTTAAGTATATTCTTAGTGCATTTAATATTAAAGTTACTTGATTAGCCTTTTATGACTAGGTAGGTATTTAAATCTGTTTAGTTACAGCGGTTCCTTTTTTCAAATGACGACCGATTTTGCGCAGGGTTAGGATACCTGCCTTCTGCGCTCGAGGTCTCGGGATCGATTCCCAAACAAGACAAATATTTGTGTGCATGAACATGTCTGTTTTTCTTGGTCTGGGTGTTATTATGTATATTAAGTATGTCTGTACCAAAAAAGTATAAAAATACCTAGTGTACCTAATTAATGTGTTATCTAAACTTCGTTTAATGTAGCATGGGTCCTACCTATGACAGCTTATAAGTGCAAAGCAAAAAGTTCTTTTTGATACTGAGATTTTAAATTATTTTTATGCATTTACAATGCAGTTCTGTAAATATAGGAAAAATTGTGATAGTAAAACACTACGTGTCCTGCAAGTAGCTTTAACGCTTTACGAAATTGACAACAATTAATCTTAACGAGTTAGTTAAAATGTTTTAAAAACGTTGTTATATGAAAAACAAAAGCCTTTTAAATTATAGGTGTATAGGTGTATAGGTATAGTGTTTCAAGGAACAGTCCCCTGAATGAAATGAGAAATTAAAGAGCTTGTTTTTTTCCTTTTTAGTGATAATTTTTTTGCAGTCGGGTTTTTTTTGTTTTTTAATAATTACTTTTATAAAAAAACGTTAACGTTTACATTTCTATTTTCGACTATTTAGTTCATTATCAATAAACCACCTTTCCTAAATAAGAACTTATTAATTTAAAAATTTGTAAATTCCTTTTGATCCCCCACTCCCACTCTACTAGTGAGACGTGGTCTTTTACTATGGGTCTCATAAAAAGGCTCAGAGTCACCCAGCGGGCAAAAGAGAGAGAGCGATGCTTGGTATTTCCCTGCTCGATTGAATCAGAATGATGAGATCCGCAGGCGAACTAAACAAACCGACATTGCTCGAAGGATTGCATCGTTGAAGTGGCAGTGGGCGGAAAGGTTCTCGAATGGCGACCGCATACCGGACGACGTTCTATGGGCAGGCTCCCTATAAGGTAGACTGACGATCTGCCTCTGATTCACGAACCGTCGGAAACGCCCCCGACAGCTGAATTTATGACCTGTCTCTGTCACACACTATAGAATAGACAGACAAAGCACAGAATTCGAATCCGATTCCGTTTCCGACGGTTCGTGTATCAGGGCGCTGGTCAAGGTCGCGGAAGCCGCTTTATGCGGGCAGCGCAGGACTGATCGGTTTGGAGATCTTTGGAAGATTCCTATGCCCAGCAGTGGGCATTGTTCGGCTGATATGATGATGATAATGATGATCCCCCACTCGATAGGATTGAAAAATGTATTTTTTTACACTGCACAGAATATGCCGCCTAAAAGCAGCTATTTGGTTTTTTTTATACTGATGATTGATGATGATGACCTTACTATGTTCCAAAGATTACAGAAAGTAACTTGCCGCCATTTTGTTTTTTTATTGCACCTAAACTTGCCTAAGGTGTATATTTTTTTAGTCAAAGCACCACCTCTGTATCTTTTGCCGTTTCGACAGGCAGTTAACCATCTCCATAAATGGCCGTATAGATTTTCATCAAACGTAGCTAAGAACCACCTCGATTAATTTAGCTTTCAATTGAAAAAACGCATCAAAATCGGCCCTGTTGTTTAGGAGCTACGTTGCCTCAGACAGACAGACAGACTGACAGTAGGTAGGAAGTTAAATAAAAAGTAGAACATATCATATGTTTCTTCCGAAAAAATAATATTAAACTGAGAATAAAGTTTTGACACAATCCAAAATTTGATGAGATTTAATAAAAAAATAACGGATAGATAATTAAAAAAAAATTAAACCGCCTTCAAACAAAAACTGCCGACAAAAACTCAGTTCCCAAAAAAAAGGAAAAATAAAAAATTCATTGAATCATTCCATTCAAAGGACGAAAGGGTGGGACATTACTTAATTAATTTCTGGAACTTACTGATTTGATTGAAGTCGTATATTTGTTTAAATACCTAATCAATAGCATTAAACCGAAGATACGTATGTATTGACACAATCAAAAATATAAATCTGTAAATCTTCCAAAGAATAAATAAATTAAATTAAATATATTTCACTTTTTTGCTCGATAGTACGCACCTCACGATTGAAATAAAGTTTGAACCTTATTACTAAGGAGCAAAGTTCAACATTGATCGTCAGCATATATTCAGATTATTATGTAGAAGTTAACACTAGATTTCTTTAAAATAGCAAAGAAGAATTCTTTTTTTATTTATATCCTAAGATTCACTATTTCACAAAGTATTTTTTCAACTATTTATTTATTTAAAACTTGTACCCGTTTCCCTGGAATCGCCATCGCAAGAAACGTCAAGTTAGCAGCCCACTTAGAGACCCTAATATCTCGGCTTGTATTAAAGCACTACTTTTGAAATTTTGCGTTTACGATACACTATTTATACAGTATTTTTTGACATATAAATCACATTGATACGAACTGTATTTCTTGAGGTGATTGCTAACTTGACGTTAAGTTAGCAGCCTCACTAAGATACTCAAATATCTTTTGAATCAAAGTATCACTATTTATTTAATATACATCACTATTTAACACTATTTATACAGTATTTTTTGACATAATCAAAACCATCTAATTTTGTTGTGAGGCTGCTAACTTGACGCACATCGTAAAATTCGCGCACAATGTTATTATTAGCTGGAGATTACGTCAGCTCACCCGCCGCGTATCCTTTCGGTGACCTCGACTGATTTTATAGGCACATGGATGACGTAAAAGGGACTGGAATTTTATTGATATGTAAAAACATTCAAAAATATAACATTGTAGTTTTATCTACTTATACATAATAATGAAACAGAAACGGGAAAAAAGTCTGTACTTACATGAAATATGTTTAAGAAATAATTACTTTACCTATGTGATGACGTGTACAGGATATTAGACCCCAAAACGATAGAATCAGATGTGTGTTGAAATTTTGTGTCTGTTCACTTTTCACGCAAAAACGACTGAACGGATTTTTACCAAATTTTGTGTACCTAGTGATAGCTTATAACCAGGGTCAACATTTATTATTATGCTCAAGCGAACTAGGAATGGGAACAGCGTGGGTTGTGTGGTTGTGTGAATAAATAAACAAAATATATTACAAAAACAAAGTATTTTATTTGAAAAGTGACATAATATTATGTTACGATATTTATTTTCATAATAAGTATACATGCGTAACCTATGTATTACACTGAGTAAAGCCACATGTGTCTCATTGTTGGCCGCGGCTACCTACATCATGACCAGGTCAGATATGCCCAATGTCCAAAAAACTGCCCAAAAAAAGTTGAACGGATAACATCGAGCAGACAGAAAGTTGTAGACCGTTTTTCGTAAATATGAGATCCTGCCTCTTACATGTTTATATGGGTTTAAAGACATTTATTCTCATAAAAACATAAAATGTTCACTTAAAATGAGATTACAAAACAAAACTTAACATTACCTAATTAAAATTAAGTTAAGCAACTGCATTAAATTATAAATAAACAAAACAAACTACTAATGGCTGAATGGTTGTCAGATTAGCTTCGTACGCACACAGGCGCACACACACAGCGCATCTTTTTTTGCAACATATTCACCAGCCTGCCTACAACCGGTCTTGGGTCCGGCAAGGCCGGCGCATGCACAACACAAATAAGATTAAGGAATACATTGAGTCGACATAAAAAAAAATATATTATTATATTTATGCTTATGGAGTTTTTTTTTATTTTATTACAGTAGGTAGCTTGCTTTAAAAAAGTAAATATAAGTAGTAGATGATAATGATATGTACTATTATTATATATTTATTATATAGGTACTTATGCTTCTTATATACTTATTCTATCACACTAATTATTATAAACGCGAAAGTTTGTGAGTTGAGTGAGTGAGTTACTTTTTCACGCAAAAATTACTGAGCGGATTTAGATGTAAGTTTACATTATTACAATTTATATTTATATATAACCATATAGGAAATATTTTGTTTTTTTAAATTATTTTTTATTTATATATATACATGTATTATTAATTATTCATATACCTATATATATTTATACATAAGTAATTATACTTTTATGTTAGTTTTTTTTTTATTATTATTATTATTCTGTTTGCAAATAACTAGCCAGATGTGCTTTAATTTTTTTTTTAAATGTATATATACTTTTACAATCCTTAATTTCAACTGGTAATTTGTTATAAAACTGTACCCCCTCATAAGTGATACTTTTTTTGCCATAGTTCTGGGTTCTGGGTATCGGAAGATGTAATTTATTTCTATTTCTTAAATTATGCTTATATTTCCTTTTTGATATTGTAATATTACTGTGTATGGTATCCTACTAATATTATAAATGTGAAAGTTTAGATGTTTGGATGTTTGGATGTTTGGATGTTTGTTACTCAATCACGCCAAAACGGCTGAACGGATTTGGCTGAAATTTGGAACACAGATACTTTGTAGCCTGGAGAGGAACATAGGCTACTTTTTATCCCGGAAAAATGTCACATTCCGTCGTGTAGTCCACGCGGGTGAAGCCGCGGGCGGAAAGCTAGTTTGATATAATTTTTCTTATTAAGAGACATGTACTATATGTGTAAATTTGGTTAATATTAAATAATTTTGTATTTTTATATAGGGTATCTGTAGGAGTAAGTTTATTTAAATGAAATAAAACTTTGATAATTTTGTTTTGTATAATCTGCAAATCCTTAAGCGTGGTTACAGAAGCTGAACCCCAGTTTTCTATCAAATATTGCAAGTGTGATTTTACTAACGAATCGTACAACATTGTGCGAAATTTCTGTGGTATGCAATTGGATGATTTTCGCAGAGAACCCAGAACGGACTGTAGCTTCTTCTTAACATGCTCAACATGCACTTTCCATGTTAGCTTATCATCCACCCATAAACCGAGATATTTCTCTTCTGTGGAACGGCGTATTTCGATATTATTAATTGTTAGTGGTGGGTGATCTGATAATTTTTTGTTCTTTGCGGTGAATATAATATATGAAGTTTTTGAAACGTTTATGGTTAGTAAATTGTGTAGGAACCACATATTGAGCATGTCAAGATCCCTTTGGGCTACGGTAATAATATCGTTTAGCGAATGTCCAAAGTAAAAAAGACAGGTATCGTCAGCATACATTGTCAGGTGACCAGTTAAACCTACGTTAGTGATATTGTTTACGTAAATAAGAAAAAGCAGGGGGCCGATGATAGAACCTTGTGGGATACCAAAGTTTATTTTTTGTGGGTTACTTTTAAAAGCTCCTATTTTGACAACTTGTTGTCTATTATCTAGATACGATTCCAATATTTTTAGAGCTAGTCCAGATATACCTATATTATTTAATTTTTGCAATAATTTTGAATGACTCAACGAATCGAAAGCTTTTTTTAAAGATTCAAGATTCAAGATTCAAGATGTGTTTTTTATCAATATTTGTTTTTATTTTAGTAATTAAGTCTACGGTTGCTGAAAGTGTATTAGACTGGGGTCGGAATCCATATTGTTGTTCGTTTAAAAATCCTTTTTGATTGAGGTAGGCAAATAGTCTGTTATATAGGATGCGTTCGAATATTTTAGATATAACTGGGAGCACCGAGATTGGCCTATAGTTACTTGGATCGGTTTTAGATCCAGATTTATAAATAGGGCTTACTTTGGCAATTTTTAACGAGTCAGGAAATTTACCTTCCGATAGACATTTGTTAATACAGTTAGACAAACTTTCAGCTATGCTTTCCTTCAGACATTTGACCGCTTTTGTGCTAATACCATCAATACCGGTGCTCGAGCTATTGTCTAAGCCGTTAATAATTTTAATGACCTCATCCCTACTACATGGTTCAAATTGAGACAGTGTTACATTATGTATATAGTCATTTTTATACATTAGAGTATGCATAGAGCTTTTATGATATTTTTGAGCTATTTCATTTGCTAAGTCACTGCCTATTGCAGAAAAGAAATCGTTAAAACTTTCACATACCTTATTACCATCAGTTATAGAAGTTGAGTCTATTATCAACTTTGGAACCACGCAAGTATCTTGTATTTTATTTCTTGCTAAAGTATTAAGTAGTTCCCAAACTTTTTTTGAGTTTTTATTACATTTATCAAATAAGTTATAAAAATATTTTTTCTTCTCTGTTTTTATCAGTGACTTGACGTTGGCCTGTTGTTCTTGATATCTTTGTGAGAGTTCTTCAGTTCCTTGACCAGTCTTCAGAGTTTGCCAGATGAGATTCCTTTTTTCTATATTATCCAGTATGTTACTATTAATCCAATCTCTTTGTGGAGGGTTTAAAATTTTTGTCTTCGGTACTTTATACTTGTTAATGCAGTGGGTTATACACTGTTCTAGGCACATGAAATCGCCATCACTCTTTTTAAAATCGGTTATCAAACCGTTATTATGTAATCCCTCGTAGTCCAAAGCTTCATAGTTGATGCGTTTGTTTATAATGCGGTTCCAATTTAGCAATTTCAAAGAATATCTGCCTGTGGTCAGAAAGCGGAGTATCAACTAACGAAAAGTTGAACATATGGTTTGCTACATCAGTACAAATATGATCCAAAATTGTTCTCGATGTGTTAGTTACGCGTGTAGCATATTCTTTGGTTATCTTATTTAATATGACATAGCCTAGTAAGTTGATATTATGTATGTATTTCTTATATATATTTGCTTTGCTCAGTAGATCTATATTAAAATGTCCGAAAACTACACATCTTTTTCTCTTTTCTAGTTGTGGAATGTATATATCCAAAAAATTATTTGTGTTTGTGTCTGGTGGTTTATATATTAATCCAATGTGAAGTGACAACTTATCTATCTTTATCCATAAATAGTGATTTCCATTTTCCACTAAGTTTTTGGTTACCTCATATTTGATTGTTTCAGAAATATAGATGGAGACTCCACCGCCTGCGCTGTGCGGCCTATAGTTGAAAATGTGGTTGTAGCCGGGTAGATAGTAAAATTGAGCGTCCTGGTGGCCTACCACAAGCTCTTATAGCAGTTATTTTTAAGTTGAGGGAGTGAGACGCCGCTCTACACGCCGTATAGCGGCGTCTCACTCTCTCAACTTAAAAATAACTGCTATAAGAACTTGTGGTAGGCCACCTGATCAGACTTTATCCAGGTTTCCGTTAGCACTATAATGTGCGTAGTGGTAGGTATTGTTTTCAGGATGCATTTTATTTCATCGTACTTTCCTTGCGAACATATACTACGAACATTGGCATAGAAAAATCTTAACGATGACGGTACGGAGGTATATATTTTTGAAATATGTAAATTTGTTCGAAAATACAGTATATTCTACAAAAAGCGACAAGATTTAACTACTAAGCATTCGACACGACATAAAAATAAATTAATAGTCCCAAATTCCCGTTTAAAGCTGACATCATCAAGTACATTTCATTCATCTGTTAAAATATATAATAAATTACCTACCTAATTCGCTAATTAATGACGATAATAATTTGACATTCATCAACAATTTAAAACAATTCCTAATTAATAAATGTTACTATGACCTAAATGAATATTTTAATGATAAATTAATACAATAATAATAGTAAATTAATAAAGATAATGACATATATATGTAAGGATACCTATAAATTATAAAATTAATTAGTAACCTACTTGATGGATAGTTTTTATTTAATAGTACGTAAATAGGATCATGACCACAGACATAATATAATGCCCGTGCTCATGAATGTATATTTGTGATAGGTCGCAAAATGATCCGCATACCTATATTCTATCTAATTACGACGTGAATAATTAAATAGTAAATTTATTGTCAACTTTAAAAGTAATACGAATGTTTTTGCCATTAATTATTTAATATTAAATTATGAAAGATATGTACTTGATCATTTCCGCAAAAAGTTATGGAGAAGTGGCGTCGCTTGAAGGGCTGTTGATAAAACTATTGCTCCTAAGAAATATAAAAAGCGCGCCACTACATACGCCAATTATTTAATTGTAATCTTATTGTTTTAAATATGTAAAACCGATATTAACATATTATAATTTTACTGGATTGATGCCACATGATTAAGGTATGGTTTTGTTCAGACTTCTTTTGTTTAGAGTGACATTTTGGAATTGTGATGTAATTTATTCTCAGTGGAGTTCTTTGCTATTGGAATATGACAATGATTAATAATAATAAATATAATAAGGCCATTGACGAATGTATATGGTGTTTTAATTAATGCCCCTTTCAATTCAGAAGTGGGATAAACGAGTAATTTCCTCGAGAATACTCGCGTATCCTGCCCGCTGTGTATGTTTTATTTTTATGAATGTGCTATTTCTTATAATTTTAACATGTCATAATTAAAGAACTCCACTGATTGATGCATATTATAAGTGAATTGAGCGATATCATTATCATATTAGATAAAGTTAAAGAAAATTATTGATTTTCATGTTTTTTTTTCGTTCCATAAAGGAACTGGCTAAGGTTTATGACCATACAGCCTAGTCATTAGGTAGTTGGTGAAATATAAGATGTTGCATTATTTTATTTTAGATGTTAGTTTTTTTTTCTGTGATATCGCAATGCACGAAAAACTATTCAGCCTATGTCAATAAGGTAGCCATTATTACAGCGCTGCGTTTTTTTTTTCTCTATTCCTAACAAGTAACTGTTTGTTAGTGATAATGATGATGATGAATTGTTTTTTTTCACAAACTTTGCAAGACTTCTGTTACAACTTCTTATTTTTCATATGAAATGAATAAGTACCGTGGTTTTAAATTTGTGATGACAATTGTTTGGTTTGACAACTTAGAAGCCAGGGCCGGTAAAGATGCCACAAAAAAAAAGTGATATTTATTATTTACTAGCGGCCGCCCGCGGTTTCACCCGCGTGGTTCCCGTTCCCGTGGGAATATCGGGATAAAAAGTACATAAAAACCTTCCTCTTGAATAACTCTATCTATTAAAAAAAACGCATCAAAATCCGTTGCGTAGTTTCAAAGATTTAAGCATACAAAGGGACATAGGGACAGAGAAAGCGACTTTGTTTTATACTATGTAGTGATTTGTCCGAATTGCGGTTTTGTACGTATTTGACATTTACTAATGATTATTATTGATACGCTCTTTTTTTATTATTTTTGAATCTATTTGGATTTTGAAGTCTTTAAATTGCAAGAAACGCTTTTAAAACTTCTAAGTTGATTTCATTGAGATAAAAGAATAGAGGAGACATCTCAACTAGAATCTTTGCAACACGAGTTGAGTCCACGTGGACTCAACTCGTTTAGTCTGTGGCAAGCGATAGACGCAACAACACGTGTGTGTACTCTGTTCTATTTTATTTAAAAATGCCGATTATGTGGGTTGAGGTACTGTTTAAATAACTCAAAAAATACTAATAAAGCCCAAGGAATTACTTTTCACTAGTAAGTACTCACTAAAGTATCTAATAACATGCTACTGAGTAATTATTTCATTAGGTCACCGAAAAATTAAGCGACGGCCATATTTCGATAGAGTCATAGATTAACAAGATTGGTTATTTTGTGGTGCAGAAGTGACAGTTTAATCGTTTTAGGTACTAGGTTTTAGGTGATTACTTGGGTTCAGGTTTTGATGGAAGTTTGATGTTTTTTTGTTATTGAACATTTGAACATTGAACTTACATTTATACTGCAAGTTAAATAAACGCATGTAAAATAATTAATAGTATTCATGTATTTAAACGTATATAAGTACCAAAAATAAACTCGATTAGTAAGTATTTCTCTCACGATGTCAATGATTATACATAAAAAAAAAAAAAAAAATATGAATTCTCATAAAATGTTGTAGGCAGAAAACACGCACAAAAGCTATGTCTGTTCTGCAATGTTTGATCTATGTCTGGTTGCACTACTATTGGTTGCCGCTTTCTGCTCGGGCGCTTTCGATTGGTCGCGAGGCTAACTCTTAGCTTAGCAAAAATACTACAAGATTTTTGTTTGGGATAGCTTCTCTAGTACGTTAGTACATTATAACTCAATGGTTGATTTATTGTTACGGCTACTTTGGAATATGAATACTAATTTTACGCGAATGAGTTTTCTGGCTACACTGAAGGTATTTCAATATATTTGCTTATTAATATTTTGCGAGATGTGTACGTCTTATTAATCTTTATTTTTGAAACCAAATATATTTACTTATACAAAGATGAGGAAAAAAAAAATACAAAAGTTTTATGTTATTGGGTTAATATAAAGTAGAGGTTTTTGGTCACACAAAGGGCTGTTTAGGCCAGTTTACGTATGCTAAAATAAAACCGAATCACGTAACCCGTAATTTTATCCCCTTGTAAATTCTTAAAAGAGGGATGGGCTGATAAAAGTTTGACTTGTCGGTGTTACAGTGTGTCTTTCTGTATGGACCAAATTATTATGCGGTTTATTTTTTCTGAAAGCATACTGATCGAGATGGTTCTTAGCAACAATTTGTTGTGTATACCTAACTGACTGATCGCTGCATATATAGGTAAAGTAAAATAAAATAAAAAAATTTAACGATAAATTATTGATCTTATATTGTCCGGAACAGTGGGACAGACGTGCGGTCGCGACTACTATTTGGCATCAAGTAAACATTACGATTTGTTTATATATAAATGGGATTAAGTATAACATGATTGCATTTGGTCGGATTACCGATTCTAAACACACTGCTTTATGGCTTCGAGTATACTCAAAGTAGCGTTCTATTACCTATCTATGCCTTAATTTTGCGTCGGAATGAATGTGGGGTTGAAGGTAATACTCAATATTGATAAATTTGATGATACTGAATTAAACCATTGGTTATGAAACATTGTCCCTTACTTCAGTTTTTATTTTCATTCACTTTTAATTTTCTTCTATTTGGTTGAGTTTCATTGACTATTGATTATTGGTGGTTTTATTTGCTTCACTATGAATCCATTATTATTAACGTTGTCGAATTGACATAAGTTTGTTCGTGTAATAAATATTATATTTATCTTGTTAATGTACTGACTGGCTAAGTAATATAAGCAGCTATAAAATTTAAAATGAATGATAAATAAATAAGGTTATGTAAATATTTAGAACTGTGGTGCTCTTTCTCTATTCTTATTTTCATTGATGAGACAATTATATAAAAAGAAAAATAGAAAGCCCTTTTGCATACGGTTAAGAAGCTCTTAATTAACTCCTTAAAACTTAAATAAATTATTAAGTGGAGGAGATGATCTATTGATTATTAACATGAAAGAATGTTGTTCTTATTCTTTCTGTAGTAAAGTCCTTTACATAAATGAAACTCGGATTAAAACGGCATGCCATTTTGCTGTCCTTCTGGAAATATTTATGTATAAGAAATTTTAAGGAATATGCATAATTAACAATACCTACCCTTCTTGTATATCGTTTACTATGTGAGTGGTAATTCCGGCACATGTGAATAAAAGCTTTAATATTATGTGGCTCGGGTTAATAAATAAAACTGGCCTGTTACCCTATTTTTGAAATTCTTATCCTTGCTGTATAAACAGGATTAAACGATAAATGTACTTTATATCAATAAAAAGAAATTCATGATTTGTTGGGTTGTTTTTCATCAAATCAATATGTAATTGGATTAGTAAATAACTCCCAGCAGTAACTGGTGTCGAATACTATTCCCCTAGGCAGTGAGGTTGCTTATTTACCGTTTGTTATTAAGTTGTACCTAGGTACCTGTGCTGTCCCTGGTTACAAGGGGGGTACTTATTTAATGAGGTATTTAAATAAAACAATAGTATTTCGGTTAGCTGCCCTTGCTACCGGCTGCAGGCTAAGGTGACAGTGACAGTTGTGTATCACAGACTAGATAAACAGAACTCGCGTCACAGAGCAGAGTGTGCAGCCGGTATACAAGCAAACAGTATATTTATTATTATAAAATATGTAGTACACCACATCTCTCCTTTTCAACAATTTTTTTTATTTAATATTATAGTGTGATACATTTTATAAGGTTTGTTTTTGGTTTTGTTTAATAAGGTTTTTGGATTTTATTTTATAATATTTTATTGTACCAGCCACATATTGGTTACTCCATTTTTTTTTTCATTTTACATAGGTAAATATTTATTTCCGGATACGGTTAGGCATAACTAAGACTATTTTTAGAAGTTATTAAATTAACTGTATGGCTGTATGGCATTTCTTTTTATTGTTTCGGTAAGTTATGTATTATTAGTTTATTGCAAGGAAAAACTACTGACTCGACCACCAGTTCACAAAGTTTGGAGGCCCTTCGAAGAAAGAACTGGCAAGAAAACTCACGAAGGGGGACGATCTCCATTTAAATCTATCTACAAAAGAACTAACCGTATCTTTATGTCTTGCAGTGTGTGGTTTGGGTTTCTGCCTTAATTGATGGAACATAAGGTACAAAGCTGGTGGTATCTTCCAACCATCTTCACTATTGAAAATTAGATATTTGTCGATTTCAACAGCTTCGGGTAGCGTTCTGGTAAAAACTTCAGTTCTCTGGTGAAAATCTGTTTCTCAAAGCATGCTCACACACTGTAGACTTATTATCGCGCACTGTGAGATTTGGTTGATCTTATACAGTGGCTTGAAGTAAGTATAATCGATGCGCGCTTCAAAATCCTTCAAATCTTGTCAGTAACACCGTTCATATATGGTAGAATGGCAGGTTGGCATTCTACATTCTGTGACATTTGTTACTTTGCAGTACTTGCTCGACATGTCGAAGCGCAGCAGCTAGATGTTTGCTAGCACAGATGCCGCGAGCTCTCTGAAACAAAGATTTTCCTCCGGTAGCTAACTGTAAATGATAATGGTGAAAATCACCATTTAAATATCTATCTTTACGAGTTGGTGTCACTCACATAATCTATCGTTAGATAAAACAATAAAAGTGTCACCTACGTATCTACCGTTTGTAGAACTGGTTCTTTTTATATACCTATACGAATTAGGTATGGTATATGTTATGACACTATTTATTAGTTTTAATATCCCAAGATGTCATTTAAAATTTTCTTAGTGGTTATCATAATATTTACATACAACATAGAGCAGAAGACATTGATATCAATTTCTATTAAACCATAATTATTGAGCTTTCTGAATCACTCGTACATTTAGTGTTCTTGAATAGGTATTTGTTAATAGACTAGTACCACTGGTCAATTACCCAGTGGTACCTTTGTCGGTTGTGGAGTGGAAAGATGCTTAGAAAATACATTGTCACTACCATGAGAGGGTTGTTTTGGTATAAATACTGTGTAGGATTATAAATTAACTCAACTCTACAGTTGATTCATTTATATTACTCATTGATCAAATATTTTGATTTGTTACATAGTTTTACATCAGCATCTTGTTTTTTTTTTTTCAACATTTTTCAATTGTAACGCCTTTGAAATATCAATATTAAATTCCATTGAATCTGACCATACTAGCAGTTTTTTTTTATAGTGGACTTGTTTAGTGGCAAATTATTTAAAAAAAAAAATCGGCTATATTAAATAAACTCTTTCGAAAAGGTGCTAAAGCTATGTGGCTAAATATTATTTTACTTTACCCTTTTCTTAAGATAATACCATATTTTTATCCAACTGCGACAGACTGGTTATAATATGTTTTCCGAGAGTATTTATCTTTATTGATTATTTTAATGACTGTTAGTTAAACCCCTCGGGATATTAACTTCAGGGATTTTTTTTATGTTACCATCGTGTTCTTATTTTACCAAAATGTTTTTAATTTATATATATATATATTTTTGTAATCTAAAACACTAGAATTGGCCCTGATTAGATTTTTATTTGTGGCTAACTCAATTATAAATGTTGCTAAATACGTAGAAAATTGGCAACCACAAAGTGGTTAAAACGGTAACACTGCATACCTACCAAACAATTTGCTCCAAACCACTGTGATATTTCTTGTATTTAAGCCTTTTTTTGTTTTTCTTTTTTTTATATAAAATTTAGCATCAATCATTCTTACACAGCGAATCATTCACTATGTGATGCTGAACTAAGGTAGCTGGTACTTGTGACGAGTTCTCTCATCAAAGCAAGTACCTAATGCAAAATTACATCTTTAGGGCGTGTCTCTATTATTATCAATGCAATTCTTTATTGCTAATCCACAATGGTTGTTGGATCTTAGAATAACAAAATTAAATAGTACATCATGGACGCTGTACATGACCCTGACCAAAGCAAAATTAGAAGGGAGGAGTGCAAAATTTAATTTAATAATTAATTTTCATTGCCTTGTTTATATATTTCAGTTTTATCAATTCCATACCCGTACATCTTATATGTAACGGTTCCATAACTTAGTGATATTTTCCTAACGTAAGTATTTGTGAGGGAGTCTTTCCTAATTTCCTGAAAATAGCCAATTTTTTTTTTTTATTTTTTTTATTTTTTTTCTGTCAGTGTAATGTGAAATGGAATAGTCTATAAACCAAACTTCATTGAGTAGTACACAAAATAACACAAAACATTTAAGTCAAAGGCGCTACGGTACTGATGCTACGGTCGCACTTCTAGAATACACATTTATTTTGATACCCATTAAAGAGATGTTTATTCGATATTTTTTGTGACATTTCCAAAGCATTGTGATGATCACGAAAACGCTTTTATTGAAGCTAAACCCGAATGGTGTTTCTGATAATTCAGTTAGCTTTATGAAGTCATATTTCTGTGAAGAACTCCATAAGTAGCATTAACAAACAGAGTCTGCCGTAGTCCCGCCTGCATGGCTGACAAATTTGGGGTTACCGACTTATCAATCGCGACGTCAGTCAAGCTGAACGTCTTTAAATTTGTTTGTTTGTAGGTGTGGAACCAATCATGAATCACCTTTGATTAATCATATGATTTATGCAATCATAAATCATACCTGCTAATTTCTTTGACATTGTTTGCTACAAAACATTGTCTTTAAATTTGTTTGTTTGTTGAATCACCTTTGATTAATCATATGATTTATGCAATCATAAATCATACCTGCTAATTTCTTTGACATTGTTTGCTACAAACCATTGTCTTTAAATTTGTTTGTTTGAAGTTAAGTAGGTACTTAAGTATATTAATTCTCATGGGATTTTTTTTTCATTATTTTTTCTAATCTAATTTAAATGAATTTATCTTATCTTATTTGATTTTACCAAAATCTATTATATTGTATTCGTTTTTATTAGTGTCATTTTATCATAAACATAAAAATCTTAATACATATTTCATTAACATTCATTCATACAAGGAAAAAAAATCATTTTCACTAATTTGATTTTTTAGTTTGTAGGGTAGTACTTTAATTGGATGCTTATCAGTAATATCAGTAGGTTTATGCACCAACTTTTGATAGCACCCTGTTGATTTATTTATTATCTTTCACTCAAGCCAATGTTGCCCGGAAGCCATTTCCTTAAGGCATTAAGGCCACCTTCATGTTTTTTTTTTCTATTTATCATTTGTCTACTTGTGATTATTTCTTTTGTGTGTAGGGTTACCAAACGTCTATTTTGTGGACATGTCCGGACTTAATAGACTTTTGTCCGGACTTTGTCCGGCCTTTTAATTTGTCCTGATTTTTAGATTACATGGAGTATGAGTAATAAAACTTACATGGGTAATATGAAATCAGTCTTTCATCTTTATTAACTGTTGTGAACTGTTGTGTTTGTGAACTCCCCGCTCATCTAACAAACACTCATCTTAAAACAGCCCTGAGCGAGCGTATTTAACTTTATTTATTACTGTTAGGTACAGAGTGGGAAACTAATGTGTGCATTTTGTGACTAAAATGTCCAGACAACTGTCAGGCTTTTATTTCAGGTTTTTTTTTTTTAAATGGTAGGTAACCCTATTTGTGTGCATAACACTTTTGTTTCTTTTGTTTTCCACTTTGGATGCTATAAGCGTCAGGAATGTATCCCCATTCGCCTTATTTGCCTGGTACGGCATTGATTTCAAAATAAATGGCCTTGATACCCACTAGGTTTGGATTTAACCACACATTTGGTTTTACTTTTTGCCATATATTGACCACTATCATGGTATTAATTTCCACATCGAGTACACCGCATGCTTTTAGTTTTGGGCCAATCTCAATTTTATTCACATCTAGCTCGGGTTTTCCTTGAAACCCCTTCAATTTCCTTTCGACACTATGAGTTTGCTTTCACAACAACTTTGTTCTTTTCAGTGCTTTCATAAAATAATTATAATAAATCAAGTTTCTATTTGCAAATTTTATTTAACTCTTATATTTATTTCTTTATTTTATTCTACATTCCATTTATATATCAGTATAAGGTCTGTTACATTATATTAGTAGTAGGTAATGTAATTAACAATAATTATCAATTAATAACCTTAATATGTATTTGAAATTGCAACACATTGTTTTGTTATTTGCACTAATAATGTGATGGCAAAACTTGAAGAAATAAATGGAACAAAAGATAGCGCTGTACAGGTGATAATAAACTGTCTTTTATTGAAATTCAATTTTCATTGCACCAAATAAAGTAAGAGTAAGACAGGAATTACTATTAGAAGTACCTATCTTGTCATTTAATTCAAAAATTACATGTAATTTTTTTTATGGAAGCAAACTCAATTTAAAATTGAAACTACTTATTAGTAGCTTAAATCCCATAGACTGAATTTTAGACCACTTTTACCATAACTCTTGAACATTTAGATCTATTTAACTTGATCAGTTCACTTGTTGTATTGTATTGTATGGTGCACCGGTGTACTCTACTCGGTCAGATTAAAATCCTGACTAGACTAATATATACAGGCACATCTTGTTGTAGGTATAATTGGTAGTCATCAACAACTTGAACATTAATCTATCAGATACCTGCTTATGTAGATACATCACTATCATAAAGCAAAGTAGGTAGGTACCTAGTTTAAACTACTTTCTGTTACTTACTATTATTCAATTATACCGCACAACTTATTTTGGTATATATTAGTTATATTTGTAATGACAATGAGCATGTGTAAACTTTATGTTATCAATACGGATGTGTTTACAATTTTATTGCAGTAAATTGCATCATTTCATTCATTGACAATGAGCAGTTGTCACCAGCGTGACAATGCAAAGATTATAGACGTGTACATAAGTAAGTACTTCTATTTTATAGCTTTTCCTTTTTTTTCAAAAAGTTTGTCAAAATATTGACAGTGTATTTGGTTATAAATTTTCCGTATGATAACTTCAGGTTAGTCTTGTAAAATGCAACTAAATGCTTACGTTTTATCCTCGTCGCCAATTTGTGCTGTCCCTGGTTACAAGGGGGGTACTTATTTAATGAGGTATTTAAATAAAACAATAGTATTTCGGTTAGCTGCCCTTGCTACCGGCTGCAGGCTAAGGTGACAGTGACAGTTGTGTATCACAGACTAGATAAACAGAACTCGCGTCACAGAGCAGAGTGTGCAGCCGGTATACAAGCAAACAGTATATTTATTATTATAAAATATGTAGTACACCACAGTACCCATTTTAATGTTTGTTTTCTTGTAATACCTACTAGTGTGTGGAGAAATAATATTTTATTGCGACTCCAACTGGTGTGCAAGAGGGAACTAGTAGGATGAGGGAAGTAAGGAAAGTTTGAGCTCTCTTAGTTGGGGCAGCTACATAATATAATAGTTGTAACCATAATTTATTATTCAAGAAATTACCATTAATGAATATTACAAATTATATATTGAACTGTTTACATTCCAGCATAATAGGATTTGATATTTTGATAATAAATAACTATAATAAACAATGAGATGAAATCAAATAATAACTGGAAAGAAATATAGTGAAGGTATATAATTGAAATGAAAACATATAGAATTTGGTTCCGATGATATAATTATTATAGGTTCTTTAGTTAATTGCAACATTATATACAATAAAAGTTTTAGGTACATCCACAACATAAAGTTCTTAATTGAACTAGACAGTTACTTTGGACTACTTACATCAAAAGATGTACTTAATGGTATGAAAATTGTTTAAAGATTTTACGCTTTTGAATATGTAATGTTACCGAGATCAAAATGATCTCGTGCAGGCTAGAGCTGCAACGGGGCGTATAGCACAATGATTTATTAAGTGTATAGGTTATCCTTTTGGACATTGGTAGCGAGTCAAAATAAATAATTGGAATTCATATAAGTATTTATTGTTTTAACATTTTACTAAGATCACGCTGTCTTGTTTTTAACGGTTACTATGGAAACTGTATTGGAAAATGTAGGTCTGTATGGACTTTATCATGGCCAGTGGCATCTAGTTCCCCTAAAGAATATTGAAGAATTAAAAGAAAAGTTGTCTCACTCTATGTGTAAACACTCTTAGCAAAATATTGAATAACTTTAAATGTACATATTTGAAAAAGAAATAATTAATATAATTATATTTTTGACATTAAATTCTAATCTATGACATTGAAAATTAAAATACAGTATTCGCATATAAGTAAGTATGTTAGGTTGAGACAAATTAAATGCAATGTGGTTACAATGAATTGATTTAGTTTTGGCGTAATTCAGTTACAGATATTGTGATTGTGCTTAACTTTGCGATGCATTTCTAGGGCTCATGCCTTAAAAAAAATGGTACCTAATGAAAAAAAAATTATGAATGAAAACGAAAAAAATCTTTAAGTATTGGTTATGTTACTTAGCATATTCAGCAAATATAAATCGCAATATTCTATCTTGTGTACTACATAAAGCAAATAACGGTTATTGTTAACGATAAAGCAAATAAGTAAAAGACAGCCGTAGTCGTTTTTATATGATGTGTTGAGAGCTTCGAATCGAAGGTTGAGAGATATCGCGATGCTAGGAACAACTAGAACGATTCACATTCGTAAAGGAAAGGATTTATTAATCATCATTGTCAGGAAATTGAGTTGTTAGGGGCTAACAATTCTCTGAAGTTCCAATTTATATTTCCGAATTTGACAAGTAAAGTTGCTGATGAAAACGATATTTGTAGCCAAGAAGTTGTGCCTTGTGATGCAAACAATTTATTACGCCTCTAAAAATTATAGTTTTGGTAAATTTGGTATGAGTGTTAAAGAAAAACCGAAATATTATTTCATTTATACACCTATATTATTAATGTTGTCTGTTATCAGGCCGAATCTTCCTGATGTCCTGTAAACGAATCTTTCGAGATTAAGATAAATAATACATCTAAGATTTACGTATCTTGTTATTCCGTATCGTTAATATGCGATCTGTAACTCTCATTCAATATTAAAGTTTATTAAACTAACATGCGATTAAGTATTTGTTGTGTGCAAGTTTCAGTCATGGCGAATGGCGTAAGGCAAACGAATTCGAGGTTTGAAATAATTTTGATGATATTGATACTTGGTGACTGCTGAATGACAACAAGACGTGAGAAACTTCTCGGAGAAACCATGAATCACGAGTATGGAATAGATATTTGACACCCGAGCGAGGGAGCGGAAGGGAGCTTGAGAGTCAGGCAAAGCCGCAAGCGCGTGTGGTGTCGTGACGTGACGTACAATATAAAGGTGACAGACGTGGCTGTGAGAGCGTAAAGCGTCATTGATGAAAGATGCTGCTTTGAAAGCGTAAGGCACCCTTTGAGAATAAGACGCTGCTGTTAGAGCGTAAGGCGTTCTTAATGTCAGTTTGCTACAAGATTATACTAGAAAGTGAGAAGAGGAGCGACGTGATTTACAACGCGACCAGTTGTTCGAAGTCCTGTGCTCAAGAAGATCAAAAGAAAATCAGACAAACTTAATTTTAACTTAGGTAAGCGCTATTATCCCCGATATTGAACAACATAACGCCGATGTGACTCAGATGAGTTAAATGACAGCTAACAAAATAGTTATTCAAGTTAAAATGAAGTAAGTCATTCCCAATAAACTAGAAATGTCACATCGACCTATGTTCACGCAGCAAAATACGGGGTAATGCAACTAAAAATAACAGTATAAAGAATGATATGTCAGCATCTGAAATAATTGCACCTGAAATATTACAAATTTAGATACTTACTTATTATATAAAATGATTGCATTATGTTGAATTGGTAGTCAAAGTATTCAGGAAAGTTCTACGAATGTATTAAATTATAAAATATTTTTACAAAGTTAAAAAGCAAGTTGTAAGAGCTTCTAGCTAGAATGTACCTATGTATTCAGTATGCGATGCTGACGTTTAGTATGTGCAATGAAATTAAGGAATATACCTTGATTCCTATTTGTTACTATCCCACTTAAATGCTGTAAGCATTGTCAGTCACAGGTGAAGGGTTTTATCTCTTTCCAAGATTATATTTCAGTTAATGTAAGATGTCCCTAAAGTCGAAGAGTAAAATAATTAACCTAAAGTATTGTGAATTCTGTAAAATTATTATTGTGACTAAACATAATTTTGATGTAACTGCAGGGCTATTATTGACGCGACCTTTGGTTAGCTATGTCGGCCTGAAATCCGAAGTAATATAGAATTGAATGACGATTACCTTAAGAATATTAAATTACTTAGAATTAACACGAATTATTTTACTTGCGTAATAGTGTCAAAGGCTGTGCTATGTTCGTAAATACTTAAAATTTGTGTTATCAAATTGTTTAATTATTTTGCTGCTATTATTTTATTATTGGTCCAAATTTTTTTTTATTAAGAACAAGCATTCTTAAAACTCGATGTGAATAATTTAATTTAATTTGATACTTATTTGGATTTAGTTAGTTTTAATACAACTATTTTAATATGTGGGTTTTCCGAATTAATGTGAAAATTGTATGGTAAAAGTTGTTTTTTTTTTCACGCGAAGGGACTCGCTTGAGCAGGATGGCCGACTGTAAGGATACCTATAAATTATAAAATTAATTAGTAACCTACTTGATGGATAGTTTTTATTTAATAGTACGTAAATAGGATCATGACCACAGACATAATATAATGCCCGTGCTCATGAATGTATATTTGTGATAGGTCGCAAAATGATCCGCATACCTATATTCTATCTAATTACGACGTGAATAATTAAATAGTAAATTTATTGTCAACTTTAAAAGTAATACGAATGTTTTTGCCATTAATTATTTAATATTAAATTATGAAAGATATGTACTTGATCATTTCCGCAAAAAGTTATGGAGAAGTGGCGTCGCTTGAAGGGCTGTTGATAAAACTATTGCTCCTAAGAAATATAAAAAGCGCGCCACTACATACGCCAATTATTTAATTGTAATCTTATTGTTTTAAATATGTAAAACCGATATTAACATATTATAATTTTACTGGATTGATGCCACATGATTAAGGTATGGTTTTGTTCAGACTTCTTTTGTTTAGAGTGACATTTTGGAATTGTGATGTAATTTATTCTCAGTGGAGTTCTTTGCTATTGGAATATGACAATGATTAATAATAATAAATATAATAAGGCCATTGACGAATGTATATGGTGTTTTAATTAATGCCCCTTTCATATATTTATATACTTATATAAAAATTTAATTGGACTTATTTCATACTTATTTAATATACCTACATCTGTCTTTAAAAGGCGCTTCCTCTCCTTTTCCACCAAATTGCGTGCCTGACAGGGTCCATGGTGATCTTTAGATTTGCTTTTACCACCTTATGTATGTACACTATGGTTTGCAATAAATTATTGAGTATTGAGTATTATGTCTTTTACAGATTTTACCGCCATATTCAATTTAATGTGACGTCACATAATCAGGACGCTTCTAACGAGATCTCATTTGTCAAATTACGATAAGTTGTTGAGAATTTATTATGCACATTGCACACATATTTACTACCGGTCAAAATCATAACCCTCCTATTTGTTTCGTCGTAGTCGGGTGAAAATGAATATGCAGCGCTATAAATGCCCCAGTTGGTTACCTAATGAAACGCATAACATTTTTCGCCATAAACATAAAACGCATCGTGTTGAAAGGCATAATCATCGAAATGCATAATTCTTAAAGTCATAATTTCATAACGCATACTTTTTTTGCCCGAATTTTGAAAGGCATAATCATCGAAAGGCATGATTTCAATAAGCATAATTATCTAAAGGCATAACTTTTAAATGTCATAATACTTAAAAGGCATAATATTAAAAATGCATAAATTTAACGGGGTATTATCTTGTGTTTATTTATTTTGAAGCTAGGTCTGTGAAAATAAAAAGTCTTTTCTGGCGCTTCGCCGGCCGCTGCCGCGGCACGCTCGCTTCGCTCGCTCGGCTCGCGCGGCGTTTTGGTCAGTGTTCTAACCTCACCTAACCTAAAACGACTGTTAGGATTTCTTGGGTGGGTGGGGGGCTTCGCCCCCCGAGCCCCCTTGCTGCGTTTAGGCGCATAATGTCCAATTCGCAAAATGTCCAGCGTTCGCAAAACGTCCAGTTCGCACAATGTCCAGTTCGCAGATTGTCCATTTCGCATAATGTCTAGTTCGCATAATGCCCAATTCGCACAATGTCCAGTTCGCAAAACGTCCAGTTCGCGAAAATGTCCAATATTCATCATAACGTCACACCATCAATCAGTACGTTTATTGATGAGTGTAGCGTTGGGTTTTAATGTCTAGTCAAGTTATTCCTTAAAAATAAGTTTTTATTTTTGTAGTTTATTTTTATTTAAGTAACATAAACATAAATCATAAAATAATAAAATCAACATAAAAAAATCCTTCGGTGATTGTAATTTTTAAAAGATCAAATATTGAAAAATATACATTTTATATATTTTACATTATTTAATTTTGATCTGCTAAAAATTATTGTTGCGGACTCTTTTCTGCAACCTTTTTCTATTTAAATTATTTTTTGAAGTATTACTTTTTGTCACTCATTACCATAACAACGTATATAAATAAACATGTCAGATGAAAAAAAAGGTGTGAATTTTATTGCAACAGTTTAAAGTCTTTTTAATTCCGATAAATTTATATTGAAATGTTATCGTGCGCATCTTAATAGAGCGACGGTAACATAGTGGTCCTTCGCCGAACGATCCAGTGCCTCCGACCGCCCGACATAAGAACCCGAACCGAACCATGTCGCGGCCGGTCACACGGCTTTACGCCAAGAACTCGATAGATCCGATCCCCGAACCAGCACAACCCGAACTACCGACATCGACCCCTGCTTCTGCCAAACCCGTACCCGTATCGGCTAATACAAAATCTCGAAGCGAAAACAATTCCGTAAGTCACCGCACTGTCCGCTCCAACGCGAGTAGCGTTGTACTTAGAGCCAAAGAGGCCGAACTAACGGCGGCCAGAAAGTTAGCCGAAGCCACGAGAAAAAAGGCAGAAATAGAACTTAATACGGAACGAGACCTAATACAAAAAGAACTTGAAGTCGAACTCGCACGCTTGAATAGCGGAAGCCACCGCTCTGGATCTAGCCGCTCAAATCACAGTCACGTTCAGGAATGGCTGTCAACCGAGTTTCATCCACATGAACAAGAAGAACCCAGCGTCGATCCCCCGAACCCACCATTAGAACCAGAGGTACGCATTGCTTATCCCGTGCAAAGAACTAAGCCAAGATATGAAATGAGGAATGAACGCGCACACCCCGAACCAAGTGACATTCAGCTCTTAGCACGAGAAATTGCGAATCTAAGGCGACCATCTGAACCCAAAGAATTACCATTTTACAATGGAAGCGTAAATGAATGGCTATCATTTAAAGCTGCCGTCATGGAAATTCAAGCTACTGTGACCCACAATGAACTCATATCCAAACTTCGTCGTTGCCTGAAAGGAGAAGCTCGCATAACTGTTGCCTCGCTACTAGACACTCACGTTCCACCCAGCGAAATAATGGAAGCCCTCGAACTACGATTTGGCCTTCCTGATTTGATCTTGCAAGAGGAGATACAAGCGCTCAAAGACCTTCCTAGGCTGATGGACAACACGGAACAGCTAAGCAAATTTGCCTGTAAAGTACGCAACTGCATTTCCACGATCAAGGCTTTGAACAAACCGCATCATCTTCTGAACACCGAACTACTACGAACATTGAAGCAGAAAATTCCTCACCTAAAATCTAGATGGATTTCATACGCTGTAGAACACGAACACAGCGACGAACCTGAACTTGTGAAGCTATCCGATTTTTTGAAGAAAGAAGCCCAATCTGCATCGAAATACTGGTTACACGAGCCGACCCGAACTTCACTGAAACCGAACTATCCGAATAGAACCCACTTTGCAGAAATTGAAGATGACGACCAAGAACACTGTTACGCTGCGAACCAGAACAATGAACCCTCTGAAACGAACTGTCCTCACTGCAAATCGACAACACACCTGCACCTTAAGGACTGCGACCAGTTCTTACGTCTCACAAATGACGATCGATGGAAACGGGCGCAAGAAGCCAGACTTTGCTTCAAATGCCTGAAGTCGAGACATCGTAGGGAGAACTGCAGGGCCCGACCTTGCGGCGTCGACGGTTGTCGTATGTCGCACAACCGATTGCTCCACTCTTCGACGTGTCGACGACCAGAAACGTCAGCCTGCATCAATCCATCGACTTCCGATAGTCAAGAGACCCCAGAACCGATAGCTGCGAAACCACTGAACGAGATTACGGCATGCAGCGGAACCAACCGTAGATCTCAAGTTTTATTGAAAATAATACCGGTAGAAGTACGAGGACCTACGTCTTCAAAACAAACTTACGCACTTTTAGACGGAGGGAGCACTTTGACCTTAATGAAGCAAGAACTTGCTTCTGAAATCGGACTTACAGGAACCAGTGACCCGTTGACCTTAGCTGGCATAAACGCTATTACTCAAGAACCAGAATCTGAAAATGTCGATGTCCAGATCATGGGACCGTCCAACATACTATTAGAACTCTATGGTGTTCGGACAGTTAGACGGCTGCCGATTGGACCACAGACGGTAGCAGACATGGACAAATACACCCATCTGCAAGATCTACCGAGCACGGGACTTTGCTACGAACATGCGGTCCCTGAACTGCTCGTGTGACAAGACAACTGGCATGCGATAGTATCCAGGGAGACCCGTCATGGCAAAAGAAATGAACCCGTGGCCTCCTTGACAGCCCTCGGTTGGGTTATTCATGGGTTTTCTCAACCATGCCACAACACCGTCCATTTCGTCGGACATGCCGAAGAAAAGATGCATGACTTGATCATTGACTATTTCAAAATCGATTCTCTTGGAGTAACGAACAAGATAAAGCAGAGTAAAGAAGATGAAAGAGCACTCGAGATCCTCCAACGTACAGCTAGAAGAGTTGAAGATGGCAAAAGATGGGAAGTGGGACTATTGTGGCGTGATAATGAACCTACCATGCCGAATAGTTTCCATTATGCCTCTAAAAGACTGCACTCCGTTGAACGAAAAATGGACAGAGATCCGGCGTATGGCCAGAAATACAAAGAGAACATGGACAATTTCCTGCGCAGTGGCTATGCTGGACCCTGTACCCCAACGCAGTCTCCGAAGAAGTGGTACCTTCCGCACTTTGGAGTTACAAACATCAATAAACCAGGAAAATTAAGAATTGTCCACGATGCTGCCAGTAAAGTACAGGGAGTATCACTGAACGATAAATTACTTACTGGACCTGATATGCTTCTATCACTGTTAGCAATCCTTTTAAAATTCAGAGAAGGTAAAGTGGCTGTGTCCGCAGATATCAAGGAAATGTTCCTTCAGATACGTATCAGACCTGAAGATCGTCCTGCCCAACGATTTCTGTGGAGAGAATTTGACAGAAAAGGCGCCATGAATGAATTCGAAATGAAATCTGTGATCTTTGGAGCAACTTCTTCACCAGCGACTGCAATATTTGTCAAAAATAGGAATGCTGAAGACTTCGCTGAAGGATACCCAGAAGCCGTGGACGCAATAAAGACCCGATTCTACATGGACGATTACCTACACAGCTTCCATTCAGAAGAAATAGCGCAGAAAACAGTAAAGGAAGTTGCGCACATAAACCAAGAAGGAGGTTTTACTCTGACACAATGGATATCGAACAGTGAAACCGCCCTACTAGATATTGATGTTTCAAGAAGAGGCACAGGCGGAGTAAATATCGATTTCAACACCAACGTCAAGATCCTTGGTTTAAGATGGAACCCGTCTGAAGACACCTTGGGCTTCAACCTAAACCTTTCGAAGTTGCCACCAGAAATTATCGATCACACAAGACGGCCGACAAAACGCGAAGCACTGAGAGTCGTTATGAGTGTGTTTGACCCTCTCGGGCTTTTGACACCGATTTTAATACAAGGAAAGATTCTTCTTCAACAAATATGGAGATCAGGAATCGACTGGGATCAGGATGTCAAAGAAACAGAACATGTCGTATGGAAACGCTGGATTAAACGCCTCACGGCCACGTGTCTCTGTAAAGTTCCTCGACATTATGCACCAGAACCCAGTCGTTGCATCATACAGCTGCATATTTTTTGCGACGCCAGCGAGACAGCATATGCAACCGTGGCCTACTGGCGCTTTGTACGAGAAGATGGGATGATATGGATCACCCTAATAACCAGCAAATCACGTGTATCACCGTTAAACCCTGTGTCCATTCCCAGGCTAGAACTTCAAGCTGCCGTTCTGGGAACAAGACTTGCTTCTACTATAGAGAAAGATCACGATACCATCAAACCAGACAAGCGTTTCTTCTGGACTGACTCTTCTGCCGTTGTAGCATGGATTAAAGGCGATCCACGTAACTATAAAACCTTTGTTTCCAATAGATTGGGTGAAATAGCCGAACATACAAAAACTGAAGAGTGGAATTGGTTACCAACATCACTAAATGTAGCTGATGACGCCACTAGAGATTTCGATGGCTTGGATGTCAAAGACCGATGGTTTGTAGGCCCGTCATTTCTTTATCAAGAACCTAGTTACTGGCCCACCCAGCTCGACAATGACAACACAAACCCAGTGGCTGTTGACCTATTGGAAATGAAGAAACAGACTCAAACTTCTTTACCCATACACGCTTGTATTCCGGTTTTGCCCGATATTGGGAGATTTTCAAAATGGCTAAGATTAATCAGAAGCACAGCGTACATATTCTTATTCCTAGAGAATACCCGAGAAAAGAAGCGAAGTGGCCTGCGACTTGCACACTTAGAACACGCCGAGAAAAGTTGGATAAAATATTGCCAAAGTCAAAGTTTCCCAGTCGAGCTCGATAATCTAAGAAACAATAAGACCTGTGTTAAGAACAGCCGACTTCGGAATATTTGTACATACATTGATAATGATGGGATGCTGAGATTGCGGGGGAGAGCTAGCGCTGTGAGCGGAATCGATAGGAATCTCATCGAACCGATTGTATTGGATGGAAAACACCCATATACAAAATTACTTGTCCTTCACCACCATGAGCAGGCTAACCATGACAATAACGAGACAGTTGTCAACTCCCTACGCCAGAAGTATTGGGTAATAAATTTACGACCTACTGTGAGAAAGGCTGCTAAAACTTGTCAAGTATGCCGAATACGTAAAGCGCAACCGATGCATTTACCCCATGGTGATTTACCGCCAGCGAGACTCGCTCACCATTTGCCACCTTTTAGCCATTGTGGACTGGATTATTTTGGACCCATGACAGTAACAATTGGCAGAAGACACGAGAAACGATACGGCGCTCTCTTTACTTGCATGACAAGTAGAGCTGTACACGTCGAACTTGCTGCTTCACTATCCACTGACTCTGTGATACTTGCTCTACGCAGAATGATGGCTCGTAGAGGACCACCTCAAGTAATTTACTCAGACAACGGCACAAATTTCCATGGTGCCAACAACGAACTTAAAAAAGCAGCTAAAGAAATAGATCAAGAGATGCTCAAGAACTTCCTGCTCAACAAAAGCATAAACTGGAGCTTCATACCCCCAGCTTCACCGCATATGGCAGGGGCGTGGGAAAGACTCGTTCGCTCTATTAAAAAGGCACTGAGCATCACCCTTAAAGAGCGATTCCCGACCGAAGAAGTCTTACGCACTGTGTTGACGGAAGCGGAGTACACAGTAAACTCACGCCCACTCACTCATGTGTCAGTGCACCCAAATGACCGCGAAGCTATAACGCCTAACCACCTGCTTCTTGGAAATTCGAGCAATGTGCCGCAATTCGGAACTTTCAGTGATGTTGATATGATCGCTCGGAAACAATGGCGAAAGGCGCAAAGGCTTTGCGACATTTTTTGGAATCGATGGGTTCACGAATACTTACCGACGCTATTGCCAAGAGCACATGTTCTCGAAAGACCAGATCTAAAGGAAGGCGAAGTGGTTGTCATCGTTGACCCCGGATTACCTCGCAACATTTGGCCGAAAGGCATTATAACAAAGGTGTTTCCAGGACCTGACGGGCGCGTCCGAGTTGCAGACGTGCGCACAGCAGGCGGGGTGTTACGGCGACCTGCAGTTAAAATCGTCCGTCTTCCGACTGCACCTGAATGCGCTTAGCCGCATTGCCGGGGAGATATGTTGCGGACTCTTTTCTGCAACCTTTTTCTATTTAAATTATTTTTTGAAGTATTACTTTTTGTCATTCATTACCATAACAACGTATATAAATAAACATGTCAGATGAAAAAAAAGGTGTGAATTTTATTGCAACAGTTTAAAGTCTTTTTAATTCCGATAAATTTATATTGAAATGTTATCGTGCGCATCTTAATAGAGCGACGGTAACAATTATTGATTGATGGTGTGGCATTATGATGAATATTGGACATTTTCGCGAACTGGACGTTCTGCGAACTGGACATTGTGCGAATTGGGCATTATGCGAACTGGGCATTATGCGAAATGGACAATCTGCGAACTGGACATTGTGCGAACTGGACGTTTTGCGAACGCTGGACATTTTGCGAATTGGACATTATGCACCTAAACGCGGCTGCGCCCCCCTGTCCCCCTGCTTCTCTGTTTTCTTCCATTTGAACAAAATTCAGAACTTATAGATAAAAAAATTTTTTGAGCCAACTATCTCAAAAAAAGATTTTTTAACCATTGGATGTCTCTCAAATACCTCCGGGGTTATTAAAAGGGTATCAAGGGTATTTCGTCAGATTTTAGCTACGACGCACCGTTTTCGAGATATTGACATTTTTATAAAATAATGTTTTAAAAAATTATTTATGCTTTATAAAGTTATGCTTTACGTAATTATGACAAACGAAAATATGAATTTCAAAGATTATGCTTTTTCATATTATGCCTTTCAACTATTATGCATTATTATCATTATGCGTTATGAAATTTATGCTAAGGAATAAAATGCTTTTCAATATTATGCCTTATGATTTATGATGTATGCCAAATGAAATTATGACAATCAACTGTATGCGTTTCAATGTGTCACCGCCCCAGTTGCGTGCCGAGCTATCAGGCACGGGCTCTTATCGCGGTTTGATACCATGACCTTTTGACTCGGGGATTTCCAGTGAATTCGGTTCGAAGCAAAACTAACAAAACAGAAAAATAATTCATTTAATGAAAATAAATTTAATCCTACCAAAACATCATGTAAAAAGCTGGCCAACTCTCGCTGGAGCTGCTTATCTATACATCTATACATCTTCTATATCTATACATCTATATACATACTATACATACATACATACAAATAAATAAAATTGGAGTGTCTGTTTGTAATATTAAGATAACCGCTTTTTACTACATGCATATGATTATATATATACGGTACGAATACCAAATTTTTTTTTAATTTTTGTCTGTCTGTCTGTCTGTCGGTCTGTCTGTCTGTTTGTTCCGGCTAATCTCTGAAACGGCTTGACCGATTTTCATGGGACTTTCACTGGTAGGTAGCTGATGTAATAAGGAGTAACTTAGGCTACCTTTATCCCGATATTCCCACGGGAACGAGAACCACGCGGGTGAAACCGCGGGCGGCCGCCAGTTTCTTTATAAAAAGTGATGAAATCTCTCCGTAAAGCCAAGTCAACTCTAATGTAATTTCTTTATTGATATAGTTAGGTTTTATGTGACTTGGTCGTTGACTTGTGTCCACCAACCAACATGTCAGAATTGTCAACGTCCAAGTCACATAAAACATAACTACTTATAAGTATCAATAAAGAAATCGCAGTAGGTACCTAAGGAGTGTTAAATTGGATTGGAAGTGTAGCTTCTTATTGGAAGAAAGGGGTAAACAAAATATGATGAAATTTTAAAAATGAAGTAACTACTTAGTTATATTAATTTTTAGTTTTTTGCAGTCACAATGCAATTTTTCATTATAGAAAAATGGAAAAAATCGACTCGTCTCACAACTCACAACCAGCTCCGATGGGACCCGAACCCATGACCTTTCGCTATCTGCTATGGAAGGTCTCTACCCTCCAATTTTGGTGTCTCGGCCTTGAGCCCTATTCAAATCCCCATACAAACTGGAACAACCTGTAGCAACCTGTATAACGGGAATTTTCCAAAACCCATTCTGAGTGCTCACATACATTATAAAAGGATTCTACCCTCCAAAAATGGCGTATCTATCTTCAGCCCTATACAAATTCCCATACAAACTGGAACACTCTGTATAACGGGAATTTTCTAAAACCCCTTCTTAGTGCTTAAATACACGGCCTACAGCATAAAAGGTATCTACCCTCCAAAAATGGTGTCTATACCTTCAACCCTGTACAAATCTCCATACAAACTGGAACACCCTGTAGCACCCTGTATAACGGGAATTTTCCAAAACCCTTTCTTAGTGCTCATATACATTATAAAAGGAATCTACCCTCCAAAAATAGTGTATCTATCTTTAGCCCTATTCAAATCCCCATACAAACTGGAACAACCTGTAGCACCCTGTATAACGGGAATTATCGAAAACGCTATCTTTGTGCTCACCTACACCATGAAAGGTATTCCCCATACAAACTGCAACACCCTGTAGCAACCTGTATAACGGGAATTTTCCAAAACCCATTCTGAGTACTCACATACATTATAAAAGGAATCTACCCTCTAAAAATGGTGTACTTATCTATCTTCAGCCATAAACAAATTCCCATTCAAACTGGAACACTCTGTATAACGGGAATTTTCTAAAACCCTTTCTTAGTGCTTAAATACACGGCCTACAGCATAAAAGGTATCTACCCTCCAAAAATGGTGTCTATACCTTCAACCCTATACAAATCTCCATACAAACTGGAACACCCTGTAGCACCCTGTATAACGGGAATTTTCCAAAACCCTTTCTTAGTGCTCATATACATTATAAAAGGAATCTACCCTCCAAAAATAGTGTATCTATCTTTAGCCCTATACAAATCCCCATACGAAATGGAATACCCTGTGACACCTTGTATAACGGGAACTTTCCAAAATCATTTCTTATTGCTCACCTACACCACAGTCTATACAGGGTAATTTTTTTATCAGTGCACAAATTTTTAGGATCGACTCAGAATCGATAAGTGAACAACTTTCTCCTAGAAACATGGGTCGAAATACGACAAAAATTTTTGGACTTCCCATACTAATTCGATCACGTGATCAGTCCGATTTGTATGAAAGATCAAAAAATTTTGTCATGTTTCGACCTATGTTTCTAGGAGAAAGTTGTTCACTTACCGATTCTGAGTCGATCCTAAAAATTTGTGCACTGATAAAAAAATTATCCTGTATATTTCCCTTCCCTACAGTCGGCCAACGGACACGTCTAGACAGAGCATTCGTGCGGGGTTCGCGGGGCGAGAGAGGGGCGGTAGCGTCCCCAGCTGCCATACACTCGCTGGGGACACACCGGCACCGGTCAGGAGTGTCGCATTTTATTATCACATCCATACTAATATTATAAATGTGAAAGTGTGTTTGTTTATTTGTTTGTTTGTTTGTTTGTCCGTCTTTCACGTCAAAACGGAGCAACGGATCGACGAGATTTTCGGTAAGGAGATAATTTGAGAGCTGGAGAGTAACATAGGCTACTTTTTATCCAGGAAAATTATAAAATAATAATGGTAATTTTGTTTAGAAAACCGTTAAGCTGTCATACTTCACACAACTCTCATTTCTTAGCAGCTTCCAAAGAGAAGGTATGTCAAAGAGTATGTAATCACTGACATTTATGCCCATGAAGTTTGACTTAATACTCTGAGGTAACTGGAGCTCTCACCCTGAATAAAAAAGTGTCGCCAGCAAATTTGACATTTATGTATGTAGTGGCTGTCAGCTGTCTCATATGACCATACGTATTTTTTTAAAGTGTAGGTGAGACGGAAGACAGCCACTGTGTTATTTGTGGTATTCAAAAAATTGTTCGTACTGCACTCTCCAGTTACCTCAGTATTAAGTCGAGCTTCATGTTTATGCCGCTTAGGATTTCTTTTTTTTTAATAAGTGACATTGTGTCAGGCAGTTGATACGAAGTTCGTGCCCAATAAAACTTATATGGCAAAACAACGTTTGCCGGGTCAGCTAGTTTTACATAACATCAATATGCATAAAATATTTTTTGATGATTTTTCTTTTGAATATAATAATAATTATTCAAGTAAACGTTTTTTACATACTTTTACACTTTGACTTTTAAATATAAATCCAGTACTTATCTAATTTTATCGTTGCCTTTTTGTAAAATTTTATATAGTACTAGCTTTCCGCCCGCGGCTTCGCCCGCGTGTACTACACGACATTATCCTCAGGGAATTTGATATTGTCCGGGATAAACTACGTCACTTTCCAGCTCCCAATCTACCCCCGTACCAAAACTCACATTGATCCGTTGCTCCGTTTGCCGTGAAAGACGGACAAACAAATAATACCGACCTACTGGTTTTCCCGTGGGAATATGATACTTTCCTGTGGTAAAAAGTAAAAGTAGCCTATTATAATCCTTCCCAGGGTATCAAATTATGTACTTAAATAAGTACCAATTTCTGGCCGCAAATTAGCCCGCACTTAAAATGATTTTCGTATGGGAATGTGATTTTTCCCGCGGCAAAAAGTGTTATGTCTTTCCCAGGGCCTTAAACTGCCTCTATTCTAAATATACTTAATCCTTCCATTAACTTAAACTATCACCTTTTATACCAATTCCATTCCACAGCTATGCCCGTGCTAAAACTCATTTTACCATGGCAATGATCCTTATTCCCGCGGTAAAAAGTCCTTCCTAAGGTCACAAAATATCTCCATTCCAAATTCCATCTGAATCTGTTCAGCCGTTTTGACGTAAAAACAGAACATACAGACAGATAGACAAACAAACAAACAAAAATAAATTTTCGCATTTATAATAATACTAGCGGCCGCCCGCGGTTTCACCCGCGTGGTTCCCGTTCTCGTGGGAATATCGGGATAAAAAGTACATATAAACCTTCCTCTTGAATCACTCTATCTATTAAAAAAAACGCATCAAAATCCGTTGCGTAGTTTCAAAGATTTAAGCATACAAAGGGACATAGGGACAGAGAAAGCGACTTTGTTTTATACTATGTAGTGATTAGGGATAGTAGAAATATGAATATGATTTTGCGGCCGCGACTACGTCCGTCCGTGAGTAATTTAATTGATACAAATACAAATACAAATACAAATACAAATATTTTATTTGCAAAACACAGTTATAATAACAGATCTTATAATATGACGTACAGGTACCTACTATGCGATTATTATAAGAATAGGACGGGTTGTTGACAAACTTCACTCTGAAAAGGTACAGTTCGCAAGAAAGTACAAAACAAAATGAAAATAGTTTTTTTTTATTTTGGCAGAACGTGGTTTGAGTATTGCCACTTTCAAAACGAAGTTTTTTTTATATATTTTTAATCCACCTACTCGTTATGCCAGCGCCAGACATAGCACAAACATTTGAATTTTGAATAAATGTTTGGACACATGTGTAGCACGGGTATTTGAGTATTTGTTCAAAGCTTTGATAAAATACTAGAGCATATTTCTACAGTACTTTGCAATGTCAGAGGGAAAAGTCTTCAATGTCTTTGTAGCAGTAGCAGCTGCAGTAGCAGTTCAGACCAGCGGGACGATGATTCTCAAATGAATGGAATAGAAGAGGTGGAATAGCATTAGCAAGCATAATGTGTTTTGATTTACAATTGGCGGATCACGAAAGGCGCCTCCCCGAGTGGCTTGATTGAATCGCTCCCCGTGATACCAATACCTGGCGCACCCTGGTAACAGCTAGATTCTGCCGAATCTAACTTCAATCAACGTGCATAATCTAGCTGGCCAATCCTTTTACCATGATAGACCAATACAATTTTTCACTAGACCCCCAATTTACCAATTTTATTGTAAAGTTGATTATTAAATTATTTTCATAACTTGAATTCCTGTTTAATTTAAATATTAAACCAGTAAATAGAATCAACAATCAATTTATTCTGTGTTATTGAAGCATAGTATTAAAGTACCCCGCAGATAGGGTTACCATACGTCCGGATTAGTCCGGACATGTCCGGATTTATAGACGTTTATCCGGACTTTGTCCGGCTTTTTAATTTGTCCGGATTTTTTTGCTTTAGATGGAATATGAGTAAAATCATATCAAAACAAATCAGTCTTTCATCTTTATTAAATCCTCGCTCGTGTAGCAAAACGCTCATCTTAAAACAGCCCCGAGCGAGCATATCACTGTACTTTATCACTGTTACTAAGTGGGTGGGTGAGTACCTAATGTTTGCATTTTGTGACTAAAATGTCCGGACTTTTTTTGAGCTGTCCGGCTTTTTGTTAGGACTTTTCAAATTTCTAAATGGTAACTGCTGAACCGATTTTTTCATACTTATTGTTCTGCGGGTAGGGACCCGCAGAACAATAAGTATGAAAAAATCGGTTCAGCAGTTAAATATCACCAAATTTTAATTTGATTGAGATTCAAATTACCTGATCATTTTCGTAAAAGCATTCTTTCATGAGTCCTATACTTTTCGAAAAAATCAAGTTAATGATTTGTATTTATCTGCAAATTATTCATATGTTTTGGTTTGCACGAACATCATTATTAATTTATCGTAAGCTATGACATGATCAGCCCCCTGATTCACGATTTAAATTTCTTTTTTGCACACCATACTGAAGTGAAGTGAAGTTAGTTTGACAGCACTTTGACAGCTTGACGTCACAACATGGCGGCGTCCCTATCCTATTCTTATAATAATCGCATAGTACATGTGTTTAGCCTGCTCGCAGACATGCAAAAATTTAAAATTGGAAGGTACAAATTGAATTAAAATATGTAAGTAGCATTACTAAGACACCAGACATTCAGCTAATTTTGCCAATCTAAATATTCCTTAGAACTATAAAAACATTTTTCTATTAGCCATTTAGTAAGTTTATTTTTAAATAAGACTCCATTTAGGTTTTTGAAATTTTCAGGAAGCAAGTTATACATTAATATACTCATGTTATATACGTTTCTTTTATATATATCCTTGCGGCAGGGAGGTTGAGTAGGTACATCGCAAAATTTCATGTCAAAAAGTAGGTAGATAGGCGTTCTCTATAGCCGCTACACACGCTCCTATCCGACCGCCGATTTGGTGCGGGCGAACTTCACTGCAGATCTGATCCGCGCCTACACACGTTCAAACCAAATCTGCCAGACCAAATCGGTCGGCGCTACACACGTTCCGATTTGGTCTGGCCGACCTCTAGCCGTTGTTGCAGTGTTGCCAGCCACTGCTAATCTCCCAATATTATTATTATTTATAAATACTGAAAACATCAATTTGCTTGCAATAAATAAATTAAAAAGAAAAATATTATCGGTTTTTAATGTCTTATTACTACAAAAAAAAAACAATTTCATTATTTTTTAATTTTCTGTTATTTTCATTAAAATACTAAACATGCTAAATATTTACTAAAAGCAGCACTTATTGATGAGGTGTTATGCCCTTTTTATATATATTTAGTTTTACGACAAATTGCTAGTTTTTAAACAAAATATTCTAAAAAAACAATTAGATAAATATAATCTTTTCATAAATGGCCATATTTAAACCTTTCGTTCGTTCAGTCCTACGTAAAACTCATGAACGAGCATTAAATTGAATCCTCTGAAAATCCCTTAAACGTAATGTACCTGCTTTAAATATTTCCGCTTTTACATATTTTCTCCCTAAATCTAGGGGAAAACCTCCAAAATTGTCAACACTGCCAAGTTGGTCCGGTCGGAAGCCTACACACGTTCCGATTTGGTAGGAAGTGAAGTTCGTGCGAACCAAATCCGGCCGACCGCGTCAAACACGAATATGGTCGGACGACTACGCTACACACGTCCAGATTTGGTCTGGAGCAGACCAAATCGGTGGTCGGATCGGAACGTGTGTAGCGGCTAGAACTTTACTGCAGATCTGATCCGCGCCTACCATGAAGTTCGACTTAATACTGAGGTAACTGGAGAGTGCAGTACGAACAATTTTTTGAATACCACAAATAACACAGTGGCTGTCTTCCGTCTCACCTACACTTTAAAAAAATACGTATGGTCATATGAGACAACTGACAGCCACTACCTGCCACTACATACATAAATGTCAAATTTGCTGGCGACACTTTTTTATTCAGGGTGAGAGCTCCAGTTACCTCAGAGTATTAAGTCAAACTTCATGGCGCCTACACACGTTCAAACCAAATCTGCCAGACCAAATCGGTCGGCGCTACACACGTTCCGATTTGGTCTGGCCGACCTTTAGCCGTTGTTGCAGTGTTGCCAGCCACTGCTAATCTCCCAATATTATTATTATTTATAAATACTGAAAACATCAATTTGCTTGCAATAAATAAATTAAAAAGAAAAATATTATCGGTTTTTAATGTTTTATTACTATAAAAAACAATTTCATTATTTTTTAATTTTCTGTTATTTTCATTAAAATACTAAAACATGCTAAATATTTACTAAAAGCAGCACTTATTGATGAGATGTTATGCCTTTTTTATATATATTTAGTTTTACGACAAATTGCTAGTTTTTAAACAAAATATTCTAAAAAAAACAAATAGATAAATAGAATCTTTTCATAAATGGCCATATTTAAACCTTTCGTTCGTTCAGTCCTACGTAAAACTCATGAACGAGCATTAAATTGAAAATCCCTTAAACGTAATTTACCTGCTTTAAATATTCCCGATATAAGGCCGCCTTGTTGTATGCTTTCTGTGCTTTTGTAATGTTTCTTTGTAATTTGTTTTACCTATCTATTGTGTGCATTTTTTTTTTTTATATTAAAAAGGGGCAAACGAGCAGACGAGCCACGTGATGGGAAGTAGTCATCGTCGCCCATGGACATCTACAACACCAGAAGGGTTGCATATGCGTTGCCAGCCTTTGTGTTTAAGGGTCCTATTTACACGCTTTTTGAAGAACTCCATGTCATAGCTCAAAGGAAACACCTCTGGAGGAAGCTCATTCCACATCTTACAAGTTCGAGGTAGGAACGAACGTGATGCCCGAACAGTTGTTGATTTCCAGGTGTCAAGAATGTGGGGGTGTTTAGGATGAGTTCTACTCACTTGGCGTGCGGTGCGGTGGCGGAAGTGTGACGGTGGCACCAGTTCAAAAAAGTGCAATAAAGTGTTTTATTATTATTATTATCTCCTTTATTACATTTTAAATACTTACAAAATTATATTTCTAAACATTAAATTTTTACAATGTATAACACTAAAAAATATAACATTTAAAAATACAAAAATGCAGTTCCCCAACGGCAGCAAGATCAGGGTCCCGGCTACCGATGGTTAAGGATCCAGAGACAGGAACCTTCTCACTATACGGGCCGTGTCCAGAAGTACTGCCTTCTGCATCTGACTCCCGATCCATCCACCTAACGCAAGCCTCTCAAGGTGTTTATCGAGGCTCTTGGCTATCAGACCATGGGCGGATATGACTATCGGAACAATAATTGCTGAATCAATGTCCCACATGTCAACAATCTCGTGAGCTAAATCAAGATATTTGTTTTCTTTATCTTTTTCAGCTTTCACAAGGTTGTCGTCATGGGGAACAGTGACATCAACAATTATTGCGCGGCGTTCGTGTCGATCTATCAATACAATATCAGGCTTATTAGCTACAATCAGTGGCGTAGCGTGGGTGTCGGCCGCCCGGGGCGGAAGGCAATTTTGCCGCCCTCTTATTTAGGTATTACAATTTAATGTATACTGTACATTATATATATATTAATTTTAGAGAACTTTTTGGCAAGAACAGTCATCAATATTTTGCATTATACAGGTAAGATTTAAAATAAAAAAATTATCTAAGTTTTGCAATTATGTTTATTATTACAAAAATTCTTTTTACTTTAACCACTTTATATTGTTATAATAGGTAGGTACAATACCTATCACATAAGATTAGGTCAAACTTGACGATCGACAAGATTAAATAATTAATCATGTCATATGGCATTCTTTTGTAGGGATTAGCGGCTGGCATTAATGCTATATTCATCTTGCAAAAACGAGCAATCAGGGCCATCTATAAACTAGGCTTCAAAATAGCGATCCTTACTTAAGTATATTATAAACTAGCTTTCCGCCCGCGGCTTCGCCCGCGTGGACTACACGACGTTATCCCGCGGGAATGTGATGTTTTTCCGGGATAAAAAATAGCCTATGTTCCTCTCCAGGCTACAAAGTATCTGTGTCCCAAATTTCAGCCAAATCCGTTCAGCTGTTTTGGCGTGATTGAGTAACAAAGATCCAAACATCCAAACATCTCATCAATATTAGTAGGATGCGTCTCTGTCTGTCTGTGTGTTACACAATCACACCTAAACTACTGAACCGATTTGAATGAATTTTGGTACAGAGATAGTCTAGAGCCTGAGAAAGGACATAGACTACTTTTTATTCCTGAAAAATATCACCTTCCCGCGGGATAACATCGTGTAGTACACGCGGGCGAAGCCGCGGGCGGAAGGCTAGTTGAATATAAAACGCAAATCAATTTTCTATAAAATAAACTAGAACTACTATTATATTATATTTTTATTTTTATTGAAAAATAATATAAGTACTTACTTGTGAGAATAAAATCCAAACTTCTGTCTTTACGTACCTACCTAATTACAAATTTATGCGTAGACTTTTTTTAAGAGCAAAGTCTTTTAAGTCTTGTATTCGCAGGAACGAGAAGAACCTACACATATCAAATTGAAATGCATATAGGTAGCAAATTTCGGTCTACGGTCCCTTTAAACTGTGAAAATATCAAACTAGTAGGTCAACACGATCAGCTATAAAATATCGCAATTTTCGTGATTGGTATCACAAGGCAATCAAAACATACATGAAATTTGGCAGGAACATAGGTATATGAATATCTTACATCACATCTATCTATAGGAAAAATCAGAAAACCGTGAATATTAGTACGCAACCCTGAGTACGAGAGCGTTAAACTCGCACTTCGTCGGTTTATTTTTATTTTAAGAAATTAAAGCTTAAACAACATATCAGACAGTCCAACATACAATTATTTACATAAATAAAATAGTTATTTAATACTCACACAGTTGAATTTTATAAAAAATCAATTTTTCGCACAGTTCAATAATTTCACCGCTACACGCACTACTTATTTGCAAAAAACTGATAGTTAGTAAACAATCCAAGCACAAAATAAAATACTGGGAATCCCCGAATTCGTCACAGACTAAGAAATGAAAGAATCCATGCTCTTTTCAATCGGTCCGAATGGGCGATTTTCTGAAAGCTCAGTCACTAGATGGCGCTGTCCCACCTATGCAGTTAGAAGGAACGGAACGTTATAAATTTTACTTTGACGCGACTTTTTTACGTAAAACGGAACGTCAGACAGATGTTATTTATTTACCTAAATCTTTAAATTTACCTATTTCGTTTCTGTTCCTCACAGTAGTACTTATTTAATATATTATTAGTTTCCTTTGGGTTTTTAAAAAGTAATTAATTTAAATATGTTTCATACCAAAATATACCATAGACATGTACATACTTATTCAACGCCATCTAGTGAAGCAATTGGAAGCTTTTTTTTTTTAAATGGCCTCTCAGAAAATCGCTCATTGGTAGTTGCGATAAAAATGCAAAATTGTAATTTTTTTTATTATTATTTTTTGTGAAATTTTGCCGCCCCCTAAAAAGTGCCGCCCGGGGCGGGCCGCCCCCCCCGCCCCCACTACGCTACGCCACTGGCTACAATAGTCCTGTCTGTAATGATAGATCGATCCCAATACAATGTGGCATGGCTATTTTCAAGGACCTGTTCTGGTGCATACCTGTAGTACGGCACCTCGGATGCTACAAGACTATGTTTCAGAGCAAGTTGTTGGTGTATTATCCTGGCCACTTGGTTATGTCTATGCAAATACTCACCGTTTGCGAGACGAGAACAACCGGAGATTATATGCCTAAGGGATTCACCCGGGCGATGGCACGCTCGGCAAATATCTACTGTGCCATCCCTTAGGATATACTTTCGGTAGTTATTCGTCATCACAACCTCATCCATAATTGCACAGACAAAACCTTCGGTTTCACCAAAAAGATCACCGAATCGGAGCCAGGATACTGAGGCTAATAAATCTACGTCAGGCCCATGAAGAGCCCGGTAGAATCTGCCATGTAACTCCTTGCTTTGCCACACAGTGCTGCGGTCGGAAGTACTAAGTACTACAGGTTTGCGCCAGTTTTCTTTTGCTAAAAATAGAGGAGTCAGTCCATTGTCAACAGCAACTACATCTCTATGAGACCCTATATCGACTTGGAGAAAATACTCCCTAAGATTGCATATCTCACGGTTATGCAATGTCTTAGCATTTAAGAAGCCACGACCACCGCACTTCCGCGGGATATACAATCTCATGGTCGATGAACGTGGGTGATGCATGCGGTGTGCTGTTAGCAATGTACGAACTTTTCTATCTAGGGCATCCAGTTCAGTTTGAGTCCATTTAAGTATGCCAAAGGAATACATCAGTACCGGCATGACCCATCCATTGTATGCACGAACCTTGTTTCCGCCAGACAAAAGACTTTTAAGGACTTTTGAAAGGCGCCCCAAGAAACGCTCACGCAACGATTGTTTCATGTCAGCATCGTTGATGCCTAATGCCTGTGACATACCTAAATATTTATAGGTTTCGTTTACGGAGAGAGATCTAAGATGAATAGAATCCGAGAGTTGTATACCCGTAGATTCCATTATCTGACCACGCTTTACATGCATGACTGCACATTTTGTCCACACCAAATTCCATTTTAATGGCATTACTGAAAGCTTCAGTAACTTTTAGTAACGCTGTCAAATGAGAACTGCTATGGGCAAATAGTTTCAGGTCATCCATGTACAGCAGGTGTGATATTATTTGACCATTTCGCCGTAAACGATAGCCTAACCCTGAACTCTCGAGAAGTGTACTCAGAGGGTTCAAGGCCAGACAGAACCACAATGGACTCAAACCGTCACCCTGGAAGATACCTCGCTCTATTTTTATAGGATCGCCCTGACCTAGAACCCGTCGAGATCCTGGATAGAAAAGGACCGTTCTCCAATTTCGCATGCACGATATCAAGAAAGTGCGTAGAGTTGTATTTATTTTATACAACTCCAGCACCCTCATGAGCCACGAATGCGGCACGGAATCATAGGCCTTCTTATAATCTATCCAGGAAGTCGACAGGTTCTTTCGGTTTCGACGAACCTGTTGGTTAATAGCCATGTCAATGAGGAGTAGCTCCTTAGTACCACGGGCCCCATTCCTACATCCATTCTGAGAGGCGACCATAATAGAATTTTGATCAATGTGTTTATTAATCTTCGACCTCAAAATGGACGTAAGAATTTTATAAATTGTTGGCAGACAGGTGATAGGTCTATAGTTTTTGGGGTCCGCAGTACTACCAGATTTATGGAGCAGATGGGTTATGCCTGTTGTCATAAATTCTGGAAGCGATCGAGATAATAAAGCACATTGAAATTGAGATGCTAAGCAAACGTGCGAGCTATGTAACCATTTATACCAGAAATTGTGCAGTCCATCCGGGCCTGGAGATTTCCAGTTGGGTAAGGAACGAACTGCACAAACTACGTCTTGGTAGTCAATGGTTACTTCATTCATATATATACGCAAACTTTGACGATTTTTGTCTTACTCTGTCAACTCTATCGTTTGAGACGGACATCATTACTTTTACGGAGTGCAGGCTAAACCAAAATAAACCTCTCCCACAACTAAAAAACTATGTATCATACAGTACCACCAGTCAACTTAATCAAAATGATGGTGTAGTGGTTTATATAAAAAAATCCCTTAAGCATAAGGTCAAAGAAGTAAAACTACACCAGGCATCTTGTTTGCAGGTAGATATATTAAATAACATATTACTGTGTATGTATCGGTCCCCATCAAACTCAAATGCAGAAAGTTTTGTTGACTCATTAAGCTCGCACCTTGAGTCTCTTCCTTCGCATAGCAGCATAATAATAGCGGGAGACATTAACATAAATATAAGGCCTAAGTCTTTGGAACCATCACATGAATATAAAAATAAAATGTGCTACTTAGACATGCTTGCTAACTATGGTATATTGGCTGGTCATACATTGCCTACAAGATTACAGAATTGTTTGGATCATTTCATGTTAAAAATTAATAATACTAAGTATAAAGCATCGATAGCTATCATGCATACCACTACTACGGATCACTTCACTACATTTCTTTCAATCTCAAAGTTAAAAAATCATCAAAATAATAACAAAACTAAGACTTCCATAAATTTTGAATCTGCATTAAAACATCTTAGGGATAGAAATTTATCGGATTTATTATTCTGCAATGACCCAATGGCAGTGACTAATTACTTAATAGATAAAATTATAGATAGTTTAAGATTGAGTACCGACGTGACTCATGTATCGTCCAGTAAAAGAATTTTAAAACCATGGATCTCCACAGGAATTTTACGTTGTATAAGAAACAGAAACAAACTACAGAAAAAGCTAAAAAATGACCCACATAATGATATTCTTCGAATTACATACCGACGATACAGGAATTACTGCAATAATTTAATAAAAAGATTAAAAAGAAAATATGATAGAGATAATATTATTAAATCTTTAAATAACAATAAATTATTATGGAAAAATATTAAAAACATAACCTACTCTAACAAAGAACACAACATTAACAATGATCTTCTTAACCTAAAATCTTCACCCACTGAATCTGCAAATTTCATTAATAATTATTTTGTAAATATAGGTATGCACCTAGCTAATAAATTTCACCGCGACCCGAACTCTTTGAGTTCACATTTAGACAACATAGCACCGTCACCGCACTCTTTCGTTCTACTTGATACAGATTTTAGCGAGGTAAAGAGCATCATTTTAAATTTAAAATCAAATAGCGCTCCGGGTTGGGATAACATCCCTAACGAGTTTTTGAAAATGGCGGTTGAAGACGTTGCTCCCATTATCGCTCACCTAGCTAATTTATGCTTTGATAAAGGTGTATTTCCAACACCATTAAAGCAATCCCTAATTACTCCTGTGTACAAGAGTGGGGATGGAGACGATCTTAGTAATTATAGGCCTATTTCGGTACTGCCATCCATTTCAAAAGTACTGGAAAAACTTATTAATATAAGATTAATCAATTACCTTAATAAATATGAAATTCTATCACCTAGACAGTTTGGTTTTAGGCGGGGAAAATCGACAGAAGATGCAATTACCGAGTTAAGCTCCTTCGTAACTAAGCAACTAGACCGAAGTAGAAAATGTTTGTCGGTTTTCCTTGACCTGAAAAAAGCCTTTGATACCGTCTCCATCCCTATCCTTTTACACAAATTGGAAAAGATAGGAATAAGGGGGTCACCACTTACTCTTTTCGAAAGCTACCTATCTGAAAGAAAACAGAAAGTAAAATTGTCTGGGTGCACAAGTGATGATGCGAACGTGACGTGTGGCGTACCGCAGGGAAGTGTTTTGGGACCTACATTGTTTCTTGTTTATATTAATGACTTGTGTAGTATGAACTTACCTAATGCTGAAATTTTGTCATATGCCGACGACACTGCAGTTGTATTTGCTGGTGAATCTTGGGAAGCTGTCAAGGCTAGTGCTGAAACTGGCTTGGCTCAAGTCGCTTTGTGGTTACAACATAATCTTCTCACGCTAAATTCATCGAAATCCAATTATATCTGCTTTAGCATTTACAACAACTTGCAGCCACAGAACGACTTTTGCCTAAAAATACACGGATGTACTAAGGAGACTGACAAAAACTCTTGTAATTGCCCTATAATTGAAAAAGTCTCAAAAACTAAATATCTAGGAGTCATTGTGGACCAAAGACTATCATGGTACCCACATCTAGAACACGTAACCAGCAGAACTAGGAAATTAATCTGGATTTTTAAAACTCTTAGACACGTAATACCAGAAAGCACTGAAAGCAGCGACTCTCCAAAATCAATACTAAATCGTATATATATTTCTCTTGCACAATCCGTTATAACCTACTGTATTCCAGTTTGGGGTGGCGCTGCGAAGACACAATTCCTTGACTTAGAAAGGGCGCAACGAACCCTTATTAAAGTCATGTACTATAAAAAGAGGCGTTTTCCCACGGAAAATTTGTACCGCATTAGTGGCTTACTGTCTGTCAGAAAACTATATATAATTATGACAATACTCAAAATGCATAAATCCCTACCCTATGACCCTCGTTTATTATTAAAACGACGGAGGGACATAGTAGCCAAATCAATTGCTACCAGAACAACATTCGCTAGTAGACAATTTGACTCGCGTTCCATCATGCTGTATAACAAAATTAACAAAGAAATATACATATATGACAAAAAATATCACGAATGTAGGAAAATTTTGCTAACATGGTTTCAATCTAAAACATTCGATGAAACAGAGTCTTTACTATACTGCATTTCATAGATTGATTAGCTGATTAGAGTGTGTATTAAAACCTGAAACGTTGCTTGTATAACTAAATAGTTCACCCGCATACACATACGCACCCGCACACACGCTCACACACATACACACACACACACACACACACTCACACACACATACACACATATATTTTTGTTTTTTATAGTTTTAATCCTTAGTTTAGATTTCTTAGCTGGTAATTATCTGTAGCCAGTTCCCCCAGCAGCAGTAGATATGATCTTACAAATATTTACTGATCTAAGTTATTTTTTGTAATATCCTCTCTCTTTGTTTATGTAGAATCATAACGATTGCTCGCAATTATAGGGCTGCGCTGGGTGGATGGATCTTTCTCTACATATTTGTCAATTTTGCTGTCATTAATTTTGTTTAGACCGTAATGCCTTTTGTTAATTAATTTATAGTTGAGGAAGAGCGGTGTCTCCAAACACGGGCTTTTTCTGCTCAAATGGAGGCTCCAATCCACTAATTTAATTAAGGCTTTATTGTTAAAGAATAATAAATTATTTTATTTTTTTTTATTTTTTATTTTTATTTTCATATCAGGTATAAGCTCACACGAACGCTCAACATCCTCCATCCACGCGCCTTCAGAGTGAGTGACAGGCACGGACCAGATGTTGTGCCAAAAAGAAATCATGGCATCATCATCCGGCCGATGCATATCAGTATCACTCTGATCCGATCGCTCCCAGGATGCATAAACACATCGTTGATCTCTCTCGAACATGCGGTTCTGAGTAAAGCGATCGACTCGCACCCTATACCTTCGAATACGATTAGCCCATGCACAAATTTTCTGCTTCAGGAAGTCGATGCGCTCTGTGACACATGAAATATAATTTTGAGGACTAATACCCGTCCCCAAGAATGCACGTTTCACAAAGCGCATGACCCTAGGGCGCATGTTGCCCTCCCTAAAGCAGCTGAGCTTACCAATGAGTACCCTAGCCTCACTGATACGACGCTCAATCCTACACTGCCAGGCTGGTATAGCCAGGCGAGGGCGTGTTGCTGTGTCAGTATTTGGAAATTTTACATGAGCAACACGACAAGCTGTAATAGCCGCACAGTACAGGATCGAATGAGTATCAGCCAGGTCTTCACTACTATCAAAGTAATTTGGTAGTAGCAAATCTAAAGCACACATCAGCGCCCTATTTTTTTTGTGCATGGGAAAACGCGGAAGCCGAGGTCTAAGGTGAACCGAAGTCGATCGAAATTCCCGAACTACATCTTCAAGAGTACTCCTCAATATATCATTGTATTGGGGACTTACAGTAGTAACCATATCATCTCCACCATCACTATCAGCAACGCCAGCTTGCAATGTGGCCGCGGCAGAAGCTTGAGTTGCCGCCTGCGATGCAGTAGTAATGATACGGTTACGTTGCACCTCTGTACGGAGCCGATCAAGTACCGAGTCATCCAACAAGTGACCCCGTTGAATGGCTCGCACCTGATCCGACAGTCGTTGAGCCGAAACGTTGATTGATGGTTCAAGAGCCTGAAACAGAGAAAGCATCCGAACACGATACGCAGTAAGATTAGTTCCTGCCTCTGTTGCCTCAAAATATGCGCGCATGACAATTTCATTGATGGTAATTGTCCATCGCATGCGCTGCACTCCACCGGTAGCGGGGGCCCTGACCGGAGCCGATTGCCCCAAAAGCCCCAAACTCTTCGGTGGCCGGCCCCTCCTCCGGCGTACAGGTGGTGGCGATGTCGGCGGAGAGAAGTACTCGTCACTATCGCTCGACGCAACTGCAGAAGTCGGCTGAACACACGGCACAGAGGTAGTTGGCGCAGTTGCCGAGAACTGCGAGGCGGAGCGAGGTGACGAGCCCGGAGGTGGTAAGCGTGCTGCTCGGCTTCTTGTCAACATTTACAACTTTCACAGATTTCTTCATTCATATCCCTTTTAATTTTGTTTGTATTATTTTGGATATGTCATAGTGATGACATTTGTCATACAGATTCATTATTAATACTTTTAATATGTTCTTGTAAAATGTATCTTCTTTTTGTTTTTGATATTGTTGTTACAGGGTAATAAATATACAGTAAATGTGAATTTTGACCTTTGAATAAAATATAACTTAATAAAATACAATAGAATGGGAAAAGAATGACCTGTCACGTTCACGTTATTATTATTATTATTATTCCCGCTTTTACATATTTTCTCCCTAAATCATGGGGAAAACCTCCAAAATTGTCAACACTGCCAAGTTGGTCCGGTCGGAAGCCTACTCACGTTCCGATTTGGTAGGAAGTGAAGTTCGCGCGAACCAAATCCGGCCGATCGCGTCAAACACGAATAATAATAATTATGGTCGGACGACTACGCTACACACGTCCAAAGTCTGGAGCAGACCAAATCGGCGGTCGGATCGGAACGTGTGTAGATGCTATTAGGCTTCATCAGCACCATCATAAATCCATTTTAATGTCCCCGCTGCTGGGGTACAGGCCTTCATATTGATGGATAAGGAGAATGGACCATGACCTTCCTCACGGGCCCTTTGCAGTTATGAGGTATTAACCAATCCAAGTGCAGCCAGAACCATCGGCTTATCGTGCCTTCCGAAGCACCATATATTTTTGAACAGCCATCCCGTGAAAGACCACTGCGAAAGCCAACATAACCTCAGCGATCGCAGGCCGAGAACTTACCTATACTTTATACCAAACATGAAACTCAGATACTTTACAGCTACTTTCGTATGAATAATACTCGGATATTCTCAGTCCTACTCTTGAACTACCTACCAAAATGCAAAAAATCAAGTCAATACTTTGCTGGTACTTTTTAATGTGGCGTGGGTTCTATGACAGCTCATTCGTGCAAAGCGAAGCTTTTTTCTCCTTCTTATTATAATGGCAATACGCTAGTTAATACATAACTACTCTTTGGTGGAAATGAGGTACAGTGCCACAATCTTTTCTGTTCCGGTGACAGCGGCGCTACGTACGTTTTTATTTTTTTTGTAGCAATTTAACCGGCCCTGACTTCTAAGGACTTCAGCCGCCAGCAGCGCTATGGTTGGACATCAACTTGACAGCAAAATGACATTAAAAAAACACGTTAGTTTCACATTTTGGCCACCGTAGGCACCGTGGCACTGTACGTCGAAAAACGGATTGAGTTTTCAAACATGTGTCAAAACAAAATGAAATTAAAAATCAAAAGCACTAAGGAGTATTGATATCAACTTCGATGAAAATCACCCCCAAAATAACTTTCTATCCCTTTTTAACCCTGTTAGGCGATGAGTTTTAATGAAATATGAAACACTTCTTCGATTAATTCTGTTAAAGAATGTTTATGCAAAATTTGAAGATGATTGGACAAAGGAATCACGTTGTCCCATACAAACTTTACCCCCGTTTTTCACCCCCTTAGGGGTAGAATTTCGAAAAATCCTTTCTTATCGGATGCCTACATCATACAAGGAAAACACCCTCCAAGTTTCAGGTCTCTACGATCAGCGGCTTAGGCTGTGCGTTTATCCGTCAGTGATTCAGGATCAGGACAAAGGATTTTATATGTATAGATACAATGACGTTTTATTAATAGACACGTTACACTCGAATACATTGCATTTTAAAATGGCGAATTTGTTTTTCATTACGCACTACCACAAAGTAACTACGCGGGCGGTCGGCACTACACGCTGAGACAAGAAAACAAACACATGTTGTCAAAATATATTTATCTCTTCCTAACAACAGGCATTTCCGCATATCTATGTCTTTTTCACCAAAATAATGTTATTAAGAGACAATATACACAAGCCCCCACTGTCAAAAAGAGATAAACAATTATTGCAAGCACTGTCTTGTGTGCCAGTTTTCTGTCTCTTTCATGCGTTCACAAGCATCTCGCTCATGCATGTCGAACTGGCAACAGCGCAAATGTCATCACTAGTTATTTAATTTTAATTTTTAAATTTATAATTTCAATAATTACGTATGAAATGAATCAATTTTCTTGTCTTTTTAAAGATCCGGCATAGTTTTTGCAACTTCTGTAAACATACGGAAGGCATTAAATTCATTATTTCAGGCGTAATCGAGAAATTGTCACAGCGCGTTGAGTTAACACGACAATTTGTTTGTTAACCAGCTGGTTACAAATGCTTCAGAAAGAAAATCTTTTTAACCGACTTCTAAATCAAAAAGGAGGAGGTTCTCTATTCGTCTGTATGTATGTTTTTTTTTTTTTTTTTTTTTTTATGTATGTCCACCGATTACTCGAAGACGGCTGAACCGATTAAAATGGTTCAAACGTTATTACATCAGGTTGGTTTCCAAGTTGGTCCCATTTTTTGAAATTTTGAAATCGGTTCAGTAGTTTTCAGGAAATCTTGAAAATACTATCGTTTTCGTTACCACTTTATGTGAATTTAATACTTATCTTTAGGCATAACTCCTTTGTTTATAAACCGATTTAGATGATTCTTGTTTTGTTAAAAAGGGGATACCTCAGGGTATTTTAACCGACTTCGAAAAAGGAGGTTTTGAGTTTGATCACATACCTATTTACCAGAAAACACGCAAATTGCCTGCACGATGCACTAAAAAGAGTGAAATAAAAATTATTTTTATAAAAAAATAAAACCGCCTTCTAAAAAACCACGTCAAAAAAGTAAGAAATAATTCCTCACCAAATAAATAACGTAAGTACTTTGAAGTCGGGCGGGTTTTAACAAAAACAACAAAAAATTGTACATGTTTCACGCCCGACTTCAAAGTACTTACGTTATTTATTTGGTGAGGAATTATTTCTTACTTTTTTGACGTGGTTTTTTAGAAGGCGGTTTTATTTTTTTATAAAAATAATTTTTATTTTGTAGTAAAATATAGAAAGATTTGATAGTGTGGTGCGGTAAATCTGTTGTTTGTTAAGAATGGCCTGTACTGTTCCCGGTTATTCAAGCAGAGTGAGTGTTTTGAAAGAGAATAATGAACACATATCATTTCAGAGGTAAGTCACACGTGTGTTTTGTGTTTTTGCGAACACATTTTTATAGCTTACTGGTCCGTATTTGCAAAAACTAAATTGCTGTACGTGTATACACAGTTTAACATTAACTTGGTTGAAGAAAATCGGGTGTTTTTAGGCTAAAAATATATAATTTAAAGCCAATTGGGATTTTTTGACATTTGACCAACCTGATAGTGTTGTAGTCCGATTTTATTATGTAATATCGATAAAAAATTGTAGTAGAAAAATGGAAAATGAAGTATTTAGAAAAAATCGACCCGTCTCACAACTAGCTCCGATGGGACTCGAACCCACGACCTTTCGCTTTCCGGGCGACTGCTCTAACCACTGAGCTACGGAGTCATTACGAGAAGCGTCGAATTTATCCAATACTTCTTACTCGCTGTATAGTCAGCGTTTATTTCATCAATGTGGAGATATTACTACCCTCACACGCGAAAGAAATACCTTTCCAGGTATTTGGCAATCGCTAAAGATGAAATTACTATTGCAAGTTATTTTAATTTTTAGTTTTTTGCATTCACAATGCAATTTTTATAATAGAAAAATGGAAAATGAAGTATTTAGAAAAAATCGACCCGTCTCACAACTAGCTCCGATGGGACTCGAACCCACGACCTTTCGCTTTCCGGGCGACTGCTCTCAGCCCAGCAGGGGTCGCATGCTATGTCTAACCACTGCTGCGGTTCACCACACCAACCCTCGCAGGGTGGGTATCGATACCAATATCCCCCACAAAGGCATAATTATACAGCCAACGATCAGCGGGGTTATAGTGCTAATAATAATAATAATAGGGGGCATTCCTTTCGATTCCGCGGATCAAGGTTTCCACCGCCTTCACAGAGGGGACATAAACGTCCCCATTCCCCCTCGGCCAATAGAGGTGACAAACGTAGAAGACAATGACTCGCGTCGGTTATTCCAAGCTGGCCAGTTGGCACACTACTACAGTCATTGGGAGAAAATGGGAGCACCAGACTTCCTGCTCCAAATTATAAAAGGATACCGCATCCCATTTGTACAAAGACCCCCTCTCATAATTCCAAATGTATTGAGCGATCGTCGTCGCACATTAGAGTCCGAGAACATGACTACCACCATTGCCCAAATGAAAAAGCAAGGTGTCTTGGAGGCGGTAGCTGCCTCGCCAAGTTTCATATCACCGATGTTCCTAATACCAAAGAGCGATGGATCCCTTCGACCCATCTTCAATCTCAGAGTACTGAATTACTACGTGCTAGTCGACACCTTTCGACTCATAAACATGCATCGCATACCCGACTTTCTACATGCACGAGATTGGCTGTGCAAGGTCGACCTCTCCCAAGCTTATTTTCATCTGCCGATCGCAAAATCTCACAGGCGGTTCCTACGCCTTCTGTACAATGGCCAAATACTGGAAATGACCTGCCTCCCATTCGGGCTAAGCACGGCACCCAAAACATTCGCATGCTTGACGAATTGGGTTGCTCAAAAGATGCGAGAAAAGGGTGTAAGGATGGTGGTTTACCTGGACGACTACCTTTTAGTCCACCAAGATCCAGAAGTACTAAGCAGACATGTAAAGATGTTGTTAGATACACTAATGTTTCTGGGGTTCCAAGTAAATTACAAAAAATCTATTCTTGTCCCTCAAAAAGTCTTGAACTACCTGGGAATAGTGTGGGATCCATGGAAAAACCGGAAATGTTTACCAAACGAGAAACATCTTATGATATTCCGGAAACTAACACAATTTGTAACATGCGGCAAAGCAACTCTGAAAGAACTGCAAAGCCTTGTTGGCCTTTTAAATTTCATCAGCTTTGTTGTGCCTCGAGGCAGACTAAACCATCGAGCGATGCTCAAATTTCTAAATTCTCTACCGAAGTGTCGACGCACCTCGAGAAAATATGCTCTTCCTCACGATGTAATCATGGAGGTACAGTGGTGGCTACAACACTATCAGCTGACAACACCATTGCACATTCCCCCACCAACATTCTTCCTCACAACAGATGCCTCAGATGTGGCCTGGGGTGCACAGATAAACAACTTTGCTCTTTCGGGCACATGGAGTGCAGAAGAGCAAAGTCTACACTGCAACAACAAAGAAATGTTGAGTATTCTCAAGGCTCTAGAACACCAAGCAGAGAATATGAAACAGGCTTCAGTCCTGATTCAGTCAGACAGTCGAACTGCTGTTGCATATCTTCGCAACGAGGGCGGTATGAAATCGCAGTCCCTAATGGACCTCACATATCGAGTCCACAGCATCCTGGACAAGCACCAGATTCAATTCAGAATTCACTACATTCCTGGCAAATTCAACAGCCACGCAGACCACTTGTCCAGACATCGCAGGCCCCCGGAATGGCACCTGTTACCAAACTGCACACAGATGATATTTGCCAAATGGGGCACGCCCGTGATCGATTTATTCGCGTCCAAACACGCAAGAGTTGTAGCGAACTACGCGACATTGGACCTCAACGACAGCGAAGCTCTAATCCACGATGCTTTCAGCGTGAAGTGGGACTTCCCGTTGGCTTGGGTGTTCCCACCACCGTTCCTGATTCCTCGGATGCTGGCTCACCTGGACCAAGCCCACGGAACATACCTGATCGTGGCTCCCCGCTGGGAGAAAGTCTTTTGGAGAGCGGACCTCAAAGCAAGAGCGACCGCAGCCCCGTTCGTTCTGAAGGATCTGGAACGACGCCTAGTGGACATCTCAACCGGCCTTCCACCTCCCAAGGTAAAGGAAATGACTCTAGAGATCTGGAGATGTGGGGGTGGACAAGTAAGATAAACACATGGGACCCGACTCAGAAAGATCTTTTAGTAAAATCGTGGCGACCATCAACTAGAAAAACGTACAATGTTGCTTGGAAACGCTGGTTAGAATGGGCAAAGTCACATAATATAGATCCAACCAGTCCTCAAGGATCTGACTTGGCACGGTTTTTAGCAGACTTGCATCTCATTTCAAAGTTCTCATACAATACCATACTTTTATATAAATCGGTTATTTCTACTTTGTGCAGTGTGGACATGTCCGGGAAATTAAATGACGATATTTTAGTTAAACATATTTTAAAATCTATTTCTAACAGTCACATAAAATTACCAAAAGCTCCGGTTTGGGATGTTAATGTACTTACCACATATTTAAGCAATTATACTATAGATGCTAACAATATCTTCCAGACAGTTCGCCACACTGCAACATTATTATTACTCTGCTCTGGACGAAGAGTCCACGACCTCACGTTGCTTTGCGTTGATAGTAATCACTGTACTGTTCAAGAAGATGAAGTCATTCTCTGGTCCCAATTTGGTTCAAAGACCGATTGTAGGGAATACAGACAGTCCGGGTGGAAACTTTTACATAATCCTCAAAATGATAATCTTAGTCCTACATTCTGGGTGAATAAAACTATCACAATTTTAAATGAAAGGCGTTTAAAAAGTCAGTCTTTTAATTTATTCATAACATTGAGAGGTTCTCCAAAAGCTGCGTCGCGAACTGTCATAGCCGGATGGATAAAATCTTTATTGAAGGAGGCTGGCATTGTTGCTGCTCCAGGAAGTATGCGCTCGGCCGTTGCATCGCGAAACTGGGTAGATAACTTACCTCTTGATGATATATTAACACAAGGCAACTGGAGGTCAGAAAATACCTTTAAAAACTTTTATTGTAAAGAGGTGATGGATTCAGTAATAAAGCCAACCGCATCAGTTAGAGGTCTGTTTAATCCTGCCAATTAATTTATAAAATGATAGTTAATAGATGGTGATATTCGAATTCATGTAGATAATGTTTAATCGCTGATTTGATAAAATTCACTACATTAATTTAAGTATAGAATTATACTTAAATAATAATAATAATAATGTCTCAGAATAGTTTACATGATTACTATTTACTTTTATATGTACATAATTGCTCTAACATTGTAACAACTAGAAATGCTTTTTGATGATTCGAATGATCAGTATAATATAAGTACTGTATGTATGTAATTAATTTCATGTGTTTTCAAAATTAATTGATTAAAATACAGTTTGTACTGAATAATTAATCGTAATAAATAGTTGTCTCTCGCATAACTAGCTTTCTTTTTATTAACCCCAGTCACATTGGCGTTTCTTCACCAGGCGATAACAAACAGGTCTCAATATTTTAAGCTTCTAATAACGGTCAAGTGGTTTAATAGACGCGTTTTACCTGAAATAAAACGCATATTAAACTACTTACCTTATTAGAAGCTTAGTTTTTATTTCTGCCTGGTAAATATTTCGACGCAATGACGAAGGAGTGGACGCGAAGCAACCAAGTCGCTGGCGTCCCCCTCCACGCCTGGCGATGTGCGAGAGAGATAGCAATACACGGAAGTAAAAGAGGTAAAATAGGACGGGAAACGGATATGCCTATCTCAATATTTTAAGCTTCTAATAAGGTAAGTAGTTTAATATGCGTTTTATTTCAGGTAAAACGCGTCTATTAAAATTGTAGTGTTAACAATTTTGTATTTAAACTTAATTTTTCTCAATTTTAAACAGATTTCCCACCGCCGCACTGTGGAGTGGAACGTCCCTATACATTAGGTCGGACATGCGACACTGGGCGAATCTTTGTGCTATATCTTTTTAATCATACATAAAAAAATAGTAGATTGTACAACAAGTGCATAAAACATACCATTTTACCCGAGACGTATATATCCACCCGAGCCGTAGGCGAGGATGGATAGTCAATTCGAGGGTAAAATGGATTTTATGTACGAGTTATACACTCTGCTTTTCACTTCGAGTGTGAGAAAAATAAATAACAATATTGCAAAAAAGAAAAAATAAAGACTTCGCCATATTGGCGGGAAAACTTTCTTTTTCTTTTTTTTATACGTGGAAGTGGCAGCACAGTGACTTTAGCATAGATCGTAGTCCATAACACTCTTGAAATACTTATTTCTTACAAAACTCATAAATTTTGCCTAGTTTTATTAATTTAGTAATTTAACAAGGATTTTGTACAAAATTAAAGAAACAGAATGAAATAACAAGTTTATTTTACGAAGTTTAATTGCGTGTGTGACTGTTTACCTGACGACCTTTGTCTTAGAGTCTGAGACTTAGACGATGATTTTACTTTATGCACTAGAGCATAAAAAGCGATTTTATGCAGCCTATACCCAACATAAACACGAACTTTACGAGCATGAGAAGTGAAAATATACATGTACCTATACTTTAAACCTAGTGCTTTGTGAATCTATACTAATATAATAAAGAGGAAAGATTTTTGTATGTAAGTATGTATGTATGTATGTATGTATGTAATGAATAAACTCCAAAACTACTGAACCGATTTCAAAAATTCTTTAACTTTAAGATTGCTACATTATCTCTAATTAACGGAGGCTATATTTTATCCCGATATTACCACAGGAACGGGTACTGCGCGGGTAAAACCGCGCGGATCCGCTAGTATTAAATAAAAAGTCACAATCAAATTATTTTATTCTCTTTGTGGCGAAAAATTGTATGAAATGAAATAAAAAGTAATTATTAATTGAATTAAGGTTGTTTCATTGGGTAGGTTATTTACTGTATAATCGTGAAAACAATTAGGAAGGTAGGTACTTAAATCGCTGCAGTTATGAAAATTAGTATCTCCACTTTACGATAACTTAGCATACGCAGCTGCAGGGGCAATCAGATTTTACTAATGGTTTTAGTTTTTAATAGTAGGTACATAATTAGTCCCAATTTGATGTTAAGGCTATTTTATTCAAATCTAATCTAAAATGTTCAAAATATTACTTTTTTCTGATTGCAAGTACCTATAGTCCGTTCGGTTAGATAGTGTCGGTACCCGCATGGCATTGTGGCTCTTGCTATAAAATCCTTACTAATGCAGATGTAACTAATACGCTAAGCTAATACACACAAGTTGGGTACCAAAGTCAATTACGTCACGCGGGAGTGACGTCACGGACGCGAATTGGTCAAGTCACAGTGTCGGTTTTTGTCATAGAAAAAATACTTTTACGTTATAATCTAACTTCAATTATCACTATACGATCTTGTGTAGCTACAGTGAATCTGTGTGAGTGTTTGTGTTACTGTGGCAATCCGCCAAGTGCGATTTATTGCGTAAATAAGATTTGTGATTTTTTTATTTTGGTCAGATCATTGGGTATCTGTGTTTAAATTTTTTCGAGTTTGCCTCCAAATTTTTTGGTTGATGCCAGGCCATCTGGTGTGTGGTGGCAGAAGTACGCGTGTGTCATCCATCTGCTGTCTGCTTTCATAGCGCCATCTAGTGAGCAGTAGCAGCCACTTTTCTCCTAGCGCCCTCTCATGCTAGTGTGCATTAGCGTTATATCAGCAACTTGCGCCACCTAGTGCACTATCACGGAACTTCACTTTTCATTACAACTATTACAACCAACAATGGTGAACTGCGGGGCGTGTGGAAAATTCCTTTCGACGGCGGGTGGCGCTTCATGTTCGGTCTGCCCGCTCAAATACCATAAAGGATGTTTAGCACTGCCGGACAAGGCTGTGATTAATAAGGATTGGGTCTGCCCTAGCTGCAAGAAAAATGTAAGAAAGGGCGACAACAGTCAGACGCCCGTCAAAAGTATATTTAGCACCCCGCCTCAGGGCGATGTCGCCTCTGGGCTACTTCAGCGCGAGGGTCTCTCCGACGCTCCTTGTCATGAGGAACGCCAGCGGGACCACGAGCTCTCCATATTCATGGGTGAGATGCGCGAGTTTCGGAGAGAGATGTCCCTGCTGCGCGAAGCACTATAGCCGCTACACACGTTCCGATCCGACCGCCGATTTGGTCTGCTCCAGACCAAATCTGGACGTGTGTAGCGTAGTCGTCCGACCATATTCGTGTTTGACGCGGTCGGCCGGATTTGGTTCGCACGAACTTCACTTCCTACCAAATCGGAACGTGTGTAGGCATCCGACCGGACCAACTTGGCAGTGTTGACAATTTTGGAGGTTTTCCCCTAGATTTAGGGAGAAAATATGTAAAAGCGGAAATATTTAAAGCAGGTAAATTACGTTTAAGGGATTTTCAGAGGATTCAATTTAATGCTCGCTCATGAGTTTTACGTAGGACTGAACGAACGAAAGGTTTAAATATGGCCATTTATGAAAAGATTCTATTTATCTAATTGTTTTTTTAGAATATTTTGTTTAAAAACTAGCAATTTGTCGTAAAACTAAATATATATAAAAAGGGCATAACACCTCATCAATAAGTGCTGCTTTTAGTAAATATTTAGCATGTTTAGTATTTTAATGAAAATAACAGAAAATTAAAAAATAATGAAATTGTTTTTTTTTTGTAGTAATAAAGCATTAAAAACCGATAATATTTTTCTTTTTAATTTATTTATTGCAAGCAAATTGATGTTTTCAGTATTTATAAATAATAATAATATTGGGAGATTAGCAGTGGCTGGCAACACTGCAACAACGGCTAGAGGTCGGCCAGACCAAATCGGAACGTGTGTAGCGCCGACCGATTTGGTCTGGCAGATTTGGTTTGAACGTGTTGTTAGGATTATTAGTTTATTGCATTTTTTTATATTAAATAATCTAATCTAATGATTATGAGAAGCTAATTTGACTATTAAAGTTCTAATCGCGATAAACCGGAAGTAGTGTCTATGGTAAGGGGGGAAAATGGCCGATTGAATCGTAGTACAAAATAGCGAGCACGGCCCGCTGAGGGGCAGTCTGCTCGGAGCAGTTGAAGTGTTCAGATGTCTAAGTGGAATCCTGGTGAAATTGTGAGAAGTTGTTAGTGTATCGTGGAGACAATAAATTGTTGGTTGAACAAGAAGAAGTTTTATTATACTTCAGAAGCGGGATAAAGGTACGTACGCTCACGAGTTTCTTATTGTTTTTGAACATCTAAAACCGAGCTCAAATAGTAAATTAAGTTGTGCAGTTTCATGTTTTTAATAGATTCACATTTAATAGATTCTTACTATTACTGCACAATCATTGCACGTGGCCGAGGCTACTCTTCGGCGGTGCATACATACATACTTCTCACTGATTGCACGTGGCCGAGGCTACCCTTCGGCGGTGCATACAGACTTCACACTCACTGCACGTGGCCGAGGCTAATCTTCGGCGGTGCATACATACCTACTTCGCACGTGGCCGAGGCTACTCTTCGGCAGTGCATACATACTTCACACTCATTGCATGTGGCCGAGGCTACTCTTCGGCGGTGCATACAGACTTCACACTCATTGCACGTGGCCTAGGCTACTCTTCGGCGGTGCATACAGACTTCACATTCATTGCACGTGGCCGAGGCTACTCTTCGGCGGTGCATACAGACTTCACACTCATTGCACGTGGCCGAGGCTACTCTTCGGCGGTGCATACAGACTTCACACTCATTGCACGTGGCCGAGGCTACTCTTCGGCGGCGCATACAGACTTCACACTCATTGCACGTGGCCGAGGCTACTCTTCGGCAGTGCATACATACTTCACAATCATGCTCGTGGTCGAGCCCACACTTGGGTCGTACATACACGGCACATTAATTTTAAAACGATATTGCATGCGATTCTGTTACATAATTTTCTCTAATTTTATGACTGTGTAAATCAAGGTGACTCAAGGTCAAATACTGTTGTCAAAGATAGGAAGTGGTACAGGTAGGGGTTAAAAAAAACGACCAAACATATATTTTTCGATACTAAGGAAAATAAAAAAATGTAATAAATAAAAACTATATTAAAAAAAATTATATATATTTTATGTCATAACTTCACTATCTCACTACATCATAAGCTTTGAACAGGGCCTGAGAACACATTCAAATGCTTTTCTTCTCTCGAGTTTCAGATGGATCATCATCCTGAGAGTGGCCAAAGGCGATTGAGGACGCCGGATCCAAGACGATCGTCGCGTGCAGTTGAACGAGCCACAGGCAGTCGAAGCCGACGCAGTAGCCGCAGCCGAGTCCGTAGCCGCAGCCGAGTCCGTAGCCGCAGCCGTGTCCGTAGCCGCACGCGAGTCCGTAGTCGCAGCCGTCACCGAACTGCAAGTCGGCTTAGTGATCGGGAGCTGGACGTGGAACGGGAACGAAAACGTCTGCAACGGATGGAAGAAGACCTTCGCAAGGAAAAGGAGTGGCTACGAGAACGAGAGCCCAGCGCGATACTCCAGAGGTGCAACCGCAACGACGGGGATGTGTACGGGCAACACCACCGCCATCTATCCAAGGCACCGGTGTCGCCAGCCAGAGTGGTTAGTCCTCATTGTGAACGAAGTCTTAAAGTTTCACCTGTAGATAAGTCCCAAAGTACCGTGTTTTCGTCGAAAGATGTCTTTAATATTATTAATTCTTTAAAAAACCTGCCGCCACAGCAAATGACGGTGGCCACCAAAAATTTCGATTCCAAAAATATATTACCTGAATTTAATCCTTCTACTAAAAATCAGAAAATAGATACATGGCTAAAGAAAGTGAATGAGTGTGCCACCGTCTACGGCTGGGACGACAGGACGATCATACACTTCGCGATGCAGAAACTTCAGGGTTTGGCCAAAACTTGGTACGAGAGTCTCGACACCATATTATTTACGTGGGCCGAATGGCAAGAGAAGTTAATTAGCGCTTTTCCGTCTGAACATAATTATGGTCAAACCCTGGAGGAGATGCTCAAAAGACGTAGTAGACCTAACGAACCCATTGATATATACTATTATGAAAAGTTGGCATTATTAAATCGTTGTGACATAAGCGGGAAACGTGCAGTAGATTGTATCATCCATGGCATTAGTGATAGAACCATGAAATTAAGCGCCTTAGCTTTGCAGTGTTCACATCCCGATCAGTTATTGCAGTTCCTAGTCAGTAATAAAGAAGGTACTAGTTTTGAGCGGCCTATGTTTAAGAGTAGACAACCTTTTGAACAAGGGGCTGTAACAAACGGTAGCGTAAAGTCAAATGGTAGAGAGCGCCCGTCATCTGACATTTTCTGTTTCAATTGTAAGGAAAGGGGACATCGAAGTTCAAGATGCCCCAATCCCGTGGTGAGGTGCACCCGGTGCTTTAGGTTCGGTCATAAACTGGACGTTTGCAAAACTCCTAAATGTTCCTTTTGTAACAGATTCGGTCATTCAGTAGAGACCTGCCTAAGCAAAAGTAACACTAATAATGGGGATAGTGTCCCTAAGACCATGTGTATCTCTGCGGCCTCCCCAAGTTCGAAGTATTTGAAAAACGCTCTAATAAACGGTAGACATTTTGAAGTTTTTATTGACTTCGGAAGCGAGGTTTCTTTGATAAAATACTCCATCGCCATTGACCTTAGGTTAGATTTTGATGCTAGTCCTTCACCGCTAAAAGGTTTTGGTAATGTCATTGTTCAAACTCTCGGTGAGGTCCAAGTCGATGTAGTTATTGACAACGTGCACGCTGTTGTATCCTGTCATGTAGTGCCTGACGTAAACTTAGAATCATCGTTTTTGATAGGCCAAACTTTCACTGAGCAACCCCATGTTGTAGTATATAAGGATTCACAAAACTTGACGTTTTACAATATTGAAACTGAAATACCCGACTTGCCAGGTGAGACACAGCAGGAAAATTTAGTGAAAGTCGTCTGTTACGCTCGGGTCGTATTGTACGGTCCAGCTAACGTTAAAACTAGAACTAGTTGTTCGAATAATGAGACTATTCTCATAAATAACAAGGTGATAGGTGTGCCTAGTCAGCAAGTTAAGGTTTGTGGTGGTGTATACAAGGTTAGTAGTGGAGTTGTCTATGTCACAGTGAATCCTGTTACAATACCATGTAGGTTACAGGAAGGTACAATGGCACGAGGCACAAGGATAGAAGTCGTTAATCAAATTATACAACCCAATCTAGACTCTCCACCAGTTTCAGAATTAGATGTCAGTCAGGTTCGTGTAGGGAGTACGGTTAGTGAGGAAGATAGAGCCAGATTGATACAGATCTTGACTAAGTACAAGCACTGCTTCGCGTCGTCTCTTAAACAGTTAGGGTGTACTCAAGTAGCAGAGATGAAGTTGGAATTAAGCAGTAATCGCCCAGTTGTCTATCGTCCTTACCGGCTATCCCACGCAGAAAGAGAAGAGGTGCACAAGATGGTCCAGGAGATGTTAGAAGCTGGTATTGTTAGGGAGTCTTGTTCGGAATACTCGAGTCCAGTCATAATGGTGAGAAAAAAGGATGGAACTTTTCGAATGTGCATAGATTATCGTATGCTTAACTCTGTCACTGTGAAGGAAAGGTACCCCATGCCTATCATAGAGGATGAGATTGCCCGTTTGTCTGTAAATTCTTGTTTCACTACACTTGATTTAGCATCGGGGTATTACCAAGTACCAATCGCAGAATCTTCGAAGGCGCTGACGTCATTTGTTACACCAGACGGCCAGTATGAGTTTAACCGCATGCCGTTTGGTCTAGCAAATGCGCCAGCCACATTTCAACGAATGATGAATCAAGTGTTAGGCCCAACGCGTTACAGCATGGCTACCGCTTATATAGATGATGTCTTAATTTTCGCTAAAGATATTTCAGATTGTTTAGTCAAGTTAGAGCACATTTTACAGTTGATAGAAAAGGCAAATTTAACTCTAAATTTGACAAAATGTGAATTCCTCAAAAATAACATTGATTATTTGGGCTATGAGATTAGTGGAGAAGGTGTTCGTCCGGGAGAAAGGAAAATATCAAGCGTCATCGGATATTGAGTTCACCTGGGGAGATGATCAAGAAGAATCTTTCAGGCTTTTGAAAAGTTTGCTAGTTCAGAGACCTGTCCTCGCCATTTACGATCCAACCGCAGAGACAGAGCTGCACACAGACGCCAGCAAGGTAGGAGTGGGAGGTATATTATTTCAGAAATCGAAGGATAGCGAAGGTCTTCGCCCAGTTGCTTTTTATAGTCGGCAGACTTCCCCGGAGGAGAAGCACTTTCACTCTTACGAATTAGAGACGTTGGCAGTCATCAGCTCCTTGAGAAAATTCCGAGTTTACTTGCTAGGTTTACAATTTAAGATCGTTACTGACTGCAACGCATTGCGTTCAACTTTTAATAAACGTGATCTTATACCCCGAATAGCCCGTTGGTGGCTGCAAATGCAAGAATTTCAGTGTTCCATAGAATATAGGGCGGGCTCTAAAATGGGGCATGTTGATGCTCTTTCTAGAAATCCCATTGTTGATACCGAAGATCAAGTACTAGACAGTTGTCCGTCAGTGATGTCTATAAGTAATGATGATTGGCTACATACGCTCCAGTTAGGAGATTCTGAGCTTTGTCGAATAAGAGACGTTCTAACTTCCGATCTTGATGAAAATTCTTTAAAACATATTAAAGATAATTATTTGATTAAAGATAATAGGCTTTACAAATTTGTAAACGGAGATAAATCTGATATTCGTTGGGTAGTGCCGAAGGGGGCAAGGTGGCAACTGTGTAAGCTGAATCACGATGAAATGGGACATCTTGGAATTGAAAAAAACAACCGAACGTATAAGAAAATCTTATTGGTTCCCGAAGATGTCGCGGTTTATCAAAAAGTATGTGTCAGCCTGTCTCAAATGTGCGTATGCAAAGAAAAATACCTCTTCATCTCAGGGACACATATACCCTATTACTAAGGTAGAGATACCCTTCCATACTTTGCACATTGACCACCTTGGCCCCTTTGTCAAATCAAAAAATGGGAATTCTTACCTTCTTGTTATCATTGATTCATTTACGAAATTCGTATTCATTAGACCAGTCAGAAACACTAACACTCAGAATGTTATAAAAGCGTTAGAAGATATATTTTATACTTTCCGCACTCCAGACCGTATTGTTAGTGATAGAGGTTCTTGTTTTACTTCCCATCTTTTTAAAAAGTTTTGTTTGGACAAGGGAATTAGACAAGTTTTGAACGCAGTCGCTTGCCTTCGTTCAAACGGACAGGTTGAACGGTACAACCGCACAATACTGAGTTCTCTGACCGCGCAGAACCTTAGTGATGACGAGCGATCTTGGGATGTTAATGTAGGCAAAGTACAATGGGGTCTTAATAATACAATTCAGAAGACAACTGGCAGAACGCCATCTGAGGCTATGTTCGGCCCGTTAATGAATTCGGAAGTTGACCCCCATCTGAATGAAATCAGACATGAAACATGTGCAGACGGTGATCTAACTTCTATCCGTCGCGAAATTAAGGACAACATCGAAATCGCACAGGAGAAGCTTAGGGATAATTATAATAAGAATAGGCGTCCCGCACGTTTGTACAATGTGGGGGATCTCGTGAAAATAACGAAAACCTCGTATAATAACGATGGGAAAAGTAAAAAGTTGTTGCCGTCTTTCATAGGTCCTTTTCGGGTTACAGCAGCCCTAGGAAACGATCGCTACAGAATTGCTGCTATTCCAGGGTTGAGTAGTGGTAAATATAAACGTAAAACTACTGTTTCAGCAGATAGGATGTCACCTTGGATCCATTTGGCCTCTCTTGCGATTGACGATAGTAATAGCGAAAACGGTGAAAATAATGTTAGTGATGACGTAGACAAAGGCGTTATGAGTGATTATGATAATAGCGAAAATGATACGGATGAGGAGTCTATTGCCGGATAATGTCATGGAGGCTACACATTTTGTATTGTTATTATTTATTACGAGTATTATTATAGTTTTTAATTTTACCAATCAATAGTACAATCATCATTTCATCTTGTAATAACACAATGGTAATAAATAATTGATTAGTTGGAATAACATGCATGCAATTAATTGTAATTAGTAAAATAGAAGAAAAGAATAAGAAAATAATAATAGAATAAATAATAATAATAAGAAAATTGATATAATATCAAGATTTAGTGTTATTAACTGAGTTATAACTATAATCGAAATAAATATTGTATTATGATTGTTTGCATTGGATATATATTTGGAAATGAAAAGTTGTGAAATGAAATAACAAAATTGATATGTGAGAAACTGGAAAAGGGTTCACAATATTATGTCGATTTGCGTCAATCGTGAGAAACAGGAATGGGTTCACGATGGGCGTATTGATATATGAGAAACTGGAAAAGGGTTCATATATCGATTGCATTCAGTCGTGAGAAACAGGAATGGGTTCACGATAGACGAATAGAATTTAAAGGAATTAATATAAATTTAATGCAATGTAAACCGAATTTGTAAAATATTATGGAAAGTTTAATGTGGTAGTGATAATAGAAAACCAAAATGATAAGGAACTGAACAATTATTTTGAATAAATTTAGAAAGTATCTTTACGTATTAAGTCTTGATTGCTTGCCAGTCACTGGTGATGATTGTTATAAAATAGGTGTTATAGGTACTAAATACAATAAGTAGAAATTATAATAGATAATCAAACGAATAAAATAAGTTTACCTACGAAACTTTTAAAGCATCACTTTAGTGTAGTATGTGTTGTAATGTGTAATTAGTTACTTTACAATTAATATATTCAGTTTGATGTATGTCAAAAGCAAAGTTTTTTTTGTTTCGCTTTTATTATACAAGAATACTAATATTTGAGCAATGATTCAATCGGCCGAGTGTTAGGATTATTAGCAATGTGTATAGGGACATACACATCGTCAGGATGGACGAGTGTTAGGATTATTAGTTTATTGCATTTTTTAATATTAAATAATCTAATCTAATGATTATGAGAAGCTAATTTGACTATTAAAGTTCTAATCGCGATAAACCGGAAGTAGTGTCTATGGTAAGGGGGGAAAATGGCCGATTGAATCGTAGTACAAAATAGCGAGCACGGCCCGCTGAGGGGCAGTCTGCTCGGAGCAGTTGAAGTGTTCAGATGTCTAAGTGGAATCCTGGTGAAATTGTGAGAAGTTGTTAGTGTATCGTGGAGACAATAAATTGTTGGTTGAACAAGAAGAAGTTTTATTATAGTGTGTAGGCGTGGATCAGATCTGCAGTGAAGTTCGCCCGCACCAAATCGGTGGTCGGATAGGAGCGTGTGTAGCGGCTATAACGGCCCGTTTGGACGATTTCGAGCGGAGGCTGGACGGACTCGAGCAACGGGTACTCGAAGGTGGTGCAGACCGGATCGCCGAGCTGGAGAGCACCATAGACGGGCTGAAACGAGAGCTCGATGAACGCGACCAGGAGGCTCTGCTGGCCGACTTAAGAGATCGGTCAATGAGTCACACCAATGATTTTTGTTATCAGCATATCTAAAAAATATGTAACTCGAGAAAAAAGAATCTGTTTTTATTTTTTTCCTATCTTCAAAAATGACTGAGATATTAAACGTTAAAGTACGGCCTCCGAGGAAAATTTGGGTGAACCAATGGCATTAACGTGTGACGTCACGTCGCACTTCCGTATACCTACATAGAATCCTTTGGCTATATAGTTAGTTGCGCTCTCACTGTTTGGTAATAAATTTATTTATTTTTCTTATAGTCGATCAATGAAATGTTTAAGAAATTTTGTATTGAGCCCATGTGAAAAAACACCTTCAAATAATGTTTTATTTTTGTGAATAATAAATTAAATCAACATTCGTAATGGCGGGCGGGATTCTGTCAATACATATAGCAACCGTCAAAACAAAATGTACTTACAACCTTAATTGACTTGGTAGTTAAATATGCACCCTAAAAACTGACAGCCATTTCGATAATTTTATACTGCTAGTGGCGCCTCCACCACTGGGTCAGATAAATTTGTGGGATAAATGTCTTTCGGTATCGACAGTAGGTGACAGTTTTAGAATGCGCCTGCGCGCGGTCGAAATTGAACACTAATCATTTACCATAACCTTAGAACGAAAAAAATGTACTGTAACTAGCGTCAAAAACGCACGAGTTGCGCGAAGATTGCGCACAGACGAACTCTATGTAGGTACAGTTAGACGGAAATCACCCGCAACAGCCGCAAACGGAGATGTCAGTGCGACATGACGTCATCGCAATAGCGCGCAAGGAAAGCAAATTTTCAAAAGCTGGTGAAACTTTACAATGCTGTATCTTCGGAAATCCTGGCCAGATTTCGATGAAACAAAAACTATTAGTACTTGCACGAGTACGCGCATTAAATGCAGTAATTTTTATAGTCACATTTTGATGTGTTGGTGTGACTCATTACCGGAGGACAAGGGCGTAAGCGTCGTGCAGACCGTGACCGTGCTGGCTGCGCGGCTTGGGGTCGACGAGGTGTTTGCGGAGCGCGTGGGCGCGCCGCCGGCCGAGGTGTAGTGTAGTCAATGAAGCTAGTTGACCCCCACAGTAATTCCTCAGTCAGAAAAAACTTTACATCATGATAAAGTATTAATAAATTAAAAGTATGGTATAAATTTCCAAAAAATAATAATAATAGAAGATTAGGTATTTTTTAATGAAAGTCTTATTTCATTGATATCTTTTTTAGGAAAAATGCTCCGTCAAAATTTTCTTAACCGGAAATATTCATGTAACGTATAAAAACAATAATATGAAATACCCAAAAAAATATTCCAGCAGAAACACCAAATTTTAATAAATAAAATGGGGTGACTTTGACTGAAAAATGTCTCTGTCGAACTTTTTAACGGAATTATACCATTTTGCCAAGCATACTCATGTTTGAAAAAAGTTTTGGATTTTCATCAAGTATCACATACTAGTATAAATAACTCATTTGGTAAAATAAATTTGGACTGAGAAATTACTCGGTTCAATATATAAACAGATTTGTATATTTATGTATAAATACCTAAGTTCCGTGTGAGTTTTGTTTGGATAATCATTTAAAAGTTTATGGCTCATGCTATTTTATAACCCAGCAAAGTTTCATCGACTGAGGAATTAGTGTATGGGTCTCCATACAAAGAATCTGTTCATTGCCTACACTAGTGGGCGGCCGTCCGCGACGCAGCGTTGCCAGAATGTTACAAAAGTAACATTTTACGTTACTTTTGACCCTCTCATGTTACTTCGATGTTACACGACTCCATATGTTACTTTTGTGTTACTTTTTAGATTTTCCAGCAAACAAAAAAAGTTCTAAGGATATAGGTAGTAGGTAAAGATTAGTTTTCGATTTTGACTTATCTGGCGCGCACTCTAGGAGAACATTTGTGAGGAGGACGCTCGCCTCTTTCTTCTGTTTTGTTTGTGTTGTGATTTCAAGTGAACTTGTGATTCAAAACAACTTTGGCTGCGTTGTTTGGCAATTTTCTTTTTCAGCATCGCCAGTCGATTATTCGATCAACAATTATTACGATTTTTTCGAAGTTTAATGCATCATTTATCTGTTGATACACGAGCCATGAGCCGAAAATAAAGGCAGAACAAAAGCTGATCCAAGGCGAGTCATCACAAACAGCCGTTTACATGCGGGCCGCTCGTTACATGTTGGCTTGCCTACGCTGTAAACGCACCATAACAAATGGGACAGGAAACTTATTTTAGTTTTTGTGTAATAAAGTGCCATAGTAAAGAATTGTGTCGTTTTCCACAATAAATGTTACTTTTCTTGGGAAAATGTTACTTTTTGAGCTGCCTCATCTCATGTTATATTTGACTATCTTCCACTGGCAACACTGCCGCGACGTGTCGTGGTACGCCCTCTGAGTACTGAATCCTATGGAGATGGCATACCTACGAAAATTTGAAGCATACACACACACACAAGCACACATACCGAGAAACCAAAATGGCGCCTTTCCGTAGAGCTGCCCTATTTGTACATCGATATATTTATTGATGAAGTTATAGATCAAGTATTTTTGTGACTACCTACCTATATTACCCTATAATATATATATAAAAGCAGTTTCGTAATCACCTCGATAATTTAAAACGGAATTATAGTGTATAATTATATACCTAGTTTTTTTGAAAAATAAAACTTAATAATGTGCTTAAATTATACCTACATTTGCACATAATTAAGTTCTTTATGAGAATGACACAATGTGTATGTGTTTGTGCTTGTACGCACACAATCATTGGCCCGACCGCGCGCGTGAGACGCAACAACTGTAAAGCCCCCAGTACAGGATGGCCGATCATGTTGGCCGACCATGATGGGCCATCGTGTACAGGGGCGGTTTGGCGTGTGATTGCCGTCTGCGAGTAACGCAAACTGGCCCTGTACACGATGGCCCATCATGGTCGGCCAACATGATCGGCCATCCTGTACTGGGGGCTTAAAGCCCCCGGTGTGGGAGTTTGCGTGTGATTGCCGCCTGCGAGCAACGCAAACCGCCCCTGTACATGATGGCCCATCATGGACGACGAACATGAGTAACCATCCTGTACTGGGGGCTTCAAGGCGAGAAGAGCCGCCAAGTGCTTCCTCATCTATAGTAATATCGTAAACAGGAAAGATTTGATTGGTTGTTGTTTGAATTTAATAGGTTCCAAAACTACTAGACTAATTTAGAAATTTCTTTGACCATTAGAAAGCTACATTCTTTCCGAGTGACATAAGCTATATTTTATCGTGATATTCCCATGGGAACGAGTACCATGCGGGTAAAACCGCGAGGATCCGCATGTTATTAAATTTATTTCTTGTTAAGTACATAATGTATCAAAAATTCAAACGCAGATACAGATTAAAAATAAGGTCCTGTAGTTTATTTACAAACTAACCTTAGTAAAATATAGTTCATGTTGCAGTAGTACTAGATAAAAGACCAACCTACTATATTTTACTGGTTATAGTTTGTAAATAAACTACACGACCTTAGCTTCAATCTGTACGATTGTAGATACATTAATACTTAGCGAGCAATAAATTTGATTGAGAGCGCCCCACTTGTCGGCTCTACTCGCCTTTACTTAGAAACTGCAATTTTATGATCAAATTTTTTATGTTTTCCGAGTCACGCGTCTATACACATGCGAGACCTCCATAGAATTCCAGATCAAAGGTCGCGAGAACCAGTTTAAGTAAAAAAAGGTAATGAAATAAAACAAAAAGATCCATATTGTAAAAACCTATTATGTTTATACAACAAGGATTGTTTTTTTTTACATAACACACATTACAATATAAATCACAAAGGAGAATGCCTACTAGGTACCTACCTACCATAGAAAAAAAGAAATGTCTCAAAAAAAACAAGCATTATTTTATTAAGTAATAAAATAATAAACAGTTTGAATCGAGATCTTTACTAGCAAGCATATTTTTTTTATTTATTTAGAATATAGCGAAGCGACATCTAGTGGTAAAACCTGGTAAAAGTGGTAAAAGCGGGTAAAAATACTTGCCTCTGGATGATGCCTTGATACAAGGAACCATTGAGTAAATAATATGTTAAAATTTAGGGTTAAAAGCCTATATATAGTATTCGGGAACACTACTTAGAAGCCATGGCCGGTTACATTCTTATAAAATACATTTCTTAAATTTTAACTAGTGCCATCTCTCGAGAGTTAATGCAAAAGCGTAGCCTTAAAACTGCTCATACGTGCTTATACTAAATTTTAACATATTATTTACTTAATGGTTCCTTGCCTCACAGAGGCAAGTATTTTTACCCGCTCCAATGGTTTCTTGCCTCCTAGAGGCAAGCTGACATCTAATTAAAATACTTTGATTAATTGTGTCAAATCACTCCCTGTTTCTATCCAAATTATACCAATCTTAATCTAGACACCTTATTTTAATCGTAGAATAAGAAATAATGTCCAATCGCGCTTTTTTTCAGTTTTGTGATATTGGTGTCATGTAAGTGGTTTTTAGGGATGCTTAGCTCGATTTTGATGTGCGTTTTGGAATCCAAGATGGCGGCCGCGCTTTTTTTTAAAATTTGTGGTATTGGTGTCATGTAAGGGGTTTTTAGAGATGCTAAGCTCGATTTTGATGTGTTTTGGAATCCAAGATGGCAGCTGCGTTTTTTTTGTATTTTGTGATATTGGTGTCATGTAATGGGTTTTTGGGTCTGCTAAGCAATTATTAACTGTCCTAGTTTTAATAGATTTTTCCAGCGCATTTAATGCCGTTAGTCACGAAATTCTCCTAGCTATGCTCGGTCGGTTAGGTATTTCTTCTATGGCACCTACTTGGTTATCTTCCTATCTTGGCGATTGCCAGCAAGCCGTGCGAGTAGATCGGACGCTGTCTGACTGGCTCGACTTGGAGGCTGGCGTTCCACAAGGCGGTGTACTCTCCCCTCTTCTCTTTTCCTTGTTTATCAACTCTCTGACCTCTCATTTCTCCTCTTCTTTCCATCTCTATGCCGACGATCTACATCTTTATGCGCAACATAATATCCACAGTTTAAATAATGTTGTCGCGCTAATCAACTGTGATTTGATGAAGATTTCTGTGTGGTCGACTAATTATGGCATATCAGTTAACGCGCCTAAATGTCAATCTTTAATTGCTGGTAGGGTAGTTCTCGACAGCTGTCATGCGTAAACTGGAATAGTTTCTACAATTTGGTATTTAACGGCGTGATAACATCCTACTCACAACAAGTGAAGGACTTGGGTTTAACTATATCGATGCCTGCCTCTCTTGGAAAGATCATATCGAACAAGCATGTCTCAGAGCCACTAATGCAATTAGATCTCTCTATAGGTTTAAGTTCTTTCTGCCAACCAGTATCAAGATTGCTCCAATACAGACGGTTGTCTTACCTATAATTGTCTACGCTGATGTCTGTAGTACCAACCTCAAAAGAAAAAAACGTTCTCAGTAAGTTGGATCGTTTCCTTAAAAACTGTATTCGTTTCATATATCGATTACGTAAATACGATATCTCTCAACGCCGTCAGCAGCTCAATTGGCTCCCTATTCGCGAGCGTAGGAACGTTAGAGTTGTCTGCATGCTCTTCAATATTCTATTAGATCCACTTACCCCAGATTAATTGAAATCCAGATTTCAGTTTCTGGGCGACTCTAATGAACGTAGCCTTCGCTCTAGTGACAACTTTCTCCTGAAAACACCATCCCACTCTTCTGGCTTCGTCTCCCAATCATTTTCTTTTTCGCCTGTACAACTTTGGAACGATTTGCCCTTAAAATATCCGCAGTGCCCCAAGTAAGTGCGTGTTCAAGAAAATGGTCCGCGAACATTACTCGAGCTGATTACACTTATCGTGATAGATCTGTTCTGACTTTATGTGTTATTTATTTATAGTTGTATGTATAATATGTGTATGTATAAATTATATATCATGTTATTGCTACTTTAGTATGTATACCTTTTAATACTCGTATATTATAAGCATTTACAAATTTTCATTTGTTATTTAATTTTAGTATTTTTTTTGCATTTAATTAGTTCCTTCTGTTTTCTTTTAACTGACAATGTTTTTATTGCTGCTGTTCATTTTCTTCCTGACACCCTTTCCAGTTGACTGGAAGAGAATGCATATCAGCATTGAGTCCGCCATTTGTTATATATTTTGCAATAAAGATTAAATAAATAAATATGCACGATTTTGATGAAACTAGGTATTTGGTAGTATTTTGACAAGAAACCAGTAACTTTTCCATACAGTAGGCCCTTGAAGTTGAGCGATACCGACACCTGTATAGGTATTAACGTTAGTACGGAAGGGGTTGTCTTAAAATGTGAAGGTAGATGTTTTAGGACCCCGAAGGTATTGTGGAAAAAAAATCGGGGCAGGAAGTCTCAAAATTTATTATTTTACATGCTTATATTTTATTTTAATTCGTCAATTTTAACATTGCGTTTCTTATTTCTTGTCAAAATAGTACCAAAAACTGAGTTTCATCAAAATCGTCCCACAAACAAAAAAATTGGCCGCCATCTTGGATTTTTAATAATTTTAAAATTGCTTTGCTGTTTTCTTGTCAAAATAGTACCAGAAACCGAGTTTCATCAAAATCGGAAAACAAACAAAAATTTGGGCGCCATCTTTAATTTTTTTACATTTTTGACATTGCGTTGCTATTTTCTTGTCAAAATAAAACCAAAAACCGAGTTTCATCAAAATCGGCCCACAAACAACAAAGTTGGCCGCTATCTTGGATTTTTAATATGTTTTACACTGCGTTGCTGTTTTTTTGTCAAAATAGTACCAGAAACCGAGTTTCATCAAAATTGGTCCAAAAACTTAAAAGTTGGCCGCCATTTTGGATTTTTAATATTTTTAACATTGCGTTGCTGTTCTCTTGACAAAATAGTACCAGAAACCGAGTTTCATCAGAATCAGCCCACTAACAAAAAACTTGGCCGCCATCTTGGAATTTTCAAAAATTTTATCATTGCGTTGCAGTTTTCTCGTCAAAATAGTACCAAAAACTGAGTTTCATCAAAATCGGCCAACAAACAAAAAAGTTGGCCGCCATCTTGGATTTCTAATATTTTTATCATTGCGTTGCTGTTTTCTTGTCAAAATAGTACCAGAATCCGAGTTTCATCGAAAACGGCCAAGAAACAAAAAAGTTGGCCGCCATCTTGGATTTTTAATTATTTTAACATTGTGTTGCTGTTTTCTTGTCAAAATAGTACCAAAAACTGAGTTTCATCAAAATCGGCCGATAAACAAAAAGTTGGCCGCCATCATATTATTCCCATAGGATAACGTCTCGTTCTCGTGCAGTCCACGCGGTCGAAACCGCGGGCGGAAGGCTAGTCACAATATAAACCTGTGAACTTCGCCATATCTATATACCTTTTTAGTAAGTTAGTCAAGCAAGATGTATAAAATGTAACTCCTTTTTTTCGGCGAAGTAATGGTAAGACTTCGTACAACTATACGCGTGACAACCCTTACAGTATTACAACTGTCTGGACATCGGCGGCATTTTCGCCAATGTCAAACGCGATCTAGTAAGTAGACTGGTAGTAGTGTAATCATTTCGCAGCGTTCTATGAATGAAGCCTTCTCTCTGTAATAAATACGTAGTAGGTTTTATAGGTACCTACCTACATAAATTTTACCTTTCTGCATACCTCTATGTTTATTATTGTGCCAAATCTAATTATTTCTTTGCTTTATCAACAAATGAGTGTGAAGTTTCTAACGCCGAAATTTAAAAATTACTTGTAATTAAACCATCTGTTTCTCATAAAAAGGTTAGGAATCAGCGTAGGGCAGAGGTACCCTTTGTGGCCACTTTAAGGAATTTTTGACTTTTAAGCACTAAGTACTAAATGGACTTAGTTATTTAAGACACAAATTATATCTTAAATTATTGATAATTTATCTAGCTTTAAAGGTAAATTTTTTATTTTTTTTAAAGTTAAATAGTTTTTTGTATATAATACAAAATGTGTGAGAGGTGCCAAATGTACCGGTTTTGACCACTTACTGATAATTAAACTTTTGTAAGTATTTCGAAAAATCAAAACCAAACCCAGGTAAAATCAATATATTCTAATGCGCTAGAAACCAGTCCAACAATTTAATTGTAAAAAACAAAGGTTTATAAAGTATTTCATCCAAAACAAATTTCTTAAAATTTTCATACAAAACATTTTTTCAAACAGAAAATGGAATTTATTGAAAAAAAATCTTATGACATAAGGAATTCTAACGGTTGTTATTATTACCTTAATACTTTATTTTAATGAGAGAGTTTCTTTTGACGTTTCATCGTTCAGTTCAAAAATTTGTACTAGATGGCGCTACCCCACTATAGCGACCTAACTTTTTCTGAAGAAGTAAATGAAAGAGTATTTATCTAATAGAACATAGCAAAGAAAATAGTCTGTCTGAGTACAGTGCGACAACGTTTTCTGTTCCGGTGATAATCTTTAGAACTAAAATAGTTTTCATACGACACAGTCCATTTTGACAGCTAATTACATATTGCAAGTGGCTCCTCTCCTCTGTCACAGCTGTCACCGGAACATAGGAGTGTGGGACTATAATCATGAAGCTCGACTTAATACTGAGGTAACTGGAGAGTGCAGTACGAACAATTTTTTGAATACCACAAATAACACAGTGGCTGTCTTCCGTCTCACCTACACTTTAAAAAAATACGTATGGTCATATGAGACAGCTGACAGCCACTACATACATAAATGTCAAATTTGCTGGCGACACTTTTTTATTCAGGGTGAGAGCTCCAGTTACCTCAGAGTATTAAGTCAAACTTCATGACTATAATATACGAAAAGTCATTGTGTTTATTTATCTTACTCTATGCATTGTGTTGGCTTATGAAAGCTTTGGAGTGTCTCTGTGCAGATGGGTTTTGTTGTTATTTTTTTATGCTTGGTGAAATCTATTAGTCCATTTATTACAACCAAAATATGTTTGCACCATAAAGTTAATATACCTATCGGAATAGAGGAACAACCACGAGCTGTCAAACGAAACCGAAATTGGATCGCATTTGTGTGTGTAAAATTGTTTATGTATGCGTGTCAGTGATGTGCGTCATGTCGCTTTTCAGATTAATATCGATATCGATAATATTAAATAATTACAGTAATAAATAAATATACATATATTGGACACGATCACACTCATTGTTCCAATACCAAAGTATAGTAGCTTAAGCACTATTATTATGGAAATTAGAAACAACGACGGGTAATTACCACATACACCCAGACCCGAGGAAATATAGAAAAATTAGTTTTCAACATTTACCCGACCAGGGGGGCTACCGCGTAACTTTATGGATATGAACTTCATACGTTTTTTGGAACTTTTAGTCAATTTTATAGAAAAAATAGCCACTATCAGTTTTTAATTTTATGGCGTCGGGTATAACGATAGCTAGCTAACAACGTTTAACAGAACAAAGCATCAAAAATCTATCAAAATAAGGAATTCAAATGACAGTTGAAGCCCATACCCATATCCATATTTCTTAGCCGGTAGCCCCCCTGGGGGGCTACCGGCTAAGGTAATTTTGCTACTTTGTTCTGTTGAACGTTGCTAGCTAGCTATCATTAAACCCGAAGTCACAAAACAAATAACTTATAGTAGCTTTTTTTTTTACAAAATTGACTTAAAGTTCAACGTATGAAGTTCATATCCATAAAGTTATGCGGTAGCCCCCCTGGGGGGCTACCGGCTAAAAAGTATGGATATGGACATGGGTTTCAACTGGCATTTGAATTTCTTATTTTGATAGATTTTTGCGGCTTTGTTCTGTTGAACGTTGCTAACTAGCTATCGTTATACCCGAGCGACGTCACAAAACAAGGAACTGATAGTAGCTATTTTCTTTATAAAATTTACTTAAAATTTCAAAAAACGTATGAAGTTCATATCCATAAAGTTACGCGGTACCCCCCAGGGATCGAACCCGGGACCTCTAGAGATAGCGACACCTTGAAACCGGTGCGTACACCACTCGGCCACGGAGGTCGTCTAATAATTATATATTAATATATAGTAATATTATTAATATAACTAAAATTCCCATCTTGGGAAGGGATTTTGCATGGCTAAAACTTCGATTCTACGGTGAAGTATGCATATTTAAAAAAAACTCCCAGAGATTTTAAATCATTTATTATACACTAGCGACCCGGCCATGCTTCGCACAATCCTTTGAACAATTTGTTGGTGCTTCCAGTGATAGTACGTTTCACCTCTCGCGTTTGGAAATATTTTTCATGAAAATGCTTACTGCATAATAATCAATTTAGTCCAGTTAGTTTCTGGTATCCAAGTTAGTATGTAATCTGAAAGATAATTATATTACTAATGATAGTATATGTAGGTACCTATTCTAACAGTCAAAAACTGATACCTATGGATCAGAGTATCTTAAATGGAATTACATTCCCAGGTAATTCATATCTTAACGTCTTACAGGTACTTTAATTACAGTACCTAATACATATTCATTTTTTACCGCGTGATAGACAGTGGACACGAAATATCGATAACTTGATGCAGCCCTAGTGTAAAACGAAAATTATTTCTTTACACAAAATATTCGTAAATACTGCATTATGTGTAATCAATATTTCCTTGTTACATAAATAAATGTTTGTTGAAGAGCATTATCACACTTCTTGCTTTAAATTCGAAGCGCATTGGCAAAAATAAACCTTAGGAAGGGAGGTGTCGGTTTGGAATAATTTACCTGTGAACTGAACATTTTGCGGGATTATTTCATTGTGTTGTACAACAATCAATAACTGAGCAAGTCACCATGTTTCCATATCAATATTGGCTAAAAATATCTAAGATTGCACGTAAAATCCGAAAAAAATAAAATACCTAAATTCTCAGCGTGCTGATAAGTGCTGACGAACTGTCAAACAGTAGCCAAAAACGGTTCTGTTACGTTGCATCACGCATCTCCTTTTATCTCACAGTGTTGTTGCTAGTGACATCCCGCTCGCTCAGCCCTTTGTTTCTCTATTCCGATAGGTATATTAACTTTATGGTTTGCACTGACCATGGATGGGGGCCCATCCCTGCCGCACACTCACATTGAGCTTCTAATATTATGTGATTGACAACTTTTCGAATGACATTATAATTAATGTTTTTTCGCATTTCTGATGCACATTATACCAGCCACAAAATAAACACCTTCATTATTATTATCATAGGTTAATCGGCTAGTAATTAAAAACCCCTCTCGATACATATTTGACAGAAGTGTCAACATTTTCTCTTTCAGCCAATACAGAATACTTCATTAGATCTTCTTAAGTAATCGATGGCGCTATTGTATCACACTCGTGATATTAAAAAAGCTTCTTTGATCCGGGACGTGTGTCTTATACGATGTGTTTGTGTTATTAACCAGCCCCTATACCGGCTAAAAATCTGGGTATGGACATGGGCTTCATTTGACATTTGAAGCCCATATTATGCCCATACAAGGACAAAAATTGGGTTTCAAATGTCAAATAAAGCCCATGTCTATATCCATATTTTATTGCCGGTACAGGGTCTGGGGGGCTACCGCGTAACTTTATGGATATGAACTTCATACGTTTTTGGGAACTTTAAGTCAATTTTATAAAGAAAATAGCCGCTATCAGTTCCTTGTTTTGTGACGTCGGGTATAACGATAACTAGCTAGCAACGTTCAACAGAACAAAGCAGCAAAAATCTATCAGAATAAGGAATTCAAATGACAGTTGAAGCCCATACCCATATCCAGATTTCTTAGCCGGTAGCCCCCCTGATCAAGACGACACGATCCATAGTCTTTCGATATGATTGAAGTTCGTTCACGAGTGCGGTGATTAGGCAAGTCTAAAATGTTAAGCAATATCGGTGTCAAGTATTCAGTGCCAGGCCAAAATGTAAGCTATCCAATCGGAGTCCAGTATTCAGTACTAGTCCAAGCCAGGTTTGAATCAAATTCTCAAGAAAAACGAATACGCTCACAAAACACCACCAACACCAACGCATGGAAGCAAAGCAATCCGCAGACCTCACAGAAGAAAAACTTTACCACAGACAGATTAACTTGACAGTACAACCGACCGACACTCAAGTCTTTTTTAGGCTGAATGAGCTAATCCTTTGCCATAATATGCTGAAAAAAGTAGGTTGTGTTAGGGTTACAGCGCCATCTAGTGCATCGAAAAAATACTGCAGAAAACTCTCCTATTGCCTTTATCAGAAATGGCTAAAAGTTGTTTAGAAATCTTTTAGAGCAAAAAGTGGCCAAAACCGGTACAGTGGCCAAAACCAGTACGCCTGCCTTACTTATATCAGACGGCTCCTGGCCTAAAATTCTTAGAACAGAAATGAAAACGATCGAAAGCGCAATTAAAGTGACTCTTAATAACACCAGCTCTTAAGTTCAAACTCGTTTGCAACAGTGTAGCGCACGGAACGGCAACGCCGCACTTAGCTGCGTCCAAGACCATTATTTTGAATTTTTTGGCGGGAAAACAGTTTTTTGCCTATAATTTTGAAACTAAGAGGCCCAGAGATTTGAAATCATGCCTCGTGTTTGCACCAACTATAAGGTTTTTTTTTATATATAATACGAAACTCTTACTTATACAGTTACAGTGATTCACCATGTGTCAGCCCGTGTTACGTGTCACCAGCTTACACATACTTATCGGTTCGTAGCTCCAAAACTATTTTACCTAAAGACTTGATAAATTTGGTTCTAATTGCATCAATTTTGCAGCAACTTTTGAGGTATAACACATCATCGTACCTTATATAATTACGAAGATACAGATGTGCAAGCCAGAGACACGGTACTCCAGCTCGCACACACTTTTATGATCGTAGTTTCAACAGTATTAGAGTGTGACGGTTAGTTTTTCTGGTTCTCATTGCACCAATTGTGCATTAACTTTTGGACTATAGTCTAAAACCCTAACCTCACTGGTTTGCCTTAACGGCATGTGTAAGCTGGTGACACATTTCTCCAGCTAACACACAAAAAACAACTCATAGTAACGAACTTGTGGTTGCACTAAAATTATTACTGACACGTTTGATTGCACCAACTTTGCATTAAAATAGAGCATGCTTAGAATTTCTCTATGTCTTATGAGGAAGCTGATGACCCACACATCAGCAATGGGCCACACACTCGCAGTTTCGTAAAGACCCCAGTACAGGGGGGCTACCGGCTGAGAAATATGGATATGGGTATGGGCTTCAACTGTCATTTGAATTCCTTATCTTGATAGATTTTTGCTGCTTTGTTCTGTTGAACGCTGCTAGCTAGTTATCGTTATACCCGACGTCACAAAACAAGGAACTGATAGCGACTATTTTCTTTATAAAATTGACTTAAAGTTCCCAAAAACGTAGGAAGTTCATACCCATAAAGTTACGCGGTAGCCCCCAGGTTGGCCGACCATGGTCGCCGACCATGACCAATACATCGTACATTGACACTTTTGAAAGAACCTTTTTAAACTTGTTCGTTCAAAAGTGTCAATGTACGATGTATTGGTCATGGTCGCCGACCATGGTCGGCCAACATGTAAATAAAATAAATAAATAAATAACTTCTTACATTCACACCAATTATCTAAGCCCCATTTTAATTTCATTACGAAACTGTATCATGGAAACTTGATAACGGATAAATATGTACTTAAATACTTTTTGTTTGTAAATACATACTTAATATACATAGTAAACACCCAGACCAAGACAAATAGACATGTTCATGCACACAAATATTTGTCTTGTTCGGGAATCGAACCCGAGACCACTGGCGCAGAAGGTGGGTAGCCTACCCCTGCGCCAAATCAGTCGTTGACTGGGGGCTTTAAAGGTATAGAACTGACAGCTAATGCGCAGGTATAGTGTGTGGCCGCGGCCAATATCGACAGTAATTATCGATCGGACAGAAACTACCGATTAGTACTAAAACTGACGGCTATCAACTGCTCGTGTGTGGCCTCAAAGCCGGCTTTCGATTATTGCCGACAGGCAATGACCGGTCTAGTGTGTGGCCGATGGAGGTCTCGTACGTCAGATGGCCGATCCGTTCTAGGCCGACAGTCGAACTGACCGTGTGTGGGCTCCTTTAAGCCCCCACTGGGGGTTTAAAATTCAGTGTAGTGCACAAGTGCCCTTAGTCGGTAGTTTCTGTCCAGCCGATAACTGTCGACATTAGACAATGTAATATGCCCCATAAAATGGCCTGATTGCTAAAAAAAACAAATCTAAAATATTTTACATGTCAGTCAACGCTGACATATTCGGGTGAACTGAATGATCGGCCAACGTGTGAACGCTGCTGTTTGTGGCGTACGACAAACTCCCTTTGAATCGTGCACGAAAAACCGTCACGGGACGGATCGCCGGCGGCGATCATTGCTCACAGGCACCTCACGTGCAACAATCACACGCAAACCGGCCCTGTACACGATGGCCCAACATGGTCGCCGAACATGGTCGGCCAACCTGTACTGGAGGCTTTGGCCGACCATGATTGGCCATCGCGTACAGGGTTAGTTTGCGCGTGATTGCCGTCTGCGAGTAACGCAAACTGGCCCTGTACACGATGGCCCATCATGGTCGGCCAACATGATCGGCCATCCTGTACTGGGGGCTTTAGGGTACTGACAGGCCGTTGCCGACAGGACGACTGATCATTCTGTGGGCTCCTTTAAGATAATGTTATGTCATTGTCATTGTGATTGTCATATTTGTCATAGTTGAGTTGTCACGTCAGTCAGACTTGTCAGAATTGTGTTCTGTGCTTGTCAGTCCGTCGGTCGTCCGTCGAGGTCGCAGTATATAAGTGTATCATCTATGGGTCGCAGTTTGTGTTCAAAATTTTCGGAAATATACATTTAAAGAAGGTTACCGATATGATGGAACAAGCAAATTTAGAGAGAAAAAAGCTCGGGTTGGATCTTAAAACAAGTCGCCTTCTTTGAGGTTAATTGAGGCTGTGGAGGTGTTTTTGGGCTTCGCATAAAATGCTTTAAAGCAAGTTTAGCCGCCGGAAATGAGTCATTTTTTTTATTAATTTTATAAAAAAAAATTACGTGAAATGAAACGTAAAACAAAAACCACTGACTGACATAACATTACGGCGCTATTTGCGGACGACAGCGCCTTTTTCACTTCCTCCCCGTGGCCCAGTGCTGCAGCGGCGCGGATGCAAAAACAGCTGGACCTCCTCCCGCCATGGCTTGAAAAATGGAGGATTGCGGTGAACGTGGGGAAAACCACCGCAATACTCGTTGGGAGGCAGCGTAAAATGCCACCCAAGCTAGACCTGAAGGGCGAGACCATACAATGGCAGCCGTCCATCAAATACCTAGGCTGCCACATTGATCGCGGCCTGACTATGGCCGCCCAATTAGAGCACATCACGTCGTCAGCCCGCGCCGCGCGGGCCACCCTCCGCCCTGTCTTGAACTCTAGACTGCCGCTGCGGGCGAAGCTCGCAATCTACAAATCCCACGTCCGTTCTCGGCTCACATATGCTGCACCGGCGTGGTACTCGCTCTGCTCGCAGACGCGGAAACAGCGACTACAAGCCCAGCAAAATTTAGCGCTCCGCATCATCACTCAAGCGGGGCGCTACGTCCGCAACGAGGTCATTGCGCGGGACCTCAACATCGAGCCGCTACAGGACTTCGTGGGCCGACTGGCGCGTCGAATGTTCGACTGCGCCGACCACGGCCCCCATCAGCACCTGCAGGGCATCGCGCCCGCAAGACCTCTGCCGCCGATCCCAGAAGATCCAACTCCCACCGCAAACGCCAACATCAACACCAGAGCTAAGAAGTGGGCGCTGCCCCGTGACAGTGTGCCCCCGCCATCTCCCTAGCCCTTTCTGTCCACTCCCACTTCCCACCCTATACCCCCACCTAAATTATAGCCCTTACCCCGTTTGCGCGCCCGCTCGCAGGCGCTAGCTGGGCCTCCCCCAATGGGGTCTCACCCGGCTGGCTGACCGCGCCGAGGGCCGCAAACATCCAGGGGGGCACACCTCTCGTCAGAAGACGGCCGCGTAAGCGGCACCAAGCACCGTGGGGCAGCAGCCCCACGAGATGAAGCCCGGGGAAGGAGCAGAAGCTCGAACCCGCACCCGCCATCATCGGCGGAAGGAATCCAGAGATAACATTACACCGATTGCGTCATTCCACAAATTATATAGACTAGTACGTCATTCATTCCGTTGCTTTTTCGTGTGAATGTGCTAAGTACTCAAACTCGTGTTATTTTCATCGTGGTAATTTTCATTCTGGACCGAAGGGGGTACTATGGGGCTGGGACTTAGAAACCGGTAGACCGTAGGTCACGTGATAGGTGCGAGGAGCGTAGCGACGAGCGTGTTAGGTTGACATGAACCCAGCGCGCGAGCCGAGCGAGCGAAGCGAGCGTGCCGCGGCAGCGGCCGGCGAAGCGCCAGAAACCACTTTATGCGTACTCTCGAGCGAATTTTGAAAGTCGATTATCTCGAAAACTAATAGGCGGCAGCGATTTTCATACTAAACTTCTATCGCTCATAACTCGAAAACTACGCAACTCTGGGAGGTGGGGTTTGAAAAGGAGGGTCACCTCCCCCTCCCTCTCCTCCTCCCGCCCAAAAAACCCCTATTGAGGCGACTTGTAACGATTTTCATACTAACTTCTATCGCTCATATCTCGAAAACTACGCATTTCCGGCAGGTGGAACTTGAAGAGGGGGGGTCCCCTTACCCTCCTCTCCCCCTCCCACCACCTAAAAAAACCCTAGCGAGGCGACTTATTTTAAGATTTTTACCAAAAGCTCACTCAAGAGATTCTCCAACAAAGACATAGGTACATCAGCACCAAATGATATAGTTATGTATGGAGGAAGAAGAGGAAGGAAGCAAACGAACTCATAAATGCTTGTGATTTAATGCTAGTGAATGGGTGTGGGTGCTATTATATAGCCCTTGCAGTTTTCTTGCTAGCTCTGCTCGTTACAGTCACACGCCCGCCGTAGGTTTTGCGAACCGATATGGCGTAGTTTTTAAGTCCTTCACAAGTGTAAAGGTTTATGATTATTTACTAGGTACTCAGACCAAAGTGTTGATTCTACTTTACTTTGATTAAAATTAATATACAGTTAAATATATAAGTGGTTTTATTTTATTGTAAAATAATTATTAAAAATACTGTGTACAGTTAAAGTAAAGAGATATTAAACCTTAACTATAATGTTAAGCAACGCCAAATTGTTGTGACCAAAATGTAACTTTTTGTTCCAACCCAAGCTTTGTAAGTCAGCACAAATGAAAGATTTAAATTATATGATAGATTGAGATTTTAAATTATTTTAAAATTTTCTTAATCGATTGTTAACATTTGTAAAATGTTTCTTTCGGATGCAAGTGTTTCTTCACATTGATGAAGCAACGCTGGCCTACAGCGTAACAAGTGATAGCAAAATTCGAAGAGTCGTGTAAGCCTTTCGGTAGCTTAGTTGGTCAGAGCATTGGGCCGGATTCCCGGAGGCGCAGGTTCTAATCCCGCCTGAAAGCTACTTATAGGGCTTGTGGTTTTTTACTATCAGATTTTTCCTATACTTATATGATAGATTTATATTATTATGATTTAGATTACTAAGACGTTAAAAGTTTTGTTAACTTGGGCTTGTGCAACAACATAATAGAAATGTTAAAGTTAATCACCTTTAAAATTTAATGACCCTTTCTGCAACGGAGTGTTCAACTACTCTGACATATTTTAAAGGACAAGTTTCTCACCTTGTTCATTTTCAACACTTTCAAGGATTTCTTGTCTTTTGCGTTTTAAAACACAAGATCTTAGTTTTGTTGCTCGTTTTCTTTGTTGGCAATCGAAAATATGGGGAACAACACCTTTTTTTAAAATTAAATTGCCTCCTACAAGTTTAAACTTCATCCAATTTTTAACATCGTTCTCCATCTGTAAAAAAATATGTTCAGTCAGTTAGTAAGGTACCTACATACTTAGTTAAGTCTCAAAAAAACTTATTTCTTGTTTCACTATAAACACTGTTGATGCAAGATCTTACGAGGTTATGATTTCTATGAATACATCATACTTACATCAAAATGATCTTCACAACATCGCAAAACAGATTTTGGAGAGGGTGTATGTTGTTTTCTAACTCTTTTCATCCACTTTTCTCGAAGTTTAGGCTCTTGAGGCACGGTTAAAAATACCTTGTCAGGAAACTTCATGGAGTTCGAAGGACACAAAGGTACAAAACAATAGATCACTGCACACTTTTTTTTGTGAGATTTATCTTTAGGTACTTGATAGAGAATTATCCATTGTAGTAAAAAAGTATTGTTTACTGTTTCTTTGATGTTAAATAATATAGTATAAGACGAGATTCAGTGTTATAAAATTAATATTCCCGCGCCATGAAAAGTTTGACGTCTAATGGAATGACGTCACGTCCGGTTATTGAGCGTTTACGCCCGAAATTTGAAATGTACATTTTTGATTTGCAATAATTAATTTATCTATGCATATTTCAACTTTTTCGCTTGTGATATCTTCATGCAATCCTTAAATCTTTCAGATAGACTACATTAATGAAATAATGCAAGTTTCCTATTATTGATACATAAAACTACGTAAATAGTATTTACTCACGTACCGTAGGCACCTTCGAATACCGTATACATTATTTATTTCTAAAAACAATACAAAATGAAATGTTAATGAACTAAATAATAAATAATAGAAAGAAAGAAAACCGAAATGAATTTTATAAAAAACACAAACTCACTGTTGCCAGATGCCCGTGTTGCATTCTCCGAAATCCCGAAAATCCAAAATCCCCCAAAACGCTGATTTTTAAGAAAAAGCCCCACAACAAGCCGAAACACTTGAAAAGTCGTTCTTCTATCTCACTGATTACTTGATAAGCTTTTTTTTAGAGTGTGGCAGAGTAGATCACTTGCACCAAGAACACTGATTGCGATATATAATCAGTTCCATACGCTAAAACACACTCAAAATAATACTGATGCTATGAAAAAATCCCCCACATCCCCCCAAAGTAAAAAACTCATCCTCCCAAAAATGCCCTCCACTGCCTAAAATAACCCCGAATTTGGAGGGTAATCACCCTAATCCGGCAACACTGCTTAAACTAGACGTCAAAAGTGACCATTTTAATTTTAGCCAATGGGATTCACTTGCGGCACAGAATTAAAATGGCGGTCTTAATTATAGCCAATGAATTGATCGTGGAAATTGTAGTCACTAAGTTTTGATCCAATGTATGGGTGATTCCTCTGAGTACTGAATCCTATGGAGATGGCATACCTACGATAAGTTGAAGCATACACACACTGTTAAGGGCAATGTACTGTATAGATGTAATTATATATAGGGGCTGATGTAATAATGAAAGGGCAGAACTTTAGAATAAACGTGTATTCGTCTCAAGAGACACAAGAGAAGAGCGTCAATGACAATGACTGATTAAAGAGCATATATAATACTTATGCTAAAGAAATTATTAAATGCCAGCTATTTATGCTAGCTACAGAGTAAAAATGTTGGTATTCCAACATGCTGCCCATCTAGGACTTAACAACAAAGTATAATCTTTCAATATAACAGCTAATTTATAAAGAAAATTAAGTTTAACTATAATTAAATTAACTATGCTTACATTGAAAGTTAACTGCTACAATACAATGTTAAACAAACTTAAAAACAACAGTAGGTATTTGCATACAAAGCCTTAATGCAAACACAACCCTTATTCTATGGGTAACAAGCACACCTTTACAATAGAACGTCTGTGGCATTTGCCATTAGCAGTTTTGACTTCTACCACCCTAACTTTATTGTCAGAGCCTGGAAAAACATTAGTAACTCTAGCCATAGGCCAAAACATAGGCGCCACATCGTTTTCTTTTAAAATTACTAGTGAACCTACTTTTATATTAGGATGGGAGCCTTTCCATTTAGGACGTGACTGCAAAATATTCAAGTATTGCTTGTTCCACACTTTCCAAAAGGAATGCTTCATACTAGTACATACTTTCCAAAATTGAAGATTATTGGTAAGTTGTACTTCTGGCTCTGGAAAAGCATTTAAAGCTGACCCAATCAAAAAATGGCCAGGAGTAATACATGAAAAATCATTTACATCATTAGACAAAGGCATGAGAGGTCTACTGTTAAGTATAGACTCTATTTGACATAAGACAGTATTCATCTCTTCATAAGTGAGTAAAGATTTCTGAACCACTCTTTTCAGATGGAATTTCATGCTCTTAACGCCAGCCTCTGCTAAGCCTGCGAATATAGGAGAATAACAAGGAACAAAATGATAGTTAATACCCTTCTGTGACGAAAAGTCATGAATTTCCTTCTGATTTTCTTTACTATTATGTAATTTATATAATTCATTTAATTGGCTGTTAGCAGATTTGAAAGAAGAAGCGTTATCACTATATATATCAGTGGGAAGACCCCTACGTGATATAAATCTTTTCAAGCAAGCTAAAAATGTTACAGTTCTTAAATCTGAAACCAACTCAAAATGTATGGCCTTAGTAGCAAAACATACAAATATACATACATATGCCTTTGTTTGCAAGGCTTTTCTTATACGTGATTGTTTTATCATAATAGGTCCAGCAAAATCTATGCCAACGTTTTGAAATGGACGACAAACATTTATTCTATCATATGGCAATGAACCCATAAGTTGCTTAGCTGTATCAGCCTTAAGCCTAAAACAAATAACACATTTATAAATTATTTTCTTAATTTCTCTAATACCATGTACTATCCAAAATTTCTGATTGATGGTGGACATTACTAATCTTGGTCCAGCATGAAGATTCTTAACATGCTCACTTTTAATTATTAAAGATGTTATGCGAGAATCTTTAGGTAAGATTACTGGGTGCCTCTGATCATATGGAACTGATGCATTTTCTAAGCGACCACCAACCCTAAGCAGGCCCTTGCTATCAATAAATGGATACAGCGGCTTTAAATTACCCTTTGCAATCTCACTATTAGACTGTAAAACCAAAAACTCGGATTTAAAATACTTTTGTTGCTCATATTTCACAATAATAAACAATGACTCATTCAGTTCTTTAGATGTTAAATAGCTACAGTTATTTTTATCAGCTTTAGATTTCGTATTTTGCACAAAACGCAAAACATATGCTAAAACCCGCTGCATTTTATTAATATTAGAATATTTATCGAGGAAATCTAAACATAAGCTTTGATCATACTGAACTTGACATACTAATGCGATTGACCCTGAAGCGACCTCACAGGAATCTAATACAGGTGGCTCAGGTAAGCTTTGACATTTGTACTCACTAGTGTGCAGGAACTCTGGACCTCGCCACCACAAAGGATGATCCTGTAACTCATGTGGTAAAACACCTCTGCTTAAACAATCAGCAGGATTATTCTCAGAGCCTATGTATGACCAACAAAATTTATCTGTGAGTTCAGCTATGACTTTCACTCTATTCGCCACATATGAATTAAGCGTGCTTATGTTTGATTTAATCCATGCTAAAGCTATTTGTGAGTCAGAATATAAAACAACATTGTCAACTTTTAAATGAAGCTGTGAAACGCTATAAATCCGTGCAACACACTTAGCTAAAAGCACCATAGCATTAAGTTCTAGCTTGGGCACTGTTAATCTTTGCTTTAATGGATTAACACGTGACTTGGAACACAGTAAAAATACCTTAATAGTACCCGCAGAGTCAACTACTCGTAGGTAAACACAGCATCCATATGCTGTGGAACTTGCGGCGTCAGCAAAACCTATTATTTCAACACATACAGTATCACAAAAGTTAATATAACGCGGGATTGTTATAGGCGTCATGACACACAAACTATTATAAAACTCACGCCATGCACTTAAAATATCATGAGGAAGCTCTGCATCCCATCCGATATGCGCTTGCCATAATTGTTGCATTATAACCTTAGCCTTAAGCACTATAGGCCCAGCAAAACCAAGTGGGTCAAAGAACTGTCCTATAAAACTTAATATCTCGCGCTTAGTTACAGGCAAGCTTTTAACAGGCTTTGGAGAAAGTATGAATAAGTCTGTGTTAACATTATAATTAAGACCTAATGTTTTTAAAGAAAAATTACCTTTCTCTAAATCTATATCATCAAAATGTTGTTGTGACTTAGGTATTTTATCCAATAATTGAGGACAATTAGAATACCATTTGTGCAACAGGAAGCCACCTTTTTCTAAAAGACTACAAAGCTGCCTTTTTGACTCTATTAACAGCTCGGGTGACTCTTTAGAAACCAGCACATCGTCAACATATGTACAATTTTCAATAATTACAGCTGCTAAGGGAAACTCGACCTTAAACCTATCAGCCAATTCTTTTAAACAGCGTGTAGCTAGATAAGAAGAGCATTTTAACCCGAAAATGACTGTATTTAGTTGTATACATTGGATATCCTCATCTATAGAATCTCTCCAAAGAATATTTTGTAATGACCTATATTTAGGATCTAATGAAATTCGTAAAAACATACTTTTTATATCAGTTATAAAAATATACTGATTAAATCTAAACTGAATCAAAATATCTATCAGTTCTTTTTGAACCACAGGCCCGTTCAATAACATGTCATTCAAAGAAACTTTCTTACCGGTCTTCATTGACCCATCAAAAACAACCCTACATTTACTGCTCTTTTTATCGAGCCTGAGCACAGGATGATGAGGCAAAAAGTAAACTGGATCAGTAGAAAGATCATATTGGCTAATGTCAATGATTGTACCGTAACCCTCTTTCAAATAATTATGAATAAATTCTTTATAAAGCTCATGAAGAAAGCTATCTTTCTGAAATCTAATTTCTAAGTTCTGAAACCTTTTTAAAGCTAAGTTAAATGAATTGCCAAGAACTTCATTAATTGACTCTAGTGGCAGCTTGAGAGGGAGAGCGACCTGAAGCTTGTTATTTTGAGCATCTAATGTTACTGTATCACAGTACGACTTTTCACAAGCCTCATGTTCTGATAGCCTTTCATTAAAAGTTTCAGGTATGCTCTCTACCTTCCAAAATTGCTCTAAAGTATTATTAAGTGTATTATCACACAATTTACAAAAATGTGAAGTTACTTGTAATGCATGCTGTTCCGTAGGTAGTGAACCTGCAATCACATAACCAAACTGAGTGTTGAGTCCTGGAACGGTTGGCGCAGTATCTCTAAGGCCCTCATCTCGTACTCCACGAAGGGTTGATGGGGACTCAGTTGGCAGCAACACCTGAAAGAATATATTTGCACCTAATAAGATATGTATGACGCTAGGCTCATTGAAATTGTTGTCGGCTAGTGTAATATTAGGCGGCAAAACAATATCTTTCATATTAATCTTGGACTGTGGCAGTTTTGATGTAATGTTATCAAGCACATGACATGTTACAGAGATACTAAAATTATTAATAATTGAGTGTAATTGTACACTAACACAATCTTTTATTTTATTTTTAATGTTGCCTATCCCAACAATGGGTGTGTTCGTTTGTATAGGCTGCAAATTTAATAATTGAGCAAGCTCTTTAGTTATGAATGAAGCCTGTGAACCACTGTCTAGAAGGGCTTTAACATGCACTTCAGTGCCATTGTTTGCTATGAGCTTAACACGCGCTGTAGGCAAAATGACTTGTGTAGCCCCAGACTCTAGAAACAGTGTCACCGGAGACTCGACTTTATCCTGGTGAAGCAACGTGTTGTGGCTTTGCTTACAAACTTCACACTTGAAATGGTATCTACATTTTTGAAAGTGGCTGTTAAAACAAATTCTGCAGAGCTTGTTGTTATTGACAAGCTGCAATCTAGCTGCTGCAGTCATCAGTTTAAACTTTGGACAAGTATATAATTTGTGGGGCAACTTACATGCTATGCACACTGGAGGCGCCAGCGTTGACTCCTTAGACAAATCATATCCTGCAACACCTTTAGTTACCAAGTGTGCCCTTGGAGCTAGCTGTAGGTTTTCAGAAGCATTCTCAAGCGCACAGGCTCGGCACTCTAGAAAGGAAATCATGTTATTTACTGAGGGCACTTTAACATTGCCAGCGAGACTCAATTGAAACTCCCTGCTACAATATATGTCTAACTTTCGCGTTAGAATGGAAAGTACAATTGGGTCCCACTGTTGGACCTCATATCCTAAATTGCATAAGGCAGCTAAATGCTGTTTGATAGTTGAAACAAATTGTCTCAAATTGTGAGCAGTTGATTTGCTTATAGGTTGCAAATCTAACAATGCGCTGATGTGCTCGTTTGTAATCTTGTAAATATTATTGTACCTATCGTCTAAAATTTTCTTGGCTGTCAAATAACTTTCAGCTACAATAGGTAGATTTTTATCAATTCAAATGGTTCATTTTTTAAATAATTTCGGAGGTAAAACAGTTTTTGAATATCTAAAAGATTGCTATTAGAATGGATTAAGGCGTCGAAGAGACCAATAAAGGGCTTGTAGTCTGCATATTTTCCCGAAAACACAGTTATATCTATTTGAGGCAGCTTTGCTGCGGGAACAGAGTCTCTGGGAAACGCACTACGTTCCTCTTTTAGAGGAGTCTCAGACTCACTTAAACTTAGCTGTCTAATTCTAGATAATGCGTCCAAAAACTTACCTTCGGTCGATTCCATGTCGTCCGCATCAGGGTCCATCGCACATAACTCTAAGTTGAAAACCTCAAATTGAGCAAAAGACGCGCGAAGCCTTTCCTCTTTGACGGCAAGGGCGTGCGGGTTTATTTGGGCTGTTTCATCAAGTGAATTTATTAGTTTGGTGATCGAACCTTTAATAGCACCCCGCTTACGCACTAAAGCGAGCTTAGTATTTCGATCTAGATCAGAAATCTCAGGATTCGACATTTCTACTGCTTATTATAAATCTTAGCGTCCACAAAAACTACAAAAATAGAAACTGAATTAATGAAAAAAAAATGGCGACCGCGTCGCGTACACAAAAACACAACATATAATTTGTGCACAACACAACGCACGCACACAGACACAGACTGTTTCGTTTCGAATTTGATTGCTTCCGGAAACGGTGGCACCACGAAAGCGACGCACAGCGGCGCGTAGCTAAAGCTCTCGCAGCACAGCTTCAAGTGGCGCTACTGCGGCAAGTAACGGAACCAACTTTACCGGTTCGAGTGTTGGTAGCACTGTATCCTGTTGACTGCTGACTGACTTCACCACAAAGGCACAGACCATAGACAGCGAGTGACGGGCGATCGATTTTCTGATTGATGCGATGGCAAAATGGCGGCGGAATTTGAATAATTTAAACTAAATTTTGTTTGTAATTTTCTTGAAGATGGCTCTCCCTTTTTCTTGCAGCTTGAGCGAAATTTATTGTAGGCGGCTTAGTTGTATAACTGACGTCGTCCAGCGTACGAGTTTCGCGGCACTGAATTTTACTGAACAGCTAACACACTTCCTGCACTAATTAAATTTAAACTTGTTCTGACCCTTTTGTAAATAACGAAGGACCAATGTTAAGGGCAATGTACTGTATAGATGTAATTATATATAGGGGCTGATGTAATAATGAAAGGGCAGAACTTTAGAATAAACGTGTATTCGTCTCAAGAGACACAAGAGAAGAGCGTCAATGACAATGACTGATTAAAGAGCATATATAATACTTATGCTAAAGAAATTATTAAATGCCAGCTATTTATGCTAGCTACAGAGTAAAAATGTTGGTATTCCAACACACACACACAAGCACACATACCGAGAAACCAAAATGGCGCCTTTCCGTAGTGCTGCCCTATTTGTACATCGATATATTTATTGATGAAGTTATAGATACAAGTATTTTTGTGACTACCTACCTATATCACCCTATATTTTATAAAAGCAGTTTCGTAATCACCTCGATAATTTAAAACGGAATTATAGTGTATAGTCCGTTCGGTTAGATAGTGTCGGTACACCCGCACGGCATTGTGGCAGAGCGACACTATCTAAGCGAATGGACTATATAATTATATTCCTAGTTTTTTAGAATAATAAAACTTAATAATGTGCTTAAATAATACCTACGTTTGCACATAATTAAGTTCTTTATGACAATGACACAATGTGTATGTGTTTGTGCATGTACGCACACAATCATTGGCCCGACCGCGCGCGTGAGACGCAACAACTGTAAAGCCCCCAGTACAGGATGGCCGATCATGTTGGCCGACCATGATGGGCCATCGTGTACAGGGGCGGTTTGCGTGTGATTGCCGTCTATATTTTTTCGTGATATTCCCATGGGAACGAGTACCATGCGGGTAAAACCGCGAGGATCCGCATGTTATTATTAAATTTATTGCTTGTTAAGTACATAATGTATCAAAAATTCAAACGCAGATACAGATTAAAAATAAGGTCCTGTAGTTTATTTACAAACTAACCTTAGTAAAATATAGTTCATGTTGCAGTAGTAGTAGAGAAAAGACCAACCTACTATATTTTACTAAGGTTATAGTTTGTAAATAAACTACACGACCTTAGCTATCTGTACGGTTGTAGATACATTAATACTTAGCGAGCAATAAATTTGATTGAGGGCGCCCCACTTGTCGGCTCTACTCGCCTTTACTTAGAAACTGCAATTTTATAATCAAATTTTTTATGTTTTCCGAGTCACGCGTCTATACACATGCGAGACCTCCATAGAATTTCAGATCAAAGGTCGCGAGAACCAGTGAAAGTAAAAAAAGGTAATGAAATAAAACAACAAGCTCCATATTGTAAAAACCTATTATGTTTATACAACAAGGATTGTTTTTTTTACATAACACACATTACAATATAAATCACAAAGGAGAATGCCTACTAGGTACCTACCTACCATAGAAAAAAAGAAATGTCTCAAAAAAAAACAAGCATTATCACTACATAGTATAAAACAAAGTCGCTTTCTCTGTCCCTATGTCCCTTTGTATGCTTAAATCTTTGAAACTACGCAACGGATTTTGATGCGATTTTTTTTAATAGATAGAGTGATTCAAGAGGAAGGTTTATATGTACTTTTTATCCCGATATTCCCCACGGGAACGGGAACCACGCGGGTGAAACCGCGGGCGGCCGCTAGTTAAGTAATAAAATAATAAACAGTTTGAATCGAGATCTTTACTAGCAAGCATATTTTTTATATATTTAGAATATAGCGAAGCGACATCTAGTGGTAAAAAAATATACTTACTTTTAATGTGCTAGAATGAATGTAAGTTGGACAACAACTTTACAGCAAAATGACATTAAAAAAACACGTTATATATAAGTATCCAGTTTTTGGCAACCGGAACAGAAAACGTTGTCGCACTATAATTTCGATTTTGCCAGTGGCCTAATTTACGTCTTTTTCATAACTTAAACTGTCGTTAACGTTTGAAACTGTTCTTCAAAATGAAAAGAGCACATAAAAATAGTTTTCGTACGAGTCTTTAAATTTTCCTTTCGCATTGTATCCAGCCATATTTTTCTTTTTTTGTTATTTTTAGGCAACCTAAAACAATAAAAACAGTTTAAAATTAATACACTCAATTTACACTTGAAATTTGAAAACATCGATAATTCGATAAGAAAAATGCTATAAGGGCAACTCTAGCGCAAAACAAACAGATTTATATTTTCTTGAAATACACCAACAAAACTCACCAAAATAAGTAGTAAGCTACATTTGGTATGAATTCTAAGTAAACTATTCACAGGAAAACCAAAACACAAGGCATTTATTGTATTGTTTTGGTGTTTTTGCAAAATAAATAGTACGTACCGGTGTAATGTAATGTTTGGACGATTTTCACTTTTTTTGATGCCACAAACTACCACACTGCAATTAGACATGTTTCTTGTTGCTTTCTCTCACTTATTTATACCTTTTATTCACATGAAAGTCTCAAATTAAAAGACTTTTATCACAAAACACTGCAAATACAACTCGCGTTGACAGCTCATATACTGAGAAACCTAAATGGCGACCGGCTTCAATCATGCATTACGATGACGTCACGTTTCAATGTTGCCAAAAAATAGGTCGAATAAATATATTGCTGTCTCTTTTTACATGAAGTATTGGAGGTAAGATAGAACAAGATGGCTACAGGTTTATGAGTACAATCACAGATTACTAAATAGTTACTATGTAACAGATAGTTCACTCCGCTAAGTCATTTAAATAAATAGCAACTCTAACTATAACGCAATAAAGTAGAATTCAGCTTGTACGGCGCAGGCAAATTACGAACGGCCACTCGTTGTCGTTGCATCTCTTTCTATCGCATATATTGTAGCTCTCTTGCGGACCTAATTTCTATGCCATACGCCTGCCCGGAAGGCCGCCGTCCGAACGTACCTAAACTGCGGAGTGACACCCCCCTGGTACAATGTCGATTTAGCTCATATTTGTATAACCGATAGTTCATATAGAACAATATGCCATCTCCATAGGATTCAGTAGCGATGCGCGACTCCGAATGATTTTCCTTTTCGACTAATTCATAACTACTAATTTGGCCATTCGAAATGCAAAATTAGTAGTATACTAATGTCTTTATTCGAATAACGACTACTAATTAGTAACTACTAATGTCAATACGGAACGAAACGAATAAACGATAGGTTATTCATTCATTAATCATTCCCACAGCACAGTATTAAAAGCACAATAGTTTCGATCCCGCCCACCCGACCAAGCGCGAGTCGAACCGAATCCGAACGCGACTGGACACTGGACAGCCGGACGTATGCCGTCGACTCCAGTCGAATAATCTCAATCGCAGTCGACTTAGTCGAATGATTCGTGGAGTCGAATGATTAGTATTAGTATTATTCGGAGTCGCGCATCGCTAGGATTCAGTACTCAGAGGGTGATTCCAACGCCGATACATCAATAGGCAGGACATAAATAATCATCTTTTTTTTTTTTTTTTTTGTGGCAATTGAGTTTTACTATTTTGCCAATGACAAATATTAAAAGGTAGGGAAACAGGGATGATAATAATAATAGCAAATAAGGGGAGAAAAAAGGATCAGAGGAGTTGGATCAGGGGGGCTACCGGCTAAGAAATATGGATATGGGTATGGGCTTCAACTGTCATTTGAATTCCTTATATTGATAGATTTTTGGTGCTTTGTTCTATTGAACGTTGCTAGCTAGTTATCGTTATACCCGACGTCACAAAACAAGGAACTGATAGCGGCTATTTTCTTTATAAATTTGACTTAAAGTTTCCAAAAACGTATGAAGTTCATACCCATAAAGTTACGCGGTAGCCCCCCAGGTTCGTAGATATTATAAGGAAATAAACATGAGTGGAATGGAAATAGTATGGATACAATAAGTAGGTATAAAATAAATAATACATATTAAATTTTAATATTATTAAGATCGATAAAGGATGATAATGCATTGTAATATTTACAAGGATACATCAATAGGCAGGACATAAATAATCATCTTTCTTTCTTTGCACAGCACAGACGTGGCACAGACCTTATTATAACAGACCGTGAGTGATTACAATCATGCTCTTTGGCACAGACCATAGAGTTGAGTTAATAGTATTGCCATTTGCTATGACAATGAGCGATTTTCTGAGAGGCCATTTAAAAAAAAAAGCTTCCAATTGCTTCACTAGATGGCGTTGAATAAGTATGTACATGTCTACGGTATATTTTGGTATGAAACATATTTAAATTAATTACTTTTTAACAACCCAAAGGAAACTAATAATATATTAAGTAAGTACTACTGTGAGGAACAGAAATGAAATAGGTGAATTTAAAGATTTAGGTAAATAAATAACATCTGTCTGACGTTCCGTTTTACGTAAAAAAGTCGCGTCAAAGTAAAATTTATAACGTTCCGTTCCTTCTAACTGCATAGGTGGGACAGCGCCATCTAGTGACTGAGCTTTCAGAAAATCGCCCATTAGGTTTAGATTTGTATGGGCACTGACAGACTGTTATCAGACTGTTGACAGTCTGTCACATTTTTCTTTCAGAAACCCAAACTACAATGGGAGAGTTTCCTGCAGTAATTTTTCGATGCACTAGATGGCGCTGTAACCCTAACACAACCTACTTTTTTCAGCATATTATGGCAAAGGATTAGTTCATTCAGCTTAAAAAAGACTTGAGTGTCGGTCGGTTGTACTGTCAAATTAATCTGTCTGTGGTAAAGTTTTTGTTCTGTGAGGTCTGCGGATTGCTTTGCTTCCATGCGTTGGTGTTGGTGGTGTTTTGTGAGCGTATTCGTTTTTCTTGATAATTTGATTGAAACCTGGCTTGGACTGGTACTGAATACTGGACCCCGATTGGATAGCTTACATTTTCGCCTGGCACAAGTGCACCGATATTGCTTAACGTTTTGGACTTGCCTAATCACCGCACTGGTGAACGAACTTCAATCATATCGATAGACTATGGATCGTGTCGTCTTGATCAGGGGGGGCTACCGCGTAAATTTATGGGTATGAACTTCATACGTTTTTGGGAGCTTTAAGTCAATTTTATAAAGAAAATAGCCGCTACCAGTTCCTTGTTTTGTGACGGCGGGTATAACGATAGCTAGCTAGCAACGTTCAACAGAATAAAGCAGCAAAAATCTATCAAGATAAGGAATTCAAATGACAGTTGAAGCCCATACCCATATCCATATTTCATAGCCGGTAGCCCCGCAGCCCCAGGGGGGCTACCGCGTAACTTTATGGGTATGAACTTCATACGTTTTTGGGAACTTTAAGTCAATTTTATAAAGAAAATAGCTGCTATCAGTTCCTTGTTTTGTGACGTCGGGTATAACAATAACTAGTTAGCAACGTTCAACAGAACAAAGCAGCAAAAATCTATCAAGATCAGGAATTCAAGTGACAGTTGAAGCCCATACCCATATCCATATTTCTTAGCCGGTAGCCCCCCTGTACCGGCTAAAAAATATGGATATGGACATGGGCTTTATTTGACATTTGAAGCCCATATTTTGTCCTTGTATGGGCATAATATGGTATTCAAATGTCAAATGAAGCCCATGTCCATACCCAGATTTTTAGCCGATATAGGGGCTGGTTATTAACCCTGACACATCGTATAAGACACGCGTCCCGGATCATCCCGGATCAAAGAAGCTTTTTTGATATCACGAGTGTGATACAATAGCGCCATCGATTACTGAAGAAGATCTAATGAGGTATTCTGTATTGGCTGAAAGAGAAAATGTTGACACTTCTGCCAATATGTATCGAGAGGGGTTTTTAATTACTAGCCGATTAACCTATGATAATACTAAAGGTGTTTATTTTGTGGCTGGTATAATGTGCAACAGAAATGCGAAAAACATTAAGTAATATAATGTCATTCGAAAAGTTGTCAATCACATAATATTAGAAGCTCAATGTGAGTGTGCGGCAGAGATGGGCCCCAACCCCAACCCATGGTCAGTGCAACATATTTTGGTTGTAATAAATGGACTAATCGATTTCACCAAGCATAAAAAAATAACAACAAAACCCATCAGCACAGAGACACTCCAAAGCTTTCATAAGCCAACACAATGCAAAGAGTAAGATAAATAAACACAATGACTTTTCGTGTATTACTCAGAAATACTTCTTCGTTTACTTCTTCAGAAAAAGTTAGGTCGCTATAGTGGGGTAGCGCCATCTAGTACAAATTTTTGAACTGAACGATGAAACGTCAAAAGAAACTCTCTCATTAATTGGAGATTAATTGGTAATTAGGTAATTTTTAATTTTAATCGGCGTTTCGGAAAGCGGCCGTAAGTAAACTTCGGGCAATTACCTTACTTTTTCGTCGCCTACATATAAAACATCATTGTATAGATATTAGTTTATTTACTTAGACTCAAAAACTACTAGACCGATTTTAAAAACTCTTTCACCATAGAAAGCAAGCAACATCCTTCCAGTGATATAGTTAGGCTATATTTTATCCCGATATATCCACTGCATTGGGTACCGTTCTTTCATATCCACTAATACAAATTTTTAATAAATACCTGAGTACAGGCATATTTCCGTCCAACTGGGAAAGTTCATTGGTTTAACCTTTAACTAAATAAAAGTGAACAGAAAAACAAAATTGATAATTATAAGCTTATTTAATGAGGATAAATTTAAGTGTTAACATTCATAGTGCCTAGAAAAACGTAGAAATAGAAGTTTACAAAAATTCGAATAGAATCTTAGAAAATAGAAACATTGGAGACATAAATATATTATTACCTACGTAAAACAAAACGACACGCCCATGATAACAGATTTAGCTGCAGTCCGTTTCCTTTTCTTGCTAAAGTATACATGCCTGGGTTTGTACAGAAAATCATTTGTCTCCGCCCACTGGGACATAGCCAGTTCCAACCTGTTCATATCGCGTGAATTAAATTCTTGCGTTTTTTTAATCTTACTCTTTATCTGCTTAGCTGATACAAATTCTTTCAATGAGTCATATTCTGCGCATATGTTCAAGTCCAACCACTCATAATAATCATAGTTTCGAATGTTTAGACACAAACTCTTGATCGAATTAACCACAGATTTAGGTATCGCTGGAACTGCCCCGCTATGATTTTCTATTAACAAGTCTAGCACGGCGGAGCTCCATTCTTGAAAATTAGGAGTATCATCGGCAATATAAATGTCGGTCATATCTTTTCCTTTTTTAACCAATTCATCGTATTCGTTCTTGCTCATGAATTGCGAACGCATAGGGATAGCCACCATTCTCTTAACAAAATCTTGGTCCTTCTTGTCGAATTGAGGTACATCGTCCTCGGGAAATATCATGATCAATCCGGTTACAAGTGGATATTCAAATTGAGAACCAGAAAACTTATTTGTGTCTCGAACTGAATAATAGTGCTTGTTTGTTATGGCCTTGATAAAAGCAGAATTCAGAGTGTCGGCTCTCTGTAATTTATCCGCGACTAGAAGCCTCTTTTCATGCAGATTGCATAACCCTGCGTCAAACGGATTCTGATCTCGACCTCCTCCAGATACCACAATTTTGTTATCAGCAATATAGTAATTCCCGAATACCGTAGCCAGTAGTGAAATCAAATTTGACGTCACATTTTTGTTTTCATGATTATCAGTTAGTACTAGAAAGAACCTCGATCCGCGCCCATCTAGTAAAGACGCAATGAATCTCAGAAACCATTTTCGTTCAGACTTTTTCGGAAAGACCTTATCGAAATATGATTGAACGGCCTCCATATGTTTCTCGGACAATTGACGGTTATATGACCATCCACATGTTGTCACTGTCATATCATCTATTTCTACATTACGAATGACAGGTGGAACTCGTGTCATGACTACGATCTTATTCAGTGTCACAAATAGATTAAAATTGTTATCGAGGTTGTAAAAAAAATCATTATTTTCAATTTTACCTAAAATAATAGTTTTCACTTTAACAATCGTATTGGTCATGCCAATGTGTTTCAACTCAGCCTTGTTTAATCGCAATGTAGTCGTGAGATTTTCCTGTAAGTGCAATTCGAATTCTGTATCGCTGAGATTGCTCCACAAGTTCGTGCTTGGACTGCAATAGTAAATTGTTTTTTCTGAATAACCGTATCTGCTTTTCATACTAGGATTGGCATTGAATAACGCCTCCACCAACTCTTCGTCACTTCTAATGGCATCAGGCTCTTCATCAGGGATAACGACAATTTTACTGTCATCTTCCTCGACACCGAACATTTTTTTAGTTTTCAAGCGATTGATTTTTCTCCTCTTTGGTAGAGTAGCACTGTCAGATTCAACATTTTTGATGAACTCTGAAGAAGTTATGTCTTTTGGAACTGTTTTTATGTATTGTATGGCTGGGCAAAAGTTGATTCTGTCACGATGAGAATGTGACTCGTACAATTCTACGACAATGTTACTGTCATCTTCCTCGTCATCGATTTTATCGATTTTCTTCTCAATGTCATGCGTCGAATTATCGATTTTCATTCTCTTTGATGGAGTAGCACTGTCATATGCAACATTTTTGATGGTCCCTGAAGAAGTTATGTCCTTTGGAACTGTTTTCATGTATTGTATGGCTGGGCAAAATTTGATTCTGTCACTATGAGAATGTGACTCGTACAATTCTACGACACTGGTAATTAAATTTGAATTTGCCTGAACAAAGTCTGGGTGAAACTGAGAATTATAAATATGCTTACACTTTTGGCGGATTTCCTGTAATAATTTTTCACTCGTCTCCTTTTGTCGTTTAAAATATCGTAAACGTTTTCGCAGTAAATCAACTAGACTTATTGACTTCTTATTGTCGTTACTCGAACGACTCAACATATCCATATTGATTTTCAAAAGCTCGGACATCATGGTATTATTATTCTTGGCCTCATCGAGCTTCTCCTGTAGATGTTCTGCTGTTTTGTTGAGTTCAGTAATTTTTGTTTCGTGAGATTTTATTGACGTCATTAATTCGTCATTGATGATTCTTCGTTCTGCCAATTCACTCTGAATTTTATTGTTTTCATCCGTTAAATCCTGATTCGCAGCTTTTGAGATCCTCAATTCATCATAGGTGTTACGGAGGCGAGGGGTCGGTCCACTGTTAAGTGACCCGATCGCACTAGCACGAGCCTGCTTTTCTTCTCTTCCGTGACGTGAAGCGATAGTCTTCTTCGGTTTCATCATCATTGTTGATAAACACGTTTCATTATTTCTTTGAATCGCAGAAATACTACAGGTTGCTCGCAGTATCTGAAGAGCACTGACGCCACCGCGCTGTGCAGTAGTTATCGTAAAATTCGCGCACAATGTTATTATTAGCTGGAGATTACGTCAGCTCACCCGCCGCGTATTCTCTCGGTGACCTCGACTGATTTTATAGGCACATGGATGACGTAAAAGGGAGTGAGCTTTTATTGATATCTAAAAACATTCAAAAATATAATATTGTAGTTTTATCTACTTATGCATAATAATAAAACAGAAACGGAAAAAAAGTCTGTACTTACATGAAATATGTTTAAGAAATAATTACTGCTACCTATGTGATGACGTGTACAGGATATTAGACCCCAAAACGTTAGAATCAGACGTGTGTTGAAATTTTGTGTCTGTTTACTTTTCACGCAAAAACGACTGAACTGATTTTTACCAAATTTTGTGTAGTGGTAGCTTATAACCAGGGTCAACATTTATTATTATGCTCAAGCGAACTAGGAATGGGAACCGCGTGGGTTGTGTGTATAAATAAACAAAATATATTACAAAAACAAAGTATTTTATTTGAAAAGTGACATATGTTACGATATTTATTTTTATATAATAAGTAGGGCAGGCGTACCGGTTTTGGCCACTTTTTGCCCTAAAAGTTTTCTACACAACTTTTAGCCATTTCTGATAAAGGCAATTAAAATAAGGTATTTTAAGGTAATAATAACAACCGTTAGAATTCCTTATGTCATTAGATTTTTTTTCAATAAATTCCATTTTCTGTTTGAAAAAATGTTTTGTATGAAAATTTTAAGAAATTTGTTTTGGATGAAATACTTTATAAAACTTTGTTTTTTACAATTAAATTGTTGTTTTGCACTTGACTGGTTTCTAGCGCATTAGAATATATTGATTTAACCTGGGTTTGGTTTTGATATTTCGCAATACTTACTAAAGTTTAACTATCAGTAAGTGGCCAAAACCGGTACATTTGGAACCTCTCACACATTTTGTATTATAATACAAAAACTATGTAATTTTTTAAAAATTGAAAAATGTACCTTTAAAGCTAGATAATCACTACATAGTATAAAACAAAGTCGCTTTCTCTGTCCCTATGTCCCTTTGTATGCTTAAATCTTTGAAACTACGCAACGGATTTTGATGCGTTTTTTTTAATAGATAGAGTGATTCAAGAGGAAGGTTTATATGTATATACCTTTTTATCCCGATATTCCCACGGGAACGGGAACCACGCGGGTGAAACCGCGGGCGGCCGCTAGTTATCTATAATTTAAGATATAACTAGCGGCCGCCCGCGGTTTCACCCGCGTGGTTACCATTCCCGTGGGAATATCGGGATAAAAAGTACATATAAACCTTCCTCTTGAATCACTCTATCTATTAAAAAAAACGCATCAAAATCCGTTGCGTAGTTTCAAAGATTTAAGCATACAAAGGGACATAGGGACAGAGAAAGCGACTTTGTTTTATACTATGTAGTGATTTGTGTTTTAAATACCTAAGACCATCTAGTACTTAGTGCTTAAAAGTAAAAAAATTCTTAAAGTGGCCACAAAGGGTACCTCTGCCCTACATATGCGTAACCTATGTATTACACCGAGTAAAGCCCCATGTGTCTCATTGTTAGCCGCGTCTACATCATGACCGGGTCAGATCTGCCCAATGTCTTTTACAGATTTTACCGCCAAATTCAATTTAATGTGACGTCACATAATCAGGACGTTTCTTACTATCTAATCTAATTTGACAAATGAGATCTCATTTGTCAAATTACGATAAATTGTTGAGAATTTATTATGCACATTGCACACATATTTACTACCGGTCAAAATCATAACCCTCCTTTTTGCTTCGTCGTAGTCGGGTGAAAATGAATAGGCAGCGCTATAAATGCCCCAGTCGCGTGCCGAGCTATCAGGGGGCCGATTCTCAGGCAATCGAGAAAAGTTCACATTTATAAGCTCGAAATTCAAATATAACACAGTTTTTGTATTGTCAGAAATTCACAATCGAAAAAGTTCGAGCGAAAACCAGTCGAACGCTACGAGTGGTACAAACCAATAGATGTTCGTATACGAACTTAGCTTGTTGACATGTGGGACAGCTTAGTTTGTTTGAAACGTTCTCAGAGGTTCTATCTTTTCAATAGAAACCACAAACAAAATATTCGACATACGAATTACCACACTGAAAAAGTTCGAATGCCTGAGAATCGGGCCCCAGGCACGGGCTCTTATCGCAGTTTGATACCATGACCTTTTGACTCGGGGATTTCCGGTGAATTCGGTTCGAAGCAAAACTAACAAAACAGGAAAATGATTCATTTAATGAAGATAATCCCACCAAAACATCATGTAAAAAAGCTGACCAACTACATCTATATCTATACAAATAAATAAAATTGGAGTGTCTGTTTGTAATATTAAAATAACCGCTTTTTACTACATGCATATGATTATATATATATTATACGGTAGGTACATATACCAAAATATATTTTTTTAACAATTTTTGTCTGTCTGTCTGTCTGTCTGTCGGTCTGTCTGTCTGTTTGTTCCGGCTAATCTCTCAAACGGCTGGACCGATTTTCACGGGACTTTCACTGGCAGTTACCTAGCTGATGTAATAGTAGAGAGGCCAAGTTGAAAAAACATGATTTCCGTAGGACTGAAATTTTTATACCGATAAGTGGTGTCGTTGGATTCAGCTTAGTCTACTGATTGTCAAAATGCATGTTGTCGCTTTTTGAAATGGTGGAATAACTACTTATGAATGAAATGGTGAGTCCTAGGTTTAGATTTTGCTGATTATTGCGATATCTAATTATTGAGTATAAGCAAACTAGGTGTCAAATGAGAGATAGTTAAATTTCTAACAAAACATGTAAAGTAATTTTTGATGTAAGTATTGTATTTAAAAAAATATAATCCACTTTTCGGTCATTCTCAGCATTAGGTGTTCTTTGCATAATTACCGTACCCTTTTTTATTTCTCGCAAATTTCTCTTAAACACATTAAAATATGAAACACATTAAAGATACGAATTCAGTATTTAAAGAGGCTTTAGATTATTAAAAGCGGTTTTCAAGTTATTGAGATTTAAAAAAATGGTGAGTACGGTAATTAGATAAGTCTAATACTTAATGTAACGGTAGTTAGAAAAGATCAATAAATCTATGTAAAATTAAGAAATTAAATAATATTATGCATCTAATGACACAACACATATAGGAAAAATGTGATAGTAAAAGTAAGTAAGGCGGGATTCGAACCCGCGCCTCCGGAATTTTTCACAGAATTGCATTGTGAATGCATAAATATAATTTAAAATCTCGATAGAATACTTGTTTTTACAAATTATATTAATAATTATTGTTCATTTATATGGAACTAGCCTTCCGCCCGCGGCTTCGCCCGCGTGTACTACACGACGTTATCCCGCGGGAAAGTGATATTTTTCAGAAATAAAAGGTAGCCTATGTCCTTTCTCAGGCTCTAGACTATCTCTGTACCAAAATTCATTCAAATCGGTTCAGTAGTTAAGGTGTGATTGTGTAACACACAGACAGACAGAGACGCATTTATAATATAAGTTAGAATAGAATTAGAAATGAGCAATTCTCATAAAAAAATAACATTTTTGTTTGTAATTTTTTTAAATCGATTTCAAACAAAAATTTAAATTAAAAAACAGTCCCAAAAAGTAACAAAATTGTTTGGTACTTAATTGCCCTACTTTGCTAATAATAATAAGGTAATAATTGGGTAATAAAAAGAAACATGGGTTTCTACCAAGTTTTTCAGACAAATTCGTTTTATTTTAAATTTATTTTTTATTTTATAAAATATTTTTATTTATTTTATTTTATTTTATTTAATAGGTTTTCCAACAATGAGTGCAATTACAAACATCAACAAAATTACACAAATTAGGACTGATTGCCCCATTATTTACAGGAAAACACCACATGCACAAAGATAAAACTTACAATAAATTACTTAAGATAAAGATAGATAAAGATAAAAATATTCTTTATTCACTTAGACATAATAAATATGTACTTATGAATCGTCAATATTTTCCTACCACCCATTCAAGACTTTTTTAACTGACAAGAAGAATGGGCGCAAGAAACTTGCCAGCGTTTCTTAGTTAGGTAACGACATTTACAAAAAAAAAACATATCGTTACTAATACAACAATTGCTTAGTATAAAAATACATCATATTAAACAGTGATTATGTTATGTGTTACATCATGACCATGCATTGCGGTCATTCAAATAATCGTCTACTTTATAGTATCCTTTGCTCATCAGCGACTCTTTAATGTAACATTTAAATTTATGCAATGGTAGTTCAATTATATGCTGTGGAACTTTATTAAAAAAGGCTATGCTTTTCCCCAGAAATGAGGCTCTGGATTTTGCTAGCCTAAACTTGGGAACGACAAGTTTATCTTTATTTCTTGTGTTAAAGCGATGAATATCGCTCTGCTTTACAAATGTATTATAATACTTTTTCACATAAATTATATTTTCATAGATGTAATGTCCTGCAACAGTTAAAATGTTTATTTCTTTAAATAGATCTCTTAAAGAATCTCTCGATCGGAGGTTGTACATGGCGCGAATAGCCCTTTTTTGGAGCACGAATATACTTTGGATGTTAGCGGCTGAGCCCCACAACAAAAGGCCGTAGGACATAACACTATGAAAATAACTAAAATAGACTATTCTAGCCGTTTCAATATCGGTTAAGAGCCTTATTTTCTTAACTGCGAATGCAGCCGAACTGAGTCTACTCGCCAAGGCTTCGATATGAGGATCCCATTGTAGTCGCGAGTCTAATATAATACCTAGAAATTTTGTATTGTTAATGAATTCGACCGTATCGCCGTCTAGTCTAATATGAAAATCAACTTGTCTTACATTAGGTAACGAAAATTTTAAACACTTAGTTTTCTTTGAGTTTAATGATAAATTATTACTATTAAACCAATGTGACACTTTTGAAAGAGCACTATTTACTTCGTCAGAACAGTCATCACCTCTATCTACTTTAAAGACTAGAGATGTATCATCGGCAAATAGCACCGTCTCACATAAATTCTTCGCGTAGTAAGGAAGGTCATTTATGTATATTAAAAACAACAGCGGGCCCAATATTGATCCTTGGGGTACGCCCATAGTAATGGGAGCTCCGGTAGACTCAGTTTTATTAATAACTACCTTCTGAGTTCTTTCATACAGATATGAATGCATAAGGCTTACTGACATTTCAGAAACACCATAATGTTTTAACTTCCTTAATAGTGTTTGGTGATCAACACAATCGAATGCCTTGGAAAGGTCTAATAAACGTGATAATAATAACGTTGTATCAAACAAAATATATTAAAACAATAAACATTAAAAAGTAACAATAACCTATTCGAAGCGAAGTTAACGTTTTAGTTAGTACAAATTATTTTCTTAATTCTGGCTACAGATGTGTGCACCAGATCAAGTTCGACTTCCCGAGAACAACTTGCATACAATAAATACATACGTGACAACACACAGTGCTGTCTCAGATTTGTGTAACATTTAGGATAGTAAAACAACCTTATATTAGAAGTTCTCTGAGGTCGGCTAGGAGCATTGAAATTGACTTTACTTAAGAGAACAGGGAAGTCAAGGGCACCCGTGACTAATTTCTTAAGAAAGACTAGGTCTAACATTCTTCTACGCGTCTCAAGTGAAGCTGTCTGAAAATAGTCTAGACGTAATATATAAGATGGCAGCTGGCGAGCCATACCACAACTGTAAGCGAGATGATACAAGAATTTCTTCTGGATGGCTTCAATTCTATTGATATGTACTTGGTAGACTGGGGACCAAACAACACTGCAGTATTCCAAATGGCTTCGCACTAGGGAGTTATACATGATAATTTTCACAAAAGGTTTTTTAAACATTTTACTTTCTCTAATGATAAATCCTAGCATCTGATATTATAAAATAAAATAAAATAAAAATAAAAAAATATTTACAGACTACTGACAAAGATAGTCTTCTTTTTTCAAGGTGGTTTATACAAAAGAATTTTGTGAAAAGACTATTTTAGTGTATTTTTTTGAGCGCAGCGAGTATTCCGAATAACTAAAACGACTTGGTGGTGGTGGTGACAAAGTTTCAATAGGATCTTTTAAGGCATCTACACACCAAACCCGCCGGCCCGCCGGCTTTACCCGACGGTTATTTTACGGCCCGGATATCAAGTGAATCTAAATCTACGACCACTTGTCCCTAAATTTTCCTTTTCCTATTGTCTTGTATTGTAATCTCTGAAATTTTCCCTATTTCATTTTTGAGTCTTCTTCCTTCTGCCTAGAAGTTCTTATCTCTTTTTTATTTATCCTACAAATTAAATTCAATAATCAGTAGAAAACATCGATCTCTAGCAAGGTTTGAATTAAAGGAACGAATTAATTTTATATAAACAAATACCTGCCTAAATAAGCATAAATCAAATAATTATATAATATTTCACGATATTATAATATTACTATGTGGAAATCGTTACTAACATTGTATCGAACGTTTGTTTTTCTATTTGTTTAACGTTACAGCTAAACCACTGAACCGATTTTAATAAAATTTGGTATATAGATAACTTGAAACTCTAGAGAAGGACAATGTTACTTTCTATTCTTGGAAAACCTCAGGATGTTTTTTCATGCGGACTGAATCGCGGGCATAACTAGTGGGCAATAATTTCATACAACGGTAATTAGAAACATATGGTAATTAGTATACGGTAAATAGAAAAACACAGATTTTCTTAGATATTTCTAAAACCTACAGAGTATGCAAATACTAGTTTACTACAATGTATGGATGTCAAAGTAATGTCTCTATTTAAAAAGCAACTGGGAACTAAGCTTAAACAATCTAGTATAAAAATAAGTAAACGGCAATTAGGAAAGTTTTAAATCAAGGATACGGTAATTATACACTTACGTGCTTCATTGGGGATAAACCTACGTAACAGACGTGCACCTGCTGATGGGCCGCGACACGAACTGAGGGGCTCGCGGCACGTACAGTAGCGATGTGCCAAATATTGTTATTCAGGGATGTGTGTCCAGGAATAGAAAACGTCACGGTAATTATAACTTTAGATCGGACATTCGGTTATTAATTGATAATTATTTACAGAATTATTCTATTGAATGGATATTTTGTTATGTGATACACATTACCCTTTACTGTTTAAAATGTTGAATGATGCAAATGAATTCCGTCCGTTATGAAAATTAATGGCAAGTTTTTACATTAAGTTGGTGTGCGGACGCGTCACGGTGATTAGAGAACAGAGGTTTATGAAATTAATTTAGCAATACAACTATTTAACAGAGGCCTATGTTTTTGTTTACAGTTAAATACGGACGCTTACTAATATATAAAAAAATTAAAGCTCTTGAATTTTTACAATATTACGGATATATTAGCCCGGACACGTAAAAACTGTCTATTCGGAGAATGGCCGTTTTGAGTTTTTTTGTATTTTATTTTTCTGAACAATACGTTTGGTGCACTAATTTACACAACTTGTATATAAATTAGATTACCCACTGGGCAATAAATAATTAGCTACATTTTTGAAGAGTATCCCACACTTTAAATTTTCCAAATCCCAGTAAAAACAACAGAATTATGACAAAAACAACATCATCACGCACATTCGTGGTCATATAACTAGATGGTACTAGGTCTTGGCGAAATGTCGTCGGGAAGCTGCAATTTGTGATGAAAGTAAGCCGCTTTGCACAGTGATACAAGGGACCAAAATAAGCAATTTCACCCGCAGCAGCGAAAGTTTCATCCCGTTGAAACAGATATGGCGCCACTTCTCTAAAAAATCATTAAAAAAATTCTACAAGCCAAACTGCCGCAACGATTTTGATAAATTAGGTGTCAAGGGAAAGATAATAACTTAATTTATCATATAAAAAATACTGTAAAATCATACAATAATAAAGGGCCCAAATATTAGCTTTGTTTGAAAAAAAAATCGGGTTGTTAACGAGAATATACTTATTATAAAAAAAAATTTCTTGCGTTAACTTTTTAAGTTTATAAAGTTCTAATTCTATGATGGGATATCTCGTCTCGGCGGGTTTCAGGTTTCTACTCGCATACGCGACTACTTGACCGTTCATGTTAGATAAAACAGATCCTAAACCTGTCTTACAAGCATCTGTTTGTAGCCGAAAGATGTTACTTTCTGAAAAATCTGGATAAGATAAAATAGGGGGTTGAATTAATGCTGATTTTAATTTTTCAAATGCCGTTTGACACTCTGATGACCATAGAAACTGTACATTCTTTTTTCTTAATTGATTTAAAGGATAAACAATGTTTGCAAAGTTCGGTATGAATCGTCTGTAGTAATTTGCAAACGCGACAAAACGATTGACATCGTCGCAGTTCATCGGCACTGGATAGTTTTGCATGGTTGCAATTTTACTTTCATCTGGTAAAATTCCATCAGAAGTTATTTTGTGTCCTAGATATATTATTTCGTTTCGCAAAAATTCACACTTCATAGGATTTAATTTTAAGTTAACTTTTCTAAATCTCTCTAGTATACTAATTAAGTTTTTATTGTGGTTTTCTATAGATTTCCCGAAAATTACGCAATCATCTAAATAAATAAAAGCCTTTTTATAATTTAAGCCTGACATTGCAATAGTCATAAGACGTGAAAATACACTCGCAGATGTCCGGAGACCCATGGGACAGCGTTTCATCTGAAAAATTTTATCACCAGCAGTGAAAGCTGTGTACTTTCGTGAATCTTCGCTTAAAGATAACTGATAATAGCTTTGCGAAAGGTCTAATTTTGAAAAATAAATGTTATTTGCAAGCGAATCTAAGATATCAGTTATATTAGGCAAAGGGAATTTGTCGTCCTCAATACGATTATTTAACTGCCTGTAATCTATAACTAATCGCCATTGTTTCTCGTTTGACCTATCTGTTTTTTTCGGTACAAGCAAGACGGGACTAGACCACTCTGACGTAGCCTCTTCTATAATATCATTTTCGAGCATAATATCTATCTGTTTCTGAACTTCCTTCCTTAGTGCGAACGGTAATCTATGTGGCTTGACATAAACTGGCGAGACATTAGGTTTTAAAGTTATATTATGGGTCATTAGGTTTGTACAAGAGAGTTTGTCGCCTGGCAGATGAAAAACATCTGCGTACTTAGCGCAAATACTCTCAATACTTCGTTTTTCTTCTAAATTCAGTTCAGGTAAATTTAATAATCCTAATAATGTTTTTACACGATCGACAGAAACCTCCTCCTTTTCAAAATTACAGACTTCAAAATCATTCAATGAAAAAGTCTCTAAATCGGTAAGATCTAGATCAACTTCTTTCTCAGTGGTGTTTAATATCCTTACTGGCATGCGACCATTACAAGGTTTCGCTATTATACTTCCTATAAAAACTCCTTTCTGTATCTCTTTAGATAAACAAACACAATCGTCGCCTAACGATGTAGGTATATATTTTATTACCTCACATCGTGGCGGTATCAAATGTCTATAGTGACTCAATATAGGTATAGACACATAATTACTATCTTTAGTTAAAAGCAAAGTATTTTCTTTATAGTTAATTATAGCTTGATAGCGTTTCAAAAAATTATCACCTAAAATACCATTTGCAGAACAAGACATATTTTTAAACACATACATTTTTTCTCTAAAAACTAACCCATTATAAGACAAATCTAAGTAAATATATCCTTCAGATACTAGTTTACCGCTAACACCTTTTATAACTAACTTCTCAAATGTAATTAAATTCAATAACTTCGGATAATCGCATAACCATTCGTATTTTAAAACACAAAGGCTTGCTCCGCTATCGACTAAAAGATCGATATTGCTATTACTTACGTTAAAAGTTACGGTACTACTATTATTGTAGTTTAAAACATAATTTTCAGTAGGAACGAAAAAAATCTAAATTATTATCGTTCTGGGGCTCAGAACGCGCTTGTGACTCACTATTGGTCGATTGCTCGTGGCTAGCGTACTGCACACGTTGAAAAGGCACAGCTGAGCGCGGCGGGCGCGGGCTCGGCCGACCGCGGTCACGTGAACGTGATTGTGTTCCTTGCGCGGCGCGGGAGTCTCGCGACATGTACTTACCTTGTTGTGGTCTCGTGTTTCCGGCAGCGTACCTATTGTTTGCGCTAAATCTATTATAGTAACTATATTTATTAGAATAATTACTTGGCTGACGCGGATAATTAGTAGGTGTGCGTGAGAAATTACGAGTATGAAACTTTTTAATGTTCATAACTTCCTCGTGTCTGGTAGACATTGACTGCTCGTCTAGGGCAGTTCTTATAGCCTCTGGTAAAGAATCAAAGTGACGTGATGCTATGATAGTACTAAGCTTTTGATTCACTAATCCATCTGAAAAGCGCTTGATTGCAACCTTTTCATTAATGGGACGCAATACTTCAAACTTAGTAGCGTCGTCATCCGCTTGTGCTATGGTTAAATTCACAAAAAGTTGTTCTAGTTCCGAGCCGAATGACTCGATCGACCTATGACCTTGACGACAGTTTTGTAATTTGTGTTGGATAGCAACAGCAGATTTTTTCTGAATCAAATGCGTATTCATATCTCTAATTAAATCTTTAATAGTTGGATAACTACTTTTTAAACGTAATTTTGCGCTAGGAGAGAGCCTAGTTTTAATCACAAAATCAATAAGTAACCCATGAGTAGCATCGCTGATCATTGAACTATATAATTGTATACCATCAATTAGAGATTTAGTGACGTGTTCTTGACCTGTCATCGTTGGTAAAAGTGCAATGGCTGTCTTCAAGTCAAATTTATCTTTTTCTGCCATTTTTGAAATACTACTAACACTTAAAGTCTCTAAAGAAATAATTTTGTCATAAATGATCTGAATGTCATTTGCTATTTTATTAATTAAAGTTATATCTTTAGTTGATACCTCCGATTTTTCAACTAAATTATGTACTTGAGCTAAAATATACTCTAATTTCGCGTATTCAAGTTTCGCTTCATTAAATTTCGTAAAACCTAACTCTTTTTGACGTCTATCTGGTCCTAGTTTTACTAAATTATCTTTAATATACAATAGTTTCTTATGCAATTCATTTAAATCGGAAATAATAAATGACATTATCTAATAAGAAAAAAAAATGTAATCCTACATATTATTTAAAACGTTTAGGTATAAAATAACTTACGACTTACGGTGGCATTATAGCGCGCGAATAAAATAATTACGTCTCTGCACGATGAGTAGGTATGTGGTGACCGGCGTGGCGTGTGGGGGCTGGGGCTGCGGGCTGGGGGTTTTCTCATGCTCCTTGAGTGTGTAGGATCTTCAGACTTCTAAGATGGGTTCCTGGACCGCTTGAAACAGCTAACTGAAGATCGGGCTGGGATTTCCCTTGCCCCTCGTACAATGGGCCGGGTTTCTACCCTGGACACCTCCTGGTCTACGTTGATGGTTGAGTCGACGTCGTTGCCAGTTCCACGGAAGATATTGTGTTTCTTAGAACTGCGCTGTTGAATTCTCTACGGAGTCGGTTGACAATTCGGTCCCAAATTTTCCGGATGCAGGCGTAAATGATGAGTATAACGATGAGAAGCAGTATGACGGATAGTAAAATTTCTGTTGTAGTGAGCTGGCTTGAAGTTTTCTGCGTTGCTTGGGCGTCGCCGCTGGCGGTTTGTGCGATGATAACTTCTTCTTTACTTTGTGGTGCTCCCATATTATTGTTTTGTCTTCCCAAGTAATGCGATGAACAGAAGTGTAGAGCCAAATAGCACCGCAACGAAGACTGCTGCTAGTATGGTGTTGAAAATTTTGCTTTGCTGCTCCATGTAGTAATGATTTTCCCGCAAAAATTTATAAGTTCGGTTGGCAAAGGGTCGCCATGAAGAGGTATGACGCTTTACCGAGGCTAAGGTAATAAAAGAGATGTGACTTGTTCGGTGTCAAGATGTATATTGAGATAATAATATTGAGTACAATTAAAGATACATTATCTTAGTAAGCGATCTTATTCTAGATTGCTGAGAATGCTACGCGTGTGTTCCAATTTTCTGTAAATGCGCGATAATGCAAACATCTTGTTTGTGTAATATGTTGCAATCATACTTCACAAGTAATATTGTTGACAATAAAATACAGTATTTGATAAAAAAGCTGCTTGGCGATATCTGTAATAATTACGGAGTTAAAAAAATATTAATGAGGTAGTAATTTCTCGGGCGCACCGATTTCAATGATCCAGTTATCAAAATACTCTTTGTCATTACAAGAAATACCCATTAAAAAAGTAAATTTAAATGTCAGGAGTGTTACTTTAGAAATAATGCAAGTACATTTAATGAAATAATTAAATTTAATTAAAATCTTCAAAATCGACGAGGGACGACCTACTGTTTGAACTGAAAAGAAAAACAGAATCTTATTATTTAGTGCAAAATGTAATAGTTTATAAATAAGTATCTGCTCAAATGAAAAAAGGTAATAATCGAGAAAGCTTAACTCTGACCAAATCGGCGTAGCAGTGAACCATTTAGGAGTCCATCCCCCTTGTGAATTTTTGTGTCATCCCCAAGAAGATGGACATGGAATTGGGGCTCCTAAATTCAAAACATTACCCCATATTTATGGCCTGATTGGTAAGCTGCACGTAAGGCATGTTTGTTGTGTGTGGTTAATGTCGGGGAAGGCTTGTCATCAGCCTATTTTGCCGGCAAACATGTCTTAGCGTACAGCATTGAGACTCGTGTGTTCTGTTTGAGCATCATATAATACGCAAGTAAATCTGGAAAGAAAATAACTATTATTTGTATACATAATATTTATATTCATATTATTTACATTCTTCTTTTAAGCATTATAATAAAATGAGCACACACCGTTCCAATTGAGTCATTGCCTCTTCGGATAGGATATCTAGTGGATGAGACGGGTTTCATACTGAATCTCAACAGTCATAATATCAACAATTAAAACATCAACACCGTAAGACCAACGATTCAAAATCTCAACACTTCAGAATCTCAACAGCTTAGTAAGTCAACAGTTCACAAGACCAAAGTTTAAAATCTCAACATGGTGATACTGACATACATATTTTACTGTAAGTAAACATTATTTGACGAGGGGTGCTTACCTTTTATTTTTAACCGACTTAAAAAAAAGGAGGAGGTTCTCAAGTCGACGAAACTTTTTAAATTATTTTTTTATATATGTTTTACCATAACTTTACCAGTTAATAGCCGATTTTCATAATTCTTTTTTTATCTGAAATAAAATTGTTTATGTATGGTCCCATGAAAAATTTACAGTAGTCAGTTCAGTATTTTTTTCACAATTCTGAAAAACACTTAGTTGTCGACTGGTAGTTCTTTCTTTACACGTCAATATATTCGCGAGGTATTGACCAATTTCAATGATTATTTTTTTAATCGAAAGAATAAACTCCTGAGGTGGTTACGTTGTTACCAAGGTAGAATTCGATACTAAATTCATGGAAAATCGAGGAAAACCCACAACCCGATCAGTAAGTTGATTAAATTAATAGTTAATAAATACGTGGACATACATAGTAAAAACATATAACTAAGTATTCATATACTTACAAAATTTAGTTTTATTTTAGTCAATTAAAAACCTATTTTTTAAACTTAAAATTAGGAAGGGTGCCGATTGATGTGTTTTTTTTCAATCCAATTTTAAAAGAGAAATCAATACTTAACTAACTTAGATAAAATAAAAGAAACATCTAATTCGATGTAAACTGAAAAGCGTTTATTGGATAATATTCCTATGTCATAAAGAATTATTACTATTGTTATTATGACTTAAAAGTCATAGATAAAAAGTATATTATCAAGCAAAAGTTATTAACGAAATGTTTTAAGCTAAGTAAGCACTCGGGGCAGTGGCCAAAACTAAAGTTCTTACCCTATTGATGTAAAATTTATATTTCGCATTTCCACTCGACGCTAGATGTCGCTACAGTAAGTATAGTGCCACAAATATATCTGAACCGGTGACAGTGGTCCTGGAGGAGCCACTAGCAATACAAAATTAACTGTCAAAATGGACTGTCGGCAGGCAACAGTATATTTAGTACCAAAAAATAACCACTGTGTGAAATAAGTTTGTCGCAATGTAGACAAAATGTCACCAATGTAGTTTTGAAAAATTTGCTCAAACGCTAAGTGGCCAGTACGTAGTTACCTACACCTACAGTGCCACAAGCTTTTCTGTTCCGGTGACAGTCGTGACAGAGGAGCCACTTGCAATACGAAATTAGCTGTCAAAATGGACTGTCGTATGAAAACTGTTTTAGATCCTAAGATAATCACCAGAACAGAAAAGATTGGCGCACTATACCTACCATTTTTTATGTCATTTAACCGGCTCTGGCTACTTAGGCCTTCAGCCGTAGGTCATCCAATAAAATAAAGGAATATTAAAAATAGTTTTCTATCTAACTTATTTATTCATTTATTTACTAGGAAAGCTTACATAAGTGATGAGTGATGATTGATTAAAATTAAATAATTAAATGGTATATCATTACATTTTATACCTGTTACTTAAAGAAGAAATGTCTCCATCTCAAAATACTAGCCTTCCGCCCGCGACTTCGCCCGCTCGGACTAAACGACGACGTTATCCCACGGGAATGTGATATTTTTCAGGGATAAAAAGCCGTCAATCACCTTCGTACACAGTCAATCTGCATCGCGATCATTGATCATTGATCATTGATCCAGATTGACTGTCTAATGGCTGCCTAAGTATGTCACTTTTCAGCTGCCAAACTATTCCCATATTCATATATATTCCCAAAAGTCACGTCGATCCGTTGCACCAATTTTGACGTGAAAGACGGACAAACAAACAAACCCACTTTCACATTTATAATATTAGTATGGATACACACAATCTCTTTTACATTTTATAGTAAAAATATGATTGGCCTGATATTATGCATTACTAAGTAAGAACTTCTGTTTGAATCGTGAAAGCGCGCATATGCGCAAAACGATAATACGCGCGCGGCAAGAGTGCGCTTCACCACTGGAGCTCCATAGTAGTGGTCGGAGTGGACGTGCCTCGTGCGATCCAAGAGCACCAAGAGAACAAATTAGATTCACGATCCATGATCCCCAATCTTAGATCGTGGTTGGCCAATCCAAGATGGATCGTTTGGTGTGGTTCAGTCTTATGAACCTCGCGTAGAATAGATCTATTGCCCGCTAGCAAGCAACGTCGAAGAACGAAAAACGGCTGTTCAAAATAATCGTTATCATTATACACTGTTATGTGTGATACATGCATTTTTGCGTATAAAAACCATATGAAAATATAGATAAGTTATCACAACTTACTGTAAATCGAGATTTGACAGCCTAAACCGACCTAGATAGCGGTTTAAATTTAAATCGGGATCGGTAACAACAAGTAGCTAAATGGGATTTAAAAGAAAATCGAGATCCAAGTGGCCCTTTTGAGTTATGAAGAAGAGAAGAGAAGTTTGTTTTTTTTTGTCGCCTCTAAGGGATTGCAGACTTCAGTATTTAATTTGACATACATTTTAGCTTGATACCTCCCACGCATACTTGAGAAAAAGTTTGTTGACAGACGGACAGATCTTTGAATGAGGGCTCAACTATGTTCATGCAGCATATGATAACAACATACCATGTTCATACCCTAGCCTGCATATTCGATATTCTTTAGACCCTTTTAGTAGAGAATAGGACTTCAAGAAGAGCGTTATGAAATCTGAGCAACAAACACACATAAACTAAACTAACACAAAAGTCACTACACCGCGCGTACGAAGTCGCGGGCAACAGCTAGTAGTTAATAAATAAATAAATAAATATTTTCTTACAATCACACCAATTATCTAAGTTACTCTATTGTATTGGGTTAATCCTGTAATCTATATATATAAAATTCAAAGTCCTGACTGACTGACTGAGATATCAACGCACAGCCCAAACCGCTGAGCCTAGAGACTTCAAAATTTGCACATAGATACGTTATACAGTGTAGGCATCCACTAAGAAAGGATTTTTGGAAATTCCACCCCTAAGGGGGTGAAATAGAGGATTAATGTTTGTATGAAAGTCCGTCAGTTTTGAAGTAAGGATCTTCAAACATTGTATTAAGGCTGGCAATTGAAAATTAATATTTACCTGTGTCAGCGTTTTTGACAATTCCATCCCCGAAGGGGTGAAAAGGGGGATGAAATGTTGTATCTGGAAAGTCCTTCATTTAATTTATTATTTTGGTTTATCGTCGGAAAGTAAAACAAATAAGCTAACACATATTTCGTATTTTTTCGAAAATCAACCCCTTAGAGGTTAATTTTTTTTTTATTTATTAAACTTTTGTACCTAAAATACATAATGTAATATACAAGGCGGACTTAATACTAAAAGTATTCTCTGCCAGTCAACCTTTGGGAAACAGAAAACAACGAAAGCGGTACACCTTTGGGAAACAGAAAACAACGAAAGCGGTACAAATTATATGAATACATATATTAACATACAAAATATACAAGCTACATATACATAAATATATACATTATATAAATAAATATATTTTATATATATATAAATACAATACTACTGAAGGAAAATTATTATTGATAAAATAATATGACAATGATGATGATAATGACAGTCAATGAATCAGATCCGATCTACGAATTTAAGCTGTCCTGTAGAAAAGCACGAGCATTCTTTGAGTTAAATGCGATAAATAAACCTAAAAATCGATATGGATGTCGTTACTGAGGTTTTATGGGATGACGATTGCAAAAATGGCATTTATTTTGGTGTTTAACAAGCTGAACATGATTCAACCCCTAAAAGGTTGAAATAGGGGTGAAGTTTTGAATGAAAAATCAGGGGGTAAAATAGACATTTCAACTTGAAATTTTGTAGGTTTACTTGTTAAAACAAATAGGCAACCCATTTCGTAGTTTTCCGAAAATCAAACCCAGGGGGTAAATAGGGTATAGCAACCTAAATCATCTTAAATACCCTAAAAGTTCTTGGTACCTAAGCTACTCAGAACTAACTTTTTGATTGTGAAACAGACACTTATTATTTACTAGCTTCCGCCCGCGACTTCGTCCGCGTGGACATTCGAGAAAATACTTAGGGGACCAATAACCCGCCTAATCACGTAAAAACGGCTGATCGGATTTTTATGAAATTCAAACATAGAATAGTTTTTATCGTGGTTATTGGTCCCCTAAGTATTTTCTCGAATGTCCACGCGGACGAAGTCGCGGGCGGAAGCTAGTTATAGATGTAAGTGTGGAAATAAATAAATAAAAGATCAATTAGATAAAGTCCCACCATTTCGTCCATGATTCAATGTATTTTTCAATTTTAGGTTTTTTGGAAATAGAGTTTTTGTTTGAAGGCGGTTAATTTTTTTTTGGAAAATATTGTTAATTTTTCCAGTTTTTGTGTGAGAAATCTAATGAGCAAGCGTCGCACAATGTGCAAAGTTTAAAACTGTAGCCTAATCTAAATTAGAACACTCATATAAGCACGACCCTCTTGTTATGCAGTTTTTTAACTTTCCACCATCAGCTAACCTAAATTACTTAAAAGAATACAACTAAAGGTCTATTCGTGCATATGGTACTTAAAAACATGCTTTAACTCCTAAGCGTTAGGGAGTTTTACCTTCCATCACCAGCTCATCAGCATGAGATGATGACTTCCAGATGCAAATATTTGAAAAACTTTAGAAAATGTATAAAACACGTAAACTACGTATAAAATTTGCGGGTTTTCCTCGATTTACCATGGATTTTACCATCAGATCCTAACTTGGTAACAACGTGACCACCTCAGTGGTCTATCCTTGCGAATAAAAAAAGAATCATTGAAATTGGTCAATACTTCGCGAATATATTGACGTGTAAAGAAATAACTACCAGTCGACAACTTAGTGTTTTTCAGAATTGTGAAAAAACTACTGAACTGACTACTGTAAATTTTTCATGGGACCATACATAAACAATTTTATTTCAGATAAAAAAAGAATTATGAAAATCGGCTATTAACTGGTAAAGTTATGGTAAAACATATATAAATAGTAGATTGTACAACAAGTGCATAAAACGTACCATTTCACCCGAGACGTACATATCCACCCGAGCCGTAGGCAAGGGTGGATAGTCAATTCGAGGGTAAAATGGGTTTTATGTACGAGTTATACACTCTGCCTTTCACTTTGAGTGTGAGGAAAATAAATAACAATATTGCAAATAAAACGTTTTTAAAAAAAATGTAACCGCCTTCAAAAAGGATCTTCAAACGAAAATTAACTAACACTAAAAAACGAAAAAAATAATAAGATTTTTTAATTCAAAGGACGTTGATATGTGACTTTTTCTAATTTATCTTGGTACTTACTGAACTGTTTGAAGTCGGTGCCGTCTAATAGGTATTGAGGTAAACACGTCCTAAGCCTCACGCTTGAGACCGGGTTTTTTTTAAAATATGTTTGTTATTTCACTCAGTATATTTCGTTCTTATTCTTTTTGGCTTGGCACCGACTTCAAACAGTTCAGTAAGTACCAAGATAAATTAGAAAAAGTCACATATCAACGTCCTTTGAATTAAAAAATCTTATTATTTTTTTCGTTTTTTAGTGTTAGTTAATTTTCGTTTGAAGATCCTTTTTGAAGGCGGTTACATTTTTTTTAAAAACGTTTTATTTTTTAATTTTTAGTGTAAATAATCGTAGCTAAAGAAACTACATGGTGATTATGATAAATTGTTGAAAATATCCTATCCGTTACGGAATTCAGCTTTCCATCTTCAGCTACTTAGATAACTTGAAGGAATACATCTGAAGGTCCATTCGTGCATATGGTATTTATAAAACATCATATAACTCCTAACTGTTGAGGAGTTTCACCTCTCATCATCAGCTCACCCTAATAACCTGAAATAATATAACTATTGGTCCATACGTACGATTAATACTTAATGAAATATTCTCCAGCTCCTAACCGTTTAGGAGTTGTAGCTTCTATCACCAGCTCATCACTATGAGATGATGACTACCAGATGCAAATACTTGACTAACTTCAAATATAAATGTAACGCATAATAGGCTTGCCTATATTTGAGAATTTCTCTCAATTTTCTTGGGATTTTATCTTCTGGTCCTGACTTGGTGAAAATAAGATCAGGTCAGAAGTACCATCTTTCGAAAAAAAAATAATCTTGAAAATGATCCCCAATTTGATGAAAATATGAAATCGTCCATGTAACCAAATAAAGTCTCAATACACATTATTCAGGATAACTCCTGAACTTCTCGTCAGTTCTTGATGAAATTTGAATGGGACCACACGAGAACCGTCACCTTTTAAATAAAAAAATAATTATTCAAATCGGTTCATTAACTAAAAAGTTCTGAGGTAACACACATAAAAAATAAAAAAAAAATAAAAAAAAAATATACAGTCGAATTGATAACCTCCTCCTTTTTTTGAAGTCGGTTAAAAAGAAAACATAAAGACTTCTCCATATTGGCGGGAAGACTCTCTTTTTCTTTTTTTTATACATGGCAGTGGCAGCACAGTGAAGCATAGATCGTAGACCATAATATTCTTGAAATACTTATTTCTTCGAAAACTCATTACTTTGCCTAGTTTTATTAATTTTTAATTAAACATGGATTATGTAAAATTGAAGAAACAGAATGAAATAACAAGTTAATTTAACGAAATTTATTTGGGTGTGTGACTGTTTACCTGACGACCTTTGTCTTAGAGTCTGAGACTTAGACGAAGATTTTACTTTATGCACTAGAGCATAAAAAGCGATTTTATGCAGCCTTTACCCAACTTAAACACGACTTTTACGAGCATGAGAAGTGAAAAAATAATTTAAAAAGTTTCGTCGACTTGAGAACCTCCTTTTTTTAAGTCGGTTAAAAATAAAAGGTAAGCACCCCTCGTCAAATAATGTTTACTTACAGTAAAATATGTATGTCAGTATCATCATGTTGAGATTTTAAACTTTGGTCTTGTGAACTGTTGACTTACTAAGCTGTTGAGATTCTGAAGTGTTGAGATTTTGAATCGTTGGTCTTACGGTGTTGATGTTTTAATTGTTGATATTATGACTGTTGAGATTCAGTATGAAACCCATCTAAGCCCGTAGTTAATTTCTTAAGAAACTGTGTCTACGTGAACTTGATAAATATATAGGTACTTAAATACTTTTTGTTTGTAAATACATACTTAATATACATAGAAAACACCCAGATCAAGACAAATAGACATGTTCATGCACACAAATATTTGTCTTGTTCGGGAATCGAACCCAAGACCTCTGGCACAGAAGGCAGGTAGTTGACCCCTGCGCCAAATCGGTCGTCAAAATGGATGGATGGTATGGATTACAGTGCCACAAACTTGCCGGTGGCCAAAATGTGAAACTAGCGTGTTTTTTTTAATGTCATTTTGCTGTCAAGTTGATGTCCAACCATAGCGCTGCTAGCGGCTGAAGTTCTTAGAAGTCTGGGCCGGTTAAATTGATACAAAAAAAAAGAAAACCGTAAGTACGTAGCGCCCAGTGCTGCCAATGAGTCACACCAACACATCAAAATGTGACTATAAAAATTACTGCATTTAATGCGCGTACTCGTGCAAGTACTAATAGTTTTTGTTTCATCGAAATCTGGCCAGGATTTCCAAAGATACAGCGTTGTAAAGTTTCACCAGCTTTTGAAAATTTGCTTTCCTTGCGCGCTATTGCGATGACGTCATGTCGCACTGACATCTCCGTTTGCGGCTGTTGCGGGTGATTTCCGTCTAACTGTACCTACATAGAGTTCGTCTGTGCGTGTGCGCAATCTTCGCGCAACTCGTGCGTTTTTGACGCTAGTTACAGTACATTTTCTTCGTACTAAGGTTATGGTAAATGATTAGTATTCAATTTCGACCGCGCGCAGGCGCACTCTAAAACTGTCACCTACTGTCGATAGCGAAAGACATTTATCCCACAAACTTATCTGACCCAGTGGTGGAGGCGCCACTAGCAGTATAAGATTATCGAAATGGCTGTCAGTTTTCAGGGTACATATTTAACTACCAAGTCAGTTAAGGTTGTAAGTACATTTTGTTTTGACGGTTGCTATATGTGTTGACAGAATCCCGCCCGCCATTACGAAAGTTGATCTAATTTATTATTCACGAAAATAAAACATTATTTGAAGGTGTTTTTTCACATGGGCTCATTACAAAATTTCTTAAACATTTCATTGATCGACTATAAGAAAAATAAATAAATTTATTACGAAACCGTGAGAGCGCAACTAACTAGCTATATAGCCAAAGGATTCTATGTAGGTATACGGAAGTGCGACGTGACGTCACACGTTAATGCCATTGGTTCACCTAAATTTTCCTCGGAGGCCGTACTTTAACGTTTAATATCTCAGTCATTTTTGAAGATAGGAAAAAAATAAAAACAGATTCTTTTTACTGCATTGAATGCGCGTACTCGTGCAAGTAATAACAGTGTTTGTTTCATCGAAATCTGTCAAGGATTTCCAAAGTTACAGCACTGTAAAGTTTCACCAGCTTTTGTAAATTTGCTTTCCTTGCGCGCTATAGCGATGACGTCATATCGCAGTGACATCTCCGATTGCGGCTGCTGCGGGTGATTTCCGTCCAACTGTACCTACATAGAGTCCGTCCGTGCGCAATCTTCGCGCAACTGGTGTGTTTTTGGCGCTAGTTACAGTACATTTTCTTCGTTCTAAGGTTATGGTAAATGATTAGTATTTGATATCGACCGCGCGCAGCCGCACTCTAAAACTGTCACCTACTGTCCATTTGACGGCTTCGTGTTATTGTTGATCGAAGTTTGACGGTTGCTATTTATATTGATTGACAGAATACCGCCCGCCGCCATTACGAAAGTTGATTTGATTTATTGATCACGAAAATACAACTTATGTATTTGAAGGTGTTTTTTCACATGGGCTCAATACAAAATTGATCATTGATCGACTATAAGAAAAATAAATAATTTTATTGCGAAACCGTGAGAGCGCAACTCTAATAGCCAAAGGAGAAATACGGAAGCGCCAACTTTCAATCGCGATGTGACGTCGCACGTTAATTCCATTGGCTCACCCGAATTTTTCACGGAGGCCGTACTTTAAGGTGTATCGATGAGCTCAGTGGCGCCGCCAATGGAAATAAATCAATTGCATTTTATTAAAGGCTTGGATTAAAAGTTTCGATTATTTGGCGCAGGTGAAAGAGTGGAATGCTTTTTATAAATATACTTTTGAGAACTCAAACTTACGCAATAAGTCGCGAATCTCAATAGTGCCAAAAGTGGCCACATTTGGCAATATCGAGATCCATAACCTGGTGCTCATATTTGAGGCCATGAAAAAACAATTAAAAATTGCATTTTGCTCTTCTATTTGCGCGAAATAACCGAAACTTTTAATCCAAGCCTTTAATAAAATGCAATTGATTTATTTCCACTGGCGGCGCCACTGAGCTCATCGATACACCTTAACGTTCAATATCTCAGTCATTTTTGAAGATAGGAAAAAAATAAAAACATATTCTTTTTTCTCGAGTTACATATTTTTTAGATATGCTGATAACAAAAATCATTGGTGTGACTCATTAAGACACAAATTATAACTTAAATTAAGTATAGATAATTTATCTACCTTTAAAGGTGAATTTTTCAAATGTGTGAGAGGTTCCAAATGTACCGGTTTGGGCCACTTATTGATAGTTAAACTTTTGTAAGTATAGCGAATATCAGAACCAAATCCAGATTAAATCAATATATTCTAATGCGCTAGAAACCAATCGATTGCATAACAACAATTTAATTGTAAAAAACAAAGGTTTATAATGTATTTCATTTTTCATCCAAAACAAATTTCTTTAAATTTTCATACAAAACATTTTTTAAAACAGAAAATGGAATTTATTGAAAAAAAATCGTATGACATAAGGAATTTTAACGGTTGTTATTATTATCATAAAAATATACCTATTCAAAATTTGGAAAAAAATATATGTTATTTTACAGTCTTTGCTTCCAAGAAAGACATAATGAAACACTTTTCTAAAAAAACACAATGTGTTTTACACAATCTTTAAAAATGTTCATTGTGCGAGCGAGACAATTGCAAAGTGCGAAATAATACTATAGGTACTAGGTTTTATTTAATGAAAAACATATGAAAATAATTGTCTTTGAATAGCCGAGGGATTCCGGCCGTCATATTTTTTTTTATTATTTCATTTTTAATTGAATTTTAGGTGATTTTCGATTCGCGGGGCGCTCGCGAGTTCACAGTTCACTGCCGGCTGACGCTGGGTCCGCGCGAAGTGTATCGAGCGCGGCCGAGCAAGCGAGCGTGCGTGCCTATTTCGGTCGGGAATCCAGCGCAGCGCGCGTAGGACAAATATTATTCTGTGGCGTAGGTACATATCTGTCGTTGTTCGCTTGTTTTGATTCGATAATATTCAGTGTTTTTCGACTTTTGACCTTGGCCATAGTACCTAGCCTTGGCTTATATTGGAGAATAAATTCTTTTAATATAGTTGTTATGAAATTTGACATTTACTTAATACTTAGTATTACTTAATGAAATTAAAATAACATTACCCCTACCCCTATTAAATTACCCCTACTAAAGCTAGTTGTATAGATCTCCTCTTTATAAATTTTAAGTTGACTAGCCATAGATTGGATGTCAAGGAATTCGGTTTTCGGATCATACCTAGAGGTCTGTTATTCTCTATAAGTACTTACCAATAAATATCCAGGCTCCAAAAACCTTCTCCCGCTTACAAAGAATATATAGCGACAAAAATATAAATAGGTACCTTTAAAGAAATTATGTTATGGCTCCAATCTCACAACTTACACCTCAATCTCAGTAAAACAAAATTAATTCAATTTAAACCATATCAAAAGACCCCTTTACAAATATCTTACAAATATAGAGGCATTGAACTTGAAACAGTTAACTCAGCTACTCTTCTGGGAGTGGAGCTGGATACTCACTTGAGTTGGAAATATCACATACAAAAACTTGAAAATAAAATGTCTTCTTTTATTTATGCGCTCCAACACCTTAAACGTGTAACAGACTTTAAAACCTCCCTAACAGCATATTATGCATATGCATACTCAGTCCTATCTTATGGAATTATCTTGTGGGGAAACTCTCCAGACGTAAACAAACTATTTATCCTACAAAAGAAATGCATAAGAATACTAACAAATATAGACCAGATGGAATCGTGCAGACCTCACTTTAATAAGCATCAAATATTGACACTAGTATCCATCTTAATTCTTGAATCCTGTATATTTATAAGAAAACATCCCGAATTTTACTCACCCATAAATAGCATTAAAAGAAATAATAGATATTTAAATAAACTAAAAGTACCCTTTACCAAATTAACATTAGTTTCTTCCAGTCCCCACTTCTTGACAATCAAAATCTTTAACCATATACCTAACTACATAAAAAACATAGAAAAAATTGACCCATTTATACCATTGTTACCTAAAGTATGTAACTAAAAACATTCCTGATTAACCAATGTTTCTATGACTTAAAAGAATTTTTTGAATATAAGAATGTACCTAATAGATAAATTGTTATTATTGAAATAGATTGTTATTATATTATTAATTTTATTAATTTTCATCATATTTTATTGTTTCATTCATTATTCTTATTCTTTGGATATGCCTAATATTATGTTACCTATGTTGAATTATTGTAATCTCAAAATTATAAATGTAATTAATTTTATTATCATTATTGTAATAGTAATAAAGCCCTCTAGTCTAGTGCCATTGCTATGCCCTTGCAGGGCGTCACATGTTTACTTTTATATTTCTGTAACACCTCGTTAATATTATATTGTGACTTGCAATAAATATCATGAATTATGAATTATGAAGAAGAACTTCGCAAAGTTAATTGGCTACAAATATTAAAATCTGAAAATAATATAAACCAAAATTACAATGCTTTTAATGATACTCTACAATTTCTTTTAAATAAATGTATGCCAAAACTAAGCAAAAAACTTTATTTCAAATCGAAGAAATTAAATCTCACACCAGCTCTAAAACAGTCCTATCGAAATAAAAGGCTTTTAAAACTTCTTAAAATTCAATGTAAAAGTACCTAAAGTATGTAATTGATAGATACTACAAATCGTATTGCAAAATACTTAAAAAAGCAGTTCACATGTCAAAAAAGATTGATTATACTCATAAATATTTAAATTCTAAAAATAAAAGTAAAACTATGTGGCAAATAATAAATTCAAAAATGAATCGTTCTGCAAGGCCTTTGCAACAGAGCATTCTGTTAAAACACGATCAAATTCTATGCGAAGACCCAAATCTGATTGCGAAACACTTCAACGACTACTTACTTTACAACTATTAGTAATAGGTACACAGACTTTGTTATCCGACAATAGCCCGAGTACAACGAACACTATTCCTAACTCACTCTATTTACATTTGCTACAACCAAGCGATACTTATAAAATTATTAAAAATCTCAAAAATAAAACTAGCTTCAGTGTAGATGAAATTCCCCCGTGTTTAATCAAAAAGTGTGCTGAACTACTTACTTTCCTATAGGTATACATTTCTAATAAATCAGTCATTCGCAGAAGGCTGCTTCCCTGATAGCTTAAAATTATCGTTAGTTAAGCCAATATACAAGCAAGGGGATAAAACTGATGTCAGCAATTATCGACCTGTTACTTTACTAAGAATTTTAGCGTTTCTTGAAAAGTTTAAAGCTCTCCATGAAAATCAATATGGTTTCCGGAAAAACAAAAGCACAATAACTACTAACAATTTACAAGTTTATTCATAAAGTATTTGGAATAATAAATAATAAACGATATGGGATTGGATTACTACTCGATATGAGTAAAGGTAAAGCGTATGATCGAGTAAATTATAATATCTTACTTGATAAGCTCTATCGTATTATATTATCTGTGCTCTTACTAATGGAACCATTTTAAAAACTCTTTCGCCATTAGAAAGCTAGAGCGCGCTATATACTTGGCGCGTGTCAATATGTGGAACTAAACTTATGGCATGCGAATAAGGCTTAGTTTCAAGATTCAAAGATTCAAGATTCAAATTTGTTTATTCAATTTAGATTGTTATTTACAATACTTGTGAACGTCGTAGAAGCTACGCCATCGGTTCGCAAACCCTACAGCGGGAGGCCTTGGAGAAGAACCGGCAAGAAACTCCAAGGGTTGTTTTTTTCTCCCTGTTTTATTTCATACAGAGTCGTCAAATTGAAAAATGACATTAACATGGTATGACTAAGGTCAGTTTCCATCACAATTACACAATGGGTTATGATAAATACAGTTAAGTATAGGCGAACTAATGATCATAGCGGTGAACAATTTTCAATTACTTAAAAACTCTACTTAAAGCTTTAATATTAGTTAAAAACAAAAGACAATTCTACTATATACTGCAAGTTGCGCCATACATGTTTCAAATGTAATTCTTAATAAAATGAATGAAAACAAAAGAAAACACATTTTAAGGCAAGCAGATAAGAGCAGACCCATTCCCACTGGCAGCACCTGTTCACGAGCATGACGCATGAACCAGACATCGCTTCGCTCAACCATATTTTAGGGAACGTAACGACCCGCCTCACACGCCACCACCGTAGAAATGTTTTAGTTTTCCGACCGACCACAATGATCAGCGCCCTCTGACAAATGTTCCTGTGGAAATCCTGTTCCTGAGTGACATAGGCTATGTTTTAACCCTATAATCCCGCGGAATAGGGTACTGAGAAGCCCTACACTGGGATTCTATTGAATAATAAATGTAATTTCGATACAATATCTTTATTTCGGCACCGTGGCCGATCTATTCTATGTATTACAACACGCGACCGCGGAATCGTCTGGACTAAAACAAACTACTCGCGTAATGACAATGCATTCGATATTATTGAATACTGATTTAAACATAAATCAACCATAGACAATGCAAGGAGGTATCATATCTTAACAATATGATACCACATGCCGCCGCCGCAACAAAAAAACCTTTCTTACTAAAGAAATGTTTTTTCCTACATGGATTACCCTAAAGCGAAGGCCCTGCCTACCTTGGAACGATATCACATCAATAAGACTGGTCCTCACTAACGGACAGCCAGGACAATGGTTGATATAATTATTTATTCTGTTAATCAAAACAAACCAACCATTGCATTGGCTTGACATACCAAAACCAAGGGAAAAGGTCTGCCCAGCCTTCAACCTAACCTTAATACATCATATGTAGTTACAATCAAAGCTAACCCTAGCTCATTTAAGCATTAACTAAGTCGAAATTCCAAGATCAAACATGTCGGACAAGCACCAATAATATATTGACTACGAAATTACCCAAAAATAACCCCTCATCTCAAAAGGTGCCCGACAACAAGCTTGGAACTTCATAAACCTGTGGTAACCTCAAGCAGACTGTCTACTAGGGGCCACCACAGTTTATGTAGCGTGGTGTCGACAACATTGCCAGTCAGGGTTAGAGGGATCCTGCAACAAACAGGATATGACCCTGGTCCTTATTGGACCATCAGGGTTTCCTCCCCCCTCACCAACAAATGTTGACGTCACCTCGTTCCTTAATGTGACATCGAAACAACTTACAAACTAACTAAAACGGAAATAAAATGAAACACAGAAGTGTTACTTTTGTGGTCCAGATCATTAACGAAACGTGATGTCAATATCAACATAAGTTAAGGTCAGAGGATTCTCACTCCTAATTAGATAATAGGTCATCCTCCTGCCCTATCCCATGAAGTTAAAGAGACAGACACGATGTCTACTAATTAGTAAAAACACCAAAAAAAAAAATTTATTTATTACGCAACAAAGACAACACAATTTTTTTTAATTAAACATATTTTATAAGTGGACACTTCGTGGGCTTCAGGTGCAGTATTTCCGTACATGAAAAAGAAACACATATTAATACAAATCACACAATTATACATTTCAACTATCTAACAATCACTATTATAAAACATCCTAAAATCCTATCCTATTTCTATCCCTATTATAAAATGAATCTATAAAAGAAAATTTGTTTTTACATTTAATTTTATATGTAACAAATTTCATTCGTTTCTTATTTCGTAAAGAACTAATATTACATAACGAACTTATATTGGATTTCGAAACCCTATTCATATTCGACTTTTCAAACTTTTTCGCGCCTTTCTTCATTTTACTGTCATTCCTATTTTTATTCATAAAAAAACTTTTTAATCTAGGAATGACATGCGAACTTTTTTCTGACATATTACTTTTTCGAAAATTACTTTGACATCCGTCATTCGAGACATCTATCACTGGTGACTGTTGTGACTCATTGTCATCAATGTCAATCGATGTCAACATAAAATTCATGTCAACATTAAATAGAAAAGGAAAGTCTTTGTAGCATAATTGTGAATTTTGAAAGCTTTTGTATAAAAGCTTTCAAAATTCACAATTATGCTATTCCCGCTAATAAAATCACAACCCAACACTATGTCTGGTACAATGTCCCTCACAACAACGAATCGCTGTGTAAACAACACGTTATCTATCAAGAAACATACATTAGTTTTCCCTACTATTGAAAGTTTTCCACCACTCACATTTCGTAGTTCAGCGTTCACCATGTCCACACTGAGACCTAGACTGTCTACTACCGTCTGTGATATTACCGACACACTCGCACCGGTGTCCACCAAGGCGTCTATTTTCTGACCACGACACTCAATAGGTAAAAACGGCGTACGCTTACTTGTGTTGTGATTGTCCTGCACCAACATCAGCTGCATACAATCCTCTTCTTTACTTACAATAATATTATTATTAGATTGTGGGGACGTCTCGGTCGTCCTCCAAGATGATGTCGTGATGGGCATCATCGGGGCTTGAGCTCTAAAATCATTAAATTCACTTTCATAACAATCATGGGGTTTTTCGTTTGGCGTGCGAGAGGCACATTGATTGGGAGTTGGCACATTCTCTAACTCCGGCACAAAGACACATTTTTGTTCATCACTCCTACAATCACGTATATTAGGGGCACATTCCTCGAAGCACTCAAGTGGGTCCGATACAAAGCCAAACTCCCTGATAAATTCCTTCTTCATTTCGTCGTAGTCTTTCACCATATCGACGATCTTATCGTAGAAATATCGGGCTGCGCCCGTGCAGAAAGCTCCGACGACGATTTTCTTGGCCTCGCCTTCGTAGCCTTGCAGAGCCGTCATTATTTCGTAGCTCCGAAAAAAAACTTCGACATCTCCGTGGATGCCGTCGAACAATAAGACCTCCATCTTCACCAAAGGGTCTGAAACATGGAATCACAGTATAGATCTGCGAAGATTTGCGCCTAACACCATGAGAAGCCCTACACTGGGATTCTATTGAATAATAAATGTAATTTCGATACAATATCTTTATTTCGGCACCGTGGCCGATCTATTCTATGTATTACAACACGCGACCGCGGAATCGTCTGGACTAAAACAAACAACTCGCGTAATGACAATGCATTCGATATTTTTGAATACTGATTTAAACATAAATCAACCATAGACAATGCAAGGAGGTATCATATCTTAACAATATGATACCACAGTACCGTTCTTTCATATAGGTACCTTTAACCTTTTGACTGCCACGGTCTTCTATAGAAGACAAACGTTTTTGTGTTCTAAACGCCACCAGTTTGTTATAAGACAATATATAATAATTTTTTTTTTTGTTATTTTCTTTTCTATAAAAGACAAAATAAAACAACAAAATAAATTATTGGATGTTTGGTATTTGGTATTTGGTATTGACACTTTTCCCGCATTTAGACTCATATTTGGTCCGTTATGCGTGAACATGGCTAGTCGAGCCATCCTAGCTCCTTCCAGAAGCGCAGAAGCCTTCTGGGGCGTTCACAGGCTTCTAGGAGCGACCTCACCTCTGTGAGGATTTCTGTTCGTTGTGCGGCCACACCCACGCACTCCAGGATCACGTGGGCGGCTGTTTCCTCTACGTTCAAGCAACCTCTACATAGAGTAGTAAGTCGCATTCATAATAAATAGTTGTCGGTTTATGGTTAGGTGACCTGTAAGTGTACCAAAAACTATCCGGAGGTCTGGACGATTAAGGCTGAGCAGCCTGCAGGTCAAACGCGGCGAGACTGCAGTCATCGCCATCTTAGACTGTCTACAGCTTGTTAGAGCTACCCAACGAGTATTATGTGCAGCACGAGTTCGTTGCCTTACCCATGAGCGCAGTTGGCTGAATGGGAGTGGCAGAATGGGTGTAGGTCCTTCCACTATTGTTTAGATGTTTGTATGTTTGTTACTCACGCCAAAACGGCTGAACGGATTTGGCTGAAATTTGGGACATAGATATCTTTGTAGCCTGGAGAGGAACATAGGCTACTTTTTATCCCGGAAAAAGGTCACATTCCCGCGGGATAACATCGTGTAGTCCACGCGGGCGAAGCCGCGGGTAAAAAGCTAGTTTTCTAATAAAGTTGTGGCGTCTGTGGAACACAAAAACGTTGGTTTTCTATAGAAGACCGTGGCGATCAAAAGGTATGAATCCCTGAGTATGTATTCCATCCAACTGGAATAAATAAAAGTGGAGAGAAAAACAAAATTAATTAAAAATTATAAGCTTATTTAATGAGGATAATTTGTAGTGTCAACAATCATGGTTAGAAAAATTCGCATAGAGACTTAGAAAATAGAAACATCGCAGACATAATATTGTCGGTTGTAACTATGTTTAATTTAGCAAAAAGACACGCCCATGATAACGGATTTAGTTTCAACCCGTTTCCTTTTGTTGCTAACGTGTACATGTCTGGCTTTGTACTGGAAATCATTTCTCGCCGCCCACGTAGACATTGTCAATTTCAGCCTTTTCAATTCGCGTGGATTAAATTCTTGCGTTTTTGTAATTATAGTCAATATCTGCGTCGCTGATACAAATGCTTTCCTATCTTCATCTGCGCATATGTTTGAGTCCAACCACTCATAATAATCATAGTTTCGACTGTTTAGACACAATTTCTTGTTCAAATTCAACACAGAATTAGGTATCACTGGAAGAGATACGTTATAATTTTCCACTAACAAGTCTAGCACAGCGGAGCTCCATTCTTGAAAATTAGGAGTATCATCGGCAATATAAATGTCGGTCATATCTTTCCCCTTTTTTACCAATTTATCGTATTCGTTCTTGCTTATGAATTGCGAACGCATAGGGATAGTCACCATTCTCTTGACAAAATCTTGGTCATTCTTATCAAATTGAGGTGCATCGTCCCCGGTAAATGTCATGATCAATCCAGCCACTACTGGAAATTGAAATTGAGTTCGACAAAATTTATTTTTGTCTTGGATGTAATGAACAGTCTGGTCTGTTATGGCTTTAATGAAAGCAGAATTCAGAGCGTCGGCTCTCTGTAATTTATCCGCGACCAGTAGCCTCTTACCTTTCAGATTGTATATCCCACCGTCAAACGGATTGTGATCTCGACCTCCTCCAGATACCACAATTTTGTTACTAGCAATATAGTAATTCCCGAATACTGAAGCCAGCAGTGACATCAGTTTTGACGTCGCAGTTTTGTTTTCATCATTATCATGTAGTACTAGGAAATACCCATTCATCGACCGCCCACTTAGTAATTTCGCAACGAAGCTCAGAAACCATTTTTGTTCGGACTTTTGTGGAAAGAGCTTTTTGAAATATGATCGGACGGCCTCCATATGTTCCTCGGACAATTGGCGGTCATATGACCACCCACATGTTGTCTCTGCCATATCATCTATCTCTATATTACGAATGACAGGTGGAACTCGTGTCGTGTCTACGGTCTTATTCAGTGTCACAAATATATTCAACTTACTATCGAGGCTGTCACAAAAATCAATATTTTCAATTTCACTTAAACAAATATTTCTCATTTTAACAATCTTATTGGTCATGCCAATGGATTTCAACTCAGCCTTGTTTAATCGCAATGTAGTCGTAAGATTTTTTCGTATGTGCGATTCGAATCTTATCTCGCTGAGTTTACTCCACAAGTTCGTGCTTGGACTGCAATAGTAAATTGTTTTTGCTGAATAACAGTATCTGTTTTTCATACTAGGATTGGCATCGAGTAACGCCTCCACCAACTCCACCTCAGTTCTACTGTTATCAGGGTCTTCATCAGGGATAGTGACTATGTTACTGTCATCTTCCTCATCACTGATATTTTTTTTAGTTTTCAACCCCAGTAAATGTATTGCCTTTGCTCTCAGAAGCATTCGAATCTTAGCCAAATGTGACTCTTTCTTATCTTCTCTGCCATTTGGCAAAATAATAAAAGACTGAGCGGGTTTCAATGGATAATACAGTTCCACTGTGGCCGAAGGTTTATATCTCGCGCGAAATACGTAGTGCACTGCGTTGAACTTTCCGGTATATCCGTCCTTCATATGAGGACACAATGAAGCCAATTCTGAGGTTTTAGATGTAATGCTGCTGCCAAGAAAACACAATCTCTTGCCGTCTTCGTCGGTCAAAACGAATAGTTCTGGAATGATAAACAGCGTATGTGATTTTTCCGCACAATCCACTATCAGTCGAAATTTTCGGCGATCACGAACATCCATCTGCCTGATTACCAATGGCAAATACGTGGCGGGTACTTTTCTACTCAAATAGTCTGAAAGCGGATCTAGATCTTCTTCGTAAATTTTACTGATTTCAATCAGATAATGCAGGGACAAAGTGCCATTCGATGATTCAAATGTTTTTCTCACATCCTCCAAGTTTTTGTATTTCTTTGAACGTTGCGAAAAACGATTGGCAATTTCAAGAGTATCGTATCCCTGTTCGGATCCGTATTTATGCAAAGACCATAGCACATTGCGCCATAGCTGATAATTATCGCTGTGTCTCTTTTCCAAATTCATTACTAACGCCTTGAGAGATTTATGACTGTAGTACTTCTCAATGTCATGCGTCGAATTATCGATTTTCATTTTCTTTGATGGAGTAGCACTGTCAGATTCAACATTTTTGATGAACTCTGCAGAAGTTATGTCTTTTGGAACTGATTTTATGTATTGTATGGCTGGGCAAAAGTTTATTCTGTCACGATGAGAATGTGACTCGTACAATTCTACGACACTGGTAATTAAATTTGAATTTGCCTGAAGAAAGTCTGGGCGAAACTGGGAATTAAAAATATGCTGACACTTTTGACGGACTTCCTGTAATAATTTTTCACTCGTCTCCTTTTGTCCTTTTAAAAGTCGTAAACTTTTTTGCAGTAAAGTATTTTGTCTTATTAACTTCGTTTTCACGTTACTGGAACGATTCAACTTTTTCTTATTTAATGTCAAAAGCTCGGTCAACAAGGTATTATTATTCTTGGCCTTGTCGAGTTTCTTTTCTGTTATTTGTAGATTTTCGGCTAATTTGTTGAGTTCAGCTATTTTTGTTTCGTGACATTTTTTTGACGTCATTAATTCTTCATTGATGGTTAGTCGTTCTGCCAATTCACTCTGAAGTTTATTGATTTCCTTTCTTAAATCCTGATTCGCAGCTTTTGAGATCTTCAATTCTTCTTTCAAGGTTTTACAGCGGTGGGGGGTCGGTTCAGCGTTATGTGACCCCATTTCACTAGGATGAGCCTGTTTTTCTTCTCTTGTGTAACGTAAAGTGATAGTTTTCTTCGGTTTCATACTCATTGTTGATAAATACTTTTACTAAATACCTTATACCTAATTTATTTCCTTAAATCGCAGAAATACTACAGGTTGCTCGCAAAATCTGAAGAATACTGACGCCGCCGCGCTGCGCAGTATATCGCAAAATGCGATAAACAAGGCAGTGTTATTATTAGCCAGACCTTAGAATAACTACGTATAGAGAGTAAGTCTGCTCGCTCATTTTTAAGCACCTTTTTTGAAGCCAGATATGGCTTCAAACCTTCAAACGCAGAGTTTTCAATGTACACTCGACAGCACATCAAGTCAAACAGTTGAACTGCGATAACAGCTTTTATTACGTAGGGCATAAAGGCGGTCTCAAGGCCAACATGTATAAAGTCTGATGTGCCGCCGTGTGTACACTACTGAGTTACAAGTGTACGACCTACGTGTACGTACGTACAAGTGTACCACATAACATAATCACTGTTTAATATGATGTATTTTTATACTAAGCAATTGTTGTATTAGTAACGATATGTATTTTTTTTTGTAAATGTCGTTACCTAACTAAGAAACGCTGGCAAGTTTCTTGCGCCCATTCTTCTTGTCAGTTAAAAAAGTCTTGAATGGGTGGTAGGAAAATATTGACGATTCATAAGTACATATTTATTATGTCTAAGTGAATAAAGAATAATTTTATCTTTATCTTTATCTTACGAGTGCATGTCACCGATCGCAAGCAAGTAGGTAATCGTCACGAACGTGTAAATCGGTTTAGTGCTTCACTTTTGACAGAGCGCTTGTATGAAGACTATCTTTCTATACGTAGTTATTCTAAGAGCCAGAGATTACGTCATCGTCAGCTCGCCCGCCGCGTATCCTCTGTGACCTCTCGCTCGACTGATTAGGTATAAAGTCAAATGGATGACGTAATTGGGGCCGGAATTTTATTGACAAGTAAAAACATTCAAAATTGTAGCATTGAAGTTGACCAAAGGTAAAAACAAAACACATTTTTGTTGGCGAATTTTTGCTGTTTTGAGCTTTTTCTCTTTTAACCTTTTGACCGCCAAGGTCTTCTTTGTAAAACAAAACTTTATTAGAAAACAATACATAAATATAATAATTTATTTTGTTGTTTTATTTTGTCTTTAGAAAACACCAAAATAAACTATTACATATTGTTTTCTAATAAAGTCGTGGCGTATAGAACACAAAAAGTTTGTCTTCTATAGAAGACCGTGGCGGTCAAAAAAAGGCAAATGTATTTTCTTAAATAAGTTTAAATATCTTACAGAGCTATTAATAAAATAATACTTAGTATTATATAGTTAATTATGTAGAAAGTTATAGCAAAACTCGCGTGTGAAGCGCAAACCAGCCTCGAGCATCGGGATCGCCCGAGAATTATATTCTAGACCTTATTCCTTTACTATTAGGAGTAATCTGTCAACATTTGACACAAACGCGACAGTGACACACACAGCTCGCAATCGCAAGCGGCTTGCGAGCGGCGCATTCGCGTCATTCGCGGCACATTTGGGAGCTAAGCAATCACGGCGTATATCGACATCCCGCTTACAATATTAGTTACTATACATTTTTTGACAGTTCGCAGTGAGACGTGGTGAGGTGAGACCCCCGTACAGAACTAAATAGTTAACCCGCCACAATCGCCACACCGGCCATATCCGCCACTCGGGCACAGATTACTAATTATAGACTCGGTGTCATCCCGTAGGAATTTTCGGATGATTCGAAGTGCGTTGAATCCGTTTTGAAGAGACGAATCCAATGGGCCAGGTATAGGCCAGGCCAGGCCAGGTAGCCCCCCTACCGGGCGAGGTACCTCGGCTCGCCGGGCAGCGTCCAGGAAGCGATCACTAATGTGAAAGCTCTTGGAGCGTTCCTGGCTGAGCTGGGCTGGCTGGAGTGATCTGGCCGCGCACCCTCCGGACGCTAAATAGGCGCAATAGACGTCGAGTTGCGGAAACCGCCCGTATTGTTAAGAAGAAGAAGAAGAAGAAAGACTCGGTGTCATCCCGTAGGAATTTTCGGATGATTCGTTGTGCGTTGAATCCGTTTTGAAGAGACGAATCCAATGGGCCAGGTATCATCCCGATATTCCTACGGGAACTATCGGGGTCATATTATCACCATAACGTTCGAACAGTAACAAGGCATTTGAACATAGACTTTTTTATACGTCATCCAACAGGCTGAAGCGACTTTTAAAAAAATATTTTTTTTAATACAGTTGCTCAAAAAGTGGCGTATTGCAGGGACGTATAGCGTTCGGGATGTGGGCTATTACACACTCGAACTTTTTCTTTACCTTTCCCGAACTCGTGCGTTTTCTTTCCCAACTGTCAAAATATTGTCTATTAAAAAGAAAAAAACCAACCACGAAGTTTCTACAAAAAAAAATCATAGAAGTTATTATGATTCATGCAAATATTTCTAAAAAGAAGCTACTAATTTGTTTCAATATCAGATTTAAAAGTAATTTTAATTATACATTAAATTTATATTGGTATCGGCCAAATTAAATTTATGAATATAAAAAATACATAAAATTGGCTGTATGACCACAGATTACTAAATATGGTATGACGTGCACTATTTACCATAGTATCTGCTTATAGGAGTTTGCGCAAGTAAGTGAAAAGAAAATGAGGGACCTTATTTCTTAATTTTCTAAATTAGTTTATTCTGGTTTTTATTGTGGTAGGTACTTAGTATGGTGGAATTAGTGCAATAATGTGGCTTTAATGGAAAACGATGTGGTAAAAGAGAGAAATAAGGAAAGGCGCTCCTGTAGGATTTGGATTGCTTTTGTTAGGTTTCATTTCATTTCATCTCATTTAATTTAATTTTCATTTCATATCAATAAAAAAAATCTACTGAAGCCTTGGCTGTATGATCATAGTTTCCTTTGCCAACCCAGAATGGGTGAAGAAAATAAAAAAAAGTCTCTGCTTATATTCTTTTACGATTAGTTAGTTGAGTTTACTGTGTTTTATTATTTTATTAAATTGCTTAATTTTTTCGCAACTGTATTAAAAATAGTTGTTCAGTACACGTGCGGAACCGTCATTGCAACTTGTTCCGACTGTCAACCCTCACCTTCGGCTGCGCCTCGGCTCGGGTAGACATTTAGTCGGAACTCTTTGCAATGACAGGCTTTCCGCACTTGTAATGAAATCTACTATTTCCATAAAGTCCTAGCAAATCCATTGTTTTTTTTTTCTTTTTCTTAATTTAGTTAGCATGTGTAGTAATGTATTTAATTTTTCTTTATTTAGTTAGTTTATGTAGAACATCAACTTAAACTTCTTGTTATACTTAAGTAGAAGCTTGTAATTGGCCTTCAATATTTAAGTTCGTAGGTACTTTTTGTAATCCCACCTAGCTGTAAGCTTTCCTAAGATTGTAAAAAAAAATTAAAATAAAATAAAATATTAACTATTTCGTAAGTGGTAATGTTCCATGCAAGATGCAGATGCAAGTGTATTGTATTGTTGCAATCCTATAAATATTATGAATGCGAAAGTTTGTCAATATGGATGTAGGGAGGTTTGTTACTCTTTCACGCAAAAACTACTAAACGTATTTGGTTTAAAAGGCATTGCCTAAAAAATTGGCGTCTTTTTTTGTCTCGCGGCCATCAACAATATGTTTGAATATCTAAATACTACCAATTCTTGATAGTATAACAAACAATATTTGCCAAGACAGTATAGCTGTAAACTCAGGCAGAACCAAGTTAGAACCATCCGTCCGTATATAGAACAATTTTAAGGCGAGGATTCCCGACCGAAATAGGCACGCTAACGCTTGCTCGGCCGCGCTCGATACACTTCGCGCGGACCCAGCGGCAGCCGGCAGTGAACTGTGAACTCGCGAGCGCCCCGCGAATCGATAATGACTTAAAATTCAATTAAAAATGAAATATTAAAATAATTAAATTTATGACGGCCGGAATTCCTCGGCTATCCAAAGACAATTATTTTCATATGTTTTTCATTAACTAAAACCAAGTAGGTATACTGCAAGTAATATGATATTTGAATTATTATTAGACGGATGTTTGGGATTTTATTGGACACAGTAAAATATCACCAATCAAGAAAAAACGGCCGGAAGCACTAGATAAATAACTGTAAAATAACATATATTTTTTCCAAATTTTAAGTACTTGTGATTTGCGAGTAGGTAATCCATAATTTAAAATACCCTATTTTGGGGAATCGGCGCCTTAAGAACCGCAAATATAACTTTGTCATTCATACAAACACTATGAAATACAAAGTTAAGTTCTATATAGATATTATCTGTGGTTCTATCTAGTCTCACTCGGTTCGGAGTGAGCTGAGCGGCTGAGTTTACAGGTATACTTCCTTTGCAAATATTGTCTGTAGAGCTGCCAACAAATTATATTTCAATGTTTGGTTGATGGCCGCAAGGAAAAAAAAGACGCCAGCTGCCATACAAAAATGGTCATTGTCTTTTGGCACTGATAGTAGGTAAGTAGGTATATAGACTGGATTCAAACATACTTTTTATCCCGATATTCCCACGGGAACGGGAACCACGCGGATGAAACCGCGGGCGGCCGCTAGTGTTATACAGGATGTTCGTTTAAAGATGGGACATACTTCAGGGGGTGAAAGTACTGTAACACCCCTATACATACTATCTATCTGCTTAACCTAAATAATAGATGACCTAAATATACTAACAAACCATTCTAGTATTTACTCTATGCTAATACTGAACCTCTGTCAAGGATTCCATTAGTTACAAAAATACCTAGCTAGTCTGAACGCTGTAATACCTAACTGTTGTCCGATGAATATATAGAAAACTACTATGGATGCTCTGAATCAACTCTGAAGTGGCCTGTGATGTCGTAACGGAGAACCCTGGTTGTAAAGCGTAGACCCATGATCTTTTAAATGAAGCGACAGAGACTAACCTTACTACTAACTAACTCATACTTTGAACTGCCTATATGCTTACATCAACTTAACAGCTGTTCATACTAATATGGTCGTTGCTTCTAGTTTTCTAGCCTCATTTATAGCGACCAAGACACTCAAAATAAGTTAATACTCTTGTATAAACCTAACATTAGTTTACCCCTACATTGCTTGGACATTTAACATTTAGGTCCTAACCGATTCCTAGGTCCAATATACTTTGAAAACCTGGTGAGTTATTTTGCTGAGTCCACCATGCTAATTCTCTGGTTACTGACCCAAGGTTAACTGTCCATTAAAACTGGTGGAAATTAATAATTTAGGTTACAATGGAACTGAAACTAGTCACAGCATCCGGATTTGCTTGCAAGGCCTAAGGTGAAATTGGCATGTGTGGTTTGAAATGAAATTTGATATACCTATATGAAGATGGAGACACCATTGCTATAATAGTACCTATTAGCTTTAGCATATGGCTTTGCTTGCAAATTAGAAATGAAAATTTGTTATATCTATTGGAAGACGGAGTCACTATATCAGATCTATAACCGTACCTACTAGCTTAGGCATATGGCCTTGTTTGCAAAGTTAGAGATGAAAATTTGTTATATCTATTGGAAGATGGAAACACTATATCTATAATAGTACCTATTAGCTTCAGCATATGGTTTTGCTTGCAAAGTCAGAGATGGAAATTGGTATAATAATTAAGTGAGGAGAGTCACTATTGATTTTAATCACCATTTTTGCCTAATACAAATGCTCCAGCAATATTATTTAACCGGTAAAGTCAGGGCACCTCCGCCGCCCATAACAGTGGAACTCGTCACCAAACTTGGACATCCCTCCTCCGGCGCTGCTTTATTACATTTTCATATAAAAACAAACTTCAACATATAAAGTCAAGCTGTCATGTTCGTCAATTCTTTATGTATATATAAATAAAAGAGGACCAAGCTAAATGCTTCAAATCGACTTGCTGGTCTACATGAAGAGATCTTTCTCCTTCATGGCAGCAGCAGTTAAAAATTAATGTTAATTGACATATCCTTTTCCTTTTGTTGAATAATCCTTATAGGGATAAATCCAACAGGTTGAGTGTTTAAATTAGGAGCACCAGCAAGTCTGACTCCTGAGAGGAGAGAACTCAAATCTAATTCATAGTAAGTACATATAAATATAGACTCTCCTAACCTTTTCTATGACCAAGTTTCCCCGTAGAACTAAATTCCCTAACTATGTCTACGTGTCTGACTCAGATCTTATTGAACTCTTGCAACTTGTTGGTTAAAATTTGTCTCTAAAGAATCTCACTCATGGTAATATATCCTTAATCTCACCATTGGACTGGTCTTGGAAATAACTTAAGAATCCAACCAAATTGAACAGAAGCTTTCGCCTCACCCCGATAGCTTTACATAATTTATGGCTAGATAGATAGAACCATGTTCCAACTCAATAGGTTAGTATCTGGAAAACCTTGAATCAACATCAGCTTCCATAAGACACTGGTCAACATTACACCGAGTTCCTTCGAGTTTAAACATCTTCTCCCGCCACCGAACAAAATCCTTTTCATACACTAATATAGCAGTAGTCTGATCCAGAGAACTCTTCCGCAACCAGCTCAATTTATAGATTATTATAGGTGCCTTTTGCATCATAGGAATATATTACCTTTTGTCAAGCCAAATATATAGGTAAATTTAGATTCTCCACTTATGTTTGATAGATTATTTCAACCTTCATATCTTTGCAATGCGTGAACCTATAAAGATTACTCTAATCAAGCTCTTTGGACTGTTCCACTAGTATTGTTACTTCACAAATCATTTCCCAAATACTGAAAGCACTAGTTTACCTAATCTCTCTTCCTAAGATGTAACATTATTTTGTTAGATAAAAGACAGCCATTTTGCTGGAAACTGTCAATCGGACTTTTCCCAACTATCTATAATCATTCTGTCAAATTGCCCGGGTTTGTTCGTCTGTCACAAGAATCTATGGCTAGGGATGTCAACAATATTTGGATTTGATTGTAGATATATTTGTAATAACACATAATGCTACTTATAGACCTGCAGCGACCCTACTCATTCTACCTACTCTGTATACCAGACTCCCCTCGTAGCCTTGCCCCAGCAGACCTCCCCCTTTCTGCCAGAACAAAGGTCTTCGAGTTACCTAGCTCGTGATTCTAAGTAGGTACCTACCTGCCTAATTTCCGACTAAATGCGACTTTCCTATCAAACACAAATCTGGCGCCTGTATCGCCAGTTCTGACGCCCCAATTCTGTCAAGTTTGGGTGAGAGGGCCCCCTAAAATCCTATCGCTCATGCCGTGGTCCATCTGCTTGGGAAGGGAACAGATAGACACCCTACAGGTAGGTATGGTTCAATCAGGCTGCAACTGCCTCCAAATCTGGGGCATACGCCCCGCGCCATCAGACGTGTTAACTGAAAAACTGCCAATGAAAACAGCCCGCCTGACCAAACCATGTGGAAATTACTAAGCGTTATCCATTGAACGCCCATCTGACACTCCACAATGCCAGACTTTCTTTACCTAGCGACCTCCCGTGAGCCTTGCCTGGAGCCCGGAGACATAAGCATGTACTCCTGAAGAAACAAACTCTATGCTTCCAACCCTCTCTGACTCAAATTAAGCCCATTTTCTAGGATTTTACTTGGGAATAATTTACTTTAATTGAAATGCTTTCTGTAAACAAACTAGACCTTTTAATTTCGGATTCAATTTACCAGTCAGAATTCCAAAATTAAAACGTTTAAAAGATCGCGAACCCAATAAACGCCCTATGGTGGCAAGGACTCACTGTACACTTGCTTGAAGACTACTTCTGGCTTGATTTATAATGAGACTTCTTCAAAAAGTGCTTCGTCTTCCATACGTGTTGCCTCGAAGTCTATGCCGGAGAAATAAGACCGGGCGTCGCGTCCCTCTTGCTTATATAGACCTACTCAAAACGCGCCAAAAGTTAGCGTCCCACATCCCTACTCTATCGTCATAGCGTCCTCTAGCGTCTAACGCCAACCCATTTCAAACATCCTGAACGCCCCGCCTGGCTTTCGTTCAGAAACCTTTGATAGTTACAAGACTATCCAATATTAAGTTATAGAATTTACTAAACTATTCAAAATATTACCCTCTCACACAATATAAACACATTATTTTGTATGATCCCTTTTTTTATTATTTACGAATGAAAACTATTATCAAAATAGTAATTGTTCGAACATAACTTCCGAACGTATCACCTCTAGCCAATATACATTCCCCATACTTGAAACTTTGAACCTTATCTAAGATAGAAACCAATATTCTGTACTTTTGATTATTTAACCCATATTTTTATTTAAGTTATACATAATGTTAATTTAACATTCTGTGAGTAAAACCTTCTTGCTATATTTATGTGATGTCATTTGACTTGCATTAGTTCTCAAGTCTGCCGCTAGTTGTCGTTGCACTTTGACAGGATTATTCCATTTTGACATGACATTTGTTTACAACAAGATTTATAATTTTACTAACTAATAACAGTTCGTGTCGATTATTTCGTGAAACAATATCGAAATACAAGTATTGTCCACACTCCCGTGAAGCAAATTCGATTGACAAAACCCTCAACAAAGTGCATCTTCTTATATTAAATAATTTGTCACAGAGTCCAAATATTGTGAAACACCATTGTTTCAATCCCTGAATCTCAGGTATTTATTAACTATATTTTCTCGCTAATTCAAACAAATTTACTGTATCTAACTTCCTCAGATTAATCATAAAACTTTAAGTGTTAACTTCCAAATTAAATGCAAATGACCACAATTGCTCTGCTACTATTAACCCGTTTCTTTTTCAGTGTTTACCTCAAGTAATCTGAAACCACTAAACAAGCCCCAAGCCTTATAGACAGAATCTCCCTCCTATCTACACTGTGTTGACAAAGTATGAAGCAAATTCTCAGCGCAATAACATGGTAAATGGCTAATTTTGTTCAATACAACCCAGTTGACACAACCCAATTTGATTTTGTGATTTATTCCTACACCAGGATCTATTTATACTATTAAAAAGTTATTGAGGTAAGTAACATTAATACATTTCGACTTTTAAATCTTTAAGAAATATTCGAGATAGTTCAGGTGCGATTCTGAACCGTTACAGTACCCATCAATGCAAACAAGTTTTACTATGGGACCAAGTGCCACATTGCAAAAAAAAAAAACATCTGTTACATACATTTTGGCCCATTCGGTATTGCACATTATTTGATGCGCATTTCAACACATAGTTAGTCTAACAGTATCAGTTAGAGCACCAACAATAGAGTCCACCGGATCCCGACCTAATTTTCAGAAAGGTCGTTCACCTTCATTAAACGAATCTAGACTTATACAGGGTGTTACAAAGTATTATACAGGGTGGTTGGTGTATCGTGTGCCAAATTGAAATGGTTGACTAAAGGGGTTATCTGTTGCCCTTTCAGGCCTCTTAACACCTGCTTTAAAAGATCTGAAAAGGTGTAACGGGTGTATACGGCTGTGTAAGGCTTTTTATAAAATAATACCTAGTTTAAAAAACTAAAATACACACTTTTATAACATCAGACCTTCACTACCAACACTAAGGGTAGCGAATAGGTCTCATCAGAGCGAAACAAATGAGCCCAAACTCGAGGGGGTTCCTAGTAGCCATTGAAGAGTTCTATTGCCCACCTCTTGACTCCATCATCAGATCAGGTCGATGGTAGTTAATTATTGATAGGTATGTCATCGGATTCCTATAAACTTGCAAAATGTTAAATAGATAAGACAAAATTATTAATAACTAGCAGATCCTCGCGGTTTCACTCGCGTGGTACCCGTTCCCGTGGGAATTACGGGATAAAATATAGCCTATGTCACTCGGGAAGAATGTAGCTTTCTAATGGTGGAAGAATATTCTAAATCGGTCCAGTAGTTTCGGAGCCTGCTCGATGCAAACAAACAATCAAATCTTTCCTCTTTATAATATTAGTATCTACTTACTTATATATAATAAAAAAATAGGTTAAAAATGAATTCCAAGATTTTCTTACATTGTGTTGTACTTGTGACTAATCAAAATTAAAATTAGCTAACAGACTGTCACAATTAATCCCCAATTAAAAGCACCTTGGGTTTCTGAAACGAAAATTATCTCGATAAGTCTGCGCGCGGTCAAAATCGAATAGGTACTAATATTTTCCATAAGCATAGAACAATAAAATGAACTGTAACTAGCGCCAAGAACGCCTCGGCACTGACAGACTGTTAACAGACTGTTGACAGTCTGTCACATTTTTCTTTCAGAAACCCAAACTACAATTAATTGGAGATAAATTGGGAATTAGGTAATTTAATTTTAATTGGCGTTTCCGAAACCAGGCGTATGTTACCTACTGAAGCTAATAAAAGCGTGTTAATTAACCCATTATTCAGCCCAGCCAAACACAATTGTGACGTTCAGTTGAAGTAAAATTTTCGCGGTATTTCAAAACGTAAGTGATCGGGCCTCTGAGTACTGAATCCTATGGAGATGGCATACCTACGAAAAATTGAAGCCTAAACACACACACAAGCACACATACCGAGAAACCAAAATGGCGCCTTTCCGTAGTGCTGCCCTATTTGTACATCGATATATTTATTCATGAAGTTATAGATACAAGTATTTTTGTGACTACCTACCTATCATCATCATCATTTAAGCCGTACGACGCCCACTGCTGGGCATAGGCCTCCTCCAAGGATAGATTATGGTCGACGAACATGAGTGGCCATTCTGTACTGGGGGCTTCAAGGCGAGAAGAGCCGCCAAGTGCTTCCTCATCTATAGTAATATCGTAAACAGGAAAAATTTGAGTGGTTGTTGTTTGAATTTAATAGGTTCCAAAACTACTGGACTAATTTAGAAATTTCTTTGACCATTAGAAAGCTACATTCTTTCCGAGTGACATAAGATATATTTATCGTGATAAAATAAAATTAAAACCAGTTTAAGTAAAAAAAGGTAAAGAAATAAAACAAAAAGCTCCATATTGTAAAAAACCTATTATGTTTATACAACAAGGATTGTTTTATTTTTACATAACACACATTACAATATAAATCACAAAGGAGAATGCCTACTAGGCACCTACCTACCATAGAAAAAAAGAAATGTCTATAAAAAAAACAAGCATTATTAAGTAATAAAATAATAAACAGCTTGAATCGAGATCTTTACTAGCAAGCATATTTTTTTATGTATTTAGAATATAGCGAAGCGACATCTAGTGGTAAAAAAATATACTTACTTTTAAAGTGCTAGAATGAATGTAAGTTGGACGACAACTTTACAGCAAAATGACATTAAAAAAAACACGTTATATATAAGTATCCAGTTTTTGGCAACCGGAATAGAAAACGTTGTCGCACTATAATTTCGATTTTGCCAGTGGCCTAATAACGTCTTTTTCAAAACATAAACTGTCGTTGACGTTTGAAACTGTTCTTCAAAATAAAAAGGGCATATAAAATAGTTTTCGTACGAGTCTTTAAATTTTCCTTTCGCATTGTATCCAGCCATATTTTTCTTTTTTTTGTTATTTTTAGGCAACCTGAAACAATAAAAATAGTTTAAAATTAATACACTCAACTTACACTTGAAATTTGAAAACATCGATAATTCGATAAGATAAGAAAAATGCTATAAGGGCAACTCTAGCGCAAAACAAACAGATTTATATTTTCTTGAAATACACCAACAAAACTCACCAAAATAAGTAGTAAGCTACATTTGGTATGAATTCTAAGTAAACTATTCACAGGAAAACCAAAACACAAGGCATTTATTGTATTGTTTTGGTGTTTTTGCAAAATAAATAGTACGTACCGGTGTAATGTAATGTTTGGACAATTTTCACTTTTTTTGATGCCACAAACTACCAGACTACAATTAGACATGTTCCTTGTTGCTTTCTCTCACTTATTAATACCTTTTATTCACATGAAAGTCTCAAATTAAAAGACTTTTATCACAAAACACTGCAAATACAACTCTCGTTGACAGCTCACATACCGAGAAACCTACATGGCGACCGGCTTCAATCATGCATTACGATGACGTCACGTTTCAATGTTGCCAAAAAATAGGTCGAATAAATATATTGCTGTCTCTTTTTACATGAAGTATTGGAGGTAAGATAGAACAAGATGGCTACAGGTTTATGAGTACAATGTCGATTTAGCTCATATTTGTATAACCGATAGTTCATATAGAACAATATGCCATCTCCATAGGATTCAGTACTCAGAGGATCGGGCCCACGGCCGCACGATTGTGACGGATATGCTCTATCCATTGGTGTAAGTGAGACAGCTATGAAGCGTCGCGAAGTGCAAGTTTAAACTCCTTCATTTTGCCGTTGGTTTTGTTTGGGGCCTCGCTGCGTGTGAGCAATATTAATATTATGTTGTGAGTTATTAATATTACTTTAATATATGCGATTTTTGTGGAATTGTTGTAATTTATTGTTAATTATGGATTGCTTTACATGTTACAGAGTTAACTTGATTGTAATTTTAGGTAATTCTCAAGTAAAAGTGGCGGTGAAGATAACAGTCACAATTGTATCACTTTGGGCCCAACTGCATACTCCATTGACATGTCGAGACCATTACCTGAGGCTCGAAGATGATGTGATTACGGAATTCTTGGAGCAATCTGACCTCGAGGATGTGGACGAAGATGACGATGAGGTTTGGGTGCAAAATGAAGAAGATTTTGACTCATTTGATGATGTTCCACTCTCCTCTTTGAGGACAGCCCCAGTCAAAGTGACGGTAAATGGGCCAAAAAAAGATTCCCCGGGAAGTCTACCATTCAGTCTCAAGGAAAGCAAGTGGCGAACCGCCCAATGTGCCTGCGGAATATTTGGAAAACTACTTTGACGAAGATTTATTCGAAAAAAAAAAAATTATTGGATTAAAAAAAACCTTGTTAACACTCCACAAGGGTTAACTGTGGATGTTGAGGTCTATCAATGTCCGACCACTGACTTACCAGATAGGTCATCCATATTTGCCTCAAATCAATAGAAATAAACTGCAAAAATCCAATTACCTACTTAAAATATTTACAGTTATTATTATCAACTAGTTGGGCCCACGTTGATACAATTGTGCGCCACCTGAAAAACCCTGAAAACAACATAATGGCACTGAAAATGTATTATTTATGTATTCTCAGATCCGCAACGATTATGAATATCTATTTATTTTTACTCTGCCCCCTTTAGTTTCTTCATGGGTCTGAAAGGGCTAAGGCGCTACTCGGAAAAAGTATGGACTCTTTGATATAAAACTATAGGACGGTTAGAGTTGTTATAGATCTGGTAATAAGATATATATTTCTTCATACCTTTATCTAGAATCGTATAGTTTCAGAAACACGATTTTGTGATTTTGGCTCGACACTTTGTATTTTCGAAAATACCTCTAAAAAATAAGAAACATCAAGATTATTCTTAAATGGGGATACATATACTATTGAAAATTGGTTTAATTAGTGGACACCAATAATATTTAGGATCGTATAGAAGCATTTTTTAAAAATCGCTATAGTTTTTGAATAAGAAGCGCCCCGCGAAGCGAAAATCACTTAAGGCGATGATTTCCGGCCGAAATAGGCACGCTAATGCTTGCTCGGCCGCGCGCGTTACACTTCACGCGGACGCAGCGGCAGCCGGCAGTGAACTGTGAACTCGCATTAAAAATTAAATAATAACAATTTTAAACTAATGACGGCCGGAATCCTTCGGCTATTCAAAGACAATTATTTTCGTATATTTTTCACTAACTAAAACCAAGTAAACTGCAAGTAATAGGATATTTGGATTACGATTAGACGGATGTTTGGGATTTTATTTGACGCAGTAAAATATCACCAATCGAAAAAAACGGCCGGAAGCACTAGATAAATAACTGTAAATAAAACATCAGCTAAAATAGTATATAAAAATTACAATAGAATTTTTAAAAAATGTATTTTACAATCCCAAAAAATTAATAACACACAATGTATTTATAAATCCAAAAATGTATGTAAAACATCATGGGACATAATAAAAAGTTGTGCTCAGAGAGTAGAAATAAAACATGACATAAAAGAAATTCATTTTGACGGTAAAATTATAAAGAATCCTAATGACATAAGTAATGCATTTAATAACTATTTTATTGACATGACAAATAATCCTAAATTTAATGATAAAACGGACATTAGTGACGTATTAAATGACATAAAATTTCACACAAATAGTATCTACTTAACACCCATAAATGAAGAGGACATATACAAAATAATTAAAGGACTTAAAGACACAATTTCCACTGGATTTGACAATATCACGACAAACATCATTAAAAAAATTGCTAGGTTTATAGTGTTACCTCTGGTACATATAATAAATCTTTCGTTGATAAGTGGACATTTTCCGTCAAAGCTTAAACTATCAATAGTTAAACCAATTTATAAAAATGGTTCGCATAAAGAAATAGCTAATCATAGACCTGTTGTCCTAATTTCTATATTTTCAAAAATACTAGAAAAGGTAATGTATGACAAAATATATTCCTTTTTGTCTTCACAACAACTTTTATCTAGCGAGCAGTTTGGGTTTCGAAAAAATTGCTCGACTACACTTGCTTGTTACCATCTCATTAAAGAAGCTACTGAAAACCTAAATAATGGAATGTTCACTATTGGGATATTCCTGGACATGAGCAAAGCTTTTGACTTTGTTCCCCATAAATTATTATTAGCAAAGCTCGAGAAATATGGCATAAGAGGAACGGCCTTGTCCTGGATAGAGACATACCTATTTGATAGACAACAGTATGTAGAAATAATAAAAACATCCGGAAATGTTCGACAAACTTACACGTCCACACATAAGTACAATCGGGTCGGTGTTCCACAAGGGAGTATACTAGGACCTTTACTATTTTTACTTTTTATCAACGATCTCCCAAGTGTAACTAATCAAAAATGCATACTTTTTGCAGATGATACAACACTTTTAGTAAAAAGCAGAAACAAACAAGAATTAGAATCTATAGCTAATAATAACCTAATAAAAATTGTAAATTGGCTTAAAAAGAATAATCTAAAAATAAATATAACGAAGACCAAAAGCATTAATTTTAAAACACACAACAGAACAAACACAAATATTAATGTTGAATATGAAAATAATAATGTTGACAATGTAAAGGTAACGAAATTTTTAGGTATAACTGTTGACGAAATGATAGATTGGAAAGCTCACATCGGTACAGTAGTAAATAAATTGGAAAGGTACGTATACGTCCTAAATAGAATTGTCAATGTGTCATCTAAAGAAGCAGCATTAATGGCCTACCATGGCTACGTGATGTCATTATTAAGGTATGGCCTTATTCTATGGGGTAATTCTGTAGACATGCCTAGAGCTTTTAAGGTTCAAAAGAAATGCGTTCGATCCATCTGTGGTGCAGATATACTAGATAGCTGTAAACCTTTGTTCGAGGCACTCCACTTGTTACCATTACCCAGTCAGTACATATTAGAAATTGCACTTTTTGTAAAAAAACATAGTTACTTATTTAAAAGTAAGAGTAGCAAATCCTACAGAGGAAGAAAAGGTGAAAATCTTTGTATACCAAATCAAAGATTAATGATGTACTCAAAAAATGTCCATTGTATGTGTATTCGCATTTACAATAAACTACCTGAGGACATAAAATGTTTGACATATTATAAGTTTAAATCGAGATTAAACAATTTTCTGATGGATAAAATGTATTATAAAACAGCTGACTTTCTTAATGATAATTTGTGACCTAATTTTTTGTATTGACTTTTATTGACATTTTTTTATTATTGACATCTGATTTTTTGTTTGCATTGATATTAATTTTATTTACATTAAAATCATAATTATATTTCTGAATAAAATATTTGCACATCGAATTTACGATAGGATATGTTGGAAAATGTTTATTTAAGATCGAAATGTAACCATATTCAAGCAAATAAATAATTACTTACTTACTTACTTACTTACTTACTTACTTAAAATAACATATATTTTTTCTAAATCTTAAGTACCTACCTACTTGTGATTTGCGAGTAATCCATAATTTAAAATACCCTATTTTAGGGTATCGCAGCTGAAAATGTTTTCATCTGCGAGACTAGATTCGTCAGAGCATTTGCGATGTAGGTAGATATGAATGCTAATAAAAAATCTTTAAAGCGGGATATAGCATCAGTTCTAACTGCATGATTTTATGTTTTTATATATATCTATGTATACTGTGAACGTACGTTTTGTTAAATTTAATTTGTTTTGTTTTTGTATTCACACGCGTTGAAGTTTGCCGTGTTCCTTTCCTTTTTTCTTTTTTATCATTGTATTGATGCCACATAAGTTTAAGACAGCGTTTGTCTTTAAAGTTTCAATTGATCACGTTGGGAAACTCTGTAAAAGCTTAAGATTATTTAACTAAGATACTCTGTGTAATGTAAATTGTAAATAAGCGGTTGAGTTTCGAAATAAATAAAATAAAAAAAAAAAATATATCAACGCCCGCTTTTGACCTATAGTGGAACAAATATAATTTTTTCACTTCTCATGCTCGTAAAGTTCGTGTTTATGTTGGGTATAAAATCGCTTTTTATGCTCTAGTGCATAAAGTAAAATCTTCGTCTAAGTCTCAGACTCTAAGTCAAAGGTCGTCAGGTAAACAGTCACACTCAATTAAACTTCGTTAAATAAAATTTTTATTTCATTCGGTTTCTTTAATTTTGTACACAATCCATTTTAAATTACTTACTAAATTAATAAAACTAGGCAAAATTAATGAGTTTTGTAAGAAATAAGAATTTCAAGAGCATTATGGACTACATTTATGCTACATCACTGTGCTGCCACTGCCACGTATAAAAAAAAGAAAAAGAAAGTCTTCCCGCCAATATGGCGAAGTCTTTATTTTTTCTTTTTTGCAATATTGTTATTTATTTTCCTCACACTCGAAGTGAAAAGCAGAGTGTATAACTCGTAGATAAAACCCATTTTACCCTCGAATTGACTATCCACCCTCGCCTACGGCTCGGATGGATATATACGTCTCGGGTAAAATGGTACGTTTTATGCACTTGTTGTACAATCTACTATTGTTGATGATTTCTGTAAAAGTTTTCTATTTAGAGACATCGTTTTATTTTTCCTGTAGGTAATCTTTACTTAAACTTCTATATTATTCTGTGCTTCTATCACATAAAATTTTCATCAAACGTCAAAAACTATGCGGCTTAAGAAAAAAATAAAAAATGTTAAGAGCAGCGCTCTTCCATATGATATGATACCCCATATGCCCTAGTAGCCCCACTTCGAATTTTTAAGACCCCCTTTCAGCCTCTGTTGCAAGAAAAACATAATAGTATATTATGATACAAGTGTGCTTAGGTTGCTCATTATACACGAGGCTGAGGGCGTAAATCAGCCGAGTGTCTAATGAGTAAGTTGCTCACGAGTTTCATACGCACTTTTTCAACACACTTGCGAGGAAAAACAAACATTTATTGAATACATAACATAATTATAACTTAATATTAGCTAAGGGAAAAAGCGCGCAAGTTTTTTTTTTGAACGCGCCAAATGTAAGGTGATTGATTAGGTACATACAGCCATACAGCCTACTTCAAAATAATTATTAATAGTGATAAAAAAGCAAATGTTTTATAACAAATTATTTTGAATTATAAAATATAATTTGATAATAATATACTTAGTTATGTTTTTTGTCTTAAGGGCCGGCTGTAAGCCAGCGCGTAGGTATTGACGAAGCTAATCTGTATATGTGTGCCTTCACTCACACAAACTTCTCCGCCCTAGCACGAAAAAATGTAATTCAGAAAATTAAAAAAGTAATAACTGTTTTTTTTGTCAGAAAGTAACTTTACGTATTTGATGCGTTTGATTTGCCATGTTTGACATCTGGGGGCTGATACAGCATCTTACAGACAGTCAAAGGAACTCCCCAACATTTCAACGTAACCAGTTGGGAGTTTGGGCTCATTTGAATAGTCTTGCTGAGAACTCTTGTGCCAAGTAGTTTCCTACGTCTGATGCTGGAGTCAGGAGGTGGTTGATGGAACTCTTCAACAATTCAACGTAACCACTTCGAGCTTGGGCTCATTTGAATGGTCTTGATCAAAACTTTGGTGCCAAGAAGTTTCCAAGGTCCAGTTCTGGAGCCAGTAAGTGACTGATAGAACTCTTCATCAATTCAACGTAAACACTTCTAGTTTGGGCTTGTTTGAATAGTCTTGATGAGAACTCTTCTGCTAAGTAGTTTCGAAAGTCTGATGCTGGAGCCAGGAGGTGGTTGATGGAACTCTTCAACGATCCAACGTAAACACTTCGAGTTTGGGCTTATTATAATCGTCTTGATGAGAACTCTTGTGCCAAGTAGTTTCCAAGGTCAAATTCTGGAGCCAGTAAGTGGCTGATGGAACTCTTTATCAATTCAACGTAAACACTTCGAGTTTGGGCTCGTTTGAATCGTCTTGATGAGAACTCTTGTGCCAAGTAGTTTCGAAAGTCTGATGCTGGAGTCAGGAGGTGGTTGATGGAACTCTTCAACGATCCAACGTAAACATTTCGAGTTTGGGCTTATTTGAATCGTCTTGATGAGAACTCTTGTGCCAAGTAGTTTCGAAGGTCTGATGCTGGAGTCAGGAAGTGGATGATGGCACTCCTGAACAAATAAACGTAACCACTTTGAGTTTGGTCTCGTTTGAATTGTCTTGATGAGAACTCTTTTGCCAAGTAGTTTCCAAGCTCTATTGCTGGAGCCAGGCAGTGGCTGATGGAACTCTTCAACGGTTTAACGTAACAAGTTCATTTTTGGGCTCGTTTGAATTGTCTTCATGAGAGCTCTTCATGGCCGCCAACTTTTTTGTTTGTGGGCCGATTTAGATGAAACTCGGTTTTTGGTACTATTTGACAAGAAAACAGCAACGAAATGTTAAAAATATTAAAAAAATCAAGATGGCGGCCAACTCTTTTGTAAGGTCAATTTTGATGAAACTCGGTGTTTGGTACTATTTTGACAAGAAAACAGATACGAAATGTCAAAATTATAAAAAAATCCAAGATGGCGGCCAACTTTTTTGTTGGTTAGCTGATTTTAATGAAACTCAGTTTTTGGTACTATTTTGCCAAAAAAACAGCAACGCAACGCAATATCAAAAATATAAAAAATCCAAGATGGCGGCCAACTTTCTTGTTTGTGGGTCAATTTCGATGAAACTCGGGTTTTGGTACTCTTTTGTCAAGAAAACAGCAACGCAATATTAAAAATATTAAAAAATCCAAGATGGCGGCCAACTTTTTTGTTTGTGGGTCAATTTCGATGAAACTCAGTTTTTGGTACTATTTTGCCAAAAAAACAGCAACGCAACGCAATATCAAAAATATTAAAAATCCAAGATGGCGGCCAACTTTCTTGTTTGTGGGTCAATTTCGATGAAACTCGGGTTTCGGTACTCTTTTGTCAAGAAAACAGCAACGCAATATTAAAAATATTAAAAAATCCAAGATGGCGGCCAACTTTTTTGTTTGTGGGTCAATTTCGATGAAACTCGGGTTTTAGTACTATTTTGTCAAGGAAACAGCAACGCAATATTAAAAATATAAAAAAATCCAAGATGGCGGCCAACTTTTTTGTTTGTGGGTCAATTTCGATGAAACTCGGGTTTTGGTACTCTTTTGTCAAGAAAACAGCAACGCAATATTAAAAATATTAAAAAATCCAAGATGGCGGCCAACTTTTTTGTTTGTGGGTCAATTTCGATGAAACTCAGTTTTTGGTACTATTTTGCCAAAAAAACAGCAACGCAACGCAATATCAAAAATATTAAAAATCCAAGATGGCGGCCAACTTTCTTGTTTGTGGGTCAATTTCGATGAAACTCGGGTTTTGGTACTCTTTTGTCAAGAAAACAGCAACGCAATATTAAAAATTTTAAAAAATCCAAGATGGCGGCCAACTTTTTTGTTTGTGGGTCAATTTCGATGAAACTCGGGTTTTGGTACTATTTTGTCAAGGAAACAGCAACGCAATATTAAAAATATAAATAAATCCAAGATGGCGGCCAACTTTTTTGTTTGTGGGTCAATTTCGATGAAACTCGGGTTTTGGTACTATTTTGTCAAGAAAACAGCAACGCAATATTAAAAATATTAAAAAATCCAAGATGGCGGCCAACTTTTTTGTTTGTGGGTCAATTTCGATGAAACTCGGGTTTTGGTACTATTTTGTCAAGGAAACAGCAACGCAATATTAAAAATATAAAAAAATCCAAGATGGCGGCCAACTTTTTTGGTTGTGGGTCAATTTCGATGAAACTTGGGTTTTGGTACTATTTTGTCAAGAAAACAGCAACGCAATATTAAAAATATTAAAAAATCTAAGATGGCGGCCAACTTCTTTGTTTGTGGGCCGAATTCGATGAAACTTGGTTTTTGGTACTATTTTGACACGAAAACTAAAACGCAATGTTAAAAATATAAAAAAATCCAGGATAGCGGCCAACTCTTTTTTTTATAAGCCGATTTCGATGAAACTCGGTTTTTGGTACTATTTTGACAATAAAACAAGAACGCAGTGTAAAAAATTACAAAAGGTCAAAAAGGTTATTAACTTTAGTTTTTTCTCTCTCTTTTGCCGTTATTAAAATGTAACACGCTTTTATTTATAGTTTGAAACAGTGACTAGTACACAATTAATATAAATTGAAATATATTACATACTACGTACACAAATGTTTTAAATGCGAAAGTAACTCTGTCTGTCTGTGTGTTACGCAATCACACCTAAACTACTGAACCGATTTCAATAAAATTTGGTACAGAGATAATCTAGAGCCTGGGAAAAAACATAAGCTGCTTTTTAATGCGAAAAAAGGGCTGTAAGGGGTTGAAATAGGAGACGAAAATTTGTAAGAAAATTACGTTAATTTAAAGCTAGAAACTTGAAACTTATTATTTAGGCTTTTGATTAGATACAAATAAATACGACATTCAAAGTTTGTATTAATTTTACTCTAAAGGTGGTGTCCACTAATTCGATGCGTTCGAATAAATAAAACTAAATTTTTACTGCCACAAAAAATCTCCATTTTTATTCGACCATGTCACAGATTGCATTTACACGGTAGCTTCTAGAAATGGCACAGGGAAGAGCATTAAAAAAGAGGACGGTGCGATTCTAACTTTTAATTTAAAATTGGTGGAGCAAAATTACTGTAAATATTGAAAACTAAGCAGGTGGTAAAAATAGAGAATGAAAGTTTTTGTGTAATGACGTCGACAAAAAGCTTACGGCCCACAAAATAAAATGATAATAGAAAAACAAAGATTTACGGAGTCATTACAAAATGTGAAACTGAAATTAACGGAAGTAAGAAACTTTCCAAACGCCGCGCACCATACACAATGAGCGGCGGCGGCGTAGCGCAGCGTATGTGGGGGAACGGGCAATATGCTTAAGTGTATTTGCAAAATAATATGCCAAAAAATAAAAAATGCTGCCGAAAGTCACCATACCACGCGGACGACGTCGCGGGCACAGTAAGTAAATGATACTTATAAAGTTTCAGGGTTATAAAATATGTAATTGCGATATGGGATTATTTTGATATTGACGAAGGAGCTTTAGTGGCTTAGAAATATAAAACGGCATATTTCCAATCTGAATTAAATATATTTTAAACTTTTTAGTTTTACCTAATAAAAGCTTGTATATTTTTTTTGTTTATTTAATTTATTTAGTTATAATTATTTAATTTTTACTGTTGAACTAAATCGAGACCAACAGAAACTTAACAGGCCATCATAAAGGATTGCTTATAGAAAATTTCATGGCATTGCTATTGACCGTTGCAGAGTTCTCGCGTCCGGGGCCAACCTTAGGTGCACCGTTCAGGATCACCCACCATAATTGAATGCATATATAAAAAAAAATGGAAAAGGGTTCGAGTCCCATCGGAGCTGGTTGTGAGACGGGTCGATTTTTTCTAAATACTTTATTTTCCATTTTTCTATGATAAAAACTGCATTGTGAATGCAAAAAAGTAAAAATTTAAATAACTTGCATATATAAAATTTCGTGTCAGTGCTGTTGACTGTTGAAGAGCTTTCTCGTCTGGAGTCAATTTTACTGTTTTCATGTTTAAGTAGTTCCAAAAATCAACTTTTATCAAAATCGGCCCATAAACAAACAAAAACGTTGGCCGCCATCTTGGATTTTTTTATATTTTATAATTGCGTTCCTGTTTTCTTATCAAAATGATAGCATAAACCGTGGGGGCAATTGCGTAAGCTAATCGTATTAATTTGACAGTTCATATCGTATTCAATCGGCTGCGATTTGTATGGAATGACATTTATAATGATACAATATGAACTGCCAAATGAATACGATTGACTTTACGCAATTCCATAGCAGGTTTCATCAAAATCGGCCCATAAACAAAAATGTTGGCCGCCGTCTTGGATTTTATAATATTTTTAACATTGCGTTGCTCTTTTCTTGTCAAAATAGTACCAAAAACCGAGTTTCATTTAAATCGGCCCACAAACAAAAAAGTTGACCGCTATCTTGGACTTTTCAATAATTTTAACATTGCGTTCCTGTTTTCTTGTCAAAATAGTACCCAAAACCGAGTTTTATCAAAATCGGCCCACAAACAAAAAAGTTGGCCGCCATCTTGGATTTTTTAATATTTTAAAATTGCGTTCCTGTTTTCCTATCAAAATGATACCATAAACCGTGTTTCATCAAAATCGGCCCATAAACAAAAAAGTTGGCCGCCATCTTGGATTTTATAATATTTTTAACATTGCGTTGCTGTTTTCTTGTCAAAATAGTACCAAAAACCGAGTTTCATTTAAATCGGCCCACAAACAAAAAAGTTGGCCGCCATCTTGGATTTTTTAATATTTTTAACATTGCGTTGCTGTTTTCTTGTCAAAATAGTACCAAAAACCGAGTTTCATTTAAATCGGCCCACAAACAAAAAAGTTGGCCGCCATCTTGGACTTTTCAATAATTTTAACATTGCGTTCCTGTTTTCTTGTCAAAATAATACCCAAAACCGAGTTTTATCAAAATCGGCCCACAAACAACAAAGTTGGCCGCCATCTTGGATTTTTTAATATTTTTAACATTGCGTTGCTGTTTTTTTGACAAAATAGTACCAAAACCCAAGTTTTGCCAAAATTGGCCCCACACACAAAAAAGTGGGCCGCAATCTTGGATTTTTTAAAAATTTTAACATTGCGTTCCTGTTTTCTTGTCAAGAGTTCTCATCAAGACAATTCAAACTGGTTACGTTGAATCATTGAAGAGTTCCATCAACCATTTCCTGGCTCCAGCAATAGACCTTGGAAACTACTTGGCACAAGAATTCTCATCAAGACGATTCAAATGAGCCCAAACTCGAAGTGTTTACGTTGGATCGTTGAAGAGTTCCATCAACCACCTCCTGACTCCAGCATCACACTTTCGAAACTACTTGGCACAAGAGTTCTCATCAAGACTATTCAAACAAGCCCAAACTCGAAGTGTTTACGTTGAATTGATGAAGAGTTCCATCAGCCACTTACTGGCTCCAGAATTTGACCTTGGAAACTACTTGGCACAAGAGTTCTCATCAAGACGATTCAAATAAGCCCAAACTCGAAGTGTTCACGTTGGATCGTTGAAGAGTTCCATCAACCACCTCCTGACTCCAGCATCAGACTTTCGAAACTACTTTGCACAAGAGTTTCCATCTAGACGATTCAAAGTGGTTACGTACGTTGAATTGGTGAGTAGTTCCATCAGCCACTTCCTGGCTCCAGCATTTGACCAGATATCTGATGTGATGACGTATCAAACAAATTGTTGAGTGGAAAACTAATTAATGTCCTGATATTTGTATCGCTTTCCGGATTTTTGGAAATTTTACTTTACCTACCTTTTCTTTACCACCGCTCAAAGTGTTTGTGTACAGATAGTCTGATTTCGAGTGTCAGAAGCTGAGAAAAAGCGACGTGCTCTCACCTTGAAATCAGCGGGCTTACTAAATTTTGCTGCTAGCGCGGCTTGTATATAAACAATGTTTTATTTATCTTCGCGTTCTATACGAAAATGTATGAGCGAAGCGCGCTTCAAAATTGTCAATCTTTGACGCCTGATTGTTCTCAATTTATATAAAAAACGGAAAATATGGCGCGGTGAATCAATTCTATGTTTCATTGTCATTTAATTTAACATTAAATATTATTAAAAAGATTATTTTTCTTTAACAATATCTTTAAAACAAAAAACGTTGATTTCACTGTTTTTAGTGAAGTTTGCGTTTTTTTTGCCATTAACGTGAGTAAAATATTTAAAATTTTCCACGGTGTTGTTGTAGAGTAACTATTCCTGTTCACTATCATATTTTTTAAAGTAATATCTGTCGTTAATTATATGTTCAAAGTTTAAAACCCTGAAAGCTGTTTTACGCTTTTCACTTACCGCCGGCCCTTAATTAGGGACACATTTATTTATTCTAAAAACGTAAATGGATTTTCAGCTGTATAAAACCTCTTTGTTGTTACAAAAAAAGAAATGTATCTATTACCCGGTGAAATCGAAAATGCTCTGTTGACTCGCATATAACTTGCAGTTAGGTACTTACTTAACTTTGTAGGGATACTGTATTACCCGGTTAAATTGAAAAGTCTCTGTTTACTCGCATATAATTTGCAGTTAGGTACTTACTTAACTTTGAAGGGATAATTCTATTACGCAACTAGTACTGTAATATTATTATGCACGCGTGTGTTGTAGTTCGGTTAATGGTCCTAAGATCGATGTTATAAGGCTCACTTTATGAGCAAGTGTGTTGAAAATATTTTTATAACGTCAAACGTCATCTAAAACTATTAGAAATTTCAAGTTGATAGCATAAGTAGACTGTGATACATATTAGTATGTAGTACCTACTCGAGATGTCCAGTTGTGACAGACAGATGAGACAGACTGAGTCTCACCATATTATGGGTTTCTATTTACCATTTTTTTTGGTTACCTTAATTCGACACTTAAAATATAAGTACATAAAACGCATAAGGCGTAGACTCCGAATTTTAATTTTATTATGCTGTGTATTGTTTTAAGGTTCTTCTCAATTTAAACCATGTCCTTTTTTATTTGACCAAGGAAATGTCATCGCAATATTTCATCAAATAATATCCAAAAGAACCTAGCATTTATCATCATCATCATCATCAGCATTAATTTCCTAAAAGTAAAGGACGATGAGAAAAACGTCCCCCATTTCCGACCAACAGGTTTGAAAATTAAATGTATCTCAGGTGAAAGATATTAAGAGCATTGACGCGGTCGAACGCCGTTTTGCCTCAAAATAGGCAGTTTTGAACGAGATATTTTCTATGAAAACGTAATCTTAGAAACATGCTAATTTCAAATTATTGTAAACAGTATCTTTGTCTAAAAAGTTAGTAAAAAACATTTTTCTTTTTATAGAGTATTTGTGAATACTAACAATTTTCCCGAACAGTGTTTTATAAACTTCACTTTTAACATCAATTTTGAAGCTCTAATTTTTTAATACCATTGAAAAAAATAGGAAACAAAAATTTCTATCTATATTTACATATCATTACGCAAATAGTTAGTAAGGAAATTAGTTAAATTTGTGATTATTTTCATACGAAATTAAAATCCAAACAAAGTGAAATTATAAAGAAATCACTGGTGGTAAACATGCAACATTTATCAATAAATTACTTTATTTTACAAAAAGTTATAGTCTAACGTAAAATAAGAACATATTATCTAAAGTTTGAATACAAAAAACCTATATAATGATGCATAATTTATTTTATATATATTTATTTAAAGTGCTATAAAACACTCTGCGCAAAACATTTCAAATTAGTCCGCCGCTAGGCTCTTCAGAGGGAGGACGTATCGCTCGGTGCTCTGCCGTCTGCCGTTCGCTGACCTTTGCAGTGTGCTGCGTGGTGTGGTATAGTTTATAGTGCAACCGACAAGTCTTAGTACTTTCGTCTTAGTACACTCATTAGATAGGTAATTGAAAATTATTTACTTCTATGATCATTAGTTCACTCACATACCTAATTGTATTTATCATAATTGAATACATATTTGTAATAGAAACTGACCCTGAAAATGATCTAACAAATAGTAATTTGTACGGTCATTTTTTAATTTGATGACTCTGTATGAGATTTTATATTATTTTATGCACTCACAATGCAATTTTGTAAGTATAGGAAAAATGTGTGATAGTAAAAAACCACGAGCCATATAAGTAGCTTCCCGCCGTAATATAAGTAGTATCCCGCCTGAAAGCTACTTATATGGCTCGTGGTTTTTTACTATCACACATTTTTCCTAGACTCTGTATGAAGTAAATCAGGAGGAAAAAAATTACTGGTACTTCTTCAAGGTCTCCTGTTCTAGGGTTTGCGAACCCATGGCGTAAATGACTGAATTATCCAAATGGGATGTTGACCGTCAAAACGGTGTATAGGCACATGAGTACTATATCAGAGTGTTGACTTCATAGAGCGTGCAAAATTTTGGTAGGGTTGTTACAAGAAGTTAAAATTGTTAGCTTTCTATTAGGTACCTATTATGAAATATTTATTTACAAATTACTTACTCTAATGTTTCTCATTATACATTTTATTTTTATAATTATATTTTTTTAGTACTATTTTAATAGAAAACAGCGACGCAATATCGAAAATGTAAAAAAAATCCAAGATAGCGGCCAACTTTTTTGTCTGTTGGCCGATTTCGATGAAACTCGATTTCTAGTAATATTTTGACAAGAAAACAGTAACGCAATGTAAAAAATAAAAAAAATTCAAGATGGCGGCCAACTTTTTTGTTTATTGGCCGATTTCGATGAAACTCGATTACTAGTACTATTTTGACAAGAAAACAGCAACGCAATGTAAAAAATATTAAAAAATCCAAGATGGCGGCAAACTTTTTTGATTGTGGGCCGATTTCGATGAAACTCGGTTTTTGGTACTATTTTGGCAAGAAAATACCAACGCAATGTCAAAAACATAAAAAAATCCAAGATGGCGCCCAAATTTTTGGTTTGTTGGCCGATTTCGATGAAACTCGATTTCTAGTACTATTTTGACAAGAAAACAGAACTGCAATGTAAAAAATATTCAAAAAACCAAGATGGCGCCGAAATTTTTTGTTTGTTGGCCGATTTTGATGAAACTCGATTTCTAGTACTACTTTGACATGAAAATAGCAACGCAATGTCAAAAATGTAAAAAAAATCCAAGATGGCGCCCAATTTTTTTGTTTGTTGGCCGATTTCGATGAAACTCGATTTCTAGTACTATTTTAACAAAAAAATAGCAACGCAATGTCAAAAATTGGAAAAAATCCAAGATGGCGCCCAAAAGTTTTGGTTTGTTGGCCGATTTCGATGAAACTCGATTTCTAGTACTATTTTAACAAAAAAATAGCAACGCAATGTCAAAAATGTAAAAAAATCCAAGATGGCGCCCAAATTTTTGGTTTGTTGGCCGATTTCGATGAAACTCGATTTCTAGTACTATTTTGACAAGAAAACAGAACTGCAATGTAAAAAATATTCAAAAAACCAAGATGGCGCCGACATTTTTTGTTTGTTGGCCGATTTTGATGAAACTCGATTTCTAGTACTACTTTGACATAAAAATAGCAACGCAATGTCAAAAATGTAAAAAAATCCAAGATGGCGCCCAATTTTTTTGTTTGTTGTCCGATTTCGATGAAACTCGATTTCTAGTACTATTTTGACAAGAAAACAGCAACGCTATGTAAAAAATATAAAAAAATCCAAGATGGCGGCCAACTTTTTAGTCTGTGGGCTGATTTTGATGAAGCTTGGTTTTTGGTACTATTCTGACAAGGAAATAGCAACGCAATGTTAAAAACATTAAATAATCCAAGATTAAAAACACAGTTTTATCGAAATCGCCCCACAAACAAAAAAGTAGGCTGCCATTTAGGATTTTTGAATATTTTTAACATTGCGTTGCTGTTTTCTTGTCAAAATAGTACTAGAAATCGAGGTTCATCGAAATCGACCAACAAACAAAAAATTGGGCGCCATCTTAGATTTTTTTACATTTTTGACATTGCGTCGCTATTTTCTTGTCAAAATAGTACTAGAAATCGGGTTTCATCAAAATCGGCCAACAAAAAAAAAATCGGCGCCATCTTGGTTTTTTAATATTTTTTACATTGCAGTTCTATTTTCTTGTCAAAATAGTACCAGAAATCGAGTTTCATCGAAATCGGCCAACAAACCAAAAATTTGGGCGCCATCTTAGATTTTTTACATTTTTGACATGGCGTTGCTATTTTCTTGTCAAAATAGTACTAGAAATCGAGTTTCATCGAAATCGGCCAACAAACTAAAAATTTGGGCGCCATCTTGGATTTTTTTAAGTTTTTGACATTGCGTTGCTATTTTTTTGCCAAAATATTACCACAAACCGAGTTTCATCATTTCATCAAAATCGGCCTACAATCAAAAAAGTTGGCCGCCATCTTGGATTTTTAATAAAGATTGGTTAAATTCAAAATATATTTCTCTTTTGAGAGTTATTGAAAAGGCGTAGCCTGAAAACTGCTCATACGTGCTTCGCGTTGACCCTGAGCTTGTCCACTGGCTGAGCTGTCGTAAACCGGTTTTTCCAGACACGCCAGTGACAAGCAGCCAGTGGACACGCACACATGCCCAGCATGCTTGTAGTAGTGTAATCATTTCCCACCGTTCTATGAAGTCGTTTCTCTGTAATACGTAGTAGTATTTTTTTTCCTGTGGTATAGGTCTACATCAGATTGTGATAAAAATGGTATTCTGAAATCGGTATTTTATTTCGAAACTAGCTTTCCGCCCGCGGCTTCGCCCGCGTGGACTACACGACGTTATCCCGCGGGAATGTGATATTTTTCCGGGATAAAAGTAGCTTATGTTCCTCTCCAGGCTACAAAGTATCTGTGTCCTAAATTTTAGCCAAATCCGTTCAGCCGTTTTGGCGTGATTGAGTAACAAACATACAAACATACAAACATCTAAACTTTCACATTTATAATATTTGTTGGAAGTAGGATAGGATTACGTATCGAATGGTCGGTCATACATGAATAACATAAGATGAGTAAGCAAGTACTTACATACACATTTGGGAAGGATTACTTTATTAGTATTAGTTGGTAAACTTTTAAAAAATCTACTTCATGTAAACAATAAAATATTGTCTATGTAGTAAACCCATTAGATTACAGCATACACTTATTATGATTATGTAAGGGTAAGTAAGGATATAATATAAAAACTAACACTAAATAATATTTAAACTTGAGTTAAAAGGATCAATGTGATTAGTTTGACTATAGCAGGACACCGCACGTTTGACCTTGAGCGCACGTCTGATGCGAGTGAAAGTTATTCATTTACCTAAACTCGACGCGACGCATTTGGGTTTAACGCTCTTAATATAGTGACAACTTTTTACTATGGCGACATCCCTCAAAATTATTTTATAGTAATAAATAACTTATTACAAAAGTAACACCAAAGTTAAAAAAAAATGATTTTGACATGAATATAGCTATTTCTCTTTATAGATACGTATTAAATTGTCGACACACATAAAATGTATGTTGGAGGGGGGGGGGGGGGGGGGGGTCCCATACCAATTTGCCCATTGCCCTTTGATAATTTCATGATATAGGTAATTATGGTCCATTCATGATATGGCTAAACGTTGTTGAAAATATACTGAATTAAACGTTGAACTTTCGACGATATTGTCAATTTAAATTGATCATTTCATGAAATACGACTACCTATTTCATGAAATTACCGACAAAACCCGAGCGCCGCCGTCACTGGCTGCGAGCGCCGACTCTGCGAGCTGCGCGCCTTCCGCCCGCGCCCTGCCGCCGCCACCTCATGTGCCGCCGCCCCCGCTCCCTACTGCGGTGGCGCCTCGAGCGCCCGTCAGCACTCCAGTTAACTATGCTGCTGCCGCGAAAAGAGCGCCTGCGCCCTATGTTGCCGTACCGGGCCAAGATGACCAAGGTTTCACCGAGGTTCGGAACAAAAAGCGACATCGTCAGCGACCGACGCAAAACCAGTATGGTACCGCACCGACAGGGCCCAACTTCCTGCTGCGAGCTGCCATACCGACGACCGCCGTATACTTGTCCCGTCTCCACCACACCATCACTGCGGGGGACGTGACAGAGTATATCAAGAAGAAGAGCAACTTTTGCTTGAGAGTGCAGGCTTTGGAATCGCGCCACAATACTAATTTCAAGTCGTTTGTGGTGCGCGTCCCGACAGCGAAGCTGGAAACTTTCTTGAAGGAGGATTTCTGGCCGCAGGGGGTGGTTTACCGGCGCTTCCGGGGGACGTTGCCATATGCCACCGATTCAACACCGAGAGCTGTTACTTAATTTTATCTTACTAACCTAGTGCTACATTTATATACTAACAAAATTGTGTTATATAATCTATATATGTTAGTCTATAAGGTATTTATTATATGGGCCTGATATTGTGAAATATTGTAAGCTGCCTGAAATAAATGATTTATTTATTTATTTATTATTTATTAAGTGTAGCGAATAGGTCTCATCAGAATAAAACAAATGAGCCTAAGCTCGAGGGGTTTCCTAGCAGCCATTGAAGAGTTCTATTGCTCACCTCTTGACTCCATCATCAGATCAGCTCGATGGTAGCAAATTATTGTATTGTCATCGGATTTATATAGACTTGCAAAGTTTCAAATCAATACGACAATTAGAAGTAGGTTAAAATTGAATTCCAAGATTTTCTTACATTGTGACTTAGTTACAAGTGAAGCTAATAAAAGTGTGGTAATGACAGGAAGCGTTCCAAGTTTGAAATACCTTAATATTATTGACACTGTCAACATAATCTACTTTAAAATTATACTCTCAAGAGGGCTAATGAGGCTTGGACATATCTGTCACTCCAAGTATGTATCTTGTAGGTGTTATCCTACTAATATTATAAATGCGAAAGTTTAGATGTTTGGATGTTTGTTACTCAATCACGCCAAAACGGCTGAACGGATTTAGCTGAAATTTGGGACACAGATACTTTGTAGCCTGGAGAGGAACATAGGCTACTTTTTATCCCGGAAAAACATCACATTCCCGCGGGATAACGTCGTGTAGACCACGCGGGCGAAGCCGCGGGCGGAAAGCTAGTTGTTGATAAGTTGTTGATCGAAGTCTGACTGACCATGACATAACTTATACAGCATAATAATAAACTATATCCAAGTAGTACTTATAAATTCCTTGACTATATCATAGCTTAGACATAAATGTGCCGCGAATGTTATCTACTTATGTAAAGTATGAAAGTCTGTCAATATGCAAACGTTACTACTTACCTACCTACCTATAGGTATCGCGTTTATGTTAAATTTTGTAGTAAATATCGTAATAGCACAGAATTCTAAATAATAATAGTAAAGAAATGAGGTCTATAGGTACCTACTTCAGCCACCTTACGGAAACAATGTTTGTGAACAAACATTTGAATTTTTTTGTACCTAACTATTCCACAAACACGTTATAAAATAATATGTAAAACTTAGACGACATAAGTGACCTAATTATGAAGTGCACATACCTATAGGTAGGGCAGAGGTACCCTTTGTGGCCACTTTAAGGATTTTTTGACTTTTAAGCACTAAGTACTAAATGGTCTTAGGTATGAAAGACACAAATTATATCTTAAATTATATATAATTTATCTACCTTTATAGGTACATTTTTCAAATTTATAAAAGTATAATAGTTTTTTTTATATTACACACAATGTGTGAGAGGTGCCAAATGTACCGGTTTTGGCTACTTACTGATAGTTAAACTTTTGTAAGTATAACGAAAAATCAAAACCAAACCCAGGTAAAATCAATATACCTATTCTAATGCGCTAGAAACCAGTCAATTGCAAAACAAACAAATTGCAAGTATTTCATCCAAAACAAATTTCTTAAAATTTTCATACAAAACAGTTTTTAAAACAGAAAATGGAATATATTGAAAAAAAATCTTATGAGATAAGGAATTCTAACGGTTGTTATTATTACCTTATAATAACTTATTTTAATTGCCTTTATCAAAAATGGCTAAAAGTTGTTAAGAAAACTTTTAGAGCAAAAAGTGGCCAAAACCGGTACAGTGGCCAAAACCGGTACGCCTGCCCTATCTAAAACGTGTAATAAAAAAGTAAGTACCTACTTACCTACTTTTGAAGATAATTATTGGCGGTTTGTTTACAAACATTCTTTCCGTAAGATGGCCGAAGAACCTATAGAACATAAAAACAGCAGAAAATCGCTCAACATAATGTGTGTTTATTTTTATTTTTGACTTCGCATAGGAAGTTAGGAAGATTAGGAACCCTTTCCAAGGGTCAAGGGTTCCACTTATTTAAAACTATAATTAAACAACTCAAACTGATATAAAAACTGGTAATGCTCCGAGAGCTCTGTATGGTTTGGTGATTTTAGTAGAACTGAATCAAAAATGATGAACAGGACACGTGAAACGAAGATTTTGAATTTGAATTGAAAGAACAGGATAGGATTCGATAAAATTAATGGCAAGTATGTAGAACTAGATGGAGTTTCCAGTCATCATAGAGTTTTTAACCATCCATAATGACTGGTACGAATCGACATAGGTAAGTACCTAGTTTTGAATGTTTTTACATTATCAATAAAAATTACGTCATCCTAACCTAACGTGCATATAAAACCACTCGCTATCACACGCAGAGGATACGCGGCGGGCGAGCTGACCTGACGATGACGTAATGTTTGGGGCTAATAATACCTAAATACTTTACTTACTTGTTTGCGAATTTACTGCGCAGCGCGGCGGGACGTCAGTGTTCTTCAGATTTTGCGAGCAACCTGTAGTATTTCTGCGATTCAAATACATAATGAAACGTGTTTATCAACACTGATGATGAAACCGAAGAAGACTATCGCTTCTCGTTACAGAAGAGAAGAACAGGCTCGTGCTAGTGAGATCAGGTCACATAACAGTCTTCCGACCCCCAGCCGCCGTAACACCTTTGAAGAATTGGTCATCTTGAAAGCTGCGAATGAGGATTTATGGAATGAAAACAGCAAACTTCAGAGTGAACTGGCAGAACGACGAACCATCAATGACGAATTAATGACGACAATAAAATCTCGCGAAACAAAAATTAGTGAACTCAACAAAACTGCAGAACATCTACAGAAGAAGCTCGACGAGGCAATGACGACAATAAAAGCTCGCGAAACAAAAATTACTGAACTTAACAAAACAGCAGAACATCTACAGAAGAAGCTCGACGAGGCCAAGAATAATAATACCTTGATGTCCGAATTTTTGACATTCTATAAGGAAAAGTTGAATCGTTCGAGTAACGTGAAAACGAAGTTAATAAGACAAGTTGCTTTACTGCAAAGACGTTTACGATATTTAAAAGGACAGAAGGAGACGAGTGAAAAATCATTACAAGAAATCCGCCAAAAGTGTAAGCATATTTTTAATTCTCAGTTTCACCCAGACTTTCTTCAGGCAAATTTAAATTTAATTACCAGTGTCGTAGAATTGTACGAGTCACATTCTCATCGTGACAGAAGCAACTTTTGCCCAGCCATACAATACATGAAAACAGTTCCAACAGAGCCCATAACTTCTTTGGGGATCATCAAAAATGTTGAATCTGATAGTGCTACTCCACCAAAGATGAAAAAAACCGGTCATCCGACGCAGGATATTGAGACGTATTACAGTCATAATTCTCTCAAGGCATTAGTGATGAATTTGGAAAAGAGACACAGTGATAATTATCAGCTTTGGCGCAATGTGTTATGCTCTTTGCATAAATACGGATTCGAACAGGGATACGATACTCTTGAAATTGCCAATCGTTTTTCGCAACGTTCAAAGAAATACAAAAACTTGGAGGATGTGAGAAAATCATTTGAATCATCGAATGGCACTTTTTCCCTGCATTATCTGATTGAAATCAGTAAAATTTACGAAGAAGATCTAGACGCGCTTTCAGACTATCTGAGTAGAAAAGTACCCGTCGCGTATTTGCCATTTGTAATCAGGCAGATGGACGTTCGTGATCGCCGAAAATTTCGACTGATAGTGGATTGTGCGGAAAAATCACATACACTGTTCATCATTCCAGAACTATTCGTTTTGACCGACGAAGGCGGCAGAAGATTGTGTTTTCTTAGCAGCAGCGTAACATCTAAAACCTCAGAATTAGCCTCATTGTGTCCTTATATGAAGGACGGGTATACCGGAAAGTTCAACGCAAAGAACTACGTATTTCGCGCGAGATCTAAACCTTCAGCCACAGTTGAACTGTATGAACCATTGAAACCTGCAGAATCTTATATTATTTTACCTAATGGCAGAGAGGATAAGAAAGGGTCACATATGGCCAAGATTCGAATGCTTCTGAGAACGAAGGCAATACATTTATTATGGTTGAAAACTAAAAAAAAAATCGATCACGAGGAAGATGACAGTAACATTGTCGTTATCCCGGATGAAGAGCCTGATGACATTAGAAGTGACGTAGAGTTGGTGGAGGCGTTATTCAGTGCCAATCCTAGTATGAAAAGCAGATACTGTTATTCAGCTAAAACAATTTACTATTGCAGTCCAAGCACGAACTTGTGGAGTAAACTCAGCGAGACAGAATTCGAATCGCACTTACGGAAAAATCTCACGACTACATTGCGATTAAACAAGGCTGAGATGAAGTACATTGGCATGACCAATACGATTGTTACAATGAGAAATATTAGTTTAGGTGAAATTGAGAATTTTGATTTTTCTGACAGCCTCGATAGCAACTTGAATCTATTTTTGACACTGAATAAGATCGTAGACATGACACGACTTCCACCTGTCATTCGTAATATAGAGAAGGATGCTAGGGCAGAAACAACATGTGGATGGTCATATGATCGTCAAATGTCCGAGAAACATATGAAGGCCGTCCGGATATATTTCGAAAGGCTTTTTCCACTAAAGTCCGAACGAAAATGGTTTCTGTGGTTCGTTGCGAAATTACTAAGTGGACGGTCAATGAATGGGTACTTTCTAGTACTACATGATAATAATGAAAACAAATTTATGGCCTCATCATTGATGTCACTATTGGCTACGGTATTCGGGAATTACTATATTGCTAATAACAACATTGTGCGATCTGGAGAAGGACGAGATAACATGTATGACGGTGGAAGATACAATCTGAAAGGAAAGAGAATTCTGGTCGCAGACAAATTACATAAAACCGACGTTCTGAATACCGCTTTCATTAAGGCCGTAACAGACCGAAACGCCGATTATTACGTCCGATACGAAGGTAAGTTTTCACGAGCTCATTTCCCATTTTTATTAGAGACCGGAATGATCATGACATTTACCGGGAACGATATACCTCAATTCGATAAGAATGACCAAGATTTTGTCAAGAGAATGGTGACTATCCTTATGCGTTCGCAATTCATTAGCAAGAATGAATACTATGAATTGTGTAAAAAAGGGAATCATATTATGACCGACTTTTATTTTGACAAAGATACTCTTTACAAGTGCTCGCTGCCTCCTAATTATCAAGAATGGAGCTCCGCTGTGCTAGACTTATTAATAGAAAATTATAGCGTACTTTCTCCAGAGATACCCAGCTGCGGAACCAGGCATTCAGGCATTTGTTGAGATGGGGGAGGCAATCTTAGTTTATTGCAAGTTTTGAAATGGTGAAAAAAAATGTGTCTCACACTTAGCCTGGCGTAATAATTCTGTGGTTAATTTGAACAAGACTTTGTGCCTAAACAGTCGAAACTATAATTAGTATGAGTGGTTGGACTCAAACATAATTATGCCTACGCTGATGAAGATAAGAAATCATTTTTTGTATCAGCGACGCAGATAACGACTAATATTACAAAAAACGCAAGAATTTAATCCACGCGAATTGAGGAGGTTGAAATTACTACTTATGCCCACGTGGTCGGCGACAAATGATTTTCAGTCAAAGTCAAAGTCAATAAATTTTTATTCATATAGATTAAATAAAATTAATGCTTATGAATCGTCCAACATTTTTTTAACCTACCACCTGTTATGGTGATGGTTATAACAGTGCCCGTAGTGTAAGTTTTAATGTCAAAAAACGCAAACTATTTCGATTCCGTATTTATGTCAATTTGTATGAAAACTGTATTAGCGCCTCTAGCGGCGAGTAGCGCGCTTTTATAGTTTTCATACAAATTGACATAAATACGGAATCGAAATAGTTTGCGTTTGCTTGACATAAAAACTTACACTAGGGGTACAGTACAAAGCTAGGCATGTATACGTTAGCAACAAAAGAAAACGGATTGTGAATCTGTGACTGTGAAGAATCTGTGGCATGGGAGCGTCGTTTTGCTATATCTATTATCTATATCTATACAAATAAATAAAATTGGAGTGTCTGTTTGTAATATTAAAATAACCCCTTTTTACTACATGCATATGATTATATATACGGTACATATACCAAAATATTTTTTTTTACAATTTCTGTCTGTCTGTCTGTCTGTCTGTCGGTCTGTCTGTCTGTCTGTTTGTTCCGGCTAATCTCTGAAACGGCTGGACCGATTTTGACGGGACTTTCACTGGCAGGTAGCTGATGTAATAAAGAGTAACTTGGGCTACTTTTACTTTTTATTCCGATATACCCACGGGAACGAGAAAGACGCGGGTGAAACCGCGGGCGGCTGCTAGTAATACAATATAATGTGCCCAATGTTTCAATCGTCTAAGCGTCGAAGTTTCGATTCGAATTTTACTAAATATTGCTATTTTATGTTTTTCTAGGCACTATGATTGTTAACCTTTAAATATTTACGTTAGGTACGTTTTCGTTAAGTACACTATCTACTATGGACGTGCGGTCTTACAGACCGCTATCTTTAAAGGCCAAATTCTATCTAGTTAAGTAAGTATTGTACTAGTTTTTGTTTTTATTCCTTTTAAGAGTTACAGAATGTTCATAACTTTAAAATAATTTTAATGAATATGTATTTATTTTAAACATAAATCTAACCATTTAACAATCGAAGGCGCATTTTAGACTTTTTTGCTCGAGATCTCTTTAAGGGAAATTATCTAAAGAAAATTACTTTTTTAGTTTGTTCCACTAATTTTACAGTAAAATATATAGGTACCTAAACAAAAAAATATAAAAAAAAACTTAACCCTAACTTCTTAGGACGAAACATAAGAATTTTGTTAAAGGCCCAACTTATGCATATTTATTGGCAGTCATTTATAACTCAATGGGTGGGTATTGTTTACACGTCTTACGCTTAGAAACTATAGTTTCTTGAATTGATGGCTCTTGGGATGGCACATCCCAAAACACATTACACAAACGCGGACGCGCGGTCTCACAGACCGCCCTCAACATATAAAGCGAAATTACGTCCGCAACATACAGCTGGCGACGTGACCTTCACTCTCAACAGTCGTTTCGCTACTAGAACCAAAGCTACTAAGACCGACAGACTTCTGGAGAACGCGGGTGGAGAGTGGCACGTGAATCACAAACAAACTGGAAGCGGCCTCTGAGGCCGCGCGTCTAAGCTTATAATAATCAATTTTGTTTTTCTCTCCACTTTTATTTTATAAACCAAGGAACTTTCCCAGTTTGACGGAAATATGGCTGTTCTCAGGGATTTATTTTTGGTACATTTAACGATATAATACATAAACCAGTATGAGTTGACACTTGGTTAGAAAGATTTACTACGTGATAAGAGGCCTGGCCAGAGCAAGCTGGATGCGAGCAGCGCAGGACCGATCGTTGTCGAGATCCTTGGGGGAGGCCTATGCCCAACAGTAGGCGTCGTTCGGCTGACATGAAGAGGCCAACTTAAAATAGTCATAAATTCTAGGAATTCCATATAGAAATTGAAAATAAATAAAGGATGAGTGAATAAAACTTGACGAGGATGGCGACCTGAAAACTGAGAAAAGTAGCATCATTTCGTCAACACCTGATCCTGAGCAGGCCTGTCTCACTTCCATACAAGCGGCGCAAAATCCCCGAGATATTTACCTACTATTCTGGAAAACAACCTAATTTCAACCTTTTGCATTGCGTATAGCGTTCATAGTACAATAACTGTCAGCCGTCTCGCTTCAATCTGCTAGGGCTGTCAGAGGTTCTACTTTATCTGTGAAAGTAATAGCCGCTACACACGCTCCTATCCGACCGCCGATTTGGTGCGGGCGAACTTCACTGCAGATCTGATCCGCGCCTACACACGTTCAAACCAAATCTGCCAGACCAAATCGGTCGGTGCTACACACGTTCCGATTTGGTCTGGCCGACCTTTAGCCGTTGTTGCAGTGTTGCCAGCCACTGCTAATCTCCCAATATTATTATTATTTATAAATACTGAAAACATCAATTTGCTTGCAATAAATAAACTAAAAAGAAAAATATTATCGGTTTTTAATGTTTTATTACTATAGAAAAACAATTTAATAATTTTTTAATTTTCTGTTATTTTCATTAAAATACGAAACATGCTAATAAATATTTACTAAAAGCAGCACTTATTGATAAGGTGTTATGCCCTTTTTAAATATATTTAGTTTTACGACAAATTGCTAGTTTTTAAACAAAATATTCTAAAAAAACAAATAGATAAATAGAATCTTTTCATAAATGGCCATATTTAAACCTTTCGTTCGTTCAGTCCTACGTAAAACTCATGAACGAGCATTAAATTGAATCCTCTGAAAATCCCTTAAACGTAATTTACCTGCTTTAAATATTTCCGCTTTTACATATTTTCTCCCTAAATCTAGGGGAAAACCTCCAAAATTGTCAACACTGCCAAGTTGGTCCGGTCGGAAGCCTACACACGTTCCGATTTGGTAGGAAGTGAAGTTCGTGCGAACCAAATCCGGCCGACCGCGTCAAACACGAATAATAATAATTATGGTCGGACGACTACGCTACACACGTCCAGATTTGGTCTGGAGCAGACCAAATCGGCGGTCGGATAGGAGCGTGTGTAGCGGCTATAATACACGCGAAGCGAGACCGATGGCGACACATGCGGATGCGTGCGCTGCGTGTGCGACAAGTCGAGCGAGTGCCAGCCTATTGAGACTAGTCCGGTGACCGGACGCTTGCGTTCATCATACCTAAACTCGGGAGTGAAATTTCTGTACCGTAAGGTACTAATATATATTCTGTGTCCTGAGGTAGATTGAGAGTTTTTATGGACATCTATACTAACTATTATATTCCACGCAAGCACCTGTTGAAAGCAAGGCTAAAGACCTCCTAGAGCCAAGCTTACCCGACACTATACAGATATCCCGGACGTCAAAGTATGGATCGATCCTCTGACGGCAAAGAAACTTTTATAAAATATTTAGTTTACCAGTGACATCTAACAGGTGGGACCAAAGCCATCTTCTATCTCACTCGTTGCAAGCAGCCGAGAAATAATAGCGGGCCATGGGTGGGACCATGGCCCGCTATTATTTCTCGGCTGCTTGCGCTCCTTGCAACGAGTGAGATAGAAGATGGCTTTGGTGGGACAGTATTAACCGCCTCTGTGGTCTAGTTTTAACCGCCTCTGTGGTCTAGTTTTAACCGCCTCTGTGGTCTAGTGGTTCACACCACCGATTTCAGGCCCAGAGGTCCCGGGTTCGATTCCCAGTGGGGGTACTTATAGTATTCGGTTTGGTTGGTGGTAGGCCTTGTTCTTAGTCCGCCTGGCTAGCTACCACCGTCTTATCTAAGTCTGACGCCATAACAATGATGTTTTCAGCGTTATTGTGTTCCGGCAGTTAGAGATAAGATAGCCAGTTCCTCAGTGATTGAGGATTCCGGGAGTAGTGCGCTTCCACCTTCAGCCTATTATCACCACTTAACAAAACAGGTGTGATGAAGGCTAAGTGCTACACCGTTGTGAATAAAAAAATTAAAAAAAGTATTTTTATAAAAACACTAGCTGTGCCCGCGACTTCGTCCGTGTAGAACAGTGACTTTCATCAGCAGCATTTTAATTTTTTAGGCTATTTATATCACTACATAGTATAAAACAAAGTCGCTTTCTCTGTCCCTGTTTTTTTTTTTTTTTATCCACAACGGGGTAGCACTTTATGTCCCTTTGTATGCTTAAATCTTTGAAACTACGCAACGGATTTTGATGCGTTTTTTTAATAGATAGAGTGATTCAAGAGGAAGGTTTATATGTACTTTTTATCCCGATATTCCCACGGGAACGGGAACCACGTGGGTGAAACCGCGGGCGGCCGCTAGTTGCTAATAAAACACATATACACACACACACACACAGCTATTTACAGTATTTTACTGCAAGTAGCTTATTTGAGAACTTACCTACAACTACAACTCTTCAATTCCTAGTGTCAGTGTCACCTGTAGGCGACAGAAGATCCAGAAGATTATTTAATCTTCTGTCATCTACAAGTGACACTGGGAATGGGGGCTACCGTTTTCTTGGTCACCAGTTGGCGCCACAGTCACGAGAGGTCCTGGCAAAGTTTTATTTATTTTAATTTTATTTTCTTTATTCAGGAAACAATAGCTTTTTTATTACTCTAATAAAACATAATATAAAGTTAGTTAAACATTAGCAGAACAGTTCAGATTTGAAGTTTGTTTACTACGGCCCCTACGGCCCTACGGGTGTGAATTGTATTTATTTATTAGATACTAGCGGCCGCCCGCGGTTTCACCCGCGTGGTTCCCGTTCCCGTGGAAATATCGGGATAAACCTTCCTCTTCAATCACTCTATCTATTAAAAAAAAAACGCATCAAAATCCGTTGCGTAGTTTCAAAGATTTAAGCATACAAAGGGACATAGGGACAGAGAAAGCGACTTTGTTTTATATTATGTAGTGATAGTGATAGTGATAAAAAGCCTAAAAAATAGGTTTAAGCATCTAGCTTTAAAAATAACGTTTTCCACACAAACTATTTCATCCCCTATCTATTTCAATTTCAACCCCTTACAGCCCTTTTTTCGCATTTAAAAGTAAGTAATTAACGCTTGCTATACAGCGTTTAGGAGGAAGTACCTATTGGATAAATTCGACCCTTCTCATAATAACGACTCCGTAGCTCGGAGGTTAGTAGAGCAGTCGTCGGGATAGCGAAAAGTCGTAGGTTCGAGTCCCATCGGAGCTTGTTGTGAGACGGGTCGATTTTTTCTAAAATACTTACTTCATTTTCTATCTATAAAGGTAGTTAACATTTCAATAAAATTCATTTAATTCATTTTCCTGTTTTGTTCGTTATGCTTTGAACCGAATTCGCTGGAAATCCCCGAAGTACCTCTCACAGAGGTGGTAGGCGACAAACCGCGATAAAGCCTAGTTTACATTAGTCGAGTAGACGGCCGAGTCGAGTAGCGAGCGACAAATTAAAAAACAGTCTAACTCGACCAATGTAAAAGAAAGGGCAAGTAAACTGGGCTACTGAGCGAGTCGAGTGGTCTCGCGCGGAGCATACTATAGTTGCTCGGCCGAGTTGTTCCCCCACCACGTCTGCCTACTCGCTTTGTGTAAACCGTGAACTCGCTCGGAAAACCAACTGGGCCCAGTACCAACTTTTACCAGAGGTTCTGGGCCCCAATTACTTTACCTATGTAAAATGGTGGAAGGTGAGTCGAGTAATGCCTCAGTCACTGGGCCCAGGTAGGGTTACCATACGTCGGGATTAGTCCGGACATGTCCGGATTTATATACGTTTGTCCGGACTTCGTCCGGCTTTTTAATTAGTCCGGATTTTTTTTATTTAAATTTAATATGAGTAAAATCAAATCGAATCAAATCAGTCTTTCATCTTTATTTATCAAGTTCACATAGACACAGTTTCTTAAGAAATTTACTATGAGGTTAGATAATTGGTGTGATTGTAAGAAAATATTTATTTATTTATTTATTAACCCTCCGCTCATCTAGCAAAAAGCTCATCAGATGATCATCTTAAAACAGCCCCGAGCGAGCACATCACTGTACTTTATCACTTTTACGAAGTGGGTACCTAATGTTTGCATTTTGTAACTAAAACTGTCCGGACTTTTTTTGAACTGTCAGGCTTTTTGTCAGAAATTTTCAAATTTCTAAATGGTAACCTCCTAGGCCCAGGTTGCTAGGCCGAGCTGCTCGACTTATGTAAATTAGGCTTTAGAGCCCGTGCCTGCCCTTGTCTAACAAGTGGCTTTCTTTATCGATATCACCAGTAGAATAGAAAGACAAATGAAAGAGATTGACATTAGCGATCGCAATGTCACGTGACCGCTAATGTCAAGTGGTCAATCCCATACCTACATCTTCTTTCTATAACTCTGCACTGCACATGACTGGGGCATTTAACAATCTTTTAATTTTACCTGTTCCTCCCGGTGTCTGTAATCAAATCTTGCAAGTTAAAGACCCACTTCCCATCCAAGTGTCTGAATGAGCTGAAATTTTGCATACAGGGGGGCTACCGCGTAACTTTATGGATATGAACTTCATATGTACGTTTTTGGGAACTTTAAGTCAATTTTATAACGAAAATAACCGCTATCAGTTCCTTGTTTTGTGACGTCGTCGGGCATAACGATATCTAGCTCGCAACGTTCAACAGAACAAAGCAGCAAAACTCTATCAAAATAAGGAATTCAAATGACAGTTAAAGCCCATACCCATATCCATATTTCTTAGCCGGTAGCCCCCCCGGTTTGGTTTGGATGACAATACAATATTAAAGTAAGGTCAGAAAAAAGGTTGTCTTATAAATGAAATTATTACAAAAAAACTTGTTTAGTGCTACCTAATAGGCGATTTTCTGAAAGCTCGGTCACTAGATGGCGCTGTCTCACCTATGCAGTTAGAAGGAACGGAACGTTATAAATTTTACTTTGACGCGACTTTTTTACGTAAAACGGAACGTCAGACAGATGTTATTTATTTACCTTAATCTTTAAATTTACCTATTTCGTTTCTGTTCCTCACAGTAGTACTTATTTAATTTATTATTAGTTTCCTTTGGGTTTTTAAAAAGTAATTAATTTAAATATGATTCATACCAAAATATACCATAGACATGTTCAACGTTCGTTCAACGCCATCTAGGGAAGCAATTGGAAGCTTTTTTTTTAAATGGCCTCTCAGAAAATCGCTCATTACAGCACCTGCTTAATATACAGTTTCCCCCGACTACTACGGCGAAGAAAAACGGGAGGGTTAAATTATTTTGACCGGTAGGTAAGTATTATGTGTGCAATGTGCATAATAAGTTCTCAACAATTTATCGTAGTTTGACACCGGTGGAAGCGTCCTGATTATGTGACTTCACATTAAATTGAATATGGCGGTAAAAGCTGTACTTAAATTAGTTTTTAAAGAATTATTTCAAAAGTTACCTATAGGTACGGCCAAAGGCAATGGTCCCTCAGTTCTCACACTAGACCTTCTACTTCAGGAATACTTACTGAAAGAATAGTTTATCTATTTCCTATACAATAGATAATAATATAACTGTCTAATATACCTCTCTATTTATTGATAAAAAAACAGGAGCTTTCTGCAAAAAGATGTGAAATCCCACCAAAAACATCCTGTAAAAATCTAGCCAAATCTCGCGAGAGCTGCTTATTTAAGTGTGTAAGCGCCCAGGGCCCTTTTACACGACGACGTTTTTCGTGCTCGCGTTTGTATTGATACAAGTCGAACGCGCGTATCAAATACGCGCGTCGTCAGCGCGTAAAAAAAAGTCGTGTCTAAGAGCACTAATGCTCCTTATTTGCGATTCTTTATTAATATAGGAAGTTAGTCAGATTTTGTGTGACTTGGTCGTTGACTTGTTTGTGTCTATCGTATCGTTTGCACATTGAAAAACTTACAAACATACACTACTCGGAGTACTGAATGCGATAACCAATAACTCCTGAGCAAAACCTGGAAGCAACGTTGTGGTTCCTTGCAAGCGGTAGAAGTATTGTAGAATTTTCAGTTATGTCGCCACGCCAGCTTGTTGCCATTACTGAACTTCAGTAACTGAAGTAATAATTATGGAAACATGTCAGGCAATGCATATTATTTGATTTGTTTATCCACACCGCACCTGTTACCGACAGATAGATCGTAACAGTAACAAGAAATAGGTCTATACTCCAGCCATCTTACAGAAACAATGTTTGTAATCAAGCATTTGTTTTTTTTTTGTAGGCCTAACTAATCCATAAACACGTTAAAAAATAATATGTAAAACTTGGACGACATAAGTAAGCTATTAATAAAGTGCACTTATATCTAAAACGTGTAATAAAAAAGTACTTTTTAGGTTAATTATGTATGGGCGGTTTGTTTATAAACATTCTTTCCGTAATAAAGTATAGAATAGAAACGTTTTACACTACGAGTACTGTACCCCGAGTCTAAGTTTTTATGTCAAAAAACGCAAACTATCGTGAGTGCGTATTTATGTCAATTTGTATGAAAACTGTATCAGCGCCTCTAGCGGCGAGTAGCGCGCTTATGCAGTTTTCATACAAATTGACATAAATACGTACTCGAAATAGTTTGCGTTTGCTTGACATAAAAACTTACACTCGGGGTACTGGCGCCCGATGCTCGAGGCATGGTTGGCACTGCACGCGTGACTTTTGCTATATGTCGGCGCCTGGCCGATATCAATAATTAGGTTCATAATAACTTGAAAGTTATTTTTATTTATTGCCTAAAATATTTGAGTGCTACAAAAATAGCACTTGTTGGGTTTTCAAGAGTCAAGTGTTAAAATATTGATTTGACGTTCTGGGAACAAACGGTGTTATTACACACTGAATGTGGTCGTGGGCCCGCAATTAATAGTGATTTATGAGACATTTATAAAAACTAAGGGATGCAAACTTGATGCATTCTGATCTGAGCCATGAAGCTGGGCATTCGGTCTAGAGACGTTAAACGGTTAAAACGTGGCCCACGAACTCATTATTCGTTTCCTAAAACCTAGTCTTAGAAAGAATGTTTAGGATATCTAGATCGTCACTTAAACTCAGTGTTAATCGCAGTTACATTAGATTTGATTATTATCAACCCTCTTATTAAGCATTCGCTAGCGTTACCCTTTGCCCACAATCATAAGCTCTTAATAAATAATGGTAACCCATCCTGATGCCATTCTAGGGCCTCACGCCCCGACATCAGAAACTGGGATTCACGCCGCGAGTGCTAAGTGTTGCAGGTCATTTAAAATGAACACTAGAAGTCTAAAAATGATCTTCTTGGGCAAGTTAGTTTTAACCGCTCATTAGTTGATTTATTTAGGTAGTTAAAGTGTAATTTGACAATAATTGAGCGGGATGTGTGTGTGTGCTATGTTTAATGAACAATTCTCCGCGAACGAGTGAAGCAGAGTCGAGCCTCAACTTGGTGAATACGGTCAGTCGTTCCATTTTTATGTTGGAGGTGTCCAATCTTTTTTTGCAGAGTGACTAAAATGTAGACACAAGTACTCTATAAAATATCGTGATAAAATGATTTGACAGATTTTGTGTTTACATTGTTAAATAACTCCCGGAGGTCCCGGGTTTGATTCCCAGTGGGCATGCTTTGGTGTTAAGTACTTGATTTGGGTCCGCCGGCTATCTGTCGCCATTTGTCTGAGTTTTTGCTATTTAGTTTGTTGTTTTTAGATAGAAATAAGAAAGTTTGTTGGACTGAATCCACTGTTTGTGGATTCCGGGAGCATCCTTGTCATTATTTTGACATCGCGAATGATGATTGCGCGGCATTCATTTACCTACCACAATAATCCTTTGAATTTTATGTGGTTGGACACTTCTTGACATGTCTTGTTTAAGAATTATCTTACCATTGTTCATTGATTGTGTATGATTTTTAAACTTATACTCTAGCTCAGATCATAAGAGTTCAATTATGATCCCATAATTTAGGACTGATCTACAATGTGAGTATGTTTACACAAAAATATGAACGTATTTTACAATTACGTTAATAAAAATGGAAACAAAAAAATGTGTAACGTGTTGCAATAAAATATGTGATAAAATAACCCATTGACGCCTGACCGGCTGAATGGGGCCGGAGAGCAATGGAAAGTCTATTGTGTCTCATTTCTGGAGCGTTGAAGGATAAGTAACAAAACAATTTAAAAGTTACGTCCTAAAATGTCAGTAATTTTTTGTAGAGTTAAAAAAAAACTGTCGTAAGTTTTTATTAAACTCTCTTTCCAGAAATGTGTAATCATTTGTTAGTTTGTTTTAAGTGGTGTTCTTGCGTTCACTCGAAACCACAGCAAAAAAATCAGAGTGCACACCTCGCCCTGCGTGATAAGTAGGATATTATGTTTGCCCTTTGGACATCTGTGCATAGCAAAAAAAAAAAAGGTCGAAAAACAACAGTTCTTATAATATCCATGCTGCTTTATGCTTCATTAGAATGTAACTTTTGAAACAGAATACTAAATAGTACAAGTACTTTTGATTAAAACTATTTCGGTTTGCTTAAATGAATTTGTTGCAACTAAGTTATTGATAATGATAAGTAATGAGAACACCAGTCTTATTTCAGACATTTTCTTAAAATGTAATTCACACGTTATCTTCATTGCAATAGCTGTGAAGTATGTGCGTACTTTATTTTAAGGAAATTAATGATGACGATGCACTTAATAAACATTTTTAAATAATGTCGGTTAAAGAAAACTGTTATCATCTGTCGCACGCACGGAAGCAAGCACTGCCGCCGTGTTTAGATGATGCGATAATGATCCAAGTAATTCAAATAAGATTATGATAAAAATTTAGAAAAAAATATTAAGCGACGTTTCTTAGTATGAACGGTGTTATTGTTGATCGAAGTATGAACGTCAAGAATTTACTACTTTAATGCCACTTTTACGCGTTTTCAGCATTATTTTGTCATAATCATGACTAAAAGAATTATTGCTACGTTGAAAAAAATCATAGGTACGAATATTCTCCAGCAAAGACCGAGGTTTTTTATAACTGAATTATTATTATTGTTTGGTGATCTATTCCAGTTTGTGTGATATAGATTATCGGAATCAGTAATGTTAGGTCTCAAATAAAACAAAAAGAAAAAAAAATCGTTGAGATATTAAATGACTGCGTGGTCGAGTAGCCGTAGTGGAAAGTTTATTTTGGTTTCCGGTTACGAGTTTGGTTTCCATGAATGTTCGTAGATAGCACTTTTATGATGAAAAGGAGTTTTTGGTCATAATGCGTATCATTTTAATGCTATGTTATTCTCGAAATATGAAATGATGTCTCCTGTGTTCACGCAAAGTTGGTCGCGCTATGACCTTAGAAAGACAATACTTAGTGACAGTACTAAACAATTTTGCTGTAATACTATTTAAGGCACCTGACAGGGTGTAATTTTTGTGTAATAGATACTGTTCATAGAGCATTATAATGTAGGTTTTATAAAGGACTTAAGTTTAAGCAGAACTTGATAAATAAAAGTTTAGTGATTGATAATAAAAGGCAGTAAGTAATAATGACAATTATAATTTTGTTTTTTTTTTTCTTTCTTTAAACCATGATTGCTTTTTGAAAATTAAACGTCAGGAAAGCCATTGTCGGCGATAATTATGTAATGTAATAACGAATTAGTGTAATATTGAATGTGGAAAATGAATAAGTTGGATAAGATATTTTCATAATCATAGATTATGCTGGTAAACATGACTATGATTAGATTACGAGTATACTCACTACCTATGCTTGTTGTCGATCGTAGGTCCCATTCCTAACCCAGGTTAACTGGTCGGAGACTGCGCGGCGATAATGAGTAATGGGTAGGTTGCAGTAATTGTCGGTAGATCGAAAGTATTCCTATGGTGGACTGTGTGTCCTGTGATATCGGCAGAGTTCCGATGGTGGACTGTGTGTCCTGTGATATCGGCAGAGTTCCGATGGTGGACTGTGTGTCCTGTGATATCGGCAGAGTTCCGATGGTGGACTGTGTGTCCTGTGATATCGGCAGAGTTCCGATGGTGGACTGTGTGTCCTGTGATATCGGCAGAGTTCCGATGGTGGACTGTGTGTCCTGTGATATCGGCAGAGTTCCGATGGTGGACTGTGTGTCCTGTGATATCGGCAGAGTTCCGATGGTGGACTGTGTGTCCTGTGATATCGGATGTGTTCCGATGGCGGACTGTGTGTCCGGATGGAATAGGATACTTCCCGATACTGACCGACTGATATCGATTGTTCCGATAGTTTGTAACAATGTCATGTGAACCACGTTATCTATGTGATACAAAGCGTAAAATAGAATCAATTATTATATTATGATCAAAATTAAAACATCGCTCTGCTGAAATTGTTAATACCTAAAAAGCCTGATGATAACTGCACTCATACGATAATGCACCATATAATAGAAATGTGTAGTAGAAGCTGTTTAGTTATGACTTGTCGTTTTTTATTTTGGCAGGATAGCCGAACGGTAAAGTCTTTAAAGATGTCTTGTTTGTAAACTTGACAGTTGTTAACTTTGGCACACGAGGACGTGTGAAAGTCAGGATCGCCGTGTCGGCGCCTGGCCGATATCAATAATTAGGTTCATAATAACTTGAAAGTTATTTTTATTTATTGCCTAAAATATTTGAGTGCTACAAAAATAGCACTTGTTGGGTTTTCAAGAGTCAAGTGTTAAAATATTGATTTGACGTTCTGGGAACAAACGGTGTTATTACACACTGAATGTGGTCGTGGGCCCGCAATTAATAGTGATTTATGAGACATTTATAAAAACTAAGGGATGCAAACTTGATGCATTCTGAGCCATGAAGCTGGGCATTCGGTCTAGAGACGTTAAACGGTTAAAACGTGGCCCACGAACTCATTATTCGTTTCCTAAAACCTAGTCTTAGAAAGAATGTTTAGGATATCTAGATCGTCACTTAAACTCAGTGTTAATCGCAGTTACATTAGATTTGATTATTATCAACCCTCTTATTAAGCATTCGCTAGCGTTACCCTTTGCCCACAATCATAAGCTCTTAATAAATAATGGTAACCCATCCTGATGCCAATCTAGGGCCTCACGCCCCGACATACATAAATAGCTAATACTAAGTAGGTATATTTTATTTATAGCTCTGTAAGATATTTAAACTTATTAACTTTTAACGTTGGGACGTAGCCTAGGCACGCGTAACTCTACTCTCGACTCTAACTCGACCCGCTCGGGACGTGCGCAAATTTTCGCACGAGTACTACCACTTCAAATTTTGTATAAAATGAATTATTAAAAAAAAATAAAGAAAAGAATTATAAAAAAAATAATAAATAAATTATATTAATTACTTATTAATTCTTCTTATACAATATGAAAATTTTTGAAAATCCGCCATAGCGAGCGGAAGTATGACGGAGAAATTAAGTTTTGCGATATTTTAAGGGTTAAAATAAATAAGCAAGCACAGTGTGTGATGATTCCTGGCACGACCACGGAGGATTTTCTTAATATTTTTGTGGTACATTTTCATGAAAAATGGTGTACTTTAATGTACTCTTGAACAATGCAATTTTTGAAAAATGGAAAATGAAGTATTTAGAAAAAATCGACCCGTCTCACAACTAGCTCCGATGGGACTCGAACCCACGACCTTTCGCTTTCCGGGCGACTGCTGCGGAGCTAGTTGTGAGACGGGTCGATTTTTTCTAAATACTTCATTTTCCATTTTTCAGTAATAAAAATTGCATTGTGAATGCAAAAAACTAAAAATTAAAATAAAATGCAATTTTTATTACTTAAAAATGGAAAATGAAGTATTTAGAAAAAAAAATCCCGTCTCACACCACATCTCCACATTGATGAAATTAACGCTGACTATACAGCGTGTAAGAAGTATTGGATAAATTCGACGCTTCTCGTAACGACTCCGTGGCTCGGTGGTTGGAGCAGTCGCCCGGAAAGCGAAAGGTCGTGGGTTCGGTCCCATCGGAGCTGGTTGTGAGACGGGTCGATTTTTTCTAAATACTTCATTTTCCATTTTTCATGATTATACTAATTAAAAAAGAAAAAAAATAAAAACAGCATAAAACGCTCAACAAAATTTTGTTTCTTTTTATCTCTAATAAACTTCAATGTTATACTTTAGTTTTGAATATTTTTACATATCAATAAAAGTCGTCCCTATTACGTCATCCATTTGCCAATAAAATCAGTCGAGGTCACACAGCACAGAGGGGATACGCGGCGGGTGAGCTGACGATGACGTAATATCTGGCTAATAATACATTGTTAATACTTACTTGTTTTCGAATTTTGCGATTACTGCGCAGCGCGGCAGGGCGGCCGGCGGCGTCAGTGTTCTTCAGATTTTGCGAGCAACATGTGGTATTTCTGCGATACAAATAAATAATGAAACGTGTTTATCAACAATGATGATGAAACCGAAGAAGACTATCGCGTCACGTTACAGAAGAGAAGTAAAACAGGCTCGTGCTAGTGAGATCGGGTCACATAACAGTGTACCGACCCCTCGCCGACGTAGCACCCTTGAAGAATTGAGGATCTCAAAAGTTGCGAATCAGGATTTAACGGATGAAAACAATAAACTTCAGAGTGAATTGGCAGAACGAAGAATCATCAATGACGAATTAATGACGTCAATAAAATCTCACGAAACAAAAGTTACTGAACTCAACAAAACAGCAGAGCATCTAAAGAAGAAGCTCGACGAGGCCAAGAATAATAATACCTTCATGTCCGAGCTTTTGAAATTCAATATGGATATGTTGAGTAGTTCGAGTAACGAGAAAACGAAGTTAATAAGTCTAGTTGCTTTACTGCGAAGACGTTTACGATATTTTAAAGGACAAAAGGTGACGAGTGAAAAATTATTACAGGAAATCCGCCAAAAGTGTAAGCATGTTTTTAATTCTCAGTTTTACCCAGACTTTGTTCAGGCTAATTCAAATTTAATTACCAGTGTCGTAGAATTGTACGAGTCACATTCTCATAGTGACAGAATCAAATTTTGCCCAGCCATACAATACATGAAAACAGTTCCAAAGGACATAACTTCTTCAGGGACCATCAAAAATGTTGCATATGACAGTGCTACTCCATCAAAGAGAATGAAAATCGATAATTCGACGCATGACATTGAGAAGAACTACAGTCATAAATCTCTCAAGGCGTTAGTGATGAATTTGGAAAAGAGACACAGTGATAATTATCAGCTGTGGTGCAATGTGTTATGATCTTTGCATAAATACGGATCCGAACAGGGATACGATACTCTTGAAATTGCCAATCATTTTTCGCAACGTTCAAAGAAATACACAAACTTAGAGGATGTGAGAAAAACATTTGAATCTTCGAATGGCACTTTGTCCCTGCATTATCTGATTAAAATCAGTAAAATTTACGAAGAAGATCTAGACGCGCTTTCAGACTATCTGAGTAGAAAAGTACCCGTCGCGTATTTGCCATTCGTAATCAGGCAGATGGACGTTCGTGATCGCCGAAAATTTCGACTGATAGTGGATTGTGCGGAAAAATCACAGACACTGTTCATCATTCCAGAACAATTCGTCTTGACAGACGAAGGCAACAAGAGATTGTGTTTTCTTAGCAGCAGCGTGTCATCGAAAACCTCAGAATTGGCCTTATTGTGTCCATAAATGAAGGACGGGTATACCGGAAAGTTCAACGAAACCAAATACGTATTTCGCGCAAGATCTAAACCTTCAGCCACAGTTGAACTTTATAAACCTTTTAACCCGGCAGAATCTCATATTATTTTACCTAATGGCAGACAGGATAAGAAAGGGTCACATATGGCCAAGATTCGAATGCTTCTGAGAACAAAGGCAATACATTTATTATGGTTGAAAACTAAAAAAAAATTGGATGACGAGGAAGATGACAGTAACATTGTCGTTATCCCTGATGAAGAGCCTGATGGCATTAGAAGTGACGTAGAGTTGGTGAAGGCGTTATTCAGTGCCAATCCTAGTATGAAAAGCAGATACTGTTATTCAGCTAAAACCATTTACTATTGCAGTCCAAGCACGAACTTGTGGTGTAAACTCAGTGAGACAGAATTCGAATCGCACTTACAGAAAAATCTCACGACTACATTGCAATTAAACAAGGCTGAGTTGAAATCCATTGGCATGACCAATAAGATTGTTAAAATGAGAAATATTTGTTTAGGTGAAATTGAAAACATTGATTTTTCTGACAGCCTCGATAGCAACTTGAATCTATTTGTGACTCTGAATATGACCGTAGTCACGACACGAGTTCCACCTGTCATTCGTAATATAGAGAAAGATGATATGGCAGAGACAACATGTGGGTGGTCATATGACCGCCAACTGTCCGAGAAACATATGGAGGCCGTCCGGTCATACTTCGATAAGATCTTTCCACAAGAGTCCATACGAAAATGGTTTCTGTGCTTCGTTGCGAATTCACTAGGTGGGCGGATGAAGCACTTTCTAGTACTAATTGATAATCATGAAAGTAAAAATTTGACGTCAAATCTGATTTCACTGCTGGCTACGGTATTCGGGAATTACTATATTGCTGTTAACAAAATTGTGGTATCTGGAGGAGGTCGAGATCACAATCCGTTTGACGCGGGGATATACAATCTGAAGGGAAAGAGGCTTCTGGTCGCGGATAAATTACAAAGAGCCGACACTCTAAATTCTGCTTTTATCAAGGCTATAACAAACAAGGGGTTGCATTACGTCCAAGACAAAAATACGTTTTCTGGAACTCAATTTGAATATCCACTTGCAGTTGGATTGATCATGATATTTACCGGGGACGATATACCTCAATTCGACAAGAAGGACCAAGATTTTGCCAAGAGAATGGTGACTATCCCTATGCGTTCCCAATTCATGGGCAAGAACGAATACGATGAATTGGTTAAAAAAGGGAAAGATATGACCGACATTTATATTGCCGATGCTACTCCTAATTTCCAAGAATGGAGTTCCGCTGTGCTAGACTTGTTAATAGAAAATGATAGATGGTCTCTTCCGAGGATACCTAATTCTATGGTGAATTCAATCAATAGTTTGTGTCCAAACAGTCGACACTATGATTATTATGAGTGGTTGGACTCAAACTTATGCGCAGCTAAAGGTAAGCAAGCCTTTGTATCAGCAATGCAGATAAAAACTAAGATTAATAAAAAATCGCAAGAATTGAATCCACACGAAATGAACAGTTTGAGATTGGCTATGTCCCAGTGGGCGCAAGAAAATGATGTTGATTTTAAGTCATATTGTAAGTACAAAGCCAGGCATGTATACGTAAGCAACAAAAGGGAAAAGGCTGAAGCTAAATCCGTTATCATGGGCATGAAGTTTATAAGTAATAAAACAATATAATGTCTCCAATGTTCCTATTGTCTAAGTTTCTTTTCGAATTTTCTTAGTTTCTATTTCTATGTTTTTCTAGGCAATATATGAATGTTAACATTTTAATTTTATCCTCATTAAATAAGCTTAAGTACCTATTTATCTTTTTTTTCTCTCCACTTTCATTAAAGGTTAAAGAACCAAGGAACTTTTCCAGTTGGACGGAAATATGTCTGTAGGTACTCAGAGATTTATAAAAAAATTGAGTTAATTGATATGAAAGAACGGTACCCAATCCTGTGGGAATATCGGGATAAGATATAGCCTATGTCACTCAGGAAGAATGTAGCTTTTCAAGGGCGAAAGAGTTTTTAAAATCGCTTCATTAGTTTTTGTGTCTAGGTAGGTATAATAGGTATTAACTAATATTATCCGATTTAAAAAAATCTTTCACCATTAGAATGCTTCATTATCCCTGAGTGACATAGGCTACTTCTTATCCCACCGCTGGGCACTGGTCTTAGTCCACGCGGGTGAAACCGCGTGAAGAAGCTAGTTCATTATACAATATGTCCGGGGAAGTAGTAATCAAACTATAAGTTAATTAATTAGTAATTATATAATTATGTAATTAAATGTTTAAATGTCACAATATGGGTTACTATCAACTGATTTTTTTTTTATTTTTTTTTATAAGGGCGTGATCTATGTACAATTTTACCGATGAAAATACCTCAAATCAAAGATCTGGGGCCCGATTCTCAGGCATTCGAACTTTTTCAGTGTGGTAATTCGTATGTCGAACATTTTGTTTGTGGTTTCTATTGAAAAGTTAAAACGTTTCAAACAAACTAAGCTGTCCCACATGTCAATAAATTCATTTTGACAGCTAAGTTCGTATACGAACATCTATTGGTCTGTAGCATTCGTAGCGTTCGACTGGTTTTCGATCGAACTTTTTCGATTGTGAAATTCTGACAATACACAAACTGTGCTAAATTTGAAGGGGCCGATTCTCAGGCAATCGAGAAAAGTTCACATTTATAAGCTCGAAATTCAAATTTAACACAGTGTTTGTATTGTCAGAATTTCACAATCGAAAAAGTTCGATCGAAAACCAGTCGAACGCTACGAGTGGTAGAAACCAATAGATGTTCGTATACGAACTTAGCTGTCAAAATGAATTTGTTGACATGTGGGACAGTGTACAGTCGGCCAAATATGTGGTCTACCACCGTAAGGGTGAAGTTCGTTTGTTCGTCAACTAAGAACAAGGTTGATTTTCCTTTGCTTGAATTTTATGACACTTCGCGAATTCGTTTTTCGAATTTCGAATTGTCGAATATTGATTCTCATCAACAACATACCAATTTCTTGATTCTAATATTGCGATATAAGGGCGGTTGCAAACTGGCGTTTTTTTCTGAGCGTATACGGTCGTTTCGGCATACGCGCTTTCACGCGAGCCACAATACGGACTTCAAAAAACTGAATAAACGGGCATATTTCGGCGTGTTCGCTCGAACCTTGCGCTTGATTAGGTAGCGTATGGCTCGCGCTTATACAAGCATACAAGCATGTCAACGCTCGTACGAGTCGCGCGTGTGGCAAAAGGCACGCCTATACTATACGCGCCTACATTGCGCTTCCGAAAACAGCTTATACGCGCGTATAAAACGCTAATCTGAAACCGCCCTAATGTTTCTTGGGAAAATTGTTCAGTTATCGATAATGAATTACCAATTTCAGTATTTAGGGATATTTTTGTAAGGATAGTAATTTTAACCGATCGACTAAAAAACATTTTAGGGTACCAAAATTACTAGGTGAGCGACTTAGTCGCCAATGTATCCTAACCTAAACCTATTTTTCCGCTGCTCACTGCTCACTTAGTATTTTTAGTCGCTCAACCTAGTAATTTTTAGTCGCCTGGTTTAACACTTTGCATAAATGGATGTCCACTGCTAAACGTAGGCTAAGTGGATATCATTGGGGGAATGATATCCACTTTGCTCGATTAGAAAAGGACGGGACAAGGGTTGTAACAAGAAGCGGTAGTGAAAATGCTAATTATTTGGTTGTTAAAAATATTATTTTTCACATGGAATAAGTCACTTAAAAAAATTAAATGTTTAAATCTTGTGTAGCCGCCATCTGCCTCTATGACTTCTCGGAGTCGGTCCCTCATTGAGCCCACCAGCCTCGAGCAGATGTCAGACTCACGGGTTTCCTCCCATACCTCATTGCAGTGCCCTTGCAGTGCTTTTGCTGTTCTTTAGTTGCGGTTCCATCATGTCTGAACCATATGACACATTTAATTCTCTAGAAATCTCACTAATATTGAATCCATCATTGTGAAGTGCGATTATTTGAGCTCTCTCGGCTATGGATGGATAAATTTTGAGGCATTGTAAAATAATGAATAAATTTTACTTTAGTTTAGGGAGTTTAGGAAAATACCTGTGACATTAATTTGTCAGTGATATAATATTATGTTCTTTTTCAGTGAAAGAGTTTTCTACTTTAAAAATCCTCCTTAGTTCTGAAGTTTATGAAAAACATGGCGAAAATAACATTGTGTGTTTGCTCTATGATTTCATGTCAGTTTTCTCAGTAAACAAACAATTTTAAAGATTCGCCTTTAGCGATATTTTGTTGACACGGGAACTACTGTCAAAACTGGTAGACCACTTTCTTGGCCGGCTCTACAGTGCCACAACCTCTTCTGTGCCGGTGACAGCGGCGCTACGTACGTTTTTCTTTTTTTTTGTAGTAATTTAACCGGCCCTGACTTCCAAGAACTTCAGCCGCCAGCAACGCTATGGTTGGACATCAACTTGACAGCAAAATGACATTTAAAAAAATCACGTTAGTTTCACATTTTGGCCACCGGCACAGCAAAGTTTGTGGCACTGTAGTTTGTTTGAAACGTTCTAACTTTTCAATAGAAACCACAAACAAAATGTTCGACATACGAATTACCACACTGAAAAAGTTCGAATGCCTGAGAATCGGGCCCCAGCCGGCCTAGCATGAGCGGCTTATAACGCGCGATATGATATGGTACGGCAAGTTGTCTTGCTTACCCCACTAAGGTGTAAGCAAGACGGCATGCCGTACCATATCATATCGCGCGTTATAAGCCGCTCATGCTAGGCCGGCTGGCCCAACCCTCGGCAAACTACAAAAATATTTTTTATGTTATTTATATTTTTACTTTTTGCATTCAAAATGCAATTTTTATTGTTGAAAAATTTTAAATGAAGTAGGTATTTAAAAAAAAATCGACAACTAACCAACGCTGGTATACAGCGCGTAAGAAGTATTGGATATATTCGAGGCTTCTCGTAATCGTAACGACTCCGTAGCTAGAGTTAGAGCAGTCGCCCGGATGGCGAAAAGTTTCAGGTTTCATCGGAGCTGGTTGTGAGACGGGTCGATTTAGGCGCTACTCGGAAAAAGTATGGACTCTTTGATATAAAACTATAGGACGGTTAGAGTTGTTATAAATCTGGTAATAAGATATACACCGTTTGTTCAAAAAATAAGGTGACTTTTGAATTTTTTCAAAAACCATTTATTTATTCATCAATTTGTATTTTGCCCCCTTCAAAGTAATCACCCTCTGATAAAATACACTTATGCCAACGCTTCTTCCAATCCGCGAAGCACTTAAGAAAATCGATTTTCGGGATCTTGTTCAGCTCCTCCAGCGATGGTGTCTTAATTTCCTCAATCATGCCAAATCGTCGTCCTTTCATAGGCCCCTCCAGGTTGGGGAATAGGAAGAAGTTGCAGGGGGCCAAATCCGGCGAATACGGTAGCTGAGGCAGCAATACGGTGTTGTTTTTGACCAAAACATTGCGCACAAGGAACGATGTGTAGCCGGTGCATTGTCGTGGTGCATAAGCCACTTCTGATCCTTCCACATATCTGATCGATTTCTGCGAATGGCTACGCGCAAACTGCGAATAACTTTGAGGTAGTACTCTTTATTAACCGTATGAGTCTGTGGTAGGAACTCGTAATGCACCACGCCTCTGCAATCAAAGAAAACAGTGAGGAAAACGGTGCTGGGCCGTCCAGGACGCTCCTCATCATTGACATCTTCTCGACCTTCTGCGAACAACTTGTACCACTTATAAATGCTTTTTTTGGTCAACATAGAATCGCCAGAGGCTACGCGTAACAGTTCCATAGTATCTTTGCGAACTTTATTTTGTTTTTCACGCAAAATTTGATGCATATTCTTTGATCCATTTTTTGGAATAGGCAAAAATCGCCGTAGAGGAAAAACACCTTCGCGCTTTTTAGCTGTCAAAAACTAATTAAAGTTCCAAAATGGCCGACCTTGTCAGCATAAAAGCCACGAATAGGAGTACCAACATAACGCCACCAAAAAATAAAAAAAAATATTTACGTAATCCGTGAAAATTTAAAAGTCACCTTATTTTTTGAACAGCCCTCGTATATTTCTTCATACCTTTATCTAGAATCGTATAGTTTCAGAAACACGATTTTATGAATTTGGCTCGACACTTTTTACTTTCGAAAATACCTCTAAAAAATAAGAAATATCAAGATTATTCTTAAATGGTGATACATATACTATTGAAAATTGGTTTAATTAGTGGACAGCAATAATATTTAGGATCGTATAGAAGCATTTTTTTTAAAAATCGCTATAGTTTTTGAATACGAAGTGATTTTGTGTTTTTTTTGCGTAATCGACAAAATCGGTCTCGCTCCCGCGCGTGTCGTTTTCTCATTGCTATCTCGCTTTAGCATAATTTTTCCGAGTATCGCCTTATTTTTTTAAATTTTAATATTTTTTATGTTTACTCCTTTCTTTCAATAAGAAGCTACAGTTCCAATCTAATTCAATGCCCAGTAGGTACTGTGATTTTATTATTGATATATTTTAGTTAGGTTTTATGTGACTTGGACGTTGAACATTTTTACCTACATGTTGGAGACACAAGTCAACGACCAAGTTAACTTATAGTACATAAAACCTAACTAGTTATATTAATACCTAAAGAAATCGCAGTAAGGAACATTACAGTTGGCTTGGCTTTAGTGAGAGATTTCATCACTTTTTATAAAGAAATAAGCAGCTCCAGCGAGAGTTGGCCAGTTTTTTACAGGATGTTTTTTTGGGATAAAATGGATAAAATGATAAAAAGGGGCAAACGAGCAGACGAGCCACGTTTCTGTTTCTATGTTTTTTTAGGCAATATATGAATGTTAACATTTCAATCATAACCTCATTAAATAAGCTTATGTACCTATTTATCTTTTTTTTTTCTCTCCACTTTCATTAAAGGTTAAACCAATGAACTTTTCCAGTTGGACGGAAATATGTCTGTGTAGGTACTCAGGGATTTATTAAAAATTTGATTTTAAAACGCATATGCAACCAGGGGCCAAGCCTGCTAACGTTAAGTCATAATCGTGTCTCAATCGTGTTTCAATTGTAGTTCAATTGTAGTGCTTTTTCAGACACTAGCTACAGGAATATGACAATATGATGTGATGTTAATGTAGTGTGTGACCATCAGTAGTATGGTGAAAAAAGTACACATTTCTTGTAACTAGTGTGTAAAAAGCACTACAATTGAACTACAATTGAAACACGATTGAGACACGATTATTACTTAACGTTAGCAGGCTTGGCCCCCTGAAGGGTTGCATACGCGTTGCCAGCCTTTGTGTTTTAGGGTCTTATTTACACGCTTCTTGAAGAACTCCATGGTCATAGCACAATGGAAATACCCTCTGGAGGAAACTCATTCCACATCTTACAAGTTTGGGGTAGGAACGAACGTGACGCCCGAACAGTTTTTGTTTTCCAAGAATGTGGGGGTGTTAGGATGAGTTCTACTCACTTGGCGTGCGGTGCGGTGGCGGAAATGTGACGGTGGCACCGGTTCAAAAAGCTCCTCAGAACATTCCTCATTATACTCGTGCCTCGTCCTCAAGATTAGTATACTTACCTGTTTACCTTTATGAATATATTATACAATGTAGTAACGCCTAGTGTTGCCACTTTCAGCACTATTTGTAGAAAGATTTGTCATTTCCGAACTAATAAATGCATTTATTAGGCTGACAATGACTAACTCCCAAAACATTCGGCTGAATGTCAAAAAAAAAAGAAAAAATACAGGCAGTTTCTTTCCCGCCAATTCTCACTTCACCTCGTATTGTTGTGTGTCACTTATTGTCATTCGCTCTTTAGTGCTCAGCCACTTCGCACGTCTTACAATAATGCCGAAAAGAAAGCATATTGATGATAATTTCAAATACTTAGCTAATAAAATTAAGAAATTAGAAAAAAAGTTAAAAGTATCACGCCATCGTCAAGAAACATTATCCGATTCGTCTACTTCAAGAAGTTCATCCACAGCAAGTTCGAGGGACTCGTCACCAGCTGCACCACCATATTCGCCGTTATACGAACAAGGTAAGCTTGTGAATAACTATCAAATGTTACTATGGCATTAATACGCCCATGGCGTCACTTTTTATGCCCAACTTGTGCTACACCCATGGTGTAATCCAGTCTTCATGGCTGATGCGAGATTACTTATCTCAAGGAATGTAAAACTACATTCGGCATCCATGATGCACATTTACCGGTCTCCACGACCGATGCAAACGATCAGAAGATCTTTAAGGAATGTATGGGAAAAGCAAAAGCTATCCCTAGTACAATTCACGGCATCCATGATGCCAAATTCAGTCTCCACGACTTCACTTATACACGGAGTTATCCGTGTCCCACCCATGGTGGAGCTCTAATAAATGGACATATATTCTAAAGTACAGTAGCTATGCTACCTTTCCAAGTGCCACAGGCACCATACACGTAACCACCACTTTCGTGTAGGCTATGTTCAGTCATACAATAACAAAAGGCTAAACAAAAGTCCTTTGTTTTAGGCCGTAATCAAGTGCCACCGGCTACAACGACGCAAGAAACACCTGTATTGTTGTCAACTGCACCGGAATCATCAGCTCTCGGACCAGCAGCAGTGGCATCATCAGTTGGAGATCTCCAAGAACCTGCAAGTACTGACAAGGACATTACTGTCGCCGCAGATCCCCTGGCACATCCAGAACCAGGTTTGGACCCCGACCTTCTGGATATATTAGGCACCGACCCCTCGCATGTTGAGGAGTATGGCCCAAATATCAATGATGAGCTAGCCAGCCGGCTAAATTACATTGCTACACACGGAGTCGACAAAGAAATACGAAAGGAGTTGCTGAAAAAATACTTGACGCCGTCAAATTGTAAAACCCTATCTGGCCCTATTCTAAACCCAGAAATAAAAGCCGCAACTCCCGACTACGTTGTAAAACGTGACAAATCCATAGAAATCAATCAAAAGCAAATCGCGGCTGCAATAACATGTGTTGGCCGCATTATAAGCACGCAAATAACCAATAGTGAGCGGGATAAAGAATTACTAAAAAACCTAATGGACGTCAGCCGCATCTTGTGCGACGTTCAATACCTGCAGTCGAACGCACGCAGAAACTATGCACTCACGTCCTTGAAAAAGGACTTAAGAGAACAACTAAATAATACTAAAATTGATGGATTCCTGTTTGGTCAAGAATTATCAGAAACAATAAAGACCGCGAAAGCGGTCTCCAAATCGTCTACTGACCTCAAAGCGGACGGTTACAAGAAAGCAAAACTGGCCAGAAATTTAAACCGCAAGCCGGGTCCCGGAGGCCGGAGGGCGGCACCGGGCCCCCAGCGTCAACATCAGCAGCCGCCCTACACGACGCGACCGATGACGAGCTACCAGCCACCACCACCGCCGCCACCGCAGACATCGAGGATGCGCGGGCAGTCCTCGACAACGTCGTCAGGTCCGCCCAGACAGACGAGGAGGCGCTAGGCGCAGATAAGGTACTATACGCAGGCAGGCTCAAATTTTTTCACAAACAATGGTCACTCATCACCAAAGACCAATCGGTGCTCTCCTGGGTGAATGGCTATGAGATCCAATTCACCGATAAACCGCTGTATCAGTTGAGTCCACCGATTACGGAAATAGGTACCACTGAAAGATCTCATTACATTCAATCCATGGAACACTTACTTTCAATAGGAGCCATATCTGCATGTACCCCCTGTGATGACCAATATATATCACGTGTATTTCTTGTACCAAAACCTAATGGAAAAATGCGATTCATTTTGAATTTAAAGAATTTGAATAAGTTCATTAATGCTAATCACTTTAAGCTAGAAGATTTACGAACAACTCTTAAATTAATTTCAAAAAATGGTTTCATGGCAACCTTGGACCTCAAAGATGCATATTTCTTTATTAGAATGCACCCTAATTCAAGAAAATATTTGAGATTCATTTTAGTGGATAAAGATAATGCAAACAGCAAGCAAATGTATGAATTTAATGTTCTTCCATTTGGTATAAGTACAGCTCCTTTTGTATTTACAAAACTAATGAAGCCTGTTGTTAAATTATTAAGATCCTGTGGATACTTATCCTCCATATATCTTGATGATCTGTTTTTAACTGAACCAACATATGCAGAGTGTTTGGAAAATATTAACGCGACAAAAAGCTTGTTAGAGTCATTAGGTTTTCTTATAAATAAAGAAAAAAAGCATGTTAAGTCCATCTACGCATTGCAAATACTTAGGATTCGAAATAGATTCGAATAAATGGGTCGTATCTCTACCACAAGAGAAACGAAATAGAATACAAAAGGAAATTCTCGAATTTAAACAATTGCACATGTGTAAAATACGCCAATTTGCAAAATTAGTAGGACTACTAGTCTCAGTCTGTCCAGCAATTGCATATGGATGGTTATACACCAAAGAACTTGAACGTTGCAAATACCTCAACCTAAAAGGACATGAGGATTATGATAGAAATATGATCATTCCAACTTCCTTGCACTCTGATTTAAATTGGTGGTTAAAAGTCATACAAAAGTCGGTTCAAAAGATAAAAGAGGACAACTATTCAATAGAAATCTACTCTGACGCATCAACAACGGGATGGGGAGCGGCTTGTGAAGGTCAAACAGCTAGTGGTCAGTGGTCAGAATCAGAAAAACTTTTGCATATTAATCACTTAGAACTTTTAGCTGCATTTTTTGCTTTAAAAATATTTGCTAAAAATCACACAGACTGCCAAATACTTCTACGCGTCGATAACACAACTGCTGTAAGTTATATAAATCGTATGGGTGGGGTTCAATACCCCAAACTCAATCACATAACGAGGAATATTTGGCAGTGGTGTGAATGCCGCGGTATAATTATAAATGCGGCATACATAAAATCGTCTGAAAATGTAATTGCTGACCGCGAGTCGAGACGTTCACATCCCGACGTTGAATGGGAGCTTACGGCAAGGGGATTTAATCTAATAACTAAAAAACTTGGTTATCCTCAAATAGATTTATTTGCAAACCGAATTAACACAAAATGTACCATTTATGCTTCCTGGACTCGCGATCCCGATGCCATCGCCATCGATGCCTTCACTTTGTCTTGGACCGAATTCTTCTTCTACGCCTTCCCTCCGGTCGCAATAATATTAAAATGTTTGAGAAAAATAATATCAGACAAAAGTGAGGGCATTGTGGTTGTGCCATCATGGCCGACACAACCTTGGTATCCGCTATTCCGCCGCCTCGTTATCTCGCAAGTAGTACAGCTGCGTCCATCACACTATACTATATCTCATTCCAGACGAAACATTCACCACAACCTTATCCTGGAGGCCGCTATCTTATCCGCACGGGACTCCTGCTAAGGAAGGTACCATTAGAGGCTATTGATATCATGTTGGCATCTCTATCGAATAATACACTGAAACAATATGATTCATGTTTAAGAAAATGGTTTAATTATTGTTCTGAAAACAAAACTGATATGTATAAACCGTCTATTCCAAGCATAATTAAATTTTTAACCAATACTTACAATGGCGGTGGTCAGTACCAAACAATTAATTGTTATAGATCAGCAATATCCTTGCTAACAGGACCAGTAGAAGATGATTTGATTTCAAGGTTTTGTAAGGGAGTTTACAAGCTCAGACCATCTTTACCTCGATATAATATTACGTGGGATGCAAATGATTTATTAAATTATTTATCCTCTTTTTATCCTCATAGTGAGATTTCCTTAGAGAAATTAACAAAAAAGCTTGTCACTCTTTTAGCACTTGTTACAGCACATAGAGTGCAAACAATATCCAAAATTCAAATTAATAACATAATTTATTTACAAAATCAAATCATAATAAAAATTCCAGAATTAATTAAAACTTCTAAAGCCGGATCATCTCAACCAGCTTTACACTTGCCTTACTTTGAATACAGAACATCTATATGTCCTGCAGCTACATTGATTTCATATTAATGTTACTAAGCATATTAGGAATTCAAATAATAACTTATTACTTAGTTTTAGAACTCCTCACAACCCTGTTTCTTCGCAAACAGTCAGTAGATGGATTAAGTCTACTATGAAAGACAGTGGAATTGACGTATCTATCTTTTCAGCTCATAGTACCCGCCATGCCGCTACATCATCAGCTTATAGTAATGGGGTCAATGTTGACCTAATAAGAAAGGCAGCAGGCTGGAGCGGCAATTCCTCTGTCTTTGCCAAATATTATAATCGCCCGATTGTGAGCAATGATGATTTTTCGTTATTAGCAAAAACATTGGATAAGTAAATAATTAGGTAGTTAGAACTTAATTATAATTGCTAATATTATAATTCATTGATGATTATTACTTTTGACATCAATAAACCAACAATGAGGTAATAATGGTTTTCTCATTGACCCACCTTAATAAATATTTCCTTCTTTCTCTCAACATCTACATTGTATAATATATTCATAAAGGTAAACAGGTAAGTATACTAATCTTGAGGACGAGGCACGAGTATAATTAATGATTAAACGAACTTACCTAAGTGAAGTTCGATCATAATTATACGAAGTGCCTCGTCCGAAGAGATTAGTATGCGATCCCTCCCTCCCAATAAACCATTTATTAAATAGTTTACCCGTTAAATACTAAGGAAATATTTATTTACTCTCAACTAAATGACAATAAGTGACACACAACAATACGAGGTGAAGTGAGAATTGGCGGGAAAGAAACTGCCTGTATTTTTTCTTTTTTTTTTGACATTCAGCCGAATGTTTTGGGAGTTAGTCATTGTCAGCCTAATAAATGCATTTATTAGTTCGGAAATGACAAATCTTTCTACAAATAGTGCTGAAAGTGGCAACACTAGGCGTTACTACATTGTATAATATATTCATAAAGGTAAACAGGTAAGTATACTAATCTCTTCGGACGAGGCACTTCGTATAATTATGATCGAACTTCACTTAGGTAAGTTCGTTTAATCATTAATTGTATAGACGGTAGAACACACACAGAGAGCTTATATCTCTGCGGTGACCAAGTGGTTCTAAACCGTCCGTGAGTCTCGGATCGTCGACAATACGAACCGCTCGGCGCTGAATGGAGTCAAGTGGAAGAAGCTGGTATTCAGGTCAGGAGCTCCCGCCCATAAGTGCGAGCATTACTCCAGGTGGGGTCGAACCTGAGCTTTATACAACGTGTTAATGGATTAACCCAAAACCAGTGCCCGTAGTGTAAGTTTTAATGTCAAAAAACGCAAACTATTTCGATTCCGTATTTATGTCAATTTGTATGAAAACTGTATTAGCGCCTCTAGCGGCGAGTAGCGCGCTTTTATAGTTTTCATACAAATTGACATAAATACGGAATCGAAATAGTTTGCGTTTGCTTGACATAAAAACTTACACTAGGGGTACTGTACCCCGAGTGTAAGTTTTTATGTCAAGCAAACGCAAACTATTTCGAGTACGTATTTATGTCAATTTGTATGAAAACTGCATAAGCGCGCTACTCGCCGCTAGAGGCGCTGATACAGTTTTCATACAAATTGACATAAATACGCACTCACGATAGTTTGCGTTTTTTGACATAAAAACTTACACTAGGGGTACAGAAAGTAGTTTGCTCAGAATCGTCTACAGATGGGCAAAGCACCGGGTTAAAACCCGGTGCTTAGGTAAAAACCCAATAAACACCCGAAAACATCCATAAACACCCAAAAAATTGGGTGTTTACTTAATTTGTGAAAATACTATGTTTAATATTAAAAACCAGTTTTAAAATTGGTTTTTATTGATTACAATGATCAATACAGTACTAACAATAATTTAAATTTAAAGAAACGTCACCCAATGTCAGTTTTCGGTGCTTTCATGTTGCAGTTGACCAACATGTTGGCCTTTTGCTAGCCGTAGATATTTTAAAATTACCTCAAAACACCTCGTGCGCACACATGGCCGTATAATATTTGACGTCGCTGGGTCTGGGTCTGGTCTCGTTGTCAGGATGGTTGTGACGAGGGATCCTCAAAATAATAGTCTCTTCTTCAATAACAAACGTCTTATTCTTCAATCACAATCGATATGGCACAAATAAAACAACGATTCAAGTGACGTACGCGGATGAATCTTTAAACGCGGCAAATTCGATACAGAAAAGTGGCCCTTGCGGGCCCCACTACCGCCTCAACGTCCAACCCCTTGTAGGTCCCTGTTTAGACTGTTTTTATCTTGCGCCTGCACCAAAATATGCAGACCATCGACCAATTATCATTATACGTTCAGGCATGAGTTCATAATTCGAATATTATACCATGAGAGTAGATAAAAAAAATAACACACATTTCTGTAGTACAACTATTTTATTATTAACATTACTAAATAGTAACTATCTCTCGTTCTCCCGTTAGTTGGTCTATTGTCAATAGTTCCGTGTTGACACCGTCGCGAGTGCAGCGGTGTATTTCCAGCTGTCCATCGGCCATAGCTTTGCCGACTACCACCGCTAGAGGGCAGCCCAATCTAAGGAAAATAAAAAATCAAATCAAATAAGTAATCTTATAATATTAAGTTTTTTGTAAAAACTTCGTTTTTATGACAGGCTTTTTTGTTTAATATTGTATTGTCATCCAAACCAAACCTGTATGCAAAGTTTCAGCTCAATCGGACACTGGGAAGTGGGTCAAATTAAGCTTGCAAGATTTGGCCCCCACTAACTAACTAACTAACAAAGCTTCGATCATATAAACCCTAGATACAGCGTAAACGCACAGAAAGTGAAGCCGCCAACGAATGCTCCATTCGAAAGGGAGCATCAGATTGCTCTCAGTACCTAGTCATTTGACCGCCCGGCGAAACAACGTCTAAATGTGCTGAGAAATCTGAGAATATGCGCAAAAACAATTCGAAAAAAGGAAAAAAAGAGATGTAATATCATATTTTCAGTCAGTTTTGAACGTAAGTATTGTATTGCACAATTAATTTAAAGTCAAACATGTGCTGAAACTATCATAATTTCATTATTTATACTAAAATATTGCAATATTCCTTGCCGCGCAACCGTTTCTTCTATTTGCTGTTAGTAAGACAGAGATGCAAACATGACGAAATACGATTTGCTGTTCTAGCGTCGGCCGACCATCTGAGCTTTCCATGTAATAAGATCGTAAGTACTACCATGCCGACCGAATTTAAATTCAATTACTGTTGCTTAGGGTCGAATATCAAATGTGGTGACGGCAGTATTTGGAATTTAAATATCTATAAGTAGAACTAGGTACTAATGAAAGCGGTGTTGGGATCACTTTTTCAAGCGCAGTTAGTATGGAATTCTGTATCTAGGGTTTATATGATCGAAGCTAACAAGGCAAGTTAAATAAAATAAGTGTTATATTTTAATTTTACTTTATTTTGTTAATTATGTACCTATTTGACTGTTTATTGGGTTTTTTATGCCTTTGAATAAGTAAATAATTTTTATTATTTTGTTATTATTATTAAAAGCTTGTATAAAACAGTACAGAGATTTTATGGGATGATAGTGTCCATCAATGTGTCCGCCTTCTGCGCCAGAGGTCTCGGGTTCGATTCCCGAACAAGACAAATATTTGTGTGCATGAACGCATGTCTATTTGTCTTGGTCTGGGTGTTTTCTATGTATATTAAGTATGTATTTACAAACAAAAAGTATTTAAGTATATTATTTATCCGTTATCAAGTTCACGTAGACACAGTTTCTTAAGAAATTAACTACGGGCTTAGATAATTGGTGTGATTGTAAGAAAATATTTATTATTTATTTATTTATTTATCAATGCGAACAATTTTTACTATGGGGCCAAGCACGGAATCGCGGAAAAAAAATCTGCTGTTCGTTCCATACATTTCAGTCGAGTCGATGTTGTACTTTTGTATGGAACAGCTATATTTTTCTTCGTGATTCCATGGTTGGCCTAATAGTAAATTTTTTTCGTATTGATTCGGACACTATAATTCCATAAAATCTTTGTGCTTATTAAAAATTTTGTGGTGTATAATTTAGCTTTCAGCCATCAAGAGCCGCTTCCCAATAGTGAGGTTGTGCCTATCATCAATGATAAGAAGGAACCGCTTCGAGTTGGAGGTATACCTTCTCTACTGCATCTCCGTAGGAGAGCCACTCTTTAAAATATTATAATACTAGCTGACCCAGCGCGACTTCGTTCCCGTGGCCCTACCCCATACTCCATCCTACCCTACCCGTACTCTACCCCTACCCTATCCCTACCCTACCCCTACGCTACCCCTACTCTACCCCTACCCTACGCCTACCCCTACCCCTACCCTATCCTACCCCTACCCCTACCCTACCCCTATATCCTTCCTTGGACTTCCACGAACATTTCAAGACCAAAATTAGCCAAATCGGTTCAGCCGTTCACGCGTGATGTCGTGACCAAGGGAAATAGGGATTCATTTTTATATATACAGGATAATTTTTTTATCAGTGCACAAATTTTTAGGATCGACTCAGAATCGGTAAGTGAACAACTTTCTCCTAGAAACATAGGACGAAATATGACAAAAAAATTTTGACCTTTCATACAAATCGGACTGATCACGTGATCGAATTAGTATGGGAAGTTCAAAAATTTTTGTCGTATTTCGACCCATGTTTCTAGGAGAAAGTTGTTCACTTATCGATTCTGAGTCGATCCTAAAAATTTGTGCACTGATAAAAAAATTACCCTGTATAGATATCCTTTTCTACGCAGCCCATGTAGTACCAAACCCCGTCAAGAGATGGCGCTACTGGCGATGGACATTTTGAATTTTAATTTGTGTTATTTATTATTAATTTTAATTTTGTTTTAATATTATTAATTTCTTTTATTAGTTGGATATACCTATAATACTGCATGACGACTGAAATGTTTGCATATCGCTAGTGCGGTAAAACATGTACGCACTTTATTAGTATATTATGATACAAGTGAGCTTAGGTTGCTCATTATACACGAGGCTGTGGGTTGCAGCCCGAGCCGCAGGCGAGGGCGTAAATCAGCCGAGTGTCTAGTGAGTAAGTTGCTCACGAGTTTCATACGCACTTTTTCAACACACTTGTGAGGAAAAACAAACATTTATTGCATACATATTGTATTAACCTAATATTAACTAAGGGAAAAAGCGCGCAAGTTTTTTTTTTGCACGCGCCAAATGTGAGGTGATTGATTACATACAGCCATACAGCCTACGTCAAAATAATTAAGTATAATAATAGTGATAAAATGCAAATGTTTTATAACAAATTATTGTGAATTATAAATAATTTGATAATAATATACTTAATTATGTTTTTTGTCTTAATTAGGGACACATTTATTTATTCTAAAAACGTAAATGGATTTTCAGCCGTATAAAACCTCTTTGTTGTTACAAAAAAAGAACTGTATCTATTACCCGCTGAAATTGAAAATGCTCTGTTGACTCGCATATAACTTGCAGTTAGGTACTAACTTAACTTTGTAGGGATACTGTATTACCCGGTTAAATTGAAAAGTCTCTGTTTACTCGCATATAATTTGCAGTTAGGTACTTACTTAACTTTGTAGGGATAATTCTATTACGCAACTAGTACTGTAATATTATTATGCACGCGTGGGTTATAGTTCGGTTTATGGCCCTAAGATCGATGTAATAAGGCTCACTTTATGAGCAAGTGTGTTGAAATAGTAGATTGTATTACAAGGGAGCAAAATAATATATTTACGGCGAGGGCGCTATTTTGAATCCAGAGCGCAGTGAAGGATTCTAGAGTAGAATCTCGAGCGCAGCGAGGGATTCTAAAGTAGAATCCTGAACGCAGCGAGGGATTCAATATACGCTGCCCGAGGTGAAAATTATTTTGCGGCCGAGTAATACACTCTGCTTTTCATCCCCTTCTATAAGAAAAGCAGTAAAGACAACTCAAACTACCTACCTTTCTTTGTCGTTCGGATACATCATAGCGCTAGTCGGGCAAGACAAAAAAATTGAGTTTTGAAATAAAAACAAATTAAATAAAAAAAATAAATGATAAGTATCTCCGGGGATGCCGTAGGGGGGTTGAAAATTTTGTTAGATTTTAGCTTCGACTCACCGTTTACGAGATATTCTCAATTTTATAAAATTCCGTTTTTGAAAATTTCTCGGTCCCGAAAAAAGTCCCGGCCCCATACAAAATCAGTTGAGTTTTTTTTAAGTACTGCTCACCCTTTGCTACACTCCAACCAATGCTTCTTTAATTATGTTCTAAATTCAAATCTCATCGTTTTGGACCCTGTTATGAAGCTGTTCAAAATCCAAATCTCATTTATACCCTCTTGTCATAACAGGTAAAAAATGAATCGTTTTGGACCCTGTTATTAGATAAACAATCATCGCTTTTCGAATCGATGGGATGAAAAATATGTTATCATTATCAAGAACTTAAATTATTGTACCGTGTTTTTTGCGAATAAACAAATTCTATTCTATTCTATACTGGTATTATTTTTTTGAAACTTACCAAACGTAGTAGATATAACGCTACTAGTTGCAATCCTTGTTACAGTATAAATAAAATATTGTATAATTTACCTTTCAGCCATCAAGAGCCGCTTCCCAATAGTGAGGTTGTGCCTGTCATCAATGATGATGTCTCCTTTCAAAGTAGGAACCGCTTCGAGCTGGTGGTAGACCTTCTCTACTGCGTCACCGTAGGAGAGCCACTCTTTGGAGCCTTCCTGACGAAATAAATACATTTTATTTTAATTTTATTTTATTTTCAAAGACACAGTAACAAAAAACACATACAAAACAACTTAAAAATAAATAACACACATATTCTGATGTTCAATTATAACTATATTCATCATTTAAATAAACAATTAATCACTAGTTATTTAAATTTTTATTTTTTTGCATTCACAATGCAATTTTTATCATAGAAAAATTGAAAATAAAGTATTTTAGATATTAAAGCTGGTTGTGAGACGGGTCGATTTTTTCTAAAATACTTTATTTTCCATTTTTCAATTAATCACTAATAAATTAAATAAATAAAATCAGTCAAATACCCAATTGAGTAGATAAAGTATAAATAGCTAATTATATAGTATTATTATATTATAACTACGCGTGGACTATACGACGTTATTCCGCGGGAATGTTATATTTTTCCGGGATAAAAAGTAGCCTATGTTCCTCTCCAGGCTACAAAGTATCTGTGTCCCAAATTTCAGCCAAATCCGTTTAGCCGTTTTGGCGTGCTTGAGTAACAAACATCCATACATTTAATTTAAACTTCCACATTTATAAAACTCGCCTAATATTAATTAGTAGGATAGTGAGCTATAATATTATTACTTAAGGTGTTTCGATGAGCTCAGTAGCGTCACCAATGGAAATAAATCATTTACGATTTATCAAGGGCTTAGAATAAAAGTGTCGGTTATTTTGCGCAAATAGAAAAGTAAAGTGCAATTTTTAAGTATTTTTTCATGGCCTCAAATATGAGCATTATGTTATGGATCTCGATATTGCTAAATGTCATTCACGACTTATTGCTTAGGTTTGAGTTCTTAAAAGTATATTTAAAAAACGCATTTTACTCTTTTATTTGCGCAAAATAACCGAAACTTTTAATTTAAGCCTTTAATAAAATGTAATTGATTTATTTCCATTGGTGGCGCTACTGAGCTCATCGATACACCTTAACTGACCTTTGGTCCTATAATGAGTACGGAGTACGGCGCTATATGGCGCGGCCAACGTAGTGAAGTTTCACTCGACAAAGCTTCTAAACTTGCTGCTAGTAATCTGAGATAGAACAAAATAGTAGTTTATCTACACTCATGTTATAATTTTCGAATTATGAACTCATGCCTGAAGGTATACTGATACACTTTATGCCATAGCCAACTTTAAAAAATAAAGCTGCTGTATCCGGGTGTTTCATAATGACCATTATGCAACACCCGGATACAGCTGTCACTCATTATAAAACACTTATATTTCTTAAATTTACAGTCTCCATGGCAACCGTAGGATTTACCGGCCCTGACTTCCAACTTTTTCAAGCTCTTCTTTAGCCGGCCGTTTGGCACCAATTCACATTTTATAATTAATATTGATTTGCTTTATTTTTGAAATAAATAAAAAAAAATTGTTTATTATCAGACTTCAGTCCATAGTTTGTTAGTAACAATATCCTTATAATCTATGTTAGTAAAAGACATGTTTTTGTGTGTTTTAATACCCCTTCTTATGCGACAGTCACATAAACTACTATTATGTGACTGTCGCAGGGTAACACGAGTGGGAGTTTAAAAAACGAGGGCGAGTTTTTTAATAGTATTCCACGAGTGTTTTAATACCGAGTTATGTGCAGTCTCATACACTACTTTATCTACACTCATTACATTTATTATATATTTCAAAAATAAAGCAAATCAATATTAATTACAAAATGTGAATTGGTGCCATACCCCACTCAAAGGAGTCTATACGGTCTTTTCCTTCTAAATTCAAAATTCTAATTTTAAAAACGTTTCTGATTGTTTCCGGCTAAAGAAGGGCTTGAAAGAGTTGGAAGTCAGGGCCAGTAAATCCTACGGTTGCCATGGAGACTGTAAAATTAAGAAATAAAAGTGTTTTATAATGAGCAGTGATCGGATAATCGGATGCATATTTACCTAAAGTTGAGGTGTTAGCTGTTATGGAGTGCACTTTTGTATCAAAAATTTTAAATAAATAAATAATAAATAACTTCTTACAATCACACCAATTATCTAAACCCATGTTAATTTCATTTAGAAACTGTGTTATGGAAAACTTGATAACGGATAAATATATACTTAAATACTTTTTGTTTGTAAATACATACTTAATATACATAGTAAACACCCAGACCAAGACAAATAGACATGTTCATGCACACAAATATTTGTCTTGTTCGGGAATCGAACCCGAGACCTCTGGCGCAGAAGGTGGGTAGTAGTCTACCCCTGCGCCAAATCGGTCGTATAAATACCTTATGCTAAAGACGTCGTTTCCACATCATGTTACTAACTAATTTTGCATTCGCGAATTTTCTGGAACACAGGGATTTATATTAAAAAAAATGTTTTAAGAAGCCGCTTCCATAATTTCTTAGCCAAATATTAACTTTAGGTAAATATGCATCCGATTATCCGATCTCTAATAATGAGTGACAGCTGTATCCGGGTGTTTCATAATGGTCATTATGAAACACCCGGATACAACAGTTTTATTTTTTATAGTTGACTATGGCATAAAGAGTATCATTAGACGTTCAGGCATTAGTTCATAATTCGAATATTATAACATGAGTGTAGATAAACAATATTAAAGTTAGGACCACGCAAATTAGTGTAGACCACGCAATCGGACACTGGGAAGTGGGTCCAAATTTAGCTTGCAAGATTTTGCGAACGGACATGCATAAATCATCCCATACCTACACATAAAGAATACAGAATTGCAGACATACTAAGAAGCCAAACTGTTCGACTCGAATCGACGGTTGACACTAGAATTAAACGTGTATAAAAATATAAAAATACGGTAAAATAGGTATGGAAACCAAAAACCGACACAAACTCTCCCGTTAGTGTGTAGACTTGTATAGAAGTCCTTCATTAAGGCGCATGGAGTCGTGAAACGATCATTTTTGAGGCCCTAAAACTCATAAATTAGCCTACTGACGAATCCAGAATGAATACATTAAATATTGATATATAAACTTCAATCTGAGCATTTAAAAAAGTATTTAAAATACTATTAAAAAAAAAACATTGAAATGAAGCTGTTTTCGACTTGAAATACGCTACTGCTTCTAAACTACAATTGATATTTTCACGTTTCTTTCAGGAAAAGATTGTTTAACTTAAAACTGAGCATTTTTCGTTCTAAAATAATACATAGTTTTGACGAAACGTGTGTTTAAGCTGTTTTGGTGCGGGTAGCGGGCGGGAAAATTAGGCCACGCTTCTATGCCCAAGGTCGTTGGCGATACCATGAGTAGGCTTGCCAACCGTCCCGGATTTTCCGGGACGTCCCGCTTCTGGGTAAATTTTGAGCCGTCCCGCCGTGACCCCTTGCGGGACACCTTTTGTCCCGGAAATCAGCGATTATATGATATTAGTATCTATCTCGTACCAGTCGACTCGGGTTGGACAGTATTTGTCGACGAAGAAAATAAAAAATCAGCCTCTAAAAATCATTGGGCGCTTAAGAACAATGGCACAAGTTATTTATGACTATGAAAGAGGCACCTGCCTGGCTTTCTACATGTCTTTCAGATAGTAGCTTCGATACCACCTTCAAATGCATCAGCAGAGAGAGTGTTTTCTGTCTGTGGAAATGCATGGACAGACAGCAGAAATAAGCTGTCTGTCGACAAAAGTGCAGCGAACAAGAGAAAAAAATCTTTCCGTGTTCTGTGGCAGCGAATTTTACTACTTAACGTGTTGCAAAACAAAAACTTGTTAAAATGCGCAAAATCGCAAAATAGTAGGTACAGTTAAAAAAAAACAATAATTTAAGTACAATGTTGGTCATACATTTGTAAGTATTGATTTTTTTGATTGATGATTTAAAAAATGTGTAGTTTTTTTCTAACCATTTTGTAACTGGTGTGTTGTGTGTCCCGCGTAATATACCAAAGTCCCGGATGCTGAGCTGGGTAATCCCGGAAATGCCTTTTTTAGAGTTGGCAAGTCTAACCATGAGCCTTAATGCTCTAAATAGGTAGTTAGAAACATATCATCAGATCTCCCCCAAAGCAACCCCTGCGGGAGATACAAGGTTTCAAAATAGAGCTGAATGTATGAAAAATCCTTAGTGATCACAAACTTTCTTCACAAGCTTTTTACTTGCCACGTTAGTTAATTTGTTAGTTAGTTAGTGGGGGACAAATCTTGCAAGCTTAATTAGACCCACTTCCCAGTGTCCGATGGAGCTGAAATTTTGTATAAAGGTTTGGTTTAGACGACAATACAATATTAAAGTACAGTCAGCAAAAAAGCTTGTCATAAACATGAAATTTTTACTAAAAACTTATTTATTTTGATCTGAATACATACACTGCAAAGGAGAATGCCCAAGTTGCAATGGACGGCCGTCTAATGTTGCATCAAAGCCATACCTGTTTTATTATGTAGGTAAAATATCGAATTACTTCTCTCCATTATTATATTGAAAGTAAAAACAAGGGTTTAGAAATTATTTCCTAAAATGTAACAGTAAGTATAAACAGCGATTGTCTCAGTCGAACATTCTTCCAAATAACAATGCACCACGCAAATGATTCAATATTTTTATAGAAAATATCACGATTCACAAATACCACAATTTAAGGTTTAAAAGTCTACACCAACGATTTTGAAATCCAAATAACAGAAATCCAGTTCATAGGCTCCGTCCGATGTCGATCAAAGAGTGTAATCAATCACTAAAGAGTATGTCGCGCCAGATAAGTCTGCGCGCGGTCAAAATCGAATTCTAATATTTCCCATAACCTTAGAGCAAAAAAATGTATTGTAACTAGCGCCAAAAACGCCCTAGTCGCGCGCAGAGTTATTACTCTTTGGTCGATATTTTCGATGACTGACAGAGTGACAGTGGCAGTCACACAGCAGTGTCCTGGCTTCCGTAATTGATAAAAACACTGTTACTTTAATACCTAAAAAGAAAATCCCTGTTCAAAATTAAAACTCTGGGCCATGAAAAATGCTCAAATATTAAGAAATTAATTGTAGTAGGTTTTTTATCTTGAAGCATGACACAAATGAGTACCGTCCATGGGCATTCTCCTTTAATAAAAGCTTGTGAAGTCAGTGTACTTACCTAGTGATCCCTATTCCATAGCAGGACATGAGGACAGTCGCGGGCGGCCCGCTGGCCGGAGTGAAGTGTGCCTTCAGTGGGCCGCTGTATTTGGTGCCCAGGACGAACGTGTGGCCTACCTAAATAAGAAGGAAAGAAAAAAAGAAAGAAAGAAAAAAGAAAGAAAGAAAAAAGAAAGAAAGAAAAAAGAAAGAAAGAAAAAATAAGGAAAGTAAAAGAAAAAAAGAAGAAAGAAATAGAAATTTAGTTAAGTATTTAAATTTTTACTTTTTTGCATTCAAAATGCAATATTTATTAATGAAAAACAAAAAATTAAGTAGGTTATATAAAGGGTGTCTCAAAAGTACGTATAGGATTTGAATTTCGCGCTATTTCCGAAATATTCAAGATGGCGGGTTGAAATTTGACATACGTCATCTTGACACATGTAAAATTATTCGTGGAGCGTTTCACAATAAAATAGTGTATAGAAGTTATACAAATATTTTACGAAAATTCACGATCAATTGGGTATTTGACTGAATTTTTTTTATTGACTTAAAATGTTCATTTAATTAGTAGAAACACAGCATAGGTATTTATTTTCAAATATCTTGCATATTTTCAGCGATATAGAGCATTAAACTTTCTAATTAGACAAGGAGAGTGCTATAGAAACGTGACGTCACATTTCTATAGCGCTATACTCTCGCCATAGAAAATTTCGTTTTAGAAAGAGATAGCTAGAGTTACAATTAAGTAGCTCATAATTCGCTTGTTATAATACAGATTGAATTTCTTTTTTCACATTTGATTATCAATATTGTTATATTTCTGAATGTCATAATTAAATATCTACATTTCAACAACAGTCAAATACCCAATTACAAACACTCGTCGAAAGGTCGAAAAATCTCGTAATTTCAAGAAGAGATGATATCAAATGGCCACCGAGATCTTGCCATCTGATGGCACTGGATTCCTTTCTTTGGGGCTACGTCAAAGATAAAGTCTACACCAACGATCCACAAAACATAGACAATATAGACAAAATATTCGCTGAGTTATTGGTGAAATAAGTAGCGAAATGTGTGAAATTATGAGTTATTGGTGAAATAAGTAGCGAAATGTGTGAAATTAGCAGCGGAATGTGTGAAAGTGTCATGAAAAACTTGCACACAGCAAAAATGCCCGTGGCGGCCATTTAGCAGATATTCTATTCAGATAAAATTGTACAAGTCTCTTCTTTAAAATAAAATAAAACTACGAAGAAATTCCAATCCATTCGCGTTTTATTGAGACAAATCATCTATACTTACCTACTTTTGGGACACCTGTTATATTTATATATAGGTAGGTATTATATTAAGGGTATTTTAGAGCTGGTTGTTAGACGAGTCGATTTTTTCTAAATACTTCATTTTCAGTTTTTCTACAATGTACTAACCTCAATACTACTAACAGTGTCCGTCTCCCTCCCACACTTGGCGCACTCCTCGCTCTCCCCCGCCAGCGAGGCGTGCGAGCAGGACGCACATACTTGTATGGAGTCCTCCCCTGCTCCCGCGCAGAGTTGCCATTCGTGGGAAAGAGAGCCGCCCATGTCGCCTGATGGAGCTTCCACTACAATGAAAATTTTAAAATTTAAAAAACCCCCGACACTAGAAAAAAACCTCAAAAAGGTCAGCAAAATTCCATTCCATGTATTGATGATTAATTGCCTGAGTGTTAGTTCTGTTTTTTTATTATTATTTTATTTGTTAACGATGGATTTTAATTAATTTTAATTTAATTAATTATTTAAAGTTTTTTTTTTTTATTTGTATTTTACCGATTATTTGTATTAGAATAGATGATTAGCGCTTCGCGAGCCTCACTAAATGAGGTATCCGCTGAAAATCAGCGTCACGGCTTTACGTTGTGACATGTAGCTGAGCGGGGACCTTTTTAGTACCGTAATTTATTATTTATTATTGATTGTACTGCATTTTGTTAGTTGTAATTTTTATGGTGCTAAATAAACGCTTTCTATTTCTATTCTATTTCTATTTCTAAATAAATTTTCTCTCTCGGTCGGGGGACCCCCGACGTATAATATTCCCTTTTATTACTTCTCATTTTGTGGTCCCCCGACCGAGAGAGAAAATTCATTTTCTGACTTTTTGAGGTTTTTTTTAGTGTCGGGGGTTTTTAAAAAAAAATAATATTTTAGCCTTTTTAAATTACACATAAAACTACAAAAACCGCTTCGAAATCGCTACTTTCAGCCAAATCAGAGCAACTTAATTTTTGCCGGCCATTTTTCTGCCGCCATTTTGTTTTTTTTATTGCAAGTTGCAACTAAATTTGCCCAGAGTGTACATTATTTTAGTCAAAGCAATACGTCTGTATCTTTTTCCGTTTCGGCAGGCAGTTGACCATCTCCATAAATGGCCAGATGGATTTTCATCAAACGTGGCTAAGAACCATCTCGACTAATATAGCTTTCAATTTAAAAAAAAACGCAATAAAATCGCCTGATCCGTTTAGGCATGCGTCGGGGGTTAAAAATATTCAGTGACAGTCCAGGGGGGCGATTCTATTTTTATTTATTTTATTTATTCACAACCGGGTAGCACTTAGCCTTCATCACACCTGATGATAAGTGGTGATAAGGCTGAAGGTGGAAGCGCACTACTCCCGGAATCCTCAATAACTGGAGGGACTGGCTATCTTATCTCTAACTGCCGGAACGCAATAATGCTGAAAACATCATTGTTATGGCGTCAGACTTAGATAAGATGGTGTTAGCTAGCCAGGCGGACTGAAAAAAAATAACATTATTTTAGTTCCAGATATTGACACACGCCAAGTTATGTTGCGCGTACTGTCGAAATGTTGAAAAAAATAAAAAAATATAAAAACAAAATGGCGGCTGTCGATTGAAATAGAATTTTCGTAGTCACGTTTTAGAAATATCTATGCCCAGCGTTCGACTTGCAACGAGTGGTAATGGCAGTCGACATGAATCGTAAAGTGGTATTTTTAAAACTATAGCCATTGCTGTCACATATTTCATTATCATATAACTTTGCGCGCAACTGGGACGGTTTTTGGCACTACTTACAGTATTTTTTTTATTCAAAGCTTATGGAAAAGATTAGTTTTCGAATTTGCCCTATGTCGAGCTAGAGATATCTCTATAGATCTGAGAATCGCCCCCTGCACTTTTGCCGCTCACTTAATGCACCCAGTGTCACACACTTGTTATTTCACGTATCACTTTACTAGTGTTTCGCCCCCACGCGACGCATCCTCAGGAGTTATTAGACCGTGGACTATTTCATTAAATTTATTTATTGCAACTATAATGTATACATATTTTGGTCTTATATTAAAACACGCACCGCACAGGATGGTAACAGCGAAAGTAAGCTACGTTTTGTCATGAAATGTGGTAATCACCTACAGAGGTGATAAGTTTTTAGTAAAAAATTCAATTTTATGACAAGTTTTTTTGCTGACTGTACTTTAATCCTACTAATATTATAAATGTGAAAGTTTGGATGTTTGGATGTTTGGATGTTTGTTACTCAATCACGCCAAAACGGCTGAACGGATTTGGCTGAAATTTGGAACACAGATACTTTGTAGCCTGGAGAGGAACATAGGCTACTTTTTATCCCGGAAAAATGTCACATTCCTGCGGGATAACGTCGTGTAGTCCACGCGGGCAAAGCCGCGAGCGGAAAACTAGTATTGTATATAAAACATGAATGTCAATGTACTACTTAGTTGGATTATGTATTAAATTTTGCATGCTATGTAAAATTGTAGCTAAATTTTTGCATGCTATGTAAAATTGTAGCTAAATAGGTATAAGAACTTTAATTAAAATAACACCCACATTACTGTGATATGTAACCCTATTTAATGCAAATAAATGATTTGATTTGATTTGATTAATATTGTATTGTCATCTTAACCAAACCTAGACACAAAATTTCAGCTCCATCGGACACTGGGAAGTAGGTCAAATTAAGCTTGCAAGATTTGTCCCCCACTAACTAACTAACTAACTAACATGGCAAGTTAATAAAAAGCTTGTAAAAAAGCCTTACCTTTATGTACTTTCAGATCCAACCTGCCAAACAGTCTCGCATAGGCGTCGGTCACACTGGCGTACGTTCGCAGCGCGCAATGTTCGTCCGAATGCGCGCCGTATGCATCGAGCATTGAGAACTCTCGCATTAATATAGTAACACAAAACAAGGGGCCAAGTCTGCTAACGTTAAGTCACAATCGTGTCTCAATCGTGTTTCAATTGTAGTTCAATTGCAGTGCTTTTTTACACACTAGTTACAAGAATTATGACAGTATGTTGTGGTGTAAATGTAGTGTGTGGTGTGACCATCAGAAGTATTGTGAAAAAAGTACATATTTTTTGTAACTAGTGTGTAAAAAAGCAATACAACTGGACTACAATTGAAACACGATTGAGACACGATTATGACTTAACGTTAGCAGGCTTGGCCCCCTGAAGAAACCAACTCGCTAAAAAACCTTACCTTTTAAACTTTCAGATCCAACTTGTTAAACAGTAAAGCCTTACCTTTGTGAACTTTTAGATCCAACTTGCCAAACAGTCTCGCATAGGCGTCGGTCACACTGGCGTACGTTCGCAGCGCGCAATGTTCGTCCGAATGCGCGCCGTACGCGTCAAGCATTGCGAACTCTCGCGCGCGCAACAAGCCGTGCTTGGGGCGGTGTTCGTCGCGGTATTTATTGCTTATCTGGCGAAGAAAAAACATAATTTTCACCATTCCAGCAACGAAAATGGAGCTTTTCTCAATCAGTCAGTCATTTAAACTCATTTGAATTAAGTACTTTTAGATTTTATTACGAAACTAGCGGATCCTCGCGGTTTCACCCGCGTGGTACCCGTTCCCGTTGGAATATCAGGATAAAATATAGCTTAAGTCACTCGGGATGAAAGTAGCTTTTTAATGGTCAAAGGATTTTTAGGGTAAGGATTTTTTTAGTCCAGTAGCGACTCCGTAGCTCAGTGGTTAGAGCAGTCACCAAGATAGCGAAAGGTTGTGGATTCGAGTCCCATCGAAGCTGGTTGTGATTGTGAGACGGGTTGTTTTTTTTAAATACAAATCATTTTAAATTTTTCAACAACATAGGTGTGTTATTGTTGATCGAAGACAGGTATTTATTTTCAAATATCTTGCATATTTTCAGCGATATAGAGCATCCAAACTTAAACTGAGTTTTCTAATTAGACAACGAGTATTACAAGCAAGTGCCGTCACATGCTTGGAGCACCATACTTTCGCCATAGAAATTTTTGTTAGAAAGAGATAGCTAGAGTCACAATTAAATAGCTCATAATTCGTTTGTTAAATACAAATTGAATTTCCTTTTTCACATTATTTTTTTATTCAATAACTAGCGGCCGCCCGCGGTTTCACTCGCGTGGTTCCCGTTCCCGTGGGAATATCGGGATAAAAAGTACATATAAACCTTCCTCTTGAATCACTCTATCTATTTAAAAAAACGCATCAAAATCCGTTGCGTAGTTTCAAAGATTTAAGCATACAAAGGGACATAGAAAGCGACTTTGTTTTATACTATGTAGTGATGTTATATTTCTGAATGTCATAATTAAATATCTACATTTCAACAACAGTCAAATACCCAATTCTGTAAGTATAGGAAAAATGTGATAGTAAAAAAGCACGAGCCCAGGCGGGATTAGAACCCGCGCCCCCGGGAATCCGGCCCGATGCTCTGACAGTTGGCTACCGAAAGGCTTACCACGACTTAATTTTGCTATCACTTGTTACGCTGTAGGCCAGCGTTGCTTCATCAATGTGAGGAAACCCTCGCATCCGAAAGAATCATTTTTACAAATGTTTAACAATCAATTAAGATGAAACAGCCATTACATTGAGATTAAATTATTTTTATGCATTCACAATGCAATTCCGTAAGTCTTGTGCAATTCTGTAAGTGTGTTTCTTTCAGAATTGCATTATTGTGAATTCATAAAAATAAGTTAAAATCTAAAGTAACAGTTTAACCGCCTCTGTGGTCTAGTGGTTCACACCACCGATTTCAGACCAAGAGGTCCCGGGTTCGATTCCCAGTGGGGGTACATATTGTATTCGGTTTGGTTGGTGGTAGGACTTGTTCTTAGTCCGCCTGGCTAGCTACCACCATCTTATCTAAGTCTGACGCCATAACAATTATGTTTTCAGCATTATTGTGTACCGGCAGTTAGAGATAAGATAGCCAGTTCCTCAGTGATTGAGGATTCCGTGAGTAGTGCGCTTCCACCTTCAGCCTTATCACCACTAAGAATCAGGTGTGATGAAGGCTAAGCGCTACCAAGTTGTGGATAAAAAAAATTAAAAAAAAACCCTATTCTACTAGAACTTACTTGATACAACAAAAGAGGCAACTGTTTATAGGATAGAGGTCCCACGTCTGAGAGGAGGTCGGCTATAGCTTCTTCATGCGTCTGAAATCACATCACAACATGCAGCATTATAATCAGCCATTTAAGGCGATACTCGGAAAAAATGTGCTGAAGCGAGATAGCAATGAGAAAACGACGCGCGCGGGAGCGAGACCGATTTTGCAGATAAGGCAAAAAAACACATAATCACTTCGTATTAAAAAACTACAGCGATTTTGAAAAAAATGCTTCTATACGATCCTCAATATTATTGGTGTTCACTAATTAAACCAATTTCCAATAGTGTAAGTAACCCCATTTAAGAATAATCTTGACTTTTCGTATTTTTAGAGATCTTTTCGAAAAGAAAAAGTGTCGAGGCAAAATCATAAAATCGTGTTTTTGAAACTATACGAATCTAGATAAAGGTATGAAGAAATATATATCTTATTACCAGATTTGTAACAACTGTAACTGTCCTATAGTTTTAAATCAAAAAGTCCATATTTTTCCGAGTAGCGCCTTAATGTGCCCACTGCTGGGGTGCTTGGATTCCTTATGAATAAGGAGAATGGGCCCCATGAGGTTTAGTTTTTTTTATTTAATTTCAGTAGGACAGAAAACAATTGACCAATACTTACATATTACTTAAATAAACAAAATATTTAGGTACTAAATAAAATAAGTAAAAAAAACTAAAAAATATTGGTCAATCAACACTATTATCCTAGATTAAGTAAAGAAAACATTATACCTTACAAATTGGGTATTTGGCTGAAATTTTTTTATCGATTTAAAATGTTTATTGACCTAGTAGCAACACAATAAAAGTATTTATTTTCAAATATCTTGCATATTTTCAACGATATAGAGCATCAAACTTTCTAATTAGACAAGGAGAGCGCTATAGAAATGTGACGTCACGTTTCTATAGCGCCATACTCTCGCTATAGAAAATTTCGTTTTAGAAAGAGATAGCTAGAGTCACAATTAAGTAGCTCATAATTCGCTTTTTTTAATACAGATTGAATTTCTTTTTTCACATATTTGTTATTCAATAATGTTATATTTCTGAATGTCAGAATTAAATATGTACATTTCCACAACAGTCAAATACCCAATTCTTATTTATGTAGGTACTTACATACTTAATTTATGCAAAAAAAAAAGAAACGAAGCATGCACAAGAAATCCAAGTTCCGGAAAAAAAAACATAAAAACCTCATTTAAACAATTAACATCAAGCAAGTGTGAGCTCCTTATCCATCCATAAGGAAGGCCAGTGCCCCAGCAGTGGGGACATTAAATGTCTGATGATGATGATGATGATGATGATGAAGCGTGAGCATGACAATATTATTGATGATGCTGATGAAGCCATTGTCTAATGTAAGCACTTTTCGAATGAGATGTTAATTTTTTTTTCTACTAAGTATTCAATTTTTCTGCAGGTTGGTGAGGATTAACACAATATAGAGAAAAAATGTGGTATCAAACGACTGCAAATGCAGCCGGGACCGACGGCTTAACATGCCTACCAAACCAATGAGGAGCTTGAGATGAAATTAACTGCCTCTGTTCTTTATTGGTTCATACCAGCGGTTTCAGACCCAGAGGTCCCGGGTTCGATTCCCGGTGGGGGTACATATTGTATTTGGTTTGGTTTGTAGTAGGACTTATTCTTAATCCGCCTGGCTAGCTATCGCCATCTTATCTAAGTCTGGCGCCATAACAATGATGTTTTCACCATTATTGTGTTCCGGCAGTTACAGATAAGATAGCCAGTTCCTCAGTGATTGAGGATTCTGGGAGTAGTGTGCTTCCAACTTCACCCTTATCACTATTAACATCAGTAGGGCTAACATGCCAGCAACGAGATAGCACGAGATAGTTTTGTCGCATTACTTTCGACCATTCAGATCGCTCGTAGATAGCGCGCGTGACTGCTGATTGGTTGGAAGGCGCGCGACAAACTATCTCGTGTTATCTCGTTGCCGTCATGTTAGCCTTACTGGTGTGATGGCGGCAACCAACCACTACCCCACGGGCTCTTCAATGCAACGCAATCAATCTCACTCATCATCATCACTTAATCCTTAAACTTCTAAATAACTAAGTCAAATACTGTCTTTAATTGTTTATAAGCTATTGTAATGAATGTTGTGTAAGCTTTAAAATAGCCTGCACATTTGCCCATGTTGTCAAAATTGCAAAATTGTGCTTGGAAATGTATTAATGTGTTTGGTTGTAAGCTTGCCCTTTAATAAGATACAAAAATAAAAATTAAAAAAGTGAACATGTAAAATGTCACTATACCTACAGGAGCCAACAAATATTTGTGTCCGTGCCGATCCTGCAACTTCACTAACTCCGGTCCCACATCAGCCAGCCTCCCTGTCTTCTCCCAGAGGCTCGCTGCTGTTAGCGCTGGGAGGGAGACCCTCTGACCACCAGCCTCCTCGATGTAATGACGGATAAGAGCTTCTAGTTTGTCAACTGCTCTTCTTGCGAGGGGAAGGAGTGTAAAGAGACCTGAGCTGGTTGGTCTGACTAAGCCGAGCTCTAGGAGAAGCTGGAAATATTTTTTAGTTACTTAGATTCTAGTACAGAAACCAGAATACTTATAAAACTTGCATTTAAATTTTGATAGGATATTATTCTTATGCAATACAATTTTATCTTCTTATTAGTAAGTAAGTAAAGTCACAGATTACTAAATAGTTACTAGTAAAGTTCTTTGTTGGCCACAATAATCGACAAATAAATATTAAAAAGAAAACAGAGAAAAAATACAAAACAAAAACTTATTTAGATATTTTCATAAAGTGCCTATCAGGACCCTCCTCAGGTAATGCTGTTACAGTGAGAAGCATTGCTCACACTTAGGGTTACCATACGTCCGGATTAGTCCGGACATGTCCGGACTTTTAGACATTTGTCCGGATTTTGTCCGGCTTTTTTATTTAGATGGAATATGAGAAATATAACTTAGGTACATAATTTGTCTTTCATCTTTATTAACTTGCTGCCCATCTTAAAACAAAACGCTTATCTTAAAACAGTCCCGAGCGAGCTTATGTTACCTACTTAATCTTATCACTGACTGTTACTAAGTGGGTACCTAAATGTTTGCATTTTGTGACTAAAATGTCCGGACTTTTTTTGAACTGTCAGGCTTTTTGTCAGGAATTTTCAAATTTCTAAATGGTAACCCTACTCACACTGCAATAGAACTTATTCTGGAGGGCCTGTATAAATGCCTAATATGTAGTTAATAACTTTATACAAGGCTTGATATAAGTGTAATGTTTGTCTTATCTTACTAAAACAAATCAGTATGTAATATGTATTGTTTTTAATAAAATAAAAAGCCGGGACTAAAATCGTAAAAATAATTCGACTTACCTTTTGACTTTTACAAGTGATATCCGTATTTTTTATTTTAGCATTCTTTGGTATGGTTAATACCGGTTGAAATAAGCGAGAAATATATTTCATATTGTTCTAAAACTGTTTTCTGTAAAATGTTTTGAGCTTCTCTAACACAATTTTAGGTTATTTTGGTACTCAGCTGATTGTCAATGTCAAACTTTTATTTGACATCTACTTTTTATTGTACAGATGGCGAAGTTTTCCAGACGTACAGCCATGTCATAATAAATCTAATAATAAAGTTACATTATAAAAAAACACATGAAATTAATTACAAAGTGAAAGACAAATGCTCTTAGGGTACGGCGCAGTGCAAAAGGTTAGTTATAAATAATACATATATGAGTTATAGAACATAAACAAATACAAATACAAATAAACTTCATACGGTAGTTCACAAGACAGGGCACAGATGGCGCTAGGGTCTGCGTTTATTCCAGTTTTCTTTGTTTCTATTGGACAATGGACAGTAGTTTATCAAGTTGTTTATTCATAAAGTATTTTATTTATTTATTTTATTTTATGCAAATCAATGGAGTGAAGCAATGGATTGATTGTCATATTTTCTATACAGATTTCGAACACTTACTTAAGTTTGTCAACGAGCAAAATGTAAGTAGCGTTTGGGTCACATTTAGACAAAGACCGAAATCGTTACGACTTATAATGAAGACTTATGGCCTAGAATAGATTTTTTAGCGCGAAAGCTAAAATATTATAACGTTTGATATTTGAAAAACTTACACTAGGGGTACCTATGGGGTATGGAAAGTCATTAAGATAAAGTTTATTGTATCCCAAAACATTTCTGACCAAAAAGCACCCCATTTGCGAGAATTAAATACGCTCGTCAATGAAAATCAGTTATTAAAATTAAGTTATCGTTTTCATTGCGTTTGGTCGTCATTTCGGACCGGAAGTGCGCGGTGACATAATAATTTAATGGCGTCGCTTTCGCGCCGTTAACCCTACGCTCGTCTCGCGCCGGTAAATAGAAAAGCGCGCGTTGTGCGTTCGTTTGACGGTAAAGTTGGGGCTGCTGAAAGAGCGGAAAACTATCTTTTCCGCTCTTTCAACGTAAGGGTGCCGTGAAATTAACAGTGTTGAAAGAATGCTAATCTCTACTTCCTACTAATAAGTAAGTATTATAAATGCGAAAGTTTTTGAGTAGGGATATTCCCGCGGGAACGGGAACCACGCGGGTGAAACCACGGGCGGCCGCTAGTAATATATACATGCGAAAATGTGAATGTTTGTTTCTTTGTTTGTCTGTCTGTCTGTATGTTCCGATTTCACGTCAAAACGACTGAACCAATTTGAATGAATGAATGAATGAATGAATGATGAATGATATATTAATTTGCAATAATATTTGGATGTTGTATGTATGTATATATTTGGATGTTTGGAATGGAGTTTGACACCCTAAAAAGGACATGGGCTACTTTTTATCCCGAAAAATATCAGGTTCCCGCGGTATAAGGTCGTGTAGTTCACGCGGGCGGTAGGCTAAACTATAAACAAATCTTGGCGTTACATAATATATTAATTAACCATGTATGTATGTCATCATCATCGTCATCATTTCAGCCGTACGACGCCCACTGCTGGGCATAGGCCTCCCCCAAAGATCTCCACAACGATCGGTCCTGCGCTGCCCGCAGCCAGCGGCTTCCCGCGACCTTGACCAGATCGTCGGTCCACCTTGTAGGGGGCCTGCCCACGGAACGTCGTCTGGTTCGCGGTCGCCATTCGAGAACCTTTGCACCCCAACGGCCATCGGTTCACCGCGCTATGTGTCCCGCCCACTGCCACTCTGAGCAATCCTTCGAGCGATGTCGGTCGTTTTAGTTCTCCTGCGGATCTCATCATTTCTGATTCGATCGAGCAGGGAAATACCAAGCATCGCTCTCTCCATTGCTCGCTGGGTGACCTTGAGCCATGTATGTAGCTAGCTGGTATTAAAATAATATATCTGTTTATACAGGGTAAATTTTTAATCAGTGCACAAATTTTTAAGATCGACTCAGAATCGGTAAGCGAACAACTTTCTCCTAATTTATCCTGTATACCTATATGTCGAGGAAGGCTATGAGCATCACGTTGCGATTGCGACCAAATACAAAATATAGCAAAAACGTGGAAAAATATATCATTTTTAGTAGGCTTTTTCCTTTTCCTCAAATTAACGAAGGTGAAACAGCGGAGCACAGCTAGTTAATAATAAACCAGTCTCCGCTGCAACACATCCCTTCATCCCTTATCGTGTTCACAGACCATTAGCCGCGCCATTTTGTCGCGCGCCGCAAAATGGCCGCCGAATGGGTGCCGGGACAAAAACCGGACGATTACTGGGTTAATTACGTGTGCCGCCGATAAAGTGAGGGCGATTTCATTGATTTTAAACGGGGCGGCCAAATGAAGAGATAGTGACGAGGCAAATCAGTGTGTTTCATACAAAAATGCTTGTCATTTAGTGGTGTGATGGAGGTGTGAATGTAGGGACCCTACATTCACACCACTAAACCCCCTGAACATCCTGCAGTAGGGTGTTCAGGGGTTTCATGGTTAATTATAGTCAGTAAGCTAAGTATATCTATGAAAGTTTTTTAGCGGCCGGCGTTCTGCACTTTAAAAATGTTAAACTCGTGTCAGGACACATGACCGTCAGATCGAAAATTCGTAATGCCCCCAGTACACGATGGCCGATCATGGTCGGCGACCATGACCAATGCATCGTACATTGACACTTTTGAAAGAACCTTTTTAAACTTGTTCGTTCAAAAGTGTCAATGTACGATGTATTGGTCATGGTCGCCGACCATGGTCGGCCAACCTGTACTGGGGGCTTAAGACGGACACGTGACCTGTACCCCTAGTGTAAGTTTTATGTCAAGCAAACGCAAACTATTTCGATTCCGTATTTATGTCAATTTGTATGAAAACTATAAAAGCGCGCTCCTCGACGCTAGAGGCGCTAATACAGTTTTCATACAAATTGACATAAATACGGAATCGAAATAGTTTGCGTTTTTTGACATTAAAACTTACACTACGGGCACTGATCGAAAAACTGCAATGTCATTAGTTGGCCATTAGAACACGAAGACAAATGTTGCCACCGTTTCCAAAGTTGTACATACTACCTCACATACCATCAATGTGGAGAACCATCAATGTGGTTAATTTCATCAATGTGGAGATATTACTACCTCACATGTGAGGGTAGTAAACGGCCATTCTCCGAATAGCCAGTTTTTACGTGTCCGGGCTAGTATATCCGTAATATTGTAAAAATTTAAGAGCTTTAAATTTTTTATATATTAGTAAGCGTCCGTATTTAGCTGTAAACAAAAACATAGGCCCCTGTTAAATAGTTGTCGTGCTAAATTAATTTCATAAACCTCTGTTCTCTAATCACCGTGACGCGTCCGCACACCAACTTAATGTAAAAACATGCCATAAATTTTCATAACGGACGGAATTCATTTGCTTCATTCAACATTTTAAACAGTATAGGGTAATGTGTATCACATAACAAAATATCCATTCAATAGAATCAATTTGTAAATAATTATCAATTAATAACCGCATGTCCGATCTAAAGTTATAATTACCGTGACGTCTTCTATTCCTGGACACACATCCCTGAATAACAATATTTGGCACATCACTACTGTACGTGCCGCGAGCCCCTCAGTTCGTGTCGCGGCCCATCAGCAGGTGCACGTCCTTTATATAGGTTTATACCCAATGAAGCACGTAAGTGTATAATTACCGTATCCTTGGTTTAAAACTTTTCTAATTGCCGTTTACTTATTTTTATACTAGATTGGTTAAGCTTAGTGCCCAGTTGCTTTTTAAATAGAGACATTACTTTGACATCCATACATTGTAGTTAACTAGTATTTGCATACTCTGTAGGTTTTAGAAATATTTAAGAAAATCAGTGTTTTTCTATTTACCGTATACTAATTACCATATATTTCTAATTACCGTTGTATGAAATTATTGCCCACTAGTTATGCCCGCGATTAAATCCGCATGAAAAAATATCCTGAGGTTTTCCAAGAATAGAAAGTAACATTGTCCTTATCTAGAGTTCAAGTTATCTATATGTCGCAGGCGGATGGTTGAATCCGGCGGATGGTTGAATCCGGCGGATGGTTAAGTATGGCAGCATGTACCCCTCGGAAGTCCTGTTTAGAACACGTGATAGGTTAGAAATTTAAGGCGATCGCGAAGCGCAGCGAAGCGATTATCTTAAATTTCGTGCTTTTTTTTTAGTGACTCCGCCAACTTATAGGTAGATAAAATAGCTTACGAAAAAAAATCTTGGCCTAGGCGTTTAATTGAATGGCGGATTCAACCAGTTGGCTGCGACAAAAATACCAAATTTCATTAAAATCGGTTCAGTGGTTTAGCCGTAACGTCAAACAAATAGAAAAACAAACGTTCGATACAATATTAGTAACTATTTCCGAATAGTTATATAAAAATATCGGGAAATATTATATAATTATTTGGTTTATGCTTATTTAGGCAGGTATTTGTTTAAATAAAATTAATTTGTTCCTTTAATTCAAACCTTGCTAGAGATCGATGTTTTCTACTGATTATTGATTTTAATTTGTAGGATGGAATAACCAAAGAAAACCAAGGAGAAATCAAAGAGATTAGAAGGCTCGCAGCACGAAAACGTCGAGAAAGAATAAAAATTACCCTGTTTTGTACTAACAATCAGGGGAAAAAGAGAAAGAAAGTTATAATAAAAGAAAAAGAGATAAGAAACTCCTAGGCAGGAGGAAGAAGACTCAAAAAAGGAATAGGGAAAATTTCAGAGATTACTATAAAAGACAAAAGGAAAAGGAAAATTTAGGAACTAGTGGTCATAGATCTAGATTCACTTGATGCCCGGGCCGGCGGCTTTACCCGGCGGGTTACGCCACCGGGCTTGTTTACATATACAATTGTCACAAAACAACCGTCGGGTAAAGCCGGCGGGCCGGCGCGTTTGGTGTGTAGAGGCCTTACAAGATCGTGAAACTTTGTCACCACCACCACCAAGTCGTTTTAGTGAATCGGAATGCTCGCTGCGCTAAAAAAAACACTAAAATAGTATTTTCACAAAATTCTTTTGTAAAAACCACCTTGAAAAAAAAGCCTATCCAAAGATAGGCTGACAAATCAGTAGTCTGTAAATAAATTTAAAATAGAACGAATTTGTCTGAAAAACTTGGTAGAAACCCAAAACCAAAGTAAGGCAATTTAGTACAAAACTATTTTGTTACTTACTTTTTGGGACTGTTTTTTTAGTTAAATTTTTTGTTTAAAATCGATTATATAACCGATTTGACACAAAAACAATAAAAATTACAAGCAAAAATGTTTAATTTTTTAATGAGAATTGCTCATTTCTAATGCTAGATACTTGAACAATAATTATCAATATAATTTGTAAAAACAAGTACTGTGTCGAGATTTTAAATTATTTTTATGCATTCTTTAATTTCTTATTTTTATATAGATTTATTGATATTTTCTAATTACCGTTACATTAAGTATTAGACTTATCTAATTACCGTACTCATATTTTTTTGAAATCTCAATAACTTGAAAACCGCTTTTAATAATTTAATGCCTTTTTAAATACTGAATTCGTATCTTAAATGTGTTATATATTTTAATGTGTTCAAGATAAATTTGCGAAAAATAAAAAAGGGTACGGTAATTATGCGAAGAACACCTAATGCTGAGAATGACCGTAAAGTAATATCTCCACATTGATGAAATTAACGCTGACGATACAGCGCGTAAGAAGTATTGGATAAATTCGACGCTTCTCGTAACGACTCCGTAGCTCAGTGGTTAGAGCAGTCGCCCGGAAAGCGAAAGGTCGTGGGTTCGAGTCCCATCGGAGCTAGTTGTGAGACGGGTCGATTTTTTCTAAATACTTTATTTTCTATTTTTCTATTATAAAAATTGCATTGTGAATGCAAAAACTAAAAATTAAAATAAGTTGCAATAGTAATTTCATCTTTAGCGATTGCCAAATACCTGGAAAGGTATTTTTTTCGCGTGTGAGGGTAGTAATATCTCCACATTGATGAAATTAACGCTGACGATACAGCGCGTAAGAAGTATTGGATAAATTCGACGCTTCTCGTAACGACTCCGTAGCTCAGTAGTTAGAGCAGTCGCCCGGAAAGCGAAAGGTCGTGGGTTCGAGTCCCATCGGAGCTAGTTGTGAGACGGGTCGATTTTTTCTAAATACTTTATTTTCTATTTTTCTATTATAAAAATTGCATTGTGAATGCAAAAAACTAAAAATTAAAATAAGTTGTACATACTAGCTCTGGTTAGGGCATTGCAGCCAGAAGACCTCGGTTTTAAATCCAGTCCGTATTTTTTCATTTTTTGTCGAATACCTTTTTTTTGTGGAAAAAGTCTAGGGAGCCCTTTTCACTTCTGCCGGCAAACCCGGAGTGCAACCCGTTGTTTTTTAATAGAAAGAAGAAAGAAAGATGAAAGAAAGAAGAAAGAAAGAAGAAAGAAAGAAGAAAGAAAGAAGAAAGAAAGAAAGAAGAAATAAAGAAGAAAGAAAAAAGTTTATTCAACAAAATAAATTATTACAAACACAAAAAAAATATTAAAAGAATACACAACGGGGTAGCACTTAGAATTCATCACAAGTGAGATGTTAAGTGAAGGTAAGGCTGATGGTGAAACGGTCATTCTCAGCATTAGGTGTTCTTTGCATAATTACCGTACCCTTTTTTATTTCTCGCAAATTTCTCTTAAACACATTAAAATATGAAACACATTAAAGATACGAATTCAGTATTTAAAGAGGCATTAGATTATTAAAAGCGGTTTTCAAGTTATTGAGATTTAAAAAAATGGTGAGTACGGTAATTAGATAAGTCTAATACTTAATGTAACGGTAGTTAGAAAAGATCAATAAATCTATGTAAAATTAAGAAATTAAATAATATTATGCATCTAATGACACAACACATGTAGGAAAAATGTGATAGTAAAAGTAAGTAAGGCGGGATTTGAACCCGCGCCTCCGGAATTTTTTCCTATACTTACAGAATTGCATTGTGAATGCATAAAAATAATTTAAAATCTCGATAGAATACTTGTTTTTACAAATTATATTAAGTAGTGTATTATTGGGCATTCTGCCCCCCGGTGGTCGTCCGCTTCGCTTCCGATCGCTCGCTGCGCTCGCTCCGGTCGGCAGAATGCCCAATAATACACTACGGATTACATGTATTTCGGTTGAAGACCCATGGTAAGATTCGTTCACTGAACGCCTTCGCCTGACCTGAGATTATTTAAATATGTTGACTTGTCATATTATTCTCATTTTCATAAAACGCGTGAAACATTACGGTTAGATTCAAACGTTATCATGAAATTTATAAAACAAAAAGAATCATTAGAATTAGACTGTATATGTCCCCCGCCCTCAAAAGTGAGTAAACGACATGGTAACTTATTACCAAACACTATACGCTGCATTGTCTGTGGTCCATCAAACTGTGGAAAGACAAATTTAGTTATCAGTTTATTGTTACACAAAAATGGACTGCGTTTTAGGAATCTGTATGTTTACTCAAAATCTTTATACCAAGCTAAATACCTATATTTGGAGAAAGTTTTAAACATGGTTCCTGGTACATCTTTACATAAATACAATCACAACAGTGAAATATTGAGTCCACATGAAGCTTTGTCAGATTCTATTATAATTTTTGATGACGTTGCTTGTGAAAATCAAAACAACATAAGAAATTATTTTGCAATGGGACGTCATAAGAACATTGATTGTTTTTATATTAACCAAACTTACACAAAAATTCCGAAACAATTAGTTAGAGATAATTCAAATCTACTTATATTATTTAAGCAAGATGACATTAATTTGAAACATGTGTATGATGAGCATGTTGGGTCTGATATGTCATGGTCTCAGTTTCGTGAACTATGTTCCACCGTTTGGAAGAAACCCTTCAGCTATCTTGTAGTTAATAAGGACTGTGAGAAAAACAAGGGATACTACAGGTCAACATTTGACACGTTTGTTGTGGTGGACTAGCATACAAAATAAGATGTATAACGACTTATGAATCATTTTCATTTGAGACTTACGAGCGAGCGAATCGTTTTAAAATGGAAAAAAAACTCAAAGAACAAATTGTTAAATCCGCAGCAGCTGTTAAAAGAAAAGTTGAAATGATAAAAGATGTAAAAAATGCAAATAATATGGCGTTGGAAACCATATTTAAACCCATCGTAGATCCTCTTACCTTGTTAGCAAATAAAAATGTAGATAAACATCTCAAGGAAGAGGCTCATGAACCGGTGATGAAAAAAAATAAAAATAATGATAATCTTACGTCTTGTACTTCCGAAGAAGATTACAATGAATTTACCAGTGAAGACGAAGAACATTCTGAAAGGGAAAGCGAGTCATATAAAGATTATAATAAAACTCTTGTTGTACCACCTTCCGACAAACACAACGTGAGCGACGGTTCCTTTAAATCTTTGCAGTCATCACCAAGTGTTAAGAACCAATCATCATGGTCTACATCATCTGAAGTACTGGATGACATACCGTTTGGTGTAAAACATGAACGTGGAAAATTATTGCTTGGCAAAACCCGTGTTTTTGACGACGGCAAAAACTTAAAAATCGGAACACTAACTTTCGATAAAACAGTAGGCTTAACAGAACTATTGTTTAAAAAGAAACCCAACTTAGAAGTGGTCACTGACAACGATTTACTAAATTATAAATTGCTTTTAATAGAAACTAATGCACATCGACGTAACTTTGATTCATCAAAACCAATAAATAGCAACAAAGGGTTATTAAGCCTTTGTTCAAGTTCTCTCGAAATGCTACCTCAAGCCTGGAGAGTATTCCAACAGGAAAAGGTATTCCACTTTTGAAAAAAGTAAAAGAAAATACTGATTATGTTTACTGGGATGACCCAAACGAGTTAATAGAACGATTAAAATTACTACTAGCATCATGGGCAGCAGGGAATAATGGGGTAGGTAATGAAATCATTGCTATTGTAGAAGAATTATATGAAGCTGGTATTATAAATGTGGAACTTAAAGAGCTTCCGTCGGGAGGATTGCGCAGTATGATTTCAGTCGTTGACTCATCTAGACTGCAATGAATATAGACAAATTTGGTCATCACGTTCATAAACGTTTACGGTTATCAGAATTCGTTGATACTTTAAACGATACGTTAGTGAAATCGGACGCTGGACACTACGATTTGAAATTGTCTAAATTAAAAGGTCTTTCATCGCCAAACGAAGACGATGAAGCAGTGAACAAAGCTTATGTGGATAAAATCGTACAAGAATTAAGAAATGAATTTAAAAAAATTCAGAGTGATGTAAAACTGTACTTACAGAATTTGGAAAAACTAGCATCAGACCGTTTATTAAAGAACATTTATTCAAAAAAAGAAGTAGATACTTTGATTGAGCTAAAATTAAATAAAAAATGAGTAAAAAGGGCATAGTTGATGAAATTCACAAAGCAGCAAGAAGGCATTTTCCTCGTCGAATGACTATCATAAAAGGATTAGACGATTTATGGCAAGCTGATCTTATGGATTTTCAAAAATATTCACATTATAACAAAGGGTACAAATATGTTTTGGTTGTAATCGATACATTATCAAAATACGTATGGGTAAACCCTGTAAAATCAAAAGACAAAAATAGCGTGACTAAAGCAATGCATGTGATATTATCTTCATCATCAAGAAAACCCCATAATTTACAAACTGATCTTGGTAAAGAATTTTATAATGATGTTTTTCAAAAATTGATGAAAAAGTATGATATAAATAACTATTCCACTCAATCTGTTAAAAAAGCTGCTATAGTAGAACGAGTTATTCGTACAATAAAAGGTCACCTTTACAAACTATTTAGTTTATATGGCTCTTACCAATGGCTAGGACCTAACTTAAATTCTGTAGTAGAGAAATACAATAACACTACTCACCGTATTACTAAATACAAACCTATTGATGTGAATAAAGTAAACCAAGTGGAAGTTAGATCTAACATTATGCAAACACGAATATCTTGTACTAAGAGACCCCCCAAGTTTTGCATTAATGACAATGTTCGTATAAGCAAATTTAAGGGCGATTTTTACAAAGGCTATACACCTAATTGGTCAACAGAAATATTTAATATAGTCAAGGTTAACGATACAAACCCACCTACGTATATTTTAGAAGACAAACATAAACAACTAATTTTAGGCTCGTTCTACGAAAAAGAACTGCAAAGAACAAAATTTCCTGATATTTATCTCACTGAGAAAGTTATTAAAAGAAAAGGTAACAAACTTTTTGTTAAGTGGTTAGGTCTCAGTAAGGAAGAAAACAGTTGGGTGGATAAGAGTGCATTACTTTTGTAATATAAATTGCGTGATTTGTGAAAATTATTCATTAAAGAAAGATCGATGAAGCAGGGTAGAGGTTTTTTGAATAACCTTATTAATAGTTTACCAATTGAGGTACATATCCCTGGTTATCAATTTTGTGGTCCAGGAACTAAACTTCAGAAGCGCTTACTAAGAGGTGATCGTGGTATAAATCAATTGGATGAAGCTTGTATGCATCACGACATTGCTTATGACAACAAAGACTTGAGCATTCGACATAAAGCGGATTTAGAACTTTTGAACATGGCCAAGAGAAGACTAAAGTCAAGTGATGCTGGAAAAGGTGAAAAAATTGCATCATGGATAGTAAAAAATGCAATGAAAGCAAAACTCAAAGCTGGTGCTGGGATACGTCCATTTATGACAATTGTGAAAAAACTACAATCTCAATTAAAAAAGTTAAAATCTAAAGATAATCGCACAGCTATCAATTTTGCGTATGCTACTGCAAAAAAATTATTTAAAAATAAAAAAGGAATACGTTTACCACGATGTATTCCTATTCCAAAAACTGGAGGCTTTTTACCTCTCATTCCAATTTTTGCCGGTTTATCAGCCCTTGGTTCTCTCGCTGGCGGTGCGGCAGGTATAGCAAAAGCTGTAAATGATTACAAGGTCGCTCAGAAAAACCTACAAGAGTCTGTACGCCATAACAAAGCAATGGAAGCAGTCGCTCTTGGAAAAGGGATGTATATTAAGCCTAATAAAAGAGGAGCTGGCCTATACTTGAATCCTTCAAAAAACTAAACAAAGGGCTACCCAGACGCCCCCTTACAAATCTAGACATTTTGAAGCACGCAACTAACATTCCTTATTTTCGAGGAGTATTTATGAGAGATTCACTCCCCTCAAAACCAAGAAAAATTGAATGTGCTATATTAAACCTAGATAGTTCTGAAAATCCTGGAACACATTGGGTAGCCTATGTAAAACAAAATGATTACTGTGAATATTTTGACAGTTTTGGTGATTTAAAACCTCCATTAGAATTAATAAATTATTTAAGGAACATGTCAATAACTTACAATTATGTACGCTACCAAAAGTTTGGTACTATAAATTGCGGTCATCTGTGTTTAAATTTTTTAAAGAAGTATTGGAAACAACATTTATAATAAGAGTTGTGTAATAAAATTTATCAGTATAAACATGTCTTTCACTGTGTCGATAACCGGCAGCGGATCCTCTTTGATAACAAATTACTCTCCTACAGTACAATTAGAGGGAGAGTATGAGTGCGGTTTATTATATTTTTCAACGTTTAATTCCATCCCTAATATAGATGAAAGAAACAATAAATTTTATTATGGTAAAGATGGTGTGATAAAAATACCCGAAGGATCTTATGAACTTCAAGATATTTGTGATTATCTTAAGAGCAATATTAAAAATGCAACGCTGAGATTGACCGCAAATAACAACACATTAAAAACAAGTATATTTTGTTCAGAAGAAGTTCACTTCAATAAAAATGACTCACTGGGTAAAATTTTGGGTTTTGGTATGGAGACAATAAAAGCAAATATAAATACAGAATCTTGTTATCCTGTCAGCATTTTATCAACAACTATCGTGCGCATCGAATGTGATGTAATCAGTGGATCATTTGTGAACGGAAAAGCTAGCCACATAATTTATGAATTCGCACCAAACGTACCACCTGGTTATAGAATCATTGAAATACCTAAAAATTTAATTTATTTTCCCGTCAATCAAAGTTCAATAAGTGCTATTAATGTAAGACTATTAGACGCTGAAAATAATCAAATTAACTTGCGCAGCGAAGAAGTGCAGCTATATTTACACTTTAAAAAGACATGTTGACTTTCAATAAAAGCCTATATGTTCCACGAACTCAAGTCAGTTCTAAGAGATCATCTCATAAGGGAGCACCAGTTCGGTCAATAAAGAAATTAACAAAAAGCAATAAAGAATTTTTAAAATCACTAGGATTGATAAAATGAATTTTTTAAATATAACTCAACCTGCATCGTACGATAACAGCATCGAAAGTTTTGAATATCATTCGTATAAACCATACGTAACAAGTTTCAACAAGAATGATGAAATACGGATACCGATAAATCAGCAAGACCTCTATGTATTGCCTTCACTTAGCACTTTGTATATTGAAGGTAAAGTGAATGTGTATAAGAATGCACCAGTAAAAGAACGAGTATCTAATATTCATTTTGTTAATAACCCTGCACTATTTTTATTTCAAGATATTCGTTATGAAATTAATGGAATTGAAATAGATAGAATAAAAAATGCGGGCGTTACAACTACAATTAAATCTTATTTATCGTTGAATGATAACGAATCTAAATGCGCCCGAGTTTGGGGTTGGTCTCCAACAGGCACAACTACTGACGGAAGTGGAGTATTCTCCGCCGCTATACCACTAAATAAAGTGATGGGTTTTGCTGAAGATTATAATAAAATTATAATGAACTGTAAGCATGAATTGGTTCTTTTGAGAAGTAACACGAATCTCAATGCCTTAAAATTAAATGCAGGTGAAGTTGTGGATGATATAATAATAAATAAAATTTTGTGGCGAGTGCCGCATGTTAAAGTTTCGGATCGAGAAAGAATTCATTTGCTCAAGCACTTAGAAAAAGATCGACCGATAACAGTTGCATTTCGTAATTGGGACTTATATGAGTATCCATTACTTCCCAAAACACGTAAACATACTTGGTCTATTAAAACATCCTCACAGATAGAGAAACCACGATTCGTTGTAATTGCTTTTCAAACAAATCGTAAACATAATACAACAATGTCAATGGCAGAGTTCGACCATTGTCATATACGTGATGTTAAAGTTTTTCTAAATTCTTCTTATTATCCATATGAAAGTCTGAACATTAGTTTCGCTGACAATAAATATACATTAATATACGAACAGTACGCTAAGTTCCAGCAGTCTTATCACGGACGTCGGGCTGAACCGTTGATGAGTTTAAAAGAATTTAAAGAAACAGCTCCCTTATTCATCATTGACTGCTCGCGCCAACATGAAACGTTAAAGGGATCGATTGACGTGCGACTTGAAATCGAGGCTGATCAAGAAATACCTGATCAGACCGCTGCTTACTGTTTGATTCTAAACGATTGCATATTTGAATACAAACCTTTAAGTAACATTGTAAGGAAAATATCATGAATACCGATACAATAGTTGTGGATCTACAAGGGTTCAAAGATTTTAAAAATAAATTTATAGTTAAAGAGTTGGCAATCGCTACTAAAGATTATACCCAAACGTTTTTAATAAAACCACCCTATTCTTATAAAACTTTATCAAATGAAGAACAAAAGCAAGTGCGCTGGTTGGAAAGAAACCGTGGGTTAACTTGGAGCGAGGGATTCATTGATCATCGAGAATTTCAACGAATTGTGGTTCCTTATTTAATTGGAAAAAAAGTATTAGTTAAAGGATTGGATAAAAAAATGTGGCTTCGAGAGTTATGTCAAGAATGTGAAATAATAGAATTAGGTGAAAAAGGTTGCCCTAAGCTTTTAAAGTTACAAAATGATTACTATGACGAAGGAAATAAGGTTTGGAATTGTGTTCATCATAAAAAGATGTGTGCATTAAAAAATGTACTGTGTCTCAAGATGTGGTACTGTGATAATTATAACTATGATTTTTTTTAAATTTAGGTTAAGGAATATTGAACTGTAAAATATTTTTTCAATAAATCATTAATACATATTATACCTAATGTCTTTGATTTCACTTTAATCGTAATATTAATATATTTATATTCATTTAACTAAGTGAGAAATAAAAAAAAACAGTTTACTTAAGTAAAAAACTTTATTACTGTAAAATAATAACTAGGTACTTACTAACAATAGTTTTATAAATTATTTATATACAAATACTTATTTATTTATAATATTTATTTAAAACCAGATATTTTTCTTAAAATTAATATAACATCTTCGTAAACAATAAAAACATTAAAAGCTATCACCACTTAAATGTTTTGAGATTTTTTTGATAACACATTCAGTCATGTCCATAATTTCATCCATCGAATCACGGACTACGTATTGAGCACTAAGCACCACATTTTCATTTTTCGCCGCAGTTTCCGACGATGTTTTCCCTGCATCATAATCAGTGGTCAGCTCCAACACCTTTATTTGTATCAGCTTGATGCCTCTCTGCTCCTTGCTGACCACGAAGGATTTAAGTGGCACCTTCTTTGGTTGTCTTGAGACAACTCGTTTTTTTCTTTTTTGTTTAACTTCTGTTGATTGCGAGCCGAACAAATCTTTGTATTGCTGAGTAAAGTTTTCTAGCGGATCCTGGGCGTATTGTGTAAAAATGTCTTGCGAGCAGTCTGCCATTTTCTGTTAGGACAAAATAATAATAAAAAATTAACTGTTTTAAGAATATTTAATTATTAGGGTAATATTTAATAATTAAGGTAAGATTCACATTTAACAATAACTAAGGATTATTAATATATTTATTAGTATTTACTATTAAGAACATAAATATCTAAATATAAAATATAAATAATGATAGACGGCACCCACCTGAATAATGATGAAATTAGGATCTTCTCAAAGCCTGACTTTCGTTGCGCTCTCCCAACTTCTTACTGATCTGCGTAAAAAGTTGCAGCGCTTTATAATATATGTCGTCTCGATCTTCATACACCAGATACTGTGTTTTAGCTCGCGCCACCATTACCACTTCGTTGTCAGGTATATCCACAGCATCCATCAATTCGATTTTTATGAGGCATTTTGGAATCCTATTATCGAGAGTAGCAACGTAGCTGGCTTGTGGTGCACAGAGTTGTTGATGACCGCGTTTAGACATCTTCACTAAACTTGAAAATACACAACACGAGTTAAGTGTGAACGCGACGAGAGCTAATTTTAAACTAATAAAATACGAGTAATTTTCTATGTTACCGAATCAGCAATATGAGACACTGATTGTCAAGTGCAAGTTCTAACATGCTCTTATAGGTATTTTGCTGGTATTGCAGAAAATACTTTTGTAAATAGATACCGAAGTGCATGTCGCGGCTCGGTTGATGTCTCATTAATTTGCATGTTTGAACCTGCTCAGGGTTTTTCAAGTTCTAACCTGCTCTCAAAGGTATTTGCTGGTATTGCATAAAATACTTTTATAAATAGATACCAAAGTGCATGCTGCGCGTCGGTTGATGACTCATTAATTTACATGTTTAAACCTGCTCAGGGTTTAGTACCTACTACAATACACCAATATGTAGGTATTTTTATATTGATTTTTTAAGGATCGAAAAATAAATCACAATCATGTTAAGTATTCGTCATTTATTTCTGTTTCAACAGTTTACATATTTTAATTATTTGTTTAATAAACAACACACCACAAACAATATACATAACAATTGCAATTATTACAAATTCAAATGGAAATAGTTCTTATACAGTTTCATAACTCATTTTATTTACATACATAGTTCAACCAATAGGTACAATATAATTTGCATAGACCAATGATATTACCATTTCTCCTAAAAGTACGATATCACTTTAAAAATATACATTGAAATACTAGTGAAAAAGTATATATATATATATAAGTACACACCTTTCAGAACAATAATTTTTCTTATTACCTAGTTAATTATTGGTTCGAATTTAATAAACAGAAACAATGCTTTTAAATTTTAAGTATTGACACGTGGCCCCAAGCTTTCGTAGACACCTTATCAGCTGCAACTATCCGCTTATCATCGTTGCAAGATAACGCTACTTTATTAAGACTACGCGTGAAAATATCATGTTTGATTGACTTAAATAAAACGTTTGTCTTTCGCACTATATCGCCTTGATATAAAGTTCTTTTATAATCAGATAATGTAATTTCACGAACAACAGACGTTTTTACACCCTTTGCTTTTTTAATAGTGCTATTAGTCGTTTTTACACAATATAATTTTGAACGTAAACCCACAAATTCAGTAATGATAACACCGCCCATTTCGTCCTTAAAGAGACCGGGGACCTTTTTGTTTAATAGCGGTAAACCATATTTATTTTGTTCAGGAAAGTTACTTGTATCAAAATAATTTATGAAAGATTGTTTCAAGTCTTCATAAAAGTCTCTGGTTTCAATTTGGTAAACAAAACTATCCGTATCTGTATAGCACATCCGTAAGCGATTTTTATATGTTGGTTCAAAAACCGAATAATGAAAATCATACATGTGGCTTTTAGATAGCTCTAACACTGTAAATCCTATGTATATTGGCTTATCTAAAACTACCCGTTCAGGTTTTGTTTGTATTGCAACTAAATTTTCAGTGAAAACTGAAGCACTATGAAAATTCGAGTTCGCAATTAATTTATCAGCGCTATTTCTTTTTTTCGTTTTATTTTGCTGATCACTCCATTCATTAACTAAATGCACATTAACCTTTTTCTCGTTGTTTTCCAATGTTTTACCAAAAATACTATTATTAAGCAATTTAAAAAAGTCTTGTTCGAACTTAGACTGAGCTTTTTGCCTTAGACTGGTATTAAGGTCAATGTATTGTTTTAAATAAGGACTCTGTCGGAATACTACTACACGATGAATTTTTTTTAATAATAATCCGTGTTTTATACAAGTTTTTAAATGAACGTAATGAATAACATAGAAGTATTTATCGTAAAGATTGGGCACGAGTTTAGAATTCTTTCCTCCGGGAGGGATGCATTTTTCAGGGCAAAACGGTAAATCATTATGTCTGTCATGTAACTCTTTCGGATAGCTCAAGTCAACTTCTAGAAAATATCCGTATTCCGCATCGTTGGGTATATTAACGAAATCAAGGTTATCAATTTCTGCTCGATTTAAAAATCTAAAATTTGATAATGGCAAAGATTGACACATACTGAATCCATACAAGTTATTACAATCTATGTAAACTACGTAGGTATCTGGTTTTAGCGTGTCATATTCAGGCATATATTTATTATTGGCTGTAGCGTGTCTATGCGAGCACATACATACCCCACCCCTAATACCGGATTGGATCATACGCACTATAGCAAGATCTTCAATGAGCTCTAACTCGACTCCTGTTTTGAAAAGCATCGCATCAAAAGACAAACTAGGCGCAGTTACATAAAAGGCCGGATCTAACTGATAATGAAGTTTGCAAGTTTTTCTAAACTTCTCAAAAATGTCAGTCAATAAGAGGACATCTGTTTTTAAATACAAATCTGTGTATTGACCCAAATTTTTTATATTAAAGTGAGTCCATACTGATTGTGCATGTTGATAATTTTCGTCAGTAATATGCTCATTTGTAAGAGTGCTGTAAAACATGTTCTTCTCTGGGAGAGATCGCTCTTGAAAACGCTCCCAACAGTTCATATACTCGTAAGGGTATATACCTTTGCGTGTAAGTAAATTGAATGGCGATTGAATAGGAAAATGATTTCGCAAATGTTCAAATTCTTCTTTTTTTATAGTTTTGCTTAACTTATCCAAGCTAGTACCTAAGAATTTAAACGAATCTACAAATCGTAGTTGTATAAATTCTTGATCTGAAACAGGAATAAATTTCGTAAATGACACATAATTTTCTTTCGTTTTAGGTATAATCTTAATATTTCCAGGCAATTCGCCTAATTGTTTTATAAACAAATGGCAATCATACCCGGCTAAATTATGAAAAAAAATAGGAATATACTTTGGTATTTTGTATTGCAAATTACAATATTTATGTGCTGCACCGCGAAATAAGCCTGTTATATGACAGTGATCTCGCACTTTATCAGAAAAAAGGAAATTTTGACAAATATGACAACGAGTGGCTTGCATGAAATCAGTAGCATCTTGCTCTGTAAAAATCATCGGAGAATTTTTAGACAAAATTGAATGAATTTCTCGAGCATCACGATAGATACATTCTATAAATTGACTAACACAATCAATACCACGATATGAAACATACCGATTATAACTTGCGTCCATAGAACACACTATATTATATGCAAACGCGATCGGGATATGACGTTGTAGTGTTTTTGTGTTTGTCGTATCAGAAACTGAAGTATTTTCTTTATGTTCCTCTAAAATAGTCTCAAAATCTGCATAAATTACGAAAGGAACGTTTTGTTTTCGATCATAATTTTGAAATTTAACTACCGAACCTTTTTCCGGTAATACAGTAACAATTCCGCTACAAACATGATTTTCAAGTTCTACGCAGGTAGTAAAAAACACTAAACACGTATCACAAAAATATAATTTTCCGTGATGAGAAGTAATTTGATTTCTGACAAGCCGCGACAAATCTTTGATTAGACAATAATGCGAACTCAGACCGTTATCTAACAGTAACAAATGAATGGTTTTTTTATTTTTGTTGTTTTCAGATTTGTACAAAGGACCTTTAACAGTTTTATTATTCTTTAAACCATATATAATAAAACTCAACTCGGGATTGTTTTTTTCGAAGATTTTCATGTCTGAGAACGTAACAGGAAAAGAGATTCCGTCGATATTTAAAACATCCCGGAAGTGAGGATAAGACGATACCCTCTCAGGGTGGTTATGAGCGGGATACAGAGCCGCTGTTACGCTCCATAAAAAACAGGATTGATCCTTATTTTGAATGTTTACACAGGCTTTCTTATTTTGTATACATTTAGGTAGTTTTAAATAAGACGAACCACCTAATGGCTGGTATTTATTTACGTTCATTTCTAAATGTGAATTATTCAAAAATGCCCAGCCGCTATCGCTCTCCTGAAACTCTTCTATTTTCTTTTTCAATGTATCAACTACTTTTGAAAATACACTATCAAAATCATAGTAGCTATAAATTATAAAATTTTTTGTGTTAAAGGATTTAATTTCCTGCACACTATTTTTAAAAAGCACGAAAATGGCAAAAAGTTCAAAATTTACTTTTAAACATGTATGTTTCTTTAAGGCTTCATCTAAAAGGGGCTTTATTTTAATACGAATAGAATTTAAAAAACCATCTAAAGACACTTGATTATCAGGTTCGCAAGCGGTAATACGGTACGAAGTGATACGAGAGCGAAATGCAGATCGTACAATTTCCACACCATCGCTAATTAGCTGGCTGGAGTTATTTTGTTTATGCACGCGACTGCGTAAGTGCCCTACCCAAGAGGTTGAACCAACAGATGTGTTACAAATCGCGCAAAATGGCATATTGCTGAACCACAAATAAAAAAATGAAATAATATAAAATGTATCTTATAGGCGGCGAGTGTGTTATACACTGCGGGTTTTGTATGCAAATCAAGGTTCTACAGCCAAAGTTAAGAAGCGCACTACCACAAACCGGAGCGGTGTGTGGTGCAGAGTGAAAATCACCATAAAATTGGAAGTTAACCTAAAGGGAATATTAACGAATACTTATCAATACAAAAACGTTGAAATGTTAAAAAAAATATTTTAAGTTGATCTTATTGCTATAATACGTAAGGCTCAATTTCTTCGAAAATGGCGAACGCCTGACCTGGGACGCTCTGCGGTGTGTGGTGCAGTGTGAAAATCACCATAAAATTAAAAGTTAACCTAACGGGAATATTGACGAATACTTATCAATACAAAAACATTGAAATGTTAAAAAATTATTTAAAGTTAATCTTATTGCTATAATACGTAGGCTCAATTTCTTCGAAAATGGCGTACGCCCGACCTAGGAAGTCCTGCAGAGCTTCCCACTCACGCGATTGTTCGCAGCACTGTAGTTTTACAGATGCCAGTGCTTTCTTATACCGCTCTTCTGCAGAAGTGATCCTAACATCGTCGGTGTTGTAGATCTTCAGATCCACATAAAACTCGCCGGAAGTGGTTACGGTGCGACGACACTGGCCCGAAGACACCCGCGACGTGAAACTAGAGGCCATGCCGCTAGTGGAACTCTTGTTGTTTGACGCCCGCTCGTCCTTATTTATTATGGAAAATAAATTTTTGGTTTTTTTCGCTCTGTAAACAAAAAAAAAAACTTTAATACTAATTATTATCACTTAGCATTTAAAAATCCTACGTACAAAAGTACTAGATAAAAATTTAGTCGATTTCAAGTCACTTTGATTGATGGCTTTTAAAACTAAAAGGTATACTTAAATAAGAATTTATTGCATTTGTTTATCTATACTTCTATACTAATATTATAAAGAGGAAATAATTGTGTGTATGTATGTAGATATGTATGTAACGAATAAACTCAAAAACTACTAGACCGATTTCAAAAATTCTTTCACTTTTAGAATGCTACATTATCCCTGATTAACATAGGCTATATTTTATCCTGATACTCTCACGGGAACGGGAACCACGCGGGTAAGACCGCGAGGATCCGCTAGTATTAATATAAAATGAAACCAACCATTTGTTTAGGTTAAAATAAATAGATCCACAAAAATCGTGTTAATCTATACTAATATTATAAAGACGAAAGATTTGTTTGTTTGTTTGAATTGAATAGGCTTCCAAACTACTGGACCGATTTTAGAAAGCTACATTCTTACCAAGTGACATAGGCTATATTTTATCCCGATATTCCCATGTGGGTAAAACCGCGAGGATCCGCTAGTATTAATATAAAATGAAACCAACCATTGGTTTAGGTATATTAATATAAAATAAATAGAGCCACAAAAATCTTGTTAATCTATACTAATATTATAGAGACGAAAGATTTGTTTGTTTGTTTGAATTGAATAGGCTTCGAAACCACTGAACCGATTTTAGAAAGCTACATTCTTACCAAGTGACATAGGCTATATTTTATCCCGATATTCCCATGCGGGTAAAACCGGGAGGATCCGCTAGTAAAATAATATAATTACCGAGGTGAAGGAGGCGTTGACAGGGCTTGGGCGTTGGCGACCGCAGCGTTGGTTATCTTGCGTTTGCTCGGCTTGGGTGCCTTGGGCGCGGCGGCAGCGGCGGCGGTGGTGGCAGGAACGGTTGAACTCGAGGGGGTCGCTTTTTTCTTGCGTGGTGTTGGCACTACTACTGGGACTACCTCTTCGGTGCTGGATGCGTACTCAGAGTCCGACCTATAAAGAAAAAAACATGTGAATATTTATAATAATAAACAAGGAACCTACTCCTTTATTGAAGTTGGTTAGACAGAAAAAAAAATTAAAAAATATAAGTAGTATAGGTATAGTAGAGTACTTACTAACATTTTAAATAATAATCAGGAACTTGTTTCTTGACCGTCCACAGAAACTGCACGAAAATAATGGGATTTTACAACCAAAATTCCGTAATTTATGTAATCGATAAATAAAACGTCAGCGAAAAGTAAATCAAATTTGTTGTGACCAAAGTCACAATAAATTTCATAGGAATTTGGTACATATTCTTTTTTTAATTACAATAAACATAAAATGCAATAGCAATGCACTTAATACCTTTGGAATTGGAATATTATAGGAACTTTGATGTTATGGTCAAATGAAACGTATTGTATTACTCTATGTTGCAGTTAGACTCAAAACAAAATCTAATGTGTGTGTTAATTTTTCAAATGTCTAAAATCTATGACAAATTCTTTTCAGTACGTAGGTACTGAATTAGCATTTACTTATTTAGGATCTTACTGACTTATCAAAATCTAGTAAAATAAAAAAAATAAAAATAAGGATAAACTTTGAGATTAATAAAATTAGCGAAAAACAATAACTCTTATGTAGCTACCTTTCACTTTTTAATTTTAATCATTTCAGGTCTCGGAATCAATTCCTGAACAAGCCAAATATTTGTGTGTTTGAACATATTATTATTATAGTATTTGTCTTGGTCGGGGTGTTATCTATGTATATTAAATGTATTTAAAAATGTCCATAACACAATTTCTTAATGAGAACTCCTTATGAGTTAGATAATTTGGTGTGATTGTAGGAATTTATTATTATTATTATTATTATTTTCAGTGTTAATCAAATATTTTATTGAATAGGTATGATAAAAATTCAAAGTTTTAGCTCAAGACTAGCATGTTTCTTCTCATCACTTTCTGAAACACTTTGCATTCAGATATTTTTAATAATGTCCGTTTTTTTATGTCCATCGCAACATGAAGTAAATAACAAAACTCTAAAGTTACATCCGTACACACACTTCGTTAACATTTAATGCTGAATCTGCATGCGCGCACTGTTAGACCAAGAGTCAACATGTTTGATATGAACGCAAATAGGACAAAGTTAATACCCCCAAGGGTCTTTTTTAACGAAACAGATACTTACCAAAATATGTTTTTAAATTTTTGTCTGTCTGTCTGTTGTCCGCGTTTCACGCAAAACTACTGAACCGATTTTTATGAAACTTTTTTTGTTATATAGCTATTGTCCTCGCCATATCGGATCAAAATATCTGATGTGGAACCATAGCAGTCCAGCCAAACTATTCTCATAGGTTGGGTAGATATAAAATACCGCCTTAAGAAAAATTGTTAAACGTGATGAGCATTTTTTATTGCCATACAAATATTGAAGGTCTGGTAGTCCCCGCGAGCGAAGCCGCGGGCAGCCGCTAGTATTGACCTGAGTATTCAATAAAACGATTTAATAGGTAAGTAAGTACTCAATTGTGTTTATCAAAATGCATGTTTTTATTAATATGATTGCAAAAAAATTACAAGTGAGTAGAGTATAGCGTTCAACTCCTGGCTCCTGGTCTGTGCGATGTGCATCATGCCTTCCCACGCTTGCGACATTATGACGCAAGGTTTCTTTGAGCATGTTCATTCATTGTACTCGTAAGAAAAAGTGAAAAATATGATTTTAATGTGTGGAATCAGTGGATAACATAAAATGTAAGTAAGTATATTTTTATCCTTTTTGTGTAGATTTTGAAACTGGGTTTGTACTATATTTTATTATATGACTGCGATAGTAATATGCGTCATACATTTTCGTAGTGAGTAGGTGTACCTAAATTTAAAATTGGTGTTTAAAAAGATCCATGCATAGATTCAATCAAAATTATATCATTTGGACATTTGGTGGTACATACCAACACACAATAATAAAAAAAAAAAATTGTGTCCGAGTCTGAGTAATAATTTTAGGTGAAATTAGGGCAGAAGCCTCGGTTTTGGTTTATGCCCTGGTTTGACCACTTTTTGCTCTAAAAGTTTTCTAAATACTTAACTTTTCGTCATTTTCGACATTGGGAATTAAAATAAGTTATATTATGGTATTATTAAATATTTGTTTTGCAATTGATTGGTTTCTAGCACATTAGAATATATTGATTTAACCTGGGTTTGGTTTTGATTTTTTGCTATTACAAAGTTTGGTTATAATTATCAATAAGTGGCTTAAGCCAAGGCATTTGGCACGTAGCGCACATTTTGTGTTAAATACAAAAATCTATTTCTTTTTTTTTTTTTTATTGAAAGATGTACCTTTAAAAAATTGATAAGTTCTCAATAATTTAAGATATAATTTTTGTGTTAAATACCCTAGACCATTTAGCACTTAGTGCTTTAAGTGAAAAACATCCACAGGGGTCTCCTGTATTTTTCTCAAAATCTTTCTTATTGATATTTCTGGTTGGTTTTAGCTTTTTCATATTTAAATTTAATGTTATATACGGCCTAATGTCTTTAACGACTTAAATATATTATAATTCGCTCTAACATTAAATTAAATATCGAATACCTACAATTAAACAGACCTGCGGTACTTACGTAAATCGTAAAATTAACAGTATGTACGTTACATTTTTTCAGGTACCTACTGTTCCACTGACCTACATTTTTAAGGACTAATACGTAAATTGTTACGCATAAAAACGCATCACTAATAATTACGTAAGTATCAGGTGAGATTTAGGTACATTGTTTTAATTATTATATGCATTCCATAGCCTTAGTTTTCATTGTTCTTCTCTATTTTCAGACTGTGAGCAAAAAACTGCGCCATCCAGAATATAATATCAAAACCACAAGAAACTTCAACATGAAGAACGTCAGATGTTTTTCGCCCAAAAGAACTCCCAAAAAATATTTATCTTAGTAACCTATTGTATTTAATAAATGACGATTCTGCGAGTGTTTTATTTCACTTTATTTTATCTTTACATAATATAGCTATATTGACTAGGTAAAGGTAAAATAAAGCCAAGGTAATGGTATGTTTTTCAAGGTAATGGTATGTTTTCAAAGGTTATGCAAAAATGGTAACGCTAATAGTAAATTTGGTAAGTAAATAATAAAACACATAGGTACCAGGTTGCTAAGTATTAGGGAGCCACTTTCGGTGAGAGAATCTTACCACGGGTCTCTCGGTAGATACTTACCATGGGTCTACAGCCGAATGTGTTAGGCAGAACATTCAGTGAAAGAATCTTACCATGGGTCTGGAGCTGAATGTGTTAGGAAGGACATTTGGTGAGAGAATCTTACCACGGGTCTCTCGGTAGATACTTACCATGGGTCTACAGCCGAATGTGTTAGGCAGAACATTCAGTGAAAGAATCTTACCATGGGTCTGGAGCTGAATGTGTTAGGAAGGACATTTGGTGAGAGAATCTTACCACGGGTCTCTCGGTAGATACTTACCATGGGTCTACAGCCGAATGTGTTAGGCAGAACATTCAGTGAAAGAATCTTACCATGGGTCTGGAGCTGAATGTGTTAGGAAGGACATTTGGTGAGAGAATCTTACCACGGGTCTCTCGGTAGATACTTACCATGGGTCTACAGCCGAATGTGTTAGGCAGAACATTCAGTGAAAGAATCTTACCATGGGTCTGGAGCTGAATGTGTTAGGAAGGACATTTGGTGAGAGAATCTTACCATGGGTCTCTCGGAAGATACTTACCACGGGTCTTCAGCCGAATGTGTTAGGCAGAACATTCAGTGAAAGAATCTTACCATGGGTCTGGAGCTGAATGTGTTAGGAAGGACATTTGGTGAGAGAATCTTACCATGGGTCTCTCGGAAGATACTTACCACGGGTCTTCAGCCGAATGTGTTAGGCAGAACATTCAGTGAAAGAATCTTACCATGGGTCTGGAGCTGAATGTGTTAGGAAGAACTGAACGGATGTAATCCGTAGTGTATTATTGGGCATTCTGCCGACCGGAGCGAGCGCAGCGAGCGATCGGAAGCGAAGCGGACGACCACCGGGGGGCAGAATGCCCAATAATACACTACTATATTAATAATTATTGTTCATTTATATGGAATTAGAAATGAGCAATTCTCATAAAAAAATAACATTTTTGTTTCTAATTTTTATTGTTTTTGTGTTAAATCGGTTTTAAATCGATTTCAAACAAAAATTTAAATTAGAAAACAGTCCCAAAAAGTAACAAAATTGTTTGGAACTTAATTGCCCTACTTTGCTTATAATAATAAGGTAATAATTGGGTAATAAAAAGAAACATGGGTTTCTACCAAGTTTTTCAGACAAATTCGTTTTATCTTAAATTTATATACAGACTACTGACAAAGATAGTCTTCTTTTTTCAAGGTGGTTTATACAAAAGAATTTTGTGAAAAGACTATTTTAGTGTATTTTTTTGAGCGCAGCGAGTATTCCGAATCACTAAAACGACTTGGTGGTGGTGGTGACAAAGTTTCAATAGGATCTCTTAAGGCCTCTACACACCAAACCCGCCGGCCCGCCGGCTTTACCCGACGGTTGTTTTTCGGCCCGGATATCAAGTGAATCTAAATCTACGACCTAAATTTTCCTTTTCCTATTGTCTTGTATTGTAATCTCTGAAATTTTCCCCATTTCATTTTTGAGTCTTCTTCCTTCTGCCTAGAAGTTCTTATCTCTTTTTTATTTTATTATAATTTTCTTTCTCTTATTCCTCTGATTGTTGGTACAAAACAAGGTCATTTTTATTCCTTCTCGACGTTTTCGTGCTGCGAGCCTTCTAATCTCTTTTATTTCTCCTTGGTTTTCTGTGGTTATCCCATCCTACAAATTAAAATCAACAATCAGTAGAAAACATCGATCTCTAGCAAGGTTTGAATTAAAGGAACGAATTAATTTTATATAAACAAATACCTGCCTAAATAAGCATAAATCAAATAATTATATAATATTTCACGATATTATAATATTACTATACTATGTGGAAATCGTTACTAATATTGTATCGAACGTTTGTTTTTCTATTTGTTTAACGTTACAGCTAAACCACTGAACCGATTTTAATAAAATTTGGTACTTATATAGATAACTTGAAACTCTAGAGAAGGACAATGTTACTTTCTATTCTTGGAAAACCTCAGGATGTTTTTTCATGCGGACTGAATCGCGGGCATAACTAGTGGGCAATAATTTCATACAACGGTAATTAGAAACATATGGTAATTAGTATACGGTAAATAGAAAAACACAGATTTTCTTAGATATTTCTAAAACCTACAGAGTATGCAAATACTAGTTTACTACAATGTATGGATGTCAAAGTAATGTCTCTATTTAAAAAGCAACTGGGAACTAAGCTTAACCAATCTAGTATAAAAATAAGTAAACGGCAATTAGAAAAGTTTTAAACCAAGGATACGGTAATTATACACTTACGTGCTTCATTGGGGATAAACCTACATAACAGACGTGCACCTGCTGATGGGCCGCGACACGAACTGAGGGGCTCGCGGCACGTACAGTAACGATGTGCCAAATATTGTTATTCAGGGATGTGTGTCCAGGAATAAAAAACGTCACGGTAATTATATCTTTAGATCGGACATGCGGTTATTAATTGATAATTATTTACAGAATTATTCTATTTAATGGATATTTTGTTATGTGATACACATTACCCTTTACTGTTTAAAATGTTGAATGATGCAAATGAATTCCGTCCGTTATGGAAATTAATGGCAAGTTTTTACATTAAGTTGGTGTGCGGACGCGTCACGGTGATTAGAGAACAGAGGTTTATGAAATTGATTTAGCAATACAACTATTTAACAGAGGCCTATGTTTTTGTTTACAGCTAAATACGGACGCTTACTAATATATAAAAATATTAAAGCTCTTGAATTTTTACAATATTACGGATATATTAGCCCGGACACGTAAAAACTGTCTATTCGGAGAATGGCCGGAAAGCGCTCTTCTCTCAACTCCACCTTCAGTCTCTATACTAGGGAGTAGGGACTTCCGCCAAGTAAAGCCTGAATACTTACTCTTTCGTCGGCACTCACCCGTTTGCACTAAACTTAAATCTTAAATCTAAATAAGTTTGTGGCGACACACAACCTTGTCAAAGTTTTATTTCTTAACTTAAACTTAAGGGCACCTTCCAAAAACTCTGTCTTTGTCTTTTTCCTTACGTGTGAAGAGTAATGAAAATAACCTCACTTTTTCATTTTTTCAATGTTTTTGTTGTTATTTTGAGCATAAATTCACTTTTTGAAAAAGTAGCCTGAGAATAGTCTACAATATGTCATTACCTACTTTTCTATATATTATTCGTGAATTAGTTATTAATAATCTAAGTATAAAACCAAAAAAAATTAAAAATACTTAATGAAAATTTTCTTTGTTTTTGAATTTTTTTATTGTCGAGTTACGATACGAATATCGTGTCTCTAGCCACAAAATAATCAAGATCGTGTATGAAACTTCAACATTATATTTTTATCTGCTCATAATAAATAATATTTGATTGTTTACTTTTGAATAGAAAAAGCGTGGTTCTCGTTCCCGTGGGAATATCGTGATAAAAAAGTAGCCAAGTTACTCCTTATTACATCAGCTACCTGCCAGTGAAAGTCCCGTCAAAATCGGTCCAGCCGTTTCAGAGATTAGCCGGAACAAACAGACAGACAGACAGACAGATAGACAGACAGACAGACAAAAATTGTAAAAAAAAATGTTTTGGCATATGTACCGTATATATAATGATATGCATGTAGTAAAAAGCGGTTATTTTAATATTACAAACAGACACTCCAATTTTATTTATTTGTATAGAGTGTAGATGTATAGATGTGATGTACAGTCTAAAGCACAGCTTTAGTCCACCTGTACATCACGATTAATGTCGGGCCAGGTGCTGCAATGATTTATAACAGACGGTTAACTTGACGGACCACAGCTGAGAGCTGCCCTACAATACAACCCCTCATTAATTCTAGGAGATTAGAGAGGAAGTTGTAATTAAAGATGATTTTCTCACGTTTCTTGAAATCTTACCTGTCTGAAAAATTTAAAATGAAGTATTTAAACAAGCTCCGATGGGACTCGAACTGTGTATACATAGTAGGTATCATATGTGATCTTACATTCATTACTTAATTACATCTGTAATCTGTATGACAGCCTACACAAATCAAACTATCATACAGGTTGTTGCCAGAGTTCTTTCATAAAGTACCTATGTACTTATTAAAAGTTAATGGATTTTATTAGTTATAAATTATCTGCTTCGCTTTATCTTAATATATTATTATATAGAAATCTGATACAGGAGGCCAAGAGTATTCATGCAGTTAAGGTAGGTAATGATGCAAAGTAGGTCTGTCAGTTGTCTCACCTGGATGATGATGATTTGTCCCTCAGCCAGACTCTAGCCCCCTCGCCATCTTGGTCAGGTTGACACACCTGCGGTTAGACAATTCTTATGATCATACAGTCATGTACAATCATTAAGCACTCAGCACATATATTCTCATTAAAGTAACACATGTAATCAACATGAAGTTTAGCATATCAACTTGAGTTTGTTATGTCATTAGGAGTGCAATCTCACATACTTTGTGAAGGACCTCAGTCCTCGTTATAGCTTGTTTACCTTCCGAAAGCATCGGCAGGTCTTATCGTATCTCAATAGGTGTACTAGTGCAGACCCTACGGTCGGCACACGCCCTAGTCTCAACTACGGTCTCTGCAGACCAACTCTCTCAATAGGTGTACTAGTGCAGACCCTACGGTCGGCACACGCCCTAGTCTCAACTACGGTCTCTGCAGACCAACTCTCTCAATAGGTGTACTAGTGCAGACCCTACGGTCGGCACACGCCCTAGTCTCAACTACGGTCTCTGCAGACCAACTCTCTCAATAGGTGTACTAGTGCAGACCCTACGGTCGGCACACGCCCTAGTCTCAACTACGGTCTCTTCAGACCAACCTTTATACCTCGTGATAAGATTGCGCAAACTTAACATGCAAGCCGCCATCCAGTGGCAGGCGGCCGTGCGGGCGAGCTCTTCAAGGGCTCATTCTTTTATGGATACTCATCCAATCTTAGTTCCCTGACAAGGGACAGGATTGCACACGCCTATGACATTAAACAACAGTGATTTGTAAGGACATTATCTCTGTACGATGAAACTGTACCACATCCCATCAGCTCAGCGAGTTTCGTGGGCGTACCATTCCATCGTCCTTTATCAACGCGATCCTTAACAGGAACATTATGCATTCAATTCTAAATAAGGTTTGTATAATGCTGAGTACTTAACTTCGGTGGTATTTGAGGCTGGCGGCGAGCAGCAGGCGAAGATCACACATGCCACGATTTACACTTTGAAAACTTGAAAGCGAGTCGACGTTGGAGCGAAAAATGTTGACACTTACCGATCGGAAATTAGCTCTATGGTTTGTATTGAGTGTTGCTATATACAATTATTGTTGGGTTAATTTTGATACTCGCGAACCCTTCGCGACACACCCGCCTCGCGAGTTTTACACTATAGTAGTCATCAAGTCGCGAGTCCATTTATGGATCTTCTCCATTGCTTGGACTGCAGCAGCTCGACGCGATCTCTCATCGCTTGTTTGGTTATTACATTCATGGTTATCTATTGTTTCGTTTTCTAGATCACGTTCATTATAGTCTTGTGCAAGCTCAGTGTCATTTAACGTACTAACGTTCTCTATCATCAACGCTTATGTTCTCGAGATCCACTTGATTTAGTGCTTTGTCAATGGAAATTTGTGGTGTCTCTTCCTCTTCCACTTCAAGAGGATATAAATGAGCAATTGATCGTGTGAACACATTGTTATCGACTTTTATTCTAGCAACACGGCATAAACCGTCCTTTCCTTTTAATATTTCTACTATTTTTCCTATTTTCCAACTTTCGCGGTTTCTCGTTTCACCTTTAATTTGTACCACATCTCCGATTTGAGGAATTTCACGAGTCCTCACTCTTGCTTGTTTGGGAGAATTTCCGTACCTTTCTCTGAGGCTCAGAAGGTATCGGCTGATGAACATTTCTTTGTACTCATTCATTATCGTGTTTCCACGTTTCCATCCTTCGATGAGTTGTTGTTTAATGGTTGAACCAGAGAGTGGCAAACAATCCATGAGTAATTGAATGTTCAAACATTTTCCTAGTGTTAGGAAATCAGCTGGTTTCAGAATGTGGTCCATATCGGCTCCCACGTACGTAAGTGGTCTGGTATTGACTACGGCTTCAACTTCTTTGATGATCGTCGAGAGTTGATTTTCTCCGAGCATATGTTTTTGAAGAGTTCGTTTTAGGCAATGCTTTACCACTGCTACCAGTCTTTCGTACGCGCCCCCATGCCAGGGTGCTAGTTGAGGAATGAATTTCCATTTTATCTTTTCTGTCGATTCTCTTTCTGATATTACCTCAGCTAGCAGTCTGAACTGAGGTGCGTTATCAGTTAATATAAGTGAAGGAGTTCCTCTAGTAGCAATGAAGCGTCTGAATGCCATAAGACATTCGTCTGTGGTTAGATCTTTGACAACCTCTAAATGTATTGCTCGTATCACAAGGCATGTGAAAAGACAAATCCATCTCTTTTTTATACCATTTTCTGACCTTATGACCATCGGCCCAAAGTAGTCTACACCGACGTATGTAAATGGTGTATTAAACGTTACTCTTTCAGCCGGTAACGCTGGAGTTTTAGGTAGTTCATATGGACCTCCTCCATGCTTTACGCACCTTGTACATTTGCTTAGCGTTTTTTGAATTTTTGCTCTTCCTTGAGGTATCCAAAATTTTTGTCTTATAAGGCTTAATGTATGTGGTACTCCAACATGAAGGTTTTTCTCATGAGTTTCCTTAATTATTCTTTCGGTAAGTTCACTGTTCTTTGGTAGTAGTATGGGATGTTTTGCATCGTAGGATAAATCTGAATGTGTGAGTCTTCCATCACATCTTAGAATTCCATTAGTATCAATAAATAATCCTAAGTTCTTAGATAGGTTTGTTTTCTTTCCTCCATACTCTTCTGGAAATGTACTTTTCTGTAGTTCTTTTATCTCTTGCAGTTGTGAATCTAAAATTTCGTTTGATATTGCTTCTCTCTCTGACGGTGTTATTTTTGGTTGTTTTTCTGTGTTCAACAGACCCTCCCCCATCAGAAGAGAAGTATCCCTTATCGGACCACTAGGCCAGTGTCTAGGGTTTTGTTTTAAAAATTCGGGTCCAGATAACCACTTGTTCCTTTCCTCTTCTGAGGCGGTTGGACGTGTCGCTACGTCTGCCGGGTTAAGTCCAGACGGTACGTATCTTACTATTAGATTTTTGTTGCGCTTTATTTCTTCTAGTCTTTTAGATACAAAAGGTTCAAGTAACTTTTCAGAGTGATACCAATCAATCACTATTTGACTATCTGTCCACAGTGTTAACTGGGTTATGTTCAATGGTAAGAATTTGAGTACGAATTTTATAAGTCTACTTCCAATTAGAACGCCTAATAACTCTAAGCGTGGAATCTTTAAGTTCTCCTGGTCTTTAATAGGAACTAAGCGTGATTTACCTATTATGAAGTTGACTATGCCTTTCTGTACTATGTATATTACTGCTGCGTAAGCTACTGTAGATGAGTCAGTAAAACAGTGTATTTGTGCCTCTCTTTCGTTGGGTACAGTAATATTTCTCTGTAGGCATATGTTTTCTACTTGTTTCATTTCTTTCAAGATGTTCGTCCACTTGTGAAGTAGATCCTTTGGTAATGGTGTGTCCCATTTAATCTGTTTCTTCCATAATTGTTGAAGTAGTAACTTAGCTGGTAACATGACTGGTACAGAGAATCCACAGGGGTCATAAATAGCTGCAATAGTTCTTAAGACTCCTCTTTTTGTGGTTTCATTGTTCTCGTTGACTCTAGCTCTAAGATAAAGTACGTCCTCTTTCAAGTCCCAGTTTAGACCCAGTAATTTTACAGTTGTTTGTGTGGCAGCATCAGGTATTTGTTCGATAAAATCTTTGGAGTTGGAGCTCCATTCGCGAAGATTCATTGAGATTTCTAAAAACATGTTCTTGCTTTCTTTATAAAGGTTTAAAGCATCTGTTGCTGTTTCTACCCCAGTGACTATGTTGTCAACATATATGTCTTTAGCTAACTGTTTTGCGTAGTCTCCATTCGACCTTTGAAGATGGTGTCTAACCGTACCGTTTAAAAGGAATGGACTGGATATGATCCCAAAGGGAACACGGGTAAATCTGTAGTGTAGTAGATTGTCTTCAGTAGCGGGTTTATTGATGTCTTTCAACCATAAGAACCTAGTGACGTCTCTGTCCTCTTCTTTTAGACCAATCTGTAAAAATGCTTTTTCTACGTCTGCCGTCATGCCTACGGCGTGACTTCGGAATTTCAACAGTAGTCCAGTCAAATCCTCCAACATCATCGGACCGCAGTATAGACATTCATTCAGACTCTTTGTATCCTTTGTTTTTGCTGAAGCATCATAGACTATTCTCAGAGCCTTACCTGGTGCTAATATTCCATGGTGAGGAAGGTAGTGGATGGGATGATCACTTGTATCTTCTCTAGGTACTAGTTCAATGATACCCATTTGCAGTTGATCACTTAGTGTTTGGTCGTAGGCTGACAAAGTTTCTGTGTCTAGGCGTTTCATTAGTCCTATCAGGCGTCCGTATGCCAGACCGTAGTTAGTTGGTAATTCAGGTGGGTATTCCTTCCAAGGCCAGCTAACGTGATATCTTCCTTCTATGAATTCGGTGTTTTCATTGAAATGCTTAATAGCTTCTTCTTCACGGTTAGCATTTGGAGAATCAGTAATTCCAAGAGATTCTAAGTCCCACAAAGTTTTCATTGATGTGTTATCTAATGGCAGATCAGGCTCGTTTAATCTAGTTTCATAGGGTGCTTGGAAGTATGTGAGCATTGATAACTCATCCTCATGTTTATGCGTTATTTTGCCTGACAATATCCATCCTAAGTCGGAATTCACCAAGTACAAGTTCTCTTGTAATTTCACCTTTTCGGTTGACATAAGTGAATGATAATAATCATTTCCAATCAGATAAGATAAGATAAAAATATTCTTTATTCACTTAGACATAATAAATATGTACTTATGAATCGTCAATATTTTCCTACCACCCATTCAAGACTTTTTTAACTGACAAGAAGAATGGGCGCAAGAAACTTGCCAGCGTTTCTTAGTTAGGTAACGACATTTACAAAAAGAAACATATCGTTACTAATACAACAATTGCTTAGTATAAAAATACATCATATTAAACAGTGATTATGTTATGTGTTACATCATGACCATGCATTGCGGTCATTCAAATAATCGTCTACTTTATAGTATCCTTTGCTCATCAGCGACTCTTTAATGTAACATTTAAATTTATGCAATGGTAGTTCAATTATATGCTGTGGAACTTTATTAAAAAAGGCTATGCTTTTCCCCAGAAATGAGGCTCTGGATTTTTCTAGCCTAAACTTGGGAACGACAAGTTTATCTTTATTTCTTGTGTTAAAGCGATGAATATCGCTCTGCTTTACAAATGTATTATAATACTTTTTCACATAAATTATATTTTCATAGATGTAATGTCCTGCAACAGTTAAAATGTTTATTTCTTTAAATAGATCTCTTAAAGAATCTCTCGATCGGAGGTTGTAAATGGCGCGAATAGCCCTTTTTTGGAGCACGAATATACTTTGGATGTTAGCGGCTGAGCCCCACAACAAAAGGCCGTAGGACATAACACTATGAAAATAACTAAAATAGACTATTCTAGCCGTTTCAATATCGGTTAAGAGCCTTATTTTCTTAACTGCGAATGCAGCCGAACTGAGTCTACTCGCCAAGGCTTCGATATGAGGATCCCATTGTAGTCGCGAGTCTAATATAATACCTAGAAATTTTGTATTGTTAATGAATTCGACTGTATCGCCGTCTAGTCTAATATGAAAATCAACTTGTCTTACATTAGGTAACGAAAATTTTAAACACTTAGTTTTCTTTGAGTTTAATGATAAATTATTACTATTAAACCAATGTGACACTTTTGAAAGAGCACTATTTACTTCGTCAGAACAGTCATCACCTCTATCTACTTTAAAGACTAGAGATGTATCATCGGCAAATAGCACCGTCTCACATAAATTCTTCGCGTAGTAAGGAAGGTCATTTATGTATATTAAAAACAACAGCGGGCCCAATATTGATCCTTGGGGTACGCCCATAGTAATGGGAGCTCCGGTAGACTCAGTTTTATTAATAACTACCTTCTGAGTTCTTTCATACAGATATGAATGCATAAGGCTTACTGACATTTCAGAAACACCATAATGTTTTAACTTCCTTAATAGTGTTTGGTGATCAACACAATCGAATGCCTTGGAAAGGTCACAAAAAATAGCTATTACATCCTGCTTGTCCTCCCAGGCATCAAGTACATGTTTTAGAAATGCAACCCCAGCATCAGTTGTACTTTTACCTTTTGAAAAACCAAACTGTTTCTCATGCAATATACTATTTAATTTAAAATATTCTAAAAGTTGATCATAAATTAATTTCTCAAATATTTTACTTATTGCTGGTAGTATGGATATAGGTCTAAAATTTGCTGGGTCACTTTTGTCACCAGCTTTAAACAGAGGAATAATTTTACTATTCTTCATTAAATTAGGAAAGACCCCTTCACTTATACATTGGTTAAAAATTATTGCTAATGATGGAGCTATCACATCAATTATTGATTTGATGATACTTGTAGATATGCCCCAGAGATCTTCTGTTTTCTTAATATTTATTGCTTTGAATGCTTTAATAATATCTTCGGTAGTGACATAGCTAAAACTAAATGTTTCCTGGCACTTGTTCACACTAGATTCCATAAGAGAGACAGCGGTGTTGGGGCAAGAATTAAGTCTGCTAGTAGTTTCTAACGGTATTCGAGCAAAGAAACCTTCAAAAGCACTAGCCACCTCAATATCTGATTCAAAAGTCTGATCATTAATTTTTAAGTTAAATGAATTAATTTTGCTTTTTGTTTTGCCAGTTTCTTGGTTTATAATACTCCAGGTAGCTTTTATTTTATTTTCAGATGATTTAATTTTATTTGAAATATACCTTGATTTTGCCAAAGCACATACTTTCCTAAATGTTATTGAATATTTCTTGACATATTCAATGAAGCTAGGATCACAGGAAGTCGTTTTTTGTGCATAGAGTTCAAATAACTTTCTTCTGCTATTATAAATACCAGGTGTGGCCCAGTCACTAAACTTCTTACGATCATTACACTTTATAACTTTTTGTTTAAAATTGTTACTAAATTCTTTTTCAACAATATCAAATAATGATTGATAAGAGTTATTAGCGTCAGCAGAAGCTGGCAAACATTGAATTTTATCTTGTACATTATTTCTAAATTTATTAATACCACGTTTCGGTATTGGCCTGCAAATTACTTCGCGTTTAGGAATAACATTATAGTGCTCAAAAGAAGCTAGTTGTATCAGAATATCTACCTTATCTGACAGAGATCCATCATCCGCCAATAAGTAATCCTTTTGATGGTTCCATTTTGTCAATTCTTTGCCATAAGATGAGATACTGCGTGTAATAGATGGTACGACATTCGCATATACTGTCCTTCGCATATGAGTTCTTGATTGAATATGAAGTTTTACCAACGGGCTATCTAGTTCTTGAGGTTTGTTCGAACCAAAGGTGAATACTGTGAGGTGGTTGTCTTCTTCGGTTTCTAAATTAAGGTCCTGCGCGACATCTTGCGTAACATAGCTTCTCATGCTGCCTGAATCTAACAGTACACGACACTTCTTTGTGGTATTCTCAGGTCCTTTGACATTAACAATAGCAGTTTGTAGTATTGTGGCTCCCTTTTCATAGATGTGCATTGTACTGGTAGATTCCTTCCTTGGTACCTCATTCTTTGTTGTCACCTTCCTTGGGAACTCTCTGTTCGGACAAAGTGCTCTATTATGGAGGCCTTTCTTACCGCAGTGTCTGCAGGTTATGTGCTTAGACTTACAGGAGCCTGTTTGATGGCCTTCACGGAAACAAATAAAGCAACGGTTTCTTAATTTTAATCTTCTTTGTTGTAGAGTTTTACTTTCTGTACACTCATCATTAAAATGATTTCCTTTACAAAATATGCAGTAGAGCTTCCTTCTTTTCTGATTAGATCCATGCCCATACTTCTCTTCATTGAATTGAAATTTCCTCTTAGTGTTAAAGGTTTTGTTGAAAGCAGTTACACTACGTTTAATTCCTTTATCGGTCTTCCTTATATTATTTGGTTTTCGGACTTTTGATCCCTTCTCATTTCTAGGTTCTAGTATATGAAGCGTTTCTGTTGTATAACTGGTATCTTCTAAATTGAATTTTTCAGATGTTCTTTTAGCATCCTCTCTCGCTGAGAGTACAATATGGAGTTGTTTTCTCATTTCTTCGATAGTGTCGTTACTTAGTTTCAATTTCAACTCGTATACTATATCCTCAGGAAACTTTTCCAGGATTAAGAATCTCAGATGATTGTGTTCTGTATTTTCGCCCAGTGAGCTCAATACACGAAGGTGTCTTTCAATCTCATCTAATATTCTTCTACAGTCTTCTTGTTTGTCTGCTCTCTTAAGTTTGTAAAGTGTTGAATAATGAGCATCGATTATTTGGGTTTTCTTTCCATATCTGTCTGTTAAAGTTGCTACAGCAATTTTATAGTTTTCGTTTGTAGTCTCAAGACCATCCAAAATTGTCTTAGCCTCACCCTTCACAGAAGCCTTTAGGTACAATAACTTATCGACGTCTTTTAATGCTCTTTGATCAATATTGGAAGAGAATTGATCCCAAAATTGTGTCCATTGTAGAACATCTCCGGAGAATGTGGGCAAGTTCAATTCAGGTAGCTTTCCTCTGCTGATGGACTGACTAGAACTGGAAGAAGAATCAGCCTTGTCCTTTTTGACTTGTATTTTTACATTCAGTTCAGCTAATGCTTCCTCTCCTTTTAATTGTTCTGTCGTCATACTGGATATCTCATCCGCGTCCGGATTTGTTGAAGTGTTAAAATATTGATACAACTCGCTATTAAATCGGTGAATTACTGCTTGTAATTTTGATGACACGATCCTTGCTTGTTCTAAATCATCGTAAATACTGTATACCATTTATAACTCATTCATGCATGACACAGTAATAATTGATTTTAGTCAGACTCATTATAGTTAGCCTTGTTTATTTTTAACTTTGTTATGCGTTTACTGTGTGTGAAAAGTGTGTTTGTAGATTAGCACTCTTATTACCTTACAGTAACAATCATAATATTCTTCTATAATAGTGCTTTCATAACTTGTTTTGAAATAATTAATCAAGTATTAAGTTTTAATTATTTAGTGACTTCTTGATCCCATAGTCAATTTTGTGAAACATCTCTAGTAAGTTATACTACTCAACCTAGTCTATAATCATAGCACTAGTTGAGCTAGTTGTTGCTACCTTTAAAACATTTGATCTTATCTAGACTTGGCTCTGGCACTACAGTGCCCCCTTGACCTAGTTACTTGACCATGACACTACAGTGCCCCTTTGACTTAGTTACTTGGCTATGACACTACAGTGCCCCTTTGACTTAGTTACTTGGCTATGGCACTACAGTGACCGTTTGCCTTAGTTACTTGGCTATGACACTACAGTGCCTCTTTGACTCAGTTATATGGGAACACAAGAAAGTTCACTAGGCCACACTTCTTATTGGTCACACAGTGTTTAGATTGTATTTTAGCACTAACTTTATCAAACGCATGAAATCACAATCATTTTATTGCTTTTTGTACACTCAATATACCATATTGACCACCAATAATTTTTCACTTTTGACCATAGGTTATCAAACTATAGCACAGTGTGTAAACACTGAACATGAACACTGATTGTAACAGCACTTCACTATGTATCCATAAGCACAGATACTACATTCTCACAGTGTATGTAACATCTGAACATCAAATATGTATGCATGTAGTTTGTAATAGATAGGTAAGTAGGTCATTATTTATGTATTTGTTTGTGTATCATTTTCTCACAGCATTAACCAACTATTCACCGTTAGGCTATTGAGTTTGATCAGAATTTGTCTAGTTTGATGCTACTCTGTTCTTATAATTTTAAGAATCTTAGTGAGCTAACTTAAGTAGTATTTTGTTGTGATAATTATAACACCTGTCAGTACTCAAATAATAAAAGTTAGTGTGAGACGCTCATATTATCTTTGTTGTCAATGTTTTGAGTTGTATTTAATTGAAGCAATGACAATATTCAACTTGGTAGGTATGTGACACTAAGTGTTCACGCCGCGCGTGATTCGTTCATTCACGTTCATTCGTGGGTTCGGCGCCGCGCGACATCGCTACACAGTTGGCCGTAAGCAGCCGTGAGGAGCGCCCGGTCCGGGTACGGACTTGTGACCCGTGTGTGTTCGCTTTGAAAAGCGCCGGGAAGTTTTAGCTGCCTATTAGGGCATTGTGTAGTATAAGAGTGTTAGCTGTAAGAGTATCCCATCGGGGGTTGTGTGGAGATCGTTTTGTCAGGCGCGCGCCGGCGAGACAACGTTCAGCCCCCCTGGATTACGGACACTATTTTCTAGTAAGGTAGGATTAGCTTAATTTACTTAATTTTGCATGAGAAACCTTCGTTTCAATAAACTGTGGAACACAGTAGATGTGGTCATCACAATTGTGCGTGATCATATTTTTGGTAGCAGAGCTTAGTTGATATAATTAATTTTCATATTAAAATTAACTACATAAAATTTCATAGTAAAAATAAAAAGCGTACCTAAAAAGCGTACCTAAAAATTATTTTTTTTTTGTTGAAATCTCGAGGGTAATTGAAGATCCCGAGACGATTTGAAGTACTAAGAAATTGTTCTAGTAAATTCTCGAAGCGAATGTTTCTCACTTGGTGGATCCGATAATAGATAGACACTTATATAATTGTTGTCACATACTAGTGTTTTGATACGAGTTTACTCGCCTAGATGTGTATATTTTTTTTTGTGTGTCCGGATTTATTTGACGAATAGTTCGTTCGAAAGTGTGTTTATTAGTACCACATACTAGTGATTTGATACGAGTTTACTCGCCTAGATGTGTATATTTTTTTTTGTGTGTCCGGATTTATTTGACGAATAGTTTCGTTCGAAAGTGTTGTTTATTAGTACCACATACTAGTGTTTGTTCCGAGTCCGCTTGCCTAGTTAAAAAAGTGGAACTAGTTTTAATTGTTAGTAGTATTAAATTACGAGTATTATTATTAAAAATAGTTTTGTTTTTGTTTGTTGATAACGGTTTAGTAGTTGATTTGCGAGGTTGACTTGGCCGTGCCGTTATGCCATACCGTTAATCCTATACGTTTTGTTTATACCGTTATATTGTTAGCCCTTGAAATTGGTAAGTTGCTAATAATTTATGAAAATAGTAGGGTCCGTGTATGTCGTCCGAATTTTAATTGTGTTTTATATTATCGTGACGCGACCTATTTCTATTGCTTTTTTTGTTGATGTTTACCACCTTTATATTTCCTTGTTTGCTTTGTTTATTAAACGGAATATAAATGGCTCCTACGAATCCGACCGCCGTATCCAGGGCTGGCATCCAAGGAGCTTTGCGTTGGCTTGCTTGTGCGGTCACATTAATAGACCGAGCCGACCGGGTAGGCGCGTTGCTAGCTCGGTATGGCGGGCTGGCAGCTCGGCTGCAAGACCTGGAGCGCCACGCCATGGAGTGTCGCGCGTATTATATGGAAAACCCCCCAGCTGATGATGCCGTGTCGGAACAGCTGGAGCAGGATGTAGCCCAGGCCTATGAGCTGGCTGACCAGTTCACGGAGGCGGCTGAGAGGGCCCTGGCTGTTCGGAAGGGGGAGCCGGTTTTGAGCGGGGAGGTCAAACCTACCCCGACGGCGTTGCTAGGCCGATTGCCTACATTGGAGATTCCCACTTTTAATGGGGATCTGTCAGCCTGGATGGGCTTCATTAATTTGTTTGACAGTTTGGTGGATTCACGACGGGACTTATCCCCTAGTGAGAAGTTGGCCTATTTGCGCTCCTCCCTGCGAGGAGAGGCCAGCGCGGTAGTCCAGCACCTGCTCATCAGTGACGACAACTACCAGGTGGCTCGCCAGCTTCTGGTTAGCAGGTACCAGAATGTCCGGTTACTGGCGGACACCCACGTGGCCACGATTTTGGCCCTCCCGCGAATCACGCGGGTACACCTGTTACGGAGGGAGTTGCTGAACCCGCTACTGTCAGCGGTCAACTCCCTAAGGCGATTGGACCTGCCGGTGGATCAGTGGTCCTTTGTACTGCTGCACATAGTCCTCGCCAAATTGCCCGCTGAAATGAAGGGGCGTTTCGAGCAGAGGTACGGAGGCGACAGCGCCTCGTATCTCCCGCCCTTCGCGGACCTCCTTCGTTTTTTGGAGGACGAATGTAGGGTGACGGACCACCTGGAGCCTGCCCCGGTTCCAGGTGTTGGTCGTATGGTGGCGGCGAGGGAACAGCCCCGTCGCCCGACCAATCGCTATGCTGCCTTCCAGCAGTCCCCTCCCCCCGCACCGAGTGAGCGGTGCAGGTATTGCAGGGGAGATAGGCATGTGGTGCACGAATGTGCCAAATTTAGAGGCCTCCGCCCAGAGGGACGGAGGGCCGTTGCGAAACAGCGCCAATGGTGCTATAGGTGTTTGGGGGGACACATGCAGTCGGCGTGTCCCCAGACCGAGGATTGTCGTCTTTGCGGAGGGAGGCATCACCCCCTCCTTTGTTTGGACCGCAAGGACGCCGGGAGCGACCGGGGTTCGAATTCCTCGCGCACGGGCGGGGGCCCGGCAGCCCGGAACCGGTCCCCTAGAGATTCGGCGGGGCTTAGCCCCCCCGTTCAGTCCCCCCCGGAGAGGGGGAACTATAGGAGAGACGCCCCCGCCACGGGCGGGGGTAGGGGGGTACCACAAGAGTACGCCACGGTGGCGATGGGCACGGGCCCTATTTGCTACTCCCCCCCCCTAATGGAGAGGCCTCGATTGGGGTACTATGTACCGAGGCACGCCCCACACGGGTATTACCCTGCACCTAGGAGTGCTGTTGGTCGGGGCCAGTACGTACCCGATTGGGACCCGCTCGCCCGGTACGAGCGTCCCACATTTGGCGCGCCGACTCAGGCGCGAGGGGGACAAGTACCCCCCCAAAATTTTTAATGGCGCCCCTGTCGGACCCAACCACCCCTCCGGAGCTTGTGCTGTTGCCAACAGCCTCCGTGAATGTTTGGGGACCTAAGGGCAATGTTGTCACGGTGCGTGCCCTTTTGGACTCAGGTGCCCAGGGGTGCATAATGTCCAGGTGGCTTGTCCGACAGCTGGGTCTTTTGCTTGTGCCGCATCACGAAGCGGTACGGGGGGTGGGAGACTCGCGGATCCCTGATCCGATTGGTCGAGTTGAGTTCTCCTTCTCCCCCCACTTCGCGCCAAGGCCGAAGATCGGTGCTTCGGCGATAGTATTTGATAAGGTGGTTGGACCACTCCCGCAAGTGCGAGTGCCGCTATCCACGATTGAGCTGACGTCTGGACTGGCTTTGGCTGATCCTTCCTTCCACCGACCGGGCCCAATACACTTGTTGATTGGTGCGGATGTCCTCGGTCGTGTACTGTGTGGAAGCAAGCGAGTTTTGCAGACAGCCGATCTTGTCGCCTTGTCCTCGTCGCTGGGTCATGTGGTGATGGGAAAGGTACCACAGACACCAGAGACCCCGTCGGTAGACCGCCAGACCATTGTCGGTTCTACTTTGTCCGACGTTCTCCAAAAGTTTTGGGAGGTGGAGGAACCTCCCACTGCCAAGCGGTTGGATCCGTTAGCGGAGGAGTGCGAATTGTTCTACCAGAACAACACTGGGCGCCTCCTCTCGGGTCGCTTGATTACCCGCTTGCCCTTCTTGGCGATTCGCCCTCCTTTAGGGAGCTCCCGGCCGATGGCCGAGAAGAGATTGTTGTCCATGGAGCGTAGGATGGCCAGGGATCCCGCATTCAAGGAGAAGTATATAGACTTCATGCGGGAGTATTTGGACCTTGGGCACATGTCCATCTCGCAGTTGGACTGGCGTAATGTGGAACATTACTTCCTGCCACACCACGCTGTTTTGAAGACTTCCAATGGGAAGATCCGCGTGGTCTTTGATGGTTCAGCGCCCACGTCAACCGGAGTGTCGTTGAATCAGTGTCTGCATGCGGGGCCGAAGTTGCATCACGATGTCTGTGATGTTTTGACCAACTTCCGCCGGCACGCTGTCGTCTTTGTGGCCGATATCCGCATGATGTTCAGACAGACCGTGATTCACCCGGAGGATAGACGATACCAGCTCATCCTTTGGCGTGAGGATCCCCAGGATCCGATGTTGGCTTACGAGCTGAACACCAACACTTATGGTTTGCGGTCGAGCCCCTTTGTGGCGATCCGTTCGCTTTTGGAGCTCGCAGAGCGCGAACGGCTACGCTATCCCCGGGCATCTGCTCTTATTGAGGGGGGGGCCTTATTTGTCGACGATATCTGCACGGGGGCCTCGAGCTTAGATGAGGCTCTCGTCTTACGTGATGAGCTGATTGCGCTCTTGAGGGCTGGTGGCTATGAGTTGCGGAAGTGGCTGTCTAACTCACCGGACCTATTGGCAGATTTGCCTAAGGACCACCAGCAAGAGCCGCTCCTCTTTGAAAATCCGGAGACTCCAGACATGCTGTCTGTTTTGGGAGTCCAGTATCGACCAGTCCCGGATTTGTTCACATATAGATTAGAACTGCCAGACCCAAAGGTCTGGACTAAACGCACGGTGCTATCCACTGTAGCCCGTACCTTTGATCCGAACGGTTGGCTCAGCCCTGTAGTGTTTTCGATGAAGTGCTTCCTACAGGAGCTCTGGGCTGCGGAATTGTCATGGGATGAGCCCCTCTCTGGTAGCCTCCTACGAGAGTGGGTGAGGTTCGTGTCATCCCTACCCGACGTCAATCGGGTTTGTATACCGAGGCAAATGCTGCCTTCGGGAAAGTTTAAAGCCTCCCTGCACGGCTTTTGTGACGCGTCCGAAAGCGGATACGCGGCAGCCGTTTACATCCGAACGGTGGATGCAGCAGGCGTTGTCGCCGTACACTTAGTTACGGCCAAGAGTAAGGTCGCCCCCCTTCGGACTAGGCTAACCATTCCGAAGTTGGAGTTGTCCGGCGCCACTCTCTTAGTACGGCTACTCAATCATGTTGCCGACACCTTGGGAAACGGTGTCGACTTGGAGTCGATATTTGCGTGGTCTGACAGCCAGGTCGTCCTTTGTTGGCTGAAGAGTTCAGTCCACACCCTTGAGGTTTTTGTGGCCAACCGGGTCTCACAAATTCAGACTTCAAAGGCCCCGTTGATTTGGCGCCACGTACCGGGCGAATTGAACCCCGCAGATTGTGCCTCCCGCGGCTGCGAGGCGCCTGAGTTAGTGGACCACCACCTATGGTGGAGTCCATCATGGTTGTTACGGCCTGAGCGCTCATGGCCTGCCACCCCGGCTGTGGCCAGAGTCCCAGACCTAGGCATGCGTGTTCACACCGTGGAGACGGTGGCGGCTCCGCAGATGGAGTTTTTGTTAGACCGCTACAGTTCTCTTGATAAGTTGCTCGGCGTGACTGCTTGGATGAGGCGCTTTGTGCGAAATTGTCGCCAGCCTCAGGAGAAATCGTTGTCTCCGGTCCTCGCCCCACAAGAGCGGCAAGACGCTCTGTTGCATTGGTTGCGAGTGACGCAACAGCGAGAGTTTGAACCGGAGCTGAAAGCCCTGCGCTCAAGTAAGCCCAAGTTGAAGGGACCCTTGGTGCGGTTGAATCCCTTCTTGGACAGTACCGGATTGCTGCGTGTCGGAGGTAGGCTCAGACATGCCAACCTGCCGTACGGATCACGCCACCCTTTGTTGCTCCCCAAGGATGGACCGTTAGTTAGACTGTTGATTACAGACCGACATGTAAAGAATGCTCATGCCGGTTGTAATGCTTTGACCGCGCTCCTCCAACGAGAGTTCTGGATTTTGTCAGCGCGGAGAATAATCCGATCCGTTATTTTTCGTTGTCTCCCGTGTTATCGTTTGCGCGCCGATACGATGCAGCCCCAGATGGGTGATTTGCCTGCCGATCGAGTGAACGAATCGATGCCCTTCTCAGGAGTTGGAACGGATTTTGCGGGGCCATTTACCGTTAAGACATCGCGGCTTCGTAATGCTAGAACGGAAAAGGCTTACTTGTGTGTATTTGTTTGTTTGGCCACTAAAGCGGTCCACCTGGAGGTGGTTAGTGCCCTCACCACAGAAGCCTTTGTAGCCACGTTGAATCGTTTTGTGTCTCGCCGCGGAATGCCGTCGTTAATCAGGTCCGATTGTGGAACCAATTTCAAGGGCACCGATAGGTATTTAAAGGAAGTTTGTGAATTTTTGGATAGGAATAATTTTGAGATCGGATCCACACTCTCTCGCAGAGGGGTACGATGGCAGTACTCCCCGCCATCCTGCCCCCACTGGGGAGGGATTTTTGAAGCAACTGTAAAGGCCGCTAAAACTCACCTTCGTCGCGTTATTGGGGAGACGGTCCTCACGTTTGAGGAACTCGCGACCGTATTTTGTAAGGTTGAGGCGGTCCTCAACTCGCGTCCGTTGTGTCCGTTGTCTTCGGACGCGAATGATTTAGAGGCCCTTACGCCGGGCCATTTTTTGATTGGCAGACCGCTTAACGCCTTGCCGGAATATCCTTATTCCGAAGTGCCCTCCGGACGGCTCTCGCGATTTGAATTGCTCCAGCAGCTTACGCAGAGTTTTTGGCGCCGTTGGCATCTGGAGTATTTGCACATTTTGCAGCAACGCGTTAAGTGGTCGGATAGGACGACCCCACCCAAGACTGGAGACCTCGTGTTGGTAAAGGATCCAAACCTGCCGCCCCTCCGCTGGCGTTTAGGACGCATTGTTCAGCTTCATCCGGGGTCGGATGGTGTGCCCAGGTTTGCCGAGGTCCTGGTGGGGGACTCTGTTTTGAAGCGAGCGATCGCTACCCTCTCTCGCCTGCCCTTAGATTGAGTTGGCGGACAGTTTGCTACTGTCCGGGACGGGGGGATGTTCACGCCGCGCGTGATTCGTTCATTCACGTTCATTCGTGGGTTCGGCGCCGCGCGACATCGCTACACAGTTGGCCGTAAGCAGCCGTGAGGAGCGCCCGGTCCGGGTACGGACTTGTGACCCGTGTGTGTTCGCTTTGAAAAGCGCCGGGAAGTTTTAGCTGCCTATTAGGGCATTGTGTAGTATAAGAGTGTTAGCTGTAAGAGTATCCCATCGGGGGTTGTGTGGAGATCGTTTTGTCAGGCGCGCGCCGGCGAGACAACGTTCAGCCCCCCTGGATTACGGACACTATTTTCTAGTAAGGTAGGATTAGCTTAATTTACTTAATTTTGCATGAGAAACCTTCGTTTCAATAAACTGTGGAACACAGTAGATGTGGTCATCACAATTGTGCGTGATCACTATGTGAAAACTTAAGTGCGCTTGGTGAAAATGTCATGTAAACCATAAGTATGTAAACATTGGGTTATGATTAGTTTTGATTTGGTATAAGAATTACAACGACAATGTTCTATGATAATTTGACATGCTATCTGAAACAATCTTTGCTAGTCAGCTTCTACTTTAATGTTGGAAGTTTTATCAAGTGACTAGTCCTGTATGTGCTTGAAATAATATGGTGTGTGATCACAGTTTTACATACCTGAACCTTGACTTCAATTTATTACTCAATGTATTCTTGTAATAGTACACTTTTATATGTGTTGTTTGTAGGTACTGAGTATCGGTGTCCCTATTAGAATGATAAAAAGGTTAGGTTTAAATAAAGATTCACACAGCTAGAGTCCTCATTGAAACACCTTTTACTGATAATTTATTTCATCATTAAGCACATTTTCTTTGTCTATAAAAACTTTGAAGATTGTTTTCAACATAATTATATGACTTATAGGTTGCCGCAAAATTTTTCCTGACAATTGGTTGTTCTGACTTAAAGATATGGTTTAAACTTGAAATTATAGTTTCAAACAATGCTTGTGTTGCTTTGTTGTCTTACCTGTTGAAATCTAATTCGTACTTTCTTTGTTTCACTTTAAACTATTGAAAATGTTTCGAATGACATTCAATTTGTTTGTTGACAATTACAATGACCCTTTCGTGTAAGTATAGTAGCGACCTGCGGAGAAAAATTGCAACATCTTAACACACTAGCGCTGCGTGTATTCACTGACACTTCCGTGGCGCTGATCCTAAACTTGACATTTGGCGGGAATTTTGATTGCTTTGATGTTAAGTTGCTAACACTGACTCAACAGTAGTAACTTGTTAGATCAATGTCCACAACCTTAGTAAAACTGAATTTCACTCATACCATCAGAAATAATAACTTATAGTAAGTAAGTGTGTAGGTGTGACCGCATGACTTTTACTAATAAAGTAAATTGTTGCACTTTGTTCATTGTTTTTCATGAGTATTTATCTGTTTATCTTTTTATAGGTATTGTTATCATTCGATGAGACAGCTGACAAATGCATCTTATTGCATCAAATGAATTCTCATTAAACTCTCCTCGGCCATATATCAGATAAGCTTTGTTTGAGATCTGTACTAAACATTGTTTTGTTTGAATTTATACTACTTAAATTATTTTTCAGTAAGTAGGTATAACTATATCCAATTCTTTATCCCCTTATTTTCCCCAGATAAATTCCAACTTATCTATATCAAATTTCAATCCCAGCACATCTGCACCAAATTTGTGTATACATAGTAGGTATCATATGTGATCTTACATTCATTACTTAATTACATCTGTAATCTGTATGACAGCCTACACAAATCAAACTATCATACAGGTTGTTGCCAGAGTTCTTTCATAAAGTACCTATGTACTTATTAAAAGTTAATGGATTTTATTAGTTATAAATTATCTGCTTCGCTTTATCTTAATATATTATTATATAGAAATCTGATACAGGAGGCCAAGAGTATTCATGCAGTTAAGGTAGGTAATGATGCAAAGTAGGTCTGTCAGTTGTCTCACCTGGATGATGATGATTTGTCCCTCAGCCAGACTCTAGCCCCCTCGCCATCTTGGTCAGGTTGACACACCTGCGGTTAGACAATTCTTATGATCATACAGTCATGTACAATCATTAAGCACTCAGCACATATATTCTCATTAAAGTAACACATGTAATCAACATGAAGTTTAGCATATCAACTTGAGTTTGTTATGTCATTAGGAGTGCAATCTCACATACTTTGTGAAGGACCTCAGTCCTCGTTATAGCTTGTTTACCTTCCGAAAGCATCGGCAGGTCTTATCGTATCTCAATAGGTGTACTAGTGCAGACCCTACGGTCGGCACACGCCCTAGTCTCAACTACGGTCTCTGCAGACCAACTCTCTCAATAGGTGTACTAGTGCAGACCCTACGGTCGGCACACGCCCTAGTCTCAACTACGGTCTCTGCAGACCAACTCTCTCAATAGGTGTACTAGTGCAGACCCTACGGTCGGCACACGCCCTAGTCTCAACTACGGTCTCTGCAGACCAACTCTCTCAATAGGTGTACTAGTGCAGACCCTACGGTCGGCACACGCCCTAGTCTCAACTACGGTCTCTTCAGACCAACCTTTATACCTCGTGATAAGATTGCGCAAACTTAACATGCAAGCCGCCATCCAGTGGCAGGCGGCCGTGCGGGCGAGCTCTTCAAGGGCTCATTCTTTTATGGATACTCATCCAATCTTAGTTCCCTGACAAGGGACAGGATTGCACACGCCTATGACATTAAACAACAGTGATTTGTAAGGACATTATCTCTGTACGATGAAACTGTACCACATCCCATCAGCTCAGCGAGTTTCGTGGGCGTACCATTCCATCGTCCTTTATCAACGCGATCCTTAACAGGAACATTATGCATTCAATTCCAAATAAGGTTTGTATAATGCTGAGTACTTAACTTCGGTGGTATTTGAGGCTGGCGGCGAGCAGCAGGCGAAGATCACACATGCCACGATTTACACTTTGAAAACTTGAAAGCGAGTCGACGTTGGAGCGAAAAATGTTGACACTTACCGATCGGAAATTAGCTCTATGGTTTGTATTGAGTGTTGCTATATACAATTATTGTTGGGTTAATTTTGATACTCGCGAACCCTTCGCGACACGAACCCACGAACTTTCGCTATCCGGGCAACTGCTCTAACCACTGAGCTACGGAGTCGTTAGAGCAGTGGTTAGAGCAGTCGCCCGGAAAGCGAAAGGTCGTGGGTTCGAGTCCCATCGGAGCTGGTTGTGAGACTTGTGAGACGGGTCGATTTTTTCTAAATACTTACTTCATTTAAAATTTTTCAATAAATACATCTTCTATATACAAATAAATAAAATTGGAGTGTCTGTTTGTAATATTAAAATAGCAGCTTTTTACAACATGCATTTGATTATATCTTATACGGTACATAATATATAGGCTGGTACCAAAATAACATTTTTATAATTTTTGTTTTAGGATTAGTAGGTATTGACTTCAAGAGTGAACGACGTACCTAAATACTTAATTTATTATTAAATAGATATATCAACTTATTAATTTTATTTAACGTTTTTAACGCCATGCGTAAAGTATGTAGGGCAGAAGCCCCAGTTTTGGCCACTTTTTGCTCTAAAAGTTTTCTAAACTTTTTGCCATTTTTGCTAAAGGCAATTAAAATAAGGTATTTTAGGTAATAATAAAAACCGTTAGAATTCCATAAGTCATACGATTATTTTTCAATAAATCCCATATTCTGTTTTAAAAAAGGTTTTTGTATGAAAATTTTAAGAAATTTGTTTTGGATGAAATAGGTAATTTATAAACCTTTGTTTTTTTTACAATTAAATTGTTGTATTGCAATTGATTGGTTTGATTTTATATTATTTTAATATATTGATTTAACCTGGGTTTGGTTTTACTTACAAAAGTTTAACTATCAGTACCCCTAGTGTAAGTTTTTATGTCAAGCAAACGCAAACTATTTCGATTCCGTATTTATGTCAATTTGTATGAAAACTGTATCAGCGCCTCTAGCGGCGAGTAGCGCGCTTATACAGTTTTCATACAAATTGACTTAAATACGGAATCGAAATAGTTTGCGTTTGCTTGACATAAAAACTTACACTAGGGGTACAGTAAGTGGTCAAAACCGGTACATTTGACACCTCTCACACATTTTGTGTTTTATACATACTTAACTCTATTAGGTAGGTACTTATACTTTTTTAAATTTGAAAAGTTTAGTGCTTAAAAGTCATAGCAGTATACAGTGGTTATAGCAGTCGCCCGGATAATGAAAGGACGTGGGTTCGAGTCCCATCGGAGCTGGTTGTGAGTCACAACTTAGTCTTGGTTGTGAGTCTTAACTCTTAGTCGTGGGCCACACTGGAGCGGCGCGTCTTGCGTCCGCGTTGAGCGGGAAAAACAAATATATTGAGACGGACGGCAGGGGCCACACTGGCGCGTCCGGCGGTCGCCGCGACCGGCGCGCCGGCGGCGGCGGAGGGAATAGTACGTGTTCGCGCTCGCGCGTCCTACGGATCCGCAGGTCGCCTCCGCGCCCCGCGGTCGCTCCAGTCCAGTGTGGCCCACGACTTAGGTGTTTAAGAAACAAATTATATCTTAAATTACTTATAGATAATGTGAGACGGGTCGATTTTTTTCTAAATACCTACTTCATTTTACCTACAAAATTCTGCTAATATTTAAATTGTTTAGTATTTACTAGTTCTATATTTATCTTTGTTAAGTTTTCATTTTAAGCAATAATTAATACCACCTTTGCTAGCTCTTCACATAGGTCTACAAATTCGTTTAGTTAGAAACTCAATTGTATCCTTTTGCGGGGGTGGCCTGGTGACCTGTGTAACCGGTTTTCTTTTAAAACCTATTGCGGGCACCAGCTTCTCACACTTCAGGTGATAGGTTAACTAGTATTACACTCAAATAAATGTTCTAGAGTTACGTAACCTATTGTGTGATAAGGAAATAAATGATTTATTTATTTATTATTATTATTTATTATTTTCTATTTTTTTTATCAGTCCAGTAGTTTTTCAGTTTTTTCGTTACAAACAAACATAATTACTTACTTACATCTTTTCTGTTTGTTAGTACTTACCTTAAACTATGGCAGCTTAGGTATTATATCTCTTCATAATACCAAATCATCTATTATATATTCTGTGCTTACTTACGCTTGCAGTGTTTCGTATTTACACCACTCTGAAAGTAAGCCGCTCGCTAGTGTTATAAATCATGCGACAGTCACAGGGCTATCCTATCTCCCTTCACAGATGAGTTGACTGGATCCTACCGAGGCGGGACTGGATTTATGGTGTATGTACGAAACGGTATTTTTGGCATTTTGCCTTGTATTTTAGTACGGTAGGTTAGGCTGTATGATTAAAGACACTTCGTCATACGGAAAAAAGTTTATGGATTTTAGCGCCAAATCAGATCAGCCATTTTCTTTCATTATTATTGCTTACTATATAGCGCCGGCAGGAAGTCTGGGCGGGGTAGAAATCGATAACTTTTTCCATTTAAACAATAAGTGCTAACTTTTGTGCACACCAAAAGTTGCCCAGTTGACGGAAAAAAATATAAAAAATACGAACCGGTGACTGCGCCCATGGGCCCAGTTGTAGCTTGCTATTGCTACATACATACAGGTGATCTGTGGGTAACTATTTAATAATCTGTGTCTGTGGGCCCAGCAGAAAGTGGGCGCAGTCGCCAGACGACTCACAGAGTTATCTGGCACGCACTATAATTATTTTTTTATTTGATTTGACACACTACAAGATGAGTCAGTAGCTAACACAGAACACAGAAGATTTTTCTCACAGAACACGGAAAAAAAATCTCTTGTAAAAAATGATGACGTCGTCCGGTACGCGGTCGCCATTCGAGAACCTTTCCGCCCCAACGGCCATCGGTTCTCCATGCTATGTGTCCCGCCCACTGCCACTTCAATGATGCAATCCTTCGAGCGATGTCGGTTGTTTTAGTTCTCCTGCGGATCTCATCATTTCTGTCTGATTCGATCGAGCAGGGAAATACCAAGCATTATCGCTCTCTCCATTGCTCGCTGGGTGACTTTGAGCCTTCTTATGAGACCCGAGAAGGATGCGGCATCAACATCAATGTACCTAACACACCTACGGTTTGCCGATGATGTAGTTCTTATGGCTAAGACCTTGGAAGACCTGAACACAGTGCTCGAAGATCTCAGTAGGTAATGCTTCTCAAAGAGTGGGTCTTAAGATGAAACATGGATAATGTTCTGTGATTTTTCTCTTGTAACTATAGGTACTTAGATCCGTCAAAGTAAGTACTACTGATTCCATGATTTTTTGTGTAATTGTTCCCTATGGTCGAACGGAATTAAAATTCGTAGCGAGGCGGGGCGCACAATCATTTTTCGCGAATTTCTAACCGCTCTGGTTGCTGTCGAAACAATATTTAAAAAATTGTTACACAAACATTCCATACACGTAGCCGAAATAAATGGCGACAGATGTGTTATTTGCGCAAAGAGAATCGTTGGAGTGCTTTTTTAAAACTTTTTCTAAACGCTGCTTAATTGCTGTGAGCGAGCGGTTTAAGCGTTTTTAATATCTGTGCGGTATGCGGGGCGCATTTATATGGCACACAGTGTTCTCCTAAATTTTTATAGCACGTAAGACATAAAAATATTAGAATGATTACTGTTTTCGAAATTTCGAATTTGCGGACTTTGCATTAGAGATAGCCCTGCAGTTAAAAAATGAGAGTTGAATAAGTTATTGAATTTTTTACCTTTATACATTCACTACGCAATTTTTATTACTGAAAAATTTAAAATTAAGTACCTATTTAGAAAAATGAATATTAAAAAAACAAAACGTACATCCCTAGTTCTTCTTCATTTCAACAACATACCGAAAATTCATTGCTGTAGGTATGTAATGTAAAGGTGAGCAGGGGTCACCCTCAGAACAATATTATTGTTCTGAGGGGTCACCAATTAGGGTTATTGCGCTAGATTGCGACCGATTAGGGGAGTTTGCAACTTCACGTCTTAAAATCGGTACTGTAACACCTACCTATCCTTTCTAATCGCTTAGCCTAAATAATAATAGATGACCTAAATATACTAACAAACCATTCTAGTATTTACTCTAAGCTAATACTGAACCTCTGTCAAGAATTCTATTAGTTACTAAAATACCTAGCTAGCTTGAACGCTGTAATACCTAACTGTTGTCCGATTAATATATAGATAACTACTATGGATGCTCTGAATCAACTCTGAAGTGGCCTGTGATGTCGTAATGGAGAACCCTGGTTGTAAAGCGTAGACCCACGATCTTTTAAATGAAGCGACAGAGACTAACCTTACTATTACTACTAAATACCTCATACTTTGAACTGCCTATATGCCTACATCAACTTAACAGCTGTTCATATTACATGGCCGTTGCTTCTAATTTTCTAACCTCATTTATAGCGACAAAGACACTCAAAATAAGTTAATACTCTTGTATAAATCTAACATTAGTTTACCCCTACATTGCTTGGACATTTAACAGTTAGGTCCTAACCGATTCCTAGGTCCAATATACTTTGAAAACCTGGTGAGTTATTTTGCTGAGTCCACCATGCTAATTCTCTGGTTACTGACCCAAGGTTAACTGTCTATTAAAACTGGTGGAATTTAATAATTTAGGTTACAATGGAACTGAAACTAGTAACAGCATCCGGATTTGCTTGCAAGGTCTAAGGTGAAATTGGCATGTGTGGTTTGAAATGTAATTTGATATTCCTATATGAAGATGGAGACACAATTACTATAATAATACCTATTAGCTTAAGCATATGGTTTTGCTTGCAAATTAGAAATGAAAATTTGTTATATCTATTGGAAGACTGAGTCACTATATCAGATCTATAACCGTACCTACTAGCTTAGGCATATGGCCTTGCTTGCAAAGTTAGAGATGAAAATTTGTTATATCTATTAGAAGATGGAAACACTACATCTATAATAATACCTATTAGCTTCAGCATATGGTTTTGCTTGCAAAGTCAGAGATGGAAATTGGTATAATCATTAGGGTGAAGAGAGTCTATTGATCTTAATCACCATCTTGGCCTAATACAAATGCTCCAGCAATATTATTTAACCGGTAAAGTCAGGGCACCTCCGCCGCCCATAACAGTGGAACTCGTCACCAGACTTGGACATCCCTCCTCCGGCGCTGCTTTATTACATTTTCATATAAAAACAAACTTCAACATATAAAGTCAAGCTGTCATGTTCGTCAATTCTTTATGTATATATATATATAAGAGGACCAAGCTAAATGCTTCAAAGCGACTTGTTAGTCTACATGAAGAGATCTTTCTCCTTCATGGCAGCAGCAGTTAAAGTTAACGTTAATTGATATATCCTTTTCCTTTTGTTGAATAATCCTTATTGGGATAAATCCAACAGGTTGAGTGCTTAAATTAGGAGAACTAGCAAGTCTGACTCCTGAGGGGAAAGAACTCAATTCTAATTCATAGTAAGTACATATAAATATAGACTCTCCTAACCTTTTCTATGACCAAGTTTCCCCGTAGAACTAAATTCCCTAGTTATGTCTATGTGTCTGACTCGGATCTTATTGAACTTTTGCAACTTGTTGGTTAAAATTTGTCTCTAAAGAATCTCGCTCATGGTAATATATCCTTAATCTCACCATTGGACTGGTCTTGGAAATAACTTAAGAATCCAACCAAATTGGACAGAAGCTTTCGCCTCACCCCGATAGCTTTACATAATTTATGGCTAAAATAGAATCATGTTCCAACTCAATAGGTTAGTATCTGGAAAACCTTGAATCCACATCAGCTTCCATAAGACACTGGTCAACATTACACCGAGTTCCTTCGAGTTTAAACATCTTCTCCCGCCACCGAACAAAATCCTTTTTCATACATTAATATAGCAGTAGTCTGATCCAGAGAACTCTTCCGCAACCAGCTCAATTTATAGATTATTATAGGTGCCTTTTGCATCATAGGAATATATTACCTTTTGTCAAGCCAAATATATAGGTAAATTTAGATTCTCCACTTATGTTTGATAGATTATTTCAACCTTCATATCTTTGCAATGCGTGAACCTATAAAGATTACTCTAATCAAGCTCTTTGGACTGTTCCACTAGTATTGTTACCTCACAAATCATTTCCCAAATACTGAAAGCACTAGGTATCCATTGGTCACCTTTTCCTTTTCAAATCTATTAATTTCTTACATACCTCACTGAATATCATATAACTTGTAGACTACATTGCTACAACGCACTAATCATTGACCTAATCTCTCTTCTAAGATGTAACATTATTTTTGTTAGATAAAGACAGCCATTTTGCTGGAAACTGTCAATCGGACTTTTCCCCACTATCTATAATCATTCTGTCAAATTGCCCGGGTTTGTTCGTCTGTCACAAGAATCTATGGCTAGGGATGTCAACAAAATTCGGATTTGATCGTAGATATATTGGTGATAACACATAATGCTACTTATAGACCTACAGCGAACCTACTCTTTCTACCTACTCTGTATACCAGACTCCCCTCGTAGCCTTGCCCCAGCAGACCTCCCCCTTTCTGCCAGAACAAAGGTCTTCGAGTTACCTAGCTCGTGATTCTAAGTAGGTACTTACCTGCCTAATTTCCGACTAAATGCGACTTTCCTAACAAACACAAACCTGGCGCCTGTATCGCCAGTTCTGACGCCCCAATTCTGTCAAGTTTGGGTGAGTGGGCCCCCTAAAATCCTATCGCTCATGCCGTGGTCCATCTGCTTGGGAAGGGAACAGATAGACACCCTACAGGTAGGTATGGTTCAATCAGGCCGCAACTGCCTCCAAATCTGGGGCATACGCCCCGCGCCATCAGACGTGTTAACTGAAAAACTGTCAATGAAAACAGCCCGCCTGATCAAACCATGTGGAAATTACTAAGCGTTATCCAATGAACACTCATCTGACACTCCACAATGCCAGACTTTCTTTACCTAGCGACCTCCCGTGAGCCTTGCCTGGAGCCCGGAGACATAAAAATGTACTCCTGAAGAAACAAACTCTATGCTTCCAACCCTCTCTGACTCAAATTAAGCCCATTTTCTAGGATTTTACTTGGGAATAATTTACTTTAATTGAAATGCTTTCTGTAAACAAACTAGACCTTTTAATTTCGGATCCAATTTACCAGTCAGAATTCCAAAATTAAAACGTTTAAAAGATCGCGAACCCAATAAACGCCCTATGGTGCAAGGACTCACTGTACACTTGCTTGAAGACTACTTCTCGCTTGATTAAAAATGGAAACTTCTTCAAAAAGTGTTTCGTCTTCCATACGTGTTGCCTCGAAGTCGATCCCGGAGAAATAAGAACGAGCGTCGCGTCGTTTTTGCTTATATAGGCCTACTCATACCGCGCCAAAAGTTAGCGTCCTACATCCCTACTCTCTCGTCATAGCGCCCTCTAGCGTCTAACGCCAATCCATTTCAAACATCCCGAACGCCCCGCCTGGCCTTCGTTCAGAAACCTTTGATAGTCAAGTTATAGAATTTACTAAACTATTCAAAATATTACCTTCTCACATAATATAAACACACCATTTTGTATGATCCCTTTTTTTATTATTATTTATGAATGAACACTATTATCAAAATGGTAATTGTTCGAACATAATTTCCGAACGTATCACCTCTAGCCAAAGAAACATATTTGAAACTTTGAACCTTATCTAAGATAGAAACCAATATTCTGTACTGTTGATTATTTAACCCATATTTTTATTTAAGTTTTACATAATGTTAATTTAACATTCTGTGAGTAAAAACCTTCTCGCTATATTTATGTGATGTCATTTGACTTGTCTTAGTTCTCAACTCTGCCGCTAGTTGTCGCTGCACTTGGACAGGATTATTCCATTTTGACATGACATTTGTTTACAACAAGATTTATAATTTTACTAACTAATAACAGTTCGTGTCGATTATTTCGTGAACCAATATCGAAATACAAGTATTGTCCACACTCCCGTGAAGCAAATTCGATTGACAAAACCCTCAACAAAGTGCATCTTCTTATATGAAATAATTTGTCACAGAGTCCAACTGTTGTGAAACATCATTGTTTCAATCCCTGAATCTCAGGTATTTATTAACTATATTTTCTCGCTAATTCAAACAAATTTACTGTATCTAACTTCCTCAGATTAATCATAAAACTTCCAAATTAAATGCAAATGACCACAACTGCTCCGCTACCATTAACCCGTTTCTTTTTCAGTGTTTACCTCAAGCAATCTGAAACCACTAAACAAGCCCCAAGCCTTATAGACAGAATCTCCCTCCCATATGCACTGTGTTGACAAAGTATGAAGCAAATTCCCAGCGCAACAACATGGTAAATGGCTAATTTTGTTCAATACAACCCAGTTGACACAACCCAATTTGACTTTGTGATTTATTCCCACACCAGGATCCATTTATACTATTAAAAGTTATTGAGGTAAGTAACATTAATACATTTCGACTCTAAATCCTTAAAAAATATTCGAGATAGTTTAGGTGCGATTCTGAACCGTTACAGCCGACCCCAAAATTCTTCAAAGGTGACAGTACCAAGTATTGGATCCGGAGTAGAATTTTTCTTTCTATCCAAATCTCTAATATTTCTTTTTACACATATATTTATATATATATAGACATGTTTTTTTTTATATCTATATATATATATTATTATTATTTTTATATCAATATATATATATATATTTTTTTTTTTTTTATATATATATATATATATCCCTTTCTCTTATTATTTTCCCAAAATCAAAGAATTGAATCAATTTGGACCAAGAAAAACACAATGCTCTTTGTCCTACCAAAGGACATTGCGGCCTCCGACCCCTATCGAATCAATTTTTAGTGAGCCCTAGTGATTATGTAATTAAGAGTGTAGAGTGTATTTAGACCAAAATAATATCAAAAGTTATCAAGCGAGCTTTAAGTGATTTTTATTGCTTTATCCAAATTCATCGTATGTATATCCAACACCAGAGACGTACAAAGCATGGTGGAAGGTACGGGTTGTGAATCCGTAGTTTAGAATAAACTCGCCTTGGTGTATAAAGAGTAATCCAACCTTACGATTACATGGCGTTCTAGCGCAGCAATTTATACCCCCAAAGTGCCCCTGCATATCTCTGTACGCCCCCTTCTAAATGAAGCATATACAAAGACCTTTTTGTCAAAAAGCTTACTCAAAACTCTGGAATAGCCTCCGATATCACCTTGGAGAATGTATAGTTGTCGAGTTAAACATGGCCCGTCCTGACCCACGGGAAGTGTAAATTTTGTACAGGCGTTTACACCGGGACAAGATACAAACATAAACACTGTTTGTATATCTATATATTTTTTTTTTTTATTTATCCTAACACCAAAGTCCCACTGTACAAAATTCAAGTCTGTTAACACGTGCTCTACGCCTATCCCTATCACGTGCTGTTGTGTGCGGATCTTATCTTTTGGGTTAATAATAATGGTTGTAATCAGGCTTCCCAATTTGTTTACACTCATGGCCTCATATTTTGAATCCTTTTTTTTTATATATAAAATAGATATATATATATATATATATATACACTTACATTTTTTTTTTTTTTTTTTTTATATATACAGATTCCACTCTTCTTCACTTTTTAACAATTCCGTCCTTCCTCAAACTCACATCCGCGCCACCATGAACATAACCAACGTTTCACCTGATTACTTGTAGTATATTGCCCTAAAAGCTATTAACATTAATTTGTAAAATTAATACTACCGATCCTCATAATACTGTCACCTCTTCTATTTTCCTTTCCCCTCCATTTATATATAAGAACTCCTCTTTTGTTTAATTTATTAACAAATCCTTACGCTCAGATTTGTTCGAAATTAATAATTTTTTTCCTATAGTTATTCGGTTCATAAAAAGTGCATGAATTGACTCCAACACATGATTGGACTATCTAACATGACCGAATACTATCCCTTTCCTTTGCTAATAATGACCCAAAGCCAACTGTACATGTTCGACCAACATTTCCTACCCGTTAGCAAATGTCAATTGTCTATCTAAAACATGACAATATTACACCAATTGAATTAAAGCTCTGTAACAAAATTTAATAACCCAATCCTAACTTTTACCATAATTAAGAACGTAAAACCCCTATCGTAATAACAATTTCAACCTTGAAACACATCACTACCATCACTGTTGCATCGAACTATAAAACCGACCTAAGTAAATATATAAATACCCCCAATATATATTAATATAGGTATATACCGCAGTACCGACCAACCTATCAACGCTTACCTTTTTTTTCCATCTAACAACTTCCCTAACCTAGCCAAACTACTAAAAGTCTATTCCCACTACTCTCTATCCGAATACTATCAGCGAATTTTGCTGACCTATCAACACTTATCACCTTCTTGCTACCATCTATTAAGTCCATTACGTGTCAGAGCTCAATTCATGTTAGGTACATAAAAATTAAATTATTAATCAACTAACATCCCTATATAACTCTTTTAAATATTAATTGTAAAATTCACATTATTAACATAACTTTGACATTTTAATCCTGATAAGTAATATTAAGTTTTTTTTTTTTCAAAAGTTCTACTAAGTGTCTTCCTTAACTATGTCTATAAAAAAACTATAAAACCCCTTATTCCCTCAAATGACATATTTGGTTTTGGCTTATCCTAATTTTGGTTTTAACTCCAATTCACGTTTGGTGTTAACGTCTAATTTAATTTAGGGTCAAGTTTATTCATGGAATTCAACTTTAACCTTTCGACCCCCCACTTTTAAGTAGTACCTGACCTTATGACTGATGATAATTATTATTATATGATGAGAATTGACTTCCACTAAAAAGTGTATTTGTTTAACAATTAAATCCCTTCTACTTCAAATTCGCAACCAACCTTTACACTATAGTACAACCTATATTGGTTCCTTTAAGATTCCTATAACTATAACCTGCCTTTATCCTGTAAAACATATTCTTAACTTATTTATCTAATTGGAAAATACACCATATTTCAAAATTAGTAAATAATTTTCCCCATTATAAACCCCATTATCCATCTCTAACTTTGGTTACTAATAATGAAATTAATTAATAACGTTTATTTCACTTATCCCGCTCATATTCTTCTATGTTACAAAATAAGTAGGTACCTATATCATAAATACCAAACATCGACGGGTATCATCACACTTCCAAGCCCCAAAGCAACACTGAACAGTTTGTCTACAACAATCACCTGTGCAGGAATCGAACCCGAGACCTCTACATATAGTGACTTCCAAACCATTCGACCCCAGTGGTCGTTAACCTATCATATGGACGTCCCACTTAATATCATTTTCTATAGCTAATTTAATTCTAAGGTCTTAATACTAACCTAAATAGAATTCCTAGTAATTTTAATTACATTAATTCTAAACCCTACTAATTGTTTAACCTGTAACTGTAGTTACACTTTTCCACGACCCCCAATCCAACATACTATAAAATTTAACTGCACTATCTATACTGATATTATAAAAGGACAAAGTTGTTTGCCCACTAGTTCGTTCATCTACGATAACCATGTCCGCAACCCCCCAGCTAGACCGAACCAACAAAACTCTCCTTGACCATTAAGTGACATAAATTACCTCCCAAACCCCACTGGAACAGTCCCAACACGACACTAGCGGAACCCGTAACAATCCTCTAGCTATAATCATTTTGTATTAAAAATCATACACTTATAAATTACAAAAAAGATTATAACATTTAATTCGTTACATCAATTCAAATGTCTCATTGTTTGCCTAAACTGGAGCCATCATATATTTTTTTCTCCCTATAATTGCAAGTACCAATCTCTACCCTATGGATGATAGTCGAGAATGATGTTCTCTCAATGCAACTAGTAAATTTTTAATTTAATAATTTTATGTATGACTAACATTCTAATAAAATATTCCCCAGTGTCCACACAATGGTACTCTTAGCATAGCGACAATTTCCTTACTTTTTCTACCAGCATCTATCAGTTGTCTCACTGCTTGTCCGAATAAATAAGAATAATAATAGTAATAATCTCTAATGACACCCAAACCTCGACCATATGTTATTTCTTTTCAAACATAACGTACCTATAGTCCTATCCCAAAGTAATTTATTAAGATTAACCAATGGTTCAACTAAGAACGTATATCTAGTTACTAATATAGAACCAAGATTGATAAAAAGAACAACAAACCAATCACGTCGCCTGTATGAAAGTTCTTTTCCTTCTCCATTCACCACCCCCTATTCAACATCATCATGTCAAGTGAACGAGGACCACTGCTGGCATACTATGTTTCAATTAAATCCATCTGTTTTTTTCTATATAGAGAATATACAATTAGTCTATGAATATTCCCGGCATACCTGTAACACTAATGCTACCCATAACTAGTTATAAATAGTCAACAGTTGTTCACTACATCACGCCAGCGACCCCAAACTGTCAGACACACTTGGTTCTTACATTATTTACCTATTTAAGCTAATTTGTAATATTTACTACCTACTTTTAGGCATAGCAACCTATAAAACTTAACTGGATACCTAAGAGAAGCAATATTAGTTAGGCAAGCAATCTCCTATAATTCTCATTGACATAAGAATAATTACTTGATTTATTTTATAACATTGTTGTATTCCTTCTTAAACCGTCGTTGAATTCTCTAACTCAACTTTCAACGAAAGGTAAAGAATTATTTAACCCTATTTTATTCTTGTTAAGTACCTATTTATCTATAATGTTCCGGACTAACACACCACCCCACCCTAGTCTACACTACTTATCCATCCAAACAACAACTCCTACTTGAAATCAAAACCACTGTAATTATAATAAAATTTCTGCAAGTCTTATAACCAACATCTAAGTTTCTTTTATGTTCCCGGATGAAAATTTTGATTACTTACCTAAACCAAGTAATTTTTCCCTTCTTGTTCATATATTAGATTGTTTAATAATTATGAAATTATCCTATTATGGTTTTTCCAAACTCACTGAACCATTTTAGATGAAATTCTCTCTACTTGCTGTTCAAATTAGAAACCATTGAATCTAATGTTTCTAATCTAGCCAATCCAAAATCTTCACTAACAAATTCCTTTTGGTTCATATTTCATGAATTCCAATACCTAACTATTAGTAAAAGAACCCATTATTTTACCCAAATAGCTATTTTTAAGTTTTAAGGAGTAAGAAGTAATGTTACCTCATTTTACTAATCTAATACAAAAACCACTAAACCTTACCTTTTAAATATATCCATAACTACATTTAACAACTAGCTAACATTGTTTTAGTTTGTAGCAATATAATTTTCTTCCACTAAGTTAGGAATCTAATTATTACCCATTGACATATCTATTTTTTTTCTTTAAACCTTTATCACCGACCCCAAAATACAAACTAATAGTTCTATCATTCATCGAGACAAGATTTCTCTTTAATTCTGAACTATTTTCAACTTTTAGGTTAACCGAGCGTTTGAAAAATCAAACCGTCCCCTACTAAGTTATCCGTTGACTTATTTAGCATTGCAAATACCGTTCCCTTCAAACAAAATTACCCTCTTTGAGTCTAAACTGTCCACAACCAAGTAGGTACTAATTGTGTCTAATTCTAAAAATTTTCAACAATTTAATTAAAACTAAATCTCTGATTAACTTACCAAAGTGGTTGTTATCCAATCTATAAGTCAGAAAGGGTCTTCCCTCTCTTATGTACACCATGAAAAGCCAGACCTCATAACACTTCTTCAGTTTTCATTATCCACTTATTTCCATGAGAAATCACTCTCATCAAGACACATTTTTCAACCAAGCCAAACTCTTTAATTATTTACCCCTTTGAAATACCTTGTACAAACTATATATTAACTAAAATACTATTTTCTTACTTCAAATTCATAACTCTTACAATGATTTACACTAAAACCTATTTGCATAACTATTTAAATGTCCTGTTAGGTTATATTTTCACAATAATGATAAACACAACCACAGATCTATCCTTCAGACAGTTTCAGCATTTTCAACAATTTCACAAACTTAGATGACACTCAACCTTTAATAATTCATAAATTTTCTTGATGAAAACAAAAACATTCCTAACAACAATTTCTTTTTTTTTTTTTTTTTTTTCCAATGTTTTTGGCTTGGATGCGAGTTCTTTAAGCCATGTCTGGATTTATATCCTAACAACAATAAAAATAGCGCACCACAGAACAACGTGATCGCCCCCCTCCCCAACTTCAACAAACCTGTCATCTGTCACTTTGACACCAATAACTAATATCTGATCTGTGCCAAACTATGGTCTCACACTGATGCACGGGTTTCACCTGCATATAATGCCACCAATTAGCGCGCCGTTTGATATAATACGTAGATGCGTTCGGGTTTTAGCGCACTAATTTGATACCATAAACGCGCCAGGACGCGCATGCCGTTATCAACGCCGTTAAGTATTACGCCCCGGTGTGTACTATTATTTACAAGGAAGGCAGACCCGCTAATTCACCTAATGTATGTCATTATCTATCCCAAACATTTTTAAACACGCCTTTAAACTACAATCTCGGACCGCACATCACATAGTCTATTAATTTACCTGATTCTGACACATAACATAACCCATTTTAATTAACATTAATAAGAACCACAATTTTTCGTAACCTACCGGTAGCGACATCTATCACGCAGTAGCGTAATTACCCTGTTAGCTAAAAGAATTTGCCCCTTTTAAAACAAAACAAGTGTTTGCTAGAACTCATTCATCAATAACATTCTGCCTTATTTATTATTATCATTAAAGTTACTAACCAAATTCCACTCGTTCGAAAATACCCGTGGCGACCCCCGTTGATTAAAAATGTAACTATCGCCCTAACTTTCTTGTGATGCCGTGCTAATGGGCGATTTTCTGAAAGCTCGATCACTAGATGGCGCTGTCCCACCTATCTATGCAGTTTGAAGGTACGAAACATGAAATTTTACTTTGACCCTTTTTTTTTTTTTTTTTGTAAAACGGAACGTCAGACAGAAGTTATTTATTTACCTTAATCTTTAAAATTTAACTATTTCGTTTCTGTTCCTCACAGTAGTACTTATTTAATTTATTATTAGTTTCCTTTGGGTTTTTAATTTAAATATGATTCATACCAAAATATACTAGCCGCTACACACTTCGTTCAACGCCATCTAGCGAAGCTTTTGGAAGCTAGAAAATCTATCCTGTCACTCATGTTCTTAAATATCGACCTTTCCAAGAAACAACCTCAAAATCTAATTTTGTGAATAAAGGGCTACCGGCTAAGAAATCTGGATATGGGTATGGGCTTCAACTGTCATTTGAATTCTTTATTCTGATAGATTTTTGCTGCTTTGTTCTGTTGAACGTTGCTAGCTAGTTATCGTTATACCCGACGTCACAAAACAAGGAACCGATAGCGACTATTTTCTTTATAAAATTGACTCAAAGTTCCAAAAACCGTATGAACTTCATACCCATAAAGTAACGCGGTAGCTCCCAGTCTTTACTAAACATCAAAACCGTACTACTTTGACATATAACGTGTCTCTATAATTTATTTGTATACAAATATGCAAGCCCATACAAAGTTTGTACTTAACAAGGTCCATACAGTTTCCCATAATTTTTCCGTTCGCCTACCCAGAGCTAACACTAAGGAGAGAAACAACCTTGTCAATGACAAATGTCATTCTCCATGTGTTCCTCATACATGCTCTTTGATTAGCTCCATATAACCTCTACTCAAAAGTCTTTCAACTATACAATTGTGCTATACAAGTTTGTGAATTCACCTGCCCGGCTTTCGACAATTAAATTACCTAATTATTGACGAATTTCAACAGAGATAATATTGGTAATCTATGAAACCACAATATGATGTTACTCAAGAATTATAACTATTGTTCTTTTTAATAAAAAGACAATTAATAGTAAGTACTTGTTTAATTATGTGATTAATTATTTATTCTCTAACAGAATGCAATCCAACTTAGCATTTCATCTAACTAAAATTCAACATTACTACCTATGAAATCTCTGAAAAGATAACCATTTTCTTATTTTTGAATTTGCTAGCATATTACAATAATGAATTATTTCTTCCATTTCAGAAAACAAGTTGCTATACTTAACTAAACCTAATCAAGACCTATGAACAGTTCTCAAAAGACCCTTATTAAGAAACATCCTGCCCGGGGACGCTTAACAGAAGTTTAATTAAATAATTAATATTAACCCCGTCGCTTCAGTTTTCCTTCTGCACTAAACAACAAATTGTGGCTATTCCAACTCAATGTAAACTAGCCACTTACCTTCAGAAATACTCAGAGCTCCAATGTAATTTATATGCTAAACTCATTAAAAAGGTTTGTAAGTATTGTCTTATTTTCTTATTCCTATACAAGATTTGCTATAATATGTGTTAATTTTTAATCCTGGTAACGGCACTACTAAATTGTAACACCTACCTATGCTTTCTAATCGCTTAGCCTAAATAATAATAGATGACCTAAATATACTAACAAACCATTCTAGTATTTACTCTAAGCTAATACTGAACCTCTGTCAAGAATTCTATTAGTTACTAAAATACCTAGCTAGCTTGAACGCTGTAATACCTAACTGTTGTCCGATTAATATATAGATAACTACTATGGATGCTCTGAATCAACTCTGAAGTGGCCTGTGATGTCGTAATGGAGAACCCTGGTTGTAAAGCGTAGACCCACGATCTTTTAAATGAAGCGACAGAGACTAACCTTACTATTACTACTAACTAACTCATACTTTGAACTGCCTATATGCCTACATCAACTTAACAGCTGTTCATATTACATGGCCGTTGCTTCTAATTTTCTAACCTCATTTATAGCGACAAAGACACTCAAAATAAGTTAATACTCTTGTATAAATCTAACATTAGTTTACCCCTACATTGCTTGGACATTTAACAGTTAGGTCCTAACCGATTCCTAGGTCCAATATACTTTGAAAACCTGGTGAGTTATTTTGCTGAGTCCACCATGCTAATTCTCTGGTTACTGACCCAAGGTTAACTGTCTATTAAAACTGGTGGAATTTAATAATTTAGGTTACAATGGAACTGAAACTAGTAACAGCATCCGGATTTGCTTGCAAGGTCTAAGGTGAAATTGGCATGTGTGGTTTGAAATGTAATTTGATATTCCTATATGAAGATGGAGACACAATTACTATAATAATACCTATTAGCTTAAGCATATGGTTTTGCTTGCAAATTAGAAATGAAAATTTGTTATATCTATTGGAAGACTGAGTCACTATATCAGATCTATAACCGTACCTACTAGCTTAGGCATATGGCCTTGCTTGCAAAGTTAGAGATGAAAATTTGTTATATCTATTAGAAGATGGAAACACTACATCTATAATAATACCTATTAGCTTCAGCATATGGTTTTGCTTGCAAAGTCAGAGATGGAAATTGGTATAATCATTAGGGTGAAGAGAGTCTATTGATCTTAATCACCATCTTGGCCTAATACAAATGCTCCAGCAATATTATTTAACCGGTAAAGTCAGGGCACCTCCGCCGCCCATAACAGTGGAACTCGTCACCAGACTTGGACATCCCTCCTCCGGCGCTGCTTTATTACATTTTCATATAAAAACAAACTTCAACATATAAAGTCAAGCTGTCATGTTCGTCAATTCTTTATGTATATATATATATAAGAGGACCAAGCTAAATGCTTCAAAGCGACTTGTTAGTCTACATGAAGAGATCTTTCTCCTTCATGGCAGCAGCAGTTAAAGTTAACGTTAATTGATATATCCTTTTCCTTTTGTTGAATAATCCTTATTGGGATAAATCCAACAGGTTGAGTGCTTAAATTAGGAGAACTAGCAAGTCTGACTCCTGAGGGGAAAGAACTCAATTCTAATTCATAGTAAGTACATATAAATATAGACTCTCCTAACCTTTTCTATGACCAAGTTTCCCCGTAGAACTAAATTCCCTAGTTATGTCTATGTGTCTGACTCGGATCTTATTGAACTTTTGCAACTTGTTGGTTAAAATTTGTCTCTAAAGAATCTCGCTCATGGTAATATATCCTTAATCTCACCATTGGACTGGTCTTGGAAATAACTTAAGAATCCAACCAAATTGGACAGAAGCTTTCGCCTCACCCCGATAGCTTTACATAATTTATGGCTAAAATAGAATCATGTTCCAACTCAATAGGTTAGTATCTGGAAAACCTTGAATCCACATCAGCTTCCATAAGACACTGGTCAACATTACACCGAGTTCCTTCGAGTTTAAACATCTTCTCCCGCCACCGAACAAAATCCTTTTTCATACATTAATATAGCAGTAGTCTGATCCAGAGAACTCTTCCGCAACCAGCTCAATTTATAGATTATTATAGGTGCCTTTTGCATCATAGGAATATATTACCTTTTGTCAAGCCAAATATATAGGTAAATTTAGATTCTCCACTTATGTTTGATAGATTATTTCAACCTTCATATCTTTGCAATGCGTGAACCTATAAAGATTACTCTAATCAAGCTCTTTGGACTGTTCCACTAGTATTGTTACCTCACAAATCATTTCCCAAATACTGAAAGCACTAGGTATCCATTGGTCACCTTTTCCTTTTCAAATCTATTAATTTCTTACATACCTCACTGAATATCATATAACTTGTAGACTACATTGCTACAACGCACTAATCATTGACCTAATCTCTCTTCTAAGATGTAACATTATTTTTGTTAGATAAAGACAGCCATTTTGCTGGAAACTGTCAATCGGACTTTTCCCCACTATCTATAATCATTCTGTCAAATTGCCCGGGTTTGTTCGTCTGTCACAAGAATCTATGGCTAGGGATGTCAACAAAATTCGGATTTGATCGTAGATATATTGGTGATAACACATAATGCTACTTATAGACCTACAGCGAACCTACTCTTTCTACCTACTCTGTATACCAGACTCCCCTCGTAGCCTTGCCCCAGCAGACCTCCCCCTTTCTGCCAGAACAAAGGTCTTCGAGTTACCTAGCTCGTGATTCTAAGTAGGTACTTACCTGCCTAATTTCCGACTAAATGCGACTTTCCTAACAAACACAAACCTGGCGCCTGTATCGCCAGTTCTGACGCCCCAATTCTGTCAAGTTTGGGTGAGTGGGCCCCCTAAAATCCTATCGCTCATGCCGTGGTCCATCTGCTTGGGAAGGGAACAGATAGACACCCTACAGGTAGGTATGGTTCAATCAGGCCGCAACTGCCTCCAAATCTGGGGCATACGCCCCGCGCCATCAGACGTGTTAACTGAAAAACTGTCAATGAAAACAGCCCGCCTGATCAAACCATGTGGAAATTACTAAGCGTTATCCAATGAACACTCATCTGACACTCCACAATGCCAGACTTTCTTTACCTAGCGACCTCCCGTGAGCCTTGCCTGGAGCCCGGAGACATAAAAATGTACTCCTGAAGAAACAAACTCTATGCTTCCAACCCTCTCTGACTCAAATTAAGCCCATTTTCTAGGATTTTACTTGGGAATAATTTACTTTAATTGAAATGCTTTCTGTAAACAAACTAGACCTTTTAATTTCGGATCCAATTTACCAGTCAGAATTCCAAAATTAAAACGTTTAAAAGATCGCGAACCCAATAAACGCCCTATGGTGCAAGGACTCACTGTACACTTGCTTGAAGACTACTTCTCGCTTGATTAAAAATGGAAACTTCTTCAAAAAGTGTTTCGTCTTCCATACGTGTTGCCTCGAAGTCGATCCCGGAGAAATAAGAACGAGCGTCGCGTCGTTTTTGCTTATATAGGCCTACTCATACCGCGCCAAAAGTTAGCGTCCTACATCCCTACTCTCTCGTCATAGCGCCCTCTAGCGTCTAACGCCAATCCATTTCAAACATCCCGAACGCCCCGCCTGGCCTTCGTTCAGAAACCTTTGATAGTCAAGTTATAGAATTTACTAAACTATTCAAAATATTACCTTCTCACATAATATAAACACACCATTTTGTATGATCCCTTTTTTTATTATTATTTATGAATGAACACTATTATCAAAATGGTAATTGTTCGAACATAATTTCCGAACGTATCACCTCTAGCCAAAGAAACATATTTGAAACTTTGAACCTTATCTAAGATAGAAACCAATATTCTGTACTGTTGATTATTTAACCCATATTTTTATTTAAGTTTTACATAATGTTAATTTAACATTCTGTGAGTAAAAACCTTCTCGCTATATTTATGTGATGTCATTTGACTTGTCTTAGTTCTCAACTCTGCCGCTAGTTGTCGCTGCACTTGGACAGGATTATTCCATTTTGACATGACATTTGTTTACAACAAGATTTATAATTTTACTAACTAATAACAGTTCGTGTCGATTATTTCGTGAACCAATATCGAAATACAAGTATTGTCCACACTCCCGTGAAGCAAATTCGATTGACAAAACCCTCAACAAAGTGCATCTTCTTATATGAAATAATTTGTCACAGAGTCCAACTGTTGTGAAACATCATTGTTTCAATCCCTGAATCTCAGGTATTTATTAACTATATTTTCTCGCTAATTCAAACAAATTTACTGTATCTAACTTCCTCAGATTAATCATAAAACTTCCAAATTAAATGCAAATGACCACAACTGCTCCGCTACCATTAACCCGTTTCTTTTTCAGTGTTTACCTCAAGCAATCTGAAACCACTAAACAAGCCCCAAGCCTTATAGACAGAATCTCCCTCCCATATGCACTGTGTTGACAAAGTATGAAGCAAATTCCCAGCGCAACAACATGGTAAATGGCTAATTTTGTTCAATACAACCCAGTTGACACAACCCAATTTGACTTTGTGATTTATTCCCACACCAGGATCCATTTATACTATTAAAAGTTATTGAGGTAAGTAACATTAATACATTTCGACTCTAAATCCTTAAAAAATATTCGAGATAGTTTAGGTGCGATTCTGAACCGTTACAGCACGATATAGTTACCTGACACTTTTAGTAAATGTTTGTATAGATAAAGCAAATGATGAATTAATTTTTAAAATTTCATTTTTGTAATAGTGTGTTGCTCTTAAATTTAATTTAATTTTTTTCGTTTTAAATACTCCTAATACTAGTTTACGACCACTTTTTTTAGTATACGACCAACACTTGTCTAGTTTGCGGCCACCAGGTCTGCAAGAGAAAATGTCTGTTAATCGATAAAAAATGCATGATATTTTATTAAGTTAAAATTTTTATTTACATAGGTATTCCTTCATAACAATCATATTTTATAAGATCTCTTAAATGGACTAGTCTTCGAACTAACACAAGTCATTCATTTGGTAACAGTTACAATAATAATAGCTTAATAATCTTCCAATCAACTACAATAATAAACTAATAACTTTTACACAATTGTGGCTTTCAGACTAGCTTTAGATTTATTTAGGTAAAATCAACAGTAAAAGTTGCTGGTCAAAATCAAAGTGCCAATACAGGGTGTTAGGGGCAACCTTGCAAAAACTTTAACCATGGCTTCAGGCCTTCATGCTGAACAACGCACAGCAAGATTTTTGTCGGAAATGAAACTCCTGTAAAAGCTGTAGGGACACGAGGTTTCGTTGTAGTCTGATCAAATTTCACTGTATCCTGGGACAGTAATTGCTGTGCAGACTCATTTTCTGTAATTGGTACATGAATTAAAGGAGTTGCTTCAATGTGAGATTTCCGAGGTTCTGTAGACGATAAATTACTTTTTTCAGGTTGCAAAGGAAGTTCAGTTCAGGAGACGGCGTGATAGTTGGACATTCCGGTTTTGTAGGTGTACTTGTTTGAATTGGTATTATTATGACATCATCTAATGATACTAGGCTCTCTTGTTGAAGAAAACTGCCAGAAATATGCAAGCTTGAAAAACTTTCGTAATTACTTGGTTGTGTGTTATAACATGTAGCAGGTTTTTCAATGGGTTTCTCATGGATATCTGCTTCTACCTGAATTTCATGGGAAGAGGCAGAAGCCAACACATTTCCTTCCATTGGTGTACTTAGTGGTGGTAGGAACAATTCATCATCACCAAGAAGGCGAGGGCTGGAACAGTGTGTATTGTCTAAATCCATAAATTGACTGCTTTCTGCTGTGAGCCTCATGTTGAGACGTTCATTCAGTGCAGAATGTGAGGTGGGTTGACTAGTCTCAGGGTTGCCGCTTAAATGTGGTTCCGTTAGTAAAGAAGTTGATCTGTCTTCAGATCCAGTTTCATACAAGATTTGAGGTTCTATCTTTCTCAACTTCTTCACTTCCCTCAAAATAAATTTTAAATCCACATTTTTCTTTTTGAGAATTGGCCTTAAATGACGTAACACTTTTCGAGTGGAAACAAGGTCTTGATTAGTCACATCTCTTTCGTTATGATGATCCTGCGGCTGATGAAGTCTTTCCATGGTGTTTTGAACACACTTCGTGTAATCTACTGCGTCGGGGTCATAAGGAAAGAGACCACATCTTCTAAACCCATTAATGATATTCGATGTTATCTGTGGGGCTTCAACAATATCTTTGAACAGCTGACAAAAATTGGTTTTCGTCACAGATAAATTCAAATTTTCCGGCTTTGACAAAAAATTACGGACGTGAGCTTTCCAACGAGCTTTTAATGGTCCAAAAACGCTAACGTCAGCGGGTTGTAGCATATGTGTTGTGTTTGGAGGCAGAGCGTATAGAATAATTCCCAGTTGCTCGCACATAGTACTCAATGTGAGAGACATATGAGATTTATGGCCGTCAGCAAGAAGTATAATAGGCTTTTGTATATTATTTTGCGCAACCCACGAATTAAAATCATTTACGATGTATTCAAAAAATATATCACCCTTCATCCAACCCGTCTCGCTTCTCCCAAGCGCCCAATCAGGCGGCATACTATCAATGACTGCTTTCGGAGGGCGCAAATAGGGAAATACTACCAACGGTGGACACACTTGTCCACTAGCATTAAACGTGACTAAGACAGTCAAGTTGTCTTTTTCGTTTCCAGATTTTACCTGATATAGGTTGCGAAATCCTTTGGGTCCAAGAACTTTTCCCGTTTTAGGGCATAATGAAAACCCACTTTCATCACAATTAAATATACGTTCTGGATGTTGAAGTATCTCTAATTGCCCTGATTCAGATAAAAAAGTTTCGAATTCCCTAAACCATAGCCGAATTGATTCTTCCGTTACACGTGCACGAGCCTTGTTTATGCCTTCGGCAGATCGACGTGAGATTTCAGGGTTTCTTTTGAGGAAACTTAAAAACCACGTCTGACCGGGGCGATCGTCCTTAAATGGATTAGGTTTCTCAAGATCTTTAAGAATTTTCTGCACGGTATCCAATAGTTCCTGCTTTTTTACAGGAAAACCACATTTGGCAATATTGATTAACCATTCAACCACTTGTTTTTCTCCAGATTTACCTAATACTGGTTCTGGACCTCTATTTTTTAATTCATCAGCTCTTTTTCCACTTAATCTGTCTTGTATGGTTGTTCTTGGTATTCCATATTTTCTGCACGTTTCCCTTATACCCTGTCCGCCTTCTCTTATATCTTTCAAAGCCGATTCCAGAGATTCTAATGAATATTTTGATATCTTTTTTTTTATTATTGGAAGACATCTGTAATAAGAAAACGACATTAAATAATACAGGGTGTTAGGGGCACCGTTGCAAAAAACTTTAACCATGGCTTCAGGCCTTCATGCTGAACAACGCACAGCAAGATTTTTTGTCGGAAATGAAAAAAAAAATTCGACTCTCCATACAAAATGTCCCGATAAGTTGCTAAATTTGTATGAAAAATCATTTTTTTTTTCATTTCCGACAAAAAATTCTTGCTGTACGTTATTCAGCATGATGGTCTGAAGCCATGGTTAAGGTTTTTGCAAGGGTGCACCTAACACCCTGTATAGGTAATATAACGTAGGTACTTATTAACTTTAAGTGGTCGTAAAAACAACACATCAATGTTACCACATTAGTTGTCGGCCGTCATATTCCCATACATTTTAAGACGGCCGAGAAACTAACGTTATTAGCGGTCGCAAACGAAAATTCTAGATTATGCTGGTCGCATTAATAGATTTTATAATACTTTGGCGGTCGTAAACTAACTGCGACATTTAGCGGTTGAACAAACGTAAAAAAAAGAACAGTCAATCCAGAGCTTAATTGGCAAAATAATAAGAAATAAAAATAATGTTTTTAATCTGGAGGTTAGTTTTCCGACCACCGGTCGTAAACTAAAATTATGAGAAATTTCGCATGTCGGTATGCGACCACCCAACATTTTACATATTTTCACAAATATTTCGGAAAAAGGTATGCAAATAGTGTTAAAAATGTATTTTTGTAACTATAGAAACATTCATAATCTGACAGACACAAATAAAACAAGAAATACTCACTTCGAAGGTAGCTCAATGCTCACTATTTTTTTCGTACAATTGCGAACGTGTGGGCGCGAGCGAAGCAGCCGGCGAACTGACCGAGGATTTATCAAATGTTCGGGTTATATTATACTACCCATTTTAATAGGGATAAACGATAGCTCTATTCCGTTTTCACTCGGGCAAATCCCGTTTGAAAGAGATAGATAGAATTCTTATTTTCTTAATGTTTCTGCGGCAGTACCCTCAAATGGTCGCTAACTAAATGCTGGTCGCAAAGTAACGCACTGACCTTTCAGTGCGGGTCCGTTTGTAACAAATATAACTCTATCGCGGTCAAATCGCGGTCCGTTTCGTTTATGATAATAACTGGCAACCAAAACTTAAAAAAGTCAATCCTACTAATTTTCGAAATGGGAAAGTTTGTCAGTTTGATTCATCGAACTGTTAGACGGGACCTAACGGAGGTCTTTTTAAAAAAAGGAATTATTTTTAGAACACAGTTTATTGTTTGATTTAGAATTTTAGACACAAGTTTCGCGTGAGGTGGCTGCGCTGCGACTGACTAGCCAAGGCAGGGCGCTCGCGGATGCGAGCCCAGATTGTCTGGTCAGCAGCGTCTAGCAGCTCCTCAGCAATATGCTATACAATTACCATATATAACAGCCCCTGGGTTAAGAGGAAACTTACCGTTAAATGTAAGTTTCCGTGATTATTACGTTCTTAGACGAGGAGCGGATATTGTAACGGTATTTTCATTGGTTTCCTCTGGGGGTGTGGTAACTGTATGCTTATTGCTTTGACATTTGTAAAGCTTATATTTAATACAAAAATATAGAACGAGACTCACGACTATAGTTATAGATACAATATTAAAGATAGAAAATCCCATATGGTTTTGAAGTGTAGGAACTTCCAAAACTAAGTCTTGGGAAATCTGGTCAGTGACAGTTTTAAAATCACTAATACTATCTAAATTTATACTTCTTATTTTAGAAATTGGAATCTTAGGGCTAATCTCGGTGAGCCGGTGGAAATTACAACAACTATCATTTATGATGTTGAAATCTGTTATAACATTTGGAATGTGTAATTTCGGATAGTTCTTTGTTACAAACTTAATGTTCTTATAGAAGGCTACACATTGCAGAGGAATATTAAGTACACCTGTACCGGATATTACTATTTCAGATACAACATTGTCACATTCGATGGATAATTTAGCGGGTTTGGATTGGACAAATATCCATTTATTATCATTTAGCCTATGCCAAATATCCACTTCTCCAATAATAAATTTATAAGGACATGTTTCAGGAAGAGAGGTAAGAGCTTTGGTAATGATTTCTATTTCACAGGAAGGGCTGGATAGTACCGCATAGACGTCTGTAATTTCACAAAGGTAAGTTTCAGTAAGTATGTTTTGACAATTTTTCAGGTCTTTAAGGTAAGTATAGAATGATTTATCCTTAGACAGGGCTAAGAATTGTTCGGAAGGAACAATCATAGCGAAGGAGTTTAATTTATCGTTGGTGTGTGGAGTTGGCAAAGGTATGTTTTTATACAAATTATATTGTTGTAAACTAACTAAAGGTAATTTGACAATGAACATTAATTTGTTATTCAAATAATAGCATGTTAAATCAGCTGTGTTAATTAATACATGAATATTGCTTATATCTAGACTAACTGGAAAATCCTTATACTTAGGTAATATTTTTAAATTGCCAACAAGATCTTTATACATTTGGCTTGGAGTTAAAATAGATGGATGTAGTGTATTACTTTTTACAAATAAAATAGAATTCAGAAGATCTTCAATTTTAAAAGACATGGTAAGCAGATTAGCTTCTAACACATTTAGAATATTATTTATCTTAACCTTAAAACTAATTATATTTACAGCATCCGATACATTTTTCACAGAAAGAGACAAACTTTCAATTACATCTGTTAGTTTTGCCTCATTAGTGTTTAATTCGTGAATAGATCGGTTTATATTGGAAATAGCAGATTGGGATACCATGATAGTTTTCTTAAGTGAGGCCATTAACTTTTCATCATTCCTTTGCAAGGCTTGAATAGCGTTTTCATAATTTTGAGCATCATCCTCATCCAAAGTGCCAAATATATGTTTGAATGCTACTCCTATTCCTCCAAACCATGCTCGTTTGGAGATGCTATTTGACATAATATGAGAGATGGAGTTAAAATCACGCGAAATATCTGAATATAGAGCTTCTAAAGGTTGTAGTAGGTTTTGGCATTGATTTATGTCTATTTCATCATTTGAACGACATTGGGACCGAATGATGTTGAATACATCGTGGATATTTTCCATATGATATTCGAGTGGAGACACGTCGACTGGAATAACAATATGGAATTCATCATTTATAATTTTAAGAGTGCCGACAGGATCGAAGAGTATACCAGGACTTTTGTGGATCTTAGTCACATAACTGTCTTCGCCTCTTGCCAGACGAATTCTGTAAATGGATATGTGTATAAGTATATTAAAATAAGACGAGTAAAATAAAATGATTGTTGTATATAGAGTTGTAAATAAAATTGTAAACATATTCTTAACTTATTAGTTGCGTAAATTGAAATGTGTTAATCACTTCCATGGGCAGGCTTCACTTCATCATAATGATGTTTGGCGTGGCGTCTATTTATTAGGAGAGACAATGTATTATTCCTATGGATTTTGACTATTTTATAAGGACCTTTCCATATGGGTGAAAGTGCTTTACGAAGCCTGACATGGTTTTTCAAGTACACGTAGTCTCCTACTTTATATTGAGTAGGGCGTGAATGTCTATCATAATATCCTTTAGAACGCTCCTTTGAAGCGTTGATATTCTCCAAGGCTTTTCCGCGAGAAATTTTGAGACGGTGTTGAAGCATCTTAATATATTCGGGATATGTAACGTCGGTGCGTTGATCGAAGACAGAGTCAGGAATATAAGGTTTATGGCCGAAGAGGAGTTCGTATGGCGTGAATTTCGTGGTAGTGTGTACATTACTGTTATATGTTAACATAGCGGTATACACATATTTGTGCCAGTCGGTTTGATTCTCATTTACGTAAGACTTTAGGTACTCCTTCAGGGTGGAGTGACTACGTTCCAAAGCACCTTGAGTTTGTGGGTGGTAAGGTGAGGACCACGTTTGTTTGATCTTTAGAAATTCGCAGGTGCGCTTGAAAAGGTCTGCGGTAAAGTTTGTGCCCTGGTCAGTCAATATAGATTTCGGAATTCCGAACAGCGATATGAAGTGGACTAGGCATTCACAGGTTTCTTCAGATGTGGCATTAGCTATGGGATATGCAATGGAGAATTTTGTCAGGTCATCTTGGAGGGTTAAAATGAATTTCAATTTAAGGAGACCAGCTTCGGGTAAGGGACTAACGAGATCGAGACTGATCCTTTCAAAAGGACGGGTAGAGGTTGTTGTTATTTGCATAGGAGATCGGTTTATTTTCCTAAGGGCTTTGTTAGACTGGCAGAGTTTACAATTTTTTACGTAATTTTCGATATCTGTTCTCATGGCTTTCCAATAGTATCTCTCTTTTATTCTATTGAACATTCTTTGGGAGCCCAGATGACCTGCTATAGGAATATCGTGATTTTCCTTGAGAATTTTCGTGATTTCGGTAGGCACAGGATAAATAATGGTATTATGATGCACATTCACTGTTATGTTTGTATTATTGAATAGATACGTGAGCATACCATAGATTTTAATGAAAGAATGTTGTTCGAAGAGATTCTTGAAGTCTGGTATAGCAATTTCACTGATGTCGCCAGTGAGTAAAATATCGTCTCGAGCCGCTTTAAGAGTTTTAAATATTTCAGGGTATGAGCTTGCGTCAAAATAGTAAACTTTCGTGAATAAGAGATAATAGGTTTTTCCTTTTATTTCTATTTTCTTGAAAGAGTGAAGTTCTCTTTCAGAGTCGAGTATGTCGGAAGAGTCTTCGAGTTCGGAGAGGATATCTTGGAGGTAAGGGTTTGAATCATCTAAATCGATAGATACAGGGAGAAGGATTGTTTTACAGCTGCTCTTAAGGAGGGATTCGTTATGCTCCTGTATGTGAGTACTAAAGGTCTCATCTTTTTTGGCGAAACATTTGAGGAATGTGTTATAGTCTTTGTTTAGGTTCGAGGTTTCTCTTGATGTTTCAGGTGTTTGAGGAGGAGATTGAGGACTAGGAGCTTCCGGAGGTGGTGAGGTAGTAAGAGGATTTGGTTGTCTATTTTCAGGGCTGTATGCGGATAGTGAGATATCATCACCCTCTAGAAGAGGAATGGAAGGTAAATTACTATTTGATCCAAGGAGACTGGATCGGATATCAAGATCATCTAGAGTTATTGGGCTGAATGGCGAAGAGGTTTCGGGGTTAGTCACAGGATTTTGATTTTCAGGGACATCTGGTGCTGGTGGGCTATTTTCCACAGGTTCCACAAGATCTAGCTGTGGAGGTAAGTTCTCGTCATGGGATGCAGTATGATTGGGACTATCCGATTGAGGTAAGACAGGGTTAACAGGGTATCGTGATAGGGCATCAGCGTTACTATTTATCTTTCCTTTCTTGTATTCGATTTCATAGTCAAACTCTTCGAGTTTGAGTCTCCATCTAATGAGTTTAGAGCCGGGGTCTTTATGGTTGAATAGCCATTTAAGAGGTCGATGGTCAGTAACTATTGTGAATCGGTGACCATATAAGTATGGTCTAAAGGTTTTCGTGCCAAAGAGAATGGCAAGACATTCTTTTTCAGTTGTACTATAGTTACATTCGGCTTTGTTCAAGGTCCGAGATGCATATGCGATTGGCTTGTCATTTCCTATCATACCTTGGGAAAGAATAGCGGATATAGCGAAATTTGAAGCGTCACAAGTTAACAAAAAAGGTTTGGTAAAGTCAGGGTAAATTAAAAGAGGTGCGGATATTAGGCGATTTTTTAATTGTTCAAAAGCTAGTTGATGTTCATTTTGCCAATTGAATTGAACATCCTTCTTTAAGAGATTAGTTAAGGGTTTGGCTATTTTTGACAAATCGGGTATAAAACGGCGGTAGTAGGATACTAGACCCAAAAAGGATTTTATATCTTTTGGACATTTAGGACGAGGGAAATCCTTGACAGCTCTGATTTTTTCGGGGTTAGGTCTCACACCTTGATCAGTTATAGTGTGTCCAAGGTATGACACTTCTTTTCGAAGGAATTCACACTTGTCGGGCTGAAGTTTTAGGTTAAAGTGTCTGAGTCTGTCAAAGACGTTAGAAAGGGATTTTATGTGGCTGTCGAGATCATAGGAGTAGATAACAATGTCATCTAAGTACACATAGCACTGCAGGCCTTGTAACCCGGATAGAACAGAGTTCATTAGCCTTTGAAAGCAGGCAGGAGCATTTTTGAGGCCGAAGGGCATGCGAGTGAATTCGAAATGTCCTTGAGGGACAGAGAAGGCAGTTTTAGGTGCATCACGATCAGACATTTTTATTTGGTGGAAACCGGAAGTGAGGTCAAGAGTGCTAAAATATTTGCTTTTTCCTAATTGGTCCAGAATTTCACTTATGTTGGGTATAGGGTAGGAATCACCTATTGTGATATCATTCAGTTTGCGGTAGTCGATGACGACTCTCCATTTACGTTGACCGGAAGCATCTGATTTTTTTGGGACAATCCATATGGGAGAAGACCAAGGGGATGTCGAAGGTTTGATGATCCCATCATCGAGCATTTTGTCAATTTGTTTTTGGACTTCTTGTTTGTGAACCTCTGGGAATCGATATGTCTTTGTATTGATTGGTTCAGAAGAAGTGGTAGGGATTTCGTGTTGAATAGCGTCAGTATGTGTTAATTTGTCATTCGGAAGATAAAAGATGTCGGAAAAGTCTGAACACAGATTGTGAAGAGCGTCGATTTCTTCGGTGTTTAAATGGGAAACTCGTAAAAGGTCAATAACTTGGTTAGTTCGGTCTAAAATGTTTGTCGAATCATTACCGGGACGGGGCATATGAAAGATTTGGTGGTTATTATTTTCTTTAAGAGGTAATAATTTTAATTTCAGATCGGAGTTTACTATCAAGGGTGATTCAGAGGTGTTCACTACGGTTATGTTAATCCTGGAATTAGGCTTGACTTTAACTATACAGTTGGCTATTAATAATGATTTGATGGGATGTTGATCTACAACAAGGCCTTCTTTAACTTCTGGATTTTGGACTGAACATTCAATTATTGTTTCGGATCGGGGTGCAATCGTATAAACGGGATCTGTAAATTTAAGGGGAAGCTTGATATTTTCTATTATTAATTGGTCATTTGTAAAATCAATTTTGCTAAGGGATTTTGATAGGAAGTCATTTCCGATAATCCCGTCATATGGGAATTTCAGATGACCTACGAGATGGAACTGGTGGTTCAGGGTTTGGAAACTTACTGGGATAGTACCCATTGATACCATGGGGTTAGCGTCATTACCGAGTCCGGTAAAAGTTACGTATTCGTCCCAGGTGATTTTAGGCATTTTTTCTATTGAGCATTCTTTTAATATGCTTATAGCTGCACCGGTATCGACGAGAAATGACAGAGGCTCTTTAGAAACTGAGGTTTGGACTTCGATAAAAGGTAAGTGTTTTTTCGATGGGTTAGTAGTAATGTTATGAATTTTAATATTGTTCTCTTTTATATTTTCAGGTATGGAGCTGGAAGCAGTGATTCGGCTTGTGTCAGGAATACGGGATTCTGTTTTAGGAGTTGGAGTGCTTATAGGTTCTGGTTTGGTAAGTATTTTTTGAGGATTTGATTTGTTGCCACTATGAAATTGGGGCTGGTTACCCTGTTTGTTAGTGGAATGATTTGGAATAGTAGTATTGCCACTATGAATTTGGGGCTGGTTACCCTGTTTGTTAGTGCAATGATTTGGAATAGTAGAATTGCCACTATGAATTTGGGGCTGGTTACCCTGTTTGTTAGTGGTATAGAATTGATTTGGAATGGTATTGGTTGCGGTGCCGGTTTTGTTGATTAATTTTCCCGTACGGCACTGGGCGGGAAATCTGGCGAGTTTAAATTATCGTATTGATAATTTTCGAAATTGTTGTTGCTAGTGTTGTTTTCCTCTAATGTGGAAATTGTATGAATTGGTCGGCGTGGTTGACCTTGAGAGGTATTAGGAGCAGGACGGTTAGCCGGATAAAATCTAGGTTGGGGTTGGCCATGTAACGGTACAGAATTGCACTTGTTATTATATTTCAAATATTTATTGGCTTTTGTATAAAATAGAATGATAATGCTAACCTTGGGTCCTTGGGAAGTATTGGTTGATGTTTTGGAGGTGAAAGCTCGATACAAATTGGTTTAGAAAACAAAAATTAGTTTTATTTGCGAAATGCATTATATCTTCAGTGGGTATACATTCATTCTTGAAGTCTTGAGTCTTAAATAATTGTTCTCAAATGTGCACGGATTGATTTCTGAAAAAAAAGAAGAGGTTTAAAAGTAAATAAAAACAATAGTGTTTATTTATATCTGACCTTGGAGGTAGCAATTTAGAGATTATAGTGGATCTCACCTTGAAACAATAGCTGTGCAGATTGTATAAACTTTGAGCATGTTATTTTAGACATATTTGTAAACTGACAGGTTTGTAGGCAACAGAGTTTGTAGGCATGTTTGTTTACAGGCGTGTTAGTGGCACAATATGTGTTCGGCATATTTATTGGTTACACATGTGAACTCTGGTTAATTACATCACATCAGTCTAATTATTATGTTTGGAGCTAAATATTTATTTTATACAATGTTAGCAAAATACTGATAGGTTATGACAGGTAAACATAGATGCTCCTAGCGGCAGAGTTGAGAACTAAGACAAGTCAAATGACATCACATAAACATAGCGAGAAGTTTTTACTCACAGAATGTTAAATTAACATTATGTAAAACTTAAATAAAAATATGGGTTAAATAATCAAAAGTACAGAATATTGGTTTCTATCTTAGATAAGGTTCAAAGTTTCAAATATGTTTCTTTGGCTAGAGGTGATACGTTCGGAAATTATGTTCGAACAATTACCATTTTGATAATAGTTTTCATTCATAAATAATAATAAAAAAAGGGATCATACAAAATAATGTGTTTATATTATGTGAGAAGGTAATATTTTGAATAGTTTAGTAAATTCTATAACTTAACTATCAAAGGTTTCTGAACGAAAGCCAAGCTGGGCGTTCAGGAGGTTTGAAATGGTTTGGCGTTAGACGCTAGATGGCCTATCAGTTTTGTGGGGGGTGAATAGGGATGCAGGAATAGTTGGGTTGCCATGTTGTGAGAAATAAATACCTTATTTATAAAACAGGGAGAGGGGGTAATTATTGATGTATGGTATTCACACAAGATTAAAAGTAAAATACTTTAATTGTTGTAAAGGGGAAAAAGAAATATTTATAGGAAATAAAATTTGGAAAAATGAATAATAATTATTCTAGAATGTACAATTAAGACATTAAAACTAATAAACCTTAGTCAAATTAGTATTTCAAAGTTAAATAATTAGACATGAGACATTTAAGAGACGGATTAGAAATATACTGAAAAGTTTCCATTAAACATAGGGGTAAAATTTCCCTGAGAGTGGGGAGAATTTCTAGGATGTAAAAGAAAAAAAAAAGAAAAAAGGACGCCACTTTTTGGCGCGTTTTGGGGAGGTCTATATAAGCAAAAACGACGCGACGCCCGCTCTTATTTCTCCGGGATCGACTTCGAGGCAACTGAAGAGGTATGACGCTTTACCGAGGCTAAGGTAATAAAAGAGATGTGACTTGTTCGGTGTCAAGATGTATATTGAGATAATAATATTGAGTACAATTAAAGATACATTATCTTAGTAAGCGATCTTATTCTAGATTGCTGAGAATGCTACGCGTGTGTTCCAATTTTCTGTAAATGCGCGATAATGCAAACATCTTGTTTGTGTAATATGTTGCAATCATACTTCATCTCCCCTGAAAAAGTGGAAGGATCATCCCCTCCCTGCAAAAAGGAACAGACTCGTAACATTGACTTTAACGAACTTAACCAAAATTTAATTACTTAAGTAAAATAAGTAAACAAAATTTAAACATTATCAACATAGCAAAGTTAAAACTATTTCATTTATTAAATCGTACTAATACAAAAACGTTTTACAATATAAACAATATACCTAATTAAAATTGTATCTAATTAAAATGGTATCGAATTGAAATGGTATTGAATTAAAACGGAAGCTTCACATTTTACACTTAATCATAACAATAACAAAGTGTTAAGTAACATGGTATGTAATTAAGTACCTATACTTATAATTACGTATCAAATAAAATAGTTATTTATTGAATGGTTTGGTATTATTCTTATGCACAATTATAGCTTTATTTTCTTTTAAAATTTCTACATTAGACGTCATATCTCTTAAAACTTTATAAGGGCCATTGTAAATACTATCTAATTTATTTCCTACTTGGTTCTTTAATAATAACAAATCGCCTAACTGATAGGTAACATTATTGCTAGTTTTATCATACAATAATTTTCTTTTCTCTTTAGATTGTATCAAGTTACGTCGTGCGTCGGATTGCGCTTGTTGTAAACGATACTTAAGTTCTCGGGGATAACTGTCATAGTTATATAAGGGGTCGATTTCTGATTGTAAATTATTTGGAAGGTTACAAATTTTTCCAAAAACTAATTCGAAAGGCGTATATTTAGTTTCACTATGCACTGTGGTATTAAAAGAAAAACACCAATATGGAATCCAGGTGCTCCAGTTATGTTTATAATTATTACACTGGATTCTCAGAAAAGCTCCTAGGGTTTTATGAGTATTTTCTAAAGCGCCTACAGTTTCGTGATGGTACGCCGTAGAATTTAATTTTTTAATATGTAATAGAGAACATGTTTCGGACATCACTGATGACATGAATTCGGTTCCCTGGTCAGTCAATATTTCTCTAGGAATACCATAACGTAAAATGAAATTATTGGTAAAAGATTGAGCAACTGTGACCGAGTCTTTACTAGGTAATGGATACGCTTCAACGAATTTGGTTAAATCGCATTGTAATGTCAATACATATTTATTATTATAGTCATCAACATCGAGTGGACCCATTATATCCAAACTAATTCTTTCGAATGATGAGTGGGCTGTTGATGTTATGGTTAAGGGCTGCTTAATATGTTTATTACTATGCTTATGATATTGACATTGATGGCAATTTTTAACAAAAAGTTTTACATCATTACTCAAACCTGGCCAAAAATAATATTGCTTAATGTTGTTCATCATTCTATTAACTCCTGCGTGTCCGCTGGTAGGTAATAGATGGAAATCATTTAGTATTACTCTTTTTTGTTCACTATCATATATTCTTAATATATTTTTTGTTATGAGAAAGCGCGGGGTAACAGAGTTAATTCTTTTTGTTGCTTGTACAAGACTTTTGATTTTACTCTCGTTACATTTTTCTTTAATAATAAGTACCTCATGTATGCCTATTTTTTGACATAATGACTCTAAGTCCCTCGCTAACACCTCTGGGGTAGATGACGATCGGGTACTCAGATATATCGCTGATTGCGAAGGTACGTAAACGTAACAACTTGCATTAGAAATAATGCTATCTTTAGACTTTGAATAATTGTCAAACTTTAATTGATTAAAACTTAATTCAGTTACGTCATCGGGTTTCTTGAGAAGTTCTACCGCAATAGGTTGATCAGGCCTAGTGCTGGTGGAGCTCTCTGAAGAAGAATCAGTGGGGGTTTTTAATTTTTTACTTTGTGCTCTAGTTAAAACTGATACTGTGTTTTGATGTAATGATTTTAAAGTAGAAGATGTAATAGGTATGCGACTCAATGCGTCTGCAGCTGCATTGTTTCGTCCTGGAACATACTCTATTTCAAAATCATACTCCTCTAGGAATAATCGGAATTTAGTAAGTCTGCTTGTTGGGTCTTTCAAGTTAAATAAATAAATTAACGGTTTGTGGTCTGTTATAATTTTAAATTTACGTCCATATAAATAAGGGCGAAAATGTCTCACAGACCAAACAATTGCTAAAAGTTCTAATTCTATGATGGGATATCTCGTCTCGGCGGGTTTCAGGTTTCTACTCGCATACGCGACTACTTGACCGTTCATGTTAGATAAAACAGATCCTAAACCTGTCTTACAAGCATCTGTTTGTAGCCGAAAGATGTTACTTTCTGAAAAATCTGGATAAGATAAAATAGGGGGTTGAATTAATGCTGATTTTAATTTTTCAAATGCCGTTTGACACTCTGATGACCATAGAAACTGTACATTCTTTTTTCTTAATTGATTTAAAGGATAAACAATGTTTGCAAAGTTCGGTATGAATCGTCTGTAGTAATTTGCAAACGCGACAAAACGATTGACATCGTCGCAGTTCATCGGCACTGGATAGTTTTGCATGGTTGCAATTTTACTTTCATCTGGTAAAATTCCATCAGAAGTTATTTTGTGTCCTAGATATATTATTTCGTTTCGCAAAAATTCACACTTCATAGGATTTAATTTTAAGTTAACTTTTCTAAATCTCTCTAGTATACTAATTAAGTTTTTATTGTGGTTTTCTATAGATTTCCCGAAAATTACGCAATCATCTAAATAAATAAAAGCCTTTTTATAATTTAAGCCTGACATTGCAATAGTCATAAGACGTGAAAATACACTCGCAGATGTCCGGAGACCCATGGGACAGCGTTTCATCTGAAAAATTTTATCACCAGCAGTGAAAGCTGTGTACTTTCGTGAATCTTCGCTTAAAGATAACTGATAATAGCTTTGCGAAAGGTCTAATTTTGAAAAATAAATGTTATTTGCAAGCGAATCTAAGATATCAGTTATATTAGGCAAAGGGAATTTGTCGTCCTCAATACGATTATTTAACTGCCTGTAATCTATAACTAATCGCCATTGTTTCTCGTTTGACCTATCTGTTTTTTTCGGTACAAGCAAGACGGGACTAGACCACTCTGACGTAGCCTCTTCTATAATATCATTTTCGAGCATAATATCTATCTGTTTCTGAACTTCCTTCCTTAGTGCGAACGGTAATCTATGTGGCTTGACATAAACTGGCGAGACATTAGGTTTTAAAGTTATATTATGGGTCATTAGGTTTGTACAAGAGAGTTTGTCGCCTGGCAGATGAAAAACATCTGCGTACTTAGCGCAAATACTTTCAATACTTCGTTTTTCTTCTAAATTCAGTTCAGGTAAATTTAATAATCCTAATAATGTTTTTACACGATCGACAGAAACCTCCTCTTTTTCAAAATTACAGACTTCAAAATCATTCAATGAAAAAGTCTCTAAATCGGTAAGATCTAGATCAACTTCTTTCTCAGTGGTGTTTAATATCCTTACTGGCATGCGACCATTACAAGGTTTCGCTATTATACTTCCTATAAAAACTCCTTTCTGTATCTCTTTAGATAAACAAACACAATCGTCGCCTAACGATGTAGGTATATATTTTATTACCTCACATCGTGGCGGTATCAAATGTCTATAGTGACTCAATATAGGTATAGACACATAATTACTATCTTTAGTTAAAAGCAAAGTATTTTCTTTATAGTTAATTATAGCTTGATAGCGTTTCAAAAAATTATCACCTAAAATACCATTTGCAGAACAAGACATATTTTTAAACACATACATTTTTTCTCTAAAAACTAACCCATTATAAGACAAATCTAAGTAAATATATCCTTCAGATACTAGTTTACCGCTAACACCTTTTATAACTAACTTCTCAAATGTAATTAAATTCAATAACTTCGGATAATCGCATAACCATTCGTATTTTAAAACACAAAGGCTTGCTCCGCTATCGACTAAAAGATCGATATTGCTATTACTTACGTTAAAAGTTACGGTACTACTATTATTGTAGTTTAAAACATAATTTTCAGTAGGAACGAAAAAAATCTAAATTATTATCGTTCTGGGGCTCAGAACGCGCTTGTGACTCACTATTGGTCGATTGCTCGTGGCTAGCGTACTGCACACGTTGAAAAGGCACAGCTGAGCGCGGCGGGCGCGGGCTCGGCCGACCGCGGTCACGTGAACGTGATTGTGTTCCTTGCGCGGCGCGGGAGTCTCGCGACATGTACTTACCTTGTTGTGGTCTCGTGTTTCCGGCAGCGTACCTATTGTTTGCGCTAAATCTATTATAGTAACTATATTTATTAGAATAATTACTTGGCTGACGCGGATAATTAGTAGGTGTGCGTGAGAAATTACGAGTATGAAACTTTTTAATGTTCATAACTTCCTCGTGTCTGGTAGACATTGACTGCTCGTCTAGGGCAGTTCTTATAGCCTCTGGTAAAGAATCAAAGTGACGTGATGCTATGATAGTACTAAGCTTTTGATTCACTAATCCATCTGAAAAGCGCTTGATTGCAACCTTTTCATTAATGGGACGCAATACTTCAAACTTAGTAGCGTCGTCATCCGCTTGTGCTATGGTTAAATTCACAAAAAGTTGTTCTAGTTCCGAGCCGAATGACTCGATCGACCTATGACCTTGACGACAGTTTTGTAATTTGTGTTGGATAGCAACAGCAGATTTTTTCTGAATCAAATGCGTATTCATATCTCTAATTAAATCTTTAATAGTTGGATAACTACTTTTTAAACGTAATTTTGCGCTAGGAGAGAGCCTAGTTTTAATCACAAAATCAATAAGTAACCCATGAGTAGCATCGCTGATCATTGAACTATATAATTGTATACCATCAATTAGAGATTTAGTGACGTGTTCTTGACCTGTCATCGTTGGTAAAAGTGCAATGGCTGTCTTCAAGTCAAATTTATCTTTTTCTGCCATTTTTGAAATACTACTAACACTTAAAGTCTCTAAAGAAATAATTTTGTCATAAATGATCTGAATGTCATTTGCTATTTTATTAATTAAAGTTATATCTTTAGTTGATACCTCCGATTTTTCAACTAAATTATGTACTTGAGCTAAAATATACTCTAATTTCGCGTATTCAAGTTTCGCTTCATTAAATTTCGTAAAACCTAACTCTTTTTGACGTCTATCTGGTCCTAGTTTTACTAAATTATCTTTAATACAATAGTTTCTTATGCAATTCATTTAAATCGGAAATAATAAATGACATTATCTAATAAGAAAAAAAAATGTAATCCTACATATTATTTAAAACGTTTAGGTATAAAATAACTTACGACTTACGGTGGCATTATAGCGCGCGAATAAAATAATTACGTCTCTGCACGATGAGTAGGTATGTGGTGACCGGCGTGGCGTGTGGGGGCTGGGGCTGCGGGCTGGGGGTTTTCTCATGCTCCTTGAGTGTGTAGGATCTTCAGACTTCTAAGATGGGTTCCTGGACCGCTTGAAACAGCTAACTGAAGATCGGGCTGGGATTTCCCTTGCCCCTCGTACAATGGGCCGGGTTTCTACCCTGGACACCTCCTGGTCTACGTTGATGGTTGAGTCGACGTCGTTGCCAGTTCCACGGAAGATATTGTGTTTCTTAGAACTGCGCTGTTGAATTCTCTACGGAGTCGGTTGACAATTCGGTCCCAAATTTTCCGGATGCAGGCGTAAATGATGAGTATAACGATGAGAAGCAGTATGACGGATAGTAAAATTTCTGTTGTAGTGAGCTGGCTTGAAGTTTTCTGCGTTGCTTGGGCGTCGCCGCTGGCGGTTTGTGCGATGATAACTTCTTCTTTACTTTGTGGTGCTCCCATATTATTGTTTTGTCTTCCCAAGTAATGCGATGAACAGAAGTGTAGAGCCAAATAGCACCGCAACGAAGACTGCTGCTAGTATGGTGTTGAAAATTTTGCTTTGCTGCTCCATGTAGTAATGATTTTCCCGCAAAAATTTATAAGTTCGGTTGGCAAAGGGTCGCCATGAAGAGGTATGACGCTTTACCGAGGCTAAGGTAATAAAAGAGATGTGACTTGTTCGGTGTCAAGATGTATATTGAGATAATAATATTGAGTACAATTAAAGATACATTATCTTAGTAAGCGATCTTATTCTAGATTGCTGAGAATGCTACGCGTGTGTTCCAATTTTCTGTAAATGCGCGATAATGCAAACATCTTGTTTGTGTAATATGTTGCAATCATACTTCACAACACGTATGGAAGACGAAACACTTTTTGAAGAAGTTTCCATTTTTAATCAAGCGAGAAGTAGTCTTCAAGCAAGTGTACAGTGAGTCCTTGCACCATAGGGCGTTTATTGGGTTCGCGATCTTTTAAACGTTTTAATTTTGGAATTCTGACTGGTAAATTGGATCCGAAATTAAAAGGTCTAGTTTGTTTACAGAAAGCATTTCAATTAAAGTAAATTATTCCCAAGTAAAATCCTAGAAAATGGGCTTAATTTGAGTCAGAGAGGGTTGGAAGCATAGAGTTTGTTTCTTCAGGAGTACATTTTTATGTCTCCGGGCTCCAGGCAAGGCTCACGGGAGGTCGCTAGGTAAAGAAAGTCTGGCATTGTGGAGTGTCAGATGAGTGTTCATTGGATAACGCTTAGTAATTTCCACATGGTTTGATCAGGCGGGCTGTTTTCATTGACAGTTTTTCAGTTAACACGTCTGATGGCGCGGGGCGTATGCCCCAGATTTGGAGGCAGTTGCGGCCTGATTGAACCATACCTACCTGTAGGGTGTCTATCTGTTCCCTTCCCAAGCAGATGGACCACGGCATGAGCGATAGGATTTTAGGGGGCCCACTCACCCAAACTTGACAGAATTGGGGCGTCAGAACTGGCGATACAGGCGCCAGGTTTGTGTTTGTTAGGAAAGTCGCATTTAGTCGGAAATTAGGCAGGTAAGTACCTACTTAGAATCACGAGCTAGGTAACTCGAAGACCTTTGTTCTGGCAGAAAGGGGGAGGTCTGCTGGGGCAAGGCTACGAGGGGAGTCTGGTATACAGAGTAGGTAGAAAGAGTAGGGTCGCTGTTAGGTCTATAAGTAGCATTATGTGTTATCACAAATATATCTACGATCAAATCCGAATTTTGTTGACATCCCTAGCCATAGATTCTTGTGATAGACGAACAAACCCGGGCAATTTGACAGAATGATTATAGATAGTGGGGAAGAGTCCGATTGACAGTTTCCAGCAAAATGGCTGTCTTTTATCTAACAAAATAATGTTATATCTTAAGAAGAGCGATTAGGTAAATGGTTAGTGCGTTGTAGCAATGTAGTCTACAAGTTGTATGATTTTCAGTGAGGTTTGTAAGAAATTAATAGATTTGAAAAGGAAAAGGTGACCAATGGATACCTAGTGCTTTCAGTATTTGGGAAATGATTTGTGAAGTAACAGTGCTAGTGGAACAGTCCAAAGAGCTTGATTAGAGTAATCTTTATAGGTTCACGCATTGCAAAGATATGAAGGTTGAAATAATCTATCAAACATAAGTGGAGAATCTAAATTTACCTATATATTTGGCTTGACAACAGGTAATATATTCCTATGATGCAAAAGGCACCTATAATAATCTATAAATTGAGCTGGTTGCGGAAGAGTTCTCTGGATCAGACTACTGCTATATTAATGTATGAAAAGGATTTTGTTCAGTGGCGGGAGAAGATGTTTAAACTCGAAGGAACTCGGTGTAATGTTGACCAGTGTCTTATGGAAGCTGATGTGGATTCAAGGTTTTCCAGATACTAACCTATTGAGTTGGAACATGATTCTATTTTAGCCACAAATTATGTAAAGCTATCGGGGTGAGGCGAAAGCTTCTGTCCAATTTGGTTGGATTCTTAAGTTATTTCCAAGACCAGTCCAATGGTGAGATTAAGGATATATTACCATGAGCGAGATTCTTTAGAGACAAATTTTAACCAACAAGTTGCAAAAGTTCAATAAGATCCGAGTCAGACACATAGACATAACTAGGGAATTTAGTTCTACGGGGAAACTTGGTCATAGAAAAGGTTAGGAGAGTCTATATTTATATGTACTTACTATGAATTAGATTTGAGTTCTTTCCCTCAGGAGTCAGACTTGCTAGTTCTCTTAATTTAAGCACTCAACCTGTTGGATTTATCCCAATAAGGATTATTCAACAAAAGGAAAAGGATATATCAATTAACGTTAACTTTAACTGCTGCTGCCATGAAGGAGAAAGATCTCTTCATGTAGACTAACAAGTCGCTTTGAAGCATTTAGCTTGGTCCTCTTTTATTTATATATACAGAAAGAATGGACGAACATGACAGCTTGACTTTATATGTTGAAGTTTGTTTCTTATATAAAAATTAAATAAAGCAGCGCCGGAGGAGGGATGTCCAAGTCTGGTGACGAGTTCCACTGTTATGGGCGGCGGAGGTGCCCTGACTTTACCGGTTAAATAATATTGCTGGAGCATTTGTATTAGGCCAAGATGGTGATTAAGATCAATAGACTCTCTTCACCCTAATGATTATACCAATTTTCATCTCTAACTTTGCAAGCAAGGCCATATGCCTAAGCTAGTAGGTACGGTTATAGATCTGATATAGTGACTCAGTCTTCCAATAGATATAACAAATTTTCATTTCTAATTTGCAAGCAAAACCATATGCTTAAGCTAATAGGTATTATTATAGTAATTGTGTCTCCATCTTCATATAGGAATATCAAATTACATTTCAAACCACACATGCCAATTTCACCTTAGACCTTGCAAGCAAATCCGGATGCTGTTACTAGTTTCAGTTCCATTGTAACCTAAATTATTAAATTCCACCAGTTTTAATAGACAGTTAACCTTGGGTCAGTAACCAGAGAATTAGCATGGTGGACTCAGCAAAATAACTCACCAGGTTTTCAAAGTATATTAGACCTAGGAATCGGTTAGGACCTAACTGTTAAATGTCCAAGCAATGTAGGGGTAAACTAATGTTAGATTTATACAAGAGTATTAACTTATTTTGAGTGTCTTTGTCGCTATAAGTGAGGTTAGAAAATTAGAAGCAACGGCCATGTAATATGAACAGCTGTTAAGTTGATGTAGGCATATAGGCAGTTCAAAGTATGAGTTAGTTAGTAGTAAGGTTAGTCTCTGTCGCTTCATTTAAAAGATCATGGGTCTACGCTTTACAACCAGGGTTCTCCATTACGACATCACAGGCCACTTCAGATTTGATTCAGAGCATCCATAGTAGTTATCTATATATTAATCGGACAACAGTTAGGTATTACAGCGTTCAAGCTAGCTAGGTATTTTAGTAACTAATAGAATCCTTGACAGAGGTTCAGTATTAGCTTCGAGTAAATACTAGAATGGTTTGTTAGTATATTTAGGTCATCTATTATTAGGTTAGGCTAAGCGATTAGAAAGCATAGGTAGGTGTTACAATTTAGTAGTGCCGTTACCAGGATTAAAAATTAACACATATTATAGCAAATCTTGTATAGGAATAAGAAAATAAGACAATATTTACAAACCTTTTTAATGAGTTTAGCATATAAATTACATTGGAGCTCTGAGTATTTCTGAAGGTAAGTGGCTAGTTTACATTGAGTTGGAATAGCCACAATTTGTTGTTTAGTGCAGAAGGAAAACTGAAGCGACGGGGTTAATATTAATTATTTAATTAATTTTTCTGTTAAGCGTCCCCGGGTAGGATGTTTCTTAATAAGGGTCTTTTGAGAACTGTTCATAGGTCTTGATCAGGTTTAGTTAAGTATAGCAACTTGTTTTCTGAAATGGAAGAAATAATTCATTATTGTAATATGCTAGCAAATTCAAAAATAAGAAAATGTTTATCTTTTCAGAGATTTCATAGGTAGTAATGTTGAATTTTAGTTAGATGAAATGCTAAGTTGGATTGCATTCTGTTAGAGAATAAATAATTAATCACATAATTAAACAAGTACTTACTATTAATTGTCTTTTTATTAAAAAGAACAATAGTTATAATTCTTGAGTAACATCATATTGTGGTTTCATAGATTACCAATATTATCTCTGTTGAAATTCGTCAATAATTAGGTAATTTAATTGTCGAAAGCCGGGCAGGTGAATTCACAAACTTGTATAGCACAATTGTATAGTTGAAAGACTTTTGAGTAGAGGTTATATGGAGCTAATCAAAGAGCATGTATGAGGAACACATGGAGAATGACATTTGTCATTGACAAGGTTGTTTCTCTCCTTAGTGTTAGCTCTGGGTAGGCGAACGGAAAAATTATGGGAAACTGTATGGACCTTGTTAAGTACAAACTTTGTATGGGCTTGCATATTTGTATACAAATAAATTATAGAGACACGTTATATGACAAGTAGTACGGTTTTGATGTTTAGTAAAGACTGGGAGCTACCGCGTTACTTTATGGGTATGAACTTCATACGGTTTTTGGAACTTTGAGTCAATTTTATAAAGAAAATAGTCGCTATCGGTTCCTTGTTTTGTGACGTCGGGTATAACGATAACTAGCTAGCAACGTTCAACAGAACAAAGCAACAAAAATCTATCGGAATGGGGAGTTCGAGTGACAGTTGAAGCCCATACCCATATCCAGATTTCTTAGCCGGTAGCCCTCTATTCACAAAATTAGATTTTGAGGTTGTTTCTTGGAAAGGTCGATATTTAAGAACATGAGTGACAGGATAGATTTTCTAGCTTCCAAAAGCTTCGCTAGATGGCGTTGAACGAAGTGTGTAGCGGCTAGTATATTTTGGTATGAATCATATTTAAATTAAAAACCCAAAGGAAACTAATAATAAATTAAATAAGTACTACTGTAACAGAAACGAAATAGTTAAATTTTAAAGATTAAGGTAAATAAATAACTTCTGTCTGACGTTCCGTTTTACAAAAAAAAAGGTCAAAGTAAAATTTCATGTTTCGTACCTTCAAACTGCATAGATAGGTGGGACAGCGCCATCTAGTGATCGAGCTTTCAGAAAATCGCCCATTAGCACGGCATCACAAGAAAGTTAGGGCAGTAGTTACATTTTTACTCAACGGAGGTCGCCACGGGTATTTTCGAACGAGTGGAATTTGGTTAGTAACTTTAATGATAATAATAAATAAGGCAGAATGTTATTGATGAATGAGTTCTAGCAAACACTTGTTTTGTTTTAAAAGGGGCAAATTCTTTTAGCTAACAGGGTAATTACGCTACTGCGTGATAGATGTCGCTACCGGTAGGTTACGAAAAATTGTGGTTCTTATTAATGTTAATTAAAATGGGTTATGTTATGTGTCAGAATCAGGTAAATTAATAGACTATGTGATGTGCGGTCCGAGATTGTAGTTTAAAGGCGTGTTTAAAAATGTTTGGGATAGATAATGACATACATTAGGTGAATTAGCGGGTCTGCCTTCCTTGTAAATAATAGTACACACCGGGGCGTAATACTTAACGGCGTTGATAACGGCATGCGCGTCCTGGCGCGTTTATGGTATCAAATTAGTGCGCTAAAACCCGAACGCATCTACGTATTATATCAAACGGCGCGCTAATTGGTGGCATTATATGCAGGTGAAACCCGTGCATCAGTGTGAGACCATAGTTTGGCACAGATCAGATATTAGTTATTGGTGTCAAAGTGACAGATGACAGGTTTGTTGAAGTTGGGAGGGGGGCGATCACGTTGTTCTGTGGTGCGCTATTTTTATTGTTGTTAGGATATAAATCCAGACATGGCTTAAAGAACTCGCATCCAAGCCAAAAACATTGGAAAAAAAAAAAAAAAAAAAAAAAAAAAATTGTTGTTAGGAATGTTTTTGTTTTCATCAAAAAAAAATTATGAATTATTAAAGGTTGAGTGTCATCTAAGTTTGTGAAATTGTTGAAAATGCTGAAACTGTCTGAAGGATAGATCTGTGGTTGTGTTTATCATTATTGTGGAAATATAACCTAAAAAAAAGGACATTAAATAGTTATGCAAATAGGTTTTAGTGTAAATCATTGTAAGAGTTATGAATTTGAAGTAAGAAAATAGTATTTTAGTTAATTTATAGTTTGTACAAGGTATTTCAAAGGGGTAAATAATTAAAGAGTTTGGCTTGGTTGAAAAATGTGTCTTGATGAGAGTGATTTCTCATGGAAATAAGTGGATAATGAAAACTGAAGAAGTGTTATGAGGTCTGGCTTTTCATGGTGTACATAAGAGAGGGAAGACCCTTTCTGACTTATAGATTGGATAACAACCACTTTGGTAAGTTAATCAGAGATTTAGTTTTAATTAAATTGTTGAAAATTTTTAGAATTAGACACAATTAGTACCTACTTGTTTGTGGACAGTTTAGACTCAAAGAGGGTAATTTTGTTTGAAGGGAACGGTATTTGCAATGCTAAATAAGTCAACGGATAACTTAGTAGGGGACGGTTTGATTTTTCAAACGCTCGGTTAACCTAAAAGTTGAAAATAGTTCAGAATTAAAGAGAAATCTTGTCTCGATGAATGATAGAACTATTAGTTTGTATTTTGGGGTCGGTGATAAAGGTTTAAAGAAAAAAAAAATAGATATGTCAGTGGGTAATAATTAGATTCCTAACTTAGTGGAAGAAAATTATATTGCTACAAACTAAAATAATGTTAGCTTAGCTTGTTAAATGTAGTTATGGATATATTTAAAAGGTAAGGTACCAATATTTAGTGGGTTTTGTATCAAGTTAGGACAATGAGGTAACATTACTTCTTACTTCTTAAAACTTGAAAAATAGCTATTTGGGTAAAAGAATGGTTTCTCTTACTAATAGTTAGGTATTGGAATTCATGAAATATGAACCAAAAGGAATTTGTTAGTGAAGATTTTGGATTGGCTAGATTAGAAACATTAGATTCAATGGTTTCTAATTTGAACAGCAAGTAGAGAGAATTTCATCTAAAATGGTTCAGTGAGTTTGGAAAAACCATAATAGGATAATTTCATAATTATTAAACAATCTAATATATGAACAAGAAGGGAAAAATTACTTGGTTTAGGTAAGTAATCAAAATTTTCATCCGGGAACATAAAAGAAACTTAGATGTTGGTTATAAGACTTGCAGAAATTTTATTATAATTACAGTGGTTTTGATTTCAAGTAGGAGTTGTTGTTTGGATGGATAAGTAGTGTAGACTAGGGTGGGGTGGTGTGTTAGTCCGGAACATTATAGATAAATAGGTACTTAACAAGAATAAAATAGGGTTAAATAATTCTTTACCTTTCGTTGAAATTTGAGTTAGAAAATTCAACGACGGTTTAAGAAGGAATACAACAATGTTATAAAATAAATCAAGTAATTATTCTTATGTCAATGAGAATTATAGGAGATTGCTTGCCTAACTAATATTGCTTCTCTTAGGTATCCAGTTAAGTTTTATAGGTTGCAATGTCTAAAAGTAGGTAGTAAATATTACAAATTAGCTTAAATAGGTAAATAATGTAAGAACCAAGTGTGTCTGACAGTTTGGGGTCGCTGGCGTGATGTAGTGAACAACTGTTGACTATTTATAACTAGTTATGGGTAGCATTAGTGTTACAGGTATGCCGGGAATATTCATAGACTAATTGTATATTCTCTATATAGAAAAAAAAACAGATAGATTTAATTGAAACATAGTATGCCAGCAGTGGTCCTCGTTCACTGGACATGATGATGTTGAATAGGGGGTGGTGAATGGAGAAGGAAAAGAACTTTCATACAGGCGACGTGATTGGTTTGTTGTTCTTTTTATCAATCTTGGTTCTATATTAGTAACTAGATATACGTTCTTAGTTGAACCATTGGTTAATCTTAATAAATTACTTTGTGATAGGACTATAGGTACGTTATGTTTGAAAAGAAATAACATATGGTCGAGGTTTGGGTGTTATTAGGGATTATTATTATTATTATTCTTATTTATTCGGACAAGCAGTGAGACAACTGATAGATGCTGGTAGAAAAAGTAAGGAAATTGTCGCTATGCTAAGAGTACCATTGTGTGGACACTGGGGAATATTTTATTAGAATGTTAGTCATACATAAAATTATTAAATTAAAAATTTACTAGTTGCATTGAGAGAACATCATTCTCGGCTATCATCCATAGGGTAGAGATTGGTACTTGCAATTATAGGAAAAGAAAAAAAAACAAATATATGATGACTCCAGTTTAGGCAAACGATGAGACATTTGAATTGATGTAACGAATTAAATGTTATTAGGTAGTTAATCTTTTTTGTAATTTATATGTGTATGATTTTCAATACAAAATGATTATAGCTATAGGATTTTTACGGGTTCCGCTAGTGTCGTGTTGGGGCTGTTCCAGTGGGGTTTGGGAGGTAATTTATGTCACTTAATGGTCAAGGAGAGTTTTGTTGGTTCGGTCTAGCTGGGGGGTTGCGGACATGGTTATCGTAGACGAACGAACTAGTGGGCAAACAACTTTGTCTTTTTATAATATCAGTATAGATAGTGCAGCTAAATTTTATAGTATGTTGGATTGGGGGTCGTGGAAAAGTGTAACTACAGTTACAGGTTAATCAATTAGTAGGGTTTAGAATTAATGTAATTAAAGTTACTAGGAATTCTATTTAGGTTAGTATTAAGACCTTAGAATTAAATTAGCTATAGAAAATGATATTAAGTGGGACGTCCATATGATAGGTTAACGACCACTGGGGTCGAATGGTTTAGAAGTCACTATATGTAGAGGTCTCGGGTTCGATTCCTGCCCAGGTGATTGTCGTAGACAAACTGTTCAGTGTTGCTTTGGGGCTTGGAAGTGTGATGATACCCGTCGATGTTTGGTATTTATGATATAGGTACCTACTTATTTTGTAACATAGAAGGATATGAGCGGGATAAGTGAAATAAACGTTATTAATTAATATCATTATTAGTAACCAAAGTTAGAGATGGATAATGGGGTTTATAATGGGGAAAATTATTTACTAATTTTGAAATATGGTGTATTTTCCAATTAGATAAATAAGTTAAGAATATGTTTTACAGGATAAAGGCAGGTTATAGTTATAGGAATCTTAAAGGAACCAATATAGGTTGTACTATAGTGTAAAGGTTGGTTGCGAATTTGAAGTAGAAGGGATTTAATTGTTAAACAAATACACTTTTTAGTGGAAGTCAATTCTCATCATATAATAATAATTATCATCAGTCATAAGGTCAGGTACTACTTAAAAGTGGGGGGTCGAAAGGTTAAAGTTGAATTCCATGAATAAACTTTGACCCTAAATTAAATTAGACGTTAACACCAAACGTGAATTGGAGTTAAAACCAAAATTAGGATAGGCCAAAACCAAATATGTCATTTGAGGGAATAAGGGGTCTTATAGTTTTTTTTATAGACATAGTTAAGGAAGACACTTAGTAGAACTTTTGAAAAAAAATAAAAAACTTAATATTACTTATCAGGATTAAAATGTCAAAGTTATGTTAATAATGTGAATTTTACAATTAATATTTAAAAGAGTTATATAGGGATGTTAGTTGGTTAATAATGTAATCTTTATGTACCTAACATGAATTGAGCTCTGACACGTAATGGACTTAATAGATGGTAGCAAGAAGGTGATAAGTGTTGATAGGTTAGCAAAATTCGCTGATAGTATTCGGATAGAGAGTAGTGGGAATAGACTTTTAGTAGTTTGGCTAGGTTAGGGACGTTGTTAGATGGAAAAAAAAAAGGTAAGCGTTGATAGGTTGGTCGGTACTGCGGTATATACCTATATTAATTTATATTGGGGGTATTTATATATTTACTTCGGTCGGTTTATAGTTCGATGCAACAGTGATGGTAGTGATGTGTTTCAAGGTTGAAATTGTTATTACGATAGGGGTTTTACGTTCTTAATTATGGTAAATGTTAGGATTGGGTTGTTAAATTTTATTACAGAGTTTTAATTCAATTGGTGTAATATTGTCATGTTTTAATGTTGGTCGAACATGTACAATTTTGGCTTTGGGTCATTTTTAGCAAAGGAAAGGGATAGTATTCGGTCATGGTAGATAGTCTAATCATGTGTTGGAGTCAATTCATGCATTTTTAATGAACCGATTAACTATAAAAAAAAAAATAATATATATTAATTTCGAACAAATCTGAGCGAAAAGTTTTAATAAATTAAACAAGAGAGGAGTTCTTATATTTATAGGGAGGGGAAAGGAAAATAGAAGAGGTGACAGTATTATGAGGATCGGTAGTATTAATTTTACAAATTAATGTTAATAGTTTTTAGGGCAATATACTACAAGTAATCAGGTGAAACGTTGGTTATGTTCATGGTGGCGCGGATGTGAGTTTGAGGAAGGACGGAATTGTTAAAAAGTGAAGAAGATTGGAATCTGTATATATGAAAAAAAAAAAAAAATGTAAGTGTATATATATATATATATATCTATTTTATATATGAAAAAAAAAAGATTCAAAATATGAGGCCATGAGTGTAAACAAATTGGGAAGCCTGATTACAACCATTATTATTAACCCAAAAGATAAGATCCGCACACAACAGCACGTGATAGGGATAGGCGTAGAGCACGTGTTAACAGACTTGAATTTTGTACAGTGGGACTTTGGTGTTAGGATAAATAAAAAAAAAAAAAATATATATATACAAACAGTGTTTATGTTTGTATCTTGTCCCGGTGTAAACGCCTGTACAAAATTTACACTTCCCGTGGGTCAGGACGGGCCATGTTTAACTCGACAACTATACATTCTCCAAAGTGATATCGGAGGCTATTCCAGAGTTTTGAGTAAGCTTTTTGACAAAAAGGTCTTTGTATATGCTTCATTTAGAAGGGGGCGTACAGAGATATGCAGGGGCACTTTGGGAGTATAAATTGCTGCGCTAGAACGCCATGTAATCGTAAGGTTGGATTACTCTTTATACACTAAGGCGAGTTTATTCTAAACTGCGGATTCACAACCCGTACCTTTCACCATGCTTTGTACGTCTCTGGTGTCGGATATACATACGATGAATTTGGATAAAGCAATAAAAATCACTTAAAAACTCGCTTGATAACTTTTGATATTATTTTGGTCTAAATACACTCTACACTCTTAATTACATAATCACTAGGGCTCACTAAAAATTGATTCGATAGGGGTCGGAGGCCGCAATGTCCTTTGGTAGGACAAAGAGCATTGTAGTTTTCCTTGGTCCAAATTGATTCAATTCTTTGATTTTGGGAAAATAATAAGAGATAGGGATATATATATATATATATAAAATATATATATATATATTGATATAAAAATAATAATAATATATATATAGATAAAAAAAAAAAAAAAAAAAAACATGTCTATATATATATAAATATATGTGTAAAAAGAAATATTAGAGATTTGGATAGAAAGAAAATTCTACTCCGGATCCAATACTTGGTACTGTCACCTTTGAAGAATTTTGGGGTCGGCTGTAACGGTACAGAATTGCACTTGTTATTATATTTCAAATATTTATTGGCTTTTGTATAAAATAGAATGATAATGCTAACCTTGGGTCCTTGGGAAGTATTGGTTGATGTTTTGGAGGTGAAAGCTCGATACAAATTGGTTTAGAAAACAAAAATTAGTTTTATTTGCGAAATGCATTATATCTTCAGTGGGTATACATTCATTCTTGAAGTCTTGAGTCTTAAATAATTGTTCTCAAATGTGCACGGATTGATTTCTGAAAAAAAAGAAGAGGTTTAAAAGTAAATAAAAACAATAGTGTTTATTTATATCTGACCTTGGAGGTAGCAATTTAGAGATTATAGTGGATCTCACCTTGAAACAATAGCTGTGCAGATTGTATAAACTTTGAGCATGTTATTTTAGACATATTTGTAAACTGACAGGTTTGTAGGCAACAGAGTTTGTAGGCATGTTTGTTTACAGGCGTGTTAGTGGCACAATATGTGTTCGGCATATTTATTGGTTACACATGTGAACTCTGGTTAATTACATCACATCAGTCTAATTATTATGTTTGGAGCTAAATATTTATTTTATACAATGTTAGCAAAATACTGATAGGTTATGACAGGTAAACATAGATGCTCCTAGCGGCAGAGTTGAGAACTAAGACAAGTCAAATGACATCACATAAACATAGCGAGAAGTTTTTACTCACAGAATGTTAAATTAACATTATGTAAAACTTAAATAAAAATATGGGTTAAATAATCAAAAGTACAGAATATTGGTTTCTATCTTAGATAAGGTTCAAAGTTTCAAATATGTTTCTTTGGCTAGAGGTGATACGTTCGGAAATTATGTTCGAACAATTACCATTTTGATAATAGTTTTCATTCATAAATAATAATAAAAAAAGGGATCATACAAAATAATGTGTTTATATTATGTGAGAAGGTAATATTTTGAATAGTTTAGTAAATTCTATAACTTAACTATCAAAGGTTTCTGAACGAAAGCCAAGCTGGGCGTTCAGGAGGTTTGAAATGGTTTGGCGTTAGACGCTAGATGGCCTATCAGTTTTGTGGGGGGTGAATAGGGATGCAGGAATAGTTGGGTTGCCATGTTGTGAGAAATAAATACCTTATTTATAAAACAGGGAGAGGGGGTAATTATTGATGTATGGTATTCACACAAGATTAAAAGTAAAATACTTTAATTGTTGTAAAGGGGAAAAAGAAATATTTATAGGAAATAAAATTTGGAAAAATGAATAATAATTATTCTAGAATGTACAATTAAGACATTAAAACTAATAAACCTTAGTCAAATTAGTATTTCAAAGTTAAATAATTAGACATGAGACATTTAAGAGACGGATTAGAAATATACTGAAAAGTTTCCATTAAACATAGGGGTAAAATTTCCCTGAGAGTGGGGAGAATTTCTAGGATGTAAAAGAAAAAAAAAAGAAAAAAGGACGCCACTTTTTGGCGCGTTTTGGGGAGGTCTATATAAGCAAAAACGACGCGACGCCCGCTCTTATTTCTCCGGGATCGACTTCGAGGCAACACGTATGGAAGACGAAACACTTTTTGAAGAAGTTTCCATTTTTAATCAAGCGAGAAGTAGTCTTCAAGCAAGTGTACAGTGAGTCCTTGCACCATAGGGCGTTTATTGGGTTCGCGATCTTTTAAACGTTTTAATTTTGGAATTCTGACTGGTAAATTGGATCCGAAATTAAAAGGTCTAGTTTGTTTACAGAAAGCATTTCAATTAAAGTAAATTATTCCCAAGTAAAATCCTAGAAAATGGGCTTAATTTGAGTCAGAGAGGGTTGGAAGCATAGAGTTTGTTTCTTCAGGAGTACATTTTTATGTCTCCGGGCTCCAGGCAAGGCTCACGGGAGGTCGCTAGGTAAAGAAAGTCTGGCATTGTGGAGTGTCAGATGAGTGTTCATTGGATAACGCTTAGTAATTTCCACATGGTTTGATCAGGCGGGCTGTTTTCATTGACAGTTTTTCAGTTAACACGTCTGATGGCGCGGGGCGTATGCCCCAGATTTGGAGGCAGTTGCGGCCTGATTGAACCATACCTACCTGTAGGGTGTCTATCTGTTCCCTTCCCAAGCAGATGGACCACGGCATGAGCGATAGGATTTTAGGGGGCCCACTCACCCAAACTTGACAGAATTGGGGCGTCAGAACTGGCGATACAGGCGCCAGGTTTGTGTTTGTTAGGAAAGTCGCATTTAGTCGGAAATTAGGCAGGTAAGTACCTACTTAGAATCACGAGCTAGGTAACTCGAAGACCTTTGTTCTGGCAGAAAGGGGGAGGTCTGCTGGGGCAAGGCTACGAGGGGAGTCTGGTATACAGAGTAGGTAGAAAGAGTAGGGTCGCTGTTAGGTCTATAAGTAGCATTATGTGTTATCACAAATATATCTACGATCAAATCCGAATTTTGTTGACATCCCTAGCCATAGATTCTTGTGATAGACGAACAAACCCGGGCAATTTGACAGAATGATTATAGATAGTGGGGAAGAGTCCGATTGACAGTTTCCAGCAAAATGGCTGTCTTTTATCTAACAAAATAATGTTATATCTTAAGAAGTAAGAGATATGACTTGCTATGTCTTCACAAGATCTTACACTCGTCCATCGATGCGCCGGATTTGCTTTCTCTATTTTCTATAAATACACTTTATAGGTCTCGGCAGCCTAACACGTTTTCTTCTCAAGTTTTTAAAAATAATACCTCATACTACAACCCCATTGTTAGAATGTCAAGAAGCTACAATGAGGTGGTAAGGAATAACAAGACAATAGACGTGTTCAATTCTAAGTTTTCTTTGTTTAAAAGGAATATTACAGATTTATTCGAACCCGGATCCTAAAACTTAATTTTAAGAATTTAAACTTGTATTGTCTTAACAGTGTAAAATTTGTTTTGTTTTAATTTATAGCTACTTTTAGTCTTTTTTTTGTTTTTCTTGTTATAATATTGTTCATGCTGTGTGCACTTGTAGTGGATATCAGTCTAGCCTTTATATCATTTTTTTTCTTTTTACTATTTTTGTATTGACTGTAATCTGTAATGTGTACCAAATATAAATAAATAAATAAATAAAGAAGAGCGATTAGGTAAATGGTTAGTGCGTTGTAGCAATGTAGTCTACAAGTTGTATGATTTTCAGTGAGGTTTGTAAGAAATTAATAGATTTGAAAAGGAAAAGGTGACCAATGGATACCTAGTGCTTTCAGTATTTGGGAAATGATTTGTGAAGTAACAGTGCTAGTGGAACAGTCCAAAGAGCTTGATTAGAGTAATCTTTATAGGTTCACGCATTGCAAAGATATGAAGGTTGAAATAATCTATCAAACATAAGTGGAGAATCTAAATTTACCTATATATTTGGCTTGACAACAGGTAATATATTCCTATGATGCAAAAGGCACCTATAATAATCTATAAATTGAGCTGGTTGCGGAAGAGTTCTCTGGATCAGACTACTGCTATATTAATGTATGAAAAGGATTTTGTTCAGTGGCGGGAGAAGATGTTTAAACTCGAAGGAACTCGGTGTAATGTTGACCAGTGTCTTATGGAAGCTGATGTGGATTCAAGGTTTTCCAGATACTAACCTATTGAGTTGGAACATGATTCTATTTTAGCCACAAATTATGTAAAGCTATCGGGGTGAGGCGAAAGCTTCTGTCCAATTTGGTTGGATTCTTAAGTTATTTCCAAGACCAGTCCAATGGTGAGATTAAGGATATATTACCATGAGCGAGATTCTTTAGAGACAAATTTTAACCAACAAGTTGCAAAAGTTCAATAAGATCCGAGTCAGACACATAGACATAACTAGGGAATTTAGTTCTACGGGGAAACTTGGTCATAGAAAAGGTTAGGAGAGTCTATATTTATATGTACTTACTATGAATTAGATTTGAGTTCTTTCCCTCAGGAGTCAGACTTGCTAGTTCTCTTAATTTAAGCACTCAACCTGTTGGATTTATCCCAATAAGGATTATTCAACAAAAGGAAAAGGATATATCAATTAACGTTAACTTTAACTGCTGCTGCCATGAAGGAGAAAGATCTCTTCATGTAGACTAACAAGTCGCTTTGAAGCATTTAGCTTGGTCCTCTTTTATTTATATATACAGAAAGAATGGACGAACATGACAGCTTGACTTTATATGTTGAAGTTTGTTTCTTATATAAAAATTAAATAAAGCAGCGCCGGAGGAGGGATGTCCAAGTCTGGTGACGAGTTCCACTGTTATGGGCGGCGGAGGTGCCCTGACTTTACCGGTTAAATAATATTGCTGGAGCATTTGTATTAGGCCAAGATGGTGATTAAGATCAATAGACTCTCTTCACCCTAATGATTATACCAATTTTCATCTCTAACTTTGCAAGCAAGGCCATATGCCTAAGCTAGTAGGTACGGTTATAGATCTGATATAGTGACTCAGTCTTCCAATAGATATAACAAATTTTCATTTCTAATTTGCAAGCAAAACCATATGCTTAAGCTAATAGGTATTATTATAGTAATTGTGTCTCCATCTTCATATAGGAATATCAAATTACATTTCAAACCACACATGCCAATTTCACCTTAGACCTTGCAAGCAAATCCGGATGCTGTTACTAGTTTCAGTTCCATTGTAACCTAAATTATTAAATTCCACCAGTTTTAATAGACAGTTAACCTTGGGTCAGTAACCAGAGAATTAGCATGGTGGACTCAGCAAAATAACTCACCAGGTTTTCAAAGTATATTAGACCTAGGAATCGGTTAGGACCTAACTGTTAAATGTCCAAGCAATGTAGGGGTAAACTAATGTTATATTTATACAAGAGTATTAACTTATTTTGAGTGTCTTTGTCGCTATAAGTGAGGTTAGAAAATTAGAAGCAACGGCCATGTAATATGAACAGCTGTTAAGTTGATGTAGGCATATAGGCAGTTCAAAGTATGAGTTAGTTAGTAGTAAGGTTAGTCTCTGTCGCTTCATTTAAAAGATCATGGGTCTACGCTTTACAACCAGGGTTCTCCATTACGACATCACAGGCCACTTCAGATTTGATTCAGAGCATCCATAGTAGTTATCTATATATTAATCGGACAACAGTTAGGTATTACAGCGTTCAAGCTAGCTAGGTATTTTAGTAACTAATAGAATCCTTGACAGAGGTTCAGTATTAGCTTCGAGTAAATACTAGAATGGTTTGTTAGTATATTTAGGTCATCTATTATTATTTAGGCTAAGCGATTAGAAAGTATAGATAGGTGTTACAGCCATAACGTTGGTTGTTATACTCACGTTTTCGACACACATCTATAGTATGACCAGGGATTTTACAATATCTACATATTACAGGAGAGGAGCCAAGTGGGGCTGCTGACGACATGTTATTGTTGTTAAAGGGCCTATTCATTAATTGAGGGAAAGATCGATTTGGGAATTGGCGGGGGCGCCCTTGATTTTGGGAAAATGACGGAGCATTACGACGTGTGGCTAATAATATTTTCTCTTCAGAAACTGCAAAGTTAATGGCCTCATTTAAGGTCTCTGGATCCCGGCATCTTACAAAGGTAGATAAGCTGGGGTTCAAACCTATCATAAATGTATGTAGGGCAAGATCTTGCATCGCAGCGACACGGCCAGCCAGTTCGCCTTTTTTCTTGGTTGGGATTGATATATTAATTTCTGTTAGTAATTTCGAAAGGCACGACTCGATCCGGAGTGCGAACTGGTTGACTGTTTCGTTTGGCAATTGTTTACAATTTTGGAGATCAGAAAGGAGCGCAGCATAATGTTTGCGCTCGCCGAATTGGGATTTTAAAAAGTTTTCTAGTTGCTCCCAACTTTCGAACTCTTTTATAGAGCAAGCACTTTCCGCACGGCCTTCTAACTGGCTCAATATGTATTTGAGTAAAATATCTTGCTGCGAACTAGAGGCAAGACTAATTGCGTGTTTGCAATTATTCGTGAACGCAGTGAGCCTTTCGCGGCTCCCATCGTATTTATTTATAAATTTTATCAAAACATTTAAGTCTATTTGCGACATGATGATAGGGCAAGGGATAGGCGATTTACTGCGTGTTACTGCTTGACTAGGCTCCTCTTTTGTAAGCTGATCTTTAGTCATTGAAAGATTAGAATTCGGCACCCGTACAATAACAAATTAATCAGTTCGGAATACTAGTTCGTAACAAAATAAATTTATAGTTTCTTAAAACTAACACAAGAATCGATTAACAACGGGATAAAGTCTGAGTATGGAACAAAGCTTCACTCACAGTAACAATGTTGCGAGTCCGGCGACGGCGACAGGAAGCGGTGACTGCATTCTTGTGCGATAAGAATTATGAAGTCTATGAATACGGCGAACAGTTTTGGGAATTGATTTAATCACGAACACACTTTGATTAAATGAATCGACGTTCACTTTTCACTCTTAAACACAAAACACGAAACACACGGGGAATATTTTCTATGAACTTTCTTGTGTTTTCAGGAAATTATGAAGTTTCCTTCTTCAGGTAATACAGGAACAGCGAAAATTCTTTCTTTTCAGGATGCGGCGAGTTTTTCTTTTATTTTCAGGATACAGCGGAATGATTTTCTTCTAAGGATACAGTGATTTTCTTATATTTCAGGATACAGCGGGATGATTTTCTTCTAAGGATACAGCGGTTTTCTTTTATTTCAGGATACAGCGAGAAGATTTTCTTCTAAGGATACGGAGATTTTCTTTTATGTCAGGATACAGCGGGATGATTTTCTTTTGTGAGTCACGGCACAGCACGGAATAGAACTGATACTTCGCGAAAGAGGCGAAACCGGGGATATTTTATCCCTTTTACGCTGCCACCAATGTTAGACGGGACCTAACGGAGGTCTTTTTAAAAAAAGGAATTATTTTTAGAACACAGTTTATTGTTTGATTTAGAATTTTAGACACAAGTTTCGCGTGAGGTGGCTGCGCTGCGACTGACTAGCCAAGGCAGGGCGCTCGCGGATGCGAGCCCAGATTGTCTGGTCAGCAGCGTCTAGCAGCTCCTCAGCAATATGCTATACAATTACCATATATAACAGAACGTCATTTTTTACTCTGAACAATCTGTCTGAAGTCTGGTGTTAAGTTAGTGCAAGCTAATATTGCTATTAAATCCTGGAGATGGTCATCGGTAAGACGAGATCGAAATTTATTTTTAATGAAGTCCATCTTAGAACACGCTGCTTCACCTCTCGCCGCGTAGGGGCCCGGAAGATCGAGCCAACCGTCAAGTCGTAGGAGGAGCTTGCCACCTCGGGCCCTCCACATTATGACCTACTCGACGGCGGAGAGAACAAGAAGTGAGGGGTTTAGTGGGTATTCCCTGATCCCCCATCGAGTATCTGACACTGGATGGAGGATCAGGAAGTGGCATGGTGAGTCCCACATAACTACCGTCCGCACACCGCACGCGGACGGGGTATGCGTAAATGCATTCCCCTCACTATAAATAAAAAAAAAAAAAAGGAACACGCTGCTTAATATTTTTTTATTTTTTATTTGATAAGTACTGATATTCTAAAATTCTTTAGATCCGCACAATAAATAGGTCGGTGGTCCGGATACGGATTGCGGTCTGCCATTTGGTGACCCCTGGGTGCCTACCATCAACTTTAAGACAGCGATTCAAAAATAGCGCGATGCAGAATAGGTTCCTAAAATGAATTGCTTTCTTTCGTACTCTGACCTTCTAAAAACTGGATCGCAAATGAATTGCTAAATGTTAATGACCGAACGATTTGTGTCCTTTTTCTTCTACCCGTCTCTTTCACTCGATTCTGTCATGCCCGGAGAGTGAGAGGGACGGGTATAACCTGCAGGTGACATGTTAAATCGACCGGGTTATAAGTCAAATAAGAGTTCCTGACAGCTTAGCGGATGTGAAATGTCATTGATCGATCACTGAATCGCTGTCATTGATATTAAGCTGTCGTGGTACGAATAAGCGAAGCAGATCAGTTTAGGTCCTAAACAAAACCGCAATAAGAGTTGATGGTAAGTACCCTGGTTTAGAGGGTGATGAAAAACGATATCGCTATTTGTATGGAGACCGTTTACTTGCTTGCTACACACTTCTCTTAAAATGTCCCCACTATTGTTGGACCGAGGCCTTCCTTATGGATGGTTAATAATGGGCCATGGCTGACCCACCAGTCCCACGACCACGCCCATGGTCATCATAGATGACCTTTGGCGCAGGGGTAGGATACCTGCCTTCTGCGCCAGAGGTCTCGGGTTCGATCCCCGAACATGAAAAATATTTTTCTATGATTAAGTATGAATTTACAAACAAAAGGTATTTAGGTAGTTATATAGGGTGTTTATTTAAAGAAGTACGGAACGAATGGGCCAAGATGTATGGAACAGCTGATTTTTTTTCGCGATATCGCACTTGGTCCCTTAGTAAAAGTTTATTGTATTGATGGGTACTTACAACCCGTAAAGTAATGTAAGTAAGTACTTCTTTAAACCAACAACCTGTATCTAAGTTTATTTATATCTGTTATCAAGTTTTCCATGACACAGTTTTTTTTACATGGGCTTAGCCTTAGATAATTGTAAAAAGTTATTTATTATTATTTGTTATCATCGTTAACTTTGATTGCTGCAATTTATTTACCTAGCTAAGTAGGTAAGTTTCTAGAACATATGCACACTGGTTCACTACATTAGACTCAGTTTTAGATATAAACTTTAAATAGGTTAAACAACAACGAAATACTTGATGTTAGGCTGCACGCACGACCACCCTTCGCCTGCCACTGACAGTTGGGCAATTTTTCCCGCGCTCACTGACGCGGTGATACTAGTCTATATAATTTGTGCGCGGTGACACCGAGCGTGAAAATAAATCAGGATGTCACCAACAAGGAGGCCGTGCTTTGGAAGAGTAAAGACTCTTTTGCGAACAAGCAATTTTTGCCATTTCAATGCTTCTACGTAGTGGGGGCAAACGGGCGGCCATCAATCTTAGTTTGGTAATTTAATTTATGCTCACTGCCAACACTGCTCCATACCTCTAGCACGCGTAGCCATGACAAACCCGAGAAGAGTTTTGTCTACCTCGAAAGTCTATATGTAATTGACAGCAGAACAATACGTTTCTCTACGATAAAATGTAATTTTTGACGTTTCGGTATAGACATAACCTTTCTCGAGTTCGTCATGTTACCCGTGTAGGGCTAACATGACGGCAACGAGATAGCACGAGATAGTTTGTCGCGCGCCTTTCAACCAATCAGCATTTACGCGCGCTATGTACGAGCGATCTGATTGGTCGAAAGTAATGCGACAAACTATCTCGTGCTATCTCGTTGTAGCATGTTAGCCCTATAGGTCAAGAGTTATAAAATCTAAGTAGGTACCTACCTACCTAGTTACCTACAGTTTTAAAAGTTATATTATGACCTCTTCGTATTTTTGTAGCCTATTTTGTACTAAGTACTTTACTAAATTAAGTAGGTACACACGGCGGCACATCAGACTATACATGTTGACCGTGGCACCGCCTTTATGCCCTACGTAATAAAAGCTGTTATCGCAGTTTAACTGTTTAACTTGATGTGCTGCCGAGTGGACATCTGAATCATCTGAAGAAGGGAAAAATCCCATTGGCCAGCCAGACCAGTCTGTCCACCAATCTGACCACTGGGAAAAACTGGTTCTGCACGCGATTTCAAAATCGCGAATTTGTTACACACGCGATTTAAAACCGCTGTGGGGGTACCTATGCCTAGTATACTTACACCAACGGGCCCTCTAAAATTGCGATTTCTTGCAGCGACAGCATACATGCACACGCGTTGCAGTATCGATACAGTCAAAAAAATATCGCGCGCGTTACCAAGAGCAGCAATACAAATTCGATGCATTCGCGATCGCGACCTCTGTCGAAAGCGTTGTCTACCAAAGAACAATGGCCACTGTCCATACATTTGAAATCCTGTCAATGATTTGGCGTGTATAATTCCTCTTGATATCAAAATGTAATCGCTATATAAAACTGTTTATGGGTCTGAAGTCAGATTTTTCATTAAAGGCCAAGGAAGTCTAAAAACAACACTTAAAGTTTTGAGGTTAGAAATCTCATTTATGTTTAAGACGGCTTTTGACGTGACGCTGTCATGTCCATTGCATGTAAAAACATGGTAAAAACTAAAGGCAATTCTACGTATTTGCTAGTTCACTTAAAAAGACAGCATAAAGAATTAAAGAGGCTTTATAATAATATGGTATTGGTTGGTATGGGTAACCAATTAATTGTTATAGTTTAAAAACAATCCTACATTTGAACTACGAGTTACTATTTATAAAAAAAATGCATAACGATATTTTCGATAGGTACGATATTTTCAATACTGATGCAAAGGCATACGATATAATATATTGTATATCGATACGATCAGTTGCGATACATTACGATACGATGTATCGATACAAAGCAATATGACACCTGTCAGATCAACAATACGTCCCGTTTTAGGTAGCATAGTTGTTGAGTTTAGTCGTTCAGAAAATAAATGATAAGATATTGTGTTATTAAGTCTTCAAAAAATGTTAAATGTATTTCATGTAATGGTGATGCTTCCTAGAATTAATATGAAATCATTGTTTGAAGCAGAAGTTATAAGCATCACATTATCGAATAAAGATCAAAAGTGTAACGGAACACCATCGGAACACTTTGACCTTTAGAGTGCGTTCATAATCCTTAACTTTGTCACAATTTTATGAAGAAAACACAATAATGTATTTTTCGTTGTTGGCCTTGAATGGGAACATAAATAGCATGGTTCGATTTGTTGATTTTTTAGCTATTTTATCCAATAGCATTTATTATTATACAATCTAAAAAATATCAGGGCTATAATAGCCATTGTTCTTTAATTAGGTACCAGTACCTTCCCTTTTAACTAGCGCCAAAAACACCCAGTCGCGCGTAGAGTTATCTTGGTTCCTGTTCCTGTTGTTATAAATATCATTGCAATACAAAATTCCAGTTTTTCCCAGTGGTCAAACTGATTGACAGACTAGTCTGGCCAATACGCTGTCAAAATCGACTTTCGATCGATGTAGGTAGTAGGCTAGTAGGTAAGGGACTCGTAGGTACACTCCACAGCACATCAAGTTAAACAGTTGAATTGCGATAACAGCTTTTATTACGTAGGGCATAAAGGCGGTCTCAAGGTCAACATGTATAGTCTGGTGTGCCGCCATGTGTACTTATGTACACTGTATGTACAGTGCCACAAGCTTTCCTGTTCTGGTGACAGCCGTGACAGAGGAGCCACTTGCAATACCAAATTAGCTGTCAAAATGGACTGTCGTATGAAAACTGTTTTAGTTCCAAAGATAATCACCGGAACAGAAAAGCTTGCTGCACTATACGGACGGCTGCATTGCAGACTACAAAAAAATGGCAAAATGCTCCAATCGACTTTCAACCATAACTCTGGAGCATTAAGTTCAAAACCGTTTGTAGATATTTGACATTTTGTGGTAGTATGAAGTGCAGGCGAGTGTACCTAAAGTGCGTGTCAGATAACAGATAACACTGCGCGCGACTTGGGCGTTTTTGGCGCTTGTTACAGTAGGTATTTTTTTTTAATTATTCCATTAAGTCCCATTAATGGGACAAAATTATGGGACCACGAGAAAACAGGGGAAAAATACATAAGTACAGTGCCACAATCTTTTCTGTTCCGGTGGCCAAAATGTGAAACTAACGTGTTTTTTTTATGTCATTTTGCTGTCAAGTTGATTTCCAACCATAGCGCTGCTGGCGGCTGAAGGCCTAATAGTCAGGGCCGGAAAAAAAAGAAAAAAGTACGTAGCGCCGCTGTCACCGGAACAGAAAGGTTTGTGTGCCACTGTAGGTATTAGGTACTTACCCCAACTTACCCCAAAAGGCCCGGCCCGTCCACACCTCAGCGACTTTTGGTCGATTAGCAGTGATTTATTGTCGCCAGCGAGTCGCCATCAATCAAAATCGCTGCGTGTGGACGGGCCCTTATTAATAAACGAAGAGCAAGTTTACAACTCGGTCGTGGGCAAGTGTGTGTTCACCTTTAGGACTTTGTTATTTCGTTTTTAAGATAATGCAGGGAGACTTAAGTTTTTTTGCAAGTAGGTACAGCTATGGAATTGCGTAAAGTCAATCGTATTCATTTGACAATTCATATTGTATCATAATAAATGTCATTCCATACAAATTGCAGCCGATTGAATAGTGTGATACGTTCTGGCCCGGCCACGGCGTCAAATAAGGCTGTGGTTGTGTCAGTATACGGTACGGATAAGTACGTCGTAGTACTTTGATGGAAAAAAAGAGTACCTACCACAGTATTTCATCAGTTATAACACATTTTTGGTGGCCGGGCTGCAACGCATACGACCCAGCCCGGCCACGCTTCTATCGAAATAAATAGACAACTTTACGATGCAATTTTGGTACGAGGTGATGGTACGTATTCTGTACCAACGAGAATGTGTCCGTTTCCCCTTTAAAATAGTAATTAAAAACTCCATAAGCATAAATATAAAAATATTTTTTTTTTCATGTCGACTCAATGTATTCCTTAATCTTATTTGTGTTGTGCATGCGCCGGCCTTGCCGGACCCAAGACCGGTTGTAGGCAGGCTGGTGAATATGTTGCAAAAAAAGATGCGCTGTGTGTGTGCGCCTGTGTGCGTACGAAGCTAATCTGATAACCATTCAGCCATTAGTAGTTTGTTTTGTTTATTTATAATTTAATGCAGTTGCGCTGCGCTTAATTTTAATTAATGTTAAGTTTTGTTTTGTAATCTCATTTTAAGTGAACATTTTATGTTTTTATGAGAATAAATGTCTTTAAACCCAATTAAAACTATTTATTTTTGCATCGAAATTTCTGAAATAAAACGCCTGACATTATTGTTTGAGCAAATAAACTTAATTTGACGTCTTGACAGATTATCACTCAGGGCTGCCTCCATACAAAAAATTGTTTGTAAATATGAGTTTTACGAATTTTTAAGTAATAGAAATAAAACATTTTTTTTAAAAAGGGAACCGCCTTCAAAAATAATCTTCAAACAAAATTAACAAATACTAAAAAACGAAAAAAGTAATTAGAATTTTTAATTCAAAGGACGAAAATGCGTGACTTTTTCTAACTTATCTTGGTACCTACTTACTGAACTGTTTGAAGTCGGTGCCAAGTCTAATAGGTATTTGAGGTAAATACGTCCTACACCTCACGCTTGGGACCGGGTTTTTAATTTTTGTTATTTCACTCAGTATAATTCGTTCCCATTCTTTTTGGCTTGGCTTGGCACCGACTTTTTTTGTTAATTTTGTTTGAAGATTCTTTTTGGAAGCGGTTACATTTTTTTAACGTTTTATTTTTCGATTTTTACTGTAAATAATCGTAGCGAAACTACATGGTGATTATGATAAATTGTTGTAATATCCTGACCGTTACGGAGTTCAGCTATCCATCTTTAGCTACTTAGATAACTTGAAGGTATACAACTGAAGGTCCATTCGTGCATATGGTATTTATAAAACATCCTATAACTATGTTGGGGAGTTTCAACTCTCATCATCAATCAGCTCACCCTAATAACCTGAAAGATTATAGCTAACTATTAGTCCATACGTACGTATGGTACGTATGGTACGTATGGTACGTACGTACGTAGGTACGATTAATACTTAAGGAATTATTCTCCATCTTCTAACCGTTAAGGAGTTGTAGCTTCCATCACCAGCTCATCACTATGAGATGATCATACTACCAGATGCAAATACTTGACTAACTTCAAAAATAAATGGAACGATGTTGCCTATATTAGAGAATTTCTCTCAATTTTCCTGGGATTTCATCTCCTGATCTTGACTTGGTGAAAATAAGATCTCGTCAGGAGTATAAACTTTTGACAAAAAATTTTTTTTTAAAAAGATCCTCACAAACTCGCAAACTAAAGTCTCAATACGCATTATTCACGATAATTCCAGAACTTCTCGTCAGTTCTTGATGAAATTTGAATGAGACCACACGAGAAGCGTCACCTTTCAAATAAAAAAAGAATTATCCAAATCCGTTCATTAACGAAAAAGTTCTGAGGTAACACACATAAAAAAAATACAGTCGAATTGATAACCTCCTTCTTTTTTGAGTTGGTTAAAAAACGTTATAAACCTATGTATGAAATGGATATTAAAGAAATAAAAAGTACTATTTTTTTTTTCAAAATCAATGTTTATTTTGTTGTACTTAATATATTAGTAGATACAATCAGGCTTTAAACTTCGATAACGAAAACAACAGCCACAACAGGGAACTAAGTACATGAAAAAACCGGTCAAGAGCGAATCGGACTCGTGCACCGAGGGTTCCGTACCATCATTAATATAAATAAATAAAACGTGAAAATGTTTTCATCGGCGAGGCTATAGTCGTCAGAGTTTGCGGTGTAGAATAATGCAGTTTTAGGTCAGTGCTATCTCTTGACCGATAGTGGAACTAATGTAAATCATAATTGTTGTGAAAAACGAAATAATATGTAGCTTACTTCCGCAAAAAACAGTTATTTACGGTACAGTTTTTTGCGGAAGTAAGCTACATATATTCGTTTTTCACAATGGTTAGGGACTTCCGCCAAGTGACGCCTGATTCAATCAAATTCAAAAAATAATTGGTTGATTTCTGAAAAAGTTTACTATTAAGAGACATCGTTTTATTTTTCCTGTAATCTTTACATGAACTTCTATTACCTACATAATAATATAAGAATTTCAGATTATCTCTTTGCAAACTTCGGCGATAAGAGGGAACGGTATTTTTTTACATTTTTCATCATAAGTAAAAAACTATGCAGCCTAAAACAAAAAAAACAGATGTTTGAGAATTTGCAAGCAGCGCTCTTTCATATGATACTTCATATGCCCTATTAGCCCCACTTCGAATTTTTAAGATCCCCTTTTAGACCCTGTTCCAAAAAAAATATTAATAGTTTTATTTCTCTCTTATTTGCAAAATAGTTGGGCATACTTCATCTAATTTCAAGTTGATAGCATAAGTGGTTTTCGAGTAAACCAGTTTGTGACAGACAGACCATAAGGAAAGGACCATAAGGACAGACCAGAGTCGCACCATAAGGATTCCTTTTTACCATTTTGCTACGGAACCCTAAAAACAATAAGTCAAACTTTACCCCCATATAACGTTATAATGAAGCGATGATAAGATAAGATAAGATAAAAGATAAAAATATTCTTTATTCACTTAGACATAATAAATATGTACTTATGAATCGTCAACATTTTCCTACCACCCATTCAAGACTTTTTTAACTGACAAGAAGAATGGGCGCAAGAAACTTGCCAGCGTTTCTTAGTTAGGTAACGACATTTACAAAAAAAAAACATATCGTTACTAATACAACAATTGCTTAGTATAAAAATACATCAATTTAAACAGTGATTATGTTATGTGTTACATCATGACCATGCATTGCGGTCATTCAAATAATCGTCTACTTTATAGTATCCTTTGCTCATCAGCGACTCTTTAATGTAACATTTAAATTTATGCAATGGTAGTTCAATAATATGCTGTGGAACTTTATTAAAAAAGGATATGCTTTTCCCCAGAAATGAGGCTCTGGATTTTTCTAGCCTAAACTTGGGAACGACAAGTTTATCTTTATTTCTTGTGTTAAAGCGATGAATATCGCTCTGCTTTACAAATGTATTATAATATTTTTTCACATAAATAATATTTTCATAGATGTATTGTCCTGCAACAGTTAAAATGTTTATTTCTTTAAATAGATCTCTTAAAGAATCTCTCGATCGGAGGTTGTACATGGCGCGAATAGCCCTTTTTTGGAGCACGAATATACTTTGGATGTTAGCGGCTGAGCCCCACAACAAAAGGCCGTAGGACATAACACTATGAAAATAACTAAAATAGACTATTCTAGCCGTTTCAATATCGGTTAAGAGCCTTATTTTCTTTACTGCGAATGCGGCCGAACTGAGTCTACTCGCCAAGGCTTCGATATGAGGATCCCATTGTAGTCGCGAGTCTAATATAATACCTAGAAACTTTGTATTGTTAATGAATTCGACCATATCGCCGTCTAGTCTTATATGAAAATCAACTTGTCTTACATTAGGTAACGAAAATTTTAAACACTTAGTTTTCTTTGAGTTTAATGATAAATTATTACTATTAAACCAATGTGACACTTTTGAAAGAGCACTATTTACTTCGTCAGAACAGTCATCACCTCTATCTACTTTAAAGACTAGAGATGTATCATCTGCAAATAGCACTGTCTCACATAAATTCTTCGCGTAGTAAGGAAGGTCATTTATGTATATTAAAAACAACAGCGGGCCCAATATTGATCCTTGGGGTACGCCCATAGTAATGGGAGCTCCGGTAGACTCAGTTTTATTAATAACTACCTTCTGAGTTCTTTCATACAGATATGAATGCATAAGGCTTACTGACATTTCAGAAACACCATAATGTTTTAACTTCCTTAATAGTGTTTGGTGATCAACACAATCGAATGCCTTGGAAAGGTCACAAAAAATAGCGATTACATCCTGCTTGTCCTCCCAGGCATCAAGTACATGTTTTAGAATTGCAACCCCAGCATCAGTTGTACTTTTACCTTTTGAAAAACCAAACTGTTTCTCATGCAGTATACTATTTAATTTAAAATATTCTAAAAGTTGAGCATAAATTAATTTCTCAAATATTTTACTTATTGCTGGTAGTATGGATATAGGTCTAAAATTTGCTGGGTCACTTTTGTCACCAGCTTTAAACAGAGGAATTATTTTACTATTTTTCATTAAATTAGGAAAGACCCCTTCACTTATACATTGGTTAAAAATTATTGCTAATGATGGAGCTATCACATCAATTATTGATTTGATGATACTTGTAGATATGCCCCAGAGATCTTCTGTTTTCTTAATATTTATTGCTTTGAATGCTTTAATAATATCTTCGGTAGTGACATAGCTAAAACTAAATGTTTCCTGGCACTTGTTCACACTAGATTCCATAAGAGAGACAGCGGTGTTGGGGCAAGAGTTAAGTCTGCTAGTAGTTTCTAACGGAATTCGAGCAAAGTAACCTTCAAAAGCACTAACCACCTCAATATCTGATTCAAAAGTCTGATCACTAATTTTTAAGTTAAATGAATTAATTTTGCTTTTTATTTTGCCAGTTTCTTGGTTTATAATACTCCAGGTAGCTTTTATTTTATTTTCAGATGATTTAATTTTATTTGAAATATACCTAGATTTTGCCAGAGCACATACTTTCCTAAATGTTTTTGAATATTTCTTGACATATTCAATGAAGCTAGGATCACAGGAAGTCGTTTTTTGGGCATAGAGTTCAAATAACTTTCTTCTGCTATTATAAATACCAGGTGTGGCCCAGTCACTGAACTTCTTACGATCATTACACTTTATAACTTTTTGTTTAAAATTGTTACTAAATTCTTTTTCAACAATATCAAATAATGATTGATAAGAGTTATTAGCGTCAGCAGAAGCTGGCAAACATTGAATTTTATCTTGTACATTATTTCTAAATTTAGTAATACCACGTTTCGGTATTGGCCTGCTAATTACTTCGCGTTTAGGAGTAACATTATAGTGCTCAAAAGAAGCTAGTTGTCCACTGTGGTCGGATTTAATAATATTAATTACCGAATTCTCAATTAAGTTACAGTTGGAAAAGATGTTATCTAAGCAAGTAGCCGATGTTGGCGTAATTCGCGTTGGTTCATTAAAAGTGTGAAGCAAATTAAATGATTTAAAAAGATTAAGGAATTTACTGGAGAGTTGTGCTAATTTAATATCTAAGATGTCTATATTAAAATCTCCACAAACTACAATTTTTTTATTCTTACGACAGCATATTTTCAAAACATCCTCCATAGTGGACTCAAAGACTGTGTAATTTGCTCCAGGGGGGCTATATACACAGATTATAATCATTTGTTCAAGTTCCACGCATGATATCTCACAAATTCGTTCAACAGAGAGGGATACTATATCCTTTCGCTCTTTATATTGTGTGTTATTAGGTAAAATTATTAAAGAACCCCCCCTTACTGCAGTTTTTCTATTGAATGAACTTACAACACTATAATTATCCAAATTTAACAATAATTCATATTCTTTTAACCAATGTTCAGTAACACATAACACATCAATATTTTCACAATTTAAAAATAAACTTATTTCTAGGTCTTTGCCAGCAGAAAAGCCTTGGATATTCTGGTGTACTATTTTTAAACATTTAGGCCTTCCTCTTGTCAATACTGGGCTAGAGTATGCCTCCGTTGTCTCTAATGGTAATTTAAATTAACCATGTCAGTATTTGGATTCAAAAGAATCGAATTATTTGGAACAGATTCCAAAGTTGAATTAGAAATGTCACATTTTAGCTGCTCAAAAGAAGCAGAAGTTAGAGTAGCCAGATTGTTGGCTAGTTGATTAAAATAAAAAGATAGCGATAATGCTATTTGTCGCTTATGATAATTATGCAGATAGTATTTATCTTTCGTCAAGTTAAGATTACATAACAGGGTATTTATGTCAATTATTTGTATCTGACTATTATGAGATGCTATTGTGCTTAATGTTAAATTAAGATTATATCTTAATTTATTCTCTAATTGTGAAAACCCTTGACTATAGGGAAATGTAAACATAACAACTTTTCTAACATTTAGAGAGCATAATGAGTTACAGTATGATATTAAATGGTTTTTGTTTATACTATCTCTATTCCCGATTAAAACAATCAAGTTTGTGTTTTCACTATAAGATTTTTTTACAATTACTTTCATAATCTCATTTATGCTTGATCCAGGCATACAATAATTAGTAACACTTTCCTTAGAATGTTTCTGGATTAATTGGCCCAAGCCCTTCCCAATCTCATCGCAGAACATAATTGTTTTAGCGTTACTTATTCTTGTAGGTGGGTTATTTTCATTATTCAGTAATATACTATCGGGATTGTTAGAGGTGTCAGAGTTTGTTGGTATATAAACCTCCTGAGCAGCCCGACCTAATGTATCAGTTTTACATAAATTGTTGCTCACTTTGGTACAATTGCAGCTGCGTTTTTTACCTAGCGATTCAAACCGGTCTGAATTAAAATTACAAAGATCAATCATATCATAGGCAGCCATTTTTTGATTATTTAGTTGCTTGTGAGAAAACTCACACAAGTTAGTGTACATTTCCCTTAGTGATAGTTCCAAATTGTCAATTTTGTTACCTATTTGACTACCTATCATTTCACTTTCTTTATTTTTATTACATGTTTCCATGTTTATCATATTTAATTGTTCTAAAAGTACCTTACGTTCTCTCTTTAAGTGACTGTACTTATTATAATAATTTTGTCTTTTAATTAACTTTTGTGTTTTCCTAATGTATCTATTAATTTTAATATATTTTTTTAGTTTCTTTCCGCTACTAAAGCCACAAATAGTATCATTACTAAAGAATGGTTTATCCACATAGTTGACACATTCCGAGGTTGAATTATCAAGTGCTGCCGAATTACATAGCGTTAACTCACTAAACAGGCTTTGAGAATGCTTATCTTCTAATATACTTTTATTTTCTTTTTCTAAATCTAGTACTGTTTTCTGGGCAAGGGAGAGACTAATTTCCAGGTCTGTTATGCGACTCAATGCCTGTTCATGAGTATCAGAACAAGCCCTAAAAGACTCAATAAAGTCTTGCATTTGGTTACACTTGTGTACGACTTCTGAGTATTTAATGTGAAGTTCAGCGAGTTCATTCTTAAGCTGAGTATTGCGGGTAATGTTCTTGTAAATCTCCTGCTCACTTTCCGTGATATAACGTTATAATGAAGCGATGAGTTCTATTTAATCTTTTTATTTTTCGCATTTAAGACAGTTTGAAGATTACGTACCTATCGACGTATAAGAAGTATTAGAGAAATTCGATGCGTCTTTATACGACTCCGTAGCACAGTGGTCAGAGCATTTGCTCGGACGACAGTGAAATGTCGTGGGTTTGAGTCCCACTGTGGCAAATTGCGAAAGGAGATTCTCTTCGATCTTTTCTAATACCTATGGTATAGTTAATATATATTATTTTTATACCACGGCTCCTCAATCCATACGGACGTTTATTATTTTATACTATAAATGTTTCAAATCTATATCACTCTTCCGAAATGTATAGGAAAATATATTTACTCTTCTTTACGAAAACCTTTTTGTATTGAGGCAGCCCTGACTGCTAAGCTTTTAAAATTTTTTTAGGGAATAGAAACTATTTACACTAAACAAAATGTAAGTGGAAAAAGACCAATGGGAAAAGATAGATATACATCTATCTTTTCCCATTGGTCCATTGGTCCCATTATAAATTTTTATCTAATTTTAACTAAGCCTAGTCTAAATCATATGAGCCATTGCGCCTACAAAAAAAAAATATACAGAAGACGTCGAGTTACGTTTATTGCTCAATCAACAATATCAGGCGTTTTATTTCAGAAATTTCAATGCCAAAATAAGTATATTGTTTTAATTACCATTTTAAAGGGGAAACGGACACATTCTCGTTGGTACAGAATACGATTATTTTACGCAATTGCCCCTCAGATCGCTAATCTTTTCGTGTGCGTTACCGCCGCAAAAACTTGTGCTTTAGATAGATGAGACCTTATCAGATAATGAGCGATTTTCTGAGAGGCCATTTTAAAAAAAAAAAAGCTTCCAATTGCTTCAGTAGATGGCGTTGAATAAGTATGTACATGTCTATGGTATATTTTGGTATGAAACATATTTAAATTAATTACTTTTTAAAAACCCAAAGGAAACTAAGCAGAGCTTCGTAGCAGAGCGAAAGATTCTGCGAAGGATTCTGGGACCAACAAGAGGAGAGGATGGGGAGTGGAGGCAAAGACACAACCTGGAGATAGAAGAGCTGGTGGCCGAACCAAACATCATCGGAGAAATAAAAGCTGCCCGACTTCGCTGGCTTGGTCATGTTGAAAGGATGGGCCAGGATCGTGCTGTAAGAAGAGCATATCTTGGGCAACCAACTGGACGTCGCCCGGTGGGTCGCCCGAGGTATCGCTGGAAAGACGAAGTCGCCAAAGATCTCGAAGAGCTTGACGTGCCCAACTGGTCCAACCTGGCACAAAACAGGAAAGAATGGCGCACTTTGTTGTCGGAGGCCAAGATCCACTTCGGGTCGCTGAGCCAGCGAAGTAAGTAAAGGAAACTAATAATATATTAAATAAGTACTACTGTGAAGAACAGAAACGAAATAGGTAAATTTAAAGATTTAGGTAAATAAATAACATCTGTCTGACGTTCCGTTTTACGTAAAAAAGTCGCGTCAAAGTAAAATTTATAACGTTCCGTTCCTTCTAACTGCATAGGTGGGACAGCGCCATCTAGTGACTGAGCTTTCAGAAAATCGCCCATTAGTGTGTCGTGAGGAGAAATTTGTTTACTAATAGCAAAATTTGTGTGAATGGGCGATTTTCTGAAAGCTCGGTCACTAGATGGCGCTGTCCCACCTATGCAGTTAGAAGGAACGGAACGTTATAAATTTTACTTTGACGCGACTTTTTTACGTAAAACGGAACGTCAGACAGATGTTATTTATTTACCTAAATCTTTAAATTTACCTACTTCGTTTCTGTTCCTCACAGTAGTACTTATTTAATATATTATAAGTTTCCTTTGGGTTTTTAAAAAGTAATTAATTTAAATATGTTTCATACCAAAATATACCATAGACATGTACATACTTATTCAACGCCATCTAGTGAAGTAATTGGAAGCTTTTTTTTTTTAAATGGCCTCTCAGAAAATCGCTCATTGTAGTTTTTGAGATATGGGTCAGGCCGTAGATTTTGCCACAAATAGCGCAATGGTGACGCAAAATTTTCTACGAGTCGGTCGCACAAAGTGGCGCAAAATGGTAGCGCAAAATTATTAAGGAGCACGTACATTAATGTGATTTTATTTAACAAACATGTACTAACAAGAGGTATTGCATCAAACTAGAAAAAGAAACACGATGTTGGTATGTAAGTATGTTTAATTAATAATTAACAATAATGTACCTATGAGTAATTCTTTTTTATATATTGCGCACAATGAAAAGTTAAACAGGATGACAAAAACTAGTAAGTATGTATGATTTGTTCAATTTACAAAAAAAAAATACATTTAATTTGTTAGATGGAGGTATTTGGTATTATTCATTATTAATTATATGTATAAATATAATACAACTTTAAATTTATTTCAACTCTTTTCAATGTTTGAGAGTCCATTACTTTGACTCTAGCAACAACCTGCTTGAAGTATCACTATTAAAAGGACTTGCCAACCATTTAGATGCCAAAAATAATAAAAAAATAGATCTGTCAATAAAGAAAAAAGTGAGATGGTTTTAAAAGTTAGTATGAAAGTGACGAAATTCCAAAACTTATAAAATAGGTACAAAATAAAAAAAACTTTGGACCTAGGTAAATTCTTTGGGGCTGGTTAGGTAGCAGACCACCGCACCTACCCCTATTTTCGTATGTTTAACGTTCTGCCGAACACCCTGTACTTATAGAATATTAATAAAAGCCAACAAATCAATTAATAGTAATGCTAGTCATGTTTTTTAGCGGAATTACAGCTAAAAGTAATTTCAAAATAATAAAAACACTTGAAAACCTTGTGTGCATGCACTATTATTCAATAGCGTAAAATAAGTGGCGCAATTTCTACGCAACCGGTATCGCAAAGTGGCAAAAAGGCAGTTTTGCGGAACCGAGGCGCAAATGAAATCGATTATAACTCTTAAAATATATTATTTTACAAGGCTAATTTAACATATACAGATCAAACACATCTAATTACACCATGCGCAAAAACAATTATAAGTTTTAATCAAAAACTTACCTTGAAATCTCAAAAAATGCACTCTGCAAAGTAGGCGACACTTTTCACTTTGATCGGAGTTGACACCGAAATGTCAAAAAATATGGTCGTCAACGCTGCATTGACCATAGAATACGATTCTTTGGTGATGCCAGCACTCAAACAAAATCTTAATAAATGTTTTAAAACCATAATATGGGTGAAAATGGTTGCGCAATATAAGTAGCGCAAAGAAATAGTTTTTCAAAAAAAAAATCTTATTGCCGAAAATTTATCTTTTTTCTTAGGAAATACGCAAAAATATTAAAGGAATGGCAACCTTATTATTATTTTATAACGTCAAATCAAACAGCTCATTGAAGTATGATTGCAACATATTACACAAACAAGATGTTTGCATTATCGCGCATTTACAGAAAATTGGAACACACGCGTAGCATTCTCAGCAATCTAGAATAAGATCGCTTACTAAGATAATGTATCTTTAATTGTACTCAATATTATTTATCTCAATATACATCTTGACACCGAACAAGTCACATCTCTTTTATTACCTTAGCCTCGGTAAAGCGTCATACCTCTTCATGGCGACCCTTTGCCAACCGAACTTATAAATTTTTGCGGGAAAATCATTACTACATGGAGCAGCAAAGCAAAATTTTCAACACCATACTAGCAGCAGTCTTCGTTGCGGTGCTATTTGGCTCTACACTTCTGTTCATCGCATTACTTGGGAAGACAAAACAATAATATGGGAGCACCACAAAGTAAAGAAGAAGTTATCATCGCACAAACCGCCAATATATCTAGGACACAAAATAACTTCTGATGGAATTTTACCAGATGAAAGTAAAATTGCAACCATGCAAAACTATCCAGTGCCGATGAACTGCGACGATGTCAATCGTTTTGTCGCGTTTGCAAATTACTACAGACGATTCATACCGAACTTTGCAAACATTGTTTATCCTTTAAATCAATTAAGAAAAAAGAATGTACAGTTTCTATGGTCATCAGAGTGTCAAACGGCATTCGAAAAATTAAAATCAGCATTAATTCAACCCCCTATTTTATCTTATCCAGATTTTTCAGAAAGTAACATCTTTCGGCTACAAACAGATGCTTGTAAGACAGGTTTAGGATCTGTTTTATCTAACATGAACGGTCAAGTAGTCGCGTATGCGAGTAGAAACCTGAAACCCGCCGAGACGAGATATCCCATCATAGAATTAGAACTTTTAGCAATTGTTTGGTCTGTGAGACATTTTCGCCCTTATTTATATGGACGTAAATTTAAAATTATAACAGACCACAAACCGTTAATTTATTTATTTAACTTGAAAGACCCAACAAGCAGACTTACTAAATTCCGATTATTCCTAGAGGAGTATGATTTTGAAATAGAGTATGTTCCAGGACGAAACAATGCAGCTGCAGACGCATTGAGTCGCATACCTATTACATCTTCTACTTTAAAATCATTACATCAAAACACAGTATCAGTTTTAACTAGAGCACAAAGTAAAAAATTAAAAACCCCCACTGATTCTTCTTCAGAGAGCTCCACCAGCACTAGGCCTGATCAACCTATTGCGGTAGAACTTCTCAAGAAACCCGATGACGTAACTGAATTAAGTTTTAATCAATTAAAGTTTGACAATTATTCAAAGTCTAAAGATAGCATTATTTCTAATGCAAGTTGTTACGTTTACGTACCTTCGCAATCAGCGATATATCTGAGTACCCGATCGTCATCTACCCCAGAGGTGTTAGCGAGGGACTTAGAGTCATTATGTCAAAAAATAGGCATACATGAGGTACTTATTATTAAAGAAAAATGTAACGAGAGTAAAATCAAAAGTCTTGTACAAGCAACAAAAAGAATTAACTCTGTTACCCCGCGCTTTCTCATAACAAAAAATATATTAAGAATATATGATAGTGAACAAAAAAGAGTAATACTAAATGATTTCCATCTATTACCTACCAGCGGACACGCAGGAGTTAATAGAATGATGAACAACATTAAGCAATATTATTTTTGGCCAGGTTTGAGTAATGATGTAAAACTTTTTGTTAAAAATTGCCATCAATGTCAATATCATAAGCATAGTAATAAACATATTAAGCAGCCCTTAACCATAACATCAACAGCCCACTCATCATTCGAAAGAATTAGTTTGGATATAATGGGTCCACTCGATGTTGATGACTATAATAATAAATATGTATTGACATTACAATGCGATTTAACCAAATTCGTTGAAGCGTATCCATTACCTAGTAAAGACTCGGTCACAGTTGCTCAATCTTTTACCAATAATTTCATTTTACGTTATGGTATTCCTAGAGAAATATTGACTGACCAGGGAACCGAATTCATGTCATCAGTGATGTCCGAAACATGTTCTCTATTACATATTAAAAAATTAAATTCTACGGCGTACCATCACGAAACTGTAGGCGCTTTAGAAAATACTCATAAAACCCTAGGAGCTTTTCTGAGAATCCAGTGTAATAATTATAAACATAACTGGAGCACCTGGATTCCATATTGGTGTTTTTCTTTTAATACCACAGTGCATAGTGAAACTAAATATACGCCTTTCGAATTAGTTTTTGGAAAAATTTGTAACCTTCCAAATAATTTACAATCAGAAATCGACCCCTTATATAACTATGACAGTTATCCCCGAGAACTTAAGTATCGTTTACAACAAGCGCAATCCGACGCACGACGTAACTTGATACAATCTAAAGAGAAAAGAAAATTATTGTATGATAAAACTAGCAATAATGTTACCTATCAGTTAGGCGATTTGTTATTATTAAAGAACCAAGTAGGAAATAAATTAGATAGTATTTACAATGGCCCTTATAAAGTTTTAAGAGATATGACGTCTAATGTAGAAATTTTAAAAGAAAATAAAGCTATAATTGTGCATAAGAATAATACCAAACCATTCAATAAATAACTATTTTATTTGATACGTAATTATAAGTATAGGTACTTAATTACATACCATGTTACTTAACACTTTGTTATTGTTATGATTAAGTGTAAAATGTGAAGCTTCCGTTTTAATTCAATACCATTTCAATTCGATACCATTTTAATTAGATACAATTTTAATTAGGTATATTGTTTATATTGTAAAACGTTTTTGTATTAGTACGATTTAATAAATGAAATAGTTTTAACTTTGCTATGTTGATAATGTTTAAATTTTGTTTACTTATTTTACTTAAGTAATTAAATTTTGGTTAAGTTCGTTAAAGTCAATGTTACGAGTCTGTTCCTTTTTGCAGGGAGGGGATGATCCTTCCACTTTTTCAGGGGAGATGAAGTATGATTGCAACATATTACACAAACAAGATGTTTGCATTATCGCGCATTTACAGAAAATTGGAACACACGCGTAGCATTCTCAGCAATCTAGAATAAGATCGCTTACTAAGATAATGTATCTTTAATTGTACTCAATATTATTTATCTCAATATACATCTTGACACCGAACAAGTCACATCTCTTTTATTACCTTAGCCTCGGTAAAGCGTCATACCTCTTCATCATCAATAAGTTAAAAAATGATAATTTTATCGATGTTTAAGCTGGACACCTACCAATGCGGATTCGCGGTTTTTGTAAAAAATCCGTCACTTTTGGGAGGGAAATGTCAAATAGTTTTCCAAATCTATAAACTTATCCAAATATCTATATCTGCCTGGGTTTGCTATTTCTTAGGAAACACGATGATAAGATTGAGAAATTTCTAAGAGTACTATATTTAAAATTATATGAGGCGGAGACTTTTGTACCCTCTAATGTGGCAAAATCTACGGCCTGACCCATATTTGACAAAAACAGTTTTTGCCAGGGTCACGTTTTAAACGTTACCCTGGCAAAAAAAGTTGTTTTAGCTCGGAACTAAATACATGAATAGATAGCTTTTGTTGCGTTGTAAATGTTAGCAAACAGCAAAAATTGTGTGTGTTATGGTTCTTGAGTTATTTGAGTTTTTGCTGGGGTAACGTTTTGAGATTTCCCATATCTCAGAAACGGTTCAACGCAGAAGTTTGAAAAAAATACCAGTAAGAGACCTGAATTTGTTTAAATTTGTTTAAACATTAGTTTTTGATTTGGTTGTCGTAAACCAACGTAATTAAATGTTTTCGAAAATCAGAAAAAACTGATTTGTAAGTAAACTATTACATTTACAACCAAACAAACAGCTGCAAAAAGTACCCGTGGTAGACACTTATTATGTCTAGAATTTTAGGTCTTGTAACTTTACACGATTTAAAGATAAAGATAAATTTGATTAATTTTAGACTGGTCGTACTTTAGAGATCGAATGCACAGTTTCCATAACATTATGGCACATGGCATACATTAAACAAATTTAAGTAATTCATGAACATTCGTTACTGTTAATTTTAGCTTTCAATTACAGCTATCATGAAAGATATATCAAAAACAAGATTGAGACATCAATTCTTTAATAAGCCGACCAAATTGTAAAGGTCACTTATAAGCGACCGCACCATACGTACGGGCTATCTTCGTAAATTAGCAGCTTAGTATCCGATGTTTTGTACAGTTACGCAGAAAAACGTTATTGGTAAAGTATTGATTCTACTAGTTTTCTATTTTATAAGTAAAAATCATGTTTATTAATAGTAGTTTTAAATAATTTAATGATTTACGATAGTTATTAGTTTAAAAGCAAATAAATAAAGGTTTGTCAGTAGTAATCTATATCTACCTAAGTAGGTAATAATCTCAGTAAGCAATTTATAGTGTGATTTATTTGTCAGTACCAATCATGTACAAATAAATACATTTATAGTAATTTGTTGTTTCTCTTTAGTCAAACCAATTGTTTTATTTTTATACCACAACGCAACGAAAACGCCACGCTAAACTTTTTTTTACTTTCGCGATGCAAGTCGGTTCTCGCCTCGTTAGCCTATCGCAAATATTTACCGTTTTAAAGTCCATTGAGCGTTTTCACATTGGATTGGACGATAACGGTAACGAAACGATATCGGCACGATATCGTCGGACTGGCAGTTTGATACAATCACTACTAAATGCTTTCACACTGTGTCGTTCGCTACCGTCAACGATATTGTCTGTCGTGCCGATATCGGTGTAGTATCGTGCGTGTCGGTGTCGTTATCGTCCAATGTGAAAACGCCCATTCGCTTAGATAATGTCGCCCTTTTATCGCACCGCATTGGCACGTGCCGCTTTTTGTCAAAGGTTGCCGCCGCATAAACAAAAGAAGCCGCGTGCGGCGTACACCCGCAATTGAATTGGATTTTGGGATTCGGCATTTATTAAATTATATTTTCTTAAATAATCTATGTTTATTATAAATACAGGTGGTAACGACGGTTGTGACTTGTGACAATTCAGGCGATGATGAGTAATCATAATAATCATATAAAAATGATTATTATTATTATTATTTGTAAATCACTTATTTAACTTCTTTTTATATAAAAACTAGCTTTCCGCCCGCGGCGTCGCCCGCGTGGTATACCCGAGTTATCCCGCGGGAATGTGATATTTTTCCGGGATAAAAAGTAGCCTTAGTTTCTCTCCAGCCACAACGTATCTGTGTCTTAAATTTCAGCCAAATCCATTAAGCCGTTTTTGCGTGATTCAGTAACAAACATACAAACACCTAAACATCTAAACTTTCACATTTATAATATTAGTAGGAAGTAGGATATACAAATTTTCATTAAGATTGACTTTGGTACCCAACTTGAGTGTATTATTTTATATCTGCATTTTATAGCAAGAGCCACAATGCCGTGCTAACTTTACACAACATGTCAAGCCAAGCCATAGTCATATTTTGACACGTGGACTGGAAGGTGACTATTGCTTAACCAACCTTGTCGTGGAAGTGGCACCAAATCACAAATTATATAGACTAGTCACCAATTTGTAACCTATCACGTGTTCTACAGGACTTCCGAAGTAAACTCGCTCTCTGAAATGTCAACGCTGCCGTGCGTAATATTGTCTTGACGCGAGACGAGATGGGAACGCTCGCTCTTCCGACCCAGCCAACGAATTAGTCTGTGTCGTAAACAATGAGTCACACCAACACATCAAAATATGACTATAAAAATTACTGCGTTTAATGCGCGTACTCGTGCAAGTAATAACAGTTTTGGTTTCATCGAAATCTGTCCAGGATTTCCAAAGTTACAGCGTTGTAAAGTTTCACCAGCTTTTGCAAATTTGCTTTCCTTGCGCGCTATTGCGATGACGTCATGTCGCAGTGACATCTCCGATTGCGGCTGCTGCGGGTGATTTCCGTCCAACTGTACCTACATAGAGTCCGTCCGTGCGCAATTTTCGCGCAACTGGTGCGTTTTTGGCGCTAGTTACAGTACATTTTCTTCGTTCTAAGGTTATGGTAAATGATTAGTATTCGATTTAGACCGCGCGCAGCCGCACTCTAAAACTGTCACCTACTGTCCATTCCACTTATCTGACGAGCACTCTAAGAACAGTTTTTACGGAAAAATGTTTTTTAACAATTTTCCACGCAGTTTTTGGATATATATTTCTTACCGTTAAATTAAACTTCCCCTGGAATACGACAGACATTTTAAAACTAAAATCGGCCCAGCCATTCTTTAGTTTTTGCGAGACTAACGTACATTTTATATTTAAAGATAATCTGACCAGCGAACTTTTGTACGCAACTGTACTAACACAATATCCATAACATCCCGTTCATTTAAGATGGTTACGCTTATGTATGGCGCGGTCGCTTTTACGTGACCTCTACAATTTGGGCGGGTTACTAGAGAATTGTTGTCATGTTCTTGTTTTTGATATATCTTTCATGATAGCTGTAATTGAAAGCTAAAATTAACAGGAACGAATGTTCATGAATTACTTAAATTTGTTTAATGTATGCCATGTGCCTTAATGTTATGGAAACTGTGTATTCGATCTCTAAAGTACGACCAGTCTAAAATTTATCAAATTTATCTTTATCTTTAAATCGTGTAAAGTTACAAGATCTAAAATTCTAGACATAATAAGTGTCTACCACGGGTACTTTTTGCAGCTGTTTGTTTGGTTGTAAATGTAATAGTTTACTTACAAATCAGTTTTTTCTGATTTTCGAAAACATTTAATTACGTTGGTTTACGACAACCAAATCAAAAACTAATGTTTAAACAAATTTAAACAAATTCAGGTCTCTTACTTTTATTTTTTTCAAACTTCTGCGTTGAACCGTTTCTGAGATATGGGAAATCTCAAAACGTTACCCCAGCAAAAACTCAAATAACTCAAGAACCATAACACACACAATTTTTGCTGTTTGCTAACATTTACAACGCAACAAAAGCTATCTATTCATGTATTTAGTTCCGAGCTAAAACAACTTTTTTTGGTGTGCGTTACCGCCGCAAAAACTTGTGCTTTAGAGAGATGAGACCTTATCAGATAATTAGTGTGTCGTGAGGAGAAATTTGTTTACTAATAGCAAAATTTGTGTGAATTGTAGTTTTTGAGATATTTGACAAAAACAGTTTTTGCCAGGGTCACGTTTTAAACGTTACCCTGGCAAAAAAAGTTGTTTTAGCTCGGAACTAAATACATGAATAGATAGCTTTTGTTGCGTTGTAAATGTTAGCAAACAGCAAAAATTGTGTGTGTTATGGTTCTTGAGTTATTTGAGTTTTTGCTGGGGTAACGTTTTGAGATTTCCCATATCTCAGAAACGGTTCAACGCAGAAGTTTGAAAAAAATACCAGTAAGAGACCTGAATTTGTTTAAATTTGTTTAAACATTAGTTTTTGATTTGGTTGTCGTAAACCAACGTAATTAAATGTTTTCGAAAATCAGAAAAAACTGATTTGTAAGTAAACTATTACATTTACAACCAAACAAACAGCTGCAAAAAATACCCGTGGTAGACACTTATTATGTCTAGAATTTTAGATCTTGTAACTTTACACGATTTAAAGATAAAGATAAATTTGATTAATTTTAGACTGGTCGTACTTAAGAGATCGAATACACAGTTTCCATAACATTAAGGCACATGGCATACATTAAACAAATTTAAGTAATTCATGAACATTCGTTCCTGTTAATTTTAGCTTTCAATTACAGCTATCATGAAAGATATATCCAAAACAAGATTGAGACAGCAATTCTTTAATAAGCCGACCAAATTGTAAAGGTCACTTATAAGCGACCGCACCATACGTACGGGCTATCTTCGTAAATTAGCAGCTTAGTATCCGATGTTTTGTACAGTTACGCAGAAAAACGTTATTGGTAAAGTATTGATTCTACTAGTTTTCTATTTTATAAGTAAAAATCATGTTTATTAATGGTAGTTTTAAATAATTTAATGATTTACGATAGTTATTAGTTTAAAGGCAAATAAATATAAGTTAGTCAGTAGTAATCTATATCTACCTAAGTAGGTAATAATCTCAGTAAGCAATTTATAGTGTGATTTATTTGTCAGTACCAATCATGTACAAATAAATACATTTATAGTAATTTGTTGTTTCTCTTTAGTCAAACCAGTTGTTTTATTTTTATACCACAACGCAACGAAAACGCCACGCTAAACTTTTTTTACTTTCGCGATGCATGTCGGTTCTCGCCTCGTTCGCCTATCGCAAATATTTACCGTTTTAAAGTCCATTGAGCGTTTTCACATTGGATTGGACGATAACGGTAACGAAACGATATCGGCACGATATCGTCGGACTGTCAGTTTGATACAATCACTACTAAATGCTTTCACACTGTGTCGTTCGTTACCGTCAACGATATTGTCTGTCGTGCCGATATCGGTGTCGTTATCGTCCAATGTGAAAACGCCCATTCGCTTAGATAATGTCGCCCTTTTATCGCACCGCATTGGCACGTGCCGCTTTTTGTCAAAGGTTGCCACCGCATAAACAAAAGAAGCCGCGTGCGGCGTACACCCGCAATTGAATTGGATTTTGGGATTCGGCATTTATTAAATTATATTTTCTTAAATAATCTATGTTGATTATAAATACAGGTCGTAACGACGGTTGTGACTTGTGACAATTCAGGCGATGATGAGTAATCATAATAATCATATAAAAATTATTATTATTATTATTATTTGTAAATCACTTAATTAACTTCTTTTTATATAAAAACTAGCTTTCCACCCGCGGCGTCGCCCGCGTGGTATACCCGACGTTATCCCGCGGGAATGTGATATTTTTCCGGGATAAAAAGTAGCCTTAGTTTCTCTCCAGGCCACAACGTATCTGTGTCCCAAATTTCAGCCAAATCCATTGAGCCGTTTTTGCGTGATTCAGTAACAAACATACAAACATCTAAACATCTAAACTTTCACATTTATAATATTAGTAGGAAGTAGGATATACAAATTTTCATTAAGATTGACTTTGGTACCCAACTTGAGTGTATTATTTTATATCTGCATTTTATAGCAAGAGCCACAATGCCGTGCTAACTTTACACAACATAGCAAGCCAAACCATAGTCATATTTTGAGGTGACTATTGCTTAACCAACCTTGTCGTGGAAGTGGCACCAAATCACACATTATATAGACTAGTCACCAATTTGTAACCTATCACGTGTTCTACAGGACTTCCGAAGTAAACTCGCTCCCTGAAATGTCAACGCAGCCGTGCGTAATATTGTCTTGACGCGAGACGAGATGGGAACGCTCGCTCTTCCGACCCAGCCAACGAATTAGTCTGTGTCGTAAACAATGAGTCACACCAACACATCAAAATATGACTATAAAAATTACTGCGTTTAATGCGCGTACTCGTGCAAGTAATAACAGTTTTGGTTTCATCGAAATCTGTCCAGGATTTCCAAAGCTACAGCGTTGTAAAGTTTCACCAGCTTTTGTAAATTTGCTTTCCTTGCGCGCTATTGCGATGACGTCATGTCGCAGTGACATCTCCGATTGCGGCTGCTGCGGGTGATTTCCGTCCAATTGTACCTACATAGAGTCCGTCCGTGCGCAATTTTCGCGCAACTGGTGCGTTTTTGGCGCTAGTTACAGTACATTTTCTTCGTTCTAAGGTTATGGTAAATGATTAGTATTCGATTTCGACCGCGCGCAGCCGCACTCTAAAACTGTCACCTACTGTCCATTCCACTTATCTGACGAGCACTCTAGGAACAGTTTTTACGGGAAAATGTTTTTTAACAATTTTCCACGCAATTTTTCCATATATATTTCTTACCGTTAAATTAAACTTCCCCCTGGAATACGACAGACATTTTAAAACTAAAATCGGCCCAGCCATTGTTTAGTTTTTGCGAGACTAACGTACATTTTATATTTAAAGATAATCTGACCAGCGAACTTTTGTACGCAACTGTACTAACAAAATATCCATAACATCCCGTTCATTTAAGATGGTTACGCTTATGTATGGCGCGGTCGCTTTTACGTGACCTCTACAATTTGGGCGGGTTACTAGAGAATTGTTGTCATGTTCTTGTTTTTGATATATCTTTCATGATAGCTGTAATTGAAAGCTAAAATTAACAGGAACGAATGTTCATGAATTACTTAAATTTGTTTAATGTATGCCATGTGCCTTAATGTTATGGAAACTGTGTATTCGATCTCTAAAGTACGACCAGTCTAAAATTAATCAAATTTATCTTTATCTTTAAATCGTGTAAAGTTACAAGATCTAAAATTCTAGACATAATAAGTGTCTACCACGGGTATTTTTTGCAGCTGTTTGTTTGGTTGTAAATGTAATAGTTTACTTACAAATCAGTTTTTTCTGATTTTCGAAAACATTTAATTACGTTGGTTTACGACAACCAAATCAAAAACTAATGTTTAAACAAATTTAAACAAATTCAGGTCTCTTACTGGTATTTTTTTCAAACTTCTGCGTTGAACCGTTTCTGAGATATGGGAAATCTCAAAACGTTACCCCAGCAAAAACTCAAATAACTCAAGAACCATAACACACACAATTTTTGCTGTTTGCTAACATTTACAACGCAACAAAAGCTATCTATTCATGTATTTAGTTCCGAGCTAAAACAACTTTTTTTGCCAGGGTAACGTTTAAAACGTGACCCTGGCAAAAACTGTTTTTGTCAAATATCTCAAAAACTACAATTCACACAAATTTTGCTATTAGTAAACAAATTTCTCCTCACGACACACTAATTATCTGATAAGGTCTCATCTCTCTAAAGCACAAGTTTTTGCGGCGGTAACGCACACCTTTTTTTGCCAGGGTAACGTTTAAAACGTGACCCTGGCAAAAACTGTTTTTGTCAAATATCTCAAAAACTACAATTCACACAAATTTTGCTATTAGTAAACAAATTTCTCCTCACGACACACTAATTATCTGATAAGGTCTCATCTCTCTAAAGCATAAGTTTTTGCGGCGGTAACGCACACAATCTTTTCTGTTCCGGTGGACAGCGGCGCTTATGGTCGACAGCAAAATGAAATTAAAGACAAAACACGTTAGTTCCAGCTTTGACCACCGGAACAGAAAAAGTTGTCGCACTGTATTTGGGCGTCCGTCAATGGAGGGCGTCGGCCATGGAAGGGTGTCCGTCATGGAGTGGCTATGTTTAGTTTAGTTCAACAAAGTAACAATCTCTTCACCTTTATATTATTAGTGATTTGCGTGTTTCATGGAGTGGTGTCTGTATCGTTCAAGGAGAGTGGGGTATGCCATGAATTAGCGTCTGTAATGGAGTGGCGGGTCATGGGTTGGCGTGTCATGGGTTGGCGTCAGTCATGGAATGGCGTCAGTCATGGAGTGGCGTCTATCATGGAGTGACGTCTGTCATGTAGTGGCCACTGTTATGGAGTGGCATCAGTCATCGAGTGGAGTCTGTCAAGGGGTGGCGTCTTTCATGGTGTTGCGTCAGTCATGGAGTTGCGACAGACATGGAGTGGCTTCTGTAATGAAGTGGCGAATGTCAAAATTTGGCGTCAATCATGGAGTGGCGTCTATCATGGAGCGACGTCTGTCACGACGCAATGAAGATGGTCATGGAGTTGTGTCAGTCATGGATTGGCGTCTGTCAAGGGATGGCGTCTTTCAAGGAGTGGCGTCTGTCAAGGAGTGGCGTCTGACATGGAGTTGTGTCAGTCATGGATTGGCGTCTGTCAAGGGATGGCGTCTTTCAAGGAGTGGCGTCTGTCAAGGAGTGGCGTCTGACATGGAGTTGTATCAGTCATGGAGTTGCGTCAGACATGGAGTGGCTTCTGTCATGAAGTGGCGAATGTCATGAATGGAGCGACGTCTGTCATAGGTGGCCACTGTCATGGAGTGTAGAGTGGCGTCTGTCATGGAGTAGCGTCAGTCATGGAATTGGGTATGTCATGAAGTGGCGTTCATCATGGATTGGCGTCTATCATGGAGTGACGTCTGTCATGGTGGAGTTTCGTCAGTCATGGAGTGGCTGCTGTCATGAAGTGGCGAATGTCATGAATTGGCGTCAACCATGGAGTGGCGTCAAGTGAGGTGTGTCATGTAGTAGCCACTGTTATGGAATCATAAGAGTGGCGTCTGTCAAGGAGTGGCGTTTTTCAAGGAGTGGCGTCTGTCATGGAGTTGCGTCAGTCATGGAGTGGCTTCTGTCATGAAATGGCGTCAATCATGGAGTGGCGTCTATCATGGAGTGACGTCGTCATGGAGTGGCATCAGTCATAGTGGCGTCTGACAAGGAGTGGCAGCAGTCATGGAAAGGCGTCTGTCAAGGAGTGGCGTCAGTCAAGGAGTGGCGTCAGTCATGGAGTTGCGTCAGTCATTAAGTTGCGTCAGACACAGAGTGGCTGCTGTCATGGAGTGGCATCAGTCATAGAGTGGCATCTGCCAAGGAGTGGCATCAGTCATAGAGTGGCGTCTGTCAAGGAGTGGCGTCAGTCAAGGAGTGGCGTCACTCAAGGAGTAGCGTCTGTCAAGGAGTGGCGTCTGTCATGGAGTGGCGTCTGTCAAGGAGTGGCGTCAGTCATTGAGTTGCGTCAGTCATGGAGTTGCGTCAGTCATGGAGTTGCCTCAGTCATGGAGTGTAGGTGGAGTGGCGTCTGTCATGGTGTGGAGTGGCATCAGTCATGGAGTGGCGTCTGTCATGGAGTGGCGTCTGTCATGGAGTGGCGTCTGTCATGGAGTGGAGTGGCGTCTGTCTTGGAGTGGAGTGGCATCTGTCATGGAGTGGCGTCAGTCATGGAGTGGCGTCAGTCATGGAGTGGCGTCAGTCATGGAGTGGCGTCAGTCATGGAGTGGCATCAGTCATGGAGTGGCATCAGTCATGGAGTGGCTTCAGTCATGGAGTGGCATCAGTCATAGAGTGGTGTCAGCCGTAGAGTGGCGTCTGTCAAGGAGTAGCGTCTCTCATGGAGTGGAGTGGCATCAGTCATGGAGTGGCGTCAGTCATGGAGTGGCATCAGTTATGGAGAGCATCAGTCATAGAGTGGTGTCAGCCGTAGAGTGGCGTCTATCAAGGAGTAGCGTCTCTCATGGAGTGGAGTGGCATCAGTCATGGAGTTGCCTCAGTCATGGAGTGGCATCAGTCATGGAGTGGCATCAGTCATAGAGTGGTGTCAGCCGTAGAGTGGCGTCTGTCAAGGAGTAGCGTCTCTCATGGAGTGGAGTGGCATCAGTCATGGAGTGGCGTCAGTCATGGAGTGGCATCAGTCATGGAGTGGCATCAGTCATAGAGTGGTGTCAGCCGTAGAGTGGCGTCTGTCAAGGAGTAGCGTCTCTCATGGAGTGGAGTGGCATCAGTCATGGAGTGGCGTCAGTCATGGAGTGGCATCAGTCATAGAGTGGTGTCAGCCGTAGAGTGGCGTCTGTCAAGGAGTAGCGTCTCTCATGGAGTGGAGTGGCATCAGTCATGGAGTGGCGTCAGTCATGGAGTGGCATCAGTCATGGAGTTGCCTCAGTCATGGAGTGGCATCAGTCATGGAGTGGCATCAGTCATAGAGTGGTGTCAGCCGTAGAGTGGCGTCTGTCAAGGAGTAGCGTCTCTCATGGAGTGGAGTGGCATCAGTCATGGAGTGGCGTCAGTCATGGAGTGGCATCAGTCATGGAGTGGCATCAGTCATAGAGTGGTGTCAGCCGTAGAGTGGCGTCTGTCAAGGAGTAGCGTCTCTCATGGAGTGGAGTGGCATCAGTCATGGAGTGGCGTCAGTCATGGAGTGGCATCAGTCATGGAGTGGCGTCAGTCATGGAGTGGCATCAGTCATGGAGTGGCATCAGTCATAGAGTGGTGTCAGCCGTAGAGTAGCGTCTCTCATGGAGTGGAGTGGCATCAGTCATGGAGTGGCGTCAGTCATGGAGTGGCATCAGTCATGGAGTGGCATCAGTCATAGAGTGGTGTCAGCCGTAGAGTGGCGTCTGTCAAGGAGTAGCGTCTCTCATGGAGTGGAGTGGCATCAGTCATGGAGTGGCATCAGTCATGGAGTGGCATCAGTCATGGAGTGGCATAAGTCATGGAGTGGCATCAGTCAAGGAGTAGCGTCTCTCATGGAGTGGAGTGGCATCAGTCATGGAGTGGCGTCAGTCATGGAGTGGCATCAGTCATGGAGTGGCATCAGTCATAGAGTGGTGTCAGCCGTAGAGTGGCGTCTGTCAAGGAGTAGCGTCTCTCATGGAGTGGAGTGGCATCAGTCATAGAGTGGTGTCAGCCGTAGAGTGGCGTCTGTCAAGGAGTAGCGTCTCTCATGGAGTGGAGTGGCATCAGTCATGGAGTGGCGTCAGTCATGGAGTGGCATCAGTCATGGAGTGGCATCAGTCATAGAGTGGTGTCAGCCCTAGAGTGGCGTCTGTCAAGGAGTAGCGTCTCTCATGGAGTGGAGTGGCATCAGTCATGTAGTGGCGTCAGTCTTGGAGTGGCATCAGTCATGGAGTGGCATCAGTCATGGAGTGGCATCAGTCATAGAGTGGTGTCAGCCGTAGAGTGGCGTCTGTCAAGGAGTAGCGTCTCTCATGGAGTGGAGTGGCGTCAGTCATGGAGTGGCATCAGTCATGGAGTGGCATCAGTCATGGAGTGGCATCAGTCATGGAGTGGCATCAGTCATGGAGTGGCATCAGTCATGGAGTGGCATCAGTCATGGAGTGGCATCAGTCATGGAGTGGCATCAGTCATGGAGTGGCATCAGTCATGGAGTGGCATCAGTCATGGAGTGGCATCAGTCATAGAGTGGTGTCAGCCGTAGAGTGGCGTCTGTCAAGGAGTAGCGTCTCTCATGGAGTGGAGTGGCGTCAGTCATGGAGTGGCATCAGTCATGGAGTGGCATCAGTCATGGAGTGGCATCAGTCATGGAGTGGCATCAGTCATGGAGTGGCATCAGTCATGGAGTGGCATCAGTCATGGAGTGGCATCAGTCATAGAGTGGTGTCAGCCGTAGAGTGGCGTCTGTCAAGGAGTAGCGTCTCTCATGGAGTGGAGTGGCATCAGTCATGGAGTGGCATCAGTCATGGAGTGGCATCAGTCATGGAGTGGCATCAGTCATGGAGTGGCATCAGTCATGGAGTGGCATCAGTCATAGAGTGGTGTCAGCCGTAGAGTGGCGTCTGTCAAGGAGTAGCGTCTCTCATGGAGTGGAGTGGCATCAGTCATGGAGTGGCATCAGTCATGGAGTGGCATCAGTCATGGAGTGGCATCAGTCATGGAGTGGCATCAGTCATGGAGTGGCATCAGTCATGGAGTGGCATCAGTCATGGAGTGGCATCAGTCATGGAGTGGCATCAGTCATAGAGTGGTGTCAGCCGTAGAGTAGCGTCTGTCATGGAGTGGAGACGAGTTTGTCATAAAGTGGTTTCTGAAAGAGGGTCGGTCATATACCTATGTGGATGTCGCTTATTAGGTATAAATATCGCTACAAGGACTTCAAATAAAATCCAAAATTGTTTGTAAACCATTTATTTAAATCGTTTAATCACAATCGGCGCGTCTGTCCGTGCGTCACCGACCGTATGTAGATAAATATCCAAAGCTAAACTCTCGTACATTCGTATAATAATCCTTCATAATTTTAAACTACGGATGACTAGTATTAAAACCATAGGTTGGAAATTGCGTGATCGTATTCAAGATAGTTTATTTTTATTTCACAGATGCTATTTATTTTTCTATCTGTTCATCATCATCATCACCCGCATATAATACATTTTTTCCACGTAAAATTATTTTTTATAGTTTTTATCATCATGACATCTTGACTTGCCATTGCCAGTCATGTATTAGGTACTTAATTGCTAATATTAATAAATAATTTTTATCATCACTGAAAATAAAAACATTTTAAATGTATGTAGGTATGTAAGTACTTATGTACCTATGTTATGTTTACAAAAAAATATTATTTATGTATTTAAGATTCAGTAGGTAAGCACTATAGCATCATAGAATCGATCATCATAGAGTAGAACATAATACCTACTACCATAAATAAGAATTCAAGTTCGTTGATAGAAACAATACTATTTTTAATTATGCATGTTTGCAAACTACTAAGAATAACATGGTTTTTTCCAAAATAAATTAATAATAGGTCTTTACCTATGAAATTGCCGTTTTGTATGGAGATTTCTGTAATTATTTTTTTTCCATACTAACGTTTTTGTTATTATTTAACGACTAATATTATGTACATTTACAAAATTTTACACACGTATTTATGGACATTTTAACTACTAAATGACACATTCGTTAAGAGAAAAAAAATTTTTTTTCTCTAAGTTACAACTAATAAAGTACGAAATTCTGGAAACAAAAATAGTCGTAACTTTCGGAATAAGTTTTTTCTATGTAAATAATCAAATATCATGGTTATTAAATTATCAAAATTTGCTTGATACGGTCTTAATGTAACGCAATATTAAAGAAATTATATATTTCTAACATTATAAAAGTTATTAAGTTATATGTACAAAAGAAAAAAACGGCAATTTCATATGTAAAGACCTATTAATATAATTATGATAAATTAATATTTCTTAGTTTTGTTAACTATTTGAAAGGTAAGATGATATTCCGCGGATTCTGCCTTTAGAAATGTCCGCCATCTTAAATACGAGCACGCCTATGAAGTTTTAAATATAGAATAGTAAAAAATCTATACATTCTTGTCGATTAAATTACGTTTCACAACTACATCTATTAATGTAAATATCAATTTTGATTATATAGAGCTTACTATAGACAAATTCGTGGGGCACTTTCGTTTGAAATACTAGCAAAGACTGTTGAAGGACTACGCCTTTTTAACTTCATTTGTAATCCAGCAAATATAATTTTAATAATTACACTTTTGCAAACTTTTTGGTAAAAAGCGCGCGCTTTTATTGTCTATGGTATGACAAACCCGCCAATTTTGACAGATAAGACACAAAGGCATAGTCCACCAATAGCCACGTTCGGAAATCCCAAGAGAAAACTACTTCGAATCGATAGAAAAAACTATTATCAAAATTTCCAAAGATCAAATTATGTAGGTAAAGAGAATACCTATATATATACTAAAAATTTAGCCCTATATACGTAACATCAGTACACGATATTAAACACACATTATTAATTAACAATTCTTACTCTATTTATTTACAAAATGTTATTAAAACAATGCCATCTTTTTCGCTGTTTTGTTAGTAAGTAGGTACCAATAAAAAAATATACTCATAATTAAAATAGACTAACAGTCAGCTTGACAAATAAATAATCAAGTTATAATTAACCAAACAGCGACCAGATTCGAACTAAAAAACCTAATCTAGTTAATTACCAATTCAACTTTTTAACAATAACCTGTGACTAGACTAAATTATTTACTTACTGAATTTTTAAAAGGAAACTAAGGCGATGTGATTCATACACTCACATGTTCGATATCACGCAAATCTTATTCAAAGTGGGCATTTAAAAAGATTCGAGTAAAATACTTTCTAATTGATTTGTATGAAAATTTGTATTATATTATTTTGATTTTGAATAAGATTATACCGTGTCTGATTACAAAACAAAAGGTGTGAAAATGATATTGTCACACGTATAGGCACTCTGCGTACATTATTTATTGTACTGGGGTTTAATTCTACTGAACACTCTTGTTTAACTACAAAGAGAGTGTGTATCTACTCTCAACCAATCAGAAAAGCACTTTTTTAGACCTCAAAAAAAGGAAAACACTTGACCATAGACAAAATGAAACATTTAATGGCGTCTCGCAAAAAGCGCTGGATCACCTGTCATATTTTGGCGGGAAACAAAGATCTAAAGAAGTGCCCTTACATTATCTATATTCAGAACGAAATCTAGTGCATCCCAGTGAAACGGGATCATCAAAATATTACACAACGGGTGACTAGCATCAGTCTATTCATTAATAAGGAAGACACATCAATATCATTGACATTATAGATGCATTTAGAAAATACTTAATTTACTTTGTACTACTAATGAAAGGGGTACCTACACGTCTTTACCGTATATTTTTGTTTTACAATTACAGATTCGTCTAAAACACTACGTAAACGCTAATCGTTATGTTAATAGCGTCAACAACTTTTCAACGGGAAAAAAATAAATATTGTACAAAAAATATTGTCTTTTCTGAACTAATTTTGGTCCGTATATCTACTACAAAATATACTACCACCCCTCAAACCAATTTTTATTCAATAAAAACTAAATTAAGGCACAAATGATTGTGTCTTGTTGGGATTCTCTCTGATGATATGCATTTCAAAATCTAAGTTACTACAAGACTACTGAACTACAAAGTTGAAAATTTTAGGCATATCCCGGGGGCATTATCACATTTTCTTTTTAAGGATTAGTATAAAAAAAGGAAAACTTCGGATCATTCAAAACAAAGAGCTGTGTTTGCTTACAAATCTGCCTTCTAACGACTTGTCAATCCCTGTACTGTCTCCAGCAATGTGACCTCTTACAATACGTCGAATTTATTCAATCCATTCTGAACCCAACCTTAAAAGTTCAAAGTCAACTGTAATACTTTGTCAATTTTTTTAAGACTTTCGACCGTACCAGACGATCTCAAGTAAGGTTATCTCTATATCGAAGTGTCAAAAACGACGGTCATCGTAGATGAACTGTCAAAAATGACATTTCAATGTAGATAAAAAAAACTCTCGCGTTCGCCATTTTACACCTGCTTAATCGTATTGGAAGTTCCATTAATTTTTAAAAAATTACGCCATTTAACTGCAGTTATTGTAAGCAAACAGGTGGGCAATTTAACTACGATGGTAACAGCCCAGCACCCAAAAACCATTTCTATAATCTAACTAACTATATACTGGGATGCACTTTACTGGGATCAAGTAATAAAAATGATAAAACTAAGCACTGTACTGCAGAGGTGGACGACAATACTGAAGTTTTACAACCCCTAAAAATTACAAAAATCTGAGGATTAAATGATTACTGCTTTACTCAAAGGAAGGACTATAAAAGGAATAGATTTTTTAATAGCATTCATCAAAAACAAAAAAGAATCTAGGTTTATTTTACTGAAAACATTTTAAGATCCCAAATATTTCTATTTCATAATTACTAGAAATGTAATGCCATCTGAACTTTGAAGTTTATATTTTAGAATAATTATTCGCTTCAAGAAGTCAATAATAAAATCTTAACAGAGCGAATGTTAAAAAAGTTTATCATTTACAACAAAAAGATGCATGGTACAAGTTCAGGTAGCAATTAATTTGACATTTACCACCCAAAAATCAAACTCAGTATTGCCTCACCGCTCGTGGTCTTCCGTTCTTCGGTCTTCGGTCCGCAGCCGACTCATGCACACCGCTACTGCTCCTTCATGCATCTAGGTCTCGAAACACCTCCAAATCTATCATCACATCACTATAACTACGAGTCAGGTCGTCTAACTAAAAATTAAAAATTTTCATTGGCGCCCAACGTGGCACTCCAAGCTCAAACTACGCCGATAAAAATTGGAAAAAAATGTTAACTAACAGGTACGGAAACGAAGCGATAAATGAAAGAACAGCTGTGTTTTGTGTCACCATTTATTTCTAACTTTCTAAGTGAAGATGAACCATAGATATTTAAATGGCGTTTAGGGAGGCGCGACTGCGCACTACAGCGTCCTAGCTAGAGGGCGCTAAAGAGCCCAAATCCTATAAACTAATTACCCTTTTTGAATAAAATAAGGTACAACAGCGTTTTTACTCAAAAAAGGCCAGACATACAAAAAAGTCTACATAACGGCTGTATTACAAAACATTCATTATTAAATACGTCATCGCAACATAAGCCAGGGTAGAGCAATCCCCTTAAACATAGACTTTCAAATGCGAAACTTAATGCCTCCATGGGTCTGAACTTAACGAGAACCGTAGTCTATGCCCCGGGTCGGATACATGTTAATCAATTACGGGCATCTACTGCTACGTACCAATCCCTGATCCTATCTACGGATAGTTCAAAATAATATACATAGAGAATAATCCATTAAATATTGCACATTTGTCTACTGCAGTCTGTGATGAAAAAAAAAAAAAAAAAAAAGAAAACAGCCCAATAACTATGAATCTATAATAATCGATAAATATTTAAACTACCATAAATAAAATGCAATAAAATCGTTAACGACCAAATTGTACACAAGGAATGTTAAGTTTTAGCCTAACGACGACTCTGCGCCGTCATTTACAATGCAACAAGTAAAAAAAAGAAACATGGAAATGGGATAATTTATCAATTTTTACCCATACTTGTCGCACTGCGTCGCAAAGCCGCTGTTGGCGCGAAGTGCCGCCATGTTTCGTAAGCTACTGTCAACTGTCAAAAAAGAAAGATGGCCGCACGCCCTCAAGCGCCGGCACAACGCCCTATGTCTAAGAGATTAAATCACAAACTCTCACTTATACCAACAAGTGTTCGTATTATCACGATTAATATTTTTTTAAAATACAAATACCTCGCTACTGAGTACACCAAATCCTATTTATACAAAAATACTTTATATTGTATGCATGTGTGTATATTAATAAATCTAAACATGAGGCGCGCGCTGCACTGCCTCCCGACCTAGCGTGTGGTGCGAACATTTAAAAGGTTTGTTTTTCAGAATTTGAATAAATTTGCAAAAAATCGTTTTTCTTTAGAAGGAGTTAGTGGCCGAGAGTTAAGATGAAGTATATCTATCATACCAATGAAATGACAACTACCCACATGTAGAAACTACAATCCCGCGAAAGAAAAACGATTGGCGAGCTTTCACCAACTTACGTGCTTCGCAGCGCGCGCGTGCTGATGTATTATTATTATAAGTATTTATTGCTTTCGGTTAGATTATACTTAATTATTTTATTATAGTATGTAAAACCTCAAAATCGCTACACTACCGTCTACTCTAGCATTGCCATACAATAAAACACACAACATAATTTTTATATTACTCGTTTAACATGTATTATATTATTATACCAATATCCAAAAAGTTGTATATTCAAACCATGTATATTTAACCTTATTTATAATGTTGTTACATTGGTCCAGTGACCGAGTCGCGAAGCAACACTATTTTAACGTCGTTGGCGTGCTATTGCGTATGTTATGGCACAACACTACTGAAGCTTCTTTAAAACAACTATTACTACGCAAGAATTAAGTATTGAGCAAGATTAGACTCTGTAGTTATGGTTAAGCCATGTCATAGAATTGCAATGTTTATTATTATACTTAACTTAAATTATAACAGATTTTTTATCATTAATTTTATATAAACGACATACAATTATTATATATATTTTAGTTTATATATAATATACTTTTTGCCAAGTTAGTCGCAAGACTATGACGAATTAGTGACTTATCGGTTATGCCTCCATAGACAAACTAACTAAAAATGACTAGAGAGGAATGTTTATGGCAACAAATCATCGATAAAAAAGTTTAGCATCTCTGTTGGCAACGTCCCACCAGATTATTGTCACATTCTTAAGCTAAATTGGCGTGAATAGGCAAGATTCTGGCGAAATTATCTATTTTTCGTGTCGCAGCCTTTTTCCGCCATTTTAACTGTAATGGCGCCAATCTCCGCCATCTTGTTGTTACTACCAATCACTATTCAAAAGCGAGATGAATCAAAAATATCTTTAGGTGCGGAGAATATTGTTGCATGGACGCTGTTTAGGCCGTTACAGAACAATAACGTTTCAATCATGACAATTTTAATCCATCTCCAACTCATACCGGCTGCGACTCACTGGTAGTATTGAGCAAACAATCTTTTAAAATTTTGGCTACATTTTGGCCTAAATTTGGCAAAACAAGTCCCATTTTGTTCCAGGAAGACAGTAGGCCTCAAGCGAAGAGTACTAACGGTCTACACTACGTGTCTACGTCGCCGGCCCTCCTTCCAACGCAGATATCTACGCGAGGCAATCACGCCATTGGTCAAACCGAAAAACAATCTACATGTGATTGGTCTAAAAGCCGAGCAAATCCAGTCTGACGTCGGGAGGAGTGCCTTTAATAGCACGTTTCACAACCAACGTGTGGCTAACGCCTTTTCGAGAATTGACAGTGGAATATTTATATGGAAGATTTGTTTTTATTTTACGTATAAGTCCATGCCAACCATGCCTATAGATGAGGTTAGTGACAGGCGCGTACCGCCGCATGCCGCGACTTACCTCGTCTCCCCCCTCCCCTCAGGTGTTGCCGTGGGGCAAACATTTTTGCACCACTATCAACATCACACTCAAACGCTACTATTCTCAAAAAAGTTCCAAAACGTGCAAATAGGTGAAACGAACCACAACCCAGCACAAAAGGATCCACCCCACGCTCAGAGCTAAATAAAACACACATTTATTTCTAATTATAATCTTGTAATGACACAAAGGGTATTCTAGGTGCTCCATTACAATACGGGCAAACTAATTCAGCTAAATACAAAACTACTGCTAACCTACTGCCGGCAAAGCCCGCGTGATACAAGAGTGTCGAGAAAACAAAATAAAAATATACTACTGTTAATATAACCCGACGCTTCGTTGGGATAAATATGTTTTGCCAAAGAAACGTTGGGTGTAAATATATAAATTATCGAAGAAAATTAAGTACATAACTAAAAGGCGCCGCTTCATTAAATTTGGCAAGACACCAAGCGGCCGCCAGCGGAGGGTTACTAAGACATCACAATAATATTATCAACCATCTAATACTGAAAATTTCAGGGGAAAATGCTAATATACAAAAGGTGTTGTCATTGAACGAGCGGCGTCCGGCGCGGTTCCGTGTCAATAAAAAAAAGAACAAAAAAAAAACAAAACATACTCTATGTTAAAAAAAACTGCTGTAATAAATTGGAGGGAAATAAAAACTCTTTTGACATTGAAATAGAACGCGCGCCGGACGCGAAATAATCTCAAGAGGTTTCTAGCCTACTTACACTAAGAATACTGCTATGATAAAAGGACAGGTATGTGTATACATGTGATATAGCATCGGTAGCCCTGGTGGGTGAAAAATAGTAAATATTAAATAATGCTTTTCAATATATAATAATATATATCAACATAAATAACTATAAGTAATTACTTTCCAATATAAAACTGAAGATATATAACTGAAAGATACATATTAGGGGTAATAAAGACAGAGCAGTTACATATCTGGGCATAGACAATTTTCCACACACCAGAGTTACAGTGGTGAGTCGGCTGGCGGGGGAATGTAGCCGACCAAGCTACCGCATGCACTCGGCTCTACTTTTACCGCTCGCCTTTGCCTTTCATCCGACCATAGACTAAAAACAGATTAAAGACCAACCATAGATAAAAGATTGACACTTGAAATTTTGAGCGATTTTTTTGGTAAAAAGATTGCTTTTGTTACATTATTCTCTAAAGAAACTATCTATATTATCCAATTAGAAAAAAGGATTCCACTAAAATATTATTTAAGTACTCGAATCAATTTAGTAATACTTGGCAGGACCACGTCCCGAAAATTTTGACTTACACCTATAAATTGCACAAACACAACCTTATAATTGTCTTTTATAATAATACTCTTTAATCACAGGGTATAAGAAGTATTGCTTTTGATTTAAAACTACAAATTAAGTACTAGCAAAGTTTAAAGTACGATATATTATGTAAAGATGGCAAGAAGCAGTGTCCAGGCTAGCTACATGGCCTTTGGATGAAGAATAAAGAAATACCAACACCTTTAGAGCTTACTAACACGAACGTACCTTTATACAATCCGAAATGGCAAGATGGCACACTCCATAACAGTGGCAAATTTATTTTGAATGAATACTTAATCATTCGTCAATATTTAAAATCATTACGGCAAGTATTAATGTCTTATTTTTAAGTAAAAGTTACTAACTACACTATTGTCAAATAACTATTACTTAAAAATAAATTTTAGAATGTCAGGATGAGTTAAAACGTGAGTGAACGATACGTAGATTGTGGATTACGTTGTTATGGTTCGTGATATATAAATCACATTACTAAATCGTTATTAATCCTTTGAAAATTCCAATAATACTTCAGGTTTTTATATTCCGAAACTAAACTTATATAAAGGCGTCTTTATATCGTATTATATTATAAAATATGTCATGTAAAAAGACACTCTACTTCCCGAGATTTTCGCTGGCGCCCAACGCGTTACTTCGCGCCAAAATTGTTTGTCACATTGTCTCGACGTGTGAATAGTGTCAGGCAAAGGCAAGCGGTATCTACAGCTTATATTTAGCTTATTGTCACTTGACACTCGAAGGTGTTAGTTGCATTCCCTGCTATCAACTAAACTATAATTAATACGTACTAAAACTAGCCTTCAAAGTTGCTGCAGTGAACTTTTGAGTAAAAAGAGTATTTAACATTTTGTCTTAATAATTGAAAAGTTTATAATCATACGGAGTTTTAACCGAGTCATAGCCGAAGTAAAACAATCAAATATAGTCAAAAGTCACTGCAGCGCAACGCGGGCTAAACTATAATATAATATCTACGCAAATATGTAATACATAAGTGTATGTTAGTGAGATTGCTTACTCAGTTAGATATGTATGAGAGAGTATCATGAGCTTGCGTGGGGCGAGCGGGCGTCTAGTGACGTAGCCGACGCGTAAACAGTAATCAAAGATGGCGGAAAGATAGAAATGGCGCCAAACCAACGCTTGTCTTTGGGTTAAAAGGCATCGAACCTTATTGGCATACCTAAGTTGCAAGTATGACATAATTATATTGGTGTACACCTATGAAACAAGCGCCAGTCAGCCGAGAAAATAATTACAAACGACAAATACTATTGACAAAATGTCGTAAATGATATATCTTCTGAAATATTTCAGTTCGAAGATGTAAAATAAGAAAAAGTATATCATTTACGACATTTTGTCAGTAATATTTGTCGATTGTCATTATTTTCTCGGTCGACTGGCGCACGTTTCATAGGTGTGCACCAAAATATGTCATACTTGCAACTAGGTATGCCAGGCTCCTTAAAAAAAGTTCGAAGTCTTTTCGTCATTTAGCTAATACAAACTAAATCGCTCGAGTCTAGCTGCTTCTACAATATGAACCACAATTCTACTGCTATCGAAGTCTACAAAATGACGATTTGGCACAATGACGGTAGGAATTTTAATACAAAGTTTGAGCAAACAGTCCGTAGATTAAAATCTCGCATCTACCCGCACGAGACCGGCTCGAGCGCACGCCTTTTTAAGGAAGCAACAAACAAATATATACCGAACGAGTATTTTATAGGCAAGTCCATTCCAAACTGGTTTCCACTGCACTTAAGCAAACATGAAATGCGTCAGCTTACCATAGACTATAGTGACTGATTAGTGTTGTGAAAATTCGATTGTTATTTTTCACTCTGTGATCGAAGTTGTTCAACAAATAAATAGTTTCTCGCGTCACATTATACAACATGTAAATGTATAAGCGCAAAACCTCTTAAGTGATGATTGTGCTCATGAATATGAACAACTTTTACTAGGGGGCCAACTCTGCAACTCAACAAAAAAAAATCAGCTGTTGCATACAAATTGTCAATACCTACTTACCAGAATGTATGGACAGCAGATTTTTTTTGTTGATTTGCAGAGTTGTCCCTATAGTAAAAGTTGATTGTATTCATGTGAGCATTAAGATAACCACTTAAGAGGTTTTGCGCTTATTTATTGACACGTTGTATTAAAATATTACTTCATGTTTGTTTAAACGCAGCGTCTGTTAGTTCAGTATGGAGCATAAAGGAAAACATGGCACCGCTTAACCCATTGACGCCTGACCGGCCGAAAAGGCCCGGAGACCAATGGAAAATCTATTCTCATTTTTGGGCGTTGAAGGATTAAAGGCATCACACGTCACGCGACATCCGCTCACCCAAAATATATTAACGCCTATGACGATCGATAAAAAATACAGAGCTGCGATGAGATTCATACATTCGTCTAATAATATAAATAATAGTTAAGTAAGTAGGTTGCCAACGATCGTGCACTATCTACAACTAGTACAAAATGTAAGTGGGACAGTTCTTTTCGAACTAAATCATCTGAGATCACCTTAAATTTAAAAAAAAAAACAAATGCGTCATCTTTGAATCGGTCCTATACGCTCCGAATACTGACAAATGGGGGGGTCGCGACCCTAAAAGAAATAGGAACTGTCGAGAAACGAAAACGCGCCTAACCTCGGGGGGTTAAGTGACCAGCAGAGTTTTAGATGTACATGGGTAGTCCGTACATGGCGCTCCAGTCAACCCCCTGGAATGACGACATGTCAACTCCGGCGAGGGAGTACGCGGTGCCGAATTGCGGCATAGCGGGGGCCGGCGCCGGCGCCGGCGGAGCTACTAAAGTTGGCGCGGCGCCGGCGCCGGGTAAGGCGTACGGCGCGTACCGGTACGCGGCATGGGCGCCTACTCCAGGAACTGCCCCCACTCCACCTGCCGTGGCGTACACAAGTCCACGGCCCGGCCGTAGGACAAGACGCTTGCTCAAAGCTAGAGGCGCCGCTGCGACTGCTTCTTTAGGCTGAGCGCGCTTGCACTCAACCTTTTTATTCTTAATCGTGTGGAAGTGTATATCGCATACGCGCTCCACAGCCTCTTCCGAGTGGAAAGTGACGAACCCGAATCCCCTATGGCGCTTCGTCTGCTGATCCATCAACATTACTGCATCTTCTACCAGACCGAATTGCGAGAAATATGCACGGACTTCGTCAGCGGATGTGTCCTGGCCTACTCCGCCGACGAATATCTTCTTTGTCTTGGCGGGTCGCGGGGCGGACTTTGGCGTGGCGTGTTTGGGGTCGATGCGTTTCCCGTCGAGCGTGTGCACAGGAACGGCCAACACCTTGTCGACGGACGATGCATCCTGAAACGTGATGAAACCGAAGCCGCGCGAACGCTGCGCGCGGCTACACTCAGTATCACATGCAAGAAATGAGACTTAGAAATTGGAGTTATTGGCTTTTGACGCGATTTTTTAGAGGACGTGACGACTTCTTGTTTAAAGAAACGATTTGAGATACTTACCAAAGGAAACCTGTGAAATAATCAATCATTATAAATCACACAGAAAATCGAAATGATACACGGTGATATAGAACTCAGATCTCTAAGGCGTGCATGAGACGGTCATGGAATCATCAGTCAGTTTTATCAATTTCAACCAACCAAAATGTTAAATCCGATGTACTTCTATAATATCTACTAACGGCTAGAATTAATAATCTATCTACAAATAGGGACAGGCATGATCCAGCCAGATTAGTTGCTAGGCAACACCTAGCAACACCCTGGCAACTGTCGTTAATTCTGCTAATATCAAGCGTTGCATAGCAACTAATCTGGATCATGAATATCCCTACCTGTGGATAGATTATTAACTCTGGCCGTATATCAATCGGGTTAAACTGGAATGGACTGTCAATTGCATGACCATTCAACGGCCGCCTAAAGCCAACTCAGAACACAACTACAGCAAAACAGAAGTTGCCAAGTCCTCCACAGCAGATTTCGAAGCCAATTTCTAAGTCTTGGACGCTTACTGTACGGCCGCCATCTTGACTCGTCTAGAACTAGGGCGCAACCAATACTGTCGACATGTACGTGATAATCCTACGAGGACACTACTGCCACAGAGGATCTACACGGAATCTGCACACAACTTTTAAATAGTTGGGCTTACACTGCCAACTATAAAACTCTGTGTGTGCGGTGTGATTGAAGCCTTCCAGTATACTTTGCGTTTAAAAAAAAATTGAAGTTATCATCAGTGATCGGATAATCCCCTCGATCCACTTAATTCCATCGCAAAGATCTATTGATGGATCTTTTTGCACTCTTAAGTCCACTTTAATCCTTGATCTAGGATTTTTTGCAAAGTGGATTTTTAGCACCAACATTGTCTATTGCAAAGATCCAATTGCAATTGAAGATTCATCTAATTGTCATCTACAAATAATTAAATGTCACCACTCTTCAAAATATATAATGTAATAAATAAACTCAAAAAAATAAAAGGCAGTTAAATACTCTTATAACAGATTTTCTGGCAACTCTCATGTTTGGCTAAAGGGTATATCAATGATGTGAAAAGTGACAAGTATGCGACAGCCATTTAAAGAAAATATGGCAATTTGCCAACTGTAGTGATCTAATGCCTCTATACGTGGAATAACCAGAGCTTTTCTTTTAAGAAATATTAAATTTTCCATTGAAGAACCCAACCCAACGGCATGCCGTCTTGCTTACACCCTTAGTGGGGTAAGCAAGACAACTTGCCGTACCATATCATATCGCGCGATAAAAGCCGCTCATGCTAGGCAGGCTGTATTCTGTATTCCATATTATTTTTACTTTTTTGCATTCACAGTGCAATTTTTGTCATTGAAAATGAGTTAGAAAAAAATCTAAATCGACCCGTCTCACAACTAGCTTTGATGGGACTCGAATCCACGACCTATCAATTATCCGGGCGAATGCTCTAACCACTGAGCTACGGAGTGGAGAAGCGTCGAATTTATTCAACACTTCTTATGCACTGTTAGCCTTCCTAACGACTCCGAAGCTCAGTGGTAAGAGCATTCGCCCAGACAGTGAAAGGTCGTGGGTTCGAGTCCCATCAGAGCTAGTTGAGAAGGGCCGATTTTTTTCGGTCTTCCATTTCCACCAATAGTCCGTGAATGCAAACAAAAATGAAGTGCGGCACCTTACCAAAGACTATACAGACTCCTTTTTGAAGTCGGTAAAAAAGATAACCCTAAGATTACCGATGTGTGCGATTCCCGCGTCAAAATCAACTGTGGCACTACAATTGTCTAGACCGGGGTAGAATTTAGCGTCGAACGCAGGCATTCGTGATTTACTACCACTAGAACCTAGCTACTTGAGTCAAGAAGGCGGTTTGGGGTTAAATGTTGTGTCTGCAATTTTAATACCGTCACCAAAGAACACGAGAAAGGAGTTTGGGAACCCTTTGCGCAAAACAGCATACCCACCATACATATTACTTTCAATTTATTCGCGTTGTCATGGCAACCAAATATCGGTCGCGGAGCACGAAGAATCCCGTACAATGACCTGTTATTACCGTCCTTGTCGCTCCCGCGTAAATACACGTTAATTTTTTATCATCCCGAGTAATTTTAGGGATTATTCTACTCATGAAAACAAACAACTTTTATTATGGGGCCAACACTGAAATCGCGAAAAAAGTCCATCTGTTCCATACATTTTGATTAAATAGTTTTGCACTTTTGTATGGAACAGCTGATTTTTTGTCGCGACTTCACTGTTGGTCCCATGATAAAAGTTGTTTGTTTTCATGAGTAGAAATAAAAGTAAAAATAATCCCTAAAATTATCCGGGGTGATAAAAAAAATACAGTGTATAGTGCATCATGCTCGCACAGGTGCAATGACCACCGTCTCAACTCTCAAGTGATCTGTTCAAGGGGATCTGTTCTTCGCGCTCCAATACTAAATACCTACGTGACATATTCCTTTTGACCTCTTTCTTGTGTCCTTTGGTCGTCACAGACACAACCAACAGTACAAAATGGTTAGAATCACTCTAATTTACCGATACTTTCTATGTGATTTTGTTATTAACGTTGATACTTATCAGAAAAAGGTTACTATCATGCTAATCGGAATTCTCTATGCCCCAGTCTATATTGTCTTTGGTCTATCATTGAGTTTGCAGTAAAATAAATAAAAAACTACTAAATGGTAGTTTTTATTTTTTAGGTGTCAACTGCAAGGTCATTGATAAAACGGAAATTGACGGAAGACTAGATTTAATTGACAACTATTTTGATGACTATTCAAATGTAATAACCACAATATTAGCACATGTTATGAATATTCGAGCATATACCCTCAATGTGACAAGAATCTACTATTCCCTTGAGCATGTCAAGTGTTGTCAGTGAAAAAAACGCTAAAATTACTTTTCTACCAAACACAATTTTCTTCACTTAAAACTAACTCCGATTTTTATTCATTCATTAACTAAAATAAAATGTTAAAGACATTATTGGTAGTAATACAGATTTTAATACCAGTGTTGCAAAGTTTTAATAAAAATAACTATCTAAACCAAAAGGATTAAGGTCTACCCACTATCCTGTCACCAAATTGTTTACATAATGATACCAGTCTAATGAACGAAAAACATACTAAATAAGTAGAAAAAACTTTTCAACAAATAGCAACACCAACTGTTACTCAAGACGGGGTTACTACCGAAAAATTTAGAGTAGGAGCAAAGGTTTTTTTAATTGTCTATTGCCTAACGTATAGTCTATGGTGTTAGTGAAACTAGCATGCCAGATGTCTAATATTGTCTATGTACTGTATTAGTCTTAGTTACGCCGCTTTTCAACCATTATAGCCCAACTATCTTCTTGGTGTCCCCCATAGACAAGACTTTTAATAGTTCTTATTGACCAAAAACAGAAATACAATAATGTTAAAATTACACTTATACAACAAGTGAAAAAACACGAAAATATAATATACTTAAATACTTTTTTTAATAATGAATAGCTTTTGTAATTGATCAATTTAATCAAACCTACATAAAATGACACAATTACATAAAACACAACAAACTGCAGGAAAGCATACAGAAGAAAAAGGCAGTCTTATTGCTAAGTAGCAATCTCTATCCTACCTATAAAGCTTATAACCAACAATAAACTAAATATAATATTAATTTTAAGTACTTATTTAATAAAAAAAATTATTACTTATAAAAAATATACCATTACTATTTCATACAAAGGTAAGACAAAAAGAAAAAAATTGGTGTCAATAAGAACCACCCGTCTTTAGTCTATGGTGCACCACAGACAAAAATACTGGTACCTACTAACTACCTATCCTAACAACCTGCTCTATTGACTGACCGATATGGTTGATTTCCGCTTGACTGTTACTGCCTAGCTGTCTTTAAAAATATGTAAGTATTTTATTATTTAACACTGGATTTTATAATTATTTTTTAAGACTGTTCTTGACTTCAGAATATAGCCATTTGTTATATTTTGTAAGTAACTTATAATAAAAAAAAATAGTTTTACTAAGAAATATGTTTTTTTCAGTTTACTCAGTTTTCATCAATCTTTTATTCCAAGAATAACGCTTACTCTCGGATACTAATGTCAAACTAGTATGGGGTTTTGACATTACTATCCGAGAGTAAGCGTTATTCTTGGAATAAAAGTTTGGTGTAATCCAGCCTAAACGTTATACTTTGTTTAATGTAGCTATGGGTTCTGTCTGACGGCTCATTTTCGTGCAAAGCAAAATGTTATTTCTGAACAAGGAATAGATAGGGTCTTAGGCTGCATATAAAATGTCTAATGCTGATTTTCTAGAGTTTTATTCCAATTGCATAAAGAACTTTTTGCTTTGCACGAATGAGATGTCATAAAAGGACACAGAAAGGAATAAAATCAAATGGCTTGTTCCACTGTTACTTACAAAATGATAACACTGGTAAATAAATAGTAATAAAACTAATATATTTGGTTTAAGTTTAAATATATTATATGGCTAGACCACATACCAGGTTTTTCCATAATGATGATAGAAATTATAGGTCCATTTACTTACATTTTAAGTAAGCTACATTTTTATCTGTTCTGTTTATCGTGCAAAAACTATTTGATACTTGATTTTAATATTAACTGGGGTGGTTGAAACAGCATTGAATGTACAATCAAACTAATTGAATAATGCATGACCCATTTTGCTCATTATTTGCTTGAAAGCGTTAAGTTTTAAAATGGTTTTAAACCAAAAGTGGCCAATGTTAATACTTTAACCTAAACTAAGAAAATAGTTTGTGTAGAATCGAGAGTAGTAGTCAATTCCACACATTTTTGATAGGGGTTAAATTGTTCAAAAATACTTATTGTTTTCATTTTGCCGGGGTCGACCCATATCTTATTTTTCTTACAAGGAGGTAGGCTTGATAGTTTATTAGACTACTGACTTGAGTATTACTACCAAAAAATAAAAATAAAAAGCCATTTTGTAATTACTAATTTCACGTTATCCATCCATAAGGAAGGCCAGTGCCCCAGCAGTGGGGACATTAAATGGCTGATGATGATGTTGATGATGAATTTACCTACAAATTTATACACATTTCTAATATATTTTTCTTTGAGATTTTATATTATTTTTATGCATTCACAATGCAATTTTGTAAGTAAGTAAGTATAGGAAAAAATGTGATAGTAAAAAACCATATTTATAACATATTTTTCTTTCTTTAGTTAGATTCTTACGTAATAAAAATATTAAACAGAGGAAAGGGGGTTTTGCCAATATTTTTTCTTATATGAGAGAGGAGGGGTCAAGAACCCCTACATACTGAGTTTTTTTCGCCCACTAATTTCATGGAACTGGAATGACGTTTATGCATAACAAAATTGGTAAAATTAGTTCCAGTAGTACAATCACAATTAGATCAAATATTTGTAATCTAACAGAACTACTGGGATCAGAAACAAAATCCAGCAATAAATATCTTACGTTACTTATTGGATGGCCCCTTTAGCCATACACAGTCTACTTTTAAGTTATTATTTTTTTTTATTGAAAAATAAATTCTTTGCTAACTTAGTTTTCCACAAATTTCAAAAACCTGGTATGCCCCTTATAGCCACATACCCAACTGTAGCAAAGCAAAGAAAAAAAAGGTTTTTGTGCTTTCCATTATGTTGTATGTACACAATATACAACAATGAAAGAAAATGCTTTGTAACCGAAAAATCGCATCTTCAAAAAATCTATTTCAAACAACTTAAAACTTTAACCACCTCTGTCCTCCTCCTCGGTCTAGCGGTCCATACCAACGGTTTCAGACCCAGAGATCCCGAGTTCGATTCCCAGTTGGGGTAGGTATCTATTGTATTCAGTTTGGTTGGTAGTAGGGCTTGTTTTAAGTCTGCCTGCCAGTCTAGCATGAGCGGCTTTATCACGCGATATGATATAGCATGTCATGCTAGGCAGGCTGGTCAGATACCACCATTTTATGTAAGTCTGACGCCAAAACAACGATGTTTTCAGCATTGTGTGAGGATTCCAGGAGTAGTGTGCTTCCACCTTCAGCCTTATCATCACTTAACATCAGGTATGATGAAGGCCAAGAGCTACCCCGTTATGAACTAAAAAAACCTTATTTGGCATCAATAATGAGAGTAAAGTTCTTTAGAGTAGATTTTTTTTAAAGTGCGATTTTTAAACATCCGAGTGTATTTAGATATATTTATTGTAATAAAAACATCTATTTGCTTAGCTTCGCTTTCAGAGGAGGATATACTTAAACTTAAAATTGGACCTGATCAAATAATAAGCTATAATAACAGCTATTTTCTGATTAGTCGTAAGTCATGAAATACTTGCTTTAAATTTAAAATTATATGCTTTTATTTAGGGCCTGTTTCACAATGTCTAAGTAGGTTCTCATCTCATTAGCTGTTACTTGCTTGACAGATAGTCTACACAAAATTGTCAATTAAACTGGAAATTTAAGTATCTCATAATTGGACATTGTGAAACAGGCACATAATATTGGTTTAATTTATACTATTTAAACTAGAAAGAAATAACCAGCCATGCGTCTAACCTGTGTCACTGGGTCCTTCATTATAAGCACGTCCGTAACAGGGCCGAACATTGCGAAGTACTCCCGGAGCTTCTCCGAGCTCGTCTGCCAGCTGAGGCCCCCGACAAACAGCTTGGAGGGGGAAGGAGATGTGGATCCTGGCGGGGGTATGGTCGTTGAAGCTGGATTCACTGGTGTGGACCGTCCCGATGACGGAGACGTTTCTAGAGAGGAAAAAGTTTTGGTGAATACTTTTTATTGAGAAAGTCTACAACATAATAATTTTAATTAAATCCAGACCTATTTAAACATTTTGTTTATTTATATAGTTATAGTTGAAACTGCCATGTACTTATTTATGTGCTTACAAACTTTTATTTACTTTGTAAGTATATGTTAGCTCATTTTGTCTTATTAGATTCCAAATAAGAAAAGAACAGGAAGAAATATAATTTACTAAAACATTTACTAGAACAAAATTTATTTGCTTTATCCTTTATATTAGGAATCTAAAACTTATTAACATCAGAGCTACCTATATTATTTCACTTTTGATTATTTCATGTAGGTAACCAGAACAAACTTCCATAAAATTATCTGCCTACCTAAAAATTATTGTTTACTTCAATAGGACTTTACAGACTTACAACTTTTCAGTTTCTTTTTCATATTAAAGGCAAAAAACTAAAAAAACTTAATTTACTTATCACTAGTTACTGGTAAGACTCTTGTAAATAGTTAAAATCTCTTGAGAATAACAAATTAGCAAAACCTAACAAGCTTCTGCGAAAATCAGGGTGGCTATGCTTTTGTTTCACTGCATCATTTTACAAATATTGCTGGTAAAGCCACAAGGAGAAACTTTACAAGAATAACTTGCGAAAAAGGGATAATACTCACTGATTTGCTGAACAGCAATCTGTTGCTGCTGATGTGCGGCCGCGGCGGCCGTGGCAGCGGCGTGGGCAGCCGCCTGAGCGCTCAGCACATGAGCCGTCAGCTCACCGCCCACCAGCCCGCCTTCCAGCACTTCCACACCGCCCAGCGCCCCACTGGAATACAGCCCCATCATCATTAACACTCAAAGCACAACTGGCACTCAAACTCTGATGTAATCGTGGAAAATCGCCACAAGAACCGAAGCCGAATTCACTTTTTGCCCGCTTTCACAATTCACCGCCGTGACGGTGCCATGAAAAACAAATTTCGAGACAAAACACGATCGGCAATAGCGGCCAGATAGATTCGGCAATCGAGTTATGAAGCTTACAATTTAATTACGCTGTTTGATGGACGGGAATGTAAATAATAAGAAAACCAAACCAAGTTACATTTGAAAAACTGCGAACATTTCGAAGGTATTACAATTATTATTGTTTTCAAACCACAACAAAACTTTTTCGTTGAAGGTAGCCATTTCAAAATTTGTCTATGGTTTGTTTTTTGTTTGGTTTTGGTGACAGTGACGTAATTTGAAGATGACAGGTGGACAGACAGGTGCATTTCATAGCTATAGTACGTAAACTAGTACGTTTGAAAATAATTTAAACATTTTATTTTAATAAATGAACACTACCGTAGGTACCGATTCAAAAATAAATAGCGCTGCATATAGTTTTATTAAAATAATAACACTTCAAAAGCAATGCTGGTAATGGAAAACAAAACAAATCATAATACAGTTTGTAAGCTTCATAAATTGATGGAGGTAATTTTCAACATGATTGTTGTGTAGGTAAGTATGTATAATATTGCAGACTGCAGAAAATGCAAAAGAAGTGGCGCGACGTGTCGTAGAATTTATTTACTACACGCGTGCTTGACCGCATTCGCGTCTTATGTTTCAGTATTGAATTTATGTTTATAAACTACTCAGTACAAACACGTATGCGATAGTTTTGTGACAACAGATGTTTGTATACATTCAAACAAAAACAATAGTAGTGAAGTGTTTTGTTTACATCCTTCAAGCGTTATTTTGATTTCGTTTTGATAAGAACGAGGCATAAATAATGATGATTGCATGCATTAATAAAAAAACATTCAGCATTATTGAATTCAGGCTTGGAATCGTCAAATCTGTATCTGTACATTCTATGAAATTTAGATTTTAATATTTTTGATGTCACATTCACATGAATTTATTAGGTATGCCTACCTATCCTTAAATAGGTAATGTTAATATTTTTTTAATAGGTACTAAAAACTGGCGATTGATCGATATAGTTCAATTCCAAGTTGGTTCGTACGAGTGGAAATCGTTACGGTTATTGAAATGAAAATTAACTTTTTCGGCGACATTCACTTGCGCAAGATCTACTTGCACGTACGGTAGGTACGTGGTAGGTATGGTAGGTACCTCTCCTCCTCCATGGTAGGTACTTCGTGCTACTTGGTCCATAGAATTCAGCCCCCGAGTTGCGCATTTCACAGGAAACGTGTAATTCCGCTGTACGGGTGTTCTCATTCGGAAATATATTTTTAGTATTGTTTGCTGGGTTTTCTATAAAATAGATTGTTAGTTAGTATGCTGAAAACAGTAAAAAATTACTCAGGAAACTATACAATCATACAGACTGTCAAGAACTAATTGATAATAATTTGATACTTCTAATCAGCTGGTAGCATCTGACAAGTCCATATAAAACTATAAAAAGAAACGATAATTTGTGGAGGAAATCTAGATATTTTGATTTCTTAATGCCTCGCAAATATTAATGCTCCTTTTAATTTAACAACAAAATACCATAATTTTCACAAGACTAAGAGGAAGCCATTTAATAAGCACTCAGTAATATCCCTTCTAAATTCACTTTTTTGTTTCACTCTTACGTCCAGGAAATTTTGCAGATAAAATTATCATACTAATAGCATGGATTAAGCTTCAGCGCCGGGCTCAAGGCATAATCTATCTTCAGCAACTTTCTTATAAATGTTCAGCCAGGTAAGACCTCTTTTGAGAGATCCTGAAAACTATAAATCACAGTCGGTAGTAATTCATCTTATACGCAACGGTATGTCCGGGGGATCTAATGTTGTAAGAATTCCTGAGTAAATGCGTCTTGAAAAATGAATTTATAAGTCATCTAATCGTTGTGGTTGTGTAATTTTGGTTGCTCACGGTATGGGTGGCCAAAAACTGATAATCTCAAGCTCCTCTCTGCTTCGAAAAGCACGTCAAGCCATTGGTCCCAGCTGCGTTTGCAATTGTTATTACAGTCATGGGCGTCATGGTCCATTCTCCTTATCTATCCATCCGTAAGGTAGGTTGTGCCCCAGTAGTGCGGACATTAATATTAATTAAATGACTTTATCCTCATAATAATCATATAAACATCATAATAAAAATTTCTTGGTGCTTGTTATATACGAGTAAGAATCTGAACAAAAGTTGCAATTGAATCGCTTTCTCTAGGTCATTGGCCAGCCTTGAAAAGTTGTAGCATCCATTGCAATGAGTGTTGTGATGTGATCAATTTAGAAACTTTTATTTTGAATGGAAAACATTACAATATCCAATACTGATGTTTTTACTTTTAGAGATCAGCAGGATTTACTTATTTTTTAATAGTAGGGCTTACATGAAATGGTTTTCATTGTCTTCTATCATAATTAAATAATGTATTCGGTCTAAGTAACAAAAGTAACTAACTGATTATAGCACTCTTGTAAACGTCTATGCCATCGGTTTGCAAATCTTATGGCGGGCGGAAGACTTTGTAACGAGAAAAACCGGCATGAAACTTGCTACCTAAGGGTTGTTTTTTAGGTATCGTCGTTGCTTAGAAGTCGTGAAATTGAAAAGTGACTTCTTCTTGGTCATTCATTAAGTTTGGAATGGTAACAGATCAAGACGTTTTACGATGGTTTTACGACACCATCGTTGGTAAACAGCGGGCGTGACGAATGGTTTCGTTCAATCGTAGACGGGTCGAAGGTGAGATCGGGGGCAATTTGTACCTTTCTGAAGGGCATTGGCATTGTATTTGACGAAACCGTTCAATCAAGTGATTTTGCGACAGAATCTCGAATGAAAAAAAGGTTGGATAACTACTTGTAGTTTAGTAAACCAGCAATATCTGTTGCAATTGCAAAATACTTTTTTAATGCAAGTAAAAATTTTATGGATGTTGTAGTTTATTTGTAGATATTAATGCTACAGTGAATAAAGAGCAATGGATACCCGGCGTTTGCAGCCCGTAGTGCGAATAACTCTTCACATAAATGAAATGCGCCCAGCGGGCGAGAAGCACTCGGCACGAGCCCCGCACCCGTTTTTCGTTCGCAATCTATACGTACCTATATACCCCCGGGTCGATGACCTGTAACCTATTTGCAGCGCGCAATGAGAGTGAGAAACTAATAAAAAATAACAGTCGATTAACTGATAGCTACGTAAATAAAAGTGGTAAAGATGCACAAAGATAATGAATTAACCTTTTTTGTAGTGGAAAATCGATAGTTGATTGAGGGTGTTCATTGAGGGTGAGACGCGAGGGGGTTGTGGGTGTGTGGTTGGCGCGTGCGCGGGGGCGGCGGGGCGCGGCGCTCTACCACGCTGCCTCACACGCTTGCCGACGCCCGCCGCCGCCGCCTCGCGCGCCTCTGCCATATTGTCCTGTCACAGCAGTACGTACACGCTACTGCTGCGCCGGGACAAACCGGTGGAGGCGTTGCATTCACATCGAACCGAGCAAGATCAAGAGCTGATGAAGATCTGCTGATTGTATTGTTTGCTCTGTGTCGTGTTTTCTGTTCGCAGGTACCAGGAGCTTTATGGAGCTGCATTATATGAGGGAGAGGGTGAAATTTGTGATCAGTGCTATGTGCTAGTGCTCTTGTGATAGTGTTAAGCTTTGTTAAGATGAGATAGGTTGTAATGTAATAGTGAGATTAATGGTCCCCAGTAGCCGGAGGGTGCATGTATCGAGCGGCCTACGGCGCATGCGCGCGCCATCTTTGGCTGCATCTGATGGCGCCGCTCGGCCATTTTCTCTTAGGGTTGATACTCGTAAAATCTTATTAGAACCATCTCACTCTCTGTCTAGATAGGGTTCAATATGGAGTTTTGATAAAATTATTTCTCATAATCACCTTTAAGAAACAAGGTATTTCGATGATCATTGTATCACCTTTATATTTTTTTATTTATTTCAGAAATAAGGAGGATAATCATAATTTAAATTTTGTTTTCAGCTGATTCATAGTCACCTGAAACCGCTTTTAAACAATTAAATCATTTATTTTTCACTTATAATGTATCACTCAATTTGCAAAAAACAACAAGTAATTATTACAGGTGATATGGTACAATAGATATAAATAGCTAAGAAAACGCGTTTTGAGATATTTGGCGTTACTATGTCAATAATAAATAAAAATAATTCATCAACAAGACACAATCTACAATAATATTTCCATCTCTTACTTTAAAAAAATTTTTTGCTCTGATTATGTCAGTTAAATATAGTATTTAAAAACACGATTGAAGCAAATTACCAAATAATTGTTGATATTGTTTGGTTTAAACAAAGAAGTTAATACAATGGTCTTAATATTAAGAAATAATCATAACATAATATACGTTCTAGACGATCGTGAGTTCGTGACTGTTACCGAGTTGAACAATATCCGAATTGTGTCAAGAGACATATATTTTAGTCTAAATTTATTCAAAGCTTTCAATAGTAAAATATTGGTAACATTCTACAACAAAATATAAGATTTCTTAAAAAGTAAAAGGCAGGTAGACAAGTAGGTATTCTTCTTAATAACCTGTTATATATCCAAATATTTTTACTTACTTACATAGTTACTTAGAAGTATTTAGAACAAACACCTACACAATTTTTTGTTTTTGTATAAATAAAACTAAAATAACTGTCTCTATATTAGGAAGCTACACAGACAAGAACGTTCTATAATTTAATTAATTCTTTATAAATAAATTAAGTATAAGTAATTATAATGTGATGCTTAATAAAAAATTAAAAACTAGTCCTTCGTATTATTTCTACATCGTTAAAGATTATATTTTTTTATTTATAATAATGTGTTTTTATAAGAGCTCGAGTCAAAGAGACGCAATAAAACTATTTGCATATTATATCATTTAGGCACGTTTTAGAAACCTTTTTAAGAACCTCACTTTGTGTCAAAGCCAGACAGAAAAGTCACTATTACAATCCACCAGTACTACGCTCTACCACGCCTCTTTTCACGACTCTGTTATGACTCATATCTCACATAAAGCTAATGGCATTACTCTTTTCATAATACGGGTAATACGAACCGAAAAGGTCAAAGGCTAATAGCAGTGACAGTACATCACATCAAGAAACTGTGCCGAATTAAGTCATTGATCTTGGTTTCTTGGCTCAGACGCTTATTAAGTAACTGAGTTACCCACACAGAAATCTTCCATTTGTATGAATGAGATAATGTTTCTTGTAATCAAGTTTATTTAGCCTGACTTAGGTAGCTTAGTTAAAAAGCTTTTTTATTTATAACTAGAGGCTCCGCGTGGTTTATATCGTGATAAAATATAGCCTATGTCAAAATACTTTTTTTTCAGTACTTAGTACTGAACCTATTTTGAAAATTGAGTTAGTACAGTTTCCGAGTTTAGCCTTTACAAAAATATAAACAAACAAAAATCAAACTGAAACTGAACAGAGATGCTGAAAATTTAGCAAGTGCTTTTCTATTTAATATGTTACATAATAACAAAACGAAGAAGGATTTATTAGAGCGCTGTAAATCAATGTTAGGTACTCCGGTGGCGGAGCCCTAAAAGCCCTTTCAAGCCAGTACGGAATGGCGTAAAAGCACCTATCATTTTTCTCTGTCGAAATACAGCCGGGCGTCAAACAACGACACAGTTTCCCGACATTGTCACAGAATAAAAACTTTCAGTTTTCTATTTTAATTTCATATGAAAACAGAAAACTGAAGTGTTTTTTAAAGTTTATCTTTGAAGCATCTCGGTATGTACTTCATATAAATCCTTCCAACGCCATACCAAAATCTATATGAATATGGAATACTGGTTTTATTTAGTCTGTGACATTGTCCCGTCTCCCTTTCCAGCACATTTGCCAAATAAATAACGTTGTTTGTTGTAAGTAAATGAGTTTCGTGAGACATGAACGAAAAGTCACTGTCGAATTGTGTGAGATTTGAAAGAACTGATTGTCGTGTATGTCTCCCTTTATTTTTGTGAAATAGAGAAATTATTATAGGAATACTGTTCGTTTGAACTGAAAAGTAGATTACATCGGACATTGTTTCAATGTTATTATTGAGAGAAATCTTACTAATTCCTTTAATTGGTAAGAAAATTTCATTTTCTAAACATTTTTCATTACTTTATAAAGCTCGTTTGTACGTATTAGTAACAACAGCTTACACCTTTTCCGAAGACAACAAGTAACAAGATATTTTTGAAAAACCCAAAAGATAGTTGGTTTTGCTTCTATATTTAAACATACTAAGCTTATTGGCTCATTTCTAGCAAAATTAACTACTGTTATTTGCAGCTCATAAACGTTTAAAAATCAAGTTTAAGTTAGTTAAAGAAAAATAAAAAACAATTGTATTAAGACACAATCAATTTATTTTAATTTCTAAACAAAATAAGTTATTTTTTTCATATTTTTTTTTGCTCATTCTTCATCGGAAAAGGTGTAAGCTGTTGTAACTAATACGTACAAACGAGCTTTATAAAGTAATGAAAAATGTTTAGAAAATGAAATTTTCTTACCAATTAAAGGAATTAGTAAGATTTCTCTCAATAATAACATTGAAACAATGTCCGATGTAATCTAGAATAGTTATCACAAAATTATCTGAAAAGAGAGATACAACAAAATAGAACGAACAAAATCATTTAGGATATCTACCTAAGCAAAAAACAGAGCAGTGATTTACAACGACCTAAATGGCTCCCGAGATGAGACGGCGCTTTTGTCTCTAAATTCATTTGGCCTACACGGCAATAGTTCGCGTTTTCCCGACGATGCCTTGTCTAAAGCTTTTTTGTGCTTTCCGTTAGGGATACACTATCCCAGCTTCATTAGGCTATTGAGAAAAACACCATTCTCACTCCAATTTTCTTTAATGGCTTTTACCCGTAATGGAATAAGGGCGGAATTGCGGCAGTAAGCATTTTCCTAACTTAGTTTTACAGCTCTGAGTGAGTGACGTGCTCTTTTTTCATAAATGACGTAAGTGGTCGAGGAGATTTTTTACTTCCCTTTTTTGCTTGTTTCACGCTGAGTAGTCGAATTACAGAATGAAATCTCCAATCCATTGATCGCAATCGATATTTTCACTAAACTTTCAATTGAGCGTGGCTAAATCGAAGCGGCAAAAAAAACCGTTGTCGTCACAGAAGCTTGGGTGTAAAAGTTACGTTGTTTATGTCGAAATACATTGACCAAGTACGTTTTTCGTTTATTTTTGCAACAGACAGTAATTAATATTTTAGCTCAAAGAAGGTTATAATAGGATAACTTTGAATTTAATATGCTTTCTGGATATATTTATTATAAACTAGCGGCCGCCCGCGGCTTCGTCCTTGTGGACCACAAGAAGTCATCCCGGGGGATTAAGTATTACAAATAAAAGTTATATCATTATGTGATACGTGTTCCGAATATGTAACATTTGACGTTTTCACTCCGGTTGGACAGGTCAAGAAGAAATACATAAAAGAAGAAAGGTAAATAAAATACAATATGAATATCATCGCTTAAAATAATAACTGCCATCTAAAAAAGAAAAGGAAAATTTTATTCAGATAATTAACCAAATTATGCTTGATTATGAAGTCCCGTATAATCAGCTTGTAACACATCACAATAACGGGCATAACCCAAAAACAATAGCGATGGAGAAAGCCTAATGAACGTAGGCGTTCCAGGCGCGAGATTCATAATTCACGCCGACACCGCCCGTCAGAAACAAACACAGGACAAAAGATGTTATATCTCAGCAGTTTTTGTTATTAACCGCTTTTCGAGGGTGCCTGCGTTTTATGGAAGGGATGAAGATGCGCACAGTTTATTAATTACCATATCGTTGACACCAATGACCAATTTATAGCTGACGCTGCTGGAGAAGAAGATACGATCTTGAATTCTGTCTGAGGCAAGATTATTAAAATACTGGCTTTACAAAGTAGTGTGTACCTTTTTAGTGAGTTCAAGGTTTATTTTACAGAAAAAAAAAGAATTTCACAACTTTTCATCTACCTAAGTAAAGATAAAGATAAAAATATTCTTTATTCACTTAGACATAATAAATATGTACTTATGAATCGTCAATATTTTCCTACCATTTGTTCTTAAACAGATAAACAGAACAACTCTATTATTGAATTAAATTAAAAGACAACAAGTAACAAGATATTTAAAAAAAACCCAAAAGATAGTTGGTTTTGCTTCTATATTTAAACATACTAAGCTTATTGGCTCATTTCTAGCAAAATTAACTATTGTTATTTGCAGCTCATAAACGTTTAAAAATCAAGTTTAAGTTAGTTAAAGAAAAATAAAAAACAATTGTATTAAGACACAATCAATTTATTTTAATTTTTAAACAAAATAAGTTAATTTTTTTATATATTTTTTTTTGCTCTTTCTTCATCGGAGGTATCAGACACTGTTAAGTCTGGCACCGTTTTTATTTTTTTCAAACCAGCCATGGTATGGTACTCTTCAAGAATAACTCCTTTTCTACAGAGCTTCAGAAGGTCTGCTTTGGCAACCGAAATTGGTAGTGCTTCTTTGTACAATTGGTTCAACTCATTCAAGATTCAAGATTCAAGATTCAAGATTCAAATTTGTTTATTCAATTTAGATTGTTATTTACAATACTTGTGAACGTCATAGAAGCTACGCCATCGGTTCGCAAACCCTACAGCGGGAGGCCTTGGAGAAGAACCGGCAAGAAACTCCAAGGGTTGTTTTTTTCTCCCTGTCTTATTTCATACAGTCGTCAAATTGAAAAATGACCTTAACATGGTATGACTAAGGTCAGTTTCCATCACAATTACACAATGGGTTATGATAAATACAGTTAAGTATAGGCGAACTAATGATCATAGCGGTGAACAATTTTCAGTTACTTAGGAACTCTACTTAAAGCTTTAATATTAGTTTAAAACAAAAGACAATTCTACTATATACTGCAAGTTGCGCCATACATGTTTCAAATGTAATTCTTAATAAAATGAATAAAAACAAAAGAAAACACATTTTAAGGCAAGCAGATAAGAGCAGACCCATTCCCACTGGCAGCACCCGTTCACGAGCATGACGCATGAACCAGCCATCGCTTCGCTCAACCATATTCGGAAAGGTTGCCCCAAATATTTATCTATAGACTGAGTAGAATCAACATCTTTTCTAAGTCTTTCATTTTACCGTGTGCTGTAGTGGTGTTTTCTTGTGAGTTTATCATAGGTACTGCCTAATGCCTGTCCATCTGTATGTCAAGTTCAATATTAAGAGAGTTTTCTGACATGTCGTAATTTTGTAAATGTTGTATTAGATTCTGCTTTCACGATGTAATTCTGTTTTTCAAGAAGGGCGATAAGACTGTCTTGAAGAACTACATACCCATATCGCTTCTGAGTCATGTCTAAAAGTTATTTTTGAGAGTCATTACGAATCATCTCGCTCGCAGGTTCGTTGACTTCCAACCTCCCGAACAAGCCGGGTTCCGGATAGGCTACAGTGTCATAGACCACATTCGTACGCTGCGGCAAGTTATACATTGAGACCTGGGCGGTGCTGCAGTCTTTCCAGAGGTGCCAATTAGACTACAGATACATTGAGGTGCTGAGGTACTACTACCAAAACCACCATGTCAATCTGATTACAAAACCAGAGCTCTAATCCTATCCAACTACAGCGCGCTGTGAGACAGGGATACGTCATCTCTCCGAAACAGTTCACATCTGCGTTGGAGTATATTTTTAGTCTATCTAACTGGAAAGGATGCGGCATCAACATCAATGGCGAGTACCTAACACACCTGCGGTTTGCCGATGATGTAGTTCTTATGTCTGAGACCTTGGAAGACCTGAACACAGTGCTCGAAAATCGCAGTAATGCTTCTCAAAGAGTGGGTTTCAAGATGAACATGGATAAGACGAAAATCATGTCCAATGCCCATATTGCACCCGCCCCAGTTAATGTTGGGAACATAGATCTCAATAACTCCGTAAAGAAACGTCTTAGAAAATAGTGGATTTTACCACTAGATAGAGAATTCAAAACTGAATGGCCTAGTGTAAAAAAGTGAAAATCGCCAAAAATCGTCAGATAGGTTTTGCCTTTAACACGGCGCTATTTTGAATTTCTCTTAACGCATACCTACTGTTAGTCTTAAACATAAACTGTCGACACTTAAAAATAGGTAATGTAAAAGTATAAAAAAAATATCCAACGAAAACCAACCTCAAAGGTAAAACTACAATAATCGTGAAATTTATCAAAAGTATCGTAGTATCCATTGATCCGAAATATTTTTGTTCACCACTCGCGGTCGGTATAATCTGTATAATATTCACCCCTGTCAGGGCCGACCTGCGTTTGATATGCGGTTTAATAGCGCAGAAACGGGCGGATAGTTGGTCGCGACGCGGATTTATGTTTGATCGAGGATTAAGGGACGGTGGAACGACTTCTAAATGTCCTTTGCAGGCTTGCTATAAATTGTTGACGTCAATAAATTATGAAGAGGCGATAATATTTCATGTTTGCTAGGTTAGTATTAGTATGCACCCGCTATTTTTAGTGTTAACTGTCACTTAAGACGGTTAAATGTTAACCATGATCATTTAAAATTATTTAATTAAGTTTTACCTACATAGTGCATCAAATTCATTTATTGTTGAAATTTAATTTGTATGTTGTTTCTGTGCCAAATAAATAAAAAAAAAAATAATTGAAGTTTTTAATATTGTAAAGGATAGGTAGGATACTTCAAAGAACTTAATCTTGGGTACGTTACTGAGATAGTTAGGATGCTAGTAATGTTTAAAACATTAATTTTTCTATACTTTCCTCAAGAAATTCAAAGTTAATTTTATTTATATATAAACGTTTCGAAAGCCATTTTACAAATACTAAATTCGAGCGAATCAAATCACTACTGTTAAGTAATCAACCACTACTACTTATCTTTTTACTTACGGTTCATTTTATTTCGATAGCGGAACGAATAACAATTTTAAATCTCGGAGGTTATACAAAAATATTAAATTGCCTAATCATAACGTAAAGTTTACGTTCTATAGCCTCTATGGTCGGAATAATTTTTCGTTAAAAACATTTTTATGACGAAGGCTCCTTCGGAAGGAGTCTAATGTTATACAGCCACTGCTGTTAACAATCACAAACGTTATTTCCCTTCCCAATAGACATGAAACGTAATGAAAATGTGATTTTAACGATATTTTTTTATCCCAACGACAACGGTTAATGATCGCTCGTTCAGCATCGCGTCTCGAAATGGCGAAAATGTCAATGTCCTGTCTATAAATAATGCCTACTCAAAATGGTTGGACGTTATATATTTTTTTACGACATTGGTAATGGTTATAAAACGAGGTCTTACGCGTTATAAATAATTTATTTCTATTTGTGTACTTAATTAGATTGTTAACTTTCTACGAAACAAGATATTTAGTTCGTTGTAGTGTACGTACACTACAACTAACTACACTTAGGTAGGTACCTATACCTATCCTTTTTATAAATAAATTAAATTGACTTACGGAATTAACCGCAAATGATAATCATTAGCTTCTAATTAAACAATTGACTGATTTGCAGCACCTATGAAATTGTCAAAAGGATTCGCGCCATTTTTTTCAAATAGGTACCTACTTTGTTTTTGTGATAGGTACCCTTTTCGTCATTTCGATTGTCTCCGCTGTAAGCGTAAAGCTTAACCATACCTGCAACAAATAAAAAGAATTATTAACACTCGTCAAATAATTTTCAAAACATAGCCTACACAAAAAAAGCTAAGTTGGCAATATGTATTGAAGTTATCAAAACAGTAGGTACAATGCGCCGTACAGCGCCATCTATTTTCCACAAAGAGAGACTACAAAGGTTCATTTCAAGGCTGTCACGCCTCAGTTCCGCCTCCACCCATTAGATGGCAGCACACACAATCGCAGCAGGAATAATAGAATTCTATTGATTGTCACCCCCTAGGGTGGAGGGATGAATACTTATTTTAAAGACAATCTGTACCACTCTTGGCATGAAATTTACTGTTATTTGTGCGATGCGATATTTATGTATCTGGGGCGCCGTTTATCAAGAAAACGAATAGGTAGGCAGTAAGTACAGCACAAGTTCTTTCTTTGGAGTTTGGTAGATATAAGTAAGTATATATAATAAGATCAAAATATATATGAGTAAATGGATGGACAATGAATGGGCTAAGCATGACGCGAAGAACCAACCTCGTTTTGCTTTTTAAATCTTTCCTTCCTGTACCTACAGATTTGGTTACATGGAATAGTTACTCGAAAAAATTATGCTGAAGCGAGATAGCAATGAGAAAAAGACGCGCGCGGGAGCGAGACCGATTTTGCAGATTAGGCAAAAAAACACTTTGGTACCTATTAAAAAACTACAGCGTTATACAAAAAATGCTTCTATCAATCCTAAATATTATTGGTGTCCACTAATTAAACCAATTTGCAATAGTGTAAGTAGGGGTTACTTTAAGAATAATCTTGAATTCTCGATTTTTTAGAGGTCTTTTCGAAAAGAAAAAACTAATGTCGAGGCAAAATCATAAAATCGTGTTTTTTAAACTATACGAATCTAGAAAAAGGTATGAAGAAATATATATCTTATTAAGTACCAGATTTGTAACAACTGTAACCGTCCTATAGTTTTAAATCAAAAAGTCCATACTTTTTCCGAGTAGCGCCTTAAAAGGCTTTGCTTTAGATGACATTACTAAAATTGCCTGTGTGTGTTTAGAAACGGATTAACGTAAGGCAGGAATGAATGAATGAAAAGACAAAAAGAAAAAAGGTACCATATGTGGGTTAGTTAAATATAGCATAAAAAATATGACAAAATATTCCAACAAAATGCCGACATTATTTACAAAAACAAACCTGTTGAAATTAGGTTATAATAATAATAATTGTCGGGCGCCATTCCATCAAAAGATAAAGGGACGTTTATAAATACCTAATTTCGCGCTTACATTAGCCAACCCTTTGTAGGACAACTTTTATCCGTAAAACAGAACGCGGGAAGCGATTTTGGCGCGGAAAGGACAACAATTTTCGCTCCGGTCAACATAACAACTTTTCAGATTGTTGAAATAATGACTTTGTACGGTTTTAATCGCGCACTGTTTACATCGGATTAAAGGTAAAATATAGAGTTTAAATAATAGTTCAATTTATTTTTAAATTGTCGATTCACTCTGGCCGAGTGGTTTAAGGCGCTACTCGGAAAAAGTATGGACTCTTTGATATAAAAGTATAGGACGGTTAGAGTTGTTATAAATCTGGTAATAAGATATATATTTCTTCATACCTTTATCTAGAATCGTATAGTTTCAGAAACACGATTTTATGATTTTGGCTCGACACTTTTTATTTTTGAAAATACCTCAAAAAAATAAGAAATATCAAGATTATTCTTAAATGGGGTTACATATACTATTGAAAATTGGTTTAATTAGTGGACACCAATCATATTGAGGATCGTATAGAAGCATTTTTTTAAAATCGCTATACTTTTTGAATACGAAGTGATTTTGTGTTTTTTTTGCGTAATCGGCAAAATCGGTCTCGCTCCCGCGCGCGTCGTTTTCTCATTGCTATCTCGCTTTAGCATAATTTTTCCGAGTATCGCCTTAATGAGCTAATGAGGTAAAGAAAGGCGTGATTTTGTGCAATTTACGTACGTACTTTACTCTAGATAAAATTAACCGTATTAGCACTGTGCCAGAGGTCCCGGGTTCGATTCCTAGTGGAAGTAACATATTGTATTCGGTTTGGTGGTAGGACTTGTTCTATAGTCCGCCTGGGTAGTTACCTACCACCATCTGCTAAGTCTGAAGGACGCCATAACAATGACGTTTTCAGCATTATTGTGTTCCGGCAGTTAGAGTACTTCTAGGTACTTATAAGATAGCCATTTCCTCAGTGATTGGGGATTCCGGGAGTAGTGTGCTTTCAACTTCAGCCTTATCACCACTTAACATCAGGTCAGGTGTGATGAAGGCTAAGTCGTGTAAGTACAAAAAAGAAATGTGCGGAATTTAGGTAGAGTACCTACTATTGTTAGCCTACTATCTATTACATTACAACCTAAGTAAGACCTTTACATTTCTCGTCGTTATCGGCATCCTCTCTTATTATTGCTCTACCCTACAGGGTGCTCTAATGTACTTTTATATCTATTTATTACCACCTTTGTAAGCTGTTAAGGTATGCAAATAAACGAAAATGAATAGGTATGAATATCTATGAATAGGGAACCTAAAACATTTAACAGACAAATCACACAGCGGTCACTAGTTTGCAGAAGCAGGCCATCAATCATCCCCTGCCTCAAATTTGTACATCATCCCCACCCCTCACGTCACTAACCGTTGTGTCCATTCATCATTGACCCGTTGAGCGTGACAGACGTCCAAGTGGCTCCTCTGAAGCCATTGCGGCTGATATGTCTAGTTGCGCAACGTTATTAATTTAATTAATGATATATTTTGGATAAACGGCCTTGTTAAGAACCATGTTAAGGACCAAGGACCTTTAATATACCACATTCTAGCGAAATAAATATATTATCTTCTATTCTATTCTATTCTATTCTATTCTATTCTATTCTATTCTATTCTATTCTATTCTATTCATGTAGCCGTAGTGGCCGACTGGCCGAGTGGTGGACGCATCGGTTTTCAAGGTGCCGCTATCTTTAGAGGTAGGGTTCGATTCTCGGTCGGGTAATTATTGAAAACGAACTTTTCTTTTAAACTTTATAAATATTTAATAGGTAAAGGTAGGTACTACAAGCTACAAGTCCTGAATCAAGCTCTAATATGTAATTGGGCCTGTTTCACAAGGTCTAAGAAGTTCTGATTACTTAGCTATTAATTGACAGTTTGGTCATACACTTCTCTTCTTCTCGTCAGTTAAAAGAGTCCTGAATGGGTGGTAGGGCAAAACTGACGATTCAAAAATACCTTTAAAATGTTTATTTGAATGAAGAATACTTATTTCTATTTCTACAAAACTGTCAATTAAACTGGAAAGTACAGTGCCACAAAACTTTTCTGTTCCGGTGGGAACTACGTGATATTGTTGATCGAAGTCCGGTGGCCAAAATGTGAAACTAACGTGTTTTTTTTTAATGTCATTCTGCTGCCAAGTTGAAGTCCAACCTTCAGCCTGCTGGCGGCTGAAGGTCTTAGAAGTCAGGGCTGGGTAAATTGCTACAAAAAAAAAGAAAACCGTACGTAGCGCTGCTGTCACCGGAACAGAAAAGGTTGTGGCACTGTATCTTCTAGTCAGTCTTTATGAAACAGGCACTAAATGAAATTGTTTCATTCGGTTAATATTTCTTGGAAACTTGTGATTTTTTTTCAACGACAATAAACTACCCAAAACCGCTGGTGATCTTGCCAGTTCTCGTTACAAGGCCTCCCGCCCCGCCGCCGTAAAGTCCCCAGTGATGGCCGATCATGTTGGCCGACCATGATGGGCCAACATGATCGGCCATCCTGTACTGGGGGCTTAAGATTTGTGAACCTGTAGCACAGAATATATAAGTAATAGTACTAACCATAACTTCATTGAAGTTCACAAGTGCTGTATTAGCCTAAAATGAATACTTAAGTAATTTGATTTGATAGTCTGTGGGGCCCTTAAGAGCCTTAATGAATAGCGCTATGGTGTAATTCGTCTAGTTTACGCATGTCTGCCGTAGATTATGTTAATTTAAGTGAAACGTTTCAATTATACGGGATTCAATGATGTAATTAATTAACTACAGGCATAGTAAGATAGTTTAATTTTTATGTAAAGGGTGGTTTTTCAAGGATTTCAAAAATGTGAAGTAAAAATTAAATCTAAATCTAAATTACGTTTCGTTTTACTTGTTTTCATTCACAATGCAATTTTTATTATTGAAAATATCACTACTAATGAGCGATTTTCTGAGAGGCCATTAAAAAAAAAAGATTCCAAAAGCTTCACTAGATGGCGTTGAACGAAGTATGTACATGTCTATGGTATATTTTGGTATGAATGAATCATATTTAAATTAATAACTTTTAAAAACCCAAAGGAAACTAATAATAAATTAAATAAGTACTGATAGGTACTACTGTGAGGAACAGAAACGAAATAGGTAAATTTAAAGATTAAGGTAAATAAATAACATCTCGTCAGACAGATGTTATTTATTTTACGTAACAAAAGTCGCGTCAAAGTAAAATTTATAACGTTCCGTTCCTTCTAACAGCATAGGTGGGACAGCGCCATCTAGTGAGCGAGCTTTCAGAAAATCGCCCATTATTAACTAACTACATGACGTTATCCCGCGGGAATGTGATATTTTTCCGGAGTAAAAAAAAGCCTACATAGTCAGACACTCTCCAGCTCCCAGCCAGACTATCCCGATACCAAAAATCACGTCGATTCGTTTCGTTGCTCGGTTTTGACGCGAAAGACGGACAAACACACAAACCAAACCCACAAAAACACTTTTACATAATATTATTATTACATACAGGGTGTTAGGGACACCGTTGCAAAAACTTTAACCATGGCTTCAGACCATCATGCTGAACAACGTACTTACAGAAAGAATTTTTTGTCGGAAATGAAAAAAAAAAATGGACTTGTCATACAAATTTAGCAACTTATCCGGACATTTTGTATGGAGAGTCGAAATTTTTTTTTCATTTCCGACAAAAAAACTTTTCTTTTTTTATTTATTCACAACGGGGTAGCACTTAGCCTTCATCTCACCTGATGATAAGTGGTGATAAGGCTGAAGGTGGAAGCGCACTACTCCCGGAATCCTCAATAACTGAGGAACTGGCTATCTTATCTCTAACTGCCGGAACACAATAATGCTGAAAATATCATTGTTATGGCGTCAGACTTAGATAAGATGGTGGTAGCTAGCCAGGCGGACTAAGAACAAGTCCTACCACCAACCAAACCGAATACAATATGTACCCCCACTGGGAATCGAACCCGGGACCTCTGGGTCTGAAATCGGTGGTATGAACCACTAGACCAGAGAGGCGGTTAACTTGCTTGCTGTGCGTTGTTCAGCATGATGGCCTGAAACCATGGTTAAAGTTTTTGCAACGGTGCCCCTAACACCCTGTATAACACTCATGGAAAAAATAAGTGTAATCAAAAATTACGTTCCCTATGCTTTAACGTGATAATGATAATTATTTTCTTCATTCAGCGTTTGGATTTAAAAATTTAATTTTATTGACCATTCGTCAATCAACGCTTTTCCCGCCAAAACCCCATGTCACTGACAGCTGTCGATTTTCCCGCTCATCCATAACCATAGACTATAAACATTAGCAAACATGTCGTCGCAGGTGTCAAAAATTAACGACGCGTCGTATCAAGACCACGTGCGATTGATAAATGACGGTTAAAACCGATTGATTAGAATATTTTTGCCATTACCTCCACCTGCGCGGCTGGGCAGTCAGGGGTCGTTGTGAATAAACCTTTTTACCTTATTTTTGGGTTATGGAAATTTTGTGGAAGGCTGAAACCGTGAGCAGTTATACATACCTAAGTACAAAGTGCGCGCCAGTTAACGCTCGTAGATTTGCATGGAGATTTGATGCAACGTGACACCAGTCAGTCTCGGACTTGTAGTGGCGGAATTCGAAATTTAAACTGTACCTATTAATTACACTGTAACAGCATTTTTCGAGTGGTTGGGTGAGGCACACAGGTGTGCCTAATCCGAGTTACGGTAATAAGATGTGTAGGACGTCTTTGTGCCTAATCCGAGCGTACAGGAAGTTGCGCGATGTCGAAATCGAATAGGTACTAACTTACTAATTTTTTACCATGACTTTTGAACTAAAAAATTTACTGTAACTAGCGCTAAAACCGTCCCAGTTGCACGCAGACTTATCTAGCAAAGATTCTAGGTAGGGTTTTTGGAACCTGTGACCGAATAGAAACTTATTGGATTTAATATATCTCCGAAAGTCACTAAATGCTGGCTTCAAATATATTCATTAATTTAATGAATACCTAATTAATTATTCACAAGTAGCAAAATAAAACTGACGACCGATTTGGCGCAGGGGTAATCTACCTGCCTTCTGCGCCAGAGGTCTCGGGTTCGATTCCCGAACAAGACAAATATTTGTGTGCATGAACCTGTCTATTTGTCTTGGTCTGGGTGTTTTCTATGTATATTAAGTATGTATTTACAAACAAAAAGTATTTAAGTATATATTTATCCGTTATCAAGTTCACATAGACACAGTTTCTTAAGAAATTAACTACGGGCTTAGATAATTGGTGTGATTGTAAGAAAATATTAAAGAAAAAAAAAAAACTAAAAACCTACCTACTGTTTCATTTATTTTAGTGAACACTGTTACTGGGGGGCTACCGGCTAAGAAATATGGATATGGGTATGGGTTTCAACTGTCATTTGAATTCCTTATTTTGATAGATTTTTGCTGCTTTGTTCTGTTGAACGTTGCTAGCTAGTTATCGTTATACCCGACCTCACAAAACAAGGAACTGATAACGGCTACTTTCTTTATAAAATTGACTTAAAGTTCCCAAAAACGTATGAAGTTCATACCCATAAAGTTACGCGGTAGCCCCCCGGATCTCCACTCCAAGTCAAGTCAAGTCAAAAACTTTTTCTTCATTTTATACCTTAGATTTAAAATCATGCTTTTGAATCGTCCAACATTTCCTTTTAACCACTACGCCACCTCCTCAGTAAGCTCATAAAGCTAGCCTCAATGTGTCGATAATATCAATAACTCGATGATAGCTACGATACAACGTAAACAAATTAAACGCAGCTTCCCGCCATCTCGATGGCCGCCATATTGGTGCAAGTTGCCGCCATTACCGCGGACCATAGAGCACAGAGCGCGTAGTTTGCGGCGTCACGCGCCCTCGTAAAGCGTCTGCAGTTTGATATCGCGTATTAACATCAGAATTAGTCACAGACATGCGTTGACGATAAATTGAACGCATCTGAGATGTTGTTGATGGTCGTGGACACAGAACGCAAGTTCAAAAACTATTAAGGCTCTCCCACACAGGCGCGTTATTATCGGCCTTTATTGCCGGATCCGTTATCTCGATAATGCGTGTGTGAATTTAAAAGTGATTGAATTCAGCGGCGGAGTGGGCTTAAAAACGGGCAGATTTTTGGGGGGTACAATTTTTCATTAGTTCGTTTGATTCACATTCGTTAATACCACCTAACTAGGACATAATAAGTACCTCGTATTATGATGAGAGCTCCATACTTCGGACGGCAAAATTAACAGCCAGCGGGCACTTGTGATTTTTAATCGGGCGATAGTTTGATCGTTCTCGGAGTTCTTGAGTTATATAGCAGTGAGCCCATTGACGATTAAACTATCGACCAATTGAACAATCGAAAATGACTGGCCGATAGTTGTACGATCAAACTATCTCACAACTAGCGGCCGGACGGTAATGTGCCTGAAGGACTATGTGAGCGCGCGCACTGAATTCAACTAAACTATCGCCCAACTATCGGTCGACTAAAAATCACAAGTGCGCGCAGGCTCTCAATACCAAATGATCACGATCGTCTTAAGCCCCCAGTACAGGATGGCCGATCATGTTGGCCGACCATGATGGGCCATGGCCCAGTACAGGATGGCCGATCATGTTGGCCGGCCATGATGGGCCATCGTGTACAGGGGCAGTTTGCGTGTGATTGCCGTCTGCGAGCAACGCAAACCGGCCCTGTACACGATGGCCCATTATCATCGGCCAACATGATCAGCCATCCTGTACTGGGGGCTTTACAATGAGCGATTTTCTGACAGGTTATTAAAAAAAAAGCTTCCAAAAGCTTCACTAGATGGCGTTGAACGAAGTATGTACATGTCTATGGTATATTTTGGTACGAATCATATTGATTACTTTTTAAAAACCTAAAGGAAACTAAGAATAAAGTAAATAAGTACTGATAGGTTTAGGTACTACTGTGAGGAACAAAAACGAAATACTTAGGTAAATTTAAAGATTAAGGTAAATAAATAACATCTGTATGACGTTCCGTTTTATGAAACAAAAGTCGCGTCAAAGTAAAGTTTATAATGTTCCGTTCCTTCTAACTGCATAGGTGGGACAGCGCCATCTAGTGAGCTAATCACAACGAGCTTTCAGAAAATCGCCCATTTAAACTAAACACTGATTTAATTCCATGCAGACGAAGTAAATAAAAAGTTAATAAAATAAAATAGGATGACGCTGTTAAATCGCCTTCAAACGTTTGTATTTGTGCAAACATTAGAAGTTACATCAACACAATCCGCATGATAACACCCCAATAGAGCAAGGGGCCAAGAATCGCGACTAGTGTTCCATAGTGCCACAGTACATTAAGTTGTCAGTAACTCAGCTGCCAAATAAAGGCCGGAGTAGGTATGTGGGAAATGTTGAGAGTAGAGGTAGAAAAGAGCTTATGTCAGGATAGCAAATACGTTTTTTTCGTTTGAAGTATTATTGATAGTTAGATAGATAAATCGTGCGACAAACACTATTCTATTTTCATCCATCGGAATTATTGTAATTAACCAGTTTTATCATCATTATACACCATCATCATCATTCGGGAGTTTCATTGGTCAATTCACGAAAGATTGTCCAAACCAATTTTTGCAGTAGCGTTGGAAGTCAAAGTCAAAAATTTACAAAATCAAATGCTTTTGAATCATCCAATATTTTTTCCTGCCACCTATTATTAAGGACCCGTGAAATGTGTTACCAAAAATTTGTAAGAGAAGGGAGAATTGCGTGACTGTACTGCTACGATGCACAACTCTATATCATTGGAGTGCCATAGCTGTGTCGCGATGACAACAACCGACACCAATATGAACACTTCAAACCGCCTCTGTGTTCTAATGGTACACACCACTGGTATCAGATCAGACCCAGAGGTCCCGCCCGGGTTCGATTCCCAGTGGGGGTACATACATATTGTATTCGGTTTGGTTGGTGGTACGGCTTGTTCAAAGTCCGCCTGGCTATAGCTACCACCATCTTATCTAAGTCTGACGCCATAACAACGATGTTTTCAGCAATGTTGTGTTCCGGCTCCGGCAGTTAGATAGCCATACCCTCCATATAAAAAAAATGTTGAGATTTCATAAATATATGATATACTTAGATGTGTGTTAGTCTGTTTTTTTATAAATGCCTTCCTTGAGTAAGTATATGTTTTTAATTGTCTATTTTTATTCTATGTCTGGGTGGTAATTATTTGCACACTTATAGTACGGTACGACAAGCTTAGCTGTTCCGGTGATAATCTTTGGAACTAAAACATTTTAATACCACCTTCCATTTTGACAGCTAATTTTGTATTGCAAGCGGCTCCTCTTTCACGGCTGTTACCGGAACAGACAGGCATGTGGGGCTATACACGCGGAACAAACACAAAATATTGACGGCTAGGCCGTACAACTCGGGCTCAGTATAGCCATTATAGCTACTGCTTATCTAATTTACTGTGGCCGCACTCAGCAATAAAAAATCTTCTGCCGGCGCCTCACAGTCTACCCGCATATTGATCACGGCATTCGCTGGGGGCATCTCGTAAACACGAAAATGGATATCTTGCTGTTTGGATCGCTGACGTGTTACAAATGAAATGGCTCGACCTGCGATCTTTGAAGATAAGCAACTTTCGAAATGGTCATTCACGGGATGGGTGATCAATTTTTTTTATCTGGAGTACTTCATTGCTTCGGAAGGCACGTTAAGACGTTGGTAGCCGTCGTTAGTGAGTGAAGCGATTGCTGATTCGTGCGTCATGCTCGTGAGCTGGTGCTGCCAGTGGGAATGGGTCTGCTCTTATCTGCTTGCCTTAAAATATGTTTTTTTTGTTTTTATTTATTTTATTAAGAGTTGCATTCGAAACATGTATGGCTCAACTTGCAGTGTATAGTAGAATTTTCTTTATACTAATAACTAATTGCTTTAAGGCTTCTTTAAGGCGATATTCGAAAAAAATATGCAGAGGCAAGATAGCAATGAGAAAACGACGCGCGCGGTAGTGAGACCGATTTTGCAGATTAGGCAAAAAAACAAGATCACTTCGTATTAAAAAACTATAGCGATTTTTTTAAAAATGCTTCTACCTACACTATCTTAAATATTATTGGTGTCCACTAATAGTATATGTAACCCCATTTATGAATAATCTGGAATTTTCGTATTTTTAGAGGTCTTTTCTATGTCGTCGTTTTTTTAAACTATAAGATTCTAGATAAAGGTATGAAGAAATATATATCTTATTACCAGATTTGTAACAACTGTAACCGTCCTATAGTTTTAAATCAAAAAGTCCATACTTTTTCCGAGTAGCGCCTTAAGTGGAGATAAGGCTAAAGGTGGAAGCGCACACTTAAATACTTTTTGTTTGTAAATACATAGGTACTTTTATTATACATAGAAAACACCCAAACCAAGACAAATAGACATCTTCATGCACACAAAATATATTTGTCATGTTCGGGAATCGAACCAGAGACCACTGGTGCAGAAGGCAGGTATCTTATGAAGGCGCCAAATCGGTCGTCGTATACACTGGATATATAATATTGGAATAGCAATGTAATATATTTATTTTTCTTCTAACAATGATAAATACGGTTAAAACTAGTGTTAAACATGAAGTAGCAAAATATTACGATAAATAAAAACATTGGAAGAATTGAAGCTGGCTTCCATACTAGGAAAAAACCTGTGTGACGGACTGCCAGGCTCCCCTCCCGAACATGATAGCGCATAAGGTGTTCTAGCTAGACACTTATAGTGAAGTTTTGTACGTATTTAAAACTATCTAGATAATTATGTTATCTGAATTCATATGAACATCAAAATAAAATAAAAAATAGCTTAGTGGATCAAGTATTGACTCCTTGTAAACGCTGCATAATGTAAGGCCGGGCTAAGTGAGAATGAAGAAGTTTATCCTTGGAAAAGTAAGTTGGACTGCTGTTTAGTTGGCTACTGAGATATGAAAAGTTTGTTAAGTGGAAAAGTAGGTTAGATAGTTATATTTATTTTATCTTAAGTGTTTTCTAGTGTTTTGCCAGTTATGACTTAAGGAAGTGAGACGTGGTCTTTTACTATGGGTCTCATACGAAAGTTCAAGGTCACACAGCGAGCAATGAAGAGAGCGATGCTTAGTATTTCCCTGCGCGATCTAATCAGAAATGATGAGATCCCCAGGAGAACTAAAACAACCGACATCGCTCGAAGGATTGCTCCGCTGAAGTGGCAGTGGGCGGGACACATAGCGCGGAGAACCGATGGCCGTTGGGGCGGAAAGGTTCTCGAATGGCGACCGCGTACCGGACGACGTTCCGTGGGCAGGCCCTCTACAAGGCGGACCGCCTTGATGGTGCATGCTTGGTTATAATTGGACGCACGAAAACTCTGCCGACCATCCAGTTATTCGTGAAGAAGGCTTCACTGGTATCTAGTCGGCCGATGGCGCTGCGCTACCTACCAATGACGCAACATACCTACAACGCGCGACTACAAAATCATATGGAGAACCTACATCGCGCTAACAGAAAAATTCACCACAACTTTCCATATAAACGAATTTCAACTTATATCTGTTGTATAGTTGTTGTCCCCGGGCTAACAACACCTAGCCCCGAAGGAAAACACAACATCAACCGTTGCGCCATCCCTACAGTAGTTACTATTATACAGGGCGTCCCAAAACTATGCCACCTGGAGGGAAAGTACCTTAAATAGTGAAGATATAAAATTTTACTGAAAAGAGACTTCATTTTAATTTTTAAAAGAAAAAGAACTGCATTCAAGGAATTTTAAATGATTGCCTATCTGAACAGGGAATCGAACCCGCTGAATGTAAAAAAAATATTTCTTTAGTTTTATTCTACCAATCGAAAGGCTTGATTTTACCTAAGCATTTCTTCTAAGTAATATAACATCACTACATAGTATAAAACAAAGTCGCTTTCCCTGTCCCTATGTCCCTTTGTATGCTTAAATCTTTGAAACTACGGAACGGATTTTGATGCGTTTTTTTTAAATAGATAGAGTGATTCAAGAGGAAGGTTTATATGTACTTTTTATCCCGATATTCCCACGGGAACGGGAACCACGCGGGTGAAACCGCGGGCGGCCGCTAGTCTTAAATAAAAGGAAGACTACGAAATATAACATTTAATATTGAATCACAGAAAAGGCTATCCATAATGCTGCACAAACTTGTTAGGTATTCAACATTAAATGTTAAATTTCGTAGTCTTCCTTTTATTTAAGATGTTATGTTACTTAGAAGAAATGTATAGGTATAATCGAGCCTTTCGATTGGCGGAATAAAATTAAATATTTTTTTTACATTCAGCGGGTTCGATTCCCAGTTCAGATAGGCAATTATTTAAAATTCCTTGAAAGCAGTTCGTTTTCTTTTTAAAATAAAAATGAAGTCTCCTTTCAGTATAATTTTATATCTTTAGTATTTAAGGTACTTTCCCTCCATGTGGCATAGTTTTGGGACGCCCTGTATATTCTGTGGTATAGTAGGGTAACCGACGACGGTTAACCAAAGGTAAGACCACACAAGTAAATTACCCGCCAAAATCTTACGTCATATTTTCCCGCCTTTCCACGTCGATGGAAAGTGAATCATAGCTGAAGTTTTAGAAGGTCTATATTTATTTAACATCCCCAAAAAGGCGCAATTTCCACCTCATTAGAGACAGTTCCGATGCTATCGACTGTATTATTGGCGTTTCTGAACTGGACAGAATGATTTGGGGTGATTTATAAATGAAACTTGACCGTCGCGTCGCGAAATAACTTAGTCTTTTTACAAGCTTTTATTTAACTTGCAGTGTATGTATTGTGTCGCAGGCGGATGGTTGAATCCGCCGGATGGTTAAGTATGGCAGCAGTACCCCTCGGAAGTCCTGTAGAACACGTGATAGGTTAGAAATGTTTTTTTTGTGACTCCGACAACTTATGGGAAGATAAAATACTTAGATTACGGAAAAAAATTATCGGCCTAGGCGTTTAATTGAATGGCGGATTCAACCATTTGGCTGCGACATATGCATGCCCGTTCTTCGGGGCAAATCTTGTAAACTAAATTTGACTCGCTTCCCAGTGTCTGATTGAACTGAAACTTTGCATACAGGTTTGGTTCGGATGACAATCTAGAGTCAACAAAAAGCTTATGTCATAATAACGAAGTTTAAAAAAAACTTATTTAAGTAGTTAACTTTTTTTGAGATTAGTCGAGTGGAGTGTAAGTACCGCTATCTTTGAGGTCCCTAGTTCGATATCAGGTTGGGTAGAAAGGAACTTTTCTTCTTTTGCTCGTGTCTGGGTGTAGGCGTGATAGTACAACCCGCGTGGTACCCGTTCCTGTGAGAATATCGAGGTACGAGTGTCGAGTATATTAAAGCCTATATGTCACTTGGGAAGAAAGTAGTTTTCAAATAGTGAAAGATTTTTTTAAAATCTGTCAAGTATGTAATTTGAGTTTCTCTTGCAAACGAACAAAAAAATCAAATCTTTCCTCTTTATAATAATTAGCTATATAGATTTTACTAAAAGCCAACGAATTAGGGATAAATTCCGTTAAGATTTATGTAAAACAAGATTTGTTAAAATAGCTTTGTTTTTGTGTGTTTGTTATCAACCCTTATTTTGATTATGATCAAATCAAACGCTGTCAGACAATGAAAGTCAAATTGACAATCTAAACACTTGGATTGGCGCGAAATCGCAAAATTGCAAATGGCGCTCAAAGTGCCTCGAACTCACACGAGATAGCATTTGAAACATAAATCTGTTGCTCATTATGCTTTGCCACATCCGCGAATGAGCCAAATATTATTGGTCTAATATTTGGAACTAGAGGCCGCCTGCGGTTTCACCCGCGTGGTACCCGATCCTGTGGGAATATCGGGATAAAAATTATCCTAACATACATACATCCATAACCAAATATCCTTACTCACAAACTTTGTGTGTGTGTTGTGTTTAATTGTAGATATTCTTCTCACCACAGTTATAAATACCTACTTATTTAAGTTAGGTATGTAGGTACTAACACTATGGAACTTAGTTCTGAAATAAATGATTTAAATTGAATAGAACTGAAAATATACTAGTGTTGTAGTTTTGTTACAAAACACAATTTAGCCTTTGGTATTCCTTTAGCATATATTTTTTCATTACCTACTAGGTGTTAGACTTCCAATAAAAAACGTTTTCCCCCCTATTCGTAAGTAGAGCATAAGCGCCAAGTTGCGTTTCGTTTCGTCTGTCGCATATAACTGCATCAGACCGTTCGGGGGTCGACGAACTGCACTATTTGAAGTGCAATGCTGCATTCGTAAAGTATTTTTTATACAGCTTCAAACTGGTTTAATTAGGTAAGTTTAATTAAGTTTGTGAAGGTTTTATTTCGTGCGAAAACTGTTTGGTGTCAGTTTTTCTTTTTATTTGATGGAATATTGAGCAAAGAATTTTAAGTGAGTCTTTAAGTGTTCATTGACAAAAAAAGTTATATATTACATAACTTATAAGCTGTCAATGTTGTACAAATTGTGCTGAATATTCAAACAAAACCGGAAATGAAACTTATAATTTAACAAATAATTGCTACGCCTAAAATCCTTCTTTAAACATTCATAAGAAACAAACCTATGTAACTATATTATGTTTTCCATTACCAAACTTTACCTACCTACTCCATTTTCTTCACAACATATTGTTTTCGGGTTTTCGATCCCCAAGACGAGGCGCAGACCCATACAGCCCAAATCCTGCTTTATGTTGATACAACTCCTTACTTTATTACACATAGCACGGAACAAAATTGAAACACTGTTTGCGTATCGAATATTAAACTTTACGAGCGACAGTTTAAAGACTATTTATGTAAATCAGGTGACTGAAAAAAGAAAATAGGATGCAAGGAGTTGGTGTTGTTTGGAGATTAGTGTCTTCCAAGTTTGGCGACAGATGGCGCTGATTTGCAAATTATCAAGCACGCAGATTATAATAAAATTATTGTTTTTTAGGTTAGTACAGCTTGCGTTTCCTTAAAGACTGTTATTAAAAACGGTTTTTAACTGCAATTTCCAAGTTCATTTATTTACCAACTGATTTGCATGAACAGCGAAATGAAATAAAGTTCTATGAATATGAGAATAGTTGAAATTACCTACTTATAGGAAAAATTGTACCTACCTAATAGAAAAAGAACCACCAGCCTTGCAAGTAGATTTTCTTGCATACCCCCACTAGTGGGGATAGTTATTTTTATTTCAGAATCTCCTATAGTTAAATAAACGCATATTAGTGGGGATTCGAGTTTATTTAAAAAAGGGGGATTCTGGAAAAAAATAGTGATGTTCACTGGTGGGCATTTGTCGGTGGGGATTTCTGCCCCCTGATTCACAAACCTTCGGAAATGCTCCTGACAGCGGAGTGTATACATGCTCGTCGTCTCTGACACTCACTATAGAATAGACAAAGACAAAGCAAAGAATTCGAATCCGATTCCGTAGGTATCCGACGGTTTGTGTATCAGGGGACTGGAATAAACTACAAAAGGTTCTAAGCATGGAGCTAGACTTAGGCCCGATTTCACCAATGATATTTAAACGCGATTAACGCTAAACGTATTTCTGTCCCTGTCACATTCAAGCAGATGACAGAGACAGTACTATGTATTAAACAGGTTTAGCGTTAATCACGTTTAAATATCAGTGATGAAAGTCGCCCTTAATACTGAGGTAACTGGAGTTCTCACCATGAATAAAAAAGTGTGCCCAGCAAATTTGACATTTAGTATGTAGTGGCTGTCAGTTGTCTCATATGACCATGGAGCTAGACTTAATACTGAGGTAAATGGAGTTCTCACCCTGAATAAAAAAGTGTATACCAGCAAATTTGACATTTAGTATGTAGTGGCTGTCAGTTGTCTCATATGACCATACGTATTTTTTTAAAGTGTAGGTGAGACGGAAGACAGCCACTGTGTAATTTTTGGTCACAAAAAAGTGTTAGTACTGCACTCTCCACTTACCTCAGTATTAAGTCTATCTCCATGCATATGACCATACATATTTTTTTAAAGTGTAATTGAGACGGAAGACAGCCACTGTGTAATTTGTGGTCACAAAAAAGTGTTAGTACTGCACTCTGCAGTTACCTCAGTATTAAGTCTAGCTCCATGGTTCTAAGTAAACGAAAAAAAGGTTGTAAGTTGTAAATATAACTTTTAACCAAGGCCATATATTTCATGAAAAAATATGGTGGAATTTTTCGTCAGCCCCAAATGGTGGAAGGCTGCAGTCACCGCATTTAGTCTGAGAACACGCAAGGCAGAGATATCTCCTGCGCTGTTGCTAATTTATTGATTTTCCCGCCAACTCAAAGGCAGTAGGCTCGTTCGAAAACCTTTTATTGTAATTTATTTTTTCTCAGGAAATTTTTCTGTGCGTTTTGTATTATCGCCGCGTCGCGTTTCAGAAATTTCGTTTTCATGTTTATTTTAATAACTTATTGATGTTATTCAATTTCCGATTCATAGTATGTTTTTGATTAGAGCCGGCATAACAATAAAGTATAAATATGTAGAACCGACAAGTATTTTAAATTTAATAGAGCTAGTAAGTCCCACTTGAGTCACTCTGGGTTAATGGGTTTGTTTTGGTATTTTATTGTTTTGTGTGTAAGATTCACACACATCTTTGAAACAGATAAAAGAACTTATTAGCGCAAACACATAACATGAAGATCATCCATTAAAATTCCGCTAAACTCTCTGTAGACATAAACAACTTAGCGAATATGCGAATTCAACAAGATCAATGGAAACGCAATAAAACGCTCTTAAAATCACAAAATACCTACTACTTTTATGCAAAATACTAATTTTCCTATTTCATTAATTTTATATTTGTGAGTTTTTGAACGGTTTTCGAAAGAAGCATATTTTTTTTATTTCGCACAAAACACTGCACTAGCTTTTTAAGAGTCAACGTGATTTAGTTTTGTTATTGTGGATAGGTACATTACATACAATTTACTTTTTTTTTCTTTACATTGTTGTGAAGAAGACAAACGCAATAAAAACCGGTGTGACGAGCGGGTACCAGGCGCGCAGGCCTTGCCAGGAGGCTCCGGTTACAGGGGCGGTGTCGCGTGACTCCTCTTGGGCTATACTTACCTGGTACTTTTGTTACGATAGATGTACTTAATTTAAAACTCATTATTGTGATAATATTCCTGAGAAAAATTGTAAGTGCATGAAATATAGGTGGATAAACAATAAGTCAAACTTCATGTGCCATATATATAACGTTTCAATCATTTCAATCGGTCCATCCGTCTTCGAGTAATCGGTGGACATACACAAAAAAAAAAAACATACATACAGACGAATAGAGAACCTCCTCCTTTTTGATTTAGAAGTCGGTTAAAAAGCCCAGTGGCCCCTATTTTTTTTTTGAGTAGTATAACAATTGAGGAGGAGCCCGTGGCGCAGTGGATAGCGCGCTCGGCCTGCGATCGTTGAGGTTAAGCAACGTTCGCAATGGTCGGTCACGGGATGGGTGACCAAAAACTTTTCATCTCGAGCTCCTCCGTGCTTCGGAAGGCACATTAAGCCGTTGGTCCCGGCTGCACTTGCAGTCGTTAATACCCACCAATCCGCACTGAGCCCGCGTGGTGGGTCATGGTTCATTCTCCTTATTCATCCATAAGGAAGGCCAGTGCCCCAGCAGTGGGGACATTAAATGGCTGATGATGATGATAATAATTAAGTACTTACCTACCAGAGTTTTAGTATTTGGGGTACAGACGTGCTCTTTAGTTCACCATTAAATTGTTAACTAATAAATTGTAAATCAGTTCATTTTCATTTAATTTTATGTAGGTGCCTAATGTTGATTTAAAATTTTACTTCTAGTTGTTTGAGACAATGTTAATAGGGTATTTTACTGTTGTTGAAATGTAGATATTTAATGATGACGTTAAAAATATTGCAATTAAGAATACCAAATGTGAAAAAATAATTTGAATCTGTTTTATAATAAAAGAATTATAGTCTGTTTGATTTTGACTATAGCTGTCTCTTTCTAAAACGAAATCTTCTATGGCGTGACTATGACGCTACTAACCCACTGACGTCACTAAGATAGCGTCCTGTCCTTGTCTAATTATAAAGTTTGAAGTCCTATATCTTTGAAAATATTCAAGATAATTCAAAATGAAAACTTGTTTTGTGTAGCTAATATTTCCAAAAACATTTTAAAGAAATAAAAAAAAAACAGTAAAATACCGTATTAAGAATTGGCATCATGGCTTTGAACTTTTGCCTGGTTAGGACGTTTTTTATTATCTGCAACAGCGTAGCACTGAAGCAAAGAATACTATAATATTACTAACGTAACTGAATGCTAATTTTCATTGATCCAATAGATCTATCCAGCGTCACTGGATTGCCGCAATGGATCGGCACTGGATGTTTTACTGGACGCTGTACTGGATTGAAACATGTTTACATCGGATTTTAAAATTATTTTTATGCATTCACAATGTAATTTTTGTAAGTATAGGAAAAATGTGATAGTAAAAAAACCCTAACCCTTTCCTATACTTACAAAAATTGCATTGTGAATGCATAAAAATAATTTTAAAATCTTATTTAATGGCTGTTTCATCTTAATCGACTGTTAAACATTTGTAAAAATGTTTCTTTCGGATGCGAGGGTTTCCTCACATTGATGAAGCAACGCTGGCCTACAGCGTAACAAGTGATGGCAAAATTCGACGAGTCGTGTAGGCCTTTCGGTAGCTTAGTTGGTCAGAGCATCGGGCCGGATTCCCGGAGGCGCGGGTTCGAATCCCGCCTGAAAGCTACTTATAGGGCTCTTGTTTTTTTACTATCACATTTTTCCTATGTTTACATTGATCCAGTGCCAATCCAATGCCGACACTGGATCGATCTACTGGATCAATGAAAATCAGCCTTTAGCCTTCATAACATCTGATGTTAAGAAGGGATAAAGCTGAAGGTGGAAGCTCACTTCTCCCGAAATCCTCAATCACTGAGGAACTGGCTATCTTATCTCTAACTTCCGGAACACAATGCTGAAAACATTATTGTTATGGCGTCAGCGTTAGACTTAGATAAGATGGTGGTAGCTAGCCAGGCGGACTAAGAACAAGTCCTATTACCACCAACCAAACCGAATACAATATAGGGGCACCGTTGCAAAAACTTCAACCATGGCTTCAGGCCATCATGCTGAACAACGCACAGCAAGAATTTTTTGTCGGAAATGAAAACTAAATATTTCGACTCTCCATACAAAATGTCCCGATTAGTTGCTAAATTTGTATGAAAAGACGATATTTTTTCGTTTTCGACAAAAAATTCTTGCTGTAAGTTGTTCAGCATGATGCTCTGAAGCCATGGTTAAAGTTTTTGCAACCGTGCCCCTAACACCTCTATGTAACCCGCCTGGTACACAGGGGTACCAGGGGGGATTCGATTCCCCGACGTCCCAGCGGGAATGGGATACGTCTGAAATCGGTGGTGTGAATCACTAGACCACAGAGGCGGTTAACAATTAAAAATATTAGTCATAGTCATAGTCATAGTCATAAATTTTTTATTCATATAGATTAAATAAAATTAATGCTTATTAATCGTCCAATATTTTTTTACCTACCACCTGTTATGGACATCTTTTAACTGACAAGAAAAACAGGCGAAAAAAACTCATCAGCTTTAACAGAAGCAACGCATTTACAAAAAAAATGTCGTTGCTGGACAAAATGATAAATAAAATTTATACAAAAAGATGCTGAAGGAAAGTATTCTCATACTTATGTATAGGAATATTTTCCTTTTATACATTGTTAGTGTTACTATAATTATGACAAACAATGCGTTGTGATCATTTAAATAATCTTCTACTTTGTAATAGCCTTTGCTTAAGAGCGTCTTTTTAACATGTTTTTTAAATTTATTTAAAGGCAACTCGATTACTTCTTGTGGAACTTTATTAAAGAAAACGAGCCTCTACTTTTTTCAAGTCTAAATCTTGGAACGGCAAGCTTATTTTTATTTCTTGTGTTAAAATTATGAATTTATTTATCTACTAACTAGTTATAACTATGTGCTTGCGACCAAACGCATTGTGTCGCCGCTAAATCTCTATGTAATGAGCGACGTCGCCAGCACGCGCGCGCGACAGTGACACACGACAAACATTATTATTAGCCTTTGTATATATGTATACGGAAACAGATGCCGCAAGATGGACGAGTTAGAAACATATTTATGATACAATCAAAGCTAAAAGGTTAATGGGGAGGAAAACTAACTTTTTATCACGATTCACGACAGAGGGCGTAGGTGTTATTGGGGGTTGTTTTGTTGTTTGGTTGTTATTGTGACTTAACGTCAATTTATTTATTTATTAAGAAAATCAACAGCGCTATAAAGACTATATATCTTAGATGTACTTATAATAATACGTAAGGCCAATAACAGATTTCCCTTTTAAATATCCTTTCTTACAATCATAAGCTGTTTTTTAAAATGTTTTATAATAGGTGCCTGTTTTACAATCCATGATGAGACATTAACTTATGGTTCTATAAATGGAACAGATTTTTTTTGAAATAATATTACTTTCAGCCGTACGTTTATACTATATTTCTTAATTTAATTTAAACTTAATCGGATTTGTGAGACGGACCCTTAGTTTGACCCTCAATAACAACAGCAATCATAACAGCTGTCAAAATCGATGAAATCTTTTAATTTGCGTCCAAAGAGCTTTGACTAAATACTGAGGTAACTGATGGAGAGTGCAGTACTAACACTTTTTTGTGGCACTGTGGCTGTCTTCCGTCTCGCCTACACTTTGAAAAAATTGGAAAAAATACGTACGGTCATATGCATGGAGCTAGACTTAATACTGAGGTAACTGGAGTTCTCACCTTGAATAAAAAAGTGTACCCAGCAAATTTGACATTTAGTATGTAGTGGCTGTCAGTTGTCTCATATGACCATACGTATTTTTTTTAAGTGTAGGTGAGACGGCAGACAGCCACTGTGTAATTTGTGGTCACAAAAAAGTGTTAGTACTGCAGTACCACTACGTACTAAATGTCAAATTTGCGGGGTACACTTTTTTATTCAGGCTGCAAACTCCAGTTTCCTTGTACAAACTCCTTGGTTGCGTCATTCGACCACAGAGTACATCATTATCCCACAGATTAGGTAGAAAATGGACCCCTAATCACTAAAACGCCATCTACAAAAAGCTTTGCCTATTCCTCCTCATTGTATAAATCAACATCTATGTTTCTTTAACTGCCTATGTGGTCCAGTGCTACACACCATCGGTATTAGGCCCAGAGTTCCGGGGTTCGTCGTTGGTTGGTTAACGCACGTGATTGGTGTTCGTACCTATTCGTATTTTCACAAAAAAAAAAACTATACAGCGCCGCTGTCACCGGAACAGAAAATATTATACTGTCGATCTAACACATGAAGCTCGACTTAATACTGAGGTAACTGGAGGGTGCAGTACTAACAATTTTTTGAATACCACAAATAACACAGTGGCTGTGTTCTGTCTCACCTACACTTTAAAAAAATACGTATGGTCATATGAGACAGCTGACAGCCACTACATACATAAATGTCAAATTTGCTGGCGACACTTTTTTTTTTTTTTTTTTTTTTTTTGTGGCAATTGAGTTTTACTATTTTGCCAATGACAAATATTAAAAGGTAGGGAAACAGGGATGATAATAATAATAGCAAATAAGGGGAGAAAAAAGGATCAGAGGAGTTGGATCAGGTTCGTAGATATTATAAGGAAATAAACATGAGTTGAATGGAAATAGTATGGATACAATAAGTAGGTATAAAATAAATAATACATATTAAATTTTAATATTATTAAGATCGATAAAGGATGATAATGCATTGTAATATTTACAAGGATACATCAATAGGCAGGACATACGGGTAGGAAAGGGAACATCAAGTGCCAACAGAGAGTTGAAGAAAACGGAGTGATCATATAGAGGACAAGAAAAGAATATATGGTCGAGGTCTCCAACATCAGTTCCACAATCACACAGGTCACTGGTCACGATATGCAACCTCGCCAGATGAGCGGGGGTGCACACATGGCCAAGACGCATACGCGTGATCATGCTGACATAGGTTTTGTTACATTCTAATTTGTTGTACCAGGGTTTTATGGGAATGCTAGGTTGTAAACTAAAATATATTTTGCCTTTATTAAGAGAAGTTTTTTCAACAAGTTGTCTCCAGGAATTTGTTAAATGAGTTTTAGGTAAAGAAGTCAAATCATGGCAGTAGTTGAGGTAGGGATGTAGGTCACCACATTCCACCGCTTCTTTAGCCAATTGATCCGCTCTTTCATTCCCACTAATGCCTTGATGACTTGGAATCCAAGCCAAAGTAACGTAGTTAAGTTAACGTTAAAGTTTCCAAAGATTTTCCCTAACGTCACAAATAATTGGATAACAGGGTTTCATTTTGAAAGGAAATTTTTCTATAGCCTGTAATGCACTTTTTGAATCAGTAAATATAACTGTGTTATTAAGTTTCATTAAAATAATGTACTCCAAGGCTTTGTATATACCAAAACATTCCCCCGTAAATACCGAAGTTTCAGGAGGTAATTTAATTTTTTGAACTATATTGAGCTGGGCATGGAACACACCTACTCCTACTTTTTCAGAGGCTGACGATTTTGAAGCATCTGTAAAGATGAAATTTGCATTTCTAAAATGTTCATGGGAATTATGGTTGAAAAGAGTATTTGCTTCTATATCGTCTCTATTAATACCAATATTATAACAAATGTTATGTTCCAAGAACAGAGATTCTAAACTACTTTTAAATAGCGGTAAGACGTGAGACCGATAAATGGGTGCCTCTAAGGCTAGCAGTTTTTTATAACTAATAGAAAGACATATTGGGGGTTTGTGTCTCCAGTAACTAAGTGAGTTTAAGTATTCTTCTAAGATTTGTAGTTTTGGGAACAGAGGGTGATTTGAAAACTGATATGCTTTAATTACAAATTTATCACTGAGTAATTGCCTCCTTAAACTAAGAGGAGGTTCGACACATTCCACTTGCATGGCATTAATAGGCGAAGATTTCATAGTACCTAGGATCAGTCTCATTGCTTTGTGTTGGATAATATCTAGTTTTTGAAAAGCGGCTTTGTTGCCGCCTTGGAGCAAAAACGTTCCGTATTCAAGAATACTCCTTATTAATGCGTTGTAAATCAGCTTAAGCGAAGTTGGATGGGCACCCCACCACACGCCTGACAAACACCTCATCATATTCAAAGCCTTTTCACATTTAGAAACAGCATATTCGCAATGTTGGATGCCAGTAAGCTTTGAATCCAACATAACCCCTAGAAACTGAACATGATCTTTTATTTCAATTGGAGTTCCGTCGTATAGAACGTTGACGTCCGGTGCAATTCGTTTCCTTGTAAACAATACCACACTGCTTTTTCCAACCGACAACTCTAATCCATTTTTGTCCAACCATTGTTTAAGCAAAGTCAAAGAAAAGTTCAAAACTCTACAAGCATCTACGGGTGATTGACAAACATAGTAAAGGAGTAGATCGTCAGCGTACTGAAGAATGTGAATATTATTTAGTGAACGTTCTAAGTCACTAGCATATATGTTATATAACAAAGGACTTAAAACTGAGCCTTGTGGCAGACCCTTACCAAGTACTCTAGTTAGCCTAGTGCCATCAGGGAGATCTAAGTGGATATGTCTTTCTGAAAGCATAAAATATATAAATTTTGTGAGGTTTTCGGGAACTATAAGGTCTTTTAATTTTTGTATTAACTTATTAACATTGACATTATCATATGCGGAATGAATATCTAAAAATACTGCTAAAACTACTTTATTTTTAGAAAAAGCTAAATGTATGTCAGAAGTTAAAATACTAATATTGTCTATGGTACTTTTTCCTTTCCGGAAACCGAACTGACTGTTGGATATTAATTGATTACTTTCAAGCCCCCAGTACAGGTTGGCCGATCATGGTCGGCGACCATGACCAATACATCGTACATTGACACTTTTGAAAGAACCTTTTTAAACTTGTTCGTTCAAAAGTGTCAATGTACAATGTATTGGTCATGGTCGCCGACCATGATCGGCCATCGTGTACTGGGGGCATCAATGTACCATTCCAATCTATTTTTAACCAAGTGCTCCGCCAATTTGCTTAATATCGCACTTAATGCTATTGGTCGGAAAGACCCCGGTTCACTCGAAGGCTTTCCTGGTTTCAATATCGGAACGACAATTTGTGTCCTCCAGGAAAGTGGGACCTCCCCCGTGGACATAACCTCGTTTACCAATTTTAAATAATATGTTAAAGTCTCATCAGTCAGATTTACAAAAAATGAATATGGAATACCATCCTCACCTGGAGAGCTGTCTTTTACATTGCCTAAGACCCTTTTAAGTTCCGTAAGGGAGAAAGAATCAGTGAGAGTAGAGTATGTCAATGGCAAGTTAAATGAAACAGAATCGGATGACTCTGACACCGTTGGAGGCGCCAACCGATCCATAAAACTATCCGCTATGGCAGGATCAAGAAGTACTGAAGATGAGGAGTTAAAAGCTGATCTGAATCGTTTAATCTTACGCCACACCTCAGACGGACATGTGTTAGGAGAAAGTGATGTACAAAAAGATAACCACCCATTTCTTTTCTTTTGTTTAAGAAAGTTTTTGGTGCTATCAAGAACCTTACGCAGTTGTTCGTAATTTTCATCTGTCATGTTCTGTTTATATATTTTCTCCATCTCCTTTCGTGTTTTGATAGCCGCAGTACACTCATGATCCCACCAAGGCGGGGAAGGGATTAATCCTGAGGAAGTACCTTTTCTATGAAATGTTTCATCGGCTGCCTCTATAAGGCATTTAGCTAATGCTTCAGTACAGGTTGTTACTCCCGACTGACTAATGTTAGGCAAGTCAATAGTTTTGCCATGGACTATACTTTTAAATTTTTCCCAGTCGCTTTCAGATTGAGTTAATCTATGTTTAAGACGAGGATTGTAATTAGAACCAGAAGGAGTTTTTATAAGGGTACAAATAACAAGGGGGAAATGATCACTGCCAAATGTTGAATTGAGGCGATACCAAGAAATCGCAGAAGCTAATCCTGGATTAGAAATAGATAGATCTACCGCACTTAAACTTTCAGTAGGTTTAGTACGACGAGTAGGAATTCCAGAATTTAAAATACACAGATTATGTTGATCAAGAATATCCAAAACATGTTCACCATTATTATCTGTGGTACCACAACCCCATGAACGGTGGTGACAGTTGAAATCCCCAAGAAGTAAAAAAGGACTATTTACACTAGTTATTAATGGGACAACTTCATTATCAATAATGCTAGAAGATGGATAAGGAATATATACAGAAATAATAGAGACACCATTGTCTAATCTTATACCTATAACATTAATATCTTTCAAGTTATGTGTGGGAAGTGACAGTCGTTGAAAAGATATATTATTCTTGACAAGAATTGCAACTCCTCCATAATCATCTGTGCGGTCTTCCCTGAGGCAAGTGAAACCAGGAATCCCAAACAGAAAACCAGTCTTCAGCCATGTCTCGGACAAGGCAACTACACTTATTTTATGTTTATTAATTATATAAATTAGGTCACTTTTTTTAGGTACTACACTCCTGCAGTTCCACTGTAGGACTTTTAGATCCATTATTATTGTTAATTAAATTTGTGATAATATCAATTATTATAGCAACGTTGGACGGTTTTAATGTATGATTGGTCAACAAAGAATTAAGAAAAGAAATTATTACATCAATTGTTGTATTATTTTCAGAATTTACCTCCTTATTTTGTTTATAAGCGGTACCGTTAGTGCTAGAGAGATGCATATTGTACTCATTGGTCAATTGGTTGTGAGTTCTTTGATCATAACCTTTAATGGTTGACGGGGGCGGACGAGGTTTTATAAATACAGTTTTTTTATATGATGTGTGTTGAGAGTTTGATGAAGCTAAACTATGATTTATGTTATTGTTTACTAAATTTTGTTTTGAACCTAGCACATCAGCATAAGGTTTGGATATAGCTGGGTGAAGTTTACTAGCTTCGTTGTAAGAGATGCAGTTGTGAGACATACTTAATTTAATTTCTTTTTGTCTATTAAATTCAGGACATATTTTACTGGTTGCATAATGATAACCTGAACACATTAAGCACACAGCACAGCTTTCGTCAACATTACAACCTTCACCATTATGTTCCTGAGAACATTTAAAACATCTAGGACGGGACCGGCAATTTATCTTTGTATGACCATAACGGCAACAATTATAGCACTGAATAGTAGGATATGTGTATAATTCTACTGGAAGTGCATTGTAGCATATATACACTCTCTTAGGGAGAACTTGTCCATCAAATGTAAATACTACTGACTGTGATGGTTTCCAGCTGACTGAACCGTCAACCTGTGCCTTATAATTTATTCTTCTAATTTTGATGATGTGGCCACAACCAATTGGAACACTAACATTGTCCTTGATTTCATCAGGTGTCCAATCTGCTGGAACCCCACGTACTATACCCATTCGCGTGACATTGAAAGTGGGAATGAAAGCTTTTAATTTAAAATCTTTAAGCTTGTCACTGTTAACAAAACTATTAGCATCATGTAAGGTTGAAAAAGATACAGTACATCTATTTCTACCTATCCGTTTAACACTTCCTGGTATTATGTTTCTGAAATTTGTTTTTTTAAGAAAGTTCCCAAACGTTAGGGGGTGCAGGTAACTACCATCATTAGGAGCAGTTTCGGTTCTTTGAACATGAATCAAATAAGGAGATACGTCTGTTGAAACATATTCCTTACGGCCAAATTCAGCTGTTTGAGTGGGAAGTGGAACTGAGGTGGAGACACCAATATTTTTGCCACTCTCATTTTTACTAGAGATGGCGGGAAAATTTTCTGGACTTTTAAAAACGGTATCAGTAGATGTTTTGTTTAGCCTGATATCATGACCAGAACATTTGCAATCGAACTCGTTATTACCCTGCTCAGAACTCCGTTTCCTTTTCCTATTGCAGTGTTTGCACACTTTCTTTACTTTCAATCTCTTTCGAGATCCAGAGCCTATACTGCTGGCTATTGATTCATCAGTGTCCATTCCATCACCCCTATCAGAAACAATAACATTATAACCCACAGGGGGACTCAGGTCATACCCCAAATCCCCCGGTGGAACATTCAGATCGGGGGGCTCGGTCATGTAGTATCCATATATACAAAATTAAAATAAAAACTTACCAGAGTTAGAAGACTATATACAAATACTATACAAATACAAACTAATAAAATATTATCACCAATTCACCACTCCACTGATCAATAATATAGCAAAAAATTTAAAATGAAATTTCCGAAAATAAAAGTACGTCCGCCCTGTTTAGAGTTTCCCGCGCTTTTTTTTCTACCTGGCGACACTTTTTTATTCAGGGTGAGAGCTCCAGTTACCTCAGAGTATTAAGTCAAACTTCATGATCTAACAGTAGGTACCTAAGTAAAATTCGTCCATTTTTATCAGTACAGGCGAAGACATAAAGCCATACTGCCAGTCCTACATTACCCCAAAATAAATGTCACAGATGCGTACAATTTAATATTTCCACAGACAATATATCGGCTGAACGGAAGTATCCGCACCAACCTCAATGGCAGCATTACAGCCGCTCATTTCCCCGGCTTCTTCGGATTACACTTGTACAGCTTCACGACCTTAAGCCTAACGCAATAAGGCTCAAATTCCACACACAACTCCAAGCCAAGTCTGACAACCACGTTTGAAATACAACTCTATTTGTACGAAAGGAGAGATAGAAATAGGTCGAAGTTAAAACTGCCACCTGTATTTGGGTCATAGCCGGTTCGAAATTCAAAACTAACTCGGCGGTAAGTTGCCAGCGTTAGTTGCTGCGGCACAATTCGGAACTTAAACTTTTTGCTTATTGATTGTGAATATTTGTATCGACAGTAGCGCCGTAGTGGAGTGCCTTGTTAATTTTGGCGCGTTCCAATTTTATTAACAAGGTCAGTTTTTAAATTATGCTTGTCTGGTATTTTTGATTTGTTTTTATTTCTTCCTTGGTTCTAGAATAGAAAACAAATTTCAATCAATCAATCAATCAATCAAATTCATTTATTTCAGACAACAAAGATCCATGGGTTAGTAAACAAAAGATACTTAAAAATAAGGGTTAGTAAATTTAGGTAGGTACAAATTAATTAAAAATTAATTAAATATCTCAGAGGCCACCTGCGCGGACAACACCCAGAGGAGTTATCCTCTACTGCGGTCATCGTCCGCGCGAAGTGTCTCAAGATGGGCGCGTATAGATCCTCCGCTATGGTTTTCAGGATGCTGTTGCTACTCCCACGCACCCTCCCCAGCAGTGACGCCACTTTCTTCCGAATGACGGCATGAAACCCGTCTGTTTGGCATTGTGCGATCATGCTTGATGCACTGCAAAAGCGAGGGAGTCCCAACATCATCCTGAAAATGTTATTATACTGTATACGCAGGGTGTTCAGCGATTTTTTGTTGTAATGGGTCCAGAGACCGCCCGTGTACAGACCCTGGCAGTACGCCTTAAACAAAGTTATTTTTACCTGCTCAGAGCAGCGAGCAAATCTGCGGACCAACATGTTGCCACGTATCGCCAATGCCCTACGCTCCCTCTCTATATCTAGATCGTCTTTTAGGTCGTCGGTAAGGTAATGCCCTAGATATTTAAAATGATAAACCCGCTTTAAGTCACGTCCGTTTAGGGTGATTGGAGGGAAAGTTTCGGGACGCTTACCTGCGGCCTTAAAGACCATATACTCGCTTTTTGTCACATTGTATGCAAGACCGTGTGACGCAGCGTAGGTCTCACAAACTTGTAGCATCTCCCTGATAGCCCTCACAGTCGGGCCCAGAAGCACCATATCGTCCACGTAGCTGATGTTATTTATATTAACACCACCCACACGGCATCCAACACGCATGCTGCTGAGCCCCACTATGAGGTCGTTTACATACAGGTTGAAGAGCTTAGGAGACGATAACCCACCCTGTCTCACTCCGCACTCCAACCTGTATGGCTCAGAGAGACTGTCCGACCATTTTACATAGTTCATCTGGTTTGCATACCAATATCGAAAGATATTTAACATGGACACCGGGACACCCCTGTCCTCCACCACCCTCCAAAGCACATCATACGAAACGAGATCGAAGGCTTTGGAGAGGTCTAGAAAACATGCGTAAACCGGTGTCTTTCTATCTTTGTAGTAAATTTCATTAGATGCATTTTAATTTATCGCTGAATGAAAATTAACAGTTTTTTTTTTATTTTGCGTAGGTTAGGTACACAATGCAATTTTAATTTTAGAAAAATTGAAAATGAAGTATTTTAGAAAAAATCGACCCGTCTCACGATGGGACTCGAACCCACGACCTTCCGCTATCCGGGTGACTGCTCTACCACTAACTTAGTCAGTCAGTCATTCAGCTCGCCCATCGGAGCTGGGGGCCAAGCCTGCTAACGTTAAGTCATAATCTTGTCTCAATCGTGTTTCAATTGTAGTTCAGTTGTTGTGCTTTTTTACACACTAGTTACAAGAAATGTGTACTTTTTTCACAATACTTCTGATGGTCACGCACCACACACTACATTTACATCACATCATACTGTCATAATTCTTGTAACTAGTGTGTAAAAAAAAGCACTGCAATTGAACTACAATTGAAACACGATTAAGACACGATTATGACTTAACGTTAGCAGACTTGGCCCCCTGGTTGTGAGACGGGTCGATTTTTTCTAAAATACCTAAGTACTTAATTTTAAATTTTTCATTAACAGTTTTATTCAAATGATAATTGGTTATTTAACTTCACAAATCCTACTGCAGTATTTAATATCAGCTTTACATTCGCAGCTTGCACCGACTGCAGTGCAGTTGCCGATCTTATTACTGCGATTGCATTTAATATTAATTTGAGTATTTCCGCAATACGTTCAGTTTATATTAAGTACCTACCTCTGTAGGTAGTGTTACGGTACATTTTGGTAAAATTTTGTTAAATAGTAACAAAATGTGTTAAAATTTGATTTCGTTATTACTTTATTACATACTAGCACTCTGCCGGCGACTTCGTTCGCCCAGTATTGGATATACTGGGCGAACTGGTATTCTTTAAAGATTACCAATTTGTTTAAAAAAGTAGCATTGCTTAAGTATCTCCTTTTCTTATTTATTAATCTGTCTTTTTGGCATTTATTAAAATATGTTCAATAGTTTAGATAAAGAACAGAAAAAAACTTGTATAAGTTACTTTCACAAAGTATGGAATTCAACTAAACATTTACTTAACGATTATGTTAATTGGGTATTTGACTGAATTTTTTTTATTGACTTAAAATATTAATTTAATTAGTAGCAACACAACATAGGTATTTTTTTTTTCAAATATCTTGCATATTTTGCTAATTAGACAAGGAGAGCGCTATAGAAACATGACGTCACATTTCTATAGCGCCATTATGCTGTGCTCTCGCCATAGAAAATTTCGTTTTAGAAAGAGATAGCTAGAGTCACAATTAAGTAGCTCATAATTCGCCTGGTATAATACAGATTGAATTTCTTTTTTCACATTTGTTATTCAATAATGTTATATTTCTGAATGTCATACATAATTAAATATCTACATTTCAACAACAGTCAAATACCCAATTATGATATATTTGAAAAGCATACAATTTACTTCATCTTATTATTAGAAAATTAGACATAAAATTCAATTAATAGTTCTTACACTTCATAATTTTATTTAATTTACAACTTTACACACACGCATAGCTTTAAGTTTCATTGCCTTTAAAGTTAATGCTTCATTAAATATATTGCTGTCACTTTTTATGTCATCTTGACAACGAAAAGTGACAGCAATAGATTTAATGAAGCGAAGCATTAACTTTAATGGAGCTTTCTGCAACTGGGTGTCAGTTAGATAAATAAAAAGTAATGAAAAAAATAAATAAAGAGTAAATTAATGCTCCGGAGCGTGTCTTCATGCTACGCCGCTACGCCGTAGTAACTACGCGGGCGTAGATACGTTTGGTCTACGCATCTGCTACGAACACCAGCCATGTTGTGCTATAATTTATTGCGACTTGGGTGCATTGCGTGGCGGCCATTTTGTACTGACGACAACGCATAGTAGCATAGTGCTTTACATGTTGACTCAAGCTTAAGCGGCTATTACACTACACGGTATTCAGGGCTAGTTAGGGAACTAATTCAGAATACATTTTAGCAAGTGATGCAATCAAAACAAGCAATGTATTCTGAATTAGCGCCCTCATCATTTCAGCTGTACGACGCCCACTGCTGGGCATAGGCCTCCCCCAAGGATCTCTACAACGATCGTTCCTGCGCTGCCCGCATCCAGCGGCGCACCGCGACCTTGACCAGATCGTCGTTTCACCTTGTCACGGAACGTCGTCCGGTTCGCGGTCGCCATTCGAGAACCTTTCTGTCCCAACGGCCATCGGTTCTCCGCGCTATGTGTCCCGCCCACTGCCACTTCAACTGAGCAATCCTTCGAGCGATGTCGGTCGTTTTAGTTCTCCTGGGTATCTCATCATTTCTGATTCGATCGAGCAGGGAAATACCAAGCATCTCCATTGCTCGCTGGGTGACCTTGACCTTCTTATGAGGCCCATATAGTAAAAGATCACGTCTCGCTTCCACAAGTCATAACTGGCAACACACACTGGTCAAAGACCTTAGTCTTGAGACATTGAGGAATTTTGGACGCGAATATATGCCAGAGCTTCCCAAACGCTGCCCATCCGAGCTGGATTGGACGAGAGATCTCTTTCTCGAAGTTGGACTTACCTAATTGGATTGTCTGTCCCAGGTAGACATAGTGGTCAACAACTTCGAGTGTACCTAATGTTCTCCACATTAAATTTAAAAAAAAATTAGGGCCCACAATAATTAGGGCCCTAACTAGTCCTAAATACCGTGTAATGTAATACCTGCTTTACCTAAGCATCCTACTTCCTACTAATATTATAAATGTGAAAGTTTAGATGTTTGGATGTTTGGATGTTTGTTACTCAATCACGCGAAAACGGCTGAACGGATTTGGCTGAAATTCGGAACATAGATACTTTGTAGCCTGGAGAGGAACATAGGCTACTTTTTATCCCGGAAAAATATCACATTCCCGCGGGATAACGTCGTGTAGTTCACGCGGGCGAAGCCGCGGGCGGAAAGCTAGTAGTCTATATATAACGGGCCCTAATATTTACTGTGCCGTAGCAGGGCGTTACATGTGGGTACTTTTATTATTTATAACAACTTTCTAACCTATGCCTTTCAAAAATAAATTGATTCAAAAGGTGTAGGTACCTATTCAAAATGAGTGTCAATATTTTAGGGAGTGATTCCACCCACGAAACTGCAAAACTTTCCCGACATACGTTTTTTAAGGTTCAAGTTTCTGCATTTTGAAAATCGAGTCATATCGGTTGAAGAATAAACGATGCGTCCTGGCAGAACGTGTTTCTTTCTAATCCAGTCTTCGATCAACAATAACACCTTATCCAGTACCCCAAACCAGTAACATGACATCTAGCTCTTCACTAGCTCTTCACAGGCCGATATCGAATATCTTCATACACAAGATCTGTGACTTGTCACAGATTAAGTCTCGAATCTCGATACAGACAATAGAAGACTGCCTTTGAGTCTCACTGTCATGGCGTCTAATCCCACTGACGTACCATAGACTATGGAGTTTGTAATACTCACTTGACCGAAATCCATTGTTTGACTAAACACTCTTTTGTAGCGATTTACGGATTGAACCGATGAGGTATTACAAGTGGGGAAAAATATGAGTGGGGAAGTCAAAAATGTATCTAAGATATAAGTACCTAAGTATTATGTTTTAAGTGATGCTCATCTTTAATCTATTAAGTTGTAAGTTCGATACTTGCACGACGCTTTTATTTACTAGGATAAATGCCGAGTTCCTCGAGGTATTAAAAAGAATAATAATAAAATAAGATTTATTACACACTGAAACGGAGAAGTAACACAAATAACCTTATTGCCTGTACATCGCATGTCTTCCAAGCAACCTTGAGCGAAAGAGTCAAATAATTAGGAAAATAAGGGAATGGGTGCTCAAACAACGTATAATCAGTACAATACTAAAAGAAAAAAATGTGTAAAAGATACTAACTACTCAATTAATACTAAATAGGCTTACTAAACTATATAAATAATATAATCAGTTGTCTAGTGTGTAGGACAAAATCGTTTTGTTTGCTAGCAAGATTCTAACTCATTACCCACTAATTGTACCTATTTTGGAAACTTCCCATTAAATTAAATTTACAAAGTATAATTATTAAGTGGGCAATGAATTCTAACTAATTCCAAAATTCTAATGTTGCGTTATATTCAGCAATAAAACCGTAGCTAAATCATATTTTTGGTAAAACTGAAGAAACCAAGTCATCAGACATTATTTACGAGTAAAAGTAATGCGTAAAAGTAGAGTTGATAAATGACGTTTCATCTGTCAAGCAAAATGAAATGTTGGCAAAACAAAAAGTACATTAAGAACAGTTCGAATGACGATTTTCAGAATGTACCATATCTTTTGAGATAAGTATTGTAGATATAGTAGGTAACAAATATTGCAAAATTCTCATGTAAATTTTGCATTATTAACTTAACTTCCGCCGCTAAGTTCAATTAATGTAGTTCAACAGCTAATTTAAGTTAGGTAACGCATTATTTCCGCCACCCTGAAGATGTAGTTTAGTTACGCGAAATCGAGAGATATAATCATTACATTGTTATTTTTGACAGGTGATTAAAAGATGTGTCGAGGTTTAGGTACTTAAATATTCTGTACAGTAGCTCTAGGCACAAATGGACAACCGTATCCATCGGTTTGTCTCTCTTTCTGCGATTAACTAAAAGTCATGCGTTGAAATAAAAAAATCCAACATTGACTAAACGCAACATATTATTTTTTTGCTCGTACCATAACATTGTTTTCACACACGAACCACTGGCTGGTTCGTGACAATATTTAAAAAAGTAACAATAAACAACGGAAGGAACTCTTTAGTCGATGGCTCTATATTCAACTTTTTTGGTAGGATTTCACCGGGCCTGGCTTCTAAGGCCTTCAGCCAATATTAAAACTTTTGCCGCGCTTTCGCCACAGATAATAAACTTGCACAATGGCACTCGAGCGCCACCTATCGTTCGATCGAGGACTCTCGGAACACCCCTTGCGGTAAGACCTCTTTGTGGGAGAATGCTTTAAAGCAAATTTTGATGTATTCTGCACTTTAAAACGTGCTTTATCGCGATTTTATATGGATATTGAGATTTCCGCTGACTATTATTGGGGATGTGGTAATTTATTTGAATTTATTATGCTTTAAACTTTTTAATTATTTGAAGATACGCTCTGATATTTAAATGTTGTGTGCAGGCAGATAAACACTTGAATTCATGTCTGAACATTAATTTGAGTGAAAGTTCTTTAGCGAAAAAAACAAAGATTCTTGTTTTAGACATTTCTTTCATGATTTTTAACCGTTATGAAAACATTCCTTAAATTATAAGCGAACTTCAAATAATCTTTACTGTGTGTTCAAATAAAGTAGTTCTACTATAATATTTAATATTATAAATGTGAATGTTTAGATGTTTCGATGTTTACATGTTTGGATGTTTGTTACTCAATCACGCCAAAACGGCTGAACGGATTTGGCTGAAATTTACGACATAGATACTTTGTAGCCTGGAGAGGAACATAGACTACTTTTTATCCCGGAAAAATATCATATTCCCGAGGTATAGGGTCGTGTAGTCCACGCGGGCGAACCCGCTGGCGGAAAGCTAGTATTCAAATGCGGATAAAAATAGCAAAAATAATTGCCTTTTGAGAGCCTGCTACAGACAGTACAAGTACAAAGACAAAGTCATTCAATTTGTTACACTTAATTAGAACTCAAAAACAAAAGCCCAGAGTTTTCAAATAGAACACAATTTATTTTAACATCACCAAAGGTTTCTTATGATAATTATCCTTCGGAGGAAATTAATTTGTTCCGAGAATTCGCGCCCTTCTTGCACGTCAAAGTGACATTAAAAGTGGCGGGAAATTCTAGAAACTTTTTAATTAACGGGTGCCCACACACTAACACATCTGTGTCTCACGCGAGAGGTTAAGCTGAGTACACAAGGCAGTTGTTTGACAATTAACTAATTTCGATTGGGGATACTTTGGGAGCTGGCTGGAGAGTGACATAGGCTCTTTATTCCGGAACACGGATAAGGTCGTGTAGTCCACGCGAGCGAAGCTTATAGAGGTCGTCACAGCTCTGGACAATAAAAGAGTACCTAGATCGTAGCATTAAAATGTATCAAGGGGAGATAGGTACAGTGTCACATGTTTTTCTGTTCCGGTGACAGCCGTGACAGAGGATCCACTTGCAATACGAAATTAGCTGTCAAAATGGACTGTCGTATGAAAACTGTTTTAGTTCCAAAGATAATCACCGGAACAGAAAAGCTTGTCGCACTGTAATTCTCATCGCTGAGATTCTCATTCTCACCTGCGTGGACAACACTTTCATGGCATAGTCAAAGTCAAAGACACGGAATGCTATGAAACTGTTTTTCTTCATGCTGAAAAAAGAGTTTATGGTATTTTTGAACATCCCAAAATGCTACAAATGTCTTAAGAACGCCGTGAAATTGTCAATGTTGGCGACGCGTTGTAGTTTGTAATAATTCTCATTCAGAATTTCGGGAATGAGAATTACAAATTTATTGATATTTTTTTGTTTTTGGAAAACTGGGCCAGACATAAAAAGATCGACTACCAACTTACATACTTACAAAAAACACTAAAGACAGGATAATTTAAGCACAATCGTTAAACTGTACATATTATTCTTTTTAAACATCAGTTTTGTAAAGAAATTAATACAACAAGCAGGAAATAATAATTAAATACTGAGAAAAGACTACTACGTACCTACTTAAGTATAATTTCGTTTAAAAATAAAATTACAGTCATCGTTTTTGGCTTTTTTTTTATCCACAACGGGGTAGCACTTAGCCTTCATCACACCTGATGTTAAGTGGTGATAAGGCTGAAGATGGAAGCGCACTACTCCCGGAATCCTCAATCCTGAGGAACTGGCTATCTTATCTCTAACTGCCGGAACACAATAATGCTGAAAACATCATTGTTATGGCGTCAGACTTAGATAAGATGGTGGTAGCTAGCCAGGCGGACTAACCTAAAGTCCTACCACCAACCAAACCGAATACAATATGTACCCCCACTGGGAATCGAACCCGGGACCTCTTGGTCTGAAATCGGTGGTGTGGACCACTAGATCACAGAGGCGGTTAAAATTAAATAAGAATCCTAGATGAAATGAAGGACCGAAGCTCATTAGTTTCTCGTGTGTGCCCACCTTTAAACGTAATGTTATACCACGTGTAAGGCTGAATGTGCGAATTCCAGCGCCATAACGTTTACTGTAACGACGTAAGGAATCACTCCGTTTTCGCGCCAAATGAAAAGGTTTCAATTACGGTGTGTCTGTCTCGTTTGCAGGAGTTATTTAGTTTGGCAGTGCCTTGAAGAGATCACCAAATAAGTAATTTGGTGATCTCTTCAAGGACGGAAATACTTTAACCGCATAAAACCAATACTTTAACAATTTAGTTTAAATAGTTTAATAGCTAGTAAAACTACCATACTCGTACCTTCGCGATTTTGTAAAAAGAACTTTAAAGACGCTGGCAATACTTAGCTTATAAAAAAATCAGAAGTGTGACTTGGACTCGATCACAAAGGGTTCCGTACCAAAAACGGCAAAAAGATCACGTTTGTTGTATGGGAGCCCCACTTATATATTTAATTTATTCTGTTTTTAGTACTAATTGAACAGAAAATCATTATCTGTGAAAATTTCAACTGTCTAGCTATCACGGTTCATGAGATACAGCCTGGTGACAGACAGACAGAGGGGACAGCGGAGTCTTTGTAATAGGGTCCCGTTTTTACCCTAAAAAATACGAAGAAAACTGCAAAGTTATGACTTATGGATTGATATATTTTAAATATTTTGACGACCGATTTGGCGCAGGGGTAGGCTAGGCTATCCACCTTCTGCGCCAGAGGTCTCGGGTTCCCGAACAAGACAAATATTTGTTTGCATGAACATGCCTATTTGTCTTGGTTTGGGTGTTTACTTTGTATATTAAGTATGTATTTACAAAAAAAAGTATTTAAGTATATATCTATCCGTTATCAAGTTTTCCATGATACAGTTTCATAATGAAATTAACATGGGCTTAGATAATTGGTGTGATTGTAAGAAGTTATTTATTTATTGTCAATTTTTTTTTTCAAAAACTGAAAATCACCTAAATTTTTCAAGCCTACTTTAATACGATTTTTTTTTATTTCTTGGATCTTAAAGTTGTAAGTAAGTATATTAAGTTGTCAGTGATACGAGATGAGATAAGTATAAATTTCCCGTTCCTTGTGGACGAAGTCCGGTGCGGCTGTTAGTCAAAACAACCTCAACAATAACAAAATTACGGAAAGTTTATTTATTTCTGGATCTTAAAGTTTAAAGTAAAATTATGGTGTCAGTGCGTACGAGACGAGAGCAATTCGCCGTTCCTTGTCAACCAAGTCTGGTGCAAACTCAACAAATAACAAAATTACCGACCCTGACGCCATCAATCCATTAAAATTAATTCAATAAAATAACATTCACAATATTACCGCGTCTCGTGTCCAATATTTAATAGTCGGTAATACATCGCGAGCGAGGCCGCGGTATATTAATAGCTAGCGGTTACGGGCTAGCTTCTCGTCTTGGCAGCCACGCCAATGAGCGATTTTCTGAGAGGCCATTTAAAAAAAAAAGCTTCCAATTGCTTCACTAGATGGCGCAGAATAAGTATGTACATGTCTATGGTATATTTTGGTATGAAACATATTTAAATTAATTACTTTTTAAAAACCCAAAGGAAGCTTATAATATAATATAATAAATGAGTACTACTGTGAGGAACAGAAACGAAATAGGTAAATTTAAAGATTTAGGTAAATAAATAACATCTGTCTAACGTTCCGTTTTACGTAAAAAAGTCGCGTCAAGGTAAAATTTATAACGTTCCGTTCCTTCTAACTGCATAGGTGGGACAGCGCCATCTAGTGACTGAGCTTTCAGAAAATCGCCCATTAGATAGCGACGCACTAGTTTTGTTGCTCGGGCTTGCTTGGGGACGACTAATTTGTCAACTAGACATGTCAAACATGACAATAAATAAGGACTACTGGACCCGGTGAACTTCTTATCACTAACGTTTAAAGATAACCTTACTGCATGCACCCTACCCTAGTTTTAATTAATTAAGGCTAGTATTTAACTGATCTTTCTGGTGTTATATCTGTACATAACACTTTCATGTGGCAATAAATGTTAAGACTATGACTATGATTGATAGGTACTATGCGATTATTATAAGAATAGGACTGTCAAAACGGCCATATTTGTTTGCGTTTCGCTTCCACTTCAGGGTGTAGGATGTGCAAGAAAAGGAACAAAGATCAAGAATGCCGTTTGACAGTCCTATTCTTATAATAATCGCATAGTATCGATGGTGTACGTGTACCACTACTTACCACACGAGTAAATAGAGATTACTACGTACTGTGTAGTGGATCTACACAGAAACAGCGGTTAAATCTAGCTCTACGTCAAAATTCATTAGGTGTAGCTAGTTCAGTTAACTATTTAGTAATCTGTGGTACTTATAGGCCGTGATAGGTTTTTGGCGCCATTTTGGCGGGTTAGGTTGTAGATATTTAAATTAATCGCAATTTGTTTTATAAGATAAAAGATAAGATAAAAATATTCTTTATTCACTTAGACATAATAAATATGTACTTATGAATCGTCAATATTTTCCTACCACCCATTCAAGACTTTTTAAACTGACAAGAAGAATGGGCGCAAGAAACTTGCCAGCGTTTCATAGTTAGGTAACGACATTTACAAAAAAAAAAACATATCGTTACTAATACAACAATTGCTTAGTATAAATATACATCATATTAAACAGTGATTATGTTATGTGTTACATCATGACCATGCATTGCGGTCATTCAAATAATCGTCTACTTTATAGTATCCTTTGCTCATCAGCGACTCTTTAATTTAAATTTATGCAATGGTAGTTCAATTATATGCTGTGGAACTTTATTAAAAAAGGCTATGCTTTTCCCCAGAAATGAGGCTCTGGATTTTTCTAGCCTAAACTTGGGAACGACAAGTTTATCTTTATTTCTTGTGTTAAAGCGATGAATATCGCTCTGCTTTACAAATGTATTATAATACTTTTTCACATAAATTATATTTTCATAGATGTAATGTCCTGCAACAGTTAAAATGTTTATTTCTTTAAATAGATCTCTTAAAGAATCTCTCGATCGGAGGTTGTAAATGGCGCGAATAGCCCTTTTTTGGAGCACGAATATACTTTGGATGTTAGCGGCTGAGCCCCACAACAAAAGGCCGTAGGACATAACACTATGAAAATAACTAAAATAGACTATTCTAGCCGTTTCAATATCGGTTAAGAGCCTTATTTTCTTAACTGCGAATGCAGCCGAACTGAGTCTACTCGCCAAGGCTTCGATATGAGGATCCCATTGTAGTCGCGAGTCTAATATAATACCTAGAAATTTTGTATTGTTAATGAATTCGACCGTATCGCCGTCTAGTCTAATATGAAAATCAACTTGTCTTACATTAGGTAACGAAAATTTTAAACACTTAGTTTTCTTTGAGTTTAATGATAAATTATTACTATTAAACCAATGTGACACTTTTGAAAGAGCACTATTTACTTCGTCAGAACAGTCATCACCTCTATCTACTTTAAAGACTAGAGATGTATCATCGGCAAATAGCACCGTCTCACATAAATTCTTCGCGTAGTAAGGAAGGTCATTTATGTATATTAAAAACAACAGCGGGCCCAATATTGATCCTTGGGGTACGCCCATAGTAATGGGAGCTCCGGTAGACTCAGTTTTATTAATAACTACCTTCTGAGTTCTTTCATACAGATATGAATGCATAAGGCTTACTGACATTTCAGAAACACCATAATGTTTTAACTTCCTTAATAGTGTTTGGTGATCAACACAATCGAATGCCTTGGAAAGGTCACAAAAAATAGCGATTACATCCTGCTTGTCCTCCCAGGCATCAAGTACATGTTTTAGAAATGCAACCCCAGCATCAGTTGTACTTTTACCTTTTGAAAAACCAAACTGTTTCTCATGCAGTATACTATTTAATTTAAAATATTCTAAAAGTTGAGCATAAATTAATTTCTCAAATATTTTACTTATTGCTGGTAGTATGGATATAGGTCTAAAATTTGCTGGGTCACTTTTGTCACCAGCTTTAAACAGAGGAATAATTTTACTATTCTTCATTAAACTAGGAAAGACCCCTTCACTTATACATTGGTTAAAAATTATTGCTAATGATGGAGCTATCACATCAATTATTGATTTGATGATACTTGTAGATATGCCCCAGAGATCTTCTGTTTTCTTAATATTTATTGCTTTGAATGCTTTAATAATATCTTCGGTAGTGACATAGCTAAAACTAAATGTTTCCTGGCACTTGTTCACACTAGATTCCATAAGAGAGACAGCGGTGTTGGGGCAAGAATTAAGTCTGCTAGTAGTTTCTAACGGTATTCGAGCAAAGAAACCTTCAAAAGCACTAGCCACCTCAATATCTGATTCAAAAGTCTGATCACTAATTTTTAAGTTAAATGAATTAATTTTGCTTTTTGTTTTGCCAGTTTCTTGGTTTATAATACTCCAGGTAGCTTTTATTTTATTTTCAGATGATTTAATTCTATTTGAAATATACCTAGATTTTGCCAAAGCACATACTTTCCTAAATGTTATTGAATATTTCTTGACATATTCAATGAAGCTAGGATCACAGGAAGTCGTTTTTTGTGCATAGAGTTCAAATAACTTTCTTCTGCTATTATAAATACCAAGTGTGGCCCAGTCACTAAACTTCTTACGATCATTACACTTTATAACTTTTTGTTTAAAATTGTTAGTAAATTCTTTTTCAACAATATCAAATAATGATTGATAAGAGTTATTAGCGTCAGCAGAAGCTGGCAAACATTGAATTTTATCTTGTACATTATTTCTAAATTTATTAATACCACGTTTCGGTATTGGCCTGCAAATTACTTCGCGTTTAGGAATAACATTATAGTGCTCAAAAGAAGCTAGTTGTCCACTGTGGTCTGATTTAATAATATTAATTACCGATTTCTCAATTAAGTTACAGTTGGAAAAGATGTTATCTAAGCAAGTAGCCGATTATAGCCGTTATAGTCACAAAGACTCAAGATTGGTGTGGTTTTGTGCCCCACCAAGTGTCAACGCAACTGGACGATGTGTAGAATGATTAAAATATGCGCTATCTTGGTAACGTGATGCCGAGTGTTTTATTGTAGTGGTGACTACCTCAGCAAGAATTACCGAGAAGACCGACTCGACATACTTGACGCCAAATACTCCAAGAAGCATTGGAATGTAAAACACCTACATTCTAATGAAAACTTAAGAAACTATAATAACATACATGATACTCAAGAATTGGCAGTATGGCTTAATGTCTTCGCCTGTCCAAAAGGACGAACTTTTTTACTACTATAGGCCGTGATAAAAGAAAGGTAACAGACATGTCGGGTTACGCATTAAAATAAAATGAATATGGATGACAAACAAACGGACAAGTATGAACTCAAAGAGATTTTCATTGGCATAATATTATCAGCTAATTAGTGATCTGCAGACGATGCCAGGAGATAATTTGATTGCAATCAGACGTCAGAAGGTTAACTAATAATATTTTCCATCATAAATATTACGAAAAAACTAAACATCATGTCTTCAATTGGTTCTGATGTATAAGATTTTAAGCTGTAAGTACATAATAATATGTACTTCATAATAAATGTCGCGTTGAGTCCCGTTACTCTTGTTTTTATCTGGTTCTGATGTGTTTTTATTTTAAATTAATGTTAGGTACCTATGCATTCACAATGCGATTTTGTAAGTAAAGGAAAAATATGAATATGATAATGAAAGGTTCCGCGCATTATCAAAAAATCATGTTTGTTGTATGAGAGCCACCCTTAGATATAACGGGTGTCCCAAAAGTAGGTATAGGATGATATGTCTCAATAAAACGCGAATGGATTGGAATTTCTTCGTAGTTTTAATTTATTTTAAAGAAGAGACTTGTACAATTTTATCTGAAAAGAATATCTGCTAAATGGCCGCCACGGGCATTTTTGCTGTGTGCAAGTTTTTCATGACACTTTCACACATTTCGCTGCTAATTTCACACATTTCGCTACTTATTTCACCAATAACTCGGCGAATATTTTGTCTATATTGTCTATGTTTTGTGGAAAGTTGGCGTAGTCTTTATCTTTCACGTAGCCCCAAAGCATAGTAAAAAAAGAAAGAAATCCAGTGGCATCAGATGGCAAGATCTCGGTGGCCATTTGACATCACCTCTTCTTGAAATTACGAGATTTTTAGATCTTTCGGCGTTTGTAATTATCGTAAATTTTCATTAAATATTTGTAAAACTTCTATGCGCTGTTTTATTGTAAAACGCTCCACGATTAATTTTACATGTGTCAAGATGACGTATGTCAAATTTCAACCCGCCATCTTGAATATTTCGGAAATAGCGCGAAATTCAAATCCTATACCTACTTTTGAGACACCCTTTATATTATGTTTCAATTAAATTATTTATTTTTAAAGTGAATATACAATTAATTAAATTTTCTGTGAATACTTCAAGCGGCAATAAACCGACTCGATTTATTACGATGTTTATTTTTGACGACCGATTTGCCGCAGGGGTAAGGCTACCCACCTTCTGCGCCAGTGGTCTCGGGTTCGATTCCCGAACAAGACAAATATTTGTGTGCATGAACATGCCTATTTGTCTTGGTCTGGGTGTTTACTATGTATATTAAGTATGTATTTACAAACAAAAAGTATTTAAGTATATATTCCGTTATCAAGTTTTCCATGATACAGTTTCTTAATGAAATTAAAATGGGCTTAGATAATTGGTATGAATGTAAGAATTTATTTACTTATTTATTATTTATTATACTTATTCCTTAAACAACTACACTTTTTTTAAATATTTCATCCTACATTCTAAGCTAATAACAGCCTTCCAACCGAAACCCACTAGTTCAGTAGATTGATCGAACATAGCAACTCGTCTCGATGTAAAATCGCTTGGCAACCGGCGATAATCGAATTAGGCGCAATTTGCGTAATCGATACTGGCAACACAGCTGCGCCACGGGAAAAGGCTGCAGGGGAGGTGACGGAGGTTTTTTTTTACATATAACGTCAAATATATTGAAGGTCTAGTAAAATAAGTTTTTTTAAATTATTAAAATGGAAGTAAACAAACTATATTGGTTATGTTAAAATTAAAAACTCAGAGACTGCAGTCATGGCCATTCACATTCTCTTTATGGATCCATAAGGAAGGTCTACGCCCAATAGACATCAATAATTTTTCATTACTCGATTTTTTTTATGTAAACCGGCCGCTTTGCTTTGCCCGCATGGACTTCACGACGGCGACGCTATCATGCGATTTTTTCCAGGATAAAAAGTAGCTAATGTCTAAGCATAAGCCAAAGCGTACCGAACCCATGGCACTTAATGTAGGTAACTTATAAGCTTACATGTTAAGGTTCGGTGTTAAGACACAGGAAACCACTAGTATATTATCCAATTCCATTCAATTCCATTACAAACAGTGCGAACTGTTTACGTTCTCTAATCAAACCGGTAAACAGCAAACGCATCCCGAAACACTAGTAAATCAGTGACAGGGGAAATACTACTAAATCTACTATATCAGTAGCTCGCGACGCGCTCTGGCAACACCGACGCTGCCGGTGTTGCCAGTTCATCGCCGATTTATCGGGTTGGTAGGAAATGGGCGCGGATGTGCCCCCGATAGCGAGCGCAGTCGCGTGGAATAGATAGTGTTGGTGAGAGGTTGTGTTTTAATGCTGGGTTTGTGAAGCTAGCAGTTTTTTTTTACTTCGTACACGTGTGTGTGATATAGGAACGAACCAGTTTTGATTGGTGGTATAGGGACTCGCCAGCCAATGGTCAAGGGAGGCAAAACCCTGATATCCCATGAATCCTTCCCATAAGTCACTACTCGACTGAAGCGAGATAGCAATGAGAAAACGACGCGCGCGGGAGCGAGAACGATTTTGCAGATTAGACAAAAAAGCACGAAATCACTTGGTAGGTAGTAAAAAACTAAAGCATTTAAAAAAAATCTAAACGATCCTAAATATATTATTTTTATCTACCTACGATCCTAATTATATTATTCTTGACCACTAATTAACCAATGTCCAATAGTATATGTATCCATTTAAGAATAATCTTGAATTATCGCATTTTTAAAGGGTACCTACTTACTTACTTATTTTTGAATAGGAAAAGTGTCGAGGCAAAATCATAAAATCGTGTTTCTGAAACTTTACGAATCTATATTAAGAAATATAATTATAGGTATATCTTATTACCAGATTTGTAACAACAGCTCTAACCGTCCTATAGTTTTATATCAAAAAGTCTATACTTTTTCAGTATCTATCTAAGAATATCTATCTATCTCTATCTAAGAATCCATGTCAATTTTGAATTCAGAATTTAGCAAATGAAACTTTATTTAAATTTTTACTTTTTTGCATTCACAAAGCAATTTTTAGTATTGAAAATTGTATTGGACAAATTCGCGGCTACTCGTAACGACTCCGTAGCTCAGTGGTTAGAACAGTCGCCCGGGTAGCGAAAGGTCGTGAGTTCGAGTCCCACCGGAGCTTGTTTTTTTCTAAATACTTCATTTTCAATTTCTCAAATGAAACTTTGTCATAATTAGTAAAGGTTATCCTAAATATACTACGGCTAGCTAGTATATCTGCGATATCATCTCACATCTAATTTATATCTTTCCTGACCGACATCTCACGATGGCTGATAACATGGCCGAATATAAATAGGTTTTCATTGCGCAATTTGAGGCCAACTGTTTACATCCATCATCTGAAATTTTGTTTGTAACACTCAGTTTGTTGCCATTTATACATTTCACCCTTTATTGCGCGTTTTGTTTATTTCTTTCGAGAAAACTAAATTAATTTATAGATACATTAATTTACAGGAAAAATAGTAAGTGGTTTTCAGAATAACGTTTATAAACAAAAGGGTTAAGTTTTCAAAAATTATTCGGTGTTGGTTTTTGCACGAACTATCTCCTGGGGATGCCTCGGGTTGGGTTTGAGCGAAATACGTGTAGAGTAGAAGGTGCAAGGTGTATTGCTGTCTTGCGAAATGCAGGTATTGTGCACTGGTATTTTCGTGGTGTGCATGTGCAATTTTTTGTGGGCGGGCGGGCGGTGCATATTGCACGTTGTGTTTTTTGCGGAAGTAAGCTACATATACAACGTGTTAATACTTTTTGCGAAACTGAGAAGATATAGTTTGTTCAGAATCGAGAGTAGAATCGATTCAACACATTTTTAATTGATAGGGGTTAAATTATTGAAAAAAAATGCTTTCATATTTTGCCGCTTCTAAAAATGTTTGTGTCTATATACTGCCTATTCATTCGATACGCGCGCGACCCGTCACGTCACGTGCTCTCTTATTACGTCATAGTAGAGCTTAAGGCGCTACTCGGAAAAATATGGACTTTTTGATTTAAAACTATAGGACGGTTACAGTTGTTAAAAATCTGGTAATAAGATATATATTTCTTCATACCTTTATCTAGAATCGTATAGTTTCCAAAACACGATTTTATGATTTTGCCTCGACACTTTTTATTTTCGAAAATACCTCTAAAAAATACGAAATGTGAAGATTATTCTTAAATGGGGTTACTTACACTATTGGAAATTGGTTTAATTAGTGGACACCAATAATATTGAGGATCGTATAGAAGCATTTTTTTTAAATCGCTGTAGTTTTTTAATACGAAGTGATTTTGTGTTTTTTTTGCCTAATCTGCAAAATCGGTCTCGCTCCCGCGCGCGTCGTTTTCTCATTGCTATCTCGCTTCAGCACATTTTTTCCGAGTATCGCCTTAAAATCTGTCAGAAAGTCACGAAGACCTATAAGAACGAACATCTTGGAAGTTTCTTTATAAAAAAGATAGCGGCACCTTCAATACCAGTGCGTACACCACTCGGCCACAGAGGTCGTCATAAATAGTGCACCTTTTGTTTGAAAAAAAAAACATCTAGCTCTTTTATTTCTCGAAACTGAGTGGCAAGGAAGTTGAAACTAATAAAAAAATAATTAAATATCACTTTGCCAAAACACTCGGACGCTACGTTAGGCGCCAAATGTATGACAGGTCTATTTGTAATGAATGTGTCAGTTGTCATTTGACATTATGACTGCTCTCAGTAGCAGCTGTCTGGCGATGACATAAGAATCACTTATCATTTTGTAAAGTGGAAGCAAAACTTGTACTGCGTCTGGGTGTTAAATTTATAGCCAGGTAATTTCTAATTATATTTACTTTTTTGCATTCACAATGCATTTTTTATTAATGAAAATGAAAAATTTGAAAACGACCCATCCTCCAAGTAACTCCACCGGGAATCAAACCCGGGACCTTTCACTGTCCGGGCGAATGCTCTGACCGCTAAGCTACGAAGTCGTTGGAGGAAGCGTCAAATTTTTCTATAAGTACTTCATACGCGCTGTGAATGAATTTTTCATCAATGTGAAGATATTACTACCAATCAATCACGCCAAAACGGCTGAACGGATTTGGCTGAAATTCGGGACACAGATACTTTGTAGCCTGGAGAGGAAGATATGCTACTTTTTATCCCGGAAAAATATCGCATTCCCGCGGGATAACGTTGAGTAGTCCACCCGGGCAAAAGATAGTATTATCTAAAAACCAAAATGTTACCAACATTCAGAACCAAAATTTCCACGAATCCCTTTACCAAAATACGTATGTATTCAAACCAATTGTGTAGAAAATTAAACCACAGAGCATGCAACAATGCCTCTTGTCCATAAATCTTTAGTCTATTGTGGCGCCCTCTGCCGGATTACATTTCCATACGTAAGGTAGAGTAGGTGCAGTTTGAGACCCAAAAAACGGAACTTTTGTGAAGGTGATTAGATTTTTTTTAAATTATGTTAGAATTAAGTATACATATATTTCTGTGTAATTTATTATTATATGGAACAATAGACAAATAGTAAATATATATAATTATATATTTACTATTTGTCTATTGTTGTAACGATTGTAACGATTTTCGCACAATTCTGCCATTGCGTATGTAGCTTTGCAGAAATTATTTACAAACATCATGATCCGTTTAGTTTAATAATGATTTAAATTGAAAGAGCTTTGTAGAATGTCGTTAAGGATGTGGATGTATGGCATTTACATAACTAGTAAGTATATTTTTTATTTTACTTCTATAAACACTCACTCGAATTTTTTTTTTATTGACGTTAGCTGGCAACACCGATTAGTAAGAGATCGTCTCGTTCATTACCTGTAACAAAATATTTGATTCATTATAATATACACTTAGCAAAAGAACACTGGGACAATTTGATCAACATTAAATTGAACTATGGAAGCTTCGACAAAAGTACATTTTCTACCTTAAATTTCAAGCGGGAACCGAACTCGGACTATTCATCACGGAGTGGGGACGAAGTCATAAAGCTAATTAATAGCCACAGAGCCATTGTCTTCTTCGCTTTGTCGACCATTGTACGCGTTTCGGAACTCCCGTTAATGGCGATTGCATTCAACGCAATTCGGAATTATTTAATAGGTTATTCATGGGATTTGTTGAATTATTATTACTAGCGGCTGTCCATGGTTTCGTCTGGGAGGGGTTTTATTAATTTTTCATTTAAAAAACTAGTACCTACCGTTTATTTTTTTTCACCGACATTTTAAATTCGGAAAATAGTAAGTAGTTAAGTTAGGTATGTTCTTCGTAACATATCTTCACAAATGATTACGAAAATTCGTTCTGTGGTGCTGGCGCAGAAAAGTATGCTTAACTTCCGGCAAAATAAAAAAAACAAAAATATTTCTCAGTCAACGGAAAAAACGTCAAAAGTTAAAGTAAGTAATGAAAGAAAACGTCAATGTTTTTTTTAGCTTTTACGTTCGTGTGCCCGGATAGTCTCATAGCTTATTACACGTTCAAGTTACTGATATATTTAGAAGTCGATAAGAATTGGAAAGAAAGCAGTTAAGATACTGCGCTGCGATGCACTCACATCGCCACAAAAGAACGAAAAAAATTATTGAAAATAAGCAAGACGTCACGATCAACAGCGAAAAGAACGAATACGAATGAAAACATCGGCGCAGAAAGCCTGACGTCACACACTACGTTGAGACAGAACTGGTGATTTGTATGAAAACAAATCAAAGCAAATCAAGCTGTCGATAACAAAGTCCCCGAACAAAGGAATCTAGCTAGGAGTAAATACTTCCCTTTTGCTGAAGATATGATGAAGCATCCTGCCTCGACGTACCAACACCATTTTCACATCCGGCAATACAGTATCGAACGTGCCAACGTTACCGGGAGTCCCCGCCCCATCTGTCATGGGTCCGTACGGGACAATAAGCAAATATTCCCATTTGGGCATACCTCCAAGATGAATAGTCGCCATACTTAACTCCCACTCGCAATTTATTGGCCCTTAAAATTTGTGGGAATTAATTGTTTTTGGGGAATTGGTTATGGCGCCTTAAAATTAGGTTATATTTTATTAATTTTAGACAACTTTATTTTCATATGCCTACTAGCCTAACGCCCCCGGCTTCGCCCGCGTTGACTACACAACGTCCCGGGATAAAAAGTAACATTAAATGACACTCTCTAGCTCCCAAACTATCCCCCGTGTGAAATGGAGATAGTTTAGGAGCTGGAGAGTGACATACCGGAAAAATATCGTCGGATAACGTCGTGTAAAGTAACTAATCACATTACTATTACTACCTAAAATATCGCATGGAAACCATCATCATCGTGTTTGGTTGGATCCAAGCTGCGACAGTCTACCAGTGGCCCGATTCTGCTAACGTTTAGTCATAATCGTGTCTCAATCGTGCTTCAATTGTTGTGCTTTTTTACACACTAGTTACAAGAAATGTGAACTTTTTTCACAATACTACTGATTGTCACACCACACACTACATTCACATCACATCATCTGTCATAATTCTTGTAACTAGTGTGTAAAAAAGCACAACGATTGAAACACGATTGAGACACGATTACGACTTAACGTTAGCAGAATCGGGCCACAGATAGAGAAAAGTAATACACTAGAAAACATGGAGCTAGACTTAATACTGAGGTAACTGGAGTTTTCACCCTGAATAAAAAATTGTGCCCAGCAAATTTGACATTTAGTATGTAGTGGCTGTCAGTAGTCTCATATGACCATACGTATTTTTTTCAAAGTGTAGGTGAGACGGAAGACAGCCACAGTGTAATTTGTGGTCACAAAAAAGTGTTAGTACTGCACTCTCCAGTTACCTCAGTATGTAGTCTAGCTCCATGCTAGAAAACCATGACGAATAAGGTGTTGCCATGTCGCACGACTCTTGCCACAATGTGCGGTATTTTTAATTTTGTAGCATGCGGATTGCGGCCACAGAGGACAAAAAAATATAGTCCTCTGTGATGCGACCTAGTGGCATGCCCATGAAGTTTGACTTAATACTCTGAGGTAACTGGAGCTTCCACCCTGAATAAAAAAGTGTCGCCAGCAAATTTGACATTTATGTATGTAGTGGCTGTCAGCTGTCTCATATGACCATACGTATTTTTTTAAAGTGTAGGTGAGACGGAAGACAGCCACTGTGTTATTTGTGGTATTCAAAAAATTGTTCGTACTGCACTCTCCAGTTACCTCAGTATTAAGTCGAGCTTCATGGGCATGCCTCAACGTCGCACAGTGTTGCTTCGTGGAAATAAGCCTCTAAATAAATACCCACTCCAATTTTTTGGTATTTTTTTTTTATGATTTGGCACTAAAAACATACCTACCCCCATTTTTTATTCAGGTCAGCTAGTAATTATAATAAAATACGTATAATGTAGGTAAGCTGTTTAACGGCTTTCTTATCAAATCAATTTGTTTCCTTGAGGTTATTAAATCGACGGGAAAATTGGAAATTTGTTCTTGCTGATAATATTTATGGTGTTACAGCAAATACTTACATGTTGTATTCTCTACATAGGTATAGGGTGTTAGGGGCACCGTTGCAAAAACTTTAACCATGGCTTCAGGCCATCGTGCTGAACAACGCACAGCAAGATTTTTGTCGGAAATGAAAAAAATATTTCGACTCTCCATACAAAATGTTGTTGCTAAATTTGTATGAAAAGTCGTTTTTTTTTTCATTTCCTACAAAAAATTCTTGCTGTACGTTGTTCAGCATGATGGTCTAAAGCCATGGTTAAAGTTGCAAGGTGCCCCTAACACCCTGTTTAAACACTGATTGGTTAAATATTGAAAAGCTTTTTATCCATACTAATATTATAAATGTGAAAGTGTGTTTGTTTGTTTGTTTGTTTGTTTGTCCGTATTTCACGTCAAAACGGAGCAACGGATCGACTCGATTTTTGGTATGGGGATAGTTTGAGAGCTGGAGAGTAATATAAGCTACTTTTTATTCCGGAAAATCATAAAATAAAAATGATTATTTTGTATAGAATATCGATAAACTGTCGTACTATACAAAACTGTCATTTCTTCCATAGCCGCTTCCAAAGAGGTATGTCAAAGAGTATTGTAATCACTGACGTTTTAGCTGCTTTGGATTACCTACTTTTTAATAAGTGACATTTGTTGCAGGCAGTGTATAAAACTTCATCTGTCTATCTATAATAGAAGTTGGTGATACGAAGTTTACCGGGTCCACTATAATTAATATGGCAAAACAACGTTTGCCGGGTCAGCTAGTTTTTATAATAAGAAAAGCTATAAGTAATTAAGTTGCTTAACTCTACGATCGCAGGACGAACGCGTTAACCTCCAAGTCAAAACTTAGTCAGCAATATATCGTTTTGCTCAAGTAGAGTCATTTGGCCCACGTGGCTAGCTGGATTGGAGCCAAGACTTAGACCCTGTTCAGAACTACGCGCGAGTAACACGCGTTTTTATATATACATCGTCTGCTTGGTATTGGCGGACTGCCTCTTCTGCCACGCTGACGGTGATGTAATAAAAAACGCAGTTGAAATCGCGATGAATTCGCCCTTTCTGCCCCCGTCGTCACAATCCGACGGAAACGGAATCAGATTCAAATTCTGTGCTTTGTCCTTGTTAAGCATTTCCCAAGCATGTGTTTGATTCATGCTTCATTCATTACTGGTAGATAATGCCTTATTTATGGCATTCAGTCTGCCATTTGTACCCTTTCGTGCAATAACGTTAAATAAATAAATTACAAAATGTCGTGACATGCTTTTTCAAACCTTCAGCCGGCCTAGCATAAGCGGTGTTCAAGCCAATTTAACATAATAAAACTCTTTGCATCAATGTGAGAGAAAAAAGTGTAAAAACCTCATTGGAAAAATGTGATAGTAAAAAACCACGAGCCCTATAAGTAGCTTTCAGGCGGGATTCGAACCCTCGCCTCCGGGTATCCGGCCCGATGCTCTGACCAACTAAGCTACCGAAAGGCTTACACGACTCGTCGAATTTTGCTATCACTTGTTACGCTGTAGGCCAGCGTTGTTTCATCAATGCGAGGAAACCCTCGCATCCGAAAGAAACATTTTTACAAATGTTTAACAATCGATTAAGATGAAACAGCCGTTAAATTAAGATTTTAAATTATTTTTATGCATTCACAATGCAATTCTGTAAGTATAGGAAAAATGTGATAATGTGATCGTAACAAGTGATAGCAAAATTCGACGAGTGCCTTTCGGTAGCTTAGTTGGTCAGAGCATCGGGCCGGATACCCGGAGGCGCGGGTTCGAATCCCGCCTGAAAGCTACTTATAGGGCTCGTGGTATTTTACTATCACATTTTTCCTATACTTACAGAATTGCATTGTGAATGCATAAAAATAATTTAAAATCTTAAACCTCATTGGAGGTTAGTCAGTATTTAAAAACTATCAAAGAAAATTTGTCGCGGCTTTGAAAATATATCATTGTAAAATCGGAAAATATAATTTATTAATTAGAACCAGCAAAAATGTTTTTATTACACACAAATAGTGTGTACAAGCGGCTTTTATCGCGCGATATGATATGGTACGGCAAGTTGTCTTGCTTACCCCACTAAGGTGTATTGGTACTGGTATTCTGTTTTTAGTGATAGCGGGAAACGCAAAGCTTGTCGTCAACTTGGGACTTGTAGATCTTACACAAGCGGTCTTACCACTAGACCGGGAGGCAGTTACCCTAATTTAAGTTAAAGTCGAGCAGTCGCCTATCGCGTCGGGCAATGCACTAAGTTTGACTAACGGCCAGAATTAATAACCTATCCACAGATAGGGATAGGTGCGATCCAGATTAGTTGCTAGGCAACACCTAGCAACACCCTGGCAACTGTCGTTAATTCTATGTTAATATCAAGCGTTGCATAGCAACTAATCTGGATCGCACCTATCCCTATCTGTGGATAGGTTATTAATTCTGGCCGTAAGTCGTGGGCCACACTGGAGCGGCGCGTCTTGCGTCCGCGTTGAGCGGGAAAAACAAATATATTGAGACGGACGGGAGGGGCCACACTGGCGCGTCCGGCGGTAGCCGCGACCGGCGGAGGGAATAGTACGTGTTCGCGCGTCCTGCGGATCCGCAAGTTGCCTCCGCGCCCCGCGGTCACCCCAGTGTGGCCCACGACTAAGGCAGTGCCACGGTCGATACCAACAACCAATGGACGTCAGAGACGCTCAATTTTTATTTATTTATTTAATTCTTAATGCACAAGTTACAGTACATAGGCGGACTTAATGCCACAGGCATTCTCTACCAGTCAACCTTTGGGTGATGTGGAGACAATGATGTGGTAGGGTGCACAACCAGTATTTAAGGAAATAATACGCTTTGTTGATTTTTGCTGTCGGGAAATATTTGGATGACTTATTGTGTGGGTTTTTAGATGGAAAAAAGCAACGTGGGGAGCACAAAGTGCTTTGTTAAAAAGGAGACCAATGCGTGGTGAATATGATTGCGTTGAATCAGAAGCGTGCGTTGCGTCGTTGTCAAGTCTACTCGGGCCAGCAAGGCGAGAGGAGGTGTATTGGTACTGGTATTCTGTTTTTTAGTGATAGCGGGAAACGCAAAACTTGTCAACTTGGGACTTGTAGATCTTACACAAGCGGTCTTACCAGTAGACCGGGAGGCGGTTACCCTAATTTAAGTTAAAGTCGAGCAGTCGCCTATCGCATCGGGCAATGCACTAAGTTTGACTAAGTCTTGGCTCGTATCCAGCTCGCCACGTGGGACAAATGCCTCTACTCGAGGAAATCAATAATAGGGGTGAGGTTGGTGAGGTGACAAGTTTGATTCTGTTTTCAGTTTGAAATTGATACAGTCACTAGCTATTTGCCCGCGGCATGAAACGAGGTTCGTATCGGGTGTAGATTCGCAGTGTCGTTTAAATTTTTCCGCCATCGCGTCGCCTAAACTTGCGACAGTCATCGCGTGATCTACTTACCTATGTACAAAAAATAGACGTGATCTTAGATGGGGGAAGGAGGGATAGTACAAAAACTCACCACGGATCACCAGAGGGAGGGGGGGGGGTCTAAAAAGTTGTTAACAACATCACGTGATTAATAATGGACAGCGCCAAAGAAATGTCAACTGAAAATCTGCTCATTTCTTCGTAATATTTACGTAGGTAACTAAATTAATAGTCGTAAAAATATCACAAACCTCTTTTCATTGCCTACCAAAATGTCACGTTTAGCTCGAAAAGCCCAGTTTGGAAGGCAACAGCTTAAATTGTTCTTAACGAGCCGAGTTATAGAGCTGCACGGCGCGAGCTGCAACCGGCGCACATGAAATATGGCTTCAGGGCTGAGCTGTTAAACGGTATAACAATTTCTTGAACCTATTGGCCATATTTTGTTGTGCACTTAGTGGTTACCGCGTTCGGCCTACGATCGCAGAAGTTAAGGCGATACTCGGAAAAATTATGCTAAAGCGAGATAGTAATGAGAAAACGACGCGCGCGGGAGCGAGACCGATTTTGCCGATTACGCAAAAAAAACACAAAATCAATTCGTATTCAAAAACTATAGCGATTTTAAAAAATGCTTCTATACGATCCTAAATATTATTGGTGTCCACTAATTAAACCAATTTTCAATAGTATTATATATCCCCATTTAAGAATAATCTTGATATTTCTTATTTTTTAGAGGTATTTTCGAAAATAAAAAGTGTCGAGTCAAAATCATAAAATAGTGTTTCTGAAACTATACGATTCTAGATAAAGGTATGAAGAAATATATATCTTATTACCAGATTTATAACAACTCTAACCGTCCTATAGTTTTATATCAAAGAGTCCATACTTTTTCCGAGTAGCGCCTTAAGGCTAGCATTCCCTAAAATAGGGTATTTTAAATAAAATTATGGATTACTCGCAAATCACAAGTACTTACTTAAAATTTGGAAAAAATATATATTATTTTACAGTTATTTATCTAGTGCTTCCGGCCGTATTTTTTCGATTAGTGATATTTTACTGTATGAAATAAAACCCCAAACATCCGTCTAAATAATTGTAATCCAAATATCCTATTACTTGAATCAGTTTATTAGATTGAATCAGGCGTCACTTCAGGCGGAAGTCCCTAACCATTGTGAAAAACGAAATATATGTAGCTTACTTATCGCAAAAAAACACAACATGCAAGATGCACCGCCCGCCCGCGAGCACCGGGCTTCAGGTTATTTATTATATGACTTTACCTATGTACTTAAAGAGTAGGTATATATATAAGACAACAATATGCCCTGAGTATATTACAACGACAATAGTCGTTAGGAAGTCATTTGCGTGGCGCAGGTGTCTACGGATCGCTGAAAGGCTGAAAAGCTCCTGAATTTTACCTAAATTACAGCTTTCCTAATCTTAAGCAAAGTAAACGAAAGTGACAAAAAGCTTGATAAAATGAATCGATTCGTTACAACAAATAGAAATAGGATAAACAAATCTCACGACCTATTTGCCGCAGTGGTAGGATACCTGCCTTTTCCGCCAGAGGTCTCGGGTTCAATTCCCGAAAAAGACAAATATTTGTGTGGATGAACATGTCTATTTGTCTTGGTCTAGGTGTTTTCTATGTTAATTTGATAATAAGTATGTTTTTAGAAACGAAAAGTCGGTACCTATACAGGGTGGTAGTTTAAAGATGGGACATACTTCAGGGGGTGAAAGTACCTACCCATTCATACAATCAACTTTTACTATGAGACCGAGTGCGATAGCGCGAAATAAGAATCGGCTGTTTCATACAAAAGTGCAATAGCGAATTGACCAAAACAGCTGTTTTTTTTTCGTAATGTCGCACTTGGTCTCATAGTAAAAGTTATTTGTATTGATGATGGATATAGGTATATACTATTTATCCGTTATCTAGTTTCCATACACAATTTCTTAATAAGAACTACTTATGAGCTAGATAATTGAAAGAAATTTATTTCAATAGCAAGCTAGCTTCTGCCTTCGATTTCGCCTGCATTTTTTTGTGTAAATCATACCTACCAACTTTTGTTATCAACAACGGGTAGCACTGCCTTCATCACACCTGATGTTAAGTGGTGATAAGGCTGAAGGCAGGCGTCTGTCACTATAGTCGTGGGCCACACTAGAGCGACCGCGGGGCGCGGAGGCGACCCACGTACTATTCCCTCCGCCGGTCGCGGCGACCGCCCGGACGCGCCAGTGTGGCCCCTCCCGTGCGTCTCAATATATTTGTTTTTCGCGCTCAACGCGGACGCAAGACGCGCCGCTCCAGTGTGGCCCACGACTTTGTACTTGCACGCAAATCTCGCCCACACGCCGCGCGCCGGGGCGGTGCAAATCCATAGAAATTAGGTACGCAAAGAGCTAGACACTGACCTCTATGATAGAGGTCAGTGGAGCTAGAATATATGCGATAAAAAGAGATGCAACGACTGGCCGTTCGTTATTAGCGCCGTACAAGCTGAATACCACTTTATTGCGTTATAGTTAGAGTTGCTATTTATTTAAATGGCTTAGCGGAGTGCAGTATCTGTTACTAGTAACTATTTAGTAATGCTGAAGGTGAAAGCGCACTACTCCCGGACCCCAACCACTGAGGAACTGGCTATCTTACTTATCTTCTAAGTTCTAACTGCCAGAACACAAAAATGCTGAAAACAGCGTTGCTATGGCGTCAGACTTAGATAAGATGGTGGTAGCTAGCCAGGCGAACTAAAAACAAGTCCTACCACCAACCAAACCGAATACAATATGTACCCCCACTGGGAATCGAACCCGGGACCTCTGGGTCTGAAATCCGTGGTATGAGCCACTAGACCACAGAGGCGGTGAAATATTTCTTGGTCGCCTCGCCATCCGCTGACCGACCGTTGCGAAAACTGCCTAAACGCCGTAATTGTAAGCTGCCATCGCTAAGCATATCTGTATTGTACGTATGCTGATTTTCTAGACCAATATACCCCGTTACTTTAATAACTGTTAAAAACAACAAATAGCGTTTAACTGCTAATTGTTCGCGCTCCGTTAGCACGCGACAATAGTGTTGTGACAATTTTATAGCGCGCTATTTATAACGGTTACCGTTAAAAGCCATTGTTTTGTTTCTGCCTGTTTACTGTTTATTATTTATTGTTTAATGTTATATTCACGGATCGTAGGAATGTGTACACTAAATTCAATTGTTTATGTATTTGACGAATGGTAATTTAAATAATACTATCTGTAGTAGGCACCTACTTACGAGTATAATGGAAATGTATTGCGTTAGTATAGGTTTTTGTTTTTGGAAAACGTTGGTGGCAATCTTTCGGTGAGAAAATATATTTGTTTAGGTATATATTCTAATGGGGCCTTTTAGTAGAAGAAATTGGTCTTGATAAAAAAAAAAAAAATATTTTTGTTTTTTGTTTTGTTTGATAAAATCAGACCCTGAATTTAAGTCCGCTTTGGATTGGACAAAGAAAACTTTTTCCCGATTTAGGATACGACGGGAAAAGAAATATGCGAGTGAAACCGCGTGACACACCTTGTTTTATCCGTCAAAATCTAAGCCTTTATTGACCCTTTAGTTATGTACCCATAATAATGTGTAGTTGTCCCTTTTCTATTGACACCTAAGCATCATTATATGTACGTGTCCCGTAAATAAGGTTACCTTTGACCCCACTTTTGACCCAGATTATATGGGTCAGGTTACAGGTATACCAGGGTAGAATGGGACACGGGTGGAAATCTTTTAGTGACAAATATTTGTGTTAGTATTTATAGAAGGTAGAATCATAACATAATACAAGCTGTACATACATATAAAGACCATGGCCTGAAATAGGTCACAGAAAACCTTTTATCCTAGTATTTCCACGGGAACGGGAAACATGCGGGTAAAACCGCGCGGCATATCTAGTTTCTGTATTAATCTTACGAAAAAACGATGACGCTTTTGCTCAGAAGAAAACGGACAACTACATGGTATTATGGGTGCATTACTATATGACATAGGTCTCAGAATGCTTAAGGGCTTATTACACTTTGCTAAATTCAGCATACATTGCTTGTTTTGATTGCATCACTTGCTACAAATGAGCTCAAAGAAAGCAATGTATGCTTAATTAGATGGTGAACTTAGCCAAGTGTAATAAGCCCTTAAGCATTCTATGACCTATGTCCTATAGTAATGCACCCATAATACCATGTAGTTGTCCCTTTTCTTCTGAGCAAAAGCGTCATCGTTTTCAGATGCCCTCTAAATAAGGTTACCTTTAACCCTGGATTTTATTCGACGGGTTGCAGGTATACGCGTGGGCTGATTATGTAACTTATTTATTAATTGCTTGTCTAATTTGATTTCAATGGCAGTTAGATTGCTGCCACAATAAGAATCAATGTTTTAACTGTCTTACTAAAGCAGCAATGCTAATGCAAATTTCTGTCACTTTTGATTGCTAAGTGATTGCTAATAACTTGCATAATCAGCCTGCTGGATAGATTAATAACCGGACGGGAATCTGCTGTCAAAGATTTGTTTATGTATTCCAAGGGTAGTATCAATAAATAGGTTGAATGTATAATATTAAATCTGTACAGTGTACATACCCACAGATAGACCATTCTTTCCCAGAGACTCCTAACCGCTATTATTTACACGTGCCCTCTAAATAAGGTTACCTTTGACCCCGGATTATATGGGACGGGTTACAGGTATACCCGGGTTGGATGCTTTGGTATTGAAGATTTGTTAATATTATATTCTAATAATATATGTCTTTATAGTGAGAGTATTACCTATAGACTCAGCTCAACCTAGTAGGTATAGTATTATATGATCTGAGCATATAGAGCAGCCCGTGGTGGAGTGATTAGATTAGCACTCGGCCTGCGATCGTTGAGGTTAAGCAACTCTTTCAATGGTCCGTCAGGAGATAGGCGATCTAAAATTGATTGACTATCTTGAACTCCTGTGTGGTTCGGAAGGCACATTGAGCCTTTGGTCCCAGCTGCGTTTATAGTCGTTAATACTCAATCCGCATTGGGCCTATAATCCTACTAATATTACTACTAATATTATAAATGTGCAAGTTTAGATGTTTGGATAAATGTTTGTATGTTTGTTACTCAATCACGCCAAAGCGGCTGAACGGATTTGGCTGAAATTTGGGACACAGATACTTTGTAGCCTGGAGAAGAACATAAAGCTACTTTTCTTTTTGGAAATATATCACATTCCCGCAGGTTAACTTCGTGTAGCCCACGCGGGAAAAGCCGCGGGGAAAGCTAGTAAAAATTCTCCATGGTCCCATTCTCCCCCATAAGGAAGGCCAGTGCCCCAGCAGTGGGGATATTAAATGGCTGATGATGATGATGATAACGAATAAAGACGAATTTTAGTATATACGTCCAAAAAAAACCGGTCTATCCGGAAAAAAAATGTCGCAAATGTAATCGCTTAAATTACTAGAGTAAGAAACATGACATAATTTACGAGCATCATTTGCTTATACAGAGTACCTACCGAATATCTATCTAATCGTAGCCACGTAAATAATATTCCAGGAATATTTCATTAGCGGAGCATTCCTATAACATATCACTCGCGACATCTTAATGCGCGGGCTAAATTACCACATTTAAAAGTAGCTATTTTGAGGCGATTATTAAACCTAACCCCCCCCCCCCCCCTTATTTCAAAACGTGAACTAAAGTTAGACCTGGGTGCCTACCATCAACTCTTATTGCGGTTTTGTTTAGGACCTAAACTGATCTGCTTCGCTTATTCGTACCACGACAGCTTAATATCAATGACAGCGATTCAGTGATCATTCAATGACATTTCACAGCCGCTAAGCTGTCAAGAACTCTTATTTGACTTATAACTCGGCCAAGCTAACATGACACCTGCAGGTTATAACCGTCCCTCTCACTCTCCGGGCATGACAAAATCGAGTGAAAGAGACGGGTAGAAGAAATAAGGACACAAATCGTTTGGTTATTCTCATTTAGCAACTCATTTGCGATCCAGTTTTTAGATGGTGCACCCAGGGTGCATACCATCAACTTTAAGACAGCGATTCAAAATTAGCGCGGTGCAGAATAGTTTCCTAAAATGAATTGCTTTCTTTCGTACTATGACCTTCTAAAAACAAAATGGTACGGTAAATGTGAATGACCGAACGATTTGTGTCCTTATTGCTTCTACCCGTCTCTTTCACTCGATTCTGTCATGCCCGGAGAGTGAGAGGGACGGGTATAACCTGCAGGTGTCATGTTAGCTTGTCCGAGTTATAAGTCAAATAAGACTACATGACAGCTTAGCGGCTGTGAAATGTCATTGAATGATCACTGAATTGCTGTCATTGATATTAAGCTGTCGTGGTACGAATAAGCGAAGCAGCAGTTTAGGTCCTAAACAAAACCGCAATAAGAGTTGATGGTAGGCACCCTGGTTTAAAACTGATGCATTTCTGTCTTTCATTTAGTACCAGTTTTAAACCAGGACTATTCTGGTCCACGTTTTGGAACAAGGGGGAACTAGTTTAAAATCTGCATTTTTAATTATCACCAGATATCTTTATCCATACTTCATACTAATATTATAAATGTGAAAGTGTGTTTGTTTGTGTGTTTGTCCGTCTTTCAAGTCAAAATGAAGCAATGGATCGGGGATAAATAAATAAATATTGACGACCGATTTGGCGCAGGGGTAGGCTACCCACCTTCTGCGCCAGTGGTCTCGGGTTCGATTCCCGAACAAGGCAAATATTTGTATGCATGAAAATGTCTATTTGTCTTGGTCTGGGTGTTTGTATGTATTTACAAACAAAAAGTATTTAAGTATATATTTATCCGTTATCAAGTTTTCCATGATACAGTTTCTTAATAAAATTAAAATGGGCTTAAATAATTGGTGTGAATGTAAGAAGTTATTTATTTATTTATTTATTTATTACCACATACACCCAGACCCGAGAAAATATTGAAATGCTCTTTTTCAATATTTGCTTGACCAGGAATCGAACCCGGAACCTCCAGAGTTAGCGGCACCTTGAAAACTGGTCCACCAGTCGGCCAAGGATTATATGAGACAGTTACAGGATGCGTCCTATGCATCATCTTTCGCATAAGGAACAGACAAATAAACATAAAAAAACGTTAAATATTAGCGTAGTAAGATTATACTGTAGCAAGCTAGTTTAATAATTATTAGTCTATAAATATTGATATTAAATTTAATAGTCTTGGCTCAATACGCCGCGTCTTTCATCACCGCTGTTTATATGTGACATAGTAGCCGCGTAAATATTTTGATCGTATAAATTATAACTCAATGCATATAAAAAATCTTTTGCATAAATGTGAAATAAGAGCCAAGTCAGATATTATGATATATGACTTGGTTGTTGACTTCAATGATATAAGAAGTGAAATCTAAATGGGTGCTAACTGCTAAGTTCAATGGTCAGTCCTGAATATTATTTATTATTATTATTATACTCTTTATTGCACATTAAAAAAACACATATAAACAAATATAATTGAAACAAGTGAGCAAAGGTGAACTTTTCTCTAAAAGAGATCTCTTCCAGTCAACCCAGAACGTGTAAGAGATAGATAAATAAGCAGGTATTTATAACAACATAAAATATTTTATAACAACTTAAAATATCATTTCTTCTCATAACTTAGGATGTTGTATTGAAGCCTAAGGTCTGACTTGGCTAGTTCTCATAATACGAATTCTCATCAAGTACCTACTAAAACAGTCATGGAAGAACCCTATGTTCGATGGCTAGTGTCTACCAGCAAGCCAAATTATCGGAAGAATAAAATAAGAACTTAGCTACAGCTTTTGAACTTTCGAAGGCTATAACATAATTCGTATATGAAAACTAGTCAGACAGAGTCAGTTAAGGCGCTACTCGGAAAAATATGGTCATTTTGATTTAAAATTATAGGACGGTTACAGTTGTTACAAATCTGGTAATAAGATATATATTTCTTCATACCTTTATCTAGAATCGTATAGTTTCAAAAACACGATTTTATGATTTTGCCTCGACACTTTTTCTTTTCGAAAAGACCTCTAAAAAATACGAAAAGTGAAGATTATTCTTAAATGGGGTTACTTACACTATTGGAAATTGATTTAATTAGTGGACACCAATAATATTGAGGATCGTATAGAAGCGTTTTTAAAAAAATCGCTGTAGTTTTTTAATACGAAGTGATTTTGTGTTTTTTTTTGCCTAATCTGCAAAATCGGTCTCGCTCCCGCGCGCGTCGTTTTCTCATTGCTATCTCGCTTCAGCACATTTTTTCCGAGTATCGCCTTAAGGCTTCAATCAACTGAACTAGTTATTTTTATTATTAAATAGTTCAGTTGATTGCATGAAAAAAGCGATAATAGGGTCAGGTGGGGTAAAAATAAGATACCCAAAACTCTGGGTAAAAATAAGACAGTCATTTTTTTCATTGAAATAAACTTTAAATTGAACCGTTTTCCATTAAAAAAACAAGTTCATTACAAACTTAATTAGAAAATAAAATTACATTGCTTCTTTTTTCATTAATAAATATTTTATGCATTATTTTATAACTCACTACGAATTTTGACCCAAAATCTTTTATACCCGGATCGTGCACTTTTCACTGTCTCGCTCTGATTCGCGCCCCCCAGCTCTTACACCCGCTCCTTGCACGGGGCGACAATTGACCTTGTGCCTAAACTTGCCACAACCTTTTCTGTTCCGGTTTAGTCTGTTTAGTTAGTCTAGTGTTAAATAAGTTTTCGTTGGAAATTCATATTTTTATGCAATTAAAATTTTCGTATAACATTTAAATGTTAAAAACATTGTTAAAATAGGCAATAAAAAATATTGTTACAAAATGTTGAGACGATTTTTTTAATTAATTTTTTTTCCTCTATTAATAGATGATTAAATGAACATTTTTATTGAGTTGATGAAATTTTTGTATCATTGGTAACCTCCTTGTCTTATAGTGAGCCATAAATGTCAAAAATGTTGAAAGATAAAGAAAATTAAGGCAGTCTTATTTTTTAACGCCCATGTCTCATAATAGCCCTTTTTGGAGGAAAATAATAAGACACTTATTTTATACTTAAACATGTCTTTATCGTTTATTTATTTACAAACGAATCAAATTACTTAATAGCTATGAAGCAATAGTATAAATATAATTCATATAAACATGTAAAAAATCATTTTAGGGTCACAAAAAATCAAAAGATTTGGTTTTTGTCTCATATATACCCCACCTGACCCTACTTATTTAACATTCTTCATGAACTTTTAGTTATAGTGTACTCTAAACAGCACATAATTAATAATTCAAATCATTTATTATTCATTTTAGGCTGATACAGCACTTGTGATCGTCATGAAGCTACGCCACCGGCACAGAATATTTAATCATGTGCCACCGGTTCGCAAATCCTGCGGCGGGAGGCGTTGTAAAGAACCGGCAAGAAACTCGCCAAGGGCTATTTTTTCTCCCTGTCATATTTCATACAGAGTCGTCAAATTGAAAAGTGTGACTTATGTTTAACCATAAAGTTAATATACCTATCGGAATAGAGGAACAACCACGAGCTGCCAAACGAAACCAAAATTTGATCGCATTTGTGTGTGTAAAATTGTTTATGTATGCGTGTCAGTGATGTACGTCATGTCGCTTTTCAGATTAATATCGATATCGATAATATTAAATAGAAGTAATAAATAAATATAATATTGGACACGATCACATTAATTGTTTCAATACCAAGGTATAGTAGCTTAAGCACTAGTATTATGGAAATTGGAAATAACCACATACACCCAGACCCGAGGAAATATTGAAAAATTCGTTTTCAACATTTACCCTACCTGGGGGGCTACCGGCTAAAAAATATGGATATGACCATGGGTTTCAACTGTCATTTGAATTTCTTATTTTGATAGATTTTTGCGGCTTTGTTCTGTTGAACGTTGCTAGCTAGCTATCGTTATACCCGAGGTCACTAAACAGGGAACTGAAAGCGGCTGTTTGTTTTATAAAATTGATTTAAAGTTCCTAAATTATATACTTATATAGAAATTAAAAAACGTATGAAATTCATATACTTACATAAAGTTACGCGGTAGCCCTCCAGGGATCGAACCCGGCACCTCTAGAGATAGCGGCACCTTGAAACCGGCGCGTACACCATTCGGCCACGGAGGTCGTCTTATAATAATATATTAATATATACCTAGTAATATTATTAATATAACTAAAATAGGATGGGAAGGGATTTTCCATGGCAAAACTACGATTCTGCGGTGAAGTATGCATAATTATTAATTTAAGAAAAACTCCGAAGAGATTTTAAATCATTTATTATACACTAGCGACCCGGCCATGCTTCGCACAATTCTTTGAACAATTTTTTGGTGCTTCCACAGTGATAGTACGTTTCACTTCTCGCGCCTGGAAATATTTTTCATCAAAATGTCCAATTGTCCAATTAGTCCATGTGTTTCTGGTATCCAAGGTAGTATGAAATCTGAAATATTGATATTACTAATGATAGTATAGGTACCTATTCTAACAGTCAAAAACTGATAGGTACCTATGGATCACTTAAGTATCTTAAATGGGATTACATTCCCAGGTAATTCATATCTAAACGTAATATAGGTACTTTAATAACATACACCTACAGTACCTAATACATATTCGTTTACCGCGTGATAGACAGTGGACACGAAATATCGATAACTTGATGCAGCCCTAGTGTAAAACGAAAATTATTTCTTTACACAAAATATTCGTAAATTCTGCATTATGTGTAATCAATATTTGCTTGTTACATAAATAAATGTTTATTGAAGAGCATTATCACACTTCGTGCTTTAAATTCGAAGCGCATTAGCAAAAAGAAACCTTAGGAAGGGAGGTGTCGGTTTAGAATAATTTACCTGAGAAATGAACATTTTGCGGGATTATTTCATTGTTTTGTACAACAATCAATAACTGAGTAAGTCACCATGTTTCCATACCAATATTAGCTAAAAATATCTAAGATTGCACGTAAAATCCGAAAAATTTACAATACCTAAATTCTCAGCGTGATGATAAGTGCTGACGAACTGTCAAACAGTAGCCAAAAACGGTTCTGTTACGTCGTATCACGCATCTCCTTTTATCTCACAGTGTTGTTGCTAGTGACATCCCGCTCGCTCGGCCCTTTGTTGCTCTATTCCGATGGGTATATTAACTTTATGTGTTTAACTTAATAACCGTTGTCGCCGCACACCCCGCCACTTGAAGAAGAGACAAGACGACTACCGGTGTCTACCATAGATGTGTTATCGTGCCACAACCTTTTCTGTTCCGGTGACGGCGGCGCTACGTACGTTTTTCTTTTTTTTTTTGTAGCAATTTAAACGGCCATGACTTCTAAGAACTTCAGCCGCCAACAGCGCTATGGTTGGACATCAACTTGACAGCAAAATGACATTAAAAAAAACACGTTAGTTTCACATTTTGGCCACCGGAACAGAAAAGATTGTGGCACTGTACGGTGTCGTCGTATAACGTCAAATATATCTGCATTATATTTTTGTTTTTTGTAACATTGAACCAGAGTGTTACAAAACTATTTATTCATATTTTCAGGATGTTACCACGGTGACGTCAGTCTGTCGTCAGTCGTCAGAAAAGATTTGAAATAAGGAAAAGAAATATGATATTTTTGTACACAATACTTTCATATTATTCAAATGTGGGAGTAGAGAGTTAGAAGGATAAAAATAGGACGATTGAATGTTTATTCGGTTATCTGGTTAAATGTACATAAAAGTATACTCCGCTTACATAAAAGTACTTTCCAAGGATCAGACTTTTCCATTTCCATAAGAATAGAAGTAGTGCTCAAACTTTGCTCAAAGATGACGTATAAAAGAGGCACCATTAGTAGATGGCCAGCAAAAACTTGGCACTAGAACTACCAATATCGGGGTAGTTCTAAGCCGGAACAAAGAGTACAATGGTAGGAAATCGCACAGGCTTTTAAGGCAAGTAGGTGCTCGATGCTGAAGAGAAACCTGTAGACTATAGACTAAGGTAGAGTTTTACGCACGGGAATAGTTCCCGCCAAAAATATGACACAAAATGGCTGTCTTTTTAAGAAATGTCAATATTTTAGGATCTCGCCCGCTACAATATATTCACTTTGATTAGAGATTAAACGAACTTACCTGAAGTGAAGTTCTATCTTAATTATACGAAGGCTTCGTCCGAAGAGATTAGCTTGATTTACACTTGTAGTACGCCCTATTAATCGCCAATTTCACACTATATTGAGAATATACCTACTTATAAATTAAAAAAGTAATAAAAGACAATTATTATTTTTTAAATTTCAAATGCGGGTAGTCAAGACTCAAGAGCGACCTGGCTCAAGCGCCCGTCATAGCTGTCATTTAGTTTAGAGTATTATATTTTTCGAATAATATAGAGGAGTAGGTAATAACTTTTGGGAGGGAGGGATGCTAATCTCTGCGGACGAAGCCTTCGTATAATTAAGATAGAACTTCACTTCAGGTAAGTTCGTTTAATCTCTAATTATACTTCATGCTTCGTCCTCAAGATTAGCTTGATTTACACTTGTAGACGTTTAGAGACTAAGTGTTCGAAAAATATGCAAAAATTTGTTACTAATTAATATAGATAGAAATTATGACATAGTTTGCTTCTTTATTTTCTCAACATAGAAACAAAAAGCAATAAAAAAGTATTATTTGTTACATAAAAAATCAACATCGCTTATGAAATAAACGAAAAATATTTTGATTAAGCACTCAAAACAGTGGTGCAAAATTTTCTGTTATAAAATTTGACAAACGTATGTAATTCTGAAAACCAACCTGCAGTTTTATTATCTGGTCTATGCTAAAACCTAAATTTTGCGCAGCTGACGTAGCAGCATACCGGGTATTATGCGCAGTGAACGTAGAAATATCAATTCCATTTAAATGTAACGTATTTTTTATCAATTTGAATAAGGTTTGTAATGTAACAGGCTTATATGGCTTTCGGTAACTAATAAATAAATTGTTGGAATCAGGACAGAGAGACATTGTCATTTCAAGGTAAGTAATCAAAACTCTTGCAGGACAAATACTTGGCTTTTCGTTATAGAATGGTATAACGAGCAATGGTTGTGCTGCGCTACCACTAGATGTCTTTATGAGAATGGGAAATTTTGATTTTAATTGCTAAAGCAGACTTTTTAATATTACAAATATTATTTTTTGAAAGGGTTCGTCATACCCTATGGGCTGTGACAATGGCTAATAAAGTTTTTTTTTTTTTTTTTATACATATTTTTTCCAGATTCACCACTTTTCAAGACAATTTAAAACCTGTGCTATATTCCAGACTTCATTAAATTTAGGGGGTGGAGGTCTGGTACGAAAACTGCTTTAATAAATCTTTTTTATTTTTTATTTTTATTTTGTGAGATATTAATTTTAGTTATTAAAGCCAAAGCAGAATGATAACAGTTAACTGTACCATACTGAGCGCCACTGTTAAAATCAGATGCAAAAAAATGTAAAAATCAGATGCAAAAAAAAAACTAAACTTATACTTTCGTATAAGTTTAGTTTATTTAGTTGACAATAAATAGACCACATTTAATAGCAAACTTCGTATTGTTTATACGAGTTATCTAAAAGGGAGATGTACAGAGAAAATTGTTTGACGCCTCTTCGTATCATCACCATCACCAGGGTAATGGAGTTGCGCATTTGTTTGCGGCTGGAATTTGTAGATAAAATTAGGTTTGAATCTGCTTTGAAAACGAATTGTTTTATTATTAAAAGACTCTTAAATAGTGGATACCACTGTTATGTGAACCAAAATGCAACAACTATTAAGTATATCTGTGGCATTGTCAGAGATAATCTTTCTTAAACATTTAATAATCATTGTGAAAGGAGCAAAAACATAAAAATTGAATTTCGACCACGACACTGAAAAAACATTTACGGCGTATGCATCCGGATCCTTATGCCATGATATAATATATCTTGGACATTTATTATTTCAACAATGTCAGGCCTATGAAAGTTTTCAACAATTTGTTGAAAGGCATAATAAGCTAGCTGCCATTCTTGGTCTGCCTGCATAGTATTATCTGAAGATCGAATATGAGATGCAAAAACGTAAAGATTTTTACGTTTACGCCATTGCCAGAGGTCTTTTGCGATCTCTGTCAGGTGTGGGGAGTGTATAACACCCATACGGTTTACGTAGAAAATTACCGTGGTATTGTCACTTCGTAGAAGTACTTGACAGTTAATATCTTAAACCAATAAACGCAGCAAGAATTCCTAAATAATTTATTGTCTGCTACTTTCTTTTACACTCCATAAACCACTAGCTCTGTCGTCTCCACATGCAATTCCCCACCCCGTAGTTGAGGCACCTGAAAAAACTCCAGGTCATACTTGTCTATTTTTATTTTGGTGCGGCTCCACCAATAGAAATCCTGTTCCAAATAACAAGGTATATCCATGTACTTATTATACATATTTCAAATAATTTAGTAAATAGCCAGCTGCATTTCACGGCGGGACAGGCGGATATTAACAGTACACCTTTTTAAGTTAGAAAACTTTTGTATTGCAAATTCAATTTTGGCAAAGTGACCTAGAATTTCTTTTAGTCTAAACTACATTCTAAGAACTTACAAGACTGAGAAGGTATAAAATTACTTTTATCGGTATTTATAATGAAACCTAAGCTTGTAAGCAACTTTACGGTATCTTGTAAGTTTTAAGACCCTTATATTAGACAGAGGTGATCCAAATATATTGTTAACAGGTAACCACATAATCTTAATTAATTTCATGACCAGTTTCATGATGACTTTAGTGAATACCAAAGAAGCTGTGTTTAAGCCAAATAATAAGACATTAAATTCATATGTTTTTTGATCAAATTGGTATCTTAGATATTTTCGGTCTCCCTTGTGAATTTTTAACAAAAAGCAGGTCTACTGTGCACGGTTACAATCTCTCGATATCAATTTTATAACTGTTCTTAAATCCTCCAGTTTAAAATGACTTGTGTCAAAAAATTTATTTAGTGATAAGTTTAAGATGAAGCGCATCTTCCCATTTGGCTTGGGTACTAAAAAATATTTGATAGATTGATCAGATCTGTTATCTCTGAAATTGCAGAGACAGCAAATTTTTAATTTCGTGTATGAAAAGAGCCTTTTCCTTTTCACTACATTTTCGGGTTGACGGTGATACAGGTTGCATCGGTTTTCGATTGAAGGGAATCTTGTATCCTTTTATATGAAAAAAGAACCAGTGGGTCCTTGGTAATCATTAAAAATTCTTTATAGAATAATGATAAACGACCTGCATGCGTTAACGTATTTAACGACGGCTGTTGTTCTGTCTCTGCCACGGATACTGCGACTGCTTCGATAAGTTGATGAGCCGTCTACGCGTCGAAGTCGTTGCAGGCTCCTTCGTCCTGGGAGGGCCCGTCGGCCTGCGACTAGGACCCGGACCCTTCCAGTTTAAATTTCGCGAAGAACTGTATGGATTAGAGCTTGGCTTCTTATTAGGAAACTTTTGTGTCGTTGATTGCTTTGGGTCTGTGCCAGACCTGTTAATCTGATTTTATGGTTTCCCTTAAGTTTTCGCCGAATAATTGTTTATCAATTTTAATATTATGAAGAGAATCCCTCAGATCCATCTTCACGGCATTCAAAAAAAAAATTGCAAATTGAATTAGAATGTTGACAATCACACATGTTTTTTGCCAAATCCATATGTGTTTTTAGCAAGGCTGTATTTTTCTCATTTGCAGACATTATAATAGTATATATTTTACCAGACAAGTGTTTCCAGCAGTCGATTCCTTCTGTTTCAGTTGAATGACCTTATTGCGTTTAGCAATAATATCTGAAACAGCTGCTTTAATCTTAGGATCAAGCTCAGGTGGGTCAATCAATTTGCAATTTTCTGGGATACATGATCCTTATGAGTTCTTTACGCAAGTACCTAATATTTCTAATACTTCAATATCTAACTGTATGTTTTTTATTTCAAGAGCAGACGTTTGATCTGAAGGTATATCACGCTTCGGAGCCTCAGTCGACGAATGACCATCCTGTATATTTGTAATGTTTTCAGACTGGGATGTACTGGGTTGGTTCCAAAAGTGGCTCCAGCACTTGTTCTAATTGTCCTTCAGGTTAACCCTTAGAACATGGTCAACTATGACCTCTTGGTCGTATGTAAGGGACAGAGCAAGCCTCATGTTCATAAAATTTTTAGCATGTCAGTATAATATTGTAAGAGACAGTCCCCAGTTATAACAACACGTACTGTCCGCAAACAACACTTAAAAGTACCTTATAACAGTCCCGTTGTACTGTTTGTAGGACCCAGTGACTGCAGTGTATATAATGATGATTATGCTATCATTATTTGAGATTATGTATTGCTTAACCTTAGGTATGCAATTAAATTTCGTAAGAGACAGTCCCAGTTCGAAAAAAGTACTGTCCGCAAACTATTGAAAATCGACACATCATAATAAGCATGATACTTTAGAGTACATAGCTGTTTTTAGCTTAGTCACTTATGTAAATTATTTTCAGTAAGAAGCAGTCCCAGTTCAAAGAAAGTACTGCCCGCAAACTGTTGAAAATCGACACATCATAATAAGCATAATACTTTAGAGTACAAAGCTCTTTTTTATCTTAGTCACTTATGTGAATTATTTTCAGTAAGAAGTAGTCCCAGTTCATAGAAAGTACTGCCCGCAAACTGTTTGAAATCTACTTATACGAGAACTTGTAAAAGTCTGTGCCGAACTAATGCATTTATGTTCAATTAAAACTTTAAAATTAATTAATAATTTTGTTATACTTTATCAAAAAGTATTTATTTTACAAACTTAGTAATAAGTAGTTAAATAGTCAAAACGTTTTATCGTTGAACGTAATTATCGTTTGCATTTGTTTTTGCGAAACGTTAGAAAACCAGGTTACTGAACTTCAATTTGCAATATAATATGTCAAGGCCAGTGACTTATGAATGTATTAAAATACATAACGTACCTTTAGATAAGGACGACGAGCGATAGGATTGTTCCGATAACTCAGAACAAGATGAATCTTACCGGTGTGGTGGTGCTTCTTTTTTCGCTCCAACTTCCTCTCCAATCTTATAATTTTTCGTTTAATGTGTTCACAATTATCTTTTTTGCGTTTGAGCATCCTAAATAATCACTTTTAACAACAACTAACAACTTTTTTAACACAATTTAAAAACTAGATGTGAAACGGCGACGCACTAGAAAGCGAATGACAGCTATGACGGGCGCTTGAGCCAGGTCGCTCTTGAGTCTTGACTACCCGCATTTGAAATTTAAAAAATAATAATTGTCTTTTATTACTTTTTTAATTTATAAGTAGGTATATTCTCAATATAGTGTGAAATTGGCGATTACTAGGGCGTACTACAAGTGTAAATCAAGCTAATCTTGAGGACGAAGCATGAAGTATAATTGCGACTGTAGGTAACTAATGTCTATAATACTTCATACCATACTTAGTACTACTTTTCTTATTAGGTATTGTGAATGAAAGAGTTATAATATTCGGTTTCCCAGTCGACCAACCAAACGTATGTCATGTCATGGATATGTGTTACCCCCTGAATTCAAACATCTGAGCATAACATCACATCATAACCATCAACCGATCAGCTGTGTTTACAAAACCATCGCCAAATCAACCTTGAAAACTCTACCGTGCCATAGACAACTGACACATCCTACATCCGGCGCATAGACTAAAAAGAAATAACAAATAAAATTATTTCCCGCGTTTGATATGACAGACGTCACTCGCTCGATATAATATACAGTGCCACAACCTTTTCTGTGCCGGTGACAGCGGCGCTACGTACGTTTTTCTTTTTTTTTGTAGTAATTTAACCGGCCCTGACTTCTAAGAACTTCAGCGGCCAGCAGCGCTATGGTTGGACATCAACTTGACAGCAAAATGACATTTAAAAAAATCACGTTAGTTTCACATTTTGGCCACCGGCACAGCAAAGTTTGTGGCACTGTAAACTCGTCTGCCTTGCCTGATCGTCCACGTGAAATATAACGAACAGAAATAGATGGACGCCATCTTAGTTCCGTTTCATGACGCAGGGCTGCCACTGACGACTTATTTATAACATCGTAGGCATCTATGAGCTATGCGCAGAACTTACAAATAAAGCAATCTATCAGACTCAAATATTTAACTCTATTTATAACAGGCAGTTACGTTAACGGCTGCTTAACCGTTGGTTTGTTGGTTGGTAAACGCACTGGATTGGTGTCGTATTTAGATTATGATAAAGATTCGATTAAGATTTATTCGTTATTTAAAGTTTTATGTAGTTAGGTACCTAATTAAGGTTGTTTTTATTTGGTTGACTGTAAGTGTGTGAAAAGCTACTATTCATTCAAATCCTCTTTCGAAATCTAATTGAAGTTTTTCCACAATCAAATTAGTTTCATAAAAAACAACATACTTATATCTACGGCTCTACGTTGATCTTATTCTGAGATTCGTACCTACAGTAAGGTACGCTACTACTTCGTTTGTTTCGATTTCTGTACGTGCTTCCTGAATTATTTACAATTATTTTCTAAATAAGTTTTTGTAAAAAAAAAATTTTTTATGACAAGCTCTTTTGTTGACTAAACCTACTTTATATGGTATTGTCGTCCGAACCAAAGTTTCAGCTCAATCGGACACTGAGAAGTGGGGGAAATTTAGCTTGCAAGATTTGACACGAACGGACATACATACATACCTACATACACAGCAAGTTAAATAAAAGCTTGTAAAAAATAACCTCTCCTTATTTGTTAACTGGAGGCCGCGCAGCATTTATAATTTACGTAATTTTGTTTTTCATTTTGTAGATAATACTTAATTTAAAATATAAAAAAAAAACTTTTGTGACAGCCCTACGCCTAATTCGACGCACAACATCCGCTGATCCTCTGCGTCTACACATAAAGCACGATCGATTTTATAGATCATTGATCTTCATCTTAATTTTCCACGTTCTTATTACCACCGCATAGAGTCCATTATTGTGCAACTTCTAGCAAAGAAATAGTCGATAAAACTTTTATTGGGCAATCAACCACGTGTCTTTTATCCCACTCTTGCTTGTTTTGAAGTCTTTAGTGAGATAAAGACAGGTATAGTTTAATGCTCAGTGGTTTGGTTCATTGTATAGCTGTCTTTTTCTGGCATTCGTTTTTTATGTAAGTTAAAATGGGACAGTGCCTCACAGTGCGTAATGGGAAATGGCAAAGATTATGCAATGAAGAAGTGTTGAAATCTATATTTATAACTTTCGGATTTCATATTTTTAATGAACGATTGGGCTCTTTAATCTATTGGCCCCGCTTCAATTAGTACCTCGGGACGACTGTACTAATAATTTTTTTTAAGTGAGTTGGCTCCACTGTTATCGTGACAGTAGTATCATTATAAATCTTTGGTGTATTTGTACAGACGTCAACAAAATGATAAGGTGAACAAGTACAGTGCCACAAACTTTTCTGTTCCGGTGGCCAAAATGTGAAACTATCATGTTTTTATTAATGTCATTCTGCTGTCAAATTGATGTCCAACCATAGCACTGCTGGCGGCTGAAGGTCTTAGAAGTAAGGGCCGGGTAAATTGCTACTAAAAAGAAAAACGTACATAGCGCCGCTGTCACCGGAACAGAAAAGATTGTGCCACTGTACAATGCTTTTGCGCTGTCATGTTTGATGCAAGTATAATGTTGACTTTTTTTTATTTTGTAATTATTATAAATATTCAGCAAAATTATTTAAAGGACTGCAAAAATAGCAATGTTAACGGGACCAATTTACCAATTCAAACTTTACTGGCGAGACACGCTACGCGCAGGGCCAATAGACATAAGTTTTAAGTAAAAATTTCATTTTTATGACAAGCTTTTTTGCTGACTGTACTTTATATTGTATTGTCATCTAAACCAAACCTGTACACAAAATTTAAGCTCCATCGGACACCGGGAAGTGGGTCAAATTAAGCTTGCAAGATTTGTCCCCCCACTAACTAACTAACATGGCAAGTTAATAAAACGCTTCTAAAAAGAGACGTGATCGGCTGGCTCCGATGATTGATTATTTTGTCTGTTGATTTATATTATAATAGCGTTAGCCGCATTAAATATTTGGTTTAACTAATTGGGTACTTGACTAAATTTTTTTAATGGGTTAAAATGTTTATTGAATTAGTAGGAGCACAACATAGGTAGGTATTTATGTTCAAATATCTTTCATATTTTCAGCGATACAGAGCATCAAACTTTCTGATTAGACAATGAGAGCGCTATAGAAATGTGATGTCTCATTTTTATAGCGCCATACTCTCGCCATGGAAAATTTCGTTTTAGAAAGAGATAGCTAGAGTCACAAGTTGAGTAGCTAATAATTCGCTTGTTATAATACATATTGAATTTCTTTTTTTACATATGTTATTCAATAATGATATATTTCTGAATGTCATAATTAAATATCTACATTTCAACAACAATCAAATTACCTATCTAATCTAGTGATGTACGCCTGGGAATATTGCCACTGCCGGCAATTTTCCACTCCCAATGTGCCCGGGTAATTTCCGGGCACATTGGTGGCTATTTATTGCGTAATTCAATATAATCAAACAGTTTTAAAGTCTAATTTTAAATTGTCTTGCATGGTAAAATATTCATCTACAAAATGCTGCTTGGAGAAATTTCCAGTCCTTGAGAACGTGCCCGGGCACGGTACATCACTAATCTAATCATACTTGGTTATTAAATGTTGTTTTGGAATGTATTAGAATATTTTATCTTTTGTTGCTAAAAACACAAGGTATTATTTATGGTTTATTTTCCATGTAAAGCAAAGCAATCGTCATCCCGCCGACTGATCTACTAATTGAGCTACCAAGAACATATTTATTTGATAACCCACGTGTTTTGTAATGAAATGTAATGTAATCTGTCATATAATAATATAATATAATGTAATATGGACCATGGTCTGAATTTTTTTTTTTAAGGCAGGAATACACCAACTCCCTGATTCATTAGCCGTCGGAAACATCGCTGACAGTGGACTGTCACTGTCCTGTCAGCCACTTCGGAATGAACAAAGACAAAGCACAGAATTCGAATCCGATTCCATTTCCGAGAGTTTGTGAATCAGAGGGCAGTCGTAGGTTCGAGTCGAGTCCTACGTTAAGTACCTACTTGGGATGTAGGTATCTAGTTGTTTTTGTACAGTATTATTTGCTAAGGTATAGTCGTTTTATTTCATCAATAATTAAACTTATCTATGCTTGAAAAATTTAAAAAGAAGTATTTTAGAAAAAAAAAGACTTGTGTCACAAAATACATTTTTCTAAAATACTTCAGTTTCAATTTTTCAATAATAAAAATTGCATTGTGAATGTAAAAATTTAAATAGGTAAGTTATCTATGCTTTCGTAGGCACAATATTCGACATTGTTGGTCCGTCTGTATCAACCTACTCTATGCGGTAAAATGATAGATGTCGAGATATCTCGTACAATTAGACGTTCGCCGCGCATTAGCTTTTCCACTTTTTATTTTTAAATAACCGTCTTGTACTTCTTCGGTTACATGTAGAGTTAGAAAATATTTTTTTCTATTTCTTTGTTTACACATAAGTTTTAGACAAGAATTTTATATCAATGCGTATGAATAATAATGTTTTATTTTGAAGTTTTGAAGAATAGTACTTACACCATGTTAAATCTTCCATTTCGTTTTATAACCAGTGTATGTTATGCTATGTTGGGCAAAAGCGTTCTCAGAGAAAATAACTTCAAACTTAAGGTTTTAAAGTTTTTAATAATGTAGATAGGTATTCAGTTTAATTTAATTTTCTTTTTCACATTTTATCTCAATTAATGTGTTACTTACAAGGTGAAACGTAAACTTTTTTTTATATTGAAAGAAGACAAGATACGGCATCAATTGTTTTGCGGCCTTAAATTGTTTACGTACTTACTTTAAAACCTTTAGCAAGTTTTATCACGCATTAAACATACAAAAGTCTTCAACCTTACCACTGCATGTCATCGTATCTTAAGATTCGTGTTCATAAAGGAAGATAAGCTTAAGTTATTGACGTATTTCAATGTTAAACTTATTTTTAAATTCAATGCCAACTGGCAGAATATAACTTTACCTTCGCCATGAAAAGTTTATCATCTCTGCATTGTCTGCGCCATTGCCGATGAATGAGTATTATGTAGGTAATTTTCCTTACCTGCAAAAAAAAAATAGCCATTATTAAGTTATGTCAGTTTTTTTAGAAACTTTTAAGGTCGGCTTGGAAGCTCTATTTCAAGTGTTTACTGTAGGATTTTATAACTCTAACTAAAAGATAAATATTTTATTATGCATTATTATATCCAAGTATACTAATATTATAAAGAGGAAAGATTTGATTGTTTGTTTGTTTGTTTGTTTGCATGGAATAGGCTCCGTAACTACTGAACCGATTAAGAAAATTCTTTCACCATTAGAAAGCTACATTCTTCCCGAGTGACATAGGCTATATATTTTATTCCGATATTCCCATGAACCACTTTTCCCACCACGCGGGTGAAACCGCGAGGATCCGCTAGTTAGTCATAAAAGTTTTTGGTGAGAAACCGAAAATAATGATTTAGGTACTCTACGAGTAAATGTACCACTGATTTTTGGCATTTTTGCATCGCTACGGCCTGGCTAGGCACACAAAATGATTTTTACCTATAATAAGATTAACTAAATTTTCTAGACTTTAAATTTTCTCCTTATTAAATAATTTTCTACCTAGGTATAAAATAAACTTATTTCTTGGCTTAGTATAACACATTAAAAAAAAATCTTTCACGCCTGGTACTCGATAAAGAATAAGAACAAAAACTTATAAATATTCTATCAGTTACATCGGGAATTCGGGACTATAAAATAAACATTCCCATCCAAAAAGTTATCCCTATTCGTTAAGCTCCTCCGTCCGCCATCTTGAATTCAGCAAAAATATCTCGTCCGCAAACATGGCCTGATTTGTAAACAACCCTTGCCAGGACATCGCAAGATGTCGAGTTCGCGCCACTCGGCGAAAAACGCGGGAAAACAGACGAATTACTAAAACGATTCAGAATTTTTTGAGAAAGTTTTAGTAGATGTATAAGTACGTTATTTCTAGTGATTAATAACATCTTTGTCTCCTCATAATCTAAGGGCATTATTTTATTTTTTTTTACATTCGTCTAGAAGTTTATCATAAATTTTCATAACTTAGGTACTTAGGTAGGTAAGTACTGTTTTTTAGCATTTCAAATTATTTTATTGAAAAACAAATGAAGTAAGTACCTACCTATTAGAAAAAATCGACAGGCCTCACAACTATAAAAATTGCATTAGAATGCAGAAAAGTAAAAATAAATTGGTTCAGTTACACGCCCCTTAAACGCCGGAAGTGCCGCCATAGCTCTCGCTGTCTATGGTCTAGACTTATTGGGGAATAGTTTTGATATTTATTGTCTATTTCAGGTGTTGATAAAGTACTCCCTGTTTCGAATATTTTCAGTGAAATATGAGGTGCAAGAATTTTAATTTTTAGTTTGGTATTTCTGCGTCCCGGCGCTATCTTTGTAGGAAATTGGAATTTTCATTAAAATGTAGGTACTTTATTCATACTCGGTCTGGTGTTCAGCGGTTGTTGTCGAAAATTCGTTTGTTTTGGAGGCAATGTTGTTTAAAAGCTGAGATCCTTCTAAATGTATCCATATTATAAATAAATAAATAAAATAAATAAATAAATATTCATCATAACTAGACTAGATATAAGTACTTACTATATTGTAAAGTTTGTTTGAACGCTCTACTCTCAGAAACTCCTGAATGAATGAATGATATATTTATTTGCAATAATTTTGAGTACAAGAAATGGTGTTCGTTATGAAGAAAGTTCGTAAAAAATTTACTTATATTTAAGCATGCACCGAATTGAAAAATTCTTTTTGTGTTGGATAGTCCATTTATCGGGGAAGGCTATAAGCTATATAACATCACGCTACGACCACCAGAAGCGGAACACAAAATGAAACCTGTTGCAAAAACAGCAAAAATTATTTCTTTTTAGTAGGTTTTTTCCTTTTCCTCAAATTAAAGCAGGTGAAACTGCGGGACACAGCTAGTGGATAGATATGGAGAATGTGCCATGACATGACCCACCACGCGGGCCCAAATGCACTTAACATTAGGTGTGATGAAGGCTAAGTGCTACCCCGTAGGTAGTAGATAAAAAAAAAGGCGCTACTCGGAAAAATATGGACTTTTTGATAAAAACTATAGGACGGTTATAGAGTTGTTACAAATCTGGTACTTAATAAGATATATATTTCTTCATACCTTTATCTACAATCGTATAAGTAGTTTCAGAAACACGATTTTATGATTTTGGCTCGACACTTTTTATTTTCGAAAATACCTCAAAAAAATAAGAAATATCAAGATTATTCTTAATTGGGGTTACAGATACTATTGGAAATTGGTTTAATTAGTGGACACAAATAATATTTAGGATCGTGTAGAAGCATTTAAAAAAAATCGTTTTAGTTTTTTGATACGAAGTGATTTTGTGGTTTTTTTTTGCCTAATCTGCAAAATCGGTCTCGCTCCCGCGCGCGTCGTTTTCTCATTGCTATCTCGCTTTAGCACGATTTTTCCGAGTATCGCCTTAACGACTGCAAATGCAGCCGGGACCAACGGCTTAACGTGCCTTCCGAAGCACGGAGGAGCTCGAGATGAAAAGTTTATGGTCACCCTTCCCGTGATTGACCACTGCGAAAGTTGCTTAACCTCGACGATCGCAGGCCACGCACCACGGGCTCCGATCGCTTTTACTGATTTGAAATAGAATTTGATTGAATCAGGCGTCACTTGGCGGAAGTCCCTAACCATTGTGAAAAACGAAATATAGGTATGTAGCTTACTTTCGCAAAAAACACAATATGCAAGATGCACCGCCCGCGAGAAACCAACACCAAATTGGTGTTGGTTTCTCGCACGAACTATCTCCTGAGGATGCCCCGGGTTGGGGCGAAACACGTGTAGAGTAGTCTAATCGGTGACGGTGCAAGGTGTATTGCTGTCTTGCTAGATGCAGGTATTGTGCACTGGGGGTGCGAAGTCAGACAACCTCCCCGTTGGTGCACCCTGGGCAACGTCGTCGCATTTCCCGCGGCGGCGGCAGATAGTCTGTCATACCGTAACCCTGTACGTAGTGCAGGAACGGGGGCCGCCGTGATCTGTCATGGGGGCCACGGGGAGCGAAACCCCTTCAAAAATGCAAGATTAAACCGTAACCCTGCACGATTTGCAGGAACGGGGGCCGTCGTTGTACTAACACGGGGGCCGCGTGGAGTAAACCACTTTAAACAATCCTCAAAGGTCCGGCGTCGGGGACGTGGGCGTCGGACCGCCTGAAGGTGGCAGGCAGAGGTGTCTGCCAAATACCGAACGAACCTGGGGTACCTCCCGCCCCCCCAGTGTATGTAGGGTTACCCGGGTACTGGGATCTCTGCCCGGGTGGACTGTTGAATTCTCCCGCACTCGTGGGTTCAATTATGAATGTTTCAAATAAAAATTGCAAAGATGTATTAGAGAAGATGGACACTGCCCAGGGTCCGATGCAAAACTGTGGCGAAAATAAACAACAACAGCCGACTACTGACACAACAGTTGACAAAGTGCAGGAAAGTCAGATTGAGTTTATGAAGGTGCATAAATTGCTTGCTGACAGATTTGACGAGCAAGTGGAAAAGACGAGAAAGTGGGGAAGGGCTATGAGGCTTCAGAAGTTAGATCTTGACCGTTGTGATGACATCGCAAGTAGTTTCCGCGCTTTGTGGCACGATCTCCGCCATGCATACAAAGTGCATGAAGAGATCGTCCATAAAGAACGAATAGACGACTGGGAAGAATACCAGCAGAATTTAACAGAAAATTATGCCCTGAAGAAGGAAGTAGCAGAGTTGAGGAAAGAAGTTGCTGCCCTAAAGATGACCCAAAAGGAAAGTTCGGCGCACAAAATGGAGGCTCTAATGGAGGAGATGAAGAACACATTTCTCTCCTCCATGAAAAATATGGACGAGCGATTGAAGGGCCTCGAGGCGCAGCTTCCCAGGGCTCCTTCACAGTTAGCGGCTCAAGCCGAAAATATTCCGCCGCCTTCCACTACAGCGATGCCGCCTCCCACCTGGTCGCAGGTTGCTGAGCGGCAGAAGAAGAAAGGGAAGCCTTCCACCCTAAAAACGCTGACCACACAAATCGAGCAGCCAAAACAAACTGAGCCAAGTCAGAAGAAGAAAAAGCCTGCCCGCAAAACCCCGAACTTGAGCCATCCGGGTACCTCAGCGGTTGTGCTGACCCTTCTCCCAGACGCGGAAGCCCAGGGGCTGACGTACGCCAATGTCATGGCTAAGGCGAGGGCTGAGGTCTCACTTGACGAGGTGGGCGTAGTAGAAGGCGTCCGCATGAAAGAATCGCAGACGGGTGCGCGGGTACTGCAGCTGCAGGACCCGTCTGGCGACAAAGCCGATGCCCTTGCGGGCAGGCTCCGCGTTGTGCTGAAGGGCGTAGCGGACGTGAGGCGTCCGGAGTTGACGGTCGGCGTCCAGATATCCGGTCTGGATGAGACCGTCTCAAAGGAGGAAATGCTTGCCGCGGTTGCGGCCAAAACTGGCTGTGCGCTGCACAGAATAAAAGCGGCCGATTTGATGATTGCGAGAGACGGCACTCGGTTTTTACGATTGAGATGCCCCATTGACGTGGCAAAGGGTTTATGCCAAGAAGGCAAAATAAGGGTAGGGTGGAGTGTCGCTCACGTGAAGCTCCTAGCCCCTCCCCCACTGCGCTGCTTCAGGTGCATGGGGGTAGGGCATACAAAGCCGAGGTGCCCGGGCGGGGTTGACAGAGGCAACCTCTGTTTCAGATGTGGAGAATCCGGCCACATGGCAGCCGGGTGCAGGTCCGAACCGAGGTGCCTGGTCTGCGTCGATAGTGGAAGACCAGCTAGGCACGTGATGGGAAGCCGGTGGTGTGACCCGCCGCCGGTAAGGGGCAAACGCCCTGAGGAAAGGCCAGCGGAGGGTGAGGGCAGTCAGCCCGAAGGAAGTAAAATTGGTGGAGAAGCTGCACGTCGAGATCGCAGCAGATCGGCGCACAGCAACCCGGAGAGGGGGGCAGCCATGGAGGCAACGCCCCCACCACACCTGGAGGTGCAGCCCTTAAGGGAGCAGCGCCCTGAAGTTCGCCGCTCCGCACGCCTCTCGAGGGAGAGGCAGCGCAAGGATGCGGCGCCATAGGTAGGGGGGTCGGGCGGCGGAGCAGGGAACTTTGTCGTCCACTAGGGCCCCTGTTGGAGGAGCGCGCCACGTGTCCCCGGCGCGCCACACCAGAGGTGGGATGCAATGGCGTCCCGGTGCAGAAGGAGCGTCTACCACGGACGCGGACACGGGGCGGAGGGCGCGGCGCTTGACACAACTGTCCCGCAAACTTCGCCCGCGTGTGTAGGGAACACCCCGGGGTTTTTAGTGGGTTCGAGCCCCACATATCCCCCTCGTCTCCCCGGGCGGGGGGGAATGCGTCGGCATTTCCCCCGGGAAAAAAAAAAAAAAAAAAAAAAAAAAAGGTATTGTGCACTGGTGTTTTCGTGGTATGCGTGTGCAATTTTTTTGCGGGCGGGCGGGCGGTGCATCTTGCATATTGTGGTTTTTGCGGAAGTAAGCTCCATATATTTCGTTTTTCACAATGATTTGAAATAGATAAATAATTATTACATTATGAACGGGTTTAGCGTGTAAAGGTTCTGTCTACTTTCAACTTTAGCAAAATAATAGGCCCTTATCACAGTAGGCAGGCGGTGGGCACTGTCCGCTGGCCTACTTACTATACTATACCACAGAATATATAATAGTCCTAAGGTAACTAACTACATCGAAGGAGAAATCTCAAAGAGGCTACTGTTTTAGCACTATGAATAGCGGATTGAAAAATGTTGAAAGTGAATTAAGTAAGTAGGTATTGTGTAAAAGATTTCCACAGTAAAGTACTTACTTACATATTTTTAAAGCAAATTTTATGTGAAAGATAGAAAGAAAAAAGATAACATTTTTACTGACGACACACACAAAAAAACAGTTAACTATAAATAAAAACATGAAAAAAGAGACAAAAAACAGCATGTCGCCAACTAGGCCTCGTCCTCAGCATAATGTTGCAGCGACAAGAGGCTGTTACTGCAACGCTGGTATTCTGGAGTGCGGAAAAAATGTGCTTGCAAAAGTAAAGAACTTTTCGAAAGGATATTAAAGGTCTTTGTCCCAGAAAACTTAAGTATTTTCCTGGACAACAAGCTTAGAATACTATTTCCTTATTTTTGTTAATCCGCAACGGGGTAGCACTTTTTTTTTTTTTAATATTTATTTATTAAACACATGGGTTACAATGGTTTTAATTTTTAGCCTTCATCTCGCCTGATGTTAGGTGGTGATAAGGCTGAAGGTGGAAGAGCACTACCCCCGGAATCCTCAATCACTGAGGAACCACTGAGAAACTGGCTATCTTATCTCTAACTGCCGGAGCACAACAATGCTGGAAACATCATTGTAATGGCGACAGGCTTAGATAAGATGGTGGACTAAGAACAAGTTCTACCACCAACCAAACCGAATACATTATGTACCCCCACTGGGAATCGAACCCAAGACCTCTGGGTCTCTAATCGGTGGTGAGAGCCACTAGACCACAGAGGCGGTTAAATTGTGACATTTAGACTTGTGATTTTATTGATTACAAGCTTTTTTATTAACTTGCCATGTTAGGTAGTTAGTGGGGGACAAATCTTGCAAGCTTAATTTGACCCACTTCCCAGTGTCCGATGGAGCTGAAATTATGTATACAGGTTTGATTTAAATGACAATACAATATTTAAGTACAGTCAGCAAAAAAGTTTGTCATGAAACTTATTTTTAGTTTCTTTCCGACAGCCAGAAATCAAACTGCACCCCATCCCTTAATTTAATTAGCAGCTCCCAAAGGTCGTGTCGCTGACCTTGCCAATTGGAGAGACCTCACCCCTGATTGGTTCCGGTGATTTGTGAGGGGTGACAGGGGGTCTGTACGGGTCTAGGGGTTAATAAGGGGTTACACGAAGTGCTTGGTAGGCGTAAATGAAAAAAAAAGCTAGCGTTTGCCTACGATGTCGTTCCCTGTCATCCTGTGAATATCGTTGCTTGTAATATACAAGGTATTCTCAGGGTGTGTACCTCACCAAAAAAACAGCTGCTCTGTTCCATACATTACTACTTACAAGCAAATGCTTTTATAGCTTTCAGGAATATCTAGACTATAAATAGTATTAAGACAATAATATAGTAAAATGTAATTTTTATTTTCGATTATTTTTATAAATGATTTGTACCACTAGCTTTGAATTTAACCTCTAGGTTTAGATGTAACGTAATCTAATTATGTTTTTTTTTGTGTATATACCTGAAAAGGTAGGATAAAGACTTGTGTTTAGACTTTAAGATCTTATGTACCTTTCTCCATACACAATAAAGTACTTACTTACTTACTTACTTACTATTCTGGTCGAGTAGGTATTGACAATTTGTATGAAATAGCTGTTTAATTTTGTTGAGTTGCAGAGTTGGCCCCGTAGTAAAAGTTCAATCAATCAATGATAAATACACGAATAAGCACAAAAAAGAGAACTAGAAAAATACACTTTAGGCGGCCTTATTGCTACATAGCAATCTCTTCCAGGCAACCAAAAGTTGTTCATATTCATAAACACAATGACCACCTAAAAAGTTTTGCACTTATAGAAAAACAACCTGTATGTAGTGCTAGAATACTTTGTGAAATTTCTAATCGCCTCTGTGGTCTAGTGGTTTACACCACCGATTCCAGACCAAGAGGTCCTGGGGTTCGATTCCCAGTGGGGGTACATATTGTATTCGGTTTGGTTGGTGGTAGAACTTGTTCTTAGTCCGCCCGGCTAGCTAACACCATCTTATCTAAGTCTGACGCCATAACAATGATGTTTTCAGCTTATTGTGTTCCGGCAGTTAGAGATAAGATAGCCAGTTCCTCAGTGATTGAGGATTCCGGGAGTAGTGCGCTTCCATCTTCAGCTTTATCACCACTTAACATAAGGTGTGATGAAGGCTAATACCCGTTGCATATAAAAAAATGAGAAAGTTTAGATATTTGGATCTCAATCACGCAAAAACGGCTGAACGGATTTGGCTGAAATTAAGGACACAAATATTTTGTATCCTGGAAAGAAACATATAGGCTACTTATTATCCCGGATAAATATCACATTCCCGCGGGACTACGTGTCGAGTAGTCCATGCGGGCGAAGCCTCGGTCGGAAAGCTAGTTTTAATCTTAAATAGGTAATAAATAATAATAATGCCACGCTCACTGCTCCAGAAAGCAAAACTAGGCGATTGTAAAATCAACGAGCCGTTTAATTTTACAGCCTGCTCTCTAAACACTTGAAGAATTAAGTAGGTAACTATTCTATTTATTTAAGTGAAGGTTATTAATGTTAACACGTCTACGGTTTTGTTTAACTAATTGAAGTTTGCATAACTTTACATTACTATATATAATTAAGACCATATTGCACCGAATAACTTTATCATGGAGTCTATCTATACACACCAAACTCACCGACTTGACGACGTGAGTCGTCGTCGACTTTTTTGTCCGCGGGTTTGTCGGCGACTTCACATCTTGTAGCTAGGTAGCTAGTGACAGTTCGAATGTATTTTTATTTTATTTTAATTCTTACTTTCGTCAACGGGCGTCAAACGAGAATGCAGTCATCTGCAGTCGAATTTAAACGCGACTGCTCGGGCGTGCAGTTGGTTAACTACTTGGGTTAACAATGCAGTTGTGGTGGTGATGCCTATTGGGCATCATCTGTGTGAGGAACCACGACACGAAAAGAAGAAGAAGTGTGAGCTGAGCGATCCGAGGCGATAGAGATTTTTTGCCCATAACGGCAGGCTTATTACCGATCTTAAAGTGAGTGACAATCGCAATACAAAGGAGATTTTTCAGTTTTGCATGGAGCCTCGGCTAGGACTTTGTACACTATGCCATAGGCAAGCAAAATATAAATATAATAACTGAAAACTAATTATATCGCAATAACCTAACGCGTTTGACGGTACAAAAGCATTATCTAGTCTTAATAATTATGCAACCCCGATTCAATATGGCGGTAAAATGTCACACTAACATTAAAAAAAAGGTTCACATTGACAGATTATCATCAGTCGTCAATGTCATCGTTTTTTTGTACAGAAACATCAAAGTTTCCGAACGTGATTTAAATATGGTTGCCAGTGTGGCCATGGATGGCAAAGAATTTTTATTTCAAAGTTTATTTTTGTACCATTTATCCAGAAAGACAATGAGAATTTTAATATTTTATTTGACTTTACTATATTTTTTACTATTAGTACCAATAGTGTACAATGTCCTAGCCGAAAATGAAAAATGTCCTTTATTCGTAGGTATTACAGAACGTAGATCGCTACGATAGCATAGAGCCACAAGGCCCACAAGAGAGCGATTGCTGAACTAAAATGTATTTGTATGAAAGCGCTTCAAATAGTATCAACTGATTTTTGCAATCAGTTGAGCAAGCAAGTAACGCAACTAGTAGCAGTGCAACTAGCAAATGGTTGCTTGTTTTTAGTAATAACTAGCCTGCGGAGTAGCAACTGCTATGGTGGAGGATAACTATCCTCCATCTAACTGATGTTAAGTGAAAATAAAGCTGAAGGACCCAGAATCCTCAGCCACCAAGGAACTGGCTATCTCACAGACCTGTATGGGCTACCTATCTTATCTCTAAAGCATAGTTTACATTAGTCGAGCAGCTCGGCCTAGCAACCTTGGCCTAGTGAGGTACTACTCGACTCGCCTTCCACCATTTACAATGGTAAAGTAATTGGGGCCCAGAACCTCTGGTAAAAGTACTGGGCCCAGTTGGTTTTCCGAGCGAGTCAACGGTTTACACAGGGCGAGTAGGCAGACGAGTCGAGTTACAAGTGGTAGAGGAACAACTCGGCCGAGCAACTATGCTCCGCGCGAGACCACTCGACTCGGCCCAGTTTACTCGCCCTTTCGTTTACATTGGTCGAGTTAGCCTGCTTTTTGTCGCTCGCTACTCGACTCAATCAATCAATCAATCAATCAATCATTTATTGCAAAAATATGGTACAACAAGATGTCAAACATATGAAAATATCCGCATATTTTACCGCGGCTACTTCGGCTACATTCGGCCGCCTACTCGACCAATGTAAACTAGGCTTAACTGCCGGAACAACAACAAAAAAACGAGTTTTTTTTACTACGCGTTAATTGCTTTAGTTTCTAGGCTTCTCGTTTTTCTGACTCTACAAAGACTGGCTATGATATAATGTAAAAAAATAAAAAATTGCGTTGTAATCTATTGAAAGTAATTTTTGTGAATACTACGTACGCGAGAAATTTGACAAAAAAAGTAAACAAAAAAAACGCTTCTACACAACTAGGTATAGCCTCGCTATAGCACCACAGCACATGCCTTACCGTACCTACTAATAAGTGAATAAGTAGCATCGGTAATCAGCAATCACAGAGCTAGTTTATTTCGCGTCGATTTGACGTTTCATAACATTCGTGCTAAGTTTTCGGTGTCGTCATGGGCTGGTGGTCATAGTTTTTCATGTGATTTACTATAGTTTGGCAATACGGTATGGTATTTTAGTCGTTACACTGGTTTAAAATTTGCATTTATACCAACTTGCTATGCTTAATTTAACAGGATCAACTTGTTTAAACTAACTAACTATGTTGTAGAAAAAATAATTGAATTAAACCCTAGCAATCGAAAGTACAATAACATGATGTTTGACAAACAATTTAAAATCCTTATATTTTTGACAAATAAAACACTGATAACTATCTACGCTAGACTGAGGCACAGTGAACTAACTGATGTCTTCGAAATCCATGATAACTCTAGGAACATATTCACGCCTAAACAACTGAAAGTTTTTGATGAAATTTGGCATAAAATTAAGTCATACTCGACGACGTTTGACGCAAACGTCTTTTTCCACAAATCATCATTTTTTGACGTCGTCGGTCATTATTTTTCAATGCACGTGTTCACTTCACACAACCCCAAATCGTTAAAAATGCCTGATAGGTCTTTCCTGTACAACTTTAGTGTTTTTGGAGGAATCTCCAATGAACAATGAAAGATCCAGTGTAAACGAGGCGTCATTATACGAATTCCACTCAAACTTAGTCACGGGCGGATCGCTAGCAACTCAATGTTTTTTTTCACGGCTAGCTAGTGAATGCTTCCCAACTACCAGGACCGCAGAATTCGCAGAGAGCTCGCTTGCAACAGCGGCCGCGACAGTGACCGAGGGGTCATCGCCCGGAACCGGTCCGGTTCTCGTGCTCTCATGGCCTCCTGGTACCGATGTCCTGCTCAAGCGATTGTTTTGACGCTTTTGACGCGATCAAAACGGTCAAGCGTGAGTTGTGATCGCGGGAGGTTATGGAGATGGAGACCCTCACATACATTAGGGTGGTATATTCCACTTATCAAAGATCTTTGTCCAATATACATTTGATCAAAGAAATTGGACGTCGAATGTATGAAATTGGACGTCAAAGTCGTCCTAAGTTGTGAACGCGGGAGGTTATGGGGAGACCCTCACATACATTAGGGTGGTATTTTCCACTTATCAAAGATCTTTGTCCAATATACATTTGATCAAAGAAATTGGACGTCGAATGTATGAAATTGGACGTCAAAGTCGTCCAATTACTTTGATCAAATGTACAAGACGGTCCCGACGGAAGATCAGCGCTGGCCTCAAGCCAAAGCCTTGAATTACGCTGAGTCGCCCGACTCGGGGCCGTTTTGGGACATACCTACCTACCTGCCTTAAACTTTATCCCCCTTATTACAAAACGTGGACTAAAGTTAGACCTGCTATGGAATTGCGTAAAGTCAATCGTATTCATTTGACAGTTCATATCGTATCATAATAAATGTCATTCCATACAAATTGCAGCCGATTGAATACGATATGAACTGTCAAATTAATACGATTACCTTACGTAATTGCACCCCTGGTTTAAAATTCATGCTAATTCTGTCTTTCATTTGGAAAATGAAAGTGACAGCACCAGTTTAGTACCAGTTTTAAACCAGCCGGCCTAGCATGAGCGGCTTTTATCGCGCGATATGATATGGTACGGCAAGTTGTCTTGCTTACCCCACTAAGGTGTAAGCAAGACGGCATGCCGTACCATATCATAGCGCGTGATAAAAGCCGCTCATGCTAGGCCGGCAGGACTATTTTAGTCCACGTTTTGTAATAAGGGGGTGTGTTTATGTTATGTTGTTGTGATGTCCCAAATATATTTTTTCTTTCTTTCTTTCTTTCTTTCTTTCTTTCTTTCTTTCTTTCTTTCTTTCTATCTTTCTTTCTTTCCTTCTTTCTTTCTTTCTTTCTATAAGTGGAATACCACCCTTAGCTTAAGCGTTTGTGTTATTATGATGGTTCTGGGAAATGGGAAACAACAATGGTTACATACATCCAAATACGAGAAAATATTGAAAAGTTTACCCCACCGGGAATCGAACCCGGGTCCTCGGAGATAGCGAGCGGCACCCTGAAAACCGCGGTGCGTAGGCCACTCGGCTACGGAGATTCGCCAAATAGATTTAGTTAGATGGATGCTGCTACCTATGATTTTTTTTATCCACAACGGGGTAGCACCTGATGTTAAGTGGTGATAAGGCTTAAGGTGGAAGCGCACTACTTCTAGAATCCTCAATCACTGAGGAACTGGCTATCTTATCTCTAACTGCCGGAACACAATAATGCTGAAAACATCATTGTTATGGCGTCAGACTTAGATAAGATGGTGGTAGCTAGCTTCCTACCACCAACCAAACCGAATACATTATGTACCCCCACTGGGAATCGAACCCAAGACCTCTGGGTCTGAAATCGGTGGTATGAACCACCAGACCACAGGGGCGGAATTTGGAACTGAAAAAAACTCATAGAATTTACAAAGGTTTTAAATAAATTTTGAAATCATCATTCGCTTATTAAAATCACTATAGTTTAACCGTGACCATGAGGTACCGAGGACGGCTTTGTGTCGAGTTCACGGCTGGACTGAGCGGGTTCAATGACCGCCATTATTGTCTGTGCTTGGAAACCGCGCGGAAAATGACAACTGCCTGCTATATAGTCTGTGATGCACGTCAATAGACATTCGGTGTTGGCCGATGGCTTTAAAAGTCAGCGCCGCCGGTAAAATTCTGGCAAAAAATACCGCACACGAGTCACAAAGTTAGTACTATTATATATTCTATGACAAAGGCCCCCACTTAAGCACTAGAATAAGAATGCAGCACTTAAGGCGATACTCGGAAAAAATGTGCTGAAGCGAGATAGCAATGAGAAAACGACGCGCGCGGGAGCGAGACCGATTTTGCAGATTAGGCAAAAAAAACACAAAATCACTTCGGATTAAAAAACTACAGCGATTTAAAAAAAATGCTTCTATACGATCCTCAATATTATTGGTGTCCGCTAATTAAACCAATTTCCAATATTGTAAGTAACCCCATTTAAGAATAATCTTCACTTTTCGTATTTTTTAGAGGTCTTTTCGAAAATAAAAAGTGTCGAGGCAAAATCATAAAATCGTGTTTTTGAAACTATACGATTCTAGATAAAGGTATGAAGAAATATATATCTTATTACCAGATTTGTAACAACTGTAACCGTCCTATAGTTTTAAATCAAAAAGTCCATATTTTTCCGAGTAGCGCCTTAAGCACAAGTGACGACTATTTACTACTGCTCTAACCACTGAGCCACGACGACTCTGTAGCTCAGTGGTTAGAGCAGTCGCCCGGATAGCGAAAGGTCGTGGGTTCGAGTCCCATCGGAGCTGGTTGTGAGACGGGTCGATTTTTTCTAAATACTTCATTTTCAATTTTTCATCTAAGTATACTAATATTATAAAGAGGAAAGATTTGATGTTTGTTTGATTCTTTGCATCGAATAGGCTCCGAAACTACTGGACCGATTTAAAAAATTCTTTCACCATTAGAAAGCTACATTCTTCCCGAGTAACATAGGCTATATTTTATCCTTATATTCCCACGGAAACGGGTACCACGCGGGTGAAACCGCGAGGATCCGCTAGTAAGTAATAAAAGTTGCATTGTGAATGCAAAAAAGTAACAATTTTAGTACATGACGACTACTTATGTCGTATGAAAACTGCAGGAAAGTTTTTTTTTATCCACAACGGGGTAGCACTTAGCCTTCATCAAACCTGATAATAAGTGGTGATAAGGCTGAAGGTGGAAGCGCACTACTCCCAGAATCCTTAATCACTGAGGAACTGGCTTAATATCTTAAGGCGCTACTCGGAAAAAGTATGGACTTTTTGATATAAAACTATAGGACGGTTATAGTTGTTATAAATCTGGTAATGAGATATATTTCTTCATACCTTTATCTAGAATCGTATAGTTTCAGAAACACGATTTTAGGATTTTGCCTCGACACTTTTTCTTTTCGAAAATACCTCAAAAAATACGGAATATCAAGATTATTCTTAAATGGGGTTACTTATACTATTGAAAATTGGTTTAATTACTGGACACCAATAATATTTAGGATCGTATAGAAGCATTTTTTTGAAATCGCTATAGTTTTTTAATACGAAGTGATTTTGTGTTTTTTTTTTGGGTAATCTGCAAAATCGGTCTCGCTCCCGCGCGCGTTTTCTCATTGCTTTATCGCTTTAGCATAATTTTTCTTAATATCGCCTTAATCTCCAAAGGGTAGAGTAATAGATCGGTAGAGTAGCTTGCCCGCGGTGCTAGCTACTCTACTCTACCAAATTTCAGTACCTACTCTACTCTACCAATGATGTCTATATTAGTATAGTTAATACCTACTCTACCACTCTACTCTACCGTTTACTCTAGCCGTGTACAGCAGCCTTAACTGCCGGAACACAATAATGCTGAAAACATCATTGTTATGGCGTCGCAGACTTAGATAAGATGGTGGTAGCTATATAGCTATAGCCAGGCGGACTGAACAAGTCCTACCACCAACCAAACCGAATACTATATGTACCCCTCACTGGGAATCAAACCCGGGACCTCTTGAAGTCGGTGGTGTGAGCCACTAGACCACAGAGGCGGTTAATCTTAAGGATTCCGGTATTAGTGCGTTTCCACACTTAGGTTTATCTATACTTATCTTTAGGTGTGACCAGCTGACCCAGCTCGACTTCGTTCCCGTGGCCCTACCCCCTACACCCTATCCTACCCGTACTCTACCTGTACTCTACCTCTACCCTACCCCTACCCTATCCTACCCCTATCCTACCCCTACCCTACCCTACCCTACGCCTACCCTACTCCTACCCCTACCCCTACCCTTTTTTTTTTGTTCTCCCGGGGGAAAATGCCGTCGCATACCCCCCCGCCCGGGGAGACGAGGGGGTTATGTGGGGCTCGAACCCACTAAAAACCCCCGGGTTGGTCCCACCTAGCGTGGACGGAGGCTACGGGATCAGTGTAGCAGTCGCCGCGCCTTCCACCCCGTGTCGGCGTCCGTGGTCGACGCTCCAACCATTGAGACGACAGAAAACGTTCCACCTCCGGTGTTGCGTGCTCCTCCACCACGGGGGCCTGGGTGGACGACAGAGTTCCCCGCTCCGCCGCCCGGCCCCCCTACATATTGCGCTGCTTCCTGACGCCGCCTCTCCTCCGAGAGGCGGGCGGAGCGGCGTACTACGGGGCCCCCCTCTCCTGTTCACTGTGCGCCGAGCGACTCCGGTCCCGACGCACAGTGTTCTTGCCCAACATGTCCTTCCTCCCCCTCAGGCCGATTGGCCAAGTTGGTCGGAAGTTTATCTCCGGGTCGCTTACCCTTCACCGGCGGCGGCTCGCTCTACCCCTACCCTACCCTACCCCTACCCTACCTTTACCCTACTCTACTTCTACTCTACCCCTACTTACCCCTCCTTCCCCTATTTTCACGCCTTTTTTCCCTAGACCTCCACGAACATTTGAAGACTAAGATAAGATAAATCCGTTCAGCTGTTCTCGAGTTTTAGCGAGACTAACGAACAGCAATTCATTTTTATTTATATATAGATAGATAGATGAAGGCTAAGTGCTAGCCCGTTGTGAATAAAAAAAATAGCAAAAAATCATTATAGCAATTCATAAAAGAGATGCGATATTTTGAATATCGTATGACAGTTTTTAAAAACAAGTGACGTAAGCAATGTAAACTAAGTGTCATAGAGTAAAGAGTGGCCTGTTTTTTTTAAACAATGGTGTACTGCTGTTTTGCATGTTTAAAGTTCATTAACATTACTTTGTGGCAAATTCTGTAATGTTTATGCATGATTTTAACTTTGAAAAACATTATTTTAGTTAATGTTCAATATGTTTATGTATAATGTAAGACATCTTTTCTAGGATTTATAATATTTTACCTTTTGCTTAGAAATGTTCTTGGTATCATCTGTAGTAGCTGTCAAGTATTTGCATTTAAATTATTATCGCCGCTTGCGTCCTAATGGAATAACTATAGCTTTTATTTCCCTTTAAAGGGGCTACCGGCTAAAAAATATGGATATGGACATGGGCTTCATTTGACATTTGAAGCGCATATTTTGTCCTTATATGGGCATATCCATATTTTTTTGGCGGTACAGGGACGGGCTGGCTAGTAAAAAACACAAGTAGGGTATTTATCTACCTTTGAAACAAAAACCAATACCCCTATTTATACTTTTATTTAATTAATTATAATATAACTACTATTATTATTATATGAAATGGTTTCTAATTTACGGATGTCACCGGAACAGATAAAAATGTGGGACTTTCCCCCCTACACACACTATACTGGCCACTTACAAAGATACTTAATAGAAGCCTACGAAGAACTACATACAGGTACATAATAATCAAGATGAGCCAGTGATCAGATTGAGATGCGCAGGAGACACACGCCACCGGCTCAGAACAATGGCCGACGCAAAAAGGCGCGAACGGGGGAACCGGCATGGTTGCCACACATAAAGGTCGTCACAGACGGTGAAGATACTATAATATTTTATCTTAACATAGAATATCGCTCGCCATACAATTCAATGGACCATCACACACGACGAAGATAACATATATTTTCATATTAAGTATCTTAAGATGCTAAGCGATACGGAAAATATATATTTCGTATGTTAAGATACGGAAATATATATTTTGCATGTTAAGATACTATCTTAACATACGAAATATATATTTTGGATACGAAAAGATGTGTATACAGGTTGTCCCGTTTTGGTGCTGGGCATAGAGAGAACTAGCGGCCCGCCCCGGCTTCGCACGGGTGGACATTTATTTTTTAAACATTTTGGGATAAATACGAAAAAGGCAAAACATTTGTAACGATGCCGTTTCGTTCCAGTCATTATGGATGGTTAGAAACTCCATAATGGCTGGAAAGTTTAATAGTTTTACGTACTGGCCATCAATTTTATGCTGTACCACTGTTCTTTCGTAATTCAAATTCAAATTCTTCGCTCCACGTGCCCTATTCAGCATTTTGATTCAGTCTTACCAGAACAATCAAGCTGAACAGAGCTCGCGTGCGAGCTAGCGTACCAAAAATTTATAAGTGAAATGTAATAACTATTAAATAGCCAAATAATTAATTATAGTAACAGTTCCAGTTACAATATTTGATAAAACAACTCTCCAAGCGCTGAAACAATCTTTTATTCTCTACAACATCTTCTAATTGAATACTATGCGGTGACTTCCGACGTTCCGGCTAGTGTACCGCTGGCCGACGAGGGGGTCCCGTAACACATTCATAATAAACGAAGAGTAAGTTTACACCTAGTTTAACCAAAAAGTTTGCTTAGAAATAATGACGCTTTGAAACGACAAACGTAAAGAGTAGGTACCTACCTAATGATGATAAGATGAAAAGAAGGTAAGATTTTCTATCCAAACTGATCTAGAGTTCGAATTAGCTATAACAATTTTTTTATCATATTCCAGGTCAGAACCATCTTCTGATGAACTGTCCAATAAGTCTAATAGCAAATCCGAATTGCTCATTTTTGATCACCCTGTATAAGATGGTTTACAGAATATTCGTCCGCTACCTAGGACGGATATCAAGAGAGTGAAAAGATTCCAAAATATATCGTATCTTAACCGTGTGTGATAGTTTAAGATGTTATAATATTTTATCTTACGATATCTTAAGATAAAATATTATAGCATCTTCACCGTATGTGACGCGCTTTAGTACCACCTACTAATATTCTGTGGCCACCAAGGAGATTTAACCAAGGAAACTGGAGATAGTAGTACTAACACTTTTTTGTAGACTGTGGCTGTCTTCCGTCTCACCTACTTTTTGAAACAAAACGTATGCTCATATGAGACAACAGACAGCCACTACGCAGTTAAATGTCAAATATGCTGGGTGAAAACTCCAGTTTCCTTGTAGAATCTCCTTGGTGGCCACAGTAAGTTTTTTTTTACTTTGAATGGGTTTGCTCTTAATCCCAATCAAACCCATGGGCTAAGTAAGACAGGATCTACGATGGAGCGAGCTAACCCAGAATATACTTATTCACCCTTGCTTTGAAGGTGGTCGGGTTATTATAAGTAGGTACTCTGGAATAAAGACGCAGGGAGGGAGTTCCACTTCTTGCTGTGCGCAACATAAAAGTTGTTGAGTAGCGCTTGGTACGACATTTAGGAATATCAACCAAGAAAAAGTGGTAGCCCGCTGTGCGTCTAGTTGTCCGATGGAAGAAGGGGGATGGCGGTATGAGCTCATGCAGCTCCTGAGCACACTCTCCGAAGTATTAGTCTGTAAAAGACCGACAGACAGGGGACTTTGCGGCGGTGAGCTAGGGTGTGAAACTTGCTCTTCACCAGTTTGTAAAAAAATCTCAATTTAAAAAAAAATTAAAAGTGCCTACGTGTAAGTATATGGCCTCAATAAAATATGAGAAAAGCTGTACATAAATAAAATAAATAAGGTAAAAAAAGTTAAAATATCCTTCGTCCTTTAGGGAGTCAATTATTTCCCGGCACATAAGAAACACGCATAGAATCGGAACGACTTAAAATAACATGAAATCTGTACCGGGACAGACGTACGACGACGCTCCTTCGGGGATTCGGGATTCCAGCCGAAATTTACCCTTTTACGACTTTATAGTATAATTATTTATTTAATAAAAATAAAATAGAAATAAAGTAGAGCAGACAAAAGGTTTAAAATATTGTACTTTACCTCCTGATCGCATTCAAAAAAGTTCTGACAGTTTGTCTTTCATATGTAGGTATATGTTATTACGCGGGCAATATTTAAACTTTTAACTGTGCCTATTTACAAAGTCTTGAGACCACAAAACACAGAAAGATTTTTTTCTCATATAGATGTTCTGTGATCTTGACTGAAACACAAAACCAATAAGTAGTTATCACGTGGCGATTTTTTTTATCTACCATGCATGACACAGCCACCAGAGGCCGACTTATTAAAAAATATTCATACGTGTCGGGTTACAAATATAAATCAAATGATGTAGGTAGGTCATACTTATGTACGAGCGTATTATAAGTAGATACTTATAACAAACTTGGAGGAAGTACTTAATAGAAAAAGCGAAAAAATAAATTAAGAAATCATAAAATAAACTTTTTACATAGTTAAACAGAAAAAATCTTTCCGTGTTCTGTGGTTAAACGCTTTTTATTTACACTTTTCTTATATTTGAATCTAAATCTGATTATAATTTTTATTAACCGTGTGACAACCCTAGTAGGCTGCAATCTGTTTGATCAATTACCATGACATCAACATTGGAACATACAAGTTCTTGGTACAATAATAATTGATAATATTGTGGATATTACTTCTAGTTCATGCAAATAAAAATATAATATTATTCATTTTTTACAATACCTCCGTGGCAGAGTGGTGTGCATGCATGCATCGGTTTTCAAGGTGCCACTGTCTCTACATAGAGGTCCCTGGTTCTATTCCTGGGTGCCTACCATCAACTCTTATTGCGGTTTTGTTTAGGACCTAAACTGATCTGCTTCGCTTATTCGTACCACGACAGCTTAATACCAATGACAGCGATTCAGTGATCATTCAATGACATTTCACAGCCGCTAAGCTGTCACGAACTCTTATTTGACTTATGACTCGGCCAAGCTAACATGACACCTGCAGGTTATACCCGTCCCTCTCACTCTCCGGGCATGACAGAATCGAGTGAAAGAGACGGGTAGAAGAAATAACGACACAAATCGTTCGGTCATTCACATTTAGCAATTAATTTGTGATCCAGTTTTTAGTAGATCATAGTACGAAAGAAAGCAATTCATTTTAGAAACCTTTCTGCATCGCGCTATTTTTGAATCGCTTTCTTAAAGTTGATGGTAGGCACCCTGGTTGCGTAAATATAGAAAACGAACTCTTAACTATTTTCTAGTCTAGTGTCTGGGTGTATGACATGTGGTAATACCCGTCGTTGTTTCCAATTTTCCTAATACTAGTGCTCCAGCCACTACAGTTTAGTATAATATATGATAGTGTCCAATATTTATTATTAATTATTTATTTTCTATGCAACGATATTGTCAAAATATCGTCACCTTCCGTCCGGAAACGGCACGAGGAAAAAGACACGACACGTATGCTGAGACCTTAACAGTTACGGTTATATAGGGACGGACGAATGTAAAAATAAAATATAGCTTTTATCGAATTTCGACATCAGCGCGAACCATTTTTTAAGCTTCCTTTGCTATAGATAGTGATACTGGTGTTGCGACGTCACTGTTGCTTTTACCTGAAACAATAAAACAAATATTTACAAATAATGAAAGTAAATGATATATAAAAATATATTCTTATTACATAATGAATGGCAGAAATGTATAGAACGGTCCTGATGTCCAAATAAATCCTACATTTAACTAATATTAAAAACGTGGAAGTTTAGATGTTTCGATGTTTGTTTGTTACCAAAACGGCTTAACGAATTAAGCTGAAATTTTGAACACAGATACTTTGTAGCCTGGAGAAGAACATAGGCTACTTTTTATCCCGAAAAAATAACACATTTCCGCGGGATTAAGTCGTGTAGTCCTCGTGGGTGAAGCCGCGGGCGGAGCTACGATATAATAATGTCGACGATGAGCCTGGATTACGCGACAAATTCGCGGGCATTTAGTAAAGATTAATTAGAGAAGTCATCTCCGATCTTCAATCATTCGTAGCCATGTTCCCAAACAGCTCGAGATGACATACGATACGAACAGACCCTGACCTATTTATTGAAGACAGATTGCTAAATAGACTGGTTTAAAGTTACTCTTGCTAATGCTGATCAATTTATAGACTGAGATATTTTTGATGTTTTGAACTTATGGGTAACTAGCTTTCCGCCCGCGGCTTCGCCCGCGTGAACTACACGACGTTATCCCGCGGGAATGTGACATTTTCCCGGGATAAAAAGTAGCCTATGTTCCTCTCTAAGCTACAAAGTATCTGTGTCCCAAATTTCAGCCAAATCCGTTCAGTCGTTTCGGCGTGATTGAGTAACAAACATCCAAACATCCAAACATCCAAACATCCAAACATCTAAACTTTCACATTTATAATATTAGTAGGATAAGGTAAAGGAATTTGAAAAAAAAAAAATTAAAAAGGAATCTACGGTCGAAAACAATACTTCAGTAGTTACAATATTGTAAAAAAAATATAATAAATGTGTAAAGCAACTAAAATTGTTCATCTAAGTAGTAAATATTAAAAAAAATGAATCACCTAACGTGTGCTACGCGCAAAACTCGAGAATAGGTGAACTGATTTGGATGGAATTTTACATACTTACAGATACTCGGAGAAGGTTTTGGATGCATTTAAATAAATAATAATTGTGCATTTTTCCCGATATTCCTTTGAGAACAGAAACAAAACGAGCATCAACTACAGTAGTTAACAATAAATATTTATAAATTGTTTAGATTTATTTTTATCGGTCTTTTTGTCTCGCTTTTCACTCAAAAAATAAAGAACGTTTGCTGAAATTTTGTCTACTTATAACTTATTTTTTACTTTTTTACATTCACTAAGCAATTTTTATTGTTGAAAAGGTTGTAAATGAACTATTAGAAAATACTTCATTTTCAATAATAGAGCATTCGCCCGGACAGTAAAAGGTCGTGGGTTCGAGTCCCATCGGAGCTAGTTGTGAGCTTGTGAGTTGTGAGACGGGTCGATTTTTCCTAATAAGTACTTCCTTCATTTTCAAAGTTGTAATAACTTGTAAGTAATATTAACAGTAACACTGTGTAAATGAATTACAAATCGTACATGTTTAAACGATCCTTGTACTCAAATAAGCCATTGTAATGCCTCGCAGTAAGGTGTTTTTTTAAATTCAAATCACTCACCGAATATTGGCGTAAGCACCCGTTTTCCCCAAATCGTCGGGAATAATAATGAGTGATGAAATGAGCTGAACGTATGCATTATATCCAGTAAGTACCTACTCAACAGAGTTATATAATAACTTCCTTTATTAATTCGGTTAAAATAGCCGCGCTGATTCCATAGAATATTCGACGAAGATGATCGATCTAACCGCCTGTGTGGTATAGTGGTATACACTACTGAGGTCCCGGGTTCGATTCCCAGTGGAGTGCAGGCAGAAGTAAAAAGGGCTCCCTAGACTTTTAATATGGACTGGATTTGAACAGAGGTTTTCTGGCATCAATGCCGCCCGTTTTCTAACTTGAGCTATCACAACTGTGGAAACGGTGGCGAAATTTGCCTTCGTATTCTAATGACATTGTAACAGTTTTTCGCTCAGGGTGCCTACCATCAACTTTAAGACAGCGATTCAAAAATAGCGCGATGCAGAATAGGTTCCTAAACTGAATTGCTTTCTTTCGTACTCTGACCTTCTAAAATCTGGATCGCAAATGAATTGCTAAATGTGAATAACCGAACGATTTGTAACCTTATTTCTTCTACCCGTCTCTTTCACTCGATTCTGTCATGCCCGGAGAGTGAGAGGGACGGGTATAACTAGCAGGTGACATGTTAGCTTGGCCGAGTTATAAGTCAAATAAGAGTTGATGACAGCTCAGCGGCTGTGAAATGTCATTGAATGATCACTGAATCGCTGTCATTGATATTAAGCTGTCGTGGTAAGAATAAGCGAAGCAGATCAGTTTAGGTCCTAAACAAAACCGCAATAAAAGTTGATGGTAAGCACCCAGGTCACGTGTCCGTCTTACGAATTTTCGATCTGACGGTCACGTGATCCTGACGCGAGTTTAACATTTTTTACCCATCACAAAAAGTGCATATCGCCGCTAAAGAAGTTTCCATTTCAAAAACGTAAGTATATATCTTATAATATTTTTTTAATCTACAACGGGGTAGCACTTAGCCTTCATCACACCTGATGTTAAGTGGTGATAAGGCTGAAGGTGGAAGCGCACTACTCCCGGAATCGTCAATCACTGAGGAACTGGCTATCTTATGTCTAACTGCCGGAGCCCAACAATGCTGAAAACATCATTGTTATGGCGTCAGACTTAGATAAGATGGTGGTAGCTAATAGCCAGGCGGACTAAGAACAAGTCGCTCTTAGGTACTGTCAGAACACAAAAATGCTGAAATCATCGTTGTTATGGCGCCAGACTTAGTTAAGATGGTGGTAGCTAGCCAGGCGGACTAAGAACAAGTCGCTCTTAGGTACTGTCGGAACACAAAAATGCTGAAATCATCGTTGTTATGGCGTCAGACTTAGTTAAGATGGTGGTAGCTAGCCAGGCAGACTAAGAACAAGTCCCTCTTAGGTACTGTCGGAACACAAAAATGCTGAAATCATCGTTGTTATGGCGTCAGACTTAGTTAAGATGGTGGTAGCTAGCCAGGCGTGCTAAGAACAAGTCCCTCTAACTGCCGAAACACAACAATGCTGAAAACATCATTGTTCTGGCGTCAGGCTTAGATAAGATGGTGGTAGCTAGCCAGGCGGGCTTAGAACAAGTCCCTCTTAGGTACTGTCGGAACACAAAAATGCTGAAATCATCGTTGTTATAGCGCCAGACTTAGATAAGATGGTGGTAGCTAGACAGGCGTGCTAAGAACAAGTCCCTCTTAGGTACTGTCGGAACACAAAAATGCTGAAATCATCAATGTTATAGCGCCAGACTTAGTTAAGATGGTGGTAGCTAGCCAGGCGGACTAAGAACAAGTCCCTCTTAGGTACTGTCGGAACACAAAAATGCTGAAATCATCGCTGTTATAGCGCCAGACTTAGTTAAGATGGTGGTAGCTAGCCAGGCGGACTAAGAACAAGTCCCTCTTAGGTACTGTCGGAACACAAAAATGCTGAAATCATCGTTGTTATAGCGCCAGACTTAGTTAAGATGGTGGTAGCTAGCCAGGCGGACTAAGAAAAAGTCCCTCTTAGGTACTGTCGGAACACAAAAATGCTGAAATCATCGTTGTTATGGCGTCAGACTTAGTTAAGATGGTGGTAGCTAGCCAGGCGTGCTAAGAACAAGTCCCTCTTAGGTACTGTCGGAACACAAAAATGCTGAAATCATCGTTGTTATAGCGCCAGACTTAGTTAAGATGGTGGTAGCTAGCCAGGCGGACTAAGAACAAGTCCCTCTAACTGCCGGAACACAAAAATGCTGAAAACATCATTGTTATGGCGTCAGTCTTAAAGAAGATGGTGGTAGCTATTAGCTCCAAATGCCCAAACTTATAAGTTGTTCCGGTTATTTTTTTAGGGCGGTTGTAGGGCGGCGTAAAATGGGTCACGGCTGAATGATTAAAAATGCAAAGCGCCAAGAGGCAAAATACCTACGTCGTTACATATAGTGTGACATAGATAGAGATATGTATGTTGTCTATGTATTGTATATGTAGAGGCAGGATATTCCGCCAGATATTCGGCGAAAAGGGAAGCACTTCCTCCGAGCTAGGTGTCTGCGCTCGGGGATCTCGGGAAATGAAATTTATATACTTTAGACAAGTGTTTTTTGACGATTCATCAATGACAGGTCCCGTGTAAGCGAGCTCTGAGCCCTAACACAACATACAAATAAAAAGTTTCAATGATCTTTCATGCATAAACAAGCACCTAATAACCACACTGATTGCTATACAAATAAAAACGTATAAAAATCAGTTGCATTGAAAAACCAACTTTACCTGTGAAAAAATAAATCTCAAATCACTTTATCCTACTTACAACATGAAAATTTTCTATTGCTATTTTAAAAAAGAGTTTGTTTTCGAGCATCTAAAGGTTATTTTCATGTGCACGTATGGCGTATGTGTTATTTCATGGTGAAATAAACAAATGCTAGATATTGTTTACGTTCGAACATAGATTATATACTCAAGGAGATTGAAAACAGCTCTCTATAGTTAGAGTATTAATTAAATTAGACTCATTATTACTGAAAAATGGAAAATGAAGTATTTAGAAAAAATCGACCCGTCTCACAATCAGCTCCGATGGGACTCGAACCCACGACCTTTCGCTTTTCGGGCGACTGCTCTAACCACTGAGCTACGGAGTCGTTACGAGAAGCGTCGAATTTATCCAATACTTCTTACTCGCTGTATAGTCAGCGTTAAGCGAAGGCGAAAGGTCGTGGGTTCGAGTCCCATCGGAGGCTCGGAGCTGATTGTGAGACGGGTCGATTTTTTCTAAATACTTCATTTTCCATTTTTCAGTAATAAAAATTGCATTGTAAATGCAAAAAACTAAAAATTCAAATAACTAGACTCATTATTGTTCTTTCCCTTGGATGGGAATCAAATCAAGCTAACACGTGACGGCCCATGACGATTTCTGTGGCCGAGTGGTGTACGCATCGGTTTTCAAGGTGCCGATCTCTGAGGTTTCGGGTTCGATTCCCGTTCGGACAAATGTTCTCATATCTGGGTGAGTAGTGTATAACACAAGGGCATAACTTATCTTGAGATTGGTTGGAGCAATATATGTGAGGTGTTTTCATTACTATTACGACCACTAGACCAAAGTTGACGTCATAAAGATATGAAGGCCCATATTTTTATAACAACTAAAAAGTGACCAAGCTGGAGTTGCCATCTTCAAATTAAAAAAGTGACCTACAAACAACTCCCGCTTGTCCAGAACTCCGGATATAGTTTTTGCAAAAAGCACGCGCAAACAAAGACCAGCGTCAATATAGACCCAACACAGACTATCCAGAGCGGCCATTTTGTTTTATTTCCCCCCATTGTGGGACGCGGGTGGACGAACGAAAGAGGTTTTTTAACTTAGCCTACTTCGGTTGATGTTATTGTTTTTAAAACGAATAAAAGTTTGTAGCGTTTCCGAATAGACTTGTAGGTTGTTCTGCGTTTTATAATAATAGTTAATACGGAGGTTAGTTAAAGATGTGGTTAAAGTAAGTCGTGTACAACGTGGAAGTTTTAAGTCTCGTATCCAATAAGCGACATGACATTTGACGCGCAACATTTATGAGAAAAAAAATATGTTGCTCAACACGTTTAGGGACTTCTGACACAGAATAAATAATAGTGCTACTTCTGATTAGGCACGTCATGTCGCGGGTCAGTTGGCAACTAAATTGATGATGTGAAAAGTATATTTTTTAAGAAATTGTACTTAACTATACCACAGATTACTAAATAGTTACTACGTCTTATACACGAGATTTCTTTTTTATATGACTTGTAATTGTTTCCTACATTGCAAGGATTTGCGCACACAACAATTAGCTTAATAAAACAATGTACTGTCGTCACAGACTAGCTAGATTAAAGAGCAACCACAGATTAGGCAACTGCTGCACTGACGCGGCCGTAATGGGGTTAAACCATAATCTAAGTTTGCTGATGTAGGTACCTCCCTGCTACCAAGTTGATTGCTAAGTTTCAAAGTACAAATGACATCAAAACGAGTTACTCATGGTAACCTGAGGGCCTACAGAGGCTTTCTTTTATCGATATCACCAGCAGAAAAGAAAGACCAATGTATGAGATTGATATTAGCGATTGAAATGTCACGTGACCGCTAAGTCAATCCCATAAATTTGTCTTAACAATGAAATTAAAAAAATAATCTGTTTTACAACAAGCTAGTTATGTGCGGTGTAATTGTGACTGTAGCCGTCGCTTTCGAAAACGTACTACTTACAGGCAAATGTCGTCATATGCCTGTAGCGCTGCTCTCCTTGTCTAATTAGAAAGTGTTAAGTGGTGATAAGGCTGAAGGAAGCGCACTACTCCCGGAATCCTCAACCTTTGAGGAACTGGCTATCTATCTCTAACTGCCGGAACACAATAATGCTGAAAACATTATGTTATGGCGTCAGACTCAGACATAGCTTGCTACAGTTGCTACTACAGGTAATCTGTGGACTTAGATAAGATGATGGTAGCTAGCCAGGCGAACTAAGAACAAGTCCTACCACCAACCAAACCGAATACAATATGTACCACTACTGGGAATCGAAACCGGCACCTCTGGGTCTGAAATCGGTGGTGTGAACCTGTAAACCACTAGACAACAGAGACGGTTGAAAATCCAAAACATTAGAATTAACAAAGTATCAAATCATACCTCTTCATTAATATTAGGGGTTAAAGTATCAAATTGCCGTTTTATATGGAGATTTTTGTAATTTTTCTTTTTTCCATACTAACGTTTTTGTAATTTATTCAACGTCTAATATTATGTAAATTTACAAAACTATACACACGTATTCATGGACATTTTAACTACTAAATGACACATTCGTTAAGAGAGAAAAAAATATTTTCACTAAGTTACAACTAATAAAGTACGAAATTCTGGAAACAAAAATAGTTGTAACTTTCGGGATAAGTTTTTTCTATGTAGGTAAATAATCAAATATCGTGGTTATTAAATTATCAAAAGTTGCTCGATACGGTCTTAATGTAACGCAATATTAATGAAATTATATATTTCTAATATCATAAAAGTTGTTAAGTTATATGTACAAAAGAAAAAAACGGCAATTTCATTCTTTATTATTAATAGTATTAGTACAGTTAAAGTTTTTAACCAGCGGCTGGCTAACTTGGCTGTATGTGTCTCAATTTATAAGTAACTGGTTGTTCAAGACGCGCCCAGCGAGACTATTTTTAAACTTGCAACTTTTTTCTCTTTTAGCGGCAAACGCATTTTAAGTTGGCGGGAAGAAAGAACCTGATTTTTTTTAGAGGCAGTGTTTTACTTCAATGTTTCTTTACTTTACTTGTTTTAGTAAGGTTTTTTATAAGATTTAAATGTTTTAATTTATTGCATCCGCAGTGGCATTGCTGTTTCTTTAGTAAACATTTTGAACAAGATAAAGCTATCATTTTTTTATTTACTACTACTTTCAATCACTTGTTTTATTCTGGAATTTCTTAATATCCCGTTAGTAAATATTTGATCCATAATAATAGCACAAACGAGACAAAGACAGTGCCATAAACAGCCAGACTTGAAATAAAAATCAAGTCCGCGTATTAAAACAAGAATGAATTTTAAAATTTCCATTATAGTATCTATGAAAACATGAAAACATAATAATTATTAAATGCAGTAAACCAAAAGAGTCGATAAACTAGTAAAATCACACTATAATGAACAACGGTAGGAAATGTAAAAAATAGTAAATTCCTATTTCCTCTGTTCTTTGAACGATTATTAACAATGTATGTCGGTTTGCAATACCAGCTGATGCCCACACCCATTTCTTAGAATGGCAATATCCATACTATATTATGCACTAACATCATAATCGTGAAAGTATGTCTGTCAATCTGTTAGGTACCATTTCACATCAAAACCACTAAACTAATTTAGAGAACCAAAACTTGCAGTAAACTTTAACGACAACGCATATTAATAATCTATAGCCTAGAATACAAATTGTAACGAGTTTCAGAAAGTTCGGTACCTATTTATAACGTTAACGGAATTAGCGTAAGAATTTTGATGAACCTATGACAGCCGTCGTAAATAATATCATTTCTTTTACGGCCCAAACGTTATTTTAGAAAATACAATAAAAAACACATCTGTCCACCCGTATCATCACGACCCACGTCAATTTAAATTTACGAACAAAAATGCTTGATTGGTTGCCATACCTATAATATTTTTAGGCGCCATTCATTATTCTCTTTTTTATGTATGAGTGTTAGCGGCCTTGGATACTGAGAAGATGGATATTAATATCTTGATCTATAATTAATTACTTAGGTTGGGTGTAACTTTGGGTCGGTCGTTGCGCTAGTATAGTAAGTGTAGCCTTTCGCCCGCGGCTTCAACCGCGAACCACACGACGACGACGTTATCCCGCTGGAAGTTGATATCAAAATAAAAATAAAACCGAATCAAATTACTTGAACAGAAACTAGCTATGTCACTCTTCGGCTCCTAAACTACCCCCATCCAAAAAATCCAAAAACACTTCGATTCGTTACTCCTTTTAAGGTGAAAGACCGACAACACTTTTACACTTTTAATTAATAACTTAGATGAGCTATTTTGCCTTTTTTCGGTATTTTTCACTTTTATTGGGGGCTAACGAATTATCTCAGTATTACAAGTCAATAACCGATTATCTGCATGGCAAGCTATATGTATATTTAGTCACTCACATCCCTTTGCAATATTCCAGTTTTAACTTTACAGAAATATATAAATGTTATTTCATTTAGTTAAGACTTTTATATAAGTTAAAGAAGCATAAATATAAGTATTTGCCCTATTGTATGGATATTCCCACGGGAAGGGCAAGTACGCGTGTAAAAAACGTCAAGAATTCAACGTTACTATGTAAATGTATAATCAAAGGAACTTACAGTTACATTAGACACCATAACGCTTGCACCAACATTACACCACATCACATAACAATCATCACACGACCTTGACTTCTAACCATTCTAAGCTAAGTTCCCACGAAAATACTCACAAGCACACATCCATCTCCCTCTTACTTGTCGAAAAAGCGAGCGCTAAACAAAGAGGGAAAAGGTGTACCCCAGGGAGGTAAACTAGGCCATTCACTTCTTTTGTTTCTTATTAAACTTTTTCTTGTTTCTGAGAAGGGTTGTTCCTCAGAGTTACTCTGAGATATTAAAATGAGCTATTTTTTCGTTGGTAATTACTTTATGATTGTTCTCTGTTTTTGTCGCTCGAGTACTTCGTTGAAGGCCTTTTGGGTAAAAAATGTAAACTTGTTTGTTTTGGGAAAAAATATTGTTACTGTTAATAACTGCAAATACTGTTCTTTGTATTATTTTTTCAGATTAGGTACGTGCGTTGAATCGCGTATTTTGAAACCTAGGTCGCTATCTACCGTGTTGAGTTAGTTAGTTAAACAATATTGTATTTGATTAGATTCATACATTACTGTCAAGGAGTGAAATACGTTATACACATTAGTTTTGTCACTTTTCCGGTTAGTCCCGGGTTTGATTGCTAGTTTGGTTAAGGCTTTAGTCTTTAATATGCTTGCAACTTAAACCACCTAAGCCAATCCTATGTATTATTTGCAGCATTTTGTTAAATAAATGTAAAATACATAATAATATGTGTATTCAATCACCAATATAATTTACCTCTAGACTTAAGTTAACTATTTATATTGAAGCTTTTGCCAACGTCCTATCTTCGTAAAAATAATTAACATTAGTAGGTACTTAAGTAGTAAATGTAGTTAGGTAGTCATAAGCACTACCTACTTATTAGTAGTTAAAACGTGATAATTTACCGGTTAGAATTACTAAAACATTAGAATTATTAGTATAAACTGCGTACCTAGTACAAAGTTAGTTCCTGTTTCAATACATTTCGTACTGTATGTCATTATAAATAGAGCTGTTTTTTGATAAGCTAGTCTAAATTATCAACTTTAAACGTCTTATCCGAGTCTGTTACTTAGTTTAATAACAATGGTAACGTTGTTTTATTCCTCTATTTAAGCCGAGTAGTCATAAGTGAGCACTTCCACCTTCAATTTTGTCACTTAACGAAACTTGGCACATTATAAAATACAATTTTTACCAGTTAAACACTGTCAATCTGATTTGCTGATTATACTCATACACCACATTTTTTTTATTAGTAAAAATATTTAGGGGGGATGGAATTTTTCATTCAATAGGTACGAATATTTTTTACCAGCCACGAAATCGCGAAATAAAAATCAGCTGTTCCATACATTTTCGTCACGTCGATGTTGTACGTTTTTAATTATTGGAACAGCCGATTTCGTGGCAGAACCAGCAGAACCTTGTTTAAACCTCTGGGGCCCGATTCTCAGGCATTCGAACTTTTTCAGTGTGGTAATTCGTATGTCGAACATTTTGTTTGTGGTTTCTATTGAAAAGTTAGAACGTTTCAAACAAACTAAGCTGTCTCACATGTCAACAAATTCATTTTGACAGCTAAGTTCGTATACGAACATCTATTGGTTTTTACCATTCCAAGGAATTTAACCATTCGTAGCGTTCGACTGGTTTTCGATCGAACTTTTTCGATTGTGAATTTCTGACAATACAAAAACTGTGTTATATTTGAATTTCGAGCTATAAATGTGAACTTTTCTCGATTGCCTGAGAATCGGCCCCCTGAACGAAAGACACACAAGTCACAACTCACACAAGGAAAATATTGACGATTCATAAGTACATATTTATTATGTCTAAGTGAATAAAGAATATTTTTATCTTATCTTATCTTATAAAGTTATAATAACGACGGCATTCCTGTAATATGTGACGACCTTTTTGTGGCCGAGTGGTGTACGCACCGGTTTTTAAAGTGCCGCTGTCTCTAGAGGTTCCGGGTTCGATCCCCGGTCGGGTAAATATTGAAAAAGATATTTTCAATATTTCCTCGGGTCTGGGTGTATGTGGTAATAACCGTCGTTGTTTCCAATTTCCATAATAGGTAAAATTACTATTGCTTAATGCCTATACTTTGGTATTGGAACAATGTACTATGTGAGCCAAATAAGAATAATAGGACTGTCAAACGGCATTCTTGATCTTTGTTCCTTTTCTTGCACATCCTACACCCTGAAGTGGAAGCGAAACGCAAACAAATATGGCCCTTTTGACAGTCCTATTCTTATTTGGCTCGCATACCTATATTGTGTAAAAAAGTACGTAGCTGTTTCCGCTGCATACTTTCATATTGATTTGCCCTAATATAAATCAGAATAATGAAAATTGCAATCTAATAAAAGCTAACATTGGTCCGAATTGATACCGAAATGAAATGAAATGAAATGAATGAAATGAAATGAAATGAAATGAAATGAAATGAAATGAAATGAATGAAATGAAATGAAATGAAATGAAATAATTTATTTGCGTATGAACAGGGTACATTGAAGATTTTAGAATATTTGTAGGTTCATCCTATTCAGCTGACAATGGTAGCATGCAAAATTAATTTTTTTATACATGAAATAGAAAAATACCTACATTAATAATTAATTAAAAAAGAGAAAAATACATGAGAACAGAAAAATAGATGTCATTATGAATTAAATATGTAATGTCAATTGGTTTAAATTATGAAAACAAAATACAAATATCAGAATATGTCAACTAAGTAATAATAACTAAATTAAATTTAACTTATGTCAGAGTCACATGAATTACCACAATTGTGCCTAAGATAGTCTTGCACAGAGTAAAACACATGTGCTATAAGCCATCTATATAAATTGATCTGGAACTTCTTATTATTAAGCATTTTCATTTTCTCTGGTAATTGATTATAAACCAAAAGACACATCCAAAAGCAGTTTCTTTGTATTCGTGTACTCTTAGGAATGATAGCAGACACCAATCTATTTCCATTTCTTGTACTACGTGGAAATATATCTTTTGCCATTTTAAAGTGGTTTGTATTCTGTCTGACAAATTTGGCGATTTCGAAAATATACAGACATGGAAGAGGTAATATATTTAAATTCTTAAACAAAGGTGCACATGGTTCATCAGGTACAGGCACCACAAATTGATCTTACACATTTCTTTTGCGCAATAAATGCTTTATTTACATCGGTACTATTACCCCATATAATGAGTCCATACCGCAAAACAGACTCAACATAGGCAAAGTATGCTGTGAGAGCTGTACTTTTTGTCGCTATTTTCGTTAATTTATAGAGTGGATATGCGAATCTATTTATTTTATTGCATATTTTTTCTATCTGCTGTTTCCAGTCTAGCCTATTGTCAACTTCTATACCTAAAAATTTTGTTACATTCGTCCCATTGAGTTTAAGTCCCTGATAATTTATATTTAACTAGCGGCCGCCCGCGGTTTCACCCGCGTGGTTCCCGTTCCCGTGGGAATATCGGGATAAAAAGTACATATAAACCTTCCTCTTGAATCACTCTATCTATTAAAAAAAACGCATCAAAATCCGTTGCGTAGTTTCAAAGATTTAAGCATACAAAGGGACATAGGGAAAGAGAAAGCGACTTTGTTTTATACTATGTAGTGATAGTGATAAACCAAAAGACACATCCAAAAGCAGTTTCTTTGTATTCGTGTACTCTTAGGAATGATAGCAGACACCAATCTATTTCCATTTCTTGTACTACGTGGAAATATATCTTTTGCCATTTTAAAGTGGTTTGTATTCTGTCTGACAAATTTGGCGATTTCGAAAATATACAGACATGGAAGAGGTAATATATTTAAATTCTTAAACAAAGGTGCACATGGTTCATCAGGTACAGGCACCACAAATTGATCTTACACATTTCTTTTGCGCAATAAATGCTTTATTTACATCGGTACTATTACCCCATATAATGAGTCCATACCGCAAAACAGACTCAACATAGGCAAAGTATGCTGTGAGAGCTGTACTTTTTGTCGCTATTTTCGTTAATTTATAGAGTGGATATGCGAATCTATTTATTTTATTGCATATTTTTTCTATCTGCTGTTTCCAGTCTAGCCTATTGTCAACTTCTATACCTAAAAATTTTGTTACATTCGTCCCATTGAGTTTAAGTCCCTGATAATTTATATTTAACTAGCGGCCGCCCGCGGTTTCACCCGCGTGGTTCCCGTTCCCGTGGGAATATCGGGATAAAAAGTACATATAAACCTTCCTCTTGAATCACTCTATCTATTAAAAAAAAACGCATCAAAATCCGTTGCGTAGTTTCAAAGATTTAAGCATACAAAGGGACATAGGGAAAGAGAAAGCGACTTTGTTTTATACTATGTAGTGATGCCTGATGCTGAATATTATTAAAATTTATAAAATAAGTTTTGTCTATATTAATTAGTAGATTATTATTTTTGAGAAAATTTATTATTGTATTAAGTGTATTATTGATGTCGTTAATACGCTCATTCAATGTGAATTTATTATCTGTTGTCACTATAATAGAAATATCATCGGCAAATAAAATGCAGCGATGCTTTGTCAAGTCTGGAAGATTATTTATGTAGGTATATAAGAAACAAGAGAGGTCCTATGACGCTGTCTGAAATTACTGAAAAAGGACGCCACAACTTTCAGTTATTAAGGTTAAGTAAGTAATTTGTTTTATTATTATTGACTTCAGAGCTCACTAAATTAATTGAAGGGGAGGGGGGTTGATTAAAGAGAGTCACCCCATACTATTCGATATTTTAACGAGGCCGATAACAGAAACAGAAGTGAAAGTGTTTTACCTGTGGAGTTATTGCTATATTGTATTGTAATTTGTATCTAAATGATAGAAATGTTATGTAATTAGGTTTTGTTTTTATATTCTCATCATTTTCCTGTATGTCCAGAATCAGATGTATACTGTGTTCAGCAGAATACCAGTGCAGCCAGGCCTCGCTTGCTGCTTATTACACGGTAATTTTTTTATCACCCCGGATAATTTTAGAGATTATTCTACTCATGAAAACAAACAACTTAATTATTATGGAACCAAAACTGAAATCGCGAAAAAGATCTCGCATCACATCACATCACACGATCACACAACAACACATGGAACTATTTTTTGTTTATTTTTGCTATCGTTTTATTTGGTGTACATTTTGTTGTGTGTTGCTAAAATACTTAAATAATTTTCATTATTTCTTAAGATGTATCAATTCACTAGCCCACGCCCGCGGCTTCGCCCATGTGGGCAACATTATTCCGCGGAAGACGACGTTATCCCGCGGAAATATGACATTTTTCCGGGATAAAAAGTTACCTATGTCACTCTCCAGCTCCAAAACTATCTCCATACCAAAAATCACGACGAACCGTTGCTCCGTTTCGACGTGAAATCGTCGAACAAACAAAGAACTACACTTCACTACATAGTATAAAACAAAGTCGCTTTCTCTGTCCCTATGTCCCTTTGTATGCTTAAATCTTTGAAACTACGTAACGGATTTTGATGCGTTTTTTTTTATAGATAGAGTGATTCAAGAGGAAGGTTTATAATATGTACTTTTTATCCCGATATTCCCACGGGAACGGGAACCACGCGGGTGAAACCGCGGGCGGCCGCTAGTATATAATATTACAGTACAGAATACAGTTAAACTATCAAAGTTTGCACTTATAGTTTACGGTTATAATAAAGTATTAATAAAACAAATCCTGCGACGTTGTCGCTTCGCATGTCGTAGCGTAGCAGAGCGGCAACAGCGTACAGTACACCGAGATGCTCACGCGCAATATATTTTTTTTACTTTTACTGCGACTTGCGTGAAATTTTGAGTCGCGGAGAAAAATAAATGGTGGAGTGAATTCCATAAATATTTTACGAGTTTTGTCGATGTAAAACAACTTCGGAAACTGTTCACTAAATCTTATGACATCACTACTATTACCTTTCTACGCGACTTCGCTCGCGTTATATCGGGGTAAAGTAGTTCATTATATTTACAAGATGTCAAAAAATAAGCAATCATATTTTAGGAAGTGATTCTACCCACTAAACTGCAAAAAATATAAAAAAACCTTCATCCCATTCAATATGAATCAGGGGATTCAGGGGAAGGAAACATTTCTTTCGCCCATATAAAATGGATTATAAGGAGATTCAGGGGTACAAATTGCGTAAGGTAATCGTATAAATTTGATATTTATAATATACTAGCTTTCCGTCCGCGGCTTCGCCCGCGTGGCATACACGATGCTATCCCGCGGGAATGTGATATTTTTCCGGGATAAAAAGTAGCCTATGTTCCTCTCCAGGCCACAAAGTATCTGTGTCCCAAATTTCAGCCAAATCCATTGAGCCGTTTTTGCGTGATTGAGTAACAAACATACAAACATCCAAACATCTAAACTTTCACATTTATAATATTACTAGCTGTGCCCGCGACTTCGTTCGCGTGGAATAGTGACTTTCGGCAGCATTTTTAATTTTTTTAGCTAATAAGTTTTTTCGTTTTTTTGTGTATTTATTTTATATAAGTATATATTAGTTTAGCGCTATAATACATATTAACATATTAAAAAATTATTTCACATAGCCTTCCGCCCGCGGTTTCGCCCGCCTGTACTACACGACGTTATCTCGAGGGAAAGTTATATTTTCCCGGGATATCAATTAGTCTTTTGTCACTCTCTAGCTCCTAAAATATCCACATACTAAAAAAAACACGCCGATCCGTTGCTCCGTTCTGACGTGAAAGACGGATATACAAACAATACAAACAGTATGTCAAAAGAAAGAACTTATCACGCTGAACAAGATGCTATCTCATATAGTTTAACTTGGCTGCTAGGGTTCCACATCAGCTGGCCTAGCATGAACGGCTTTTATCATGCGATATGATAAAGCACGTCATGCTGTCTTGCTTACCTACCCCACTAAGGTGGAAGCAAGACAGCAACACGTGCTATATCATATCGCATGATATAATGATGGTAATGCTAGCCAGGCAGGTGTACCAAGACCTTCAAACTTTTTACGTCAATAGAAAATGCTCATCACATTTAACAATTTTCCATAAGACGGTATTTTTATATCTCTCATAGTTTGGCTGGACTGCTATGGTTCCACATTGGCCATTTCGATCTTCCAAATAAATTATAGCCTGCCTTTAAGTTGGCGACAACTAATAGCTATATAACAAAAAAAGTTTCATTAAAATCCGTTCAGTAGTTTTTGCCTGAAACGTGGACAACAGACAGACAGACAAAAAATTCAAAAACTATATTTTTGGTATCTGTTTCTTTTAAGAAGACCCTTGGTGGTATTTTTTTCTATTTCTTTTCAATGTATACAGCCCCGTACCGGCAAAAAAGTATGGATATGGACATGGGCTTCATTTGACATTTGATGCCCATATTTTATGCTTTTAAGGGCATAATATGGGCTTCAAATGTCAAATGAAGCCCATGTCCATACCCATAATTTTTAGCCGGTAGCCCCCTGAATAGAATCGCATACAGTTTTATAATAAGTATGAATTATTTTATTTATTTACTTAAAATACACGGTAATTTTTTATCACCCCGGATAAAATTAAAAGGATTACTCTGCTCATGAAAACAATTTTTTTTTTATTATGGGACCAACACTAAAATCGCAAAAAAAACAGCTACTTATTCCATACAAAAGTGCAAAAATATTTAATCAATATGTATGGAACAGCTGATATTTTTTCGCGATTTCAGTGTTGGTCCTGTAATAAGTTGTTTGTTTTCATGAGTAAAATAATCCCTTAAAATATCCGGGGTGATAAAAAGATACCGTGTATATTACATAAACAGTACCTACTTATTAACACATTAAAAATTTATATCACATAGCCTTCCGCCCGCGGTTTTGCCACGTGTACCTACTACACGACGTTTTTCCGAGGGAATGTGATATTTTTCCGGGATAAAATTAGCCTATGGGACTCTCTAGCTCCTAAACTATCCACATACTAAAAAAAACAGGTCGATCCGTTGCTCCGTTTTGACGTGAAAGACGGACATATAAACAAACACACTTTCACATTTATAATATTAAGTATATATTGTATAAATATATATTGTCAAAAGAAAATACTTATCACACTGAACATCTTCTCTTAAGATGCTGTATTTGTATCTCTTATAGTTAAGCTGGGCTGCAAGGGTTCCAAATCAGGAGTACCAGACCTTCGATATTTTTCCGTCAATAGAAAATGTCCATGACGTTAAACAACTTTTCTTAAGACGCTATGTTTATATCTCATATAGTTTAATCTGGCTGCTAGGGTTCCACATCAGGTGTACCAGACCTTCAAACTTTGTACGTCAATAGAAAGTGCTCATCACGTTTAACAATTTTCCTTATAACGGTATTTTTATATCTCTCATAGTTTGGCTGGACTGCTATGGTTCCACATCAGAAATTGCGATCTTCAAAATAAATTATAGCTATATGTTGGCAAGATCCAATAGCTGTATAACAAAAAAACTTTCATCAAAATCCGTTCCGTAAACTTTTTTGCCGACGTCATCACACGAAAAAATTCATCCCCTGTTTTCACCCTCTTTAGGGTAGTTTTTTTTACAAACTTTGAATGTCGTATTTATCTAATCAAAAGCCTATAAAATAATTTTGAAGCTTCTAGCTTTAAAAATGACGTAATTTCCATACAAACTTTCATCCCCTATTTCAACCCCTTACAGCCCTTTGTTCACATAAAAAAGTAGCTTTATGTCCTTTCTCAGGCTCTAGACTATCTCTGTACCAATTTTTATTTAAATCGGTTCTGTAGTTTAGGCGTGATTGTGTAACACACAGACAGACAGATTCGCATTTTCGCATTTATAATATAAAATAAGGATATAGTAGGATAGTAGGACTTAAGTGTCCCATCCTGAAAGCTACCATCGTGAAGTCGCTTCACTATCATGATTGCATGCTTCCTTAGTCATCGCAGTTTGTTTTTTGATTCAATCAAAACATAAGTACTGCAGTGATTCACCGAGTATGAATGCAATAATAATATTTGTTTATGAAAGGCAAGACAATGAAAATGGCGGACATATCTTATAAAACTACATTTCTTATCCACAACGGGGTAGCACTTAGCCTTCATAACACCGGCTTAGATACGATGGTGGTAGCTAGCGAGGCGGACTTAGATCTTAGTGTTAGTGTCCGATAGAGCTGAAATTTTGTATACTTACGGGTAGTTTTAAAAAAATTGCCGCTTTTGACAAAAAGTAAAAAAATTTTTGAATGTAAATTTTATGATATTTTATTAAATTGTTTTATAAAAACAAGTAGGGCAGGCGTACCGGTTTTGGCCACTGTACCGGTTTTGGCCACTTTTTGCTCTAAAAGTTTTCTAAACAACTTTTAGCCATTTTTGATAAAGTCAATTAAAATAAGGTATTTTAAGGTAGGTAATAATAACAATCGTTAGAATTCCTTATGTCATAAGATTTTTTTTCAACTCCACTTTCTGTTTGAAAAAATGTTTTATATGAAAATTTTATGAAATTTGTTTTGAATGAAATACTTTTAAAACTTTTGTTTTTTACAATTAAATTGTTGTTTTGCAATTGACTGGTTTCTAGCGCATTAGAATATATTGATTTTACCTGGGTTTGGTTTTGATTTTTCGCAATACTTACAAAAGTTTAACTATCAGTAAGTGGCCAAAACCGGTACATTTGGCACCTCTGACACATTGTGTGTAATATAAGAAAAACTATTTTACTTTTATAAATTTGAAAAATGTACCTTTAAAGGTAGATAAATTATCTATAATTTAAGATATAATTTGTGTCTTAAATACCTAAGACCATTTAGTACTTAGTGCTTAAAAGTCAAAAAAAACTTAAAGTGGCCACAAAGGGTACCTCTGCCCTACTTTTCACTAAAAGGGAACAAAGAATAGTCTGGTTTTCTAGCAGGTAAGATTCTAATTCACCTGCCTTGGCAGGTTTAGATTATTATTATGAACCTGAATAAGGCTTAATAAGAACCTAATTTGACGATCAATACTATTCATCTCATTCACTCGAACACATCTCATCCACCTGAAATGCATTGTGCAGGTTATTTAGAATCAGGTTAATGAGAAAATGACTGTTAAGTCGTAGGATATGTACCTATTGTACAGGTTTGGTTGAGATGAAAATACAATATTTAAGTACTTACAGTCAGCAAAAAAGCTTGTCAAATGAATTTTTTACTAAAAACTTATTTGCGACACTGATGTTTAAAGCCCACGATAAATTACTATTACTACCCACAATAGAGTACAATTGCCCACCCATCTCTAAATGGGCATTGCGCACCCATTCAAGTGCAACTATTATCGATTCGCAATGATCTGACCGTAGAAATCGATTGGCGAACGATTGTCTTATTTTCCATCAAATCGATCTGAGACGTGACGGGAACAGGGCTGTCACTGCTAAAAAGTTCAAATTATTTTATTTTGGAAGATAAAAAACCGGACGACTAAAATTACTAAATATACCGACTAAAATACTAGGGTTGGTTGCGGAAAATAGGTTTTGGTTAGGTTAGATAATTGGCGACTAAGTCGCCTACCTAGTATTTTTATCGGTAAATAGTATTTTAGTTGATCGGTTAATACTACCTTTTATTTTTATTAGTTAGTTGTGAGAGTGTTCGATATGTTTCTATGTAAGTAATAATTCATTTTCAATACTTACTTAAAAGTTGAAAAAATAAGACTAAAGTAAAATTATTAAAAAATATTATATAAATCTCCTTTAATTTGCATAATATGTTACGACTGTAAACTTATCCTTAAGCTAAAAAATCGAAAAATGTAAAAACGATAACTCGCGCCTGGAGCGTTTTTAACGCTTAGTTACAGTACATTTTCTTCGTTCTACGGTTATGGTAAAATATAAGTATTAGATTTCGACCACACGCAGACACACTCTAAAACTGTCACCAACTTACTGTCGATACCAAAAGACATAATAATTTAAATCCCATAATTTTTTCTGACCTAGTGGTGGAGGCGCTACTAGCAGTACAAAATTAGGTACCGAAATGGCTTTTAGCTGCAAAAAGCTTTTTAGTTCCATATTTAACCAACGGGTCAGTCAAGGTTGCGGCACGATAGTACCTACTTTTTTTTTGCCGTTGATACAATAACAGAATCACGCCCGCCTTTAAGAGAGTTGATTTAATTTATTATTTCAGTTAATTTGATAACGAAAATAATACATTAATTATTTAAAGAAAATCATTTTGAACAAGTTTGTTTCATGCATTACTTAACTAGCTTTCTGGGTGTTGGGTGGCATTTGCTCCATACAAAATTAAAAAACATACATGCAAAAGTTTAAAGACGTCATGTCAACCCTAGTTCAGTTAGAAAGTGGCACACAGCAGAATTTCTTATCGAAGTGTGGTCAAACTGTTATCAAGAAAATTGTTGAATTTCTTTACGGAAATGTTTAAGTAATTTGAAAGTTACTATTCAGTTTTATTTTACTAATAAAATAAGAATACAAAAGAGTAGGTATTTTCTAGGAATAAGTTTCTTCGCGTAGATTTTCATAATACTTATACCAAGTTACAAAAAAAAATCGGTTTCGTAATATCTAATAACCAACTATTTGGGGAAACGTTTGAATTGCGCACACTTGGAGAAAAGAGTTGTCACCTCCGCACGGGTGTGTGGAGAGGGGCCATGCAAGAAGTTTTAAGCTTCTTGGGTCCATGCGAGGGGCTGTTCATGCACCAGTGCAGTCTCGCGTCTTCAGGGCCCCACAGACCATCAGTCCGCCTGTTGTCAAGGGCTTGTCAGTTTGCTGTAATCGGCCACACACTCACAGAACAGATTTCTGAGCAAAAACCGAATGTTAGGTAGCCTGTTTGATTGAGGACAGCAGGCAGCCTGGCGGTGGACTGATAGTGTGTGGGGCCCACCCTTTAGTAAATTCATAGGCTGAATTTTGCGCCCGCATCCATTGACGTTAGTACATTATAACTCAATGCCCGCATCGGGCTAGGTTGGTTCAAGGTGGCAGCCAAAATTTCTTAACGTGCTTTTGTTTTTTTTTATGTATGGCGGTTGTGTTTACATGCAGAAATAAAAATATATTTGACCTTCAGTTTTCAAGTGGCAGCGAACCTGTTAAAACCTCGGTTTTAAGGTTCTAGTTTAGTTTAAAACATCTCAAATAGGAGCACGGGTAAAAAAACCGACGATTATATTATATTAAAATATATTAAATGAAAATTAATAGGAAAAAACTTTTTATAATGTATTCAGATCAAATACGATTAAGACGATTTTTTTTATATTATACCATTACAAATTGGTACGTTTCGTCTTAAATTGACCTACTAAGTACTAAAGTTAATTAAGTAGTTACTTACGTCTTAATAAGCTAGCGGCAGGCTAGCTGGCCTTAGGAGAAAGCTGCCTTAGTCCACCTTAGTCATTACTACGCGACAAAGGAGTATGCAACCGAACAGAAACAAGATTCGGTTGCTATTAGGGCTTGTTCAAAGTCCGCCTGGCTAGCTACCACTATCTTATCTAAATCTAACGATGTTTTCAGCATTGTTGTGTTAGGGCAGTTAGAGATAAGATAGCCAGTTCCTTAGTAATTGCGTATTCCGGGAATAGTGCGCTTCCTTCAGCCTTATCACCACTTAACATCAGGTGTGATGAAGGCTAAGTGCTATCCCGTTGTGGATTAAAAATAAAACAAGATAAAGATTTTTTTAAATTCATCTACAAAGAACATGGCACGAACAAATGTTAAAAAAATTAACACTGTCGTTTTAAAGCACTTAAACAATTTCGTTATTTAGTCTTTTTTTATTTTAGCCGTGAAAATTTTAAAGTGATCCCAAGCGCGTGTTAAATAAGCCTTCCGCTCTCCCGCGTGGACTACTCGACTTTATCCCACGGGAATGTGATGTTAAACTGATAAAAAGTAGCCTATGTCACTCTTCAGCTCCCAAACTATCCTCATACCAAAAATAGCGTCGATCTGTTGCTTCGATTTGACGTGAAAGACGAACAAACAAATAAACACATTTTTACATGTATAATTTAAGATGGATTTATCTACAGTCTCTGCCATTCCAATACTCTGTGCACCGCTCCAAATTGAAAATGATAGATCGGAGGTTTGCTAAAAGCATTGTGCTTCGCGACCGTTATAAATAAATTATTTACTTTTTATGTGGTGATAGCGAAATAACTTTGAGCTGTGGACGATCGCTTTAAAAGGAAATGAAATTGTTAATAGTTACACTTTCTTGGTAAAACGTTTAATTTTTACATTACCAGTTTTTCAATAAAGTTTTTTACGGTTGTAAAATATCTTCCTTAAGTAATTTTTGCGATAATCGAAGCTAGTTTACGCAGCGATGTTCGGTATATCGAATATAAAAAACGGCAAATAACACCCAGAAACGGAACAAATATGAACCAAGTGGGTGTCTGTCCTGTAGAACGCAGGATTAACTAAAAAACACTTAAGCTTCAGGAGCCCGTGGTTCACTGGTTTTTTTTTAATCCACAACGGGGTAGCACTTAGCCTTCATCACACCTGATGATAAGTGGTGATAAGGCTTAAGGTGAAAGCGCACTACTCCCGGAATCCTCAATCACTGAGGAACTGGCTATCTTATCGGTAACTGCCGGAACACAATAATGCTGAAAACATCATTGTTATGGCGTCAGACTTAGATAAGATGGTGGTAGCTAGCCAGGCGGACTAAGGACATGTTCTACCACCAACCAAAACGAATACAATATGTACCCCCACTGGGAAATCGAACTCGGGACCTCTGGGTATGAACCGGTGGTATGAACCACTAGACCACAGAGGCGGTTAAAATGATGATGAAAAGAAAATCGCACGTTTTGTGTAGACGTCTCGCGGTCTGTCACGTCTTACCTGCAACAAGGCAATACCGTTTAGAAGACACATTACGGATCGCTCGGTAACAAATTCGATTTGGATTCAAAACGGTTGTATTCTTATCCCCACCCTTTATAGTTGGCGGCGTAGAAAATTGCTTAGAAAATTGGATTTCCAAGAAATGTTTGTACGAAGTAAAGAATACTTTCATATAGATAGTAAAATATCATAGTAACGCAGACTCTTAAATAAGTGTTTAGAAAAATTTCATTTTCATGACAAGCTTTTTTGCTGACTGTACTTAAATATTATATTGTCATCTAAACCAAACTTGTATACAAAATTTCAACTCCATCGGACACTGGTAAGTGGGTCAAATTAAGGCTTGCAAGATTTGTCCCCCACTAACTAACTAACTACATGGCAAGCTAATAAAAAGCTTGTTACGTTTGATGGAAAGCATTTTAACAACAAACGCCTCACAACTAGCTCCGATGGGACTCGAAGCCACGACCTTTCGCTGTCCGGGCGAATACTGTAACGAATAAGCTATGGAGTTGCTTTTTCTAATAATTCATTTAATTTTTTTTTAAATACAAATTGAATAATTAAATAAAAATTGAAAACGCATGTTGAAGGTTTTTTTTTCATCCATAATGGGATAGCATAGCAACTGACCAAGGCTGAAAATGGAAGTGCACCTCCTAGAATCTGGCTGGCTCAAGCACCGGAACTGGCTATCTTATCTAATCTCTAACTGTCGGAACACAACAAGGCTGAAAACATCGTTGAAATGGCGTCAGACTTAGATAAGACGGTGGTAGCTAACTACGTGGACTTAGAAAAAGTCCTACCACCAACCAAACCGAATACAATATTATACCCCTACTGGGAACCGAACCCGGGACCTATGGGACCTTTGGACCCATTGGACCTCCAAAATTCAAGAAACCATTCCTGTATTTTGGAAAGAAACAAAACTACGATAAACGGAACCGGCTAAAATTAAGAAAAAACAGCACCTCATATTTTTATGATAACAAACGCATCAAATCTCTCGAACATACTAGGTACCTACATAATTAATTTTTAAATGAAACGAAAACAAGGATTCGATGTCGAGTCGAGTTTCTACAAAAGTTGTGTAATCTGGGAATGGAATGCCGTTTTGTGTCTTTTCAAAAATAATGTTTCCTTTAACTGAAATCTGTAAAAATGGAGATACCATTGTTTCGAGTAGTCACCCGCCAGGTGGCATTTAAAAATTGCACCCTGTATTAAGTCGAGGATTCCCTAAAATAGGGTGTTTTATTATGGATTACTCGCAAATCGCAATTTGGGAAAAATATATGTATGTTATTTTACAGTCCGTTTATTAGTGATACTTTACTGCATCAAATAAAATGTAAAACCTCCGTCTAATCGTAACTTGAATATCCTATTACTTGCATTAAACTTGGTTTTAGTACCCCTTGTATAAATAAGTTTATGGTTTTAGTTAATAAAAAGTACGAAAATTATTGTCTTTAAATAGGTGAGGCATTCCAGCCTCTGTTTAAATATTTTAAAAGGCATTCTTCATTTTCTAAATTACCTATTTTGCTAAGTAGATATACTGAGACGCGCGGTGCACGGTGGTCCTACCGATATGCGATGTTCTTCCATTGTTTCTGCGGTCGGGAATCCTATGGATGAACTAGGTACTACACTGTGCTAACGGGACTTTCCAACAATCGACCATTTTCATAATTTTACTGCCACTTACAGATTCTCGACAGACTTCAATGTTGTGTCCTAGTTGTGAACTGACAACAGCATGTGGCTTCTTATGTATGTCAATGGTTTTTAGGGTTCCGCACCAAAATGGTACAAAGGAACCCTTATAGTGCGACTCAGTCTGTGCTACTAGGGCATATGGGTTAGTATCATATGAATGCGCGCTACTTGGACATTTTCAAACATTTTTCTTTTTTCATAGGTAGCATTGTTTTCGACTATAACCTTTATTCTTAAAGAAAATCTTTTATTGATTGTTGTGTATTGGAATGGTAGAGAGGAAGACGTTTTCTACACGCAATTACTCAAAATACTTAAATATGTAAATAAAAAACACTCTAAAAATAATATAATCCTAGGAGGTGATTTTAACATAGATATCTTAAAGAATAGCCCAAAGAGAAATCAATTATTGGATCTAATGCGTGAAAATAACCTAATTCAACACATAAAAGAACCCACACGCTTGAAAGCCTGTTTAGATTTAATATTCACTAATTGTACTAAACATATCGATACTGCCGTTGAAGAATTAGGAATTTCTGATCATGCTGCAACAGTAGTTCGTACCACTAGCCATTTAAAAACTAAAAATAAGAAAACAGCAAAATTTCACATAAAACGCTCATATAATCTTACAAATCTTAATAAGTTTAAATTAAAATTGAGTGAAATAGATTGGAACACAATTTTCAAACCTAATAATAATGTAAATCAAAATTACAACGAATTTCACACTAAATTAAAAAACATCTTAAATGAGTCTATACCAAATCGCAGAGTCCTAATAAAACCAAATAACAGAAAATATTGGCTGACCACTGGTATAAAAATTTCATCAAAAAATAAAAGATTATTAAAAATAATTTCTTTCAAATTTAAAAATAATATCCTGACCGATTACTATAAAAAATATGAAAAATTACTAAAAAAAACAGTTAACGCGGCTAAAAAACAACACTACATAAACTTATTAAAACGATCTTCAAATAAAATTAAAACGATGTGGAATATTATAAAAGAGCGCACAAATAAAACAAACAAAAAAGTAACTAAAAATATTGAACTGAAAATAAATAATAACATAATATCCAAACCAGATCAAGTCGCTAATACTTTTAATAATTACTTTGCGTCCATTGGGGAAGCTTCTTCAAAAACAGCAGTAGGTCGCCCCGTAAAATGTCCTATTGAAAACACAATATTTATAAAAAAGGCAGATTATGAAGAAATTTATAAAATTATTAAAAACTTAAAAAATAACTTAACTAGTGGCTATGACGAGTTGCCACCAAAATTATTTAGACATTGCGCCTCCGAACTCACCTACCCACTAACACAGCTAATTAATCAGTCTTTTGATGAAGGATCTTTTCCGGATTTATTAAAAAAAGCTATTATAAAACCTATTCCAAAAAAGAACGACAATACAGACCCTAGCAATTTCCGACCTATAGCCATTCTACCAACAGCATCAAAAATATTCGAAAAAGCTATGTTTGATCGTATTTATAATTTCTGTGAAAAATACAAAGTATTTAATGATTGTCAAAATGGCTTTCGCAAAAATAAATCTACAGTATTAGCAATTTATAAATATATACAAGAAATTCTTAAAATAATTGACGGGAAAAAATACGCGGTCGGAATCTTACTTGATATGACGAAAGCCTACGATAAAGTTCAATTTAAAATATTGCTGAAAAAGTTATACGGGGTGGGTATTCGAGGGAAATCTTATGACTGGTTTAAATCTTTCCTAAAAGACCGTGAACAAATTGTAGAAATAGAACATATAAATACTTACAACAACGAAATTGAAAAGATCCAATCAAATAGTAAAATTATAAACGCCTCGATTCCACAAGGAAGTGTTATCGGAAGTCTACTATTCCTTATCTATATTAACGATCTCCCAAAGGTCATACAAGAACCATGCGTATTATTTGCCGATGACATTTCGCTCCTTACTTCTTGGGATAATGATATAGATATAAACAATAAATTACAACTTATATTCAACAACATTAATAACTGGATGGTAGACCACAACTTAGAAATAAATGTTTCAAAAACTAAATTAATAACTTTTCACCCACGTCAAAAAATTCCAATAGATATAAACTTTGCATATGATAACCACAAAATTGAAACAGTAAATGAAGTTACATTACTCGGTCTTATAATAGATACACAAATCAACTGGAAGTCCCATGTTCAAAAACTAAAATCTAAATTGGCTAGTTTTGCATATGCGTTGCGTGAAATTAAAGTTACTACAGACAAAAATACAGCACTCAGTACTTACTACGCCTACGCATATGCATGGCTATCGTATGGCATAATTATGTGGGGTAACAGCACGGACGCTTCCTCATTATTTACTATACAGAAAAAATTAATCCGCATAATTTTTAACCTGGAAAACATGGATAGCTGTAAAACATTTTTTATAAATTTTCAAATCCTTACATTACCCTGTATTTATATTTTAGAAGCATGCAAGTTCGTCAGAAAATATCCAGAATTCTACAAACGGCGAGATGAAACTATAACAAGATATAAACTACGACACCGGAATAATCTAACGTTACCAACATCTCGTATAAAAATGCACTCTTCCGGGCCTCTAGTGATGTCCATAAAAATATTCAATAACCTGCCAAATAAAATAAAGGATTTACCAAAAGAAAAAGACTTCATTAAACAAATAAAAGCTCTATTGATAAAAAAACAATATTACACTATACAAGAATATTTAAATGATAAAATTTTGTGAACATAAGTTATACAAAAAGCTTCAATTAACTAAAATATTATAATAAAATTATAATAAAATTATATATATATTATATATTATTATAATAAAATTAAATGTAAACTATAACATCATCAATTAATGTTATTAGCCAAAGGAAAGGTCTTCCCCCCTCACCCTTCTAGTTGCTGTGCCCGACAGGGTCCATATTTAACTGTTCATATTTTGTTAACACCTTTGTAACTAATATGGTTGAAGCAATAAAGTATTGAGTATTGAGTATTGAGTATTGAGTATTAAAAAATCCCCCCCCCCCCCCTTTATCTCCGAAGTTTGCAAGAGAAAAATCTGAAGTTATTTTATGTGATAGAAGTGTATTTAAGGGTTACAGGAAAAATAAAACGATGTTTTATAAGTTACTATTTAGAGTCTAAATAGTAAACTTTTTCAGAAATCGTCAACCTAAATTACATTTGTTCCACTATCGGTCAAGAGATGGCACTGACCTAACCGCAATTTTATTTTACGAATATAACCTCGCTGATGAAAACATTTTCAATCACGTTTTTGTTATTTACTCGTAAGTACCTATATTAAAATTTTATGATTGTACGGAACCCTCGGCGCGCGAGTCTGAATCGCTCTTGACAGGTTTTTTATAAGTATTTATGTAATGCCAACCTTTATATTTTGAGCCTAGATCTAAAACCGGCGGCGGCTACATATCGACCGGGATGAAAGCGGGATGTGGGTCATGTCATGATGGATGGTGATCCAATATAGGTACTTACTCAAATAGGTACCTAAATACTAGCCGAGCGAGATCCCTTGTACTGTTTTCAGCATGTCAAGCTGAACAGCTGCATTAGGCCCAAAGAGCTTTGACTAAATACTGAGGTAACTGGAGAGAGCCGTACTAACACTTTTTTGTAGACTGTGGCTGTCTTCCGTCTCACCTACTCTTTGAAGCAAAACGTATGGTCATATGAGACAACAGACAGCCACTACATTAGTTAAATGACAAATTTGCGGGGTAGGTACACTTTATTATTCAGGCTGAAAACTCCAGTTTCCTTGATTAAGTGCTTATTACACTTGGCTAAATTCAGCATCTAATTCAGCATACATTGCTTGTTTTGATTGCATCACTTGCTACAAATGAGCTCAAAGAAAGCAATGTATGCTGAATTAGATGCTGAATTTAGCCAAGGTGTAATAAGCCCTTTAGGCCTAATGGCAATAAAATCAGTTACTTACAAAGTATTTTTGAAGTAAAACTTTTTTACGCATGCTTGACTTGGGGATTAAGCTAGCGTTACAACGGAAGTTGATAGAGAGTAAACTAAGAACAAGTCCTACCACCAACCAAACCGAATACAATGTATCCCCACTGGGAATCGAACCCGGGACCTCTTGGTCTGAAATCGGTGGTGTGAACCACTAGACCACAGAGGCGGTTAAAAGCTCTATGAGTTTTTGTTCCTCATAAGACCGAAAGTGGCGCTGCTATGGTTTTTATACAAAACTATCACATTTAGGTACCTACTATCATATTTTTCCTATACGTACAGAATTGCATTGTGAATGCATAAAAATAATTTAAAATCTTAATTTAATGGCTGTTTCATCAATATTTGTAAAGATGTTTCTTTCGGATGCGAGGGTTTCCTCACATTGATGAATTGACGCTCCGTCTAAAGGTGCCATAGAAAGTTTTAATTTAGTTTGTGAGCCTTCATCTAGTACTATTGTTGATCGAAGGGTACAGTCGTCAAATCGATGTCTATCAAAGTCACCTAATCCCCATCAAACCGCCAAGACGCCCGCATTCATTCCCAACGAGTGCCTAATTCCCCTAATCTCCCGCTAGCCGCCACAACTCGCGCCGACCTTTTAATTTCATTAATCTTTCTTTACTTTACTACGGTTTCGTCGTTAATTTTAACGAACAGTTTAATTGGTGGCTTCCTTGCTTTGGGCATTTTTTAACATGTACTTATTTGTAAGCCGATAATTCCGGCTTAGCCTAACAAGAACTAATGCAAAACGACAATTAGCTACTCAACAACTATTACTTATAGCAAAAATTGTGGTACTTAACTAGTACCTAAATTAGTTTTTAGTAAAAATTTCATTTAAATGACAAGATTTTTTGCTGACTGTACTTTAATAATGTATTGTCATTTAAACCAAACCTGTAATACAAAATTTCAGTTCCATCGGACACTGGGATGTGGGTCAAATTAAGCTTGCAAGATTTGTCCCCCACTAAGTAACTTACCTACTAAATAACTTACTAACATGACAAGTTAATAAAAAGCTTGTAAAAAAACCATCAGGCTTTAGGCAAGTAACTTTCAGGATTCGAACCCGCGCCCCCGGGAATCGGGCCCGATGCTCTGACTAACAACGGTATTGTGGGACTTGAATCCCACTACTGCTTACTAGCTAAACCTGAAAATGTACTGAACTTTCTGTATTTAAATATATACTTTTATTGAAAATTTGTCTTGTTAATAACAAGACAAAGGAGATTTTTCAGTTTTGTATGGAGCCTCGGCTAGGACTTTGTACACTATATCATAGGCAAGCAAAAGATAAATATAATAACTGAAAACTAATTATATCGCAATAAGCTAACGCGTTTGATGGTACAAAAGTATTATCTAGTCTTAATAATTATGCAACCCCGATTCAATATGGCGGTAAAATGTCACACTAACATTAAAAAAAAGTTTTACATTGACAGATTATCATCAGTCGTCAATGTCATCGTTTTTTCGTACAGAAACATCAAAGTTTCCGAACGTGATTTAAATATGGTTGCCAGTGTGACCATGGATGGCAAAGAATTTTTATTTCAAAGTTTATTTTTGTACCATTTATCCAGAAAGGCAATGAGAATTTTAATATTTTATTTGACTTAACTATATTATTTACTATTAGCACGAATAGTGTACAATGTCCTAGCCAAAAATGAAAAATGTCCTTTTTATAGATCTCAGAGTTCTCGGCTCTAGCCGGGACGTCCAGTGAACGAATATCGTTCACTGGGTAGGTACGTCAAGGAAAGTGTCAAAATATCCTATTACAAGTGCCACAAGCTTTTCTGTTCCGGTGACAGCCGTGACAGAAGAGCCACTTGCAATACGAAATTAGCTGTCAAAATGGACTGTCGTATGAAAACTGTTTTAGTTCCAAAGATAATCACCGGAACAGAAAAGCTTGGCGCACTAAAGCCTTTCTTTTTAATTTACTTTTATCTCGATGATTTGAAATAATCATCACTCTAAAAAGGTTTGCATACATACAGAGTAAACATTGCCCAAACCATCATTACAGTACCTACCTACCGAAAGGCTTAGTAGTTGTGCTTACAGTGAAGACTCATCGAATTTTGCCATCACTTTTTAACGCTGCTGTAGGCCAGCGAAATTTGATGAATGACAACATGAAAATTTATTACCTACTGCATTATATTAGGTATATAAAAAGACACGTCAAGATTTTTACCGTAAAATTTTTAGCTCCACTAAATAGATTTGAGTATTTTTTTAAGTGCAATAAGTCATGTCCTTTGTCACAAGTGCAGATTTTCTGATTCATTTTCAGACATTTGGAGTTGGACTGACTTACTGCCCCAGACCAGAAGTCGTGGTGTGACATAAATAAATACAAACATACTAACATAAAAAATTAATTCCTTTGACAATTAGACAGTCAGGGTAACCATACGATTTCCCATTTTTTGGATATTTTTTTCCGGATATTTTGGATTTCCATTATAAAACTTCCGGTTTTGAATTTGTATGTAAAACATTAAAATTTTGTTGTTTCAATTCTCATTGCAAGCAACCTCAAATTTGTTGTGCTATTTTTTTCATTTTGTTTCAGGGACATATACAAAATTTTAGATAAGTAATGCGCTTTTATTTAATGCACAATAAACTAAAATATTATCTGATTTTTTGCTTGATATTTTTTGCAAATTTCTCATTAAGTCACTCGTTCTTGTTACTCAGTTTCTTTTGAATAAATGGGATGCAATTCAATTTTAAGTATTCACTAAAGTTATACCCTTAAAGTGTTAATTAATAATAATAATTCGGCTCCGATTGCGAACTTGCAGGACATATTACACACTGGGTTATCTTTCGTTGGAGACAGGTATTTTTCCGGAACTTCTAAAAATGTCAATTGTTAAACCACTTTTTTTAAAAGGCTTGAGAAATGCAATGGAAAATTACCGACCTATAACTTTAGTACCAATACCGTCAAATTTTTTTGAATTGGTAATGAAGAGAAGGCTGATAAACTTCATTACTAAATTCAATATATTGAGATCAGAGCAATTTGGATTCCAGAGTAAAAAATCAACTACCTTGGCAATTTTTAATCTGGTACAAGATATAGTCGAAAACATTAACGCAAAAACACCGACGGCTGTAGTATTTTTTGACATGAAACGCGCTTTTGATTTTGTTTCCCATGAGCTGCTTCTCCGCAAGCTACATAATCTGGGAATTAGAGGTCCAGCCCTAGACTGACTAAAATCCTACTTGAGTAACAGGAGACAAGCAGTAGAAATTATTTGGATAAAGATTCACTAGTCTCATCTTGTAAATCAGATTTCTGATCTTGTAATTGTTAATGCATGCGGTGTACCTCAGGGAAGTGTACTAGGTCCTTTATTATTTCTGCTATATATTAACGACCTCCCTGAGGTAACCAATCATAGGTGCGCATTATTTGCGGATAACGTATCGGTGATCATACCGTATAAAAATAGTTGTGAATATTATGAAAAAGACGTAAATAAAACTATTGACAATGAAATAAAATGGCTTAAATTTAACAACTTGACTGTAAATCTACAAAAAACTAATTATATACAATTTGGAACAAATAGACAAACTAAGCTGCAACTTAATATTAGACATGAAGGTAAGACAATTAGTGAAGTAAGTAAGATAAAATTTTTGGGTGTTTTACTAGATGAAAATTGTGATTGGAAACAGCATATAGATCTTATCAGGAATAAATTAAATCGCTATGTGTTTGTGTTAAATAGGCTAAGAGAGACTTGTGCAATTTCAACAACTCTCGCAGCATATCATGGATATGTTTCGTCTCAGATATGCGATTTTAATTTGGGGGAACTCAACAGACATAGATAAGCTGTTCAGAACGCAAAAGAAATGTGTAAGGCCTAGTATGTACTAGGTGATAGGCCAGTATATGGCCTATCACCCCGTAAGTCTTGCAAACCTCTTTTTAAATTTCTGGGGATACTGCCCCTTCCATGCCTATACATATTTGAAGTGGCAAATTTTGTAAAGAACAATTTAGAGCTTTTTAAAACCCGACACGATTTCTTAATCTTTTAATTGTACGTGTATAAATTTTTTTAATGCTATACCAAATGCTATAAAGGAGTTACCCAGTAAATTATTCAAATCAAAATTACAGAAAGGACAAAAATGTTTACAAAGTGGGTGACATGTTTATGAAATGATTAATTTAATGAATTTACTGTATAATGATTTTCTATTAAGTTTGACATGTTTATGAAACTATTAATTTGATGATTTTGTTGTATAAGTGATTTATTTTATTAATTTTGACATGTTTATGGAATGAATTTAATTTAATGATTTTTTTATTTTATTTTCTAATGATTTTCGTAATGTTAAAATAGTATTGTACCTAAATACGTTTGATTAATACCTACTTTAAATTCTTTTTACATTGCATGCCTCCAATGGTAAAATATGCGGATATTTTCATATGTTTGACATCTTGTTGTACCATATTTTTGCAATAAATGATTGATTGATTGATTGATTATTTATTATGAATGAATGTATAATTTCAGTATTTACACCAAAATTGTTTATAGTAATTGATACTTTAAAGCCAAAAGGAGTGTGAGACTTTCATGCCTGAAACGCACTACTTGTATTATTTATACTAATCTTTATAGACCGCCTACCGCGACCCACCACGAGCGATGACGTCACCGTTGCATAATAACGCTGCACCTGGCTGCAATATAACTTTAGTTTAATCAACTTTTATTTACTCGATAGAACTGAGGTATTCTTAGATTGCTTTCAGGAGTTGCAGTACTTTGATATTGTATTTATAATAAGGTGCAACTGATTTGCGTGGGAAAAATTCTTATGTTATGATTTCTATAACTATCTATACTAATGTTTTAAATAAGAAAGTTTTGATTTTTTGTTTTGTTTGTATATGTTTATTACAAAAAAAATACCATTAAAAAGCTACATTCTTCCATTTTATCCCGATATTCCCACGAGAAAAGACACCATCCGGCCATAGTAGAATTTTGTAATGACCAGATTTTAGAATGGCATAAGCATATTTATTTATTAATTAATAATTTCATTTTATCATTTCATTTTTTCAATAATAAATATTACACCATAGGCCTAGATGATAGATGCCTATGGCTTCTTCCACGTATAGTCTAGTTTGATTTACCAGACCACGGCCTTTTTTATTTAATTCTGGGTTTGCAAATAGTTGCAAGGTTGCAAGGTTGCTAACTAGAAGAACGAAGGAGCTCGAAATAATAAAACTTTGGTCACCCATCCCGTGACCGACCATTGCGAAAACCACTGCGCCACAGGCACCATAATATAGAGATAATAATTATAAATAACAGTCCTGAGAAAATTTAGCTTCTGAATAATAAATAATCTACGTTGGAAAATTATTAAGCATGAAAAATCATTACTACCAACGATAAGTCTCCTCTTACCTTACCTCACCAAAACTAAGCCCATTATTATTAAGAGATAATTTTCTCCCCAGACATTTGTAATCTTAAACGCTTGACTGATTAATGACGTGGATTATGTAATTAATTAATGGTTACCTTATAAAGATACACGTTATTTTTACAATGGGTATTGACCTAACAAGAGTATTCAATGTTATTTATAGAAGCAAAGCCATATGTGAAAGAAAGATAAATTTATCTTATAGGTAAGTACTTCGTTGTTGGAATGGCGGAAGCAATTTATTCTTTTTATAGTTAAATTTTCAATTGATGTTGCTATGAGTCACTTCTTGAGCACTGTTCTAATTGGTGGAGCTTAAGATCTTTAAGTGTCTAGCGGTCCAATATATTTGAAAATGCCGCTCTGAGATGACTAGCCTTTTTGAAAGACTGATGAAATAGGTCGTTAAAGCCCCCAGACTGGATGGAATTCAGTATGTTGAATAGTCAATTACTGGTAGCGAATGCAGGATATCATCGTTTTGTCAGTTTCGGTTTTCCCAATCTTGTCAAAACCCGTTGCGATTCCTTGATGTGAAAATAGTTGTTGTGGCAATTTTCATTTACCAATTGTAGAAACTGTTTAAAAGTAATCATTATTCGTGTAAACTTGATTCAAGGTTTTTATAAATCGTTCTAATAAGATATGAAAATAAATGAATCAAATCTTTTCATACGCATCTTCATTCGATGCAGTAATTTATTTCATTGCTTGCCATGATTCAATCAACTTTGGCAATAATCCTGCGCTATTAAAGTTGATTAATGACATTATCAATATCTTATTTAATAAAACACCACACCACGAATGTATTCAATAACATTTTTGGATTTTTTTAAATAATTTAAGGAGAGCCTACAAAAACGTATACAGATCTTAAAGTAGTGTTGTCTTATTTATTACTACTTATATCTTTCTCGATAACCAAATTATTCTCTGGCGATATGTTGTAATGAATTACTTATTTTGTTTCTCTTTTCTGTAAAATTAAAATATTTAGATAATAATTTTATCAGGCCTTTGCTTTAATCGACCTGTTTAAGCTAAACTTATTTGTGAAGACAAATTTTGAATAGAAGGCGTGAGAATCACCTTGCCATTCAAAAACTTAATTAAGATTTATTTAATCCATGGCTCTTTTAATGAGTACATGAAGTGTAAACTTGAATATTGATAGTAGAACGAAATAATTGAACTCAGTGTTAATAAGTTTTTTTTTGTCAAGCATTTTTGATAGCCAATAGGGACATCATTATATTCGAAATTCAATGGAAATTGACTATTTCCCGCTGGAAATTAACTAGTAACCCATTCTTTGGATATAATATTTATATTACTGCTAACATTACGCTTGGGTTGTGTCCAACATTTCCATACATTTAAAAAGCTTATGAACCCAAAACACTTCCTTGACAAAGATTTTAAATAAATAATTTCAAGTGCTTGAGCTACTGTCTTTGGAATCAAAGCAAATTACGTAATATAGTCTAACATTAATTAGAACAGGCTTGAAATATAACAACATAACTAGAAGTCAATGCGTATGCTAATACATTTCCCACAGTCAGCAGTCCATTAATTAGTATAAATGTCAACAATGCTTTTCAACTTCCAGCTGACATAATTTATAATACCAGTTACATCTAAAGATCTCTGTCAACGCGAATCTATTTATATCTGCAGACAAAAATCATACATATGGCTTGACATTGGTTGTATGAGTCTCGTGTATGCGTGGTTACACGTCGTTTGTAAACTGAGTGTGTGTTTTGACCATTATGTTGATGACTTATTCATTGTTGGGACACCAACAATTATATTTCAGTTGATGGCCATTGTGGATATTGCTGCTCAAGTGGGGGTTAAATTCTTTTCCAAACTAACGCTTGTGCTTGATATCCGATAATTTTTCGGTGTTTGGATTTCATTTCATTAGTCAACAAGTTGTTATTTTGCATCGATGGGTTTATTTTAAAATAGGTTATTGTTTTCATTAAACAGCACATCTTCGCTAAGTACCGAATTATGCTTGTTCATAAATCCACAAATCTTTTGAAGTATGAAAACGCTTGGATCACGAGCGTCATAAATAATAGTTCTTTACGATGCTAATTTGTAAAGTTATCGTCAATCAAGATGGTAGGCGGTACGAATGTACTTGTTGGTTTTTTATAACTCGTTTTATTGTTCGGTGCGTTTTTTTCATCTTCCAAGTTGGATGAGGTTATTGTTTAGCCGGTCTCGACTCGAGTGAGCGAGTGAATATCTGCTACTTCGTCGGTCGGAAATAAGACATGTGCTTCAAATACTAGGAATTATTATGAAAACGTGCAATTGAATGAATGGAATTCGATGTAATACTCAAACAAAGTTCCTAGTACTCCACAATCCGGTGCAATCAGAATTTTACAAACATTCAACGCATTGTTTAGTCTCAGCCATATAAGTCGTTAGCTCGGGTCCCTATAACAATGGCCCCTTTCCACCGCCGACTCCCCTACACCTTACTGCTATCACCTTAAAGTTGGGAATCGCCAATCAATCTCCCCGCTTCCTAGGAGCGATATAAAACAAGAATATCTATGTCCATTCGAGCAACAGGAAGCTTCATGTTTACACGGCGATCGAGGGCGACACATCATTCTTACACCGACCTGTTTTAGATCGATTTATGAGCCGATTTGATTGCCAAAGAAGCGATCGCCGTGTAAAGCGAGTCGGCTCAAGTGGGGTATTGATTGCTGCAAACAATCTGTAAGGTTACGGCCATTCTGCAGTTGCACAGATACGTAAAGGGTTCGCAGTGACACGGCGCGGTGGCCGTCTGGAGCTGCGACTCGCTGCGGTTAAAATCACTCGGTACAAAAAAACCGTGATCTTATTGACGTTTCGTTCCTTAGTCGGTGGAGCGTTACGGGCGCACTGTCGCTTGCGGCTACTGAACCGTTTAGTTATCACTTCGTAGGCTTAAATCACTGACACCACACTGGCCGTAATAAAGGCTCACCTTAGCCTGACGGGGGGCGGGATGTTGAAGGCCGGGAACAGTTTAGCGTTGGGACTTTCGAACAGCATCGCGATTGTTTTGTTCACCGCGCGCGCATTGTGTAACCGTCCGCGCGGTGTGGCGTTTGGCCGGACACTGAGTGAGTGCGAGTGCCGGCTGCTGCGTCGCCCCCTCCCCGCGCCCCGTGACGTCACGCCCGGAACGCGAGGCTGCTTCGCTACGCCTATCGCTACCCCTTTCTAACGCCCCGCGTCCGTGAGGGAGGTTGGATGTACGCCAGCTGGTTTTGTGCGAGTGCTTCAGCCCCTGTCATGCGTAGGGCTTCGGTCCGCGGGGCGTAAAGCAATGGGTCATATTGGTGATTCGTAAGGCAGACATAGTATTCGTTGGAATCGTTGTTAACTTGTTTAGTTATAAATACAATACGTACTTATTTGTACACATGTGCTGGAGACAGCAGATAGGTAATTGGAATACCTAATTGAGACATTTGGAACACAACGCCATAACCTAAGACAAACCAGTAAAACGTGACCAAGAAACTTTGAATAGATTTTCCAATTACAAGTTTAGCAGAAGCACACCGATTATTTTGGGCTTTGTCAATAATGCCAATTTGGGGCCAAGTCTGCTAACGTTAAGTCACAATCGTGTCTTAATCGTGTTTCGATTGTAGTTCAGTTGTAGTGCTTTTTTCCATACTAGTTACAAGAAATATGTACTTTTTTCACAATACTATTGATGGTCACACCACACACTACATTCACATCACATCATACTGTCATAATTCTTGTTACTAGTGTTTAAAAAAACACTACAACTGAACTACAATTGAAACACTATTGAGACACGATTGTGACTTAACGTTAGCAGGCTTGGCCCCAATATAGAAACAAACAAAATAAAATTACCTATATGAAAATTTTATTATAAACTAGCTTTCCGCCCGCGGCTTCGCCCGCGTGGACTACATGACGTTATCCCGCGAGGATGTGACATATTTCCGGGATAAAAAGTAACCTATGTTCCTCTCCAGGCTACATAGTATCTGTGTCCCTAATTCCAGCCAAATCAGTTCAGCCGTTTTGGCGTGATTGAGTAACAAACATCCAAACATCTAAACATCCAAACATCTAAACTTTCACATTTATAATATTAAGTAGGATATAAAAAACATTCAAAAATAATATTTTTGAGATTTTAAATTTTTTACTAGGTAGTTTAACACGTTTTTTCTATACTTAAACCTTTTTGTTTTGTCAAAAAAACAGGTTTTCTTTTTAAAAATACAACGTGCAGATATACTTAACTATTACCAGAAAGTTATATTTAGAATGAAAAGGGGATACTTATTGAAATATAAGACAATAATATTTTATTAATCATAAAATAATAGAAAGTAATATTATTGTTGTAACTAGGTTAATGACGAGAATTACACAAGTTACAATGCAAATGCAACACATTTTATAAAATAAATATCTATAAGTAATATGAAATTAGTAAGTAAAAACAACAATGGTATTATCTTAAGTAAACTGATTCTTATAAAATACTAGCTGCCCCGCCCCGGCTTCGCACGGGTGGCGCCATCTATAATTTTTTTTTATATAAACCTTGTCCTAATAATACCAAACACAACAAAAAAAAGAATTATCTAATTTGGTGCAGTCGTTCTAAAGTTATGCGCTTAAATACAGCGATTCAGCGACAAATTTTTATTTATATAGATTTATAATAACTCAACATATTTCCCAGATATTTCCCAAAATATATACTCTCAGTGTTTAGTAAGTTTTTTTTTGAAACTGGATGCTCCGCACGTTTGTACCCGTGTGATACTCGTTCCCGTGGTAATAAGGTACAATGTAGCTTTCTATTTTATTTAAGTTTCGTTATTCGTTACAAACAATAAAACAAAAAATACAAATCTTAGTATTGAAAAGAGATATACTTACCTACATTGAAAAAGCAATTGAACACACACAGTCAGTTTGTCATCTCGGAACGACGGAATCCATGGCTTATTAATAAGAGCTGATATGACGGACTGTTAAGTATGAATGAAACCTTTGGTTTAAATATAGGTACACAAGAATAACAAAAACAACAAGAACAACAATATGATGATGATGATGATGATAGGTACCTTAATAAATAACACTGAGATTTGGTGCTGAATTACAATACCTATAGTATAATTATACACGTCAAGTCGTCAGTTTTTAAGACATTTAAATTTATTTTATTTATTTATTTAATTTTATTACACAAAACAGATTTACAGTAATAGTTGTTCAGATTTTACATGATTTTGGTAAATAAGGTAAACTGCAACTCCACAGATATGTGTAAATAACATGCTTAAACATTAGATCAAGACATAAAAAAAATTAAAATTAAATTAAATTGTTAAAGTTATAAAATATTACATTATAAAAATCAATTAAAATGGTAACGGTAATAAAACATAAAATCAAATCTTAAAATACACAGAAAATAAATTAAAATTATTAGAATTAAACATTGAATTGAAAAAAAAAAGAAAAACCCAGAGGGACGAATAAAAATATAAAAAACAAATAGAAAAATAAAATTCTACAAATTAAGATAAAATTAAAATTAAAATGGTTACAAAATTGCATGGCATCTTGTCAGCCTAGACAAGCCTATGCAGCGACGACTTCCACCTGAAGAGCGATGAAGCGTGGATATCAGGTACACCGTCTAATTTGTCCAATAAAGTGTTGTAGTCGCGGCACATTCTGACGATGGGGTTGTGGAATGAGACATTATTGTTGCAAAACGGAATCGAAAGAGGACGGTTGTGCCTTGCAGGACGTGACGGGACCCTAAAATGAATTTCCGACAGCAAAGTTGTATGTATTGTCCCGTTTATAATTTTGTAAAGATAAGTTAAATCATTAACTTTGCGACGGCTCTCAAGACTCTTTATTTTAAAATATTGTAACCGCGCTGCGTACGTTGTCAATTCCCTTTTTTTGCCGTAACGTAATGTTAGAACCCTTAAAATACGTCTTTGAATAGATTCGAGCATATCGATATACTTGTTATATTGTGGTGACCACACCGCTGAGGCGTACTCAAGTTGGCTCATGATTAGTGCTCTGTATAGAGATAGTAAGCTCTTTGGGGACCTAAACTCCTTTGATACACGGAAAATAAAACCTGACAGCTTGTTGCATTTCTTGGACAATGCCTCGTAATGACTGTTAAAACTGAGCTTACTGTCAAACACAACGCCTAAGTCCCGCAGTGTCGACTTACGTTCCAATGGCTCTTGGTCAATGGTGTAGCTAAAGAGAATAGGATTCCTTTTAAGAGTAAATGAAATAACAGAACATTTGTTAATGCTAAGTCTCATGTGGTTAGTATTACACCAGTCACTCACTGTATCAATGTCTTTCTGCAATTGAATGCAGTCTCTTACCGAGTTAATCCGACAGAACATTTTTAAATCATCGGCGTATAACAGAGAACAGCTTTTCAACTTAGGAATGAGGTCATTAATGTAAATGACGAACATTAAGGGCCCCAAGTGGGACCCCTGCGGGACTCCGGACATAACAGGTACTGGCTGTGAGCGGAACGTCTTCAACGCCACTATTTGACTTCTATTTGCAAGATATGACGACAGCCAGCGCAAAAGACATCCATGCACGCCCATAGACTCCAGTTTAGCTATCATTACTCTATGATTGACTCTATCAAAGGCCTTTTGGAAGTCAGTGTAGATAGAGTCGACTTGAACGTGATAACTAAATGCTTTACAAATAAAGTTGGTATACTCCAACAAGTTGCTAACAGTTGACTTCCCCGAGACAAAACCGTGCTGTTGTTGAAAGATCAGTGGTTGTACGTGGTGGTAGAGTTTATCATAAACCAAAGACTCGAAGATTTTACCGAAACATGACAATATGCTGATTGGCCTATAGTTTGCACAGTCACTTGGATCACCTGCCTTATGTATGGGGATAACATGTGCCTCCTTCCAAGCACTTGGAAAGATACCTGCTTGCAAGGATTTGTTGAAGATGATACAGAGGGGCACACTTAAAGCAGCCGCGCAGAGTTTTATGAAGCAAGGAGGTATGCCATCTGGTCCAGCTCCCTTGTTAGTGTCCAGTGCTTTAAGCCTATCGCAAACCTCCCCTTCAGATACAATCAAATTACACAGAGAATAGCTATGTGACTGTTCAGCATTTTGGACAACACTATTACTGTCAGGCTCGAAAACGGAAGAGAAAAACTGATAAAAAAGGCTAGTACTTAGAATAAAGAACAACGTTTTCTGATAACAAGAAGCATAGTTTATTAGCAAGCTAGCGCGTTATTTAGTTAGTTTTCGTAGTCATCCTTTTCCAAGTTTTCTAAAAAAGTGCAAAAACGTCCAGAAAACATCAAACTGAACTAAAAGTATGATAAAGACGTAGTTCCGAAACTATACAGAATTTATACTTTACTTATAAAGTGGAAATTTTTGATTTTTTGTTTGTTCTTTTGTTAGTAATGGATAAACTCAAAAGCTACTGGACTGATTTTAAAAGCTCTTTCACCAGTAAAAAGCTAGACTATATTTTATCCCGCTATTTCTATGGAAACGGGAACTACGCGGGTAAAATCGTGGGGAGCCACTAGTTCAGAATATGACAGTGTCTCTGTATCGCTGCCCAGAGATCGTGTAATCGATAAACGAAGCCGTACCTGTCCTAAAATATCACACTCCAACACCGCTCGTTTTAACTACATAAACCTTAAAAAACTTACTTCGGAAACTAGAAATAGAATGTTACTCGATAATTCAATTTATACCCACTAATCCGCAATGGATCCGCGTGGTGGGTCATGGCCCGTTCTCCTTATGATTCAATTTGAGGAAAGTCTTAGGTATACTTATTAATTATTCTTTGACTTCATCCTCGTAGATCTTTTTCTAAATCTAAACAAAATCGAATCTACTTATTTCATCTCCCTGACGATTTAAATAAGAAAGTAACAACTGAACAAACAACAATAATAAATAAATAAATAATAATAATAAATAAGTAAATAAAATACTTCTACATTTTTTACTTAAATGAAACTTAATTTTAATCTTAAGGGCCCGCCATAGGCCAATGAAAATCAGAGTGCTTTACATGATTGTCTGTAATATCAATATTAATGAAAAACTGAATTTCAAATTAAGATGCAGCAAAGCAAACTTCAGGACTAACACTAAAAGTGACAATGTTACTCAAAAACACGATTGCAAAAAAAATTTCGATAGAAAAATATTGCGAAGTTGCCTCCAAATCACTATAATTACAACATTTCAATCCTACACGATAAACTGCTAGTATTCAAGTAATACATTAAAATAAAACTTGAAAGTTTTTAGTATAATTACACTAAAGATAAGGCAGGGCTTATGTTATATACTTTTGTAAATAACGTTTAAATATCCTTTAAAAAAAAGAATTCCCTTCATTTCTTCATTCCGGACCAGCCAAATGGGGTCGGAGAATTATATAGTAAAAGTAAGAAATAAGGCAGCATTTACTTAGCAGTTGGCTGTTGCAGTTATTACTTTTGCAGGTTTCCTAGAAAGGGCCCTTAAGCTATATGTAGATTTGAAGTTTTACGAATTATCGTAAAACATATGAGAAGTAACATATTAATGCTATCGATGTTATAAATTAATTTCAGTCAACAATAATATTCTATGGACGAACTTATTTTACACTTACAATTTTTTTTATACATGTCAACGAATGAAAATACAGCGCAATACGACTAGAAAATCTAGAACTTTAAACAAAGAATTATTCTATTTAATCACATGTCGTTCGGCTGACATGATGATGATGATGAATCACATTACGAATTCAAAAAGCATTGTGTACAACTTAGTTTCCATACACTATTCGAAAATGGACTAGTTCTACAATAAAATAGGTTTGTTAAAACTTCTAATCCATACAAATATTATAAGTGTGGTGTTTGTTTGTTTGTTTGTCCTTCATCCGCATCAAAACTGAGCAACGCATCGACGTGATTTTTGGTAGGTATGGAGAGTGACTAAATGCTACTTTTATCCCAGAAAATATAACATTCCCGCGGGATAACGTCGTGTAGTCCATGCGGGCGAAGCCGCGGGCGGAAGGCTAGTAGAAAAATAAATAAGGTGCCTACAGTTAAGAACTTTTTGTTAACTTTATTTAATTAAGTTAAATGTTGTTTTATTTATTGATTATTACCGGAATTTTGTCCGGGACAGTGAAATAATATGGAACCCCTAGCAATCTTAAATTTAACCTTTATTTATTTTCTATTTTGAATTTATTTGCTATGTAGAGCAGATAAAATATAATTGACAATTTATCTAAAATTCTGGGTCAATCCGGCTGTAAAATTATCTTCATAATAATTATTATTTAAGGGTATAGGTACACTCGACAGCACATCAGGTTAAACAGTTGAACTGCGATAACAGCTTTTATTACGTGGGGCATAAAGACGGTCTCATGGTCAACATACATTGTATAGTGCCGCCGTGTGTACATAACACATTTTTACGGAGATTTAATCACGTAGGTAGGTATATTGCACGAATGGAACCTGGAATAGGTATCCATTTTTATGGATAGGCCATCATGCCATGATACACCGTTCCACCACTTGGCCCACTAAGAGTCAACTTTATCTAGTTTGACGTACTTACCTTCCGCTATGATCATTAGTTTGCCTATAGGTAGGTACTTAACTGTATTTTTCATAACCCATTGTGTAATTGTGATGGAAACTGACTTTAGTCATAGGTACCATGTTAATAAGGTCATTTTTCAATTTGACGACTCTGTATGAAATAAAACAGGGAGAAAAAACAACCCTTGCCCCCTTATTACAAAACGTGGACTAAAAGTTAGACCTGGTTTAAAAATGATGCTAATTCTGTCTTTCATTTAAAAAATGAAAGTGACAGCACCAGTTTAGTACCAGTTTTAAACCAGGACTATTTTGGTCCACGTTTTGTAATAAGGTGGTTGGAGTTTCTTGCTGGTTCTTCTCCTTGGTCTCCCGCTGTAGGGTTTGCGAACCGATGGCGTAGCTTCTATGACGTTCACAAGACAGTATTGTACCTAAATAACAAGATGAATACCTAAACAAATTTGACTTGACTTGACTTTGACTTGACTGAAAAATTGGCTTTCTTATCTCTAACTGCCGGAACACATTTCTTTTTAATAAATAATAACTTCTTACATTCACACCAATTATCTAAGCCCATTTTAATTTTATTAAGAAACTATAATGGAAAACTTGATAACGGATAAATATATAATTAATTACTTTTTTGTTTGTAAATACATACTTAATATACATAGTAAACACCCAGACCAAGACAAAAATAGACATGTTCATGCACACAAATATTTGTCTTGTTCGGGAATCGAACCCGAGACCACTGGCGCAGAAGGTGGGTAGCCTACCCCTGCGCCATACCGGTCGTAAAAATTATAATTCTGAAAACATCATTGTTATGGCGTCAGACTTATACAGGGTGTTAGGGGCACCGTTGCAAAAACTTTAACCATGGCTTCAGGCCTTCATGCTGAACAACGCACAGCAAGAATTTTTGTCGGAAATGAAAAAAAAAACTCGACACTCCATACAAAAAGTCCCGATAGGTTGCTAAATTAGTATGAAAAGTCCATTTTTTTTTATTTCCTACACAAAATTTTTGCTGTACGTTGTTCAGCATTATGGTCTGAAGCCATGGTTAAAGTTTTTGCAAGGGTGCCCCCTAACACCCTGTACAAGATGGTAGTAGCTAAGCTAGCCAGGCGGACAAGTCGTAAGTACCACCACCAACCAAACCGAATAGTAGTACACTAGGAATTGAACCCAGGACCTCTGGGTCTGAAATCGGTGGTGTAAACCACTAGACCTCAGAGGTGGTTTTTGGTCACCCATCCCGAAAGTCGCTGAACCACCACCATCTTACCTCAGGCATGACACTGCTAGTTCACAATCAGAGCACCTCGAACGTAGCCAGTACAGTCAGCGTCAAATTGATATAAGCGTCTAGAGTAGTCAAAAAGATCTGAAAAACATAAAACCAATTTGATCTAGGCAGTTCAAATCATCATATTGTTCTAAGCGCGCAAGGTGTTCAAAACATCTAGGCACTCATTGTTTCATATTTATATGAGCGGTCAGAGTGTTACACCAAATTTTATCTAAGCAAACAAAGCTATCAAAACATCTGTGCATAATGTACAACACCATAGTGCACATATATTTTGAGAGCTTTGTTTGATTAGATGATTTTGAACACTCTGATCGCTCATATAAATATGAAACAATGAGTGCCTAGATGTTTTGAACACCTTGCGCGCTTACAACAATATGATGATTTGAACTGCCTAGATCAAATTGGTTTTTGTTTTTCAGATCTTTTTGACTACTCTAGACGCTTATATCAATTTGACGCTGACTGTACAGAGTTCTTTATCAAATAGTTATTAGTATCTGAAACCACCAGAATAACTAGAGCTCTCAAATCTCATTATATTCGTGGTTCGTATTGTAGTCTACGCTTATAGAATACGTGCGGAGGTCACGATAAAACGGTGGCTGGTTTTTATTTTGTTTTTAACTTTCGTTCTCTTTGCGGCAATGGTACCGATATTCGGGATTTAAATGTCAGCTCGTGGGCTTTTAGATGTGGTTTTAGATTGGAATGGAACTAAAAGAATTTTAGATTACATAGAGTTAATTTATTTAATACTAGCTGTGCCCGCGACTTCGTTCGCGTGGAATAGTGACTGCAGCATTTTAATTTTTTTTAGCTAATAAGGTTTTTCGTTTTTTTGTGTATTTATTTTATATAGGGCAGGCGTACCGGTTTTGGCCACTGAACCGGTTTTGGTCACTTTTCACTTTAAAGTTATATAAATAGGAATTAAATAATTATTGCTTATATTTATTAGATAAGATAAGATAAGATAAAAATATTCTTTATTCACTTAGACATAATAAATATGTACTTATGAATCGTCAATATTTTCCTACCACCCATTCAAGACTTTTTTAACTGACAAGAAGAATGGGCGCAAGAAACTTGCCAGCGTTTCTTAGTTAGGTAACGACATTTACAAAAAAAAACATATCGTTACTAATACAACAATTGCTTAGTATAAAAATACATCATATTAAACAGTGATTATGTTATGTGTTACATCATGACCATGCATTGCGGTCATTCAAATAATCGTCTACTTTATAGTATCCTTTGCTCATCAGCGACTCTTTAATGTAACATTTAAATTTATGCAATGGTAGTTCAATTATATGCTGTGGAACTTTATTAAAAAAGGCTATGCTTTTCCCCAGAAATGAGGCTCTGGATTTTTCTAGCCTAAACTTGGGAACGACAAGTTTATCTTTATTTCTTGTGTTAAAGCGATGAATATCGCTCTGCTTTACAAATGTATTATAATACTTTTTCACATAAATTATATTTTCATAGATGTAATGTCCTGCAACAGTTAAAATGTTTATTTCTTTAAATAGATCTCTTAAAGAATCTCTCGATCGGAGGTTGTAAATGGCGCGAATAGCCCTTTTTTGGAGCACGAATATACTTTGGATGTTAGCGGCTGAGCCCCACAACAAAAGGCCGTAGGACATAACACTATGAAAATAACTAAAATAGACTATTCTAGCCGTTTCAATATCGGTTAAGAGCCTTATTTTCTTAACTGCGAATGCAGCCGAACTGAGTCTACTCGCCAAGGCTTCGATATGAGGATCCCATTGTAGTCGCGAGTCTAATATAATACCTAGAAATTTTGTATTGTTAATGAATTCGACTGTATCGCCGTCTAGTCTAATATGAAAATCAACTTGTCTTACATTAGGTAACGAAAATTTTAAACACTTAGTTTTCTTTGAGTTTAATGATAAATTATTACTATTAAACCAATGTGACACTTTTGAAAGAGCACTATTTACTTCGTCAGAACAGTCATCACCTCTATCTACTTTAAAGACTAGAGATGTATCATCGGCAAATAGCACCGTCTCACATAAATTCTTCGCGTAGTAAGGAAGGTCATTTATGTATATTAAAAACAACAGCGGGCCCAATATTGATCCTTGGGGTACGCCCATAGTAATGGGAGCTCCGGTAGACTCAGTTTTATTAATAACTACCTTCTGAGTTCTTTCATACAGATATGAATGCATAAGGCTTACTGACATTTCAGAAACACCATAATGTTTTAACTTCCTTAATAGTGTTTGGTGATCAACACAATCGAATGCCTTGGAAAGGTCACAAAAAATAGCTATTACATCCTGCTTGTCCTCCCAGGCATCAAGTACATGTTTTAGAAATGCAACCCCAGCATCAGTTGTACTTTTACCTTTTGAAAAACCAAACTGTTTCTCATGCAATATACTATTTAATTTAAAATATTCTAAAAGTTGATCATAAATTAATTTCTCAAATATTTTACTTATTGCTGGTAGTATGGATATAGGTCTAAAATTTGCTGGGTCACTTTTGTCACCAGCTTTAAACAGAGGAACAATTTTACTATTCTTCATTAAATTAGGAAAGACCCCTTCACTTATACATTGGTTAAAAATTATTGCTAATGATGGAGCTATCACATCAATTATTGATTTGATGATACTTGTAGATATGCCCCAGAGATCTTCTGTTTTCTTAATATTTATTGCTTTGAATGCTTTAATAATATCTTATTAAAGCACTATTAATGGCGAATAAAAGATTGGACTTTTAGTTAATAATTACAGCACTTAGCTTTTTTTATGTAGTACGATATTTTAGAAATAAACACGTGTTATGTTTCAAAGTTAAAATTTTGTAAAATTCTTAATCAAAATGTTAAGGGTAAAGGTTTTGTAAAATCATTTTTTTTTCTACAATAAAATTATTTTATGGTTATTTAATATTTTATATCATATTGGAATATGTTTCTTCTAGATGGATTAAGTGTTGTTTTTTCACTGTTCTTACAAAAAGTTGGGAAACAATAAGTGGCCAAAAGTGGGGCTGGAAATTTTAGCATTGTACCACCTTTGGCCACTTTGCCATAAGTAGAAAGTTTCCAACCTACCATAAAGTTCATTTATTTTAAAAGACTCACAACTCACTTTTGTTAGCTAACGTACTAGAAAATTAGCGGATTGAGGCTAGTGTAGGCACTGGCCTACACTAGCCTCAATCCGCTAATTTTCTTTTAATCAAGTGATAAAGGTATACTTATAAAATTGTAGTAAGGAGCTAGCTGTGATTGAAATACTATTTCATGTAGTGTTTTAGTCCAGTACCCCGAGTGTAAGTTTTTATGTCAAAAAACGCAAACTATCGTGAGTGCGTATTTATGTCAATTTGTATGAAAACTGTATCAGCGCCTCTAGCGGCGAGTAGCGCGCTTATGCAGTTTTCATACAAATTGACATAAATACGTACTCGAAATAGTTTGCGTTTGCTTGACATAAAAACTTACACTCGGGGTACAGAACTCTAATAAGACATCAATTAAGCATAAACTCAACTTATAAATGTAGTAATTTTATGAAAGTGGCCAAAACCAATGCAAACGGTGTATTTGTCCCCCTCCGCAGAATTTGTTCTAAATAAAAAAAAACTATTGATTTTTTTTACTTTGTAGATTGTACCCTTAAAGGTCGATAAATTATCTATAACTCTACATTATAAATTTTCTCTAAAATACTTAAGATCATTAAGCACTAAGCGGTTAAAAGTGAAAAAATCCTTAAAGTGGCCAAAACCGGTACGCCTGCCCTATATAGTTTAGCGCTATGATACATATTAACACATTAAAAAAATATTTCACATAGCCTTCCGCCCGCGGTTTCGCCCGCCTGTATTGCACTCGTATAATACAGGCGGGCGAAAGGCGGCAGGCGGGTGTACTACACGACGTTATCTCGAGGGAAAGTTATATTTTCCCGGGATATCAATTAGTCTTTGTCACTCTCTAGCTCCTACAATATCCACATACTTACTAAAAAAACACGCCGATCCGTTGCTCCATTTTGACGTGAAAGACGGATATACAAACAAAACAAACAGTATGTCAAAAGAAAGAACTTTATTATTATTTATAGGGGGGACGCCAGCGAAGCCGGACGGGTGATCAGTCACCTAGGTCGGGACCATTTCACCCAGTTCCCCAAGTCCCCTAAAAGCTGAAAAATCAGGGGGGAGGCGGGTTATCATTTACCCCACCGGCGTCGGACCCTCGAACCTACCTGTGCGCTTACAGTACCTGTTGAGTTGACTTATCGTTAACTTCTTTAGATCCTCTTCCTTAAGCTTGTCCGTTCCAAAGAGCTCCCAGCGCAGTGATGCGTACATCGGGCACTTTGCCATGAAGTGGTAGCTTGTTTCTTCTCTTTCTTTGCATTGCGGACAGATAGAGTCTTCTCTATCTATCTAGAGAGCGGAAGAAAGAACTTACCACGCTGAACAACTTCTCTTAAGATGCTATCTCATATAGTTTAACCTGGCTGCTAGAGTTCCACATCAGCTGGACTAGCATGAACGGCTTTTATCATGCGATATGATATAGCACGTCATGCTGTCTTGCTTACCTACCCCACTAAGGTGGAAGCAAGACAGCAAGACGTGCTATATCATATCGCGTGATATAATGATGGTAATGCTAGCCAGGCAGGTGTACCAAGACCTTCAAACTTTGTACGTCAATAGAAAATGCTCATCACATTTAACAATTTTCCATAAGAAGGTATTATTTTTATATCTCTCATAGTTTGGCTGGACTGCTATGGTTCCACATCGGCCATTTCGATCTTCTAAATAAATTATAGCCTACCTATAAGTTGGCGACAACTAATAGCTATATAACAAAAAAGTTTCATTAAAATCCGTTCAGTAGTTTTTACCTGAAACGTGGACAACAGACAGACAAAAAATTCAAAAACTATATTTTTGGTATCTGTTCCGTTTAAGAAGACCCTTGGTTTTTTTTTTCTATTTCTTTTCAATGTATACAGCCCCTATACCGGCAAAAAAATATGGATATGGACATGGGCTTCATTTGACATTTGATGCCCATATTTTGTGCTTTTAAGGGCATAATATGGGCTTCAAATGTCAAATGAAGCCCATGTCCATACCCATAATTTTTAGCCGGTAGCCCCCTGAATAGAATCGCATACAGTTTTATAATAAGTATGAGTTATTTTATTTATTTACTTAATATACACGGTAATTTTTTTATCACCCCGGGTAAAATTAAAAGGATTATTCTGCTCACGAAAACAAACAATTTTTATCATGGGACCAACACTAAAATCGCAAAAAAACAGCTATTCCATACAAAAGTGCAAAAATATTTAATCAAAATGTATGGAACAGCTGATATTTTTTCGCGATTTCAGTGTTGGTCCTATAATAAAAGTTGTTTGTTTTCATGAGTAAAATAATCCCTAAAATATCCGGGGTGATAAAAAAATACCGTGTATATTACATAAAGAGTACCTACACTATTATAAGTATTAACACATTAAAATTTATATCACATAGCCTTCCGCCCGCGGTTTTGCCGCGTGTACTACACGACGTTTTTCCGAGAGAACGTGATATTTTTCCGGGATAAAATTAGCCTATGGGACTCTCTAGCTCCTAAACTATCCACATATTAAAAAAAACAGGTCGATCCGTTGCTCCGTTTTGACGTGAAAGACATACAAACAAACACACTTTCACATTTAGTATATATTGTATGTCAAAAGAAAATACTTATCACGCTGAACAACTTCTATTAAGATGCTGTATTTGTATCTCTTATAGATGAGCTGGGCTGCAAGGGTTCCAAATCAGGAGTACCAGACCTTCGATATTTTTCCGTCAATAGAAAATGCTCATCACGTTTAACAATTTTCCTTAAAACGGTATTTTTATATCTCTCATAGTTTGGCTGGACTGCTATGGTTCCACATCAGAAATTGCGATCTTCAAAATAAATTATAGCTATATGTTGGCAAGGACCAATAGCTGTATAACAAAAAAACTTTCATCAAAATCCGTTCCGTAAACTTTTTTGCCGACGTCATCACACGAAAAAATTCATCCCCTGTTTTCACCCTCTTTAGGGTAGTTTTTTTTACAAACTTTGAATGTCGTATTTATCAAAAGCCTATAAAATAATTTTGAAGCTTCTAGCTTTAAAAATGACGTAATTTCCATACAAATTTCATCCCCTATTTCAACCCCTTACAGCCCTTTGTTCACATAAAAAAGTAGCCTATGTCCTTTCTCAGGCTCTAGACTATCTCTGTACCAATTTTTATTCAAATCGGTTCCTTAGTTTAGGCGTGATTGTGTAACACACAGACAGACAGATTCGCATTTTTAAGTAAAGTAAGGAAGTAAGGATAAGTACTTAAATAGGTATAGGCCAGTCAAAATCGACATCAAATATCGCAAACGCTAATTAATGGCATTAGATGCAAGTGAAGCCCCAGTATAAGAGTAGTTTACACCCAAGTTTGCAAGTTGCAACCCTGAAAACCCTGTGCTCGAAAACCTGCAAAATTTTGGCACTTGTTTCAGTTTTTTCAAAAAAACTACCTACTTACCCTAAGGAAGCGTTTTTAAGTATGGTTGGTTGACTTCAACTAAATTTACTACAATTTGACCTTAATCCCACACTCTAGGTCCATTGGCTGCAGAGGTACCTAGGTACAGCTAGTCAAAGGTAGGCATTTTTTTAAGTGAAAATTTTGTGTTTGTGTCGTTTTGTGAGGTTTTGAGTCGGCATATGATGTTGGGTTGTCAACATTCTCGTCCTCCTCATCCAGGACGATATATGACGTTGTTGCAATTTCGAGCGTGGTAAAAGGCAGGCAGGCAGCCGGCGGCCGTCGCAGTGTTCCCTCATTTCCTCCGTAGAGAGAGGTTCTTCAAGATCTTCGCGCCAGCATTTCCTACTTCTTCCTTGTTGGAGTTTGGATCAAGGAAAATGCTGGCGAGGTCTTTCCAGACTGGGTTTTTTTTTGAGGACGTTGCACCACTTCATCTTGCCTTGCCAGAAAAGCGCAGAGGTTGTGTCACACCCACTGATGGCATGCAGAAATAAAACCATCCCGCGTGGAACCTGCATTCCACCACATGTAAAGGAATTTGCTGGATATTTGATGCAGTCTGATCCACCTCTACCTACTGCCTTTCCGAGCACTGCGGGAGAATTGCGCATCTTTGACTTGCTGTATCTTCGCAACCAATAGACATAGTGTTAGTGTAAGTACTCAGATTTCGCTCAAATGGTAGCAAATTTTGTTACTTATATTTAAAGTGCAGAACAAAGATACTTCAAAAACGTATTTTTTTCGATAAAAATGAAAGAAGCAGGCTATGGCAGGTTCTGGCAAGTCTTGGTAGACAAGATATCGCAGTTTTTCGAGCACCATGGGGGTAGCACAGGGATTTTCAGGGTTGCAAACTTGGGTGTTAACTACTCTCAAGGGACCTAACAACATTTAAAAAAATCGTAGTTACATGCGCGTTTGAGATGTTTGTCCTTTTTGTGTCGATATGGTCTGGCCAATAGGTACCTACTTAGATAAACCACACAGAAACCAACTAAGTAGCTACTTATTTGTTAGATTTCTCCAGAATTCTGATAGAAAGCTGAAATTAGTCGCAGTTCCGAGCCGGTGCGCGGTGGCTAGTTGTGAAAGCCTAGTGACGTGACGGCCCTGCGATAGTGATGTAAGGAGGCGAGGTTCGAACCTGTGGGGCTACCGCGTAATTTATGGATATGAAGTTCATACGTTTTTCGGTAACGGTAAGTCAATGTTATTAAAAAAATTGCCGCTATCCGTTCCCTGTTTAGTAACGTCGGGTATAATAATAGCTAGCTAACAACGTTCAACAGAACAAAGCAGCAAAAATGTATCACAATAAGGAATTCAAATGACAGATAATTTTATTGGCCTATTTTTTAGCCGGTAGCCCAATGCCTTTTCTTTCTTTATTTTTTTTGGGAGGGTATTGGTCGACTATCCCTAAAAAGGTAATAATTTTTAATTATTTAATAAATACATAAGTACAACCTACTTAGTGTCATCTAACAAAACGGCTGTATTTAAAAACCAACGCCGCAGCCTGAGTAGGTAGCTATCTGTGGCACAAGCTGAGATGAGGCCGTTTCAGCAATTATACTTCATGCTTCGTCCTCAAGATTAGCTTGATTTAACACTTGTAGTACGCCCTAGTAATCGCCAATTTCACTCTATATTGAGAATATACCTACTTATAAATTAAAAAAGTAATAAAAGAAAATTATTATTTTTTAAATTTCAAAAGTGGGTAGTCAACACCGATCTGGCTCAAGCGCCCTTCATAGCTGTCATTTTTGCATCTGCTTTAAACAGTGGCGCTCAGTATGGCAAAATTAACTGTTATCATTCTGCTTTGGCTTTAATAACTAAAATTGATATATCACTAAATCAAGAAATAAAAAGATTTATTAAAGGAGTTTTTCGTACCAGACCTCCATCCCCTAAATTTAATGAAGTCTGGAATATAGCACAGATTTTAAATTGTCTTGAAAAGTGGTTTGCTAACGAAAGTTAGAATCTGGAATATATAAGTGGAACATTTAAGTGGAATTGATATTTCTACGTTCACTGCGCATAATACCCGGTATGCTGCTACGTCAGCTGCGCAAAATTTAGGTTTTAGCATAGACCAGATTATAAAACTGCAGGTTGGTTTTCAGAATCACATACGTTTGCCAAATTTTAGGCCAGTAAACAGCAATTGTGATAAAAAATTTGGCACCACTGTTTTGAGTGCTTAATCAAAATATTTTTCGTTTATTTCATAAGCGATGTTGATTTTTTATGTAACAAATAATACTTTTTTATTGCTTTTTGTTTCTATGTTGAGAAAATAAAGAAGCAAGATAGTATAAGTTAAGTTATAATTTCAATCTATATTATTCAGTAGCCTATATATTACAATTTTTGCATATTTTTCGAACACTTAGTCTCTAAACGTCTACAAGTGTTAAATCAAGCTAATCTTGAGGACGAAGCATGAAGTATAATTAGAGATTAAACGAACTTACCTGAAGTGAAGTTCTATCTTAATTATACGAAGGCTTCGTCCGAAGAGATTAGCTTCCCTCCCTCCCAAAAGTTATTAACTACTCCCCTATATGATTCGAAAAATATAATACTCTAAACTAAATGACGGTTGCACCGCGACGACAGCCGCGCCTGTTGCGGCGGCCTCAGGCCCGCACTACGTATGCTGCTCATGCACCCACTACCAGTGCTTTGCGTATTATTGGAGATATGCTCGCCCATGACTATAGTATTGACCTATTTGCTGACCGCTTTGGAATATTATGTTCAAAAGCCCTACTGTATATAAGCATGCTAATGAATAACAATTTAATCTAATATTATTGTGACATCACTTTATGAATAGCTGCTGCAAAATTAGTGCTGACATCTTGTATTGCCTTTTGTAATTTATAATGTGACTTTATTTTAATTTTATATTCTGTTTTTTTTTGACATCTTATTTTTTTATCTCTTATTATTGTACCTCATATAATTTATTGACATCATAATATTGTAAATTTTAAGCTTCTGACATATATTTGTATTTTTGACATACTGGCGTTTTGGGACTACTGTAAGTCAGTATGTACACACTTGACTTGAATAAATTGAATTGAATTGAATGACAGCTATGATGGGCGCTTGAGCCAGATCGGTGTTGACTACCCACTTTTGAAATTTAAAAAATAATAATTTTCTTTTATTACTTTTTTAATTTATAAGTAGGTATATTCTCAATATAGTGTGAAATTGGCGATTACTAGGGCGTACTACAAGTGTTAAATCAAGCTAATCTCTTCGGACGAAGCCTTCGTATAATTAAGATAGAACTTCACTTCAGGTAAGTTCGTTTAATCTCTAAAAATACCTCTTGTTTTCTTTGTATACATGAATATGTTGTGTTTTTACTGAATAAAACCTTTGCTGCTATTTCTATTGTTTTAGGTAGGTAAGTATATCGGATATTCGGCCCCTTGTGTCACATCCCTAACACTAGTCGCGCGAGACACTTTACCACACCGGGAAGCGAACCCGGTGCTCAATTGTGGGTTAATTACTTATACAACAGACTATTGTGACACAATGCGTATTTTTGCTAAACTTTCTGCGATTTCAAGCTTTGTGGCTATGTCTCCGGGCGATAGAAATCGGTCATTTAGACGACTTAGATCAGAATTTGTGACTTGATCAGTACCCACAGTGTATGTGTTTGTCAACATGCAAATGTTACCTTCGCGTTTAAAATTTGACGAAGTTTAGTTCTAATTTTAATGCTTATTAATAATGTCTTCAATATAAAGCGCGACGTCACTTTTACTTCATGGGTCCTTTGTTGTATAATAAAATCAACAAAATATTAAACATATATCCCTTAACAGTTCGTGAATGTACTTAAGCCAAGGGTTAATGCGTGGCTACAACACCTGACTACTTACTCTGATACGGAGGAATTTCTTAGTTTGATACTGTAATAATACCTTTTACTTTTACTAATAACATAGTAAAAGTATATCTAATAATGTGATTAAGTTTAATTGTTTATTATTCTGTTAGAGTGAATGCTTTATTGGACCGCTTGGAGTTGGGCTCTAATAGCCGCTACACACGCTCCTATCCGACCGCCGATTTGGTGCGGGCGAACTTCACTGCAGATCTGATCCGCGCCTACACACGTTCAAACCAAATCTGCCAGACCAAATCGGTCGGCGCTACACACGTTCCGATTTGGTCTGGCCGACCTATAGCCGTTGTTGCAGTGTTGCCAGCCACTGCTAATCTCCCAATATTATTATTATTTATAAATACTGAAAACATCAATTTGCTTGCAATAAATAAATTAAAAAGAAAAATATTATTGGTTTTTAATGTTTTATTACTATAAAAAAACAATTTCATTATTTTTTAATTTTCTGTTATTTTCATTAAAATACTAAACATGCTAAATATTTACTAAAAGCAGCACTTATTGATAAGGTGTTATGCCCTTTTTATATATATTTAGTTTTACGACAAATTGCTAGTTTTTAAACAAAATATTCTAAAAAAACAAATAGATAAATAGAATCTTTTCATAAATGGCCATATTTAAACCTTTCGTTCGTTCAGTCCTACCTACGTAAAACTCATGAACGAGCATTAAATTGAATCCTCTGAAAATCCCTTAATCGTAATTTACCTGCTTTAAATATTTCCGCTTTTACATATTATTTTCTCCCTAAATCTAGGGGAAAACCTCCAAAATTGTCAACACTGCCAAGTTGGTCCGGTCGGAAGCCTACACACGTTCCGATTTGGTAGGAAGTGAAGTTCGTGCGAACCAAATCCGGCCGACCGCGTCAAACACGAATAATAATAATTATGGTCGGACGACTACGCTACACACGTCCAGATTTGGTCTGGAGCAGACCAAATCGGCGGTCGGATCGGAACGTGTGTAGATGCTATAATGTCTGCGTGCGGTGCGACGCAGTGTATAGGTACTTTAGCGGGCTTTAGCGAACATTGTATAAATTGTACTGTTTGTTTTTATACCAATAAAGTTATTTATTTATTTATAATTCTTAACACGAACGCGATAGTATCTAACAACGTTGACATACCATGGGGGAAGTCGATGGGGATAAGTGGAATAACCCATACTTTGCACCCGAGGTACAGAAACACTTTAGTTATTCGATTCTCATCAGCATCAGCCATAATAAGTCCCCAGCTTAATTATTCTAAGGTCCCCAGACACAGGGCTCATGCCTTCCTTAAGGATGGGCAAGGAGAAATGAGCCATGACCCACCACGCGGGCCCAGCGCGGATTGGTGGGTATTACCGACAAAAGCAGCCGGACCAAAGGCTTGACGTGCCTTCCAAAGCACGGAGGAGCTCGAGATGATAATTTTTTCAACCATCCCGTAAACAGACCATTGAAAAGTTGCATAACTTAAACGGTGGCAGCAGTAGCGTAGCTAGGCGTGGGCGAAGCGGCCCCACGATGCCCGCGGCCTCGCAATTCAAGGAGCCTCGCACGCGAGGCCCCTACCCCATACCTATATCCATATTTCTTAGCCGGTAGCCTCCCTTGACTTGGTGAAATTAAGATCACGTCACAACACAAGTATAAACTTTCAAAAAAATATTTTTAAAATGATTTCCACTTTGATGAAAATAAGAAATCGTCTAAATACGCATTATTCAGGATAACTCCAGAACTTCTCGTCAGTTCTTGATGAACTTTGAATGGGACCACCATGGGACCACACGAGAAGCGTCACCTTTCAAATAAATAGAATTCTTCAAATTGGTTCATTACCTAAAAAGTTCTGAGGTAACACACATAAAAAAAACATACCTACAGTTGAATTGAAAAACCTCCTTTTTTTGAAGTCTGTTAAAAAGGGGCCTCGCTGATGCGACTTCGCCCACCTCTATAATAGACCACGCTACGCCATTGGGTGGCAGGCCGAGCGCGCTTAGCCAGTAGCCACTGCGCCACGGACGCCGCCGCCGATCATGATCATCAAGACTAAATACTGAGGTAACCAAGAGGTACCTAACTGGAGTTTTCACCCTGAATAAAAAAGTGTGCCCAGCCAGCGACATTTAGTACGTAGTGGCTGTCAGTCGTCTCATATGACCATACGTATTTTTTCAAAGTGTAGGTGAGACGGAAGACAGCCACAGTGCCACAATAAAGTGTTAGTACCTACTGCACTCTCCAGTTAGTCTAAGATTTTTGATTATCATAATCGGGGCACAGTGTTAAAAAGCAGGGGGCACAGCTTTATTATGATCCCAGGTAGCACAGGGTGGTCATATTGTCATCATTTTGTAGGATCTTCTTTATGACGTTTCGGACGTCTTTTTAACTTTCAAAATGACTGCTTTATGACGTCTTTTTAACTAGATATATCAGGCCATGAAGTCTTACGCCCGTCGCCGGCGCCGTTTAGCTTCTGCGGCAGCCGTAAGGCGCCGTGCCGGGCTGATGCTTTGGTGTGAATCGTAGCTCAGTGTACGGCCAGAGTGCCCGCTCTGGTTGAGCGTCTTTAGCGTTTATGTTAAACAAATGCTAACGCATAGTGGTGTCCCGAGTAGCGGCCGGAGCGTCGGCAACCAAATGATGAACGCTGCCCGCCCCGCCCCGCCCGACGCTCAACAACCAGAGCGGGCACCTGGCCGTATAGTGTAGGCAATGAACAGATTCTTTGTATGGAGACCCATACACTAATTCCTCAGTCGATGAAACTTTGCTGGGTTATAAAATAGCATGAGCCATAAACTTTTAAATGATTATCCAAAAAAAAAATTCACACGGAAGTTAGGTATTTATACCTAAATAAACAAATCTGTTTATATATTGAACCGAGTAATTTCTCAGTCCAAATTTATTTTACCAAATGAGTTATTTATACTAGTATGTGATACTTCATAAGAATCCAAAACTTTTTTCAAGCATGAGTATGCTTGGCAAAATGGTATAATTCCGTTAAAAATGTTCGACAGAGACATTTTTCAGTTCAAGTCACCCCAATTGTTATATTAAAATTTGGTGTTTCTGCTGGTTTTTTTTTTTTGGATATTTCATTTTATTGTTTTTATACGTTACATGAATATGTCCGGTGAAGAAAGTTTAGACGGAGCATTTTTCCTAAAAAAGATATCAATGAAATAAGACTTTCATTAAAAAATACCTAACCTTCTATTATTATTATTTTTTGGAAATTTATACCATACTTTTAATTTATTGATACTTTATCATGCTGTAAAGTTTTTTGTGACTGAGCAATTATTTACTGTGAGGCTCAACTAGCTTCATTGACTATACTTACGCGACCGGGAATCGAACCCGAGACCTTACCAAGAAAATAAAGTTATTATCTTTCTATGTACCTATCTATCTACCACGCGGGTAAAACCAAGTGATACTTACATGAGTAGATAATGTAATAAAACAATATAATAGTTTTGTTATAATTTTATTTCAACACCATAGAACCATCTCATTATGTTATTGCAATCAAGTTAATTCGACTAGCATTATTAAATGTTACAGTACTTATGTACACATTTTTTCAAGAATAAAGTTTAACATCTTGACTTAAGGCGTTTAATATAACACGTAAACTTGGTGTGTCGTGAAAGACACAGTAGTAAATGAGCGAGAGGTAAGCGTGCAAGACCTTTTGCTCAAAGCAACAAACTCTATGTGAATTACAAACTTAACTTTGAAAGATAAAAGCAAGGAGTAAGTAATACCTACTGTTCTGTGAATAAAAGATTACAATACAATTTTTTTCAAGTGGCCAGTATATCTAAACTTGACAAGGAATTCACGAGTACTCAATAAATTATTCAAAAGCAAGGTCTGATGTCTCCCCTATCTGGGGAAGACACCAGAACTAAGAAAATCCTAATGGCTCCCCTAGGGAAGACACGAGTCCAGAAGGTATATTATTTAAAAGCAAGGTCTGATGTCTCCCCTACTTGGGGAAGACACCAGGACTAAAAAAATCCTGATGGCTCCCCTAGGGGAGACATCAGGGGAGACACGAGTCCGAAGGGCATTTTAGCTTTGTACAATTTTGAATTTTGTCATGAAAACTGTTCTGATGTTATGTGGGCGAAGTCTTATCTGTATGTATGTACATACAGGATAAAAATGATTTTCATTCATTTAAACCAGTGTAGTTTCTATTAATCAATTTTAATTTTAAAATATTATTAAAAATGCTTTTTATCTTTTAAAACCACTGCTCTTATATTAAAATAAATTTTAATTCCAAATAATATACAATACCACCTCCTCGTTAATAGGGTTTTAGCACATCGTTTCTCAAATATTTAGGGCCCCTTGTTAAAGTTTAGAAAGTATAATAATAAGATAGATGACGTCATCTGATGACGAATACTCTTGAGATTCAAGACATGTTTTGTTTAGATTTTATATTATTTTTATGCATTCACAATGCAATTTTGTAAGTATAGGAAAAATGTGATAGTAAAAAACCACGAGCCCCATAAGTAGCTTTCAGGCGGGATTCGAACCCGCGCCTCCGGGAATTCGGCCCGATGCTCTGACCAACTAAGCTACCGAAAGGCTTACACGACTCGTCGAATTTTGCTATCACTTGTTACGCTGTAGGCCAGCGTTGCTTCATCAATGTGAGGAAACCCTCGCATCCGAAAGAAACATTTTTACAAATGTTTAACAATCGATTAAGATGAAACAGCCTTTTTTTTCCTATACTTACAAAATTGCATTGTGAATGCATAAAAATAATATAAAATCTCAATATGGCTGTTTCATATGGTCTCAATATGGTCACGCCCTACAGTTTGAGAAACGACATAGTTTAGGGTCCTATCAGACAGAGAGAGGTCACGCGGTCAAGCGTTCAAGCGGTCAGTTTTGCGTTCGTGCGTCCAATTGCTCACGAATCCCGCTGTTCTACTTGACCGACGACGCGGTCAGAATGCCTCCTGTGTGAGTATATCTATGATGCAATCTTAACACAAGGCATCCTGATAAGCTTACAGTACCTGCCAGGACAACATCTCTCTATAGTAATAATGCATATTGCATGGCTGTTAAGATTTATAACCATTTAAGTGATAGCATGAAGTCACTACAAATTAATATGTTTAAAAAGAGGTTGAAAGATTACCCGATACAAAACTGTTTTTATTCAATTGATGAATATTTTAGAAAACAATAAGAGTGTGGCCAGCTATTTATGAATGTTTTATTGTTTAATTAATCGTTTAATATTTTTGACATTGAAGTTACTAATATAGATGAAAATTGCAAAATTAATTTAATTTTGTAACTTGTATCCATAATTTTGCATGTCAGTGACTGACGATGAGTGTGATTCACTAAATTTTAATTAAGTACCATTTGTACCACTTATCAATCAAACAAAATAAAAATTTAATACAAGTTTTTTTATTTAACTTGCAGTGTATGTATGTATGTATGTCCGTTTGGGTCAAATCTTGCAAGCTTAATTTGATCCACTTCCAAGTGTCCGATTGAGCTGAAATTTTGTATACAGGTTTGGTTTAGATGACAATACAATATTAAAGTACAGTCAGCAAAAAAGCTTGTCATAAAAATGAAACTTTTACTAAAAACTTATTCTATTCTATTCTATCTATGTAACGTAATAAAACACAAGGAACGCAAAACTGAACGCTTGAACGCTTGACCGCGTGACCGCTCTCCGTCTGATAGCACCCTTAGTATACACATCATTTATGACTATCAACACAATATATCTATTTCCCGCAGCCGCCCTTAGCGCAGGCGGAGCGCTTGGGCGCGCGGTACGACGTGGACGCACCGCCGCTCAGCGGCAGGTACGCTGCAAACAATAATAATAATAAATAATAATAATACGTAAATTTATTTTTTCGCAACAACATGTGGTAAAACAAGGGTATTAAGATTAAGAAGTACCTCATGTCTACCACGTAAGTGGCGTGCAAATATTTAATCACTTAATGAAAATATAAAAAATGTCCATGGTATTTGAAATTAAGAAAATTTACAGCTAAGTACCTATGTCATAAAATAATACAACTTATACTGAGCTGAGCACAGTTTTGGCATCGCACAACAATACATTTTATGGTTTATTTTGATTTGTTATACTTTTTTGGTTTTGTTGTGTGTTGCTAAATAAATAATTTCTTTCTTTCTTTATTTAAATAATAGTACACTGGTACAAAAACTTCATCTGCTAAACCATTTAAATAAATAGCAACTCTAATAAAATTACAAAGCAATAAAGTGGAATTCAGTTTGTACGGCGCCAATTACGAACGGCCACACGTTGCATCTCTTTCTATCGCATATATTCTAGCTCTTTTGCGGATCTAACTTCTTTGGATTTCGGCGCGTTCGAGAGTAGCGCGCAATGTACATCAACCAAACATGTGACAAACAAACGCCTGGTAGTAGGCAATGACGTTTTATTAATAGACACGTTACACTCGAATAGATTGCATTTTAAAATGGCGAATTTGTTTTTCATTACGTACTACACGCTTAATGAGACAAAACACAAACACAAGTTGTCAAAATATATTTATCTCTTCCTAACAACAGACATTTCCGCATATTTTCACCAAAATAATGTTAGTAAGAGACATAATATATACACAAACCCCCACTGTCAAAAAGAGATAAACAATTATTGTAAGCACTGTTTTGTGTGCCAGTTTTCTGTCTCTTTCATGCGTTCACAAGCATATCTCGCTCATGCATGTCGAACTGGCAACAGCGCAAATGTCATCACTAATTATTTAATTTTTAATTTAAATATATAAGTTCAATAATTACGTATGAAATGAATCAATTTTCTTGTCTTTTAAAGATCCGGCATAGCTTTTGCAATTTCTCTAAACACGGGAAGGCATTAAATTCATTATTTCATGCGAAATCGAGAAATTGTCACAGCGCGTTGACACGACAAGGGTCTGTGTGTGACAGAGTAAACTTTAGGCAGTTACCTTACTTTTTCCTCGCCACTTTTTAGTTCAGATAACGTATCACTACATAGTATACTTACTATGTAGTGATACTATACTAGTATACAAAGTCGCTTTCTCTGTCCCTATGTCCCTTTGTATGCTTAAATCTTTGAAACTACGCAACGGATTTTGATGCGTTTTTTTAAAATAGATAGAGTGATTCAAGAGGAAGGTTTATATGTACTTTTTATCCCGATATTCCCACGGGAACGGGAACCACGCGGGTGAAACCGCGGGCGGCCGCTAGTCTACATATAAAACATCATTGGTAGTAGTACTCACCGTCATCGGGCGCGCCGAGCTTGTTCCCGGTGGTGGCGGCGCCGTACTTCTTCAGCCGCTCCACCATCTCCTGTCTCTTGCGCTCTTCACGCTGGGGACAGTTCAATTTAAGTTAAAGTTTGAGTCAAAGTCAATAGATAACGTGTGCGCAAGTGATACATAGTCTTAAGAACGAAGTATCGTGTGTGCAAAAATGATACACAAGTGTTAGGACACTGTGTATACTTGTACTTTTTGATACACTGGCACCGACAGTGTTATGTGGATAGCAATACCCACCTCACTCTGTCAATATGGGAAATGAGTTCAAAAAACAGACTATAGGTGTGGATTCTTGGTCAACGCGGACTTAAGGTCGTAGCTCACTTATACCGCACAGCTCCCACCCAACCAATGTATGAGCAGGCAGTCAAATATGGACTTAATGTCGTGCTCTGTAGATGCACTTTAGCTTGCGGCAGGCTCGCTGTCCGCGCGCTGTCTGCTATTGTATATTGTTAATGTAAAGTGCATCTACAGTGTACGATATTAAGTCCATATTTGGCTGCTCATACTTTGGTTGGGTCGGAGCGGTGCGGTATAAGTGGGCTATGACCTTTAGCGTGTAAAGTCCATTCGCTTAGATAGTGTCGCCCTTTGATCGCGCCGCCTTGGCACGTGCCGCTGCTTTTCAAAGGATGCCGCCGCATAAACAAAAGAAGCCGCGTTCGGCGTACACCCGAAAATGGAATTGGATTTTGGGTCTCGGCATTTATTAAATTATATTTTCTTAAATAATTTATGTTTATTATAAATACAGGTGGTAACGACGGTTATGACTTGTGACAATTCGAGCAATGATAAGTAATCATAATAATCATATAAAAAAATTATAATAATTATTATTATTTGTAAATCACTTATTTAACTTCCTTTTATATAAAAATATCCAAATTTTCATTAAAATTGACTTTGGTACTCAACTTGAGTGTATTATTTTATATCTGCATTTTATAGCAAGAGCCACAATGCCGTGCGGGTGTACCGACACTATCTAACCGAACGGACTTTAAGTATGTATGGTGTTGTTCCTCAGACGATGAAACACCTGCGTGTCCAAACAGCTACATGCAAGATTTAATGGAGGCTACCAATGCTGTGGTCTGCGTAGCCGAACTTCATTTGATTGAATCAGGCGTCACTTGTAGTGTAGGCAATGAACAGATTCTTTGTATGGAGACCCATACACTAATTCGTCAGTCGATGAAACTTTGCTGGTTTATAAAATACCATGAGCCATAAACTTTTAAATAATTATCCAAAAAAAAACTCACACGTAAGTCAGGTATTTATACCTAAATATACAAATCTGTTTATATATTGAACCGAGTAATTTCTCAGTCCAAATTTATTTTACCAAATGAGTTATTTATACTAGTATGTGATACTTGATAAAAATCCAAAACTTTTTTCAAGCATGAGTATGCTTGGCAAAATGGTATAATTCCGTTAAAAAGTTCGACAGAGACATTTTTCAGTTCATGTCACCCCAATTGTTTTATTATAATTTGGTGTTTCTGCTGGGATATTTTTTTGGATATTTTATATTATTGTTTTTATACGTTACATGAATATGTCCGGTGAAGAAAGTTTAGACGGAGCCTTTTTCCTAAAAAAGATATCAATGAAATAAGACTTTCATTAAAAAATACCTAACCTTCTATTATTATTATTTTTTGGAAATTTATACCTTATTTTTAAATTATTGATATTTTATTATGCTGTCAAGTTTTTTGTGACTGAAGAATTACTGTGGGGGTCAACTAGCTTCATTGACTACACTATTGGCGGAAGTCCCTAACCATTGTGAATAACGAAATATATGTATTTTACTTCCGCAAAAACACAACATGCAAGAAACATCGCAAAAAATTGCACATGCACATCACGAAAATACCAGTGTACAATACCTGCATTTAGCAAGACAGCAATACACCTTGCACTGTCACCGATTAGACTACTCTACACGTGTTTCGCTCCAACCCGGGGCATCCTCAGGAGATAGTTCGTGCGAAAACCAACACCAAATGTGTTGTTGTTTTGTTTTGCATCATTGTATTTGCATTTTGCGGAAGTAAGTTACATACAGGATAATTTTTTTATCAGTGCACAAATTTTTAGGAACGACTCAGAATCGACTACTGAACAACTTTCTCCTAGAAATATGGGTCGAAATACGACAAAAATTTTTGGACTTCCCATACTAATTCGATCACGTGATCAGTCTGATTTGTATGAAAGGTCTACATTTTTTTGTCATATTTTGACCTATGTTTCTAGGAGAAAGTTGTTCACTTAACGATTCTGAGTCGATCTTAAAAATTTGTGCACTGATAAAAAAAATATCCTGTATATTTGACAATCGATTTGGCGCAGGGGTAGGCTACCCACCTTCTGCGCCAGTGTCCTCGGGTTCGATTCCCGAAAAAGACAAATATTTGTGTGCATGAACATGTTTATTTGTCTTGGTCTGGGTGTTTACTATGTATATTAAGTATGTATTTACAAACAAAAAGTATTTAAGTATATATTTATCCGTTATCAAGTTTTCCATGATACAGTTTCTTAATGAAATTAAAATGGGCTTAGATAATTGGTGTGAATGTAAGAAGTTATTTATTATTTATATTTCGTTTTTCACAATAACCGAATTTTAATCAGACACTGTTTAGGTTTTTAGTTTGCTATCAACTCGATAAGACAAAGCAGTTACCTCTTTCTGCTGCTCCAGTGCTCTCTGCGAGGCCTCCAGCAGTAGCTGCTGTTGCACCTCCCGCGCGCGCTGGATCGCCTCCATGCGAGCCAGCGCCTTGTCGGGGTCTGTGACACAATGTTTTGTTTATTTAGTTTGATTACTAATAAATAAGTTCCAAATTATATTTACTTTTGCATTCACAATGCAATTTTTATTATTGAAATATTAAAAAAAAAACGACCCATCCTTCCACCCGGGACCTTTCACTGTTCTGACCGCTGAGCTACGGAGTCGTTATAGGAAGCGTCGGATTTTTCCAATACTTCTTACGCGCTGTGAGCCAGCGTTTTTATTTCATCAATGTAAAGATATTACTACCTTCAACACTCGAATGAAATACCTTTCCAGGTATTTGACAATTGATAAAGATTATTATTGAAAATGAAATATTAGAAAAAAATAATGATTCCCGACGGAGCTACTTGGAGGATGGGTCGTTTTTTCTAATAATTTCATTTTCAATAATAAATAAGTTTTTAGTAAAAATATCGTTTTTATGACAAGCTTTTTGCTGACTGTACTTTAATATTGTATTAACCAAACCTGTATACAAAATTTCAGCTCCATCGACCACTGGGAAGTGGGTCAAATTAAGCTTGCAAGATTTGTTCCCCACTTACTAACAAACTAAGCAACATGGCAAGTTAATAAAAAGCTTGTAAAAAGGAAAAATATCGTCGACGATACACGATACCACAGATTACTAAATAGTTACTATGTAACAGATAGCTCACTCCGCTAAGTCATTTAAATAAATAGCAACTCTAACTATAACGCAATAAAGTAGAATTCAGCTTGTACGGCGGCGCAGGCAAATTACGAACGGCCACTCATTGTCGTTGCATCTCTTTCTATCGCATATATTCTAGCTCTTTTGCGGACGTAATTTCTATGGATTTACACCGCCGGCATTGCCGCCGCGTTTTCGAGCCGACACAGGGAGTGAAATAGGCCTGACGATACTGCAAAACCAGTGATCTACTATTTGAGCAATATTGCGTAACTGCAAGGTGAATAACTTTACATAACATAAAAAAATATCATACATTTTGTATTTGGTACAAAAATTTCACCTCTCTGAAATATAAATGGTTTTTAAAGTATTAGGCAATCAATCAGTGGCATAAAATTCGGTTTTTGTAATGATGTGGTGGTAGGACAGTCGGAGTGTCGGAAGTTAAATGTCGCTACTTTTGCAGTTTCGCAGTATTGCAAGTGGTAGATCAGCACTTTTGCAGTATTTTCGACAAAATGGTATTTCAAAGTTTCATCCGCAAACAACCTTTATTCATTCAAACTGTTATTTGAATCGGTTAATTAAGAAAGGGAACATGTCACTTTTTTCTCATTTACCAACATTTATGGATTTCGACACTTTACGGAATATGTAAGTACAATAGTTTAAAAAGTATAGGGCACCAATTTATATATGACGGTAAGAAAAGGAAAATTTAAAATTTTTAGAAGTTTATTTGTTTTGTCTCCTGATAAATTTGCGAGCCATGACATGTTCCTTTTTTTAATTAACCAAAATTCGAAATTCTTAATTATCGGAATTTCCGAAAGAGAACCTCCATTACATTACATAAATGGGGGAAAACTTGGTATTCCCCTTTGATTGATAAATAAAAATGCCATCAATTTGACTTTATGACAGCTTAGATTACCCTTGTGGTACTCTGCATCCTCCCGAGCCTGCTTCCACTGCTCGTACCGTGGCCGCAGCCTGTGCGCCACATATATTAAGGCCGCTCCGGCGCCCACGATGTACCAGCCGTACGAAGCTATGAACTGCAACACTGCAATCAATAACGCACTATTTGTTAAGCTGCAATATGTTTATTTTGTACAATCTATTGAATGTTTGCACCTGAACAAATAACTACTGGATTAAATAGGTTTATTACTTGACGAATACAATTGTTAACAATCTACTAGTATAGTCAACAATGTTTATTTAGATGTTTTGGCTAATAAAAAAGAATGATTTTTAAACTTCATATTTTTTGTTATTAGCTTATGATAGCATATAATCCCACAAATACATTAGATTAGATCAGCATATTCAGCCTTGTGTGTCAGTAAAAATAAAAAATAACAAAGAAAAATAATGTGAAAAGATTGAGTACGGACAAACTTTTTCAGTTTCAAAAATAGCAATTAAACTCATTTTTGTGACACTTACTGGCTGTGATTGGGTTCCCAATGGTGTAGTCCTGTTTCTCCTGATATTCCTGCTCCATGGCTGATAAGCCAGCAAAGATAAAACAGAAAACACGAAGCTTATCTAGAACTTGCTTCCTTTGAAATATATATTGCGACACTTTTAGTCGTAACACTAAAGAATTTAATGAACTTGTTGATAACTTAAAGTTTTAGGTAAACGTACTGATAATATAATTTTAATTATTTAGAATAATGTTTCTTTTCTTCTAGAAAATATTTTTCACAACAAGTAAAACTCACAAAAAAATGATGCAAATGCAATGACGTGTGCTTGCGCTAAAATGACACCAAATGACACTGACAGATGACATTGACAGTAACAGTGTTGCCAGTACTGTACCGGTTAAGAAATCTGGATATGGGTATGGGCTTCAACTGTCATTTGAATTCCTTATTGTTGATTGGAATTTTTGCTGCTTTGTTCTGTTGAACTTTGCTAGCTAGTTATCGTTATACCCGACGTCACAAAACAAGGAACTGATAGCGGCTATTTTCTTTATAAAATTGACTTAAAGTTCCCAAAAACGTATGAAGTTCATACCCATAAAGTTACGCGGTAAGCTAGAAACACATTTCGCTGGCGCAGCGCAGCGCAGCGTCGACCCGGGTGTGCACACTTTAAGCTAGAAACACATTTCGCTGGCGCAGCGCAGCGCAGCGTCGACCCGGGTGTGCACACTTTACTAGCGTGGCGCAGCGTTTCCTGACGAAATTTTTGATGAGTGTCAATCGAGTCGTTGCCGAGCTAACATCTGCATTATGTTTTCTTCTAATTTTGAAAACAATTTCTGTTCTTACTTGAACATATTAAATCCAAAAAAAATATGTTGATGATTACGATGATAATATGATGATGAATGAAGACGAGATGAAATTTATATCTATACTAATACTATAAATACACTTTGTTTGTTTGTAATAGATAAACTCAAAAAATACTGAACCGATTTTAGAAATATTTAGTGTAATTTATTTTCAAATCAGAATTATACATTATTTTTGTTATAAAATTAAAAAGTATAGTGTACTAAAAACACTTTAATACTGTTTTAACAGTATAATTAACAACCCTACATGATAATGAATTGGTGACTCTTCTAAACAAAAAAAAAAATTTTTAAATTGGCCCATTATTGACGGAGAAATCGGAGAACATAAGTAGTAAAAAGCAAAATGCAGAGCTCCGCTGCGCAGTCCGCTACCGAACCATCTGACGATACAATGCTAGAAAGTGGTGGGGGGGCCTGGCGCAATCGGAGCCGAGCGGATACGCTGCGCTGCGCTGCGCTGCGCTGCGCCAGGGAAATGTGTTTCTAGCCATACTAAATGTATGAAACCGATCGCGCTGCGCTGCGCTGCGCCAGCGAAATGTGTTTCTAGCTGTAGCCCCCCAGCACCGCACCGGACGGAGATGCGGCGTGATTTGTTATGCACTGCGGGTTTTGTATGCTCATCAAGATTCTACAGCCATAGTTAAGGGTGGTATTCCATTTATCAAAGGTCTTTGTCCAATATGCATTTGATCCAAGAAATTAGATGCATATTGGACGACTTTGACGTCCAATGTCATACATTCGACGTCAAATTTCTTGGATAAAGATCTTTGATAAATGGAATACCACCCTAAGAAGCGCACACTCGCAAGTCGTAGTCTACGACAAACCGGAGCGGTGTGCACTGTGCGGTGCAGTTAAGAGAGTCAAAATGGCGGGTGTACCACAGCGAAACCAATTGTACCTATTATCAGTAAAATGTACCTAAAATGTACTATTCAGTACCTGCAGTTAAAATATTTGTACCTCCATAAGCATGGAATTATTTAACATTGAAATATACACCCGCCATATTAACATCAAGATGGCGGGTGTACCAAAAAACACCAATGTAAATAGAAACATTTTTTATAAAATGTGTATACATCAAAAATATGTACCTTAAAAGACCTTCAAGTTTTAAAACACTTGATTTAGATCGGTTCGGTAGTTCCTGGGAAATAACACTACAGTTTTTTATGCATATAAAATGTTACAGTTAAAACTCGTAACCGGGCAAACTCACTTTTGACTGGAATATTAGTCTAAATATTACAAAGGTACAAGCTACAGAAAATTCCCACAATTTGGTTCTGGCACTTCTAGTGGGTGTTCTAAGGCACATATCAACGTTTAATAGGGTTTTATATGGTTGTTGTAAAGTATTAAAAAAACCCTTACGGCATTTAGATGCCACCATATTACAGAAATAACTATCGAGCAAGTATCTCAAGCAACAAGAAACGTACCGCAGTACGATGGCCAGCGACAAACAAGGTCTCGCTGCACGCGTGTGGCAGTGACGGTTACGCGCTCCACCCTACTAAAATATATCAAAAAGCATGTAATTTTTTATCGTTGTTGTTGATGAAATGAAGAATGGAAACGGATTTGGTCCAGATGGAATACCAGTTAAGTAGAAGTATGTTTGATTTTGGCAGCGACGGTGCGCCATGCTTAAAAAGTACTGGTGGTGTGTGTAACTGTGTATGAGTACCTATTGTGTATTTATATGGTGTATTTTATAAGCATCCAACGACTTATTTGACCAGACTAATCTTTTTTTTTAAATAAAACAAAAACTTAACTGTAACTAGCGCCAAAAACGCAACAGGCGCGGGCAAAGTTATCTGACATGCACTCTACATTTCATTTTTATCTAAAAATCTTCGTAATATCTATACATCGACAATCTTTTCTGTCCCGGTGACAGCGTCGCTAATGGTGCTATGTATTTTTTTTACTTTTTGTTACAATTTAACCGGCCCTGACTTCTAAGATATTCATATTATGTAAATTAATGACAATAAAAAAACATCATGTTTGAACTCATTTTTTATTAATTCTTTCCCATGATAAAGTTTTTGTTATCTTGAGATACAAATAAAACACTTTCACGGATTTTTTCACGCAATTTATTCAACAACTTAATTAAATTTTAGTTGTTTTTTGAGATTTTTGAGCACCTTTCCAGGGGCCGTGGTCACGGAAAACCTCGGAAAACTACCCCCTATTTTTTGATTTTAATAAAAGAATATACCCACTCTAATTGTCTTTGTTTTTCGTTCGGAATTCGGAATAATATTCTCTGATCAAACTCAATAATAGTTTTTTGCTTGCCTGTTCTAAGATCTTAGCGCTCCCGTGCGTGCATTTGCGTGAAAAAATCCGTGAAAGTGTTTTATTTATATGGACAGTTCGCGCAGAAATCTAAGATGTGTTTATCTTGAGATACATTTTTATGATATGAATATATTACATTTATAGTAGTTCAACATTGATGCGATTTAAAAAAACTGACCACAAGTTTACCTCATTTGCGGAATCATTTCGTACTTGTATAATCCTACTGCTATGCTGAAGCTAAATTATGAAATATGCTAAAACTAATGCTAATTTACGGACAGGTAATGCTATAAAAAACAAGGGGTTATAGAATTTTGGTCCAAGTACTACAAAAGAGTACCTACATTTCAGTATTTTTCTGTTATTGGTTTAAATCAATTCACTGTGGCTGTGGCAGGGGGGTGTCACTCCGCAGTTTAGGTACGTTCGGACGGCGCGCCTGCCGGGCAGGCGTATGGCATAGAAATTAGGTCCGCAAAAGAGCTAGAATATATGCGATAGAAAGAGATGCAACGACAACGAGTGGCCGTTCGTAATTTGCATGCGCCGTACAAGCTGAATTCTACTTTATTGCGTTATAGTTAGAGTTGCTATTTATTTAAATGACTTAGCGGAGTGAGCTATCTGTTACTAGTAACTATTAAGTAATCTGTGGCTGTGGCACATCAACGATTTCTAATGCCCCCAGTACACGATGGCCGACCATGGTCGGCGACCAATACCAATACATCGTACATTGACACTTTTGAACGAACAAGTTTAAAAAGGTTCTTTCAAAAGTGTCAATGTACGATGTATTGGTCATGGTCGCCGACCATGGTCGGCCATCCTGTACTGGGGGCTTAACAGTTCGCGAAGTGCCAGAACCAAATTTTGGGAATTTCCTATAGCTTGTACCTTTGTAATATTTAGACTAATATTCCAGTCAAAAGTGAAATTGTCCGGTTACGAGTTTTAACTGTAACATTTTATATGCATAAAAACTGTAGTGTTATTTCTCAGGAACTACCGAACCGACCTAGATCAAGTGTTTTAAAACTTCTTCTTTTAAGGTACATATTTTTGATGTATACACATTTTATAAAAAATGTTTCTACATTGGTGTTTTTTGGTACACATCTTGATGTTAATATGGCGGGTGTATATTTAAATGATAAATAATTCCATGCTTATGGAGGTACAAATATTTTAATTGCAGGTACTGAATAGTACATTTTAGGTACATTTTACTGATAATAGGTACAATGGGCGATTTTCTGAAAGCTCAGTCACTAGATGGCGCTGTCCCACCTATGCAGTTAGAAGGAACGGAACGTTATAAATTTTACTTTGACGCGACTTTTTTACGTAAAACGGAACGTCAGACAGATGTTATTTATTTACCTAAATCTTTAAATTTACCTATTTCGTTTCTGTTCCTCACAGTAGTACTTATTTAATATATTATTAGTTTCCTTTGGGTTTTTAAAAAGTAATTAATTTAAATATGTTTCATACCAAAATATACCATAGACATGTACATACTTATTCAACGCCATCTAGTGAAGCAATTGGAAGCTTTTTTTTTTAAATGGCCTCTCAGAAAATCGCTCATTGGATTCGCTGTGGTACACCCGCCATTTTGACTCTCATGTGCAGCAAAGAGCATGTAATCACTACGTTTAATGTGCAGTTTGGGCTCGCTTGTAATATAACGTTGAACTTTGTCACATTAAGTTAAGCTTTCCGATCTTCGAGCAACGCGGGTCTTCCGTCCCGGAAGGGAGTAGCCTTAGCGAGTTTACTCTATTCAAATAGTTCTGTCGTTTTTGGGGGGGGGGGGAAATGTGCACACAAGTGCAATTCCGTATACTTACATACAAAAACAATACTGTAAAGACGACACTAACACATAGAAAATGAAACAATACAGCGACAATTCGTGTACGGATGAGTCACAACTCACTCACACATTGCCTCGATTTCAACGTAAATAGGGCTGGACTCAACTGTCGATGCAGCAATATCGATAAATTTCAATTTCGGAAGAAGGACTAATACAGGTAACAAACTGAAACATATTACTAATATTATTTTTATTTATCGGTTAAACAATTATTGCTTAACTAGTGGATCCTCGCGGTTTTACCCGTGTGGTACCCGTTTCCGTGGGAATGTCGGGATAAAATATAGTCTATAGCCTTCCTCTCTAAATGGACTATCCCACAATAAAAGAATTTTTCAATTCGGTTCAGTAGTTTCTGAGATAAGCGCGTTTAAACAAACAAACTCTTCAGCTTTATAATATTAGTTAAGATTTCTTATAATTATTATTAGGTATTTATGTAGGATCTTACTAACAGTTTTTGATATTCTATTATATAAAAATCTCGTGTCACGGTGTTTGTGGTTGCGCTTCTCCAAAACGGTTCGAACGATTTTGTAGTAATGTTTTTTTTCTTGGTAGGTACGAGAATAGTAATAAGACTTAATATTATACCGCTATTTCTAAGAGCTGATGATTTTATACCGCAATCGCTACTGATGATCTGTTTTGTAAGAGTGCGACCACATACGCGCCGTGACACGAGATATTAAAATTCAAAATTGCTATTTAGGTTGAGATTACAACACTTGTGAACGTCAAAGCAGCTACGCCATCAGTTCGCAAATCCTACGGTGGGAGACCTTGCAAGAAGAACCGGCAAGAAAACCTTTAAGGGCAATCTTTTTCTCCCTGTTATATTTTATAGAGTCGTCAAATTGAAATTGAATTCCATCACAATAGAATACTTAATTTAAGTAGTAACATTTGCTCTTAATCCTTACTTCCTTACTTATATTATAAATGCGTCTCTGTCTGTCTGTGTGTTACACAATGACACCTAAACTACTGAACCGATTTGAATGCATTTTGGTACAGAGATAGTCTAGAGCCTGAGAAAGGACATAGGCTACTTTTTATCCCTGAAAAATATCACCTTCCCACGGGATAACGTCGTGTAGTTCACGCGGGCGAAGCCGCGGGCGAAAGGCTAGTATTATATAATGTAACAGTAAACCATTTTCAACTAAACAAGAAATCAAATATGTCAACATGTTAGGCATAGCTGAACTTGTAGATCCAGCAGTATTGTAAGATGGTTCAATGGGTTATGAATGGCTCTGGAAAATAAGTATAACAGTGAGATGCAATTTTGTGACTTTATTAAAACACCGAGAATACTTAGAAGACTTGCGGCAAAAATGCAGTCTGTTATAAAATTTGGTACATATTGAATTCACCGTTATTATTCTCCTTTCTTTGGAAGGGCTTGAAAATCGGATGACATGAAATGGGTCGAGCAAATTACACTGCTCCGCTTGAGATCCCAGGTTTGCTTATTATTGCAAAAACTTTTCCATGAATTCTTTAATTCAGGATTTTTATGGAAGCTGTAAACACAAAAAGTGCGATAAATAAACAATGAAATCATAATGCTTTCATCATATTTTATCCAAAAAAAAAATAGGCCGCCGTGGTCGTAATCGATCGGAAGGGCCTATTATTTATTTTTATAACGTATATTCTACACCGCCGTGTCTTCATTCATACTTGATGTTACGGAACCCTCAGTGCGCGAGTCTGACTTGCTCTTGATCGGTTTTTATTTATTCTAATTACATGCTAGGTAACCCAATAATAATAACGTACTATAGTTCATTATAAAACCATGATAACAATCATTTGTACATATGAATAAATAACGTCTCGTCGCGTGTCGCCAACTGCCACTCAAATTTATCGACAAACATTATGACATGTAACGGTAACATCACTGTGTTGCCCATCGTCGGCGAGAAGTCGGATTTATCGCGCGACCGATCTGAAATTTGTATAAACCGGTCGAGCTAACATGACAGCTGCAGGTTATACCCGTCCTTCTTACTCTCCGGGCATGCGGAATCGAGTGAAAGAGAAGAGTATAAATTGCAGGCGTCATGTTTGCTCGACAGAGTTATATGGGCGAGCGGACTTGATGTTGCTGAACAAATCCGTCAACAATTTAAGAATAAAATATGCGAATTTGGTATTTAAATGTAATTAAATAGCAATAATATGATCAGAATTTACTTGCATATGAAATGTTACACCATCTTTTTGTTAACTTGATGTTCCAGACCTTTTTTTCTACAGCAAAAAACTGAGCAATTCGGCATTTTTAATACTGCGGCGTTCACTTGCGCGACTGGACTCGGTCTAGTAAAAAATCTGAGTGCAACTAGTTTTTATAAACGCCTATGCCCACTTGGGCTAGTACTTTGACAGAGGGGAAATGCTTCGTATGCCTACTCCCTTCCGAGACGGAAGGCCCGCGTTGCTCGAAGTTTCCGATACAAAACTATTGGCAGTTTTCACTCAGGTGCAAAGTTAACTTGTTTGGGTAGCAGATAGCAGATAAGCAAGAAGTTGAGATTCATAAGTTTTGGTGAAAATGCCCATTTAATTCTGTGCCATCGAAAAGCTATTCACTTTTGTAATATGACATCATAGTAGGTACTGTTTTTTACACAATATTGCTCAAGATGTACCACCCCTACAGGGAATCGAACCCAGGACCTCTGGATCTGATACAGGTGTTGTGTACCACTAGACCACATTAAATCTTAGTGCGTGGGGGTTTCTGCGTGGTATGACGAATAAAACCATTCTACTAATAAATGTGAAAATTTAGATGTTTGGATGTTTGTTACTCAATCACGCCGAAACGACTGAACGGATTTGGCTGAAATTTGGGACACAGATACTTTGTAGCTTGGAGAGGAACATAGGCTACTTTTTATCCCGGGAAAATGTCACATTCCCGCGGGATAACGTCGTGTAGTTCACGCGGGCGAAGCCGCGGGCGGAAAGCTAGTGTTAAATAAAACGCATGTTACAAAATAATCACTTTATTCATCGTTTGGTATCGACCTGGACGCGCCCTTAGCTATATGTACACGCGGCGCTCACAATAACACTTATCAATAACGCATTAAGGGCCAATTTACAATGTCACAGATATCAAAACCGAATTAAAAATTTACATAGATGGCAGCACTTTGTTTTACGATTTAATCAATGTCTTTATTATTTCTAGTCAGTTGTGTTGGCATATAATTAATTAATCACATGTCTGGCCGATAACAATTATTTTTTCATATTTACAAAATTATTCATTTGCTCACAAAATGGTCTATTCCTACTTAAGCTATAATAATTATACAGAGTATCACCTTATGCTGTTCACTACCTTTTAATTTTATTCGACAATTTGAAAATACATATAATTTGTTCATAAGCAGTTGCATTTACAATGATATACATAAAGTATTGAAAAATTTAAAATGAAGTACCTATTAGAAAAAGTCGACCCGTCTCACAACTAGCTCCGATGGGACTCGAACCCACGTCCATTCACTGTCCGGGCGAATACTCTAGCCACTGAGCTGTCTACGGAGTCGTTTTCTAATACTACATTTTTAATTTTTCAATAATAATAATTGCATTGTGAATGCAAAAAAAATAATAGAGATATTAAAGTATTTGCATATTATTTTGAACCCACGGTCTAATTTGTTTAAGTTCAATATTAGTATAATTTGATGATTACGATTTACATACATATTGCGACTGTATTGTGCTTAAATATTTTGGGTAAAAGTGTATACAGGGTGTCTCGAAGACTCACTCAAATTAAAGTACACATACTACTTCGCTGTCGTTTATAAGTAATACTTAAACATTTGTACATTATTTACAAAACATTTGTGCTTCAGTAACAGTGTAAACGTGACAAAAATATCATTCGATATACATGTAAGTAGTTGTAGGAAAACGCGTAACCGTCATCTTATTTAAATATCTGACACCCTGTACGAATTGCGCTAAACTTAATCACTATCGACGAGTTCCAAAACTTGTCCTCAGTAAGTGATAGACAGACATTTACTCTTCGTTACTAAAGGACCAACCTATCATCAGTAAAGTGATAGACATACTCTACTCTGTTACTAAAGAACCCCACAGACTATCAGAAGGGCGATTCTCGCGCAATAGACATGATGTCGAATAAGAGATAGTCCACGCCACATAACTTGGCATTTATCAGAGGGCGCTGATCGTCGTGGTTGGTCGGAAAAATAAGCCTTATTCCCATGTCATAATTTTAGTTCCAGATTTTGACACACGCCAAGTTATACGGCACGTACTGTCTGAATTAAATTGGTTCGACCGTACATACTGCAACTTGGTTATTTAAATTACTTCCTTGCTGCTAGGCAACATAACCGAGATAGGCCTATCTCTAAATAAGGATAGCTTATTGGTACCAGTCACAAAACTACACATCGCAGGTACAAACAAAGCGAAACCACTCGTATTGCTGAGCGATAAGATTCACAATCCGATTCGCAGAATGGAAACTAATAGGGTAAACTGCTCTAGTTGTTGGCATCCGTTCTATTATTCGCACCATGAAGTTAAGCTCGAAAAACAAGGCCTAACCGCCTCTGTGGTCTAGTGGTTTATACCACGGATTTCAGACCCAGAGGTCCCGGGTTCGATTCCCAGTGTTTCGGTTTGTATTCGTATTATATTGTATTCGGTTTGGTTGGTGGTAGGACTTGTTCTTAGTCCGCCTGGCTAGCTACCACCATCTTATCTAAGTCTGACGCCATAACAAGATGTTTTCAGCATTATTGTGTTCCGGCAGTTAGAGATAAGATAGCCAGTTCCTCAGTGATTGAGGATTCCGGGAATAGTGCGCTTCCACCTTCAGCCTTATCACCACTTATCATCAGGTGTGATGAAGGCTTAGTGCTACCCCGTTGTGGATAAAAAAAGGAAAAAATTGATTACTCAAGTTCAGTATGCATAATAATATGTGAAATAGAATTATTATATTGTACAAAATTGGCCTTTAGTTTTGCCATTTGAGCTTAACTCTAGAGAGCCAATAATAGAGCAGTTTACACTATTATAAATTTTAACTAAGTACGCCTTTAACTTAATGTAAACTTAAAATATTGAACTAAATTATAAATAATTGCTTGAAACTATTATCCTAGTTAAGTTTACCAATTCTCCTAACTTAAGAGCGAGTTTCTTACATCAATATCAATCAATTAGCTATAAACTAACACCCTGTATATTATAGCAATATACAAGTACAGGATGTATTTATTTATTTGTTCCGGTCAAACTTTAAAATGTTAGTCAAGTCCCTAAAATGGACACAAATTATACAAACATATAGATAATCACAAAAAGTGTATTTTTTATTATATTTACTTGACGTGTACTTTAAAGGTATAGAAACTCGCTCAATGCATAATATTAAATTAAATTAAATTAAATAAATTATTCACATTCAAATATTTAACAATAGCATGAAAAAAATGAAGATCACTAAGAATTGCAAAAATATGAAACTGGTTTTAATTGACAGATTGATTGAATAATTGAAATGATTGAAGCTTAATCTATTTGAGATCAGAAACTTTATCTGACATTTTGTTTAATTTATTTACAGAATACTTAATAGATTTCAACAACCATAACCGCGTATTATAGGAAATGTGAAAATAAATACAAATAATATTTTTAAGTTTATATTCGAGAGATTGTGCCAGCAAGTCACGGAATTTGTACTGAATGAAACGTGGAATCAAAAAGGCCACGCGCATGCCTATCCCCCTTGCTACTTCCAGCATCGTCGGTGATACTGCAAATCGTGCTATGTCAGCTAAAACTGATTTTACAGTAGAGACAAAAAACTGTTTTCTTTCTTTGTTTCTGCCGCTAAGTTTTTGATAAGAACGTGGTGTTATAACGTTAGTAAGAGCTATTAAATAATATGTGAATGAAGTGTTAGTGTAGCTCTAATGTGGAAATAATTCGACTAAGCACACTTTGCAACGAAGTATTCTAACATTTTCTTTTGACATGAAACATATTGATGTTTAAAAAAAGGTGATAATGTTAATAATAATGGTTGTAAATTAATGAAATAGTAAAATAACTATAACGGTAATTAACGCAAAAAATTGGGTACAATTATTTTTAAATTTTCAGCTTGCGAAAAACCGTTGCGTCGACATAGAACTTATTGCAGTACCCAGACAACTGACCTGTACAACTGAAAAGACTTGACAAGTCACATATTGCAACACTGAAAACTGCCTTGTGATTGGCTGACGACTTAGAACGATTTGCAAGTGCGTTCGGACACACGCTCTTAATCATTTTCATCAATAATAAACAAATCTATTTTTCTTGACATGGAACGTATTGCAGTATCACCGACGAATATTTATTTTGTTATGTGGATTATACATCATTTTTTGTCGGAAATGAAAAAAAAATGGACTTTTCACACAAATTTTGCAACTTATCGGGACATTTTGTATGGAATCGAAATATTTTTTTCATTTCCGACAAAAAATCTTGCTGTGCGTTTGTTCAGCATGAAAGCCTGAAGCCATGGTTAAAGTTTTTGCAACGGTGCCCCTAACACCCTGTATAAAACCACAGTAGATAAATTAATATAAGTTAAATTAGAAAAATTGATACGCAATTTTTAAAAATAACGGTTAATCATACTTCATTTTTTAACTAGACAAGGTTTTTTCACGCTTGTTCAATTTAATGTCTTAACGAAAATTTCAAGGCGAAAAAAATAAATCTTATGTGAAGTACTGTTTTGCCTTATATTTACAACAATATACATTATTACCTATTCTAAGTCCTTACTCGCTCAAGTCTTGTTCGATAATATATCGTTACTGTTGGTTTTGTGTCGATTACTAAACTAATTATATTCACAAAACAGCTAAATTCGTGAGAACACACATTTGATCTAACAATATTTGCTGACATATACCTACCCCCTTATTACAAAACCTGGACTAAAGTTAGACCTGGTTTAAAATTGATGCTAATTCTGTCTTTCATTTGGAAAATGAAAGTGACAGCACCAGTTTAGTACCAGTTTTAAACCAGGACTATTTTAGTCCACGTTTTGTAATAAGGTGGTAGGTTTTACTGAGGTTGTGCGATTGACACAAGGAATTATAATAAAGGAGACTGGGCACCTCTGGACCAAAGGTTGAAAAATAAAAGTGTGCGGCCACTTAAGAATCTAAATGAAAGTTATGAATATATGCTTCATTTTTTCTTATGAGCATAACTCTCAGATGTGGATAGTTAAGAAGATAATGTTATTTTTTTATTAAAAAATATTTTTATTCCGGTAATGATATAAGATTGATAAGGTGAATGCTCGCAAACGCTTAAAAAACAGAAGAACAGTGATCTAATACAAAGAACAAAAAAATAGCAGATGCCTGTATTATGTGAACTTGGATAAGTGAACTTATAAGAAATCTTAAGGGTGCGGTCACATCTGTCTTACGCCACGTGTTAACACGCCGTATCTATATGGACGTGTTATAAGATAAGTGTGCTTCTAGTGCATACATTTACTATGAAAACCGAACACGTGACGTCAGACGAATGTGACCGCACCTTAAGAGTTACTGGAGTCCACATATAGACACAAAAAAATGGTTAAAACAATGTATTTCTATCATTTTTAACGTATTTTTTGGTGAAACTCAAACTATTTAAAAAAGTTGTAACTCTGAAACTATCCATGACAGCGAAGTAAGGTTTAAAAAAATGTAAGCACATATCACTACCATAAAATAGAGGCTACTTCTAGAAGTGGCCGCCAATTTTTTTTTGGTCCAAGCTCCATAGTTTTTTGCCCAGTCTCCTTTATTTCAAAGCCTGACCAGAAAAATAAAAACCCTCGCAATGTTGCGGAAATGTGACGAACTAAATTTTTCTATAGAATTGGACATTTGTAAATATTAGTCCAGGTTTTTATTTTTCTGGTCCAGGCTTTAAAACATGTTTTACGATGGGAATACGTTTTAGTACTAGTTGTTTATACTATTTCTTGATTGTTTGTTGCTTGTAATGGATAAAAATGACTGGACCGATTTTAGAAACTATTTTACCATTGGGTTTCTAATATAATGTGTCTAATATTCTTCCTGAGTGACATAAGTTATACTTTATCCCACGGGACCGAGTTCAGTTTGAACTAGTGGCATCCTACTAATATTATAAATGTGAAAGTTTAGATGTTTGGATGTTTAGATGTTTGGATGTTTGGATGTTTGTTACTCAATCACGCCAAAACAGCTGAACGGATTTGGCTGAAATTTGGGACAAAAATACTTTGTAGCCTGGAGAGGAACATAGGCTACTTTTTATCCCGGAAAAGTATCAAGTTCCCGCGGGATAACGCCGTGTAGTCAACGCGGGCGAAGCCGCGGGCGGAAAGCTAGTAATATTATAAATGTGAAAGTTTAGATGTTTGTATGTTTGTTACTCAATCACGCCAAAACGGCTGAATGGATTTGGCTGAAATTCGGGACACAGATACTTTGTAGTCTGGAGAGGAACATAGGCTACTTTTTATCTCAGAAAAACTTCACCTTCCCGCGGGATAACACCGTGTAGTCCACGCGGGCGAAGCCGCGGGCGGAAAGCTAGTGTTATAATACAAGATCAGTCGACAAAAGTCATAATATTATTGTGTTGACTGGATGAACATATTAGGGGCTAATTCCCACTGTAAGAGCAGCGGTAGACAGCTGATTTTCAGCAAAATATTACAAATAAAGAAGCGCGCCGCGCATTTCTTCCAGCCTTAGCGCTTTCAATGGAAATTGACCCCTAGCAGTCGTCGTTTTTATCGTGCAACGTTTTCCTAGCAGTGAACCTAATGCTGTGTTAAACGGATACACATATGTCCAGCAGTGGGCATTGTAGCTCATTAATTAGACCAGGAGTCGTCCTCCGAAACGCAACAACCAAAACTTCAGTAGCCCCGCCCCTTTCGCTCGATTCTGTCCCGACTGGAGAGTGAGAGGGACCGGTTTAACGAAGTTTCGGATTTTGCGTTTCAAAGTATGCTCTCAGTCCCGTAATAGGCTGCAATAGTGGCCAAAGTTTGTGGCTATAATCCATTACATAACATTTGGTTAGCAGTGAACTAAGGAGTGGGCACCAATTGGGTGGTACTGATACTCGGTCGTCCAGCGGTGGGCTCGTGGGCCCATTATAAGGATCAGTCCCGTAACAGGCTGCAATAGTGGACAAAGTTGGTGGCAATAATCCATTACAAACCGTTTTGTTGTGTGAACTATGACGCACAGTGAACTACATATCTTCCAGCAATAGACCCGTGTTGACAATCGCATGTCCAGCGGTGGGCTCGTGGGCCCAATACAAGGACCAGTCCCGTAATAGGCTTCAAAAGTGGACAAAGTTGGACAACATTTAGTTAGCAGTGAACTACATAATATATATTCAGAAGAATCAGAAGTGGGAACGTATTGGGTGGTACTGATAGTCTCTCCTCCAGCGGTGGGCTCGTGGGCCCATTTCAGGATCAGTCCCGCAATAGTCCGCGGGCCTCGGCGGTGAGTTTGACGATATGGACACAACATTATGATAAGCAGTTAAAGTTAACTATATATCTCCAGCAGTAGGACGGTATTGATACTCGCATGTCCAGCGGTGGGCAGGTGGAGCCCATTTCAGGATCAGTCCCGCAATAGCCCGCGGGCTTTGGCCGTGAGTTTCCTGACGCGGCCGCGCGACGATATAGACACGGCCGGCGCCGGACCGGAGCCGCTCGAACCGGCTGAGAACAACAAAATAAAATCTCTTAGGGCTTGATTTTTCAATCTTCAGATATCATCTATACTAATATTATAAAAAGGAAAGATTTGATTGTTTCTTTGTTTGCTTGCATCGAATAGGCTCCGAAACTACTGTGGCCCGATTCTGCTAACGTTTAGTCATAATCGTGTCTCAATCGTGTTTCAATTGTAGTGCTTTTTTACACACTAGTTACAAGAAATGTGAACTTTTTTCACAATACTACTGATGGTCACACCACACACTACATTCACATCACATCATACTGTCATAATTCTTGTAACTAGTGTGTAAAGAAGCACAACAATTGAAACACGATTGAGACACGATTACGACTTAACGTTAGCAGAATCGGGCCACTGGACCGATTTAGAAAATTCTTTGACCATTAGAAAGCTACATTCTTCCCGAGTGACATAGGCTATATTTTATCCCGATATTCCCACGGGAACGGGTACCACGCGGGTGAAACCGCGAGGATCCGCTAGTTATTAATATTTTCTTTGCATAAAAACACGGTTTTTAAAACAGTCCCACAAATAAAAAGGTACACATGTTTTTCCCTATGCAAGAAGCATGCTAAATGTTCATGAAGGCTTTTAAAATTATTAAAATTCATATTGTATGTTATTGTAATTTGTATTCGGTTTGTTTGGTGGTAGGACTTGTTCTTAGTCCGCCTGGCTAGTTACCACCATCTTATCTAAGTCTGACGCCATTATTATAATGATTTTTTCAGCATTATTGTGTTCCGGCAATTGGGTATTTGACTGATTTTTTTTATTGACTAAAAATGTTCATTTGTTTAGTAGCAACACAACATAGTAGATTGTACAACAAGTGCATAAAACGTACCATTTTACCCGAGATGTATATATGCACGCGAGCCGTAGGCAAGGGTGGATAGTCAATTCGAGGGTAAAATGGGTTTTATGTACGAGTTATACACTCTGCTTTTCACTTCGAGTATGAGGAAAATAAATAAAAAAATTGCAAAAAAGAAAAAATAAAGACTTCGCCATATTGGCGGGAAGACTTTTTTTCTTTTTTATACGTGGCAGTGGCAGCACAGTGTCTTTAGCATATATCGTAGTCCATAATGCTCTTGAAATATTTATTTCTTAGAAAACTCATTAATTTTGCCTAGTTTTATTAATTTAGTAATTTAACATGGATTATGTACAAACAAAACTGAAGAAATAGAATGAAACAACAAGTTTATTTAACGAAGTTTAATTGCGTGTGTGACTGTTTACTTGACGACCTTTGTCTTAGATAGACTTAGACGAAGATTTTACTTTATGCACTAGAGCATAAAAAGCGATTTTATGCAACCTATACCCAACATAAACACGAACTTTACGGGCATGAGAAGTGAAATAGGTATTTATTTTCAAATATCTTGCATATTTTCAGCGATATAGAGCATCAAACTTTCTAATAAGACAAGGAGAGCGCTATAGAAACGTGACGTCACATTTCCATAGCGTCATACTCTCGCCATAGAAAATTTCGTTTTAGAAAGAGACAGCTAGAGTCACAATTAAGTAGCTCATAATTCGCTTGATATAATACAGATTAAATTTCTTTTTTAACATTTGTTATTCATTAATGTTATATTTCTGAATGTCATAATTAAATATCTACATTTCAACAACAGTCAAATACCCAATTAGAGATAAGATAGCCCGTTCCCAGTGATTGAGGGTTGCGGAAGAAGTGCGCTTCCACCTTCAGCCTTATCACCACTTAACATCAGATGTGATGGAGGCTAAGTGCTACCCGTTGTGGATAAAAAAAAACAGTCTTTTCACCATACATTTCGGTTTCTGTTAAGTCTTTTCCGATCGACACACCCGGATGCTCTGCTCACTTTCATAGATATGAAATCGTTCAATCAATCAATCAATCAATTATGTATTTATTCACTTAGACATAATAAGCATGTACTTATGAATCGTCAATATTCTCCTACCACCCATTCAAGACTTTTTTAACTGACAAGAAGAATGGGCGCAAGAAACTTGCCAGCGCGTTTCTCAGGTAACGACATTTACAAAAAAAATAAAACCGCCTTCAAAAAAATCACATCAAAAAAGTAAGAAATAATTCCTCACCAAATAAATAACGTAAACAAGTACTTTGAATAATATAAAATCTCAATATGGCTGTTTCATCTTAATTGATTGTTAAACATTTGTAAAAATGTTTCTTTCGGATGCGAGGGTTTCCTCACATTGATGAAGCAACGCTGGCCTACAGCGTAACAAGTGATAGCAAAATTCGACGAGTCGTGTAGGCCTTTCGGTAGCTTAGTTGGTCAGAGCATCGGGCCGGATTCCCGGAGGCGCGGGTTCGAATCCCGCCTGAAAGCTACTTATGGGGCTCGTGGTTTTTTACTATCACATTTTTCCTATACTAACAAAATTGCATTGTGAATGCATAAAAATAATATAAAATCTCAAACAAGAATCATCTAAATCGGTTTATAAACAAAGGAGTTATGCCTAAAGATACGTATTAAATTCACATAAAGTGGTAAAGAAAACGACAGTATTTTCAAGATTTCCTGAAAACTACTGAACCGATTTCAAAACCGACCAGATGTAATAACGTTTCAATCATTTCAATCGGTCCATCCGTCTTCGAGTAATCGGTGGACATACACAAAAAAAACATACATACAGACGAATAGAGAACTCCTTTTTGATTTAGAAGTCGGTTAAAAAATACTAATAAACATCGTAAGTTAGTACGTACCGTCTCCGTTGAGCGCGGGGGCGGGCGCGGGCGCGGCGCGCGCGTGTCCGTTGAAGTAGTTGTGGTCCACGGACACAGACAGCGTGCTCTGAGGAACAACAATATAATAATATAATAAATATACACCTCAAAAGGACATTTTTCATTTTCGGCTAGGACTTTGTACACTATTCGTACTAATAGTAAAAAATATAATAAAGTCATATAAAATATTTAAATTCTCATTGTCTTTCTGGATAAATGGTACAAAAATAAACTTTAAAATAAAAATCCATCCATCTTTGCCATCCATGGTCGGTCACACTGGCAACCATATTTAAATCACGTTCGGAAACATTGATGTATCTGTACGAAAAAACGATGACATTGACGACTGATGATAATCTGTCAATGTCAATCTTTTTTTTATGTGAGTGTGACGTTTTACCGCCATATTGAATCGGGGTTGTATAATTAAGACTAGATAATGCTTTTTCATCCCATCGATTCGAAAAGCGATGGTTGTTTATCTAATAACAGGGTCCAAAACGATTCATTTTTTACCTGTTATGACAAGAGGGTATAAATGAGATTTGAATTTTGAACAGCTTCATCAGGAATAATACATCTATGAGCTTCATAACAGGGTCCAAAACGATGAGATTTGAATTTAGAACATAATTAAAGAAGCATTGGTTGGAGTGTAGCAAAGGGTGTGCAGTACTTTAAAAAAAATTCAACTGATTTTGTATGGGGCCGGGACTTTTTTCGGGACCGAGAAATTTTCAAAAACGGAATTTTATAAAATTGAGAATTGCTCGTAAACGGTGAGTCGTAGCTAAAATCTAACAAAATTTTCAACCCTCCCTACGGCATCCCCGGAGATACTTATAAGAAATCTGATGGACATATATTTTTTATTACATTTTTTTTTATTTCAAAATTCATTTTTTGTTCTTGCCTGACTAGCGCTATGATGTATCCGAACGACAAAGAAAGGTAGGTAGTTTGAGTTGTCTTTACTGCTTTTCTTATAGAGGGGGATGAAAAGCAGAGTGTATTACTCGGCCGCAAAATTATTTTCACCTCGGGCGGCGTATATTGAATCCCTCGCTGCGTTCAGGATTCTACTTTAGAATCCCTCGCTGCGCTCGAGATTCTACTCTAGAATCCTTCACTGCGCTCTGGATTCAAAATAGCGCCCTCGCCGTAAATATATTATTTTGCTCCCTTGTAATACAATCTACTATTGTACCATCAAACGCGTTAGCTTATAGCGATATAATTAGTTTTCAGTTATTATATTTATCTTTTGCTTGCCTATGGTATAGTGTACAAAGTCTTAGCCGAGGCTCCATACAAAACTGAAAAATATCCTTTTAATTTGGTAATTCAAAAATTTTAGGGGATGATAGTGTCCATCAATACGAAAAAGGTTTACTATGATGGCATCTACGGAATACTGCGAAAAAACATTAGCAGTTCCATACATTTCAGTCGAGTCGATGTTGTACTTTTGTATGGAACAGCTGATTTATTTTCGCGATTTCAGTTTTGGTGCGATAGTAAAAGTTGTTTGTTTTCATGAGTAGAATAATCCTTAAAATTATCCAGGGTAACAAAAAAATTACAAACATGAACCCTGTTTTTTTTTTTTTTTTTTTGGATAAGGGAAATATACATCTCAATATAATACATATTAAAAACATTATGTTTTGTCATAGGCCAACACAGTTTCCACTAATATTTCAACTTAATTTAAAAAACAAATGCATGATCTGCGTTGTCCTCATATAAGATTCTGCATTCAAATATTATATTGGCTGTTTTTTTCTTCAAATGGATATCAATATTAGACATCGGGCTTTTGCCCGAATACTTTTCTGATGCAGGTTTTAAAAACAACACCTCATTTTATAAGCCCGTTGTAAGAAATTGTTGCAAAGAGATAAATCGAATCCATAAGGATGTAGGTATTGTTTTAAATAATACATTCTCTAAATTTAAGAAAATTGTTTAACTGTGAATGAGCAAATTCCAGTATTTACTCTAATGTTATACTTTCTTGTTTTGTTTAAATGTTTAGAGTTATGTAGTTTAAGTTAGCAGTAAACCTAAACCCCTTATTCCAAAACGTAGACTAAAATAGTCCTGGTTTAAAACTGGCATTAAACTGGTGCCGTCTCTTTCATTTTCCAAATGAAAGACAGACTTAACATTAGTTTTACACCTTCTCCTAGCATGACCAACAAAATTCGATATGATATGATAAGTTATCCGGTTTAACTGTCAAAAGACTATGGGTTTTGACGTTTGAATGTCGATAAGTCGCTCTATCATGTGATAGATATCACGTTTTGGGTGGTCATGCTAGGCTTACAGGTATAAGTTTAGTGTACGTTTTGGAATAAGGGGGTTAAAGTTTGAATGCTGTGTTAGCTTTATTTGTATTACCTATCGTCTTGTCTTAAATAATTATACTATCTGTGTGTGTATGTGTGTGTGTGTGTATGTATGTGTACGTGTGTGTGTGTGTGTGTGTGTTGTATAGTCACCTGCGCATGCCTATGCCGCCTCTGCAGGTGTTGCTGTGGGTGGCGGCGGTGTGTGTGTGTGTGTGTGTATGTATGTGTACGTGTGTGTGTGTGTATGTGTACGTGTGTGTGTGTGTGTGTGTGTGTTGTATAGTCACCTGCGCATGCCTATGCCGCCTTTGCAGGTGTTGCTGTGGGTGGCGGCGGTGTGTGTGTGTGTGTGTGTGTGTATGTATGTGTACGTGTGTGTGTGTGTGTATGTGTATGTGTACGTGTGTGTGTGTGTGTGTGTGTGTTGTAGTCACCTGCGCATGCCTATGCCGCCTCTGCAGGTGTTGCTGTGGGTGGCGGCGGTGTGTGTGTGTGTGTGTGTGTGTGTTGTATAGTCACCTGCGCATGCCTATGCCGCCTCTGCAGGTGTTGCTGTGGGTGGCGGCGGTGTGTATGTGTGTGTGTGTGTGTGTGTGTGTGTGTTGTATAGTCACCTGCGCATGCCTATGCCGCCTCTGCAGGTGTTGCTGTGGGTGGCGGCGGTGTGTGTGTGTGTGTGTGTGTGTGTGTGTGTGTGTGTGTGTTGTATAGTCACCTGCGCATGCCTATGCCGCCTCTGCAGGTGTTGCTGTGGGTGGCGGCGGTGTGTGTGTGTGTGTGTGTGTGTGTTGTATAGTCACCTGCGCATGCCTATGCCGCCTCTGCAGGTGTTGCTGTGGGTGGCGGCGGTGTGTGTGTGTGTGTGTGTGTGTGTGTGTGTGTGTTGTATAGTCACCTGCGCATGCCTATGCCGCCTCTGCAGGTGTTGCTGTGGGTGGCGGCGGTGTGTGTGTGTGTGTGTGTGTGTGTGTGTGTTGTATAGTCACCTGCGCATGCCTATGCCGCCTCTGCAGGTGTTGCTGTGGGTGGCGGCGGTGTGTGTGTGTGTGTGTGTGTGTGTTGTATAGTCACCTGCGCATGCCTATGCCGCCTCTGCAGGTGTTGCTGTGGGTGGCGGCGGTGTGTGTGTGTGTGTGTGTATGTGTTGTATAGTCACCTGCGCATGCCTATGCCGCCTCTGCAGGTGTTGCTGTGGGTGGCGGCGGTGTGTGTGTGTGTGTGTGTGTGTGTGTGTTGTATAGTCACCTGCGCATGCCTATGCCGCCTCTGCAGGTGTTGCTGTGGGTGGCGGCGGTGTGTGTGTGTGTGTGTGTTGTATAGTCACCTGCGCATGCCTATGCCGCCTCTGCAGGTGTTGCTGTGGGTGGCGGCGGTGTGTGTGTGTGTGTGTGTGTGTGTGTGTGTTGTATAGTCACCTGCGCATGCCTATGCCGCCTCTGCAGGTGTTGCTGTGGGTGGCGGCGGTGTGTGTGTGTGTGTGTGTGTGTGTGTGTTGTATAGTCACCTGCGCATGCCTATGCCGCCTCTGCAGGTGTTGCTGTGGGTGGCGGCGGTGTGTGTGTGTGTGTGTGTGTGTGTGTGTGTTGTATAGTCACCTGCGCATGCCTATGCCGCCTCTGCAGGTGTTGCTGTGGGTGGCGGCGGTGTGTGTGTGTGTGTGTGTGTGTGTGTTGTATAGTCACCTGCGCATGCCTATGCCGCCTCTGCAGGTGTTGCTGTGGGTGGCGGCGGTGTGTGTGTGTGTGTGTGTGTATGTGTTGTATAGTCACCTGCGCATGCCTATGCCGCCTCTGCAGGTGTTGCTGTGGGTGGCGGCGGTGTGTGTGTGTGTGTGTGTGTGTGTGTGTTGTATAGTCACCTGCGCATGCCTATGCCGCCTCTGCAGGTGTTGCTGTGGGTGGCGGCGGTGTGTGTGTGTGTGTGTGTGTGTGTTGTATAGTCACCTGCGCATGCCTATGCCGCCTCTGCAGGTGTTGCTGTGGGTGGCGGCGGTGTGTGTGTGTGTGTGTGTGTGTGTGTGTGTGTGTTGTATAGTCACCTGCGCATGCCTATGCCGCCTCTGCAGGTGTTGCTGTGGGTGGCGGCGGTGTGTGTGTGTGTGTGTGTGTGTGTGTGTGTGTGTGTGTTGTATAGTCACCTGCGCATGCCTATGCCGCCTCTGCAGGTGTTGCTGTGGGTGGCGGCGGTGTGTGTGTGTGTGTGTGTGTGTGTTGTATAGTCACCTGCGCATGCCTATGCCGCCTCTGCAGGTGTTGCTGTGGGTGGCGGCGGTGTGTGTGTGTGTGTGTGTGTGTGTGTGTGTGTGTTGTATAGTCACCTGCGCATGCCTATGCCGCCTCTGCAGGTGTTGCTGTGGGTGGCGGCGGTGTGTGTGTGTGTGTGTGTGTGTGTGTGTGTTGTATAGTCACCTGCGCATGCCTATGCCGCCTCTGCAGGTGTTGCTGTGGGTGGCGGCGGTGTGTGTGTGTGTGTGTGTGTGTGTTGTATAGTCACCTGCGCATGCCTATGCCGCCTCTGCAGGTGTTGCTGTGGGTGGCGGCGGTGTGTGTGTGTGTGTGTGTGTGTGTTGTATAGTCACCTGCGCATGCCTATGCCGCCTCTGCAGGTGTTGCTGTGGGTGGCGGCGGTGTGTGTGTGTGTGTGTGTGTGTGTGTGTTGTATAGTCACCTGCGCATGCCTATGCCGCCTCTGCAGGTGTTGCTGTGGGTGGCGGCGGTGTGTGTGTGTGTGTGTGTGTGTGTGTGTTGTATAGTCACCTGCGCATGCCTATGCCGCCTCTGCAGGTGTTGCTGTGGGTGGCGGCGGTGTGTGTGTGTGTGTGTGTGTGTGTGTGTGTGTGTGTTGTATAGTCACCTGCGCATGCCTATGCCGCCTCTGCAGGTGTTGCTGTGGGTGGCGGCGGTGTGTGTGTGTGTGTGTGTGTGTGTGTTGTATAGTCACCTGCGCATGCCTATGCCGCCTCTGCAGGTGTTGCTGTGGGTGGCGGCGGTGTGTGTGTGTGTGTGTGTATGTGTTGTATAGTCACCTGCGCATGCCTATGCCGCCTCTGCAGGTGTTGCTGTGGGTGGCGGCGGTGTGTGTGTGTGTGTGTGTGTGTGTGTGTTGTATAGTCACCTGCGCATGCCTATGCCGCCTCTGCAGGTGTTGCTGTGGGTGGCGGCGGTGTGTGTGTGTGTGTGTGTGTGTGTTGTATAGTCACCTGCGCATGCCTATGCCGCCTCTGCAGGTGTTGCTGTGGGTGGCGGCGGTGTGTGTGTGTGTGTGTGTGTGTGTGTGTGTGTGTGTTGTATAGTCACCTGCGCATGCCTATGCCGCCTCTGCAGGTGTTGCTGTGGGTGGCGGCGGTGTGTGTGTGTGTGTGTGTGTGTGTTGTATAGTCACCTGCGCATGCCTATGCCGCCTCTGCAGGTGTTGCTGTGGGTGGCGGCGGTGTGTGTGTGTGTGTGTGTATGTGTTGTATAGTCACCTGCGCATGCCTATGCCGCCTCTGCAGGTGTTGCTGTGGGTGGCGGCGGTGTGTGTGTGTGTGTGTGTGTGTGTGTGTTGTATAGTCACCTGCGCATGCCTATGCCGCCTCTGCAGGTGTTGCTGTGGGTGGCGGCGGTGTGTGTGTGTGTGTGTGTGTGTGTTGTATAGTCACCTGCGCATGCCTATGCCGCCTCTGCAGGTGTTGCTGTGGGTGGCGGCGGTGTGTGTGTGTGTGTGTGTGTGTGTGTTGTATAGTCACCTGCGCATGCCTATGCCGCCTCTGCAGGTGTTGCTGTGGGTGGCGGCGGTGTGTGTGTGTGTGTGTGTGTGTGTGTGTGTGTGTGTTGTATAGTCACCTGCGCATGCCTATGCCGCCTCTGCAGGTGTTGCTGTGGGTGGCGGCGGTGTGTGTGTGTGTGTGTGTGTGTGTTGTATAGTCACCTGCGCATGCCTATGCCGCCTCTGCAGGTGTTGCTGTGGGTGGCGGCGGTGTGTGTGTGTGTGTGTGTGTGTGTGTGTGTGTGTTGTATAGTCACCTGCGCATGCCTATGCCGCCTCTGCAGGTGTTGCTGTGGGTGGCGGCGGTGTGTGTGTGTGTGTGTGTGTGTGTGTGTGTGTTGTATAGTCACCTGCGCATGCCTATGCCGCCTCTGCAGGTGTTGCTGTGGGTGGCGGCGGTGTGTGTGTGTGTGTGTGTGTGTGTTGTATAGTCACCTGCGCATGCCTATGCCGCCTCTGCAGGTGTTGCTGTGGGTGGCGGCGGTGTGTGTGTGTGTGTGTGTGTGTGTGTGTGTGTTGTATAGTCACCTGCGCATGCCTATGCCGCCTCTGCAGGTGTTGCTGTGGGTGGCGGCGGTGTGTGTGTGTGTGTGTGTGTGTGTTGTATAGTCACCTGCGCATGCCTATGCCGCCTCTGCAGGTGTTGCTGTGGGTGGCGGCGGTGTGTGTGTGTGTGTGTGTGTGTGTGTGTGTGTGTGTTGTATAGTCACCTGCGCATGCCTATGCCGCCTCTGCAGGTGTTGCTGTGGGTGGCGGCGGTGTGTGTGTGTGTGTGTGTGTGTGTGTGTTGTATAGTCACCTGCGCATGCCTATGCCGCCTCTGCAGGTGTTGCTGTGGGTGGCGGCGGTGTGTGTGTGTGTGTGTGTGTGTGTTGTATAGTCACCTGCGCATGCCTATGCCGCCTCTGCAGGTGTTGCTGTGGGTGGCGGCGGTGTGTGTGTGTGTGTATGTGTTGTATAGTCACCTGCGCATGCCTATGCCGCCTCTGCAGGTGTTGCTGTGGGTGGCGGCGGTGTGTGTGTGTGTGTGTGTGTGTGTGTGTGTGTGTGTTGTATAGTCACCTGCGCATGCCTATGCCGCCTCTGCAGGTGTTGCTGTGGGTGGCGGCGGTGTGTGTGTGTGTGTGTGTGTGTGTGTTGTATAGTCACCTGCGCATGCCTATGCCGCCTCTGCAGGTGTTGCTGTGGGTGGCGGCGGTGTGTGTGTGTGTGTGTGTGTGTGTGTGTGTTGTATAGTCACCTGCGCATGCCTATGCCGCCTCTGCAGGTGTTGCTGTGGGTGGCGGCGGTGTGTGTGTGTGTGTGTGTGTGTGTGTGTGTTGTATAGTCACCTGCGCATGCCTATGCCGCCTCTGCAGGTGTTGCTGTGGGTGGCGGCGGTGTGTGTGTGTGTGTGTGTGTGTGTGTGTTGTATAGTCACCTGCGCATGCCTATGCCGCCTCTGCAGGTGTTGCTGTGGGTGGCGGCGGTGTGTGTGTGTGTGTGTGTGTGTGTTGTATAGTCACCTGCGCATGCCTATGCCGCCTCTGCAGGTGTTGCTGTGGGTGGCGGCGGTGTGTGTGTGTGTGTGTGTATGTGTTGTATAGTCACCTGCGCATGCCTATGCCGCCTCTGCAGGTGTTGCTGTGGGTGGCGGCGGTGTGTGTGTGTGTGTGTGTGTGTGTGTGTTGTATAGTCACCTGCGCATGCCTATGCCGCCTCTGCAGGTGTTGCTGTGGGTGGCGGCGGTGTGTGTGTGTGTGTGTGTGTGTGTGTGTGTTGTATAGTCACCTGCGCATGCCTATGCCGCCTCTGCAGGTGTTGCTGTGGGTGGCGGCGGTGTGTGTGTGTGTGTGTGTGTGTTGTATAGTCACCTGCGCATGCCTATGCCGCCTCTGCAGGTGTTGCTGTGGGTGGCGGCGGTGTGTGTGTGTGTGTGTGTGTGTGTGTGTGTGTGTTGTATAGTCACCTGCGCATGCCTATGCCGCCTCTGCAGGTGTTGCTGTGGGTGGCGGCGGTGTGTGTGTGTGTGTGTGTGTGTGTGTGTGTGTGTGTGTTGTATAGTCACCTGCGCATGCCTATGCCGCCTCTGCAGGTGTTGCTGTGGGTGGCGGCGGTGTGTGTGTGTGTGTGTGTGTGTGTTGTATAGTCACCTGCGCATGCCTATGCCGCCTCTGCAGGTGTTGCTGTGGGTGGCGGCGGTGTGTGTGTGATCACGCACAATTGTGATGACCACATCTACTGTGTTCCACAGTTTATTGAAACGAAGGTTTCTCATGCAAAATTAAGTAAATTAAAACTAGTCCTACCTTACTAGAAAATAGTGTCCGTAATCCAGGGGGGCTGAACGTTGTCTCGCCGGCGCGCGCCGGGCAAAACGATCTCCACACAACCCCCGATGGGATACTCTTACAGCTAACACTCTTATACTACACAATGCCCTAATAGGCAGCTAAAACTTTCCCGGCGCTTTTCAAAGCGAACACACACGGGTTACAAGTCCGTACCCCGACCGGAGCCCTAGTAGGTGCAAAACGAAGTCTCGGTCCCAATATGGGTAGGTAACTTGCGCGGCACGTCGCTACAGAAACACACGAACTTGTCTCACGGCTGCTTACGGCCAACTGGTCTGCACGCGGCCCGAGCGCATTGCGTGTCGCCCGTGACCTTGACAATGACAACGCACCGCTCGCAGCGCGGCGCGAACATCCCCCCGTCCCGGACAGTAGCAAACTGTCCGCCAACTCAATCTAAGGGCAGGCGAGAGAGGGTAGCGATCGCTCGCTTCAAAACAGAGTCCCCCACCAGGACCTCGGCAAACCTGGGCACACCATCCGACCCCGGATGAAGCTGAACAATGCGTCCTAAACGCCAGCGGAGGGGCGGCAGGTTTGGATCCTTTACCAACACGAGGTCTCCTGTCTTGGGTGGGGTCGTCCTATCCGACCACTTAACGCGTTGCTGCAAAATGTGCAAATACTCCAGATGCCAACGGCGCCAAAAACTCTGCGTAAGCTGCTGGAGCAATTCAAATCGCGAGAGCCGTCCGGAGGCCACTTCGGAATAAGGATATTCCGGCAAGGCGTTAAGCGGTCTGTCAATCAAAAAATGGCCCGGCGTAAGGGCCTCTAAATCATTCGCGTCCGAAGACAACGGACACAACGGACGCGAGTTGAGGACCGCCTCAACCTTACAAAATACGGTCGCGAGTTCCTCAAACGTGAGGACCGTCTCCCCAATAACGCGACGAAGGTGAGTTTTAGCGGCCTTTACAGTTGCTTCAAAAATCCCTCCCCAGTGGGGGCAGGATGGCGGGGAGTACTGCCATCGTACCCCTCTGCGAGAGAGTGTGGATCCGATCTCAAAATTATTCCTATCCAAAAATTCACAAACTTCCTTTAAATACCTATCGGTGCCCTTGAAATTGGTTCCACAATCGGACCTGATTAACGACGGCATTCCGCGGCGAGACACAAAACGATTCAACGTGGCTACAAAGGCTTCTGTGGTGAGGGCACTAACCACCTCCAGGTGGACCGCTTTAGTGGCCAAACAAACAAATACACACAAGTAAGCCTTTTCCGTTCTAGCATTACGAAGCCGCGATGTCTTAACGGTAAATGGCCCCGCAAAATCCGTTCCAACTCCTGAGAAGGGCATCGATTCGTTCACTCGATCGGCAGGCAAATCACCCATCTGGGGCTGCATCGTATCGGCGCGCAAACGATAACACGGGAGACAACGAAAAATAACGGATCGGATTATTCTCCGCGCTGACAAAATCCAGAACTCTCGTTGGAGGAGCGCGGTCAAAGCATTACAACCGGCATGAGCATTCTTTACATGTCGGTCTGTAATCAACAGTCTAACTAACGGTCCATCCTTGGGGAGCAACAAAGGGTGGCGTGATCCGTACGGCAGGTTGGCATGTCTGAGCCTACCTCCGACACGCAGCAATCCGGTACTGTCCAAGAAGGGATTCAACCGCACCAAGGGTCCCTTCAGCTTGGGCTTACTTGAGCGCAGGGCTTTCAGCTCCGGTTCAAACTCTCGCTGTTGCGTCACTCGCACCCAATGCAACAGAGCGTCTTGCCGCTCTTGTGGGGCGAGGACCGGAGACAACAATTTCTCCTGAGGCTGGCGACAATTTCGCACAAAGCGCCTCATCCAAGCAGTCACGCCGAGCAACTTATCCAAAGAACTGTAGCGGTCTAACAAAAACTCCATCTGCGGAGCCGCCACCGTCTCCACGGCGTGAACACGCATGCCTAGGTCTGGGACTCTGGCCACAGCCGGGGTGGCAGGCCATGAGCGCTCAGGCCGTAACAACCATGATGGACTCCACCATAGGTGGTGGTCCACTAACTCAGGCGCCTCGCAGCCGCGGGAGGCACAATCTGCGGGGTTCAATTCGCCCGGTACGTGGCGCCAAATCAACGGGGCCTTTGAAGTCTGAATTTGTGAGACCCGGTTGGCCACAAAAACCTCAAGGGTGTGGACTGAACTCTTCAGCCAACAAAGGACGACCTGGCTGTCAGACCACGCAAATATCGACCCCAAGTCGACACCGTTTCCCAAGGTGTCGGCAACATGATTGAGTAGCCGTACTAAGAGAGTGGCGCCGGACAACTCCAACTTCGGAATGGTTAGCCTAGTCCGAAGGGGGGCGACCTTACTCTTGGCCGTAACTAAGTGTACGGCGACAACGCCTGCTGCATCCACCGTTCGGATGTAAACGGCTGCCGCGTATCCGCTTTCGGACGCGTCACAAAAGCCGTGCAGGGAGGCTTTAAACTTTCCCGAGGGCAGCATTTGCCTCGGTATACAAACCCGATTGACGTCGGGTAGGGATGACACGAACCTCACCCACTCTCGTAGGAGGCTACCAGAGAGGGGCTCATCCCATGACAATTCCGCAGCCCAGAGCTCCTGTAGGAAGCACTTCATCGAAAACACTACAGGGCTGAGCCAACCGTTCGGATCAAAGGTACGGGCTACAGTAGACAGCACCGTGCGTTTAGTCCAGACCTTTGGGTCTGGCAGTTCCAATCTATAGGTGAACAAATCCGGGACTGGTCGATACTGGACTCCCAAAACAGACAGCATGTCTGGAGTCTCCGGATTTTCAAAGAGGAGCGGCTCTTGCTGGTGGTCCTTAGGCAAATCTGCCAATAGGTCCGGTGAGTTAGACAGCCACTTCCGCAACTCATAGCCACCAGCCCTCAAGAGCGCAATCAGCTCATCACGTAAGACGAGAGCCTCATCTAAGCTCGAGGCCCCCGTGCAGATATCGTCGACAAATAAGGCCCCCCCCTCAATGAGATCAGATGCCCGGGGATAGCGTAGCCGTTCGCGCTCTGCGAGCTCCAAAAGCGAACGGATCGCCACAAAGGGGCTCGACCGCAAACCATAAGTGTTGGTGTTCAGCTCGTAAGCCAACATCGGATCCTGGGGATCCTCACGCCAAAGGATGAGCTGGTATCGTCTATCCTCCGGGTGAATCACGGTCTGTCTGAACATCATGCGGATATCGGCCACAAAGACGACAGCGTGCCGGCGGAAGTTGGTCAAAACATCACAGACATCGTGATGCAACTTCGGCCCCGCATGCAGACACTGATTCAACGACACTCCGGTTGACGTGGGCGCTGAACCATCAAAGACCACGCGGATCTTCCCATTGGAAGTCTTCAAAACAGCGTGGTGTGGCAGGAAGTAATGTTCCACATTACGCCAGTCCAACTGCGAGATGGACATGTGCCCAAGGTCCAAATACTCCCGCATGAAGTCTATATACTTCTCCTTGAATGCGGGATCCCTGGCCATCCTACGCTCCATGGACAACAATCTCTTCTCGGCCATCGGTCGGGAGCTCCCTAAAGGAGGGCGAACCGCCAAGAAGGGCAAGCGGGTAATCAAGCGACCCGAGAGGAGGCGCCCAGTGTTGTTCTGGTAGAACAATTCGCACTCCTCCGCTAACGGATCCAACCGCTTGGCAGTGGGGGGTTCCTCCACCTCCCAAAACTTTTGGAGAACGTCGGACAAAGTAGAACCGACAATGGTCTGGCGGTCTACCGACGGGGTCTCTGGTGTCTGTGGTACCTTTCCCATCACCACATGACCCAGCGACGAGGACAAGGCGACAAGATCGGCTGTCTGCAAAACTCGCTTGCTTCCACACAGTACACGACCGAGGACATCCGCACCAATCAACAAGTGTATTGGGCCCGGTCGGTGGAAGGAAGGATCAGCCAAAGCCAGTCCAGACGTCAGCTCAATCGTGGATGGCGGCACTCGCACTTGCGGGAGTGGTCCAACCACCTTATCAAAAACTATCGCCGAAGCACCGATCTTCGGCCTTGGCGCGAAGTGGGGGGAGAAGGAGAACTCAACTCGACCAATCGGATCAGGGATCCGCGAGTCTCCCACCCCCCTTACCGCTTCGTGATGCGGCACAAGCAAAAGACCCAGCTGTCGGACAAGCCACCTGGACATTATGCACCCCTGGGCACCTGAGTCCAAAAGGGCACGCACCGTGACAACATTGCCCTTAGGTCCCCAAACATTCACGGAGGCTGTTGGCAACAGCACAAGCTCCGGAGGGGTGGTTGGGTCCGACAGGGGCGCCATTAAAAATTTTGGGGGGGTACTTGTCCCCCTTGCGCCTGAGTCGGCGCGCCAAATGTGGGACGCTCGTACCGGGCGAGCGGGTCCCAATCGGGTACATACTGGCCCCGACCAACAGCACTCCTAGGTGCAGGGTAATACCCGTGTGGGGCGTGCCTCGGTACATAGTACCCCAATCGAGGCCTCTCCATTAGGGGGGGGGAGTAGCAAATAGGGCCCGTGCCCATCGCCACCGTGGCGTACTCTTGTGGTACCCCCCTACCCCCGCCCGTGGCGGGGGCGTCTCTCCTATAGTTCCCACTCTCCGGGGGGGACTGAACGGGGGGGCTAAGCCCCGCCGAATCTCTAGGGGACCGGTTCCGGGCTGCCGGGCCCCCGCCCGTGCGCGAGGAATTCGAACCCCGGTCGCTCCCGGCGTCCTTGCGGTCCAAACAAAGGAGGGGGTGATGCCTCCCTCCGCAAAGACGACAATCCTCGGTCTGGGGACACGCCGACTGCATGTGTCCCCCCAAACACCTATAGCACCATTGGCGCTGTTTCGCAACGGCCCTCCGTCCCTCTGGGCGGAGGCCTCTAAATTTGGCACATTCGTGCACCACGTGCCTATCTCCCCTGCAATACCTGCACCGCTCACTCGGTGCGGGGGGAGGGGACTGCTGGAAGGCAGCATAGCGATTGGTCGGGCGACGGGGCTGTTCCCTCGCCGCCACCATACGACCAACACCTGGAACCGGGGCGGGCTCCAGGTGGTCCGTCACCCTACATTCGTCCTCCAAAAAACGAAGGAGGTCCGCGAAGGGCGGGAGATACGAGGCGCTGTCGCCTCCGTACCTCTGCTCGAAACGCCCCTTCATTTCAGCGGGCAATTTGGCGAGGACTATGTGCAGCAGTATAAAGGACCACTGATCCACCGGCAGGTCCAATCGCCTTAGGGAGTTGACCGCTGACAGTAGCGGGTTCAGCAACTCCCTCCGTAACAGGTGTACCCGCGTGATTCGCGGGAGGGCCAAAATCGTGGCCACGTGGGTGTCCGCCAGTAACCGGACATTCTGGTACCTGCTAACCAGAAGCTGGCGAGCCACCTGGTAGTTGTCGTCACTGATGAGCAGGTGCTGGATCACCGCGCTGGCCTCTCCTCGCAGGGAGGAGCGCAAATAGGCCAACTTCTCACTAGGGGATAAGTCCCGTCGTGAATCCACTAGGCTGTCAAACAGGTTAATGAAGCCCATCCAGGCTGACAGATCCCCATTAAAAGTGGGAATCTCCAATGTAGGCAATCGGCCTAGCAACGCCGTCGGGGTAGGTTTGACCTCCCCGCTCAAAACCGGCTCCCCCTTCCGAACAGCCAGGGCCCTCTCAGCCGCCTCCGTGAGCTGGTCAGCCAGCTCATAGGCCTGGGCTACATCCTGCTCCAGCTGTTCCGACACGGCATCATCAGCTGGGGGGTTTTCCATATAATGCGCGCGACACTCCATGGCGTGGCGCTCCAGGTCTTGCAGCCGAGCTGCCAGCCCGCCATACCGAGCTAGCAACGCGCCCACCCGGTCGGCTCGGTCTATCAATGTGACCGCACAAGCAAGCCAACGCAAAACTCCTTGGATGCCAGCCCTGGATACGGCGGTCGGATTCGTAGGAGCCATTTATAAGCCGTTTAATAAACAAAGCAAACAAAGAAATATAAAAGTGGTAAACATCAACAAAAAAAAACAATAGAAATAGGTCGCGTCACGATAATATAAAACACAATTAAAATTCGGACGACATACACGGACCCTACTATTTTCATAAATTATTAGCAACTTACCAATTTCAAGGGCTAACAATATAACGGTATAAACAAAACGTATAGGATTAACGGTATGGCATACCTCGCAAATCAACTACTAAACCGTTATCAACAAACGAAAACAAAACTATTTTTAATAATAATACTCGTAATTTAATACTACTAATAATTAAAACTAGTTCCACTTTTTTAACTAGGCAAGCGGACTCGGAACAAACACTAGTATGTGGTACTAATAAACAACACTTTCGAACGAAACTATTCGTCAAATAAATCCCGACAAACAAAAAAAAATATACACATCTAGGCGAGTAAACTCGTATCAAATCACTAGTATGTGATACTAATAAACACACTTTCGAACGAACTATTCGTCAAATAAATCCGGACACACAAAAAAAATATACACATCTAGGCGAGTAAACTCGTATCAAAACACTAGTATGTGACAACAATTATATAAGTGTCTATCTATTATCGGATCCACCAAGTGAGAAACATTCGCTTCGAGAATTTACTAGAACAATTTCTTAGTACTTCAAATCGTCTCGGGATCTTCAAATACCCTCGAGATTTCAACAAAAAAAAATAATTTTTAGGTACTCTTTTTAGGTACGCTTTTTATTTTTACTATGAAATTTTATGTAGTTAATTTTAATATGAAAATTAATTATATCAACTACGCTCTGCTACCAAAAATATGATCACGCACAATTGTGATGACCACATCTACTGTGTTCCACAGTTTATTGAAACGAAGGTTTCTCATGCAAAATTAAGTAAATTAAAACTAGTCCTACCTTACTAGAAAATAGTGTCCGTAATCCAGGGGGGCTGAACGTTGTCTCGCCGGCGCGCGCCGGGCAAAACGATCTCCACACAACCCCCGATGGGATACTCTTACAGCTAACACTCTTATACTACACAATGCCCTAATAGGCAGCTAAAACTTTCCCGGCGCTTTTCAAAGCGAACACACACGGGTTACAAGTCCGTACCCCGACCGGAGCCCTAGTAGGTGCAAAACGAAGTCTCGGTCCCAATATGGGTAGGTAACTTGCGCGGCACGTCGCTACAGAAACACACGAACTTGTCTCACGGCTGCTTACGGCCAACTGGTCTGCACGCGGCCCGAGCGCATTGCGTGTCGCCCGTGACCTTGACAATGACAACGCACCGCTCGCAGCGCGGCGCGAACAGTGTGTGTGTGTGTGTGTGTGTGTGTGTGTGTTGTATAGTCACCTGCGCATGCCTATGCCGCCTCTGCAGGTGTTGCTGTGGGTGGCGGCGGTGTGTGTGTGTGTGTGTGTGTGTGTGTGTGTTGTATAGTCACCTGCGCATGCCTATGCCGCCTCTGCAGGTGTTGCTGTGGGTGGCGGCGGTGTGTGTGTGTGTGTGTGTGTGTGTGTGTGTGTGTTGTATAGTCACCTGCGCATGCCTATGCCGCCTCTGCAGGTGTTGCTGTGGGTGGCGGCGGTGTGTGTGTGTGTGTGTGTGTGTGTGTGTGTGTTGTATAGTCACCTGCGCATGCCTATGCCGCCTCTGCAGGTGTTGCTGTGGGTGGCGGCGGTGTGTGTGTGTGTGTGTGTGTGTGTTGTATAGTCACCTGCGCATGCCTATGCCGCCTCTGCAGGTGTTGCTGTGGGTGGCGGCGGTGTGTGTGTGTGTGTGTGTGTGTGTTGTATAGTCACCTGCGCATGCCTATGCCGCCTCTGCAGGTGTTGCTGTGGGTGGCGGCGGTGTGTGTGTGTGTGTGTGTGTGTGTGTTGTATAGTCACCTGCGCATGCCTATGCCGCCTCTGCAGGTGTTGCTGTGGGTGGCGGCGGTGTGTGTGTGTGTGTGTGTGTGTGTGTGTTGTATAGTCACCTGCGCATGCCTATGCCGCCTCTGCAGGTGTTGCTGTGGGTGGCGGCGGTGTGTGTGTGTGTGTGTGTGTGTGTGTGTGTTGTATAGTCACCTGCGCATGCCTATGCGCCTCTGCAGGTGTTGGTGGGTGGCGGCGGTGTGTGTGTGTGTGTGTGTGTGTGTGTTGTATAGTCACCTGCGCATGCCTATGCCGCCTCTGCAGGTGTTGCTGTGGGTGGCGGCGGTGTGTGTGTGTGTGTGTGTATGTGTTGTATAGTCACCTGCGCATGCCTATGCCGCCTCTGCAGGTGTTGCTGTGGGTGGCGGCGGTGTGTGTGTGTGTGTGTGTGTGTGTGTGTTGTATAGTCACCTGCGCATGCCTATGCCGCCTCTGCAGGTGTTGCTGTGGGTGGCGGCGGTGTGTGTGTGTGTGTGTGTGTGTGTTGTATAGTCACCTGCGCATGCCTATGCCGCCTCTGCAGGTGTTGCTGTGGGTGGCGGCGGTGTGTGTGTGTGTGTGTGTGTGTGTGTGTGTGTGTGTGTGTTGTAGTCACCTGCGCATGCCTATGCCGCCTCTGCAGGTGTTGCTGTGGGTGGCGGCGGTGTGTGTGTGTGTGTGTTTGTGTTGTATAGTCACCTGCGCATGCCTATGCCGCCTCTGCAGGTGTTGCTGTGGGTGGCGGCGGTGTGTGTGTGTGTGTGTGTGTATGTGTTGTATAGTCACCTGCGCATGCCTATGCCGCCTCTGCAGGTGTTGCTGTGGGTGGCGGCGGTGTGTGTGTGTGTGTGTGTGTGTGTGTGTTGTATAGTCACCTGCGCATGCCTATGCCGCCTCTGCAGGTGTTGCTGTGGGTGGCGGCGGTGTGTGTGTGTGTGTGTGTGTGTGTGTGTGTTGTATAGTCACCTGCGCATGCCTATGCCGCCTCTGCAGGTGTTGCTGTGGGTGGCGGCGGTGTGTGTGTGTGTGTGTGTGTGTGTGTTGTATAGTCACCTGCGCATGCCTATGCCGCCTCTGCAGGTGTTGCTGTGGGTGGCGGCGGTGTGTGTGTGTGTGTGTGTGTGTGTGTGTGTGTGTTGTATAGTCACCTGCGCATGCCTATGCCGCCTCTGCAGGTGTTGCTGTGGGTGGCGGCGGTGTGTGTGTGTGTGTGCGTGTGTGTTGTATAGTCACCTGCGCATGCCTATGCCGCCTCTGCAGGTGTTGCTGTGGGTGGCGGCGGTGTGTGTGTGTGTGTGTGTGTGTGTGTGTGTGTGTTGTATAGTCACCTGCGCATGCCTATGCCGCCTCTGCAGGTGTTGCTGTGGGTGGCGGCGGTGTGTGTGTGTGTGTGTGTGTGTGTGTGTGTGTTGTATAGTCACCTGCGCATGCCTATGCCGCCTCTGCAGGTGTTGCTGTGGGTGGCGGCGGTGTGTGTGTGTGTGTGTGTGTGTGTTGTATAGTCACCTGCGCATGCCTATGCCGCCTCTGCAGGTGTTGCTGTGGGTGGCGGCGGTGTGTGTGTGTGTGTGTGTGTGTGTGTGTGTGTGTGTTGTATAGTCACCTGCGCATGCCTATGCCGCCTCTGCAGGTGTTGCTGTGGGTGGCGGCGGTGTGTGTGTGTGTGTGTGTGTGTGTGTTGTATAGTCACCTGCGCATGCCTATGCCGCCTCTGCAGGTGTTGCTGTGGGTGGCGGCGGTGTGTGTGTGTGTGTGTGTGTGTGTTGTATAGTCACCTGCGCATGCCTATGCCGCCTCTGCAGGTGTTGCTGTGTGTGGCGGCGGTGTGTGTGTGTGTGTATGTGTTGTATAGTCACCTGCGCATGCCTATGCCGCCTCTGCAGGTGTTGCTGTGGGTGGCGGCGGTGTGTGTGTGTGTGTGTGTGTGTGTGTGTGTTGTATAGTCACCTGCGCATGCCTATGCCGCCTCTGCAGGTGTTGCTGTGGGTGGCGGCGGTGTGTGTGTGTGTGTGTGTGTGTGTGTTGTATAGTCACCTGCGCATGCCTATGCCGCCTCTGCAGGTGTTGCTGTGGGTGGCGGCGGTGTGTGTGTGTGTGTGTGTGTGTGTGTGTGTGTTGTATAGTCACCTGCGCATGCCTATGCCGCCTCTGCAGGTGTTGCTGTGGGTGGCGGCGGTGTGTGTGTGTGTGTGTGTGTGTGTGTGTGTGTGTTGTATAGTCACCTGCGCATGCCTATGCCGCCTCTGCAGGTGTTGCTGTGGGTGGCGGCGGTGTGTGTGTGTGTGTGTGTGTGTGTGTGTGTTGTATAGTCACCTGCGCATGCCTATGCCGCCTCTGCAGGTGTTGCTGTGGGTGGCGGCGGTGTGTGTGTGTGTGTGTGTGTGTGTGTTGTATAGTCACCTGCGCATGCCTATGCCGCCTCTGCAGGTGTTGCTGTGGGTGGCGGCGGTGTGTGTGTGTGTGTGTGTGTGTGTTGTATAGTCACCTGCGCATGCCTATGCCGCCTCTGCAGGTGTTGCTGTGGGTGGCGGCGGTGTGTGTGTGTGTATGTGTTGTATAGTCACCTGCGCATGCCTATGCCGCCTCTGCAGGTGTTGCTGTGGGTGGCGGCGGTGTGTGTGTGTGTGTGTGTGTGTGTGTGTGTTGTATAGTCACCTGCGCATGCCTATGCCGCCTCTGCAGGTGTTGCTGTGGGTGGCGGCGGTGTGTGTGTGTGTGTGTGTGTGTGTGTGTGTTGTATAGTCACCTGCGCATGCCTATGCCGCCTCTGCAGGTGTTGCTGTGGGTGGCGGCGGTGTGTGTGTGTGTGTGTGTGTGTTGTATAGTCACCTGCGCATGCCTATGCCGCCTCTGCAGGTGTTGCTGTGGGTGGCGGCGGTGTGTGTGTGTGTGTGTGTGTGTGTGTGTGTGTGTTGTATAGTCACCTGCGCATGCCTATGCCGCCTCTGCAGGTGTTGCTGTGGGTGGCGGCGGTGTGTGTGTGTGTGTGTGTGTGTGTGTGTGTTGTATAGTCACCTGCGCATGCCTATGCCGCCTCTGCAGGTGTTGCTGTGGGTGGCGGCGGTGTGTGTGTGTGTGTGTGTGTGTGTGTGTGTGTTGTATAGTCACCTGCGCATGCCTATGCCGCCTCTGCAGGTGTTGCTGTGGGTGGCGGCGGTGTGTGTGTGTGTGTGTGTGTGTGTGTGTGTGTTGTATAGTCACCTGCGCATGCCTATGCCGCCTCTGCAGGTGTTGCTGTGGGTGGCGGCGGTGTGTGTGTGTGTGTGTGTGTGTGTGTGTGTGTGTTGTATAGTCACCTGCGCATGCCTATGCCGCCTCTGCAGGTGTTGCTGTGGGTGGCGGCGGTGCTGCGAGCGCTTGCTGATGGCCGCAGCGGAGTCGGAGTCCGACTGCTCGTTGTAGCGCCGCGGGGAGCCGCGCGCGCGGAGTGACACGCCCTGATATACATCACATGACGAGTCGGTGCCATCCACCCCGGTGGCTCTGCCCCGGTGGCGGGACCGATGGGAAAAAAAGTTTCATCCACCCCGGTAATTCGTGTCTTGATGTTTAACGGGGTGGATGGCACTGGCAAAGTTTCAGCGACCCCGGTATTTTATTTAACGGGACGGATGGCACAGATCTAATATCATACACCATGGTAAATTGCGTTTAGTTGAATATAAAACAAATATTATCTAATAGTAATATTATTTATTCTACACCGTAAAATTAGACCCATTAAATAAAACGCAAGATATTTTTATGTAATAATCAGGTTTTATTATGACAATAAATATACAATGTTGATATACTTTACTTACGCAGTTTAAAAAAAACAGTCTTCATTATAAAAGTAAATTATTACATTATTCTACAAAGTGAAATTATACATACCTAGGTAGGTATTCGTACAAATGTTTATATATAATAATCAGTTATAATAACATAAGATAAGTAAAAAAAAAATGGAAAATGAAGTACTTATTTTGAAAAAATCGACCCGTCTCACAACTACAGCTACAACTATTACTACCCTCACACGCGAAAGAAATACCTTTATAGATATTTGACAATCGCTAAAGATGAAATTACTATTGCAAGTTATTTAAATATTTACTATTTTGCATTCACAATGCAATTTTTATTGGTGAAAAATGGAAAATGGAAAGTGAGGGTAGTAATATCTTCACATTGATAAAATTAACGCTGGCTATACGGCGCGTAAGAAGTATTTGATAAATTCGACGCTTCTCGTAACGACTCCGTAGCTCAGTGATTAGAGCAGTCGCCCGGAAAGCGAAAGGTCGTGGGTTCGAGTCCCATCGGACTAGTTGTGAGACGGGTCGATTTTTTCAAAATACTTCATTTTCCATTTTTCAGCAATAAAAATTGCATTGTGAATGCAAAAAAGTAAATATTTAAATAAGATAAGTAGGTAATCTACATATAAACAATAAAGTTAATCACTGTAATTGCCCTAACATACAAAATACTACATCTCAGACCTATCTCGGATTAATAATAGACGGCAAGTTAAATTGGGGTAGTCATATAGATAACGTATGCAATAAACTACGAATTTTTCTTGCGAATATAGTTATACTTAAAGATCGAATGCCTTATAAAATCAAAATGATGTTATACAACTCATTAGTAGAATCTTATATCCAGTATGGATTAAGCAGCTATGGTCGAACCTATAACTCTTACATAAATAATATATACAAACTTCAAAGAAAGATTCTTAGAACAATTGTACCTTCAAAAATCAAGCACCGGTTTTATTATGATGATATCGGTCTCTTTAAATACTGTAATAGCCGCTACACACGCTCCTATCCGACCGCCGATTTGGTGCGGGCGAACTTCACTGCAGATCAGCTATGGAATTGCGTAAAGTCAATCGTATTCATTTGACAGTTCATATCGTATCATAATAAATGTCATTCCATACAAATTGCAGCCGATTGAATACGATATGAACTGTCAAATTAATACGATTACCTTACGCAATTGCCCCCCTGATCCGCGCCTACACACGTTCAAACCAAATCTGCCGCACCAAATCGGTCGGCGCTACACACGTTCCGATTTGGTCTGGCCGACCTCTAGCCGTTGTTGCAGTGTTGCCAGCCACTGCTAATCTCCCAATATTATTATTATTTATAAATACTGAAAACATCAATTTGCTTGCAATAAATAAATTAAAAAGAAAAATATTTTCGGTTTTTAATGTTTTATTACTATAAAAACCAATTTCATTATTTTTAATTTTCTGTTATTTTCAAAAAAATACTAAAACATGCTAAATATTTACTAAAAGCAGCACTTATTGATGAGGTGTTATGCCCTTTTTATATATATTTAGTATTTCGACAAATTGCCAGTTTTTAAATAAAATACCTATCCAAAAAAAACTAATCTTTTCATAAATGGCCATATTTAAACCTTTCGTTCGTTCAGTCCTACGTAAAACTCATGAACGAGCATTAAATTGAATCCTCTGTAAATCCCTTAAAGTAATTCTATCTGCCTTAAATATTTCCGCTTTTACATATTTTATCCCTAAATCTAGGGGAAAACCTCCAAAATTGTCAACACTGCCAAGTTGGTCCGGTCGGAAGCCTACACACGTTCCGATTTGGTAGGAAGTGAAGTTCGTGCGAACCAAATCCGGCCGACCGCGTCAAACACGGATAATAATAATTATGGTCGGACGACTACGCTACACACGTCCAGATTTGGTCTGGAGCAGACCAAATCGGCGGTCGGATAGGAGCGTGTGTAGCGGCTATAAGGTGCTGCCAGTGCAAATCCGATTGAAGTATAATTTAATTAAAGAAAATTATTTTAATTTTATTAATGACCAAACAAAAGTGACACACACTGTACGCACACGAACTGTTGCCCGGAATCAGCTAGCCACGATTAGCCGTGCTAGCACGAACAACGTTTACGGCGAGCGGACAACTGCCTACCTCATTCCTCGATTTATAAATGACCTACCCACTGATTTACGAAATAAAATAAATGCACATAATATTATGAATGTACTAAAAGATCACTTTTTAAACATTTGAAATGAACAATTAGGGGTACTCGCGAACTTTTAATTTAAGAATAAATTGTAATTTAATATGTTAAGCCAAAGTTAAGCGCCCACTATAAACCGACATAGGTTTTTGAGGTGCTTGCTAAATTAAATTTTTTCTATGTATTGCTATTGTAATCTTTAATTAAATAAAAAAAAAAAATTTACAACTAGTAACATAAAACCTTATAGCAAAAAATTACTTTGTTAATCATTATAATATTTTCATTAGCGAACAATCATTATAAATTTGACTTCCATAATCACAGATTCGTAATAAACAGTCTTTGTTGTTAATATAAATCAACACACAAAGTGTTTATTACCATAAACTTACTTTTAAAATAAGTAATACATAAACAACTAATAAAATCCAACACCTTCTAACAAAAACCAACGTCGTAAAACAAACAGTTTTATTAGCAAACAATATTACTTAAAAGAATCCAGTTCAAACTCAAATCTTTGCATGAGTACAGTTAGAAAGGTATAGATGACGCTGAATTTATATGCGATGCGATTTATTATATGCGATGAATAGCACCATCCCTTTCTAACTGTACTTTGATAATCACAGATGTAATACTTAAACAACTAATAAAATGAACACATTCCAGCAAAAATCAACGTCGTAAAACACAGTTTTAGTAGCAAACAAAATAACATAAACAATATACATGAGTTGTCGATAAATCACAGATTCGAAATTAATTCAGTCTTCATTGGTCAATCAATGTAAATCAGTTTTTTTTATTATTTACTTACTTATAAAATACATAACTAATAAAATAAAACTTTCTAGTAATAAATAATAATCAACGTTGTAAAACAATCATAGTTCCAATAGGAAACTTAATCACAGATTTGAATTAGTCTTCATTGCTAATTCAATCATCATTATTCTCTCTAAAAGCTATCGCAGACTTTCTAGAAAATGTCCTACCGTAAAATTAGAAATTTAAGTTTAAATTGACGACTAATTGACGCCTGACCGGCCGAATAGGGCAGGAGAACAATGGAAAATCTATTGTGTCTTATTTCTGGGGCGTTGAAGGAACGAGCCTTAGTTGTATTTTGTTTGTTGTTATATTTTTTGCTTATAAAAATGTGTGTTTTACGACGTTGATTTTTGCTAGGTGTTAATTTTATTAGTTGTTTAAGTATTACCTACCTACTTATTACATTAATAAGTTTATGGTTATAAATATTTATTAATTTATATTATCAGCAAAGATTGTTCATTACGAATCTGTGATTATGGAAGTCAAACTTATATTTAACGATTGTTTGCTAATGAAAATATTATATGATTATACCTAATGATTTACAACGTAATTTTTTGCTATAAGTAGGTAAGGTTTTATGTAACTAGTTATTAATTACTTATCTTGTGTTATAACTGATTATTATGTTAAACATTTCTACAAATATGTATTATTTCGCTTTGTAGAATATGTAATGTAGATATTGTTTTACTTTTATAATGAAGACTGTTTTTTTTTAACTGCGTATATCAACATTGTATATTTACTGTCATAATAAAACCTGATTATTACATAAAAATATCTTGCGTTTTATTTAATGGGTCTAATTTTACGGTGTAGAATAAATAATATTATTTTTAAATAATATTTTTTTTATATTCTCCTAAACGCAATACTGTGGTGTATGAAATAAGATCTGTGCCATCCGTCCCGTTAAATGATGTAGGTACCGGGGTCGCTGAAACTTCGTCAGTGCCATCCACCCCGTTAAACATCAAGACACGAATCACCGGGGTGGATGAAACGATTTTTCCCAACGGTCCCGCCACCGGGACAGAGCCACCGGGGTGGATGGGACCGACTCCACATGACGAGTAACCGATCAAAGTGTATTAACTCCGTCAATATAGCTTTTGAGATAAAGGCAAAAATTTAAAACAGTGTGATGCGTTCCGAAATACGACTGTTGCGATGTCTATGGAGGTAATACACTTTCTCCCAGTGACAAAATTTAATACTCTTTGATATGGCATATATACCGAATTTAATATTGTTTGATACGATGTCTGCTTTTTTAAATAATGCAGTTTGATGCGTCATAATTTGACATGAGTAAAAAACCCGATCAGTACTGTTTTATTTCGATGGGTGGAGTTAATACACTTTGATCGGTTACTCCTCACATTATTTGTTGATTTACTGTACACTCACGGCAACCCACTTAAGGTTCAATATCGTACGGCAAACCGACACCTTAACACGCTCAGCGCCAAGCGTATTTAGCGATACTTATGTTACAACTTTAAGTCAATTTTATAAAGAAAATAGCCGCTATCAGTTCCCTGTTTTGTGACGTCTGGTATAACGAAAACTAGCTAGCAACGTTCAACAGAACAAAGCAGCAAAAATCTATCAGAATAAGGAATTCAAATGACAGTTGAAGCCCATACCCATATCCAGATTTCTTAGCCGGTAGCCCCCCTGGACAAGTTTCAGTTTATTTAGATTTGTTTCCTTAATATCTTACAAACTATTCACCCGATTCCCAACGCAAAACTCTTAGGAAAACCGCATGGGCCCAGAGCTGTATTTTGGCCATATGAAACATAAAGACGTGTGCGCAAGTGTTACACAGTCTCAAAAACGAAGTATCGTGAGTAATTATACACAAGTGTTTGGAAACTGTGTATAATTTTTGATACACTGGCGCCGAGAGTGTTAAAGCTAGGCGCGCATAGAAGCTTACTGCATCGCCCGATCAAGAAATCGGTCAGCTTCAACATAGGCATTACGTTTACACGCGCGAATGATAGCTATCTAACTAAATCGGCCAATTTTTAAATCTGTGGCGAGACACAAAAATGCCGGCCGATGGCGATCGGCCGATGTCATGTGATGTGATTGTGTGTCAATCGTATGATAGACCGCGATTAGCCCGAAAATTCAAAATTCAGCCAAATCCGTTTAGCCGTTTTGGCGTGATTGAGTAACAAACATCCAAACTTCCAAACTTCCTCATCTATATATATAAAAATGAATCCCTATTTCCCTTGGTCACGACATCACGCGTGAACGGCTGGACCGATTTGGCTAATTTTGGTCTTGAAATGTTCGTGGAAGTCCAAGGAAGGATATAGGGGTAGGGTAGGGTAGGGGTAGAGTAGGGGTAGGGTAGGGGTAGGGTAGGGTTGGGTAGGGGTAGAGTAGGGGTAGGGGTAGGGGTAGGGTAGGGGTAGCGTAGGGTAGGGGTAGGTTAGGGTTAGCGTAGGGGTAGGGTAGGGTTAGCGTAGGGGTAGGGTAGGGTTAGCGTAGGGGTAGGGTAGGGTTAGCGTAGGGGTAGGGTAGGGTTAGCGTAGGGGTAGGGTAGGGTAGGGGTAGAGTACGGGTAGGGTAGGGTGGAGTATGGGGTAGGGCCACGGGAACGAAGTCGCGCTGGGTCAGCTAGTTTATAATATTAGTAAGATTTTGTTTTCTTTTTGTATGTCATTTATATATTTTTTTATATTGTCTATGTATAATTTAAATGTAGTCTATTTATTTGAGCATGTCTTATTATAAGGTAAACAAACATGACGTCACAATCAACTATAGTGTTGGGCACAAAATGATCAATTGAATTCAATTCGTTTTCTATTCGAATTTTTGATTTTTTTAGATCAGTTCATTAGTTTAAAGCTTATTCATAGTTTTCTTCTTCACTGACTGTTATTATCGTACAGACGTGCACTGAATACAGGTACCTAGGTATAAAAAACGTACAAAAAATATATTTAAGTATTTTAAAAAACCACATAAAAAAAGTAAGAAATAATTCCTCACCAAATAAATAACGTAAGTACTTTGAAGTCGGGCGTGAAACATGTACAATTTTTTGTTGTTTTTGTTAAAACCCGCCCGACTTCAAAGTACTTACGTTATTTATTTGGTGAGGAATTATTTCTTACTTTTTTGATGTGGTTTTTTAGAAGGCGGTTTTATTTTTTTATAAAAATAATTTTTATTTCACTCTTTTTAGTGCATCGTGCAAGCAATTTACGTGTTTTCTGGTAAATAGGTATGTGATCAAACTCAAAACCTCCTTTTTCTAAGTCGGTTAAAATACCTTGAGGTATCCCCTTTTTAACAAAACAAGAATCATCTAAATCGGTTTATAAACAAAGAAGTTATGCCTAAAGATACGTATTAAATTCACATAAAGTGGTGACGAAAACGACAGTATTTTATAGATTTCCTGAAAACTACTGAACCGATTTCAAAATTTCAAAAAATGGGACCAACTTGGAAACCAACCTGATGTAATAACGTTTGAACCATTTCAATCGGTTCAGCCGTCTTCGAGTAATCGGTGGACATACACAAAAAAAAAAAAAAAAACATACATACAGACGAATAGAGAACCTCCTCCTTTTTGATTTAGAAGTCGGTTAAAAAATACAATTTTGATAAAAGATTCTACTTACTACAAATACGGAATCATTTTAAATCGAAAGACCAAAAAAACAGTACAGTGCCAGTGATCAGTACTCCGGCACTAATTAAAACACAAGGATGCTGGATTAGAGGAGAATTCGAATTAGAGGATATAATCCATAATCTGAGGAACATACAAAACCCGCAGTGTATAACAAACTCACGTCGCATCTCTGTCCACCGGAGCGGAAACAAGACATAAAAGAGCGAGTAAAACAATGTACTTATTGGAGTGAACTATATTGTAATATTGTATCGGATAACTGTACGAGCCGTATATTAAAGTACCGGATTACTGAGATTGTACTGTAGTTCTATACAAAAATTCACCACAATTAATCATTACCGTAACGAGATACAAATAGTTATTAGTCTGAATCATTTGATTCATAGGAAGATTCAGATTCTTCATTTAGGTTAATGATGAATTGTGGTGTTACTTCGTCAGTTGCTGTGTCTATTATTCCATCGAGTCTCATCATCTCGTCTTCTTTTTTAATAACATGCTCGATACATTTTTTCCATGAATCCGCACCAATGCGAACTAAACCCTCTTTCATTAAATTTTGAATTTCAGCTATCTTAAAAGTTTTATTATTTCGCTCTACATGATTTTAACTGTGCCCATATCATTTATAATATTATTTTAGGATAAGTAGGAAGTGGTATTAATTAATCCTTAAAACTAAATTTAACTAATTTAAGGCAATCGTGAAGCGCAGCAAAGCGATCGCCTTAGGTGGTTATTTTTTTTGTGAAAAAACAAAGAATTAGAAAAAAAAAACTCGTCATGCGCTTTACAGAATCAATCTATCCACCAAGTTTCAACAGTGTAGTCTTAAAAGATTCGCAGTAAAGTGGCTGTGACATACGGACGGACGGACGGACAGACTAATAAACAAGGTGTACATTTTACCGCCTTATTTTTTAAGAACTGTTTAGAATGAGATTTCTTATCGACTAATTCCGATTTGTTAATTGACCACTAATAACTGCCCATTCAGTCATAATATTACTGCTCAAAATTTATTTATCTGCCCATTTTAATATTTCTTACTAATCATTTTGATTTAGTTTACTGCTCAGTTTTTACTGCTGAACTTGTTATTAAACATGTATTTTGTAATTTTAAACTTACCTACCAATTCTACAATATACAACTGCCGCTTTCCGATAACAATACTTTCCCGAGAAATACTCAGTAAATACTTTATCGATATTATCCATTGAATTTTTTTTGAACTTCAATTCGTTCATCCTTATACCCCATCACTAGTAAGTCAATTGACAGTTGTCAAAATCGGAACACAAATTTTGATCAACGTATGGTTATTTTGATTATTTTGCAGTTTTCGACGGAAATTATGTGATATTTACTTTGGAAAAGGATGCAGTGTAATATTATTAATGAATGAATCACTTGTAGTGTGAATACATTTGAGTGATTTCTTTGGAAACACAAGATATGGTGTTCAATGTCAGGTTTGTTTACGTTATAAGACATGCTTTAATAAATAGACTTTACGTAAGTTTATGACTCTGTATAATTATGACAATGTATGTATGTTTATAACTACAGTACTGTTCTTTCCTTTTTACACCCCGCTCTTGCTTCTCTGCCAATCTCTCCATACAGTAGGTTGTCTGCAAGAGATCGCTTTGAGCGATAAGACAGCCTTTGTAACACTAGTTGTTAAGATTTTCTTTTTGTTACGTTTTATGTTGTTGTGGTGTTATATTATTATTATTCATTTATTCAAGTACCGTAGAGTCATTTTTGTAAGTTAACTTATTCTAGGTTACTAAGTATACATTTATAATATTAATTCATATACAACGTGATATTGCAATAAACGAAAAGCCCATACACACAAACTAATTTATTTTATATTAATCTACTATGACGTAAGAGAGCACGTGTCGGGTCGCGCGCGTATTGAATTAATAGGCAGTAGACACAAACAATTTTAGGAGCGGCAATAAAATTAAATCTTTTTTTTTTTTTGAAAAATTTGACCCCTTTTTTTATCCACAACGGCGCAGCTCTTAGCCTTCATCACACCTGATGTTAAGTAGTGATAAGGCTGAAGGTGGAAGCGCACTACTCCCGGAATCCTCAATCACTGAGGAACTGGCTATCTTATCGGCCATAAGTGAGGCGGGTCGTTACGTTCCCTAAAATATGGTTGAGCGAAGCGATGGCTGGTTCATGCGTCATGCTCGTGAACGGGTGCTGCCAGTGGGAATGGGTCTGCTCTTATCTGCTTGCCTTAAAATGTGTTTTCTTTTGTTTTTATTCATTTTATTAAGAATTACATTTGAAACATGTATGGCGCAACTTGCAGTATATAGTAGAATTGTCTTTTGTTTTAAACTAATATTAAAGTTTTAAGTAGAGTTCCTAAGTAACTGAAAATTGTTCACCGCTATGATCATTAGTTCGCCTATACTTAACTGTATTTATCATAACCCATTGTGTAATTGTGATGGAAACTGACCTTAGTCATACCATGTTAAGGTCATTTTTCAATTTGACGACTCTGTATGAAATAAGACAGGGAGAAAAAAACAACCCTTGGAGTTTCTTGCCGGTTCTTCTCCAAGGCCTCCCGCTGTAGGGTTTGCGAACCGATGGCGTAGCTTCTATGACGTTCACAAGTATTGTAAATAACAATCTAAATTGAATAAACAAATTTGAATCTTTGAATCTTGAATCTTGAATCTATCTCTAACTGCCGGAACACAATAATGCTGAAAACATTCATTGTTATGGCGTCAGACTTAGATAAGATGGTGGTAGCTAAGAACAAGTCCTACCATCAACCAAACCGGATACAATATGTACCCCCACTGGGAATCGAACCGGGGACCTCTTGGTCTGAAATTGGTGGAGTGAACCACTAGACCACAGAGGCGGTTAAAACCCCTATCAAAAATGTGTGGAATCGATTCTACTCTCGATTCTGAACAAACTATCTTCTCAATGGGCGATTTTCTGAAAGCTCAGTCACTAGATGGCGCTGTCCCACCTATGCAGTTAGAAGGAACGGAACGTTATAAATTTTACCTTGACGCGACTTTTTTACGTAAAACGGAACGTCAGACAGATGTTATTTATTTACCTAAATCTTTAAATTTACCTATTTCGTTTCTGTTCCTCATAGTAGTACTTATTTATTATATTATCAGTTTCCTTTGGGTTTTTAAAAAGTAATTAATTTAAATATGTTTCATACCAAAATATACCATAGACATGTACATACTTATTCAACGCCATCTAGTGAAGCAATTGGAAGCTTTTTTTTTTTAAATGGCCTCTCAGAAAATCGCTCATTTCGCTAATAGTATTAACACGTAGTATATAAAAAAACAGTGTAAGGTAATTTAAGTCATTTATTTAAAGTGTTGATAAATAAATAAATACCTGCGCGTGTCCGTTGACCCGTGCGGAGCGCGGCGAGGGCCCGGCCAGAGGACTGGCCTCTTCTTCTTCTTCCTCCTCTTCTTGCGAGCCCTCTTGTCTCTTCCTGTCAATGTACGCATCAATATAATAATATTATATATACAATTTGTTTATTTACCAGAAAAAGATTAACATTTAAATATTTAAGGCGTTACTCGGAAAAATATGGACTTTTTCATTTAAAACTATAAAACGGTTTTAGTTGTTTTAAATCTGGTAATAAGATATATAATAGGTCTTTACATATGAAATTGCCGTTTTTTTCTTATGTACAAATAACTTAACAACTTTTATAATATTAGAAATATATAATTTCTTTAATATTGCGTTACATTAAGACCGTATCGAGCAACTTTTGATAATTTAATAACCACGATATTTGATTATTTACATAGAAAAAACTTATTCCGAAAGTTACGACTATTTTTGTTTCCAGAATTTCGTACTTTATCAGTTGTAACTTAGTGAAAAAAAATTTTTTTCTCTTAACGAATGTGTCATTTAGTAGTTAAAATGTCCATAAATACGTGTGTAAAATTTTGTAAATTTACATAATATTAGTCGTTAAATAATAACAAAAACGTTAGTATGGAAAAAAAATAATTACAGAAATCTCCATACAAAACGGCAATTTCATAGGTAAAGACCTATTATTTGTTCATACCTTTATCTTGATTCGTATAGTTTCAAAAACACGATTTTATGATTTTGCCTCGACACTTTTTCTTTTTGAAAAGACCTCAAAAAATACGAACAGTCAAGATTATTCTTAAATGGGGTTATTTACACTATTGGAAATTGGTTTAATTAGTGGACACCAATAATATTTAGGATCGTACAGAAGCATTTTTTAGTGTAGTTTTCTAATACGATGTGATTTTGTGTTTTTTTTTTTTGGCTAATCTTCAAAATCGGTCTCGCTCCCGCGCGCGTCGTTTTCTCATTGCTATCTCGCTTCAGCATAATTTTTTCGAGTATCGCCTTAAAACAAACAATAATAAATAAACACACCTGTATAGGTGTAGCGGGGCATCGTCATCGCTGGAGTACCTCGGGCGGTACGAGCGGTCGGACGAGTATCGTCGTTGTCGTCATTAAACAACAAACATACACAAACACCCACCTGTATAAGTGTAGCTGGTGTAACGGCTGCCATTTTTACTTACTTCTTGCATTGTTTTATCCATAATAATCGCACAAACTATTAATGTTATGAAAAAATCATTACAATTATAAACAAATATGGTCTATTCAGTTCTATTGTATTTATGTGATAGGAGCTGTCAATGTCAGATGCCACTCGGCTGTCGGTTTGTTTGCGAGGTTCCGAAGTAACAGCTATAAACAGCCGCGCGGTCCGTGGCAGCCTGTGATCTGTATGCGGAATACTTTGATTGTAGTTTCGTGCATATTTATATTGCATTTCTTAACGTAACAACATAAATAGTCTATTGGAAGCAATTTTGTCTTACGCGCGCCATAGATTTTTACTAAATTAATCTTCCAGATAATTCTGAAGTCTTCGCGACGTAATTAGTTTGTGCCTTGGCTGTATGATTAAAATCCAATGACAAGTTGAATCTATCTATGCAAAAAAATTATAAACCTACTTACAGCCCGAATGTCCGGATTGCAATAAGCCTACCAATCAAAAAAACTAATTGATCGGGATTGTGAAACTAGGCAGCTTCGCTCGAGATTCTCTAGTCGTTGCGATGAAGCTGAATGGAAAGAATGGTTATCTATTATATCGAATCTATCTCATAGTCATTCTGAGTCTCCAATCCCGGAATCTGAAATTAATTTTTCTCGACCGTATATTTCTGTTATTATTGGTGATAATCATGTCGTTGGTCTTTTAGATACCGGTTCCGGCATATCCTTACTTGGGAATAATTATCAGGAATATATATTAAATCCTAATAATAAACTTTATTCTTGTGACCCGTTACAGCTTTCTGCAGCTGGTGGTCAAACTTTTACTGCCTCTAAATATGTTATTCTACCTTTAAATTTTAAAAATAAAACTATTCATATTAAATTATTTGTTGTGCCGGAAATTAAAAACAATTTAATTCTTGGTATGGATTTCTGGAGGAAGTTCGAGTTGTTTCCGAGTGAACTCGATAGCCTTTTGCTGGATGAGTCTAACGAATTTAATATATCTAATATTGCTCTTGACGATCCTAAACAAATTTGTTCGTACGCTCAACTTAACAACGAACAAAAGGAAAACGCTGATAATATTATTTCTCAATTTCGTAGCATTTCCTATGAAAAATGTGGTTTAGGTCGTACTTCGTTGATCACTCACGCTATAGATACAGGTGACTCTGTTCCCATTCGACAACGTTACTATAGAATGTCCCCTCAGAAGCAACAAATTCTCTCCGATCAACTGGACGAGATGTTGAAAGAAGATGTTGTCGAACCATGTGAGAGCCCTTGGTCTAATCCCGTGCTTCTTACTCCCAAAAAGAATGGCGAGTATAGATTCTGTCTCGACAGTAGGAAACTAAACTCTGTCACTCGCAAAGATGCTTACAGCTTACCTTATATAACTGAAATCCTAGATAACCTTAGGGATGCTAAGTATCTATCGAGTATAGACCTATCTAAATCATTCTGGCAGGTATTAATTAAGCCTGAAGACCGATGTAAGACTGCATTCTATATTCCCTCTAGAGGAACCTTCCAATTTAAGTCTATGCCTTTTGGGTTGACCAATGCACCTGCCACGCAGCAAAGATTGGTAGATTTGCTGTTTTATGGTCCTGAATTCGAAAATAAGGTCTATGTATTTGTTGATGACGTAGTAATTGTGTCTAATTCCTTTCAGGAGCACATTTCTTTACTTTTACGAGTTTTGGAGAAACTAAAGTTCGCAAATTTAACTATAAATTTCGAAAAATGTCAATTTTTCAGAGAAAAATTAAAGTATTTGGGTTATATGGTCGATTCGAATGGGCTACACGCCGATCCGGAGAAAATTGAGGTCATTGTGAATTATCCTACTCCTACTAACAGGAAGGAAGTTCGTCGTTTCTTAGGTACTGCTTCTTGGTATCGTCGTTTTATTCCCAATTTTAGTTCATTGGCTGCACCATTGAACAAACTTACCTCTCAGGGTAAGAATGCAATTCCTTTTGCCTGGTCACCAGAAGCAGAAACTGCCTTCAAGAAGCTCAAAGAGTGTTTAACGTCCCCTCCGATTTTATCTTGTCCGGATTATTCTGAACCGTTTCAAGTCCATACCGACGCTAGTGATTACGGGATTGGAGCTATACTAACTCAAATTTTAAATGGCGAAGAGAAAGTTATAGCCTATATGAGCAAGTCCTTGTCGGCACAAGAACGAAACTATAGCGCTACGGAGCGGGAAGCGCTCGCAGTAATTGTGTCTATAGAACATTGGCGCTGTTATTTGGATAATGGCCGTAAATTTACCGTTTTTACTGATCATTCGTCTTTAAAATGGTTTCTAAATATTAATAACCCTACAGGTCGACTTGCCAGATGGGGAGTACGTCTTTCTGCGTTCAACTTCGACATCAAACATAGACGTGGCAAGGATAATGTCGTTCCAGATTCGTTGTCCCGTGCGGTGCCTGTAGCGGCTATAGATAGCGTCAACCGATCTTCTTCACCTCCTGTACTTGATCCCTGGTATTTGGAGCTATTTGCCGGTTGTCAAAATTCCCCTACCTCTTTTACCAATTATAAAATAAATAATAATAAGTTATATCGCTTCATAAAAACTATAAATCCCTTAACTAGAGAATTTGAATGGAAGGAAGTTGTTCCTAAAGAATCTAGAATTGATATACTTAAAGACTATCATGATAATCCTACTTCTGGACATTTAGGGATATTTAAAACTTTTAAAAGAATTTCTTTAAATTACTTCTGGCCTGGCATGCATAAAGATGTCGTAAAATTCGTTAATGAGTGCGATGCTTGTAACTCTCACAAACATGCAAATCATCCTACCTTAGGATTTATGGGACGACCTAAGGAATGTTCTAGACCATTCCAAATGATAAGTGTGGACTTGGTTGGTCCCTTACCTATATCTAGAAAACAGAATACTATGCTACTTGTAGTCACTTGTTGTTTTTCGAAATACTCGCTTTTGTTCCCTATCCGTCGTGCTACTGCCGACATTATAACTAGTTTAATTGAAGAGAAAGTCTTTCTTGTTCATGGCATTCCTAGTACTGTTTTGATGGACAACGGTAAGCAGTTTGTCAGTCAAAAGCTTAATCACATGTTTTCTCAATATAAAATACCAAACGTACGCTTTACTCCTAAATATACTCCACAGGTAAACACGGTTGAGCGTTATAATAAAACCATCATGACTGCTGTTTCCACCTTTATTGAAGAGGACCACAGGTCCTGGGATAACAACATTCCCAAAATACAATTCGCACTTAATACAGCCGTCAGTGAAGTCACAGGTTATACTCCGTCATTTCTGGTTTACGGGAGAGAGTTAGTGTCGTGCGGTTCTCACTATCTTGATGTTGATCTGTCCGATGAAATTGTTTTTGCGCCTAGGGATGTGTATGCTGAAAACACGGGTAAACTTAGAAAAATAATGGACCAAGTGCAAAGTTCTCTTATCAAGTCTCATTCCCGAAACTCTGGACATTACAATCTTCGTCGCAAAAACTATAACTTTAACGTTGGTGATACGGTTTGGAGAAAAACTTATTATCAAAGTGATAAAGATAAGCAGTTTTCTAAAAAACTTGCTCCTAAATATATGAAATGTCTCATTAAATCTAAACTATCTCCTCTAGTTTATGAACTTGAAGATATGAATGGGAAAAATCTAGGTTCCTGGCATATTAAAGATTTTAAAATAAATAACTATTCCTAAATTAAATAATTTTTTTAAATATAAATTCTACAAATTATTAGTCTTCGTCGTTATTTTTACCTTTTAATAGCAAAATTTTGTTTTAGATGTATTGAATAAATTGTGGGTCATCGTTTTTTTACTTTTTAATCTGATTATTTTTAGCTAGGGCTTTTATTGCATAAAATTATACATAAATATAATTTTAATTAAATACATTTATAGCTAGGGAACCTGTTCGTTTGAATTGTCTGCATGAAGTTTACCTCTCGACTATTTTATTTTTAATTTCGCATTGTTTTAACATTAGCATTCTCAACTGGAATGTTGATTCAGTTACACTAAATAACTGGAATTCTTCTCCTGTCTTGCGATTGTTGGTTCTTGTACCGTTCTATTCGATTAGTCTTGAACTGGTTGTCGATACCTCTCGTCAATTTTATGGTGTTACTTTTACTGTCGATAACGTACAGTCAGCTTATCTTATTGTATACTGCTACTCTAAACCTTAGTTTTGTTTGCGGTGGTTGTGTTTCTTAGTGGATTTTTCCCAGGCAAAATCCTTCTCTAAAAAGGGGGATATGTAACGGCTGCCATTTTTACTTACTTCTTGCATTGTTTTATCCATAATAATCGCACAAACTATTAATGTTATGAAAAAATCATTACAATTATAAACAAATATGGTCTATTCAGTTCTATTGTATTTATGTGATAGGAGCTGTCAATGTCAGATGCCACTCGGCTGTCGGTTTGTTTGCGAGGTTCCGAAGTAACAGCTATAAACAGCCGCGCGGTCCGTGGCAGCCTGTGATCTGTATGCGGAATACTTTGATTGTAGTTTCGTGCATATTTATATTGCATTTCTTAACGTAACAACATAAATAGTCTATTGGAAGCAATTTTGTCTTACGCGCGCCATAGATTTTTACTAAATTAATCTTCCAGATAATTCTGAAGTCTTCGCGACGTAATTAGTTTGTGCCTTGGCTGTATGATTAAAATCCAATGACAAGTTGAATCTATCTATGCAAAAAAATTATAAACCTACTTACAGCCGGAATGTTCTGGAAGATTTTTAGTATATATAGGAGAGAACCCGCTAAAGATTTCTCTTTTTTTCTGGTTTTCGCCCCAACATAATTGGGTGAGTGTTTTGTGCGCGTTTTATTTTCGTGATAAATAAATTATATTCCCGGTGCTATAACCTCAAACAGCCGTTCATCAATTCTATTCTTTTACATATTGTTTTCGATGAGATGTTTATTTCGTCATCCAATTTATACTCATATTAACGTACAATTGCCCACACGGTGAACAGAATACTAAATATTCCGGGATCCAAAAGCAATTTACAGCCTAATATTTCTTTGTAACCTTGTCGTGACCGGTACCTGGTAAGAGTGGATTGTATCTTTATTCAAATACATTTTAACTTACACCTTTAAATTGTCCCTCTTGTGCTGTAACTTTTAATTAGTATAACAATAGCCGCTGGCATAAAAGTTAATGTGCTCTGTAGAATCTTTACTTACTAGTAACCTACTTTAAATGACAATATTCCTATCTCAATTGTAGCCCAGGGTCATACCCACTCATACACAGCGGTCGGATTTAGTGAACGCACGTTCATACCTGTTATCGTAACATTTCAGGGTCGTATCTCCGGGCAACATCTCCCCGAGTCACTCCGGTACCTACCTGCTCCGGTCTACCTACACGCCGAGTACCTGCTTACTTCGTGCCGCTCTCCACCTGCTCCTGCGCGCCTAACCGCTAGAGGTCTGCACTGCTCCGGTCTACCCCGGAACAGAACCCGCTGCCCCTAAACCCTAGCGGCTTCACCTCTCCTTAGGAAGTTATAAAGCTAAGTTGACCTTAGACTTCCAACGCCGATCACCGAGCCAGTTACCCCCCCTGTAATTTCATTTTAAAACGGTCTAACCGAATTATACATTTAATTTTATATACATCTTTTATTTCTGAACTCTTGCTCTCCGGCTCCTCCAGCCAGGAGCGTTTCACTGGGCATCGTCGTCGCTGGAGTATTTATCTATTTATTTATGCAAAAACATGCAAAAGGCGGACTTAAGGCCCTTAGGCATTCTCTACCAATCAACCGGAAAGAATGTGACAAATGGCTGTGGCGGCAATAAAAATAAGAAAAACAGTTTTTTTTTAAATTACATTAAACTCATAAGTAATCTAAATTAGACATACAATCTTATATCTAATAAATAATACATATATACTGATACGATAATATACATACATATTTATACACACATACAATACTTAACAGACCATGACATGTGTCAGAGATGACGAGACTTGTTAACTACGAACTTACTGGGGGCAGGGGTTGGCTGCCTGTGCATGCGACACCCACCTGTACAGATGTAGCGGGGCATCGTCGTCGCTGGAGTACCTCGGGCGGTACCAGTACCGGCTGCCTGTGCACGCGACACCCACCTGTACAGATGTAGCGGGGCATCATCGTCGCTGGAGTACCTCGGGCGGTACCAGTACCGGCTGCCTGTGCATGCGACACCCACCTGTACAGATGTAGCGGGGCATCATCGTCGCTGGAGTACCTCGGGCGGTACCAGTACCGGCTGCCTGTGCACGCGACACCCACCTGTACAGATGTAGCGGGGCATCATCGTCGCTGGAGTACCTCGGGCGGTACCAGTACCGGCTGCCTGTGCACGCGACACCCACCTGTACAGATGTAGCGGGGCATCATCGTCGCTGGAGTACCTCGGGCGGTACCAGTACCGGCTGCCTGTGCACGCGACACCCACCTGTACAGATGTAGCGGGGCATCATCGTCGCTGGAGTACCTCGGGCGGTACCAGTACCGGCTGCCTGTGCACGCGACACCCACCTGTACAGATGTAGCGGGGCATCATCGTCGCTGGAGTACCTCGGGCGGTACCAGTACCGGCTGCCTGTGCACGCGACACCCACCTGTACAGATGTAGCGGGGCATCGTCGTCGCTGGAGTACCTCGGGCGGTACCAGTACCGGCTGCCTGTGCACGCGACACCCACCTGTACAGATGTAGCGGGGCATCGTCGTCGCTGGAGTACCTCGGGCGGTACGAGCGGTCGGACGAGTACCGTCGCGGCGCGTCGTTGTCGTCGCTGCTCGACGACGACGACGAACCTGACGCGAACCGCTCGCGCGCTCTGTGGGACAACAATACGGTAATAATAAATTAATAACTTTTCACAATCACACCAATTGTAGTGTAGTGTGAGAGTAGCTTAGTATATAGTAAATAAATAATAAATAACTTCTGTTCGGAAAAGATCGACGTTTCTGAACGCAACTCTAATGTCACGTCAAATTGACATTAGCTGTCACTTGAAGTTGACAGTGACACTGGATTGAAATTCTTGTACAAGATGTCGGAATAATTTTGCTGAATTTGTTAAAAATCGCTCGCGTTGAATGTGCCTGGCATATCGAGTTTGAATACATCTAAAATTATCTATGTGATCCCGTTTTGTACGACCAAGGTTTTGATGCCATCTCTGGAGTGGCCGGTCGCGGATGCTTTGAAAGATAACCTTTTCTACCACACGCGCTTGTTGTCGGGACTGTAAATCATAATAAAAGAGGCTCCCCCGTGTGTGTCTTTGTGTATCTATTGTTGAAACGCCCAGTGTCTTGTGAACGCTGTTATTTGTGTTGTGAGTGAGGTCACTAATTGGTAAGGTCTGCAGAAGAAGAAGGTACCTGGGGCGCGCGCCCCGTCTCTCCGCAGCCGAGGAGATTTTCGACACCACAGAACCGTATGTGAAATCACCTTACTTAACATTCTCTCCACTGCGTATCGCAGTCCAATTGTTCAGTTACATCCCGGCTGAAACCTAGTTTTTTGTCCGGAGTCTATACTAGTAATACCAGCTTCCACTGCGCTAGCCATTCCGCGGTCTAGGCAGGGGTGTACTGAACATTTCTTGGTAGCCAAGAGCGTAGCTTGAAGGCCTGAGAGGCCCACGCCAAAACTTTGTATTAATCAGTGCCGTGTTGATGACCCAGTCTGGTCCGGACTAGATTAATTTGTACTTGTAAATGGTAATTAACTTGCATTTGAAAAGTAAAGGGCATTCCTTTGTTATTGGTTCCATGTCTTGTAATTAATGTATTGAAGTCATGTATTGAAGTTCCAAATTGTAAACAGATGCCTTTCTTTGCTCATAATAATTATTATTTAGTTTTGTCAGCAAATTTGAGTTGTGAATATTGACAAGTTTGTTGCTAAAATAATAGCTAATAAAAGGTTAGCTAATAAGTTTGCACTCAATACTTAGTGAAACTTAAATGATTTGGGACATTGTTTACACATTGAAACTCATTGAAACTTGTGCTTTGAAATAATTAAAATTAACTTGTTGTTGTGTAACAGTATGTTGTGTTGATATCCAAGTGAATTTCAATAGTCAGTGATTTTGAGTGAATTTCAATAGTCAGTGAGTTTTGTTGTTTTCTGATAACCTCCAGATATTTAAGAGTTTGTGTCATTATAAATACTTTGTTGTTGTAATATTGGAATTTTGTGGTTAGTAATAACCTCCAAATATTGGAGATTTTGTGTTATAGTGAATATTTTGAATTTGTTGTTTTTGTTGATAAATTTGTGACGTTACAATGACGGCCTCCTCTGCTAAAGCCAAAATACGTTCTGAGTTACGGTGGTTAGCGTCTGCAGTCGCATTGTTGGATCGACCTGATAGGACGGAGGCCTTGTTGAACAGATACGTAGATCTGCCCATACGTTTGGCTGTTGTTGATGAGCAGTATGCCTTATTTTTGGAAAGGACTGTTGAGGCCGAGGTGGAAATGCGACAAGAAGTCGGTTTGGATGTGGACCAGTGTTATGATTTTGCGGACAGAATTACCCAGGTAGCTCGACCTTTGCAAGTGGCAAGAGAGAATGAACCGAGCCCGTCCCCGGTCACATCTAAAAGTATGCCCCCTCTCTTTGCTAGATTGGCCCCCTTAGACTTAAGGCGTTTTGCTGGTCGTCTAGAGGACTGGGAGGGCTTTATTAACATTTTTGATAGTCTTGTACATGCCCGGGACGATTTGACCCAGGGCCAGAAGTTAGCTTATTTATTATCCGTGTTGGAAGGGGAGGCCCTTGAATCGGTTCAACATTTGGCCCCCTCGGATGAAAACTACCCTATTGCTAGGGATTTGATTGCCCGTCGGTACCAGAACGTACGACGTCTGGCGGACAACCATGTTGCCGCCATTTTGAATTTACCCCGCGTTGCCAGCGTGATGCACTTGAGAGTGGCTTTGTTGAATCCGCTGTTGGTGGCATACAACGCATTAAAAAACTTAAAACTCCCAGTGGAGCAGTGGTCGTTTTTGTTACTGCACATTGTCCTGGGAAAGTTGCCGGACTCTGTTAAGGTCCGTTTTGAGCAGCAGTATGGTGGGGATAGTGCGACTTATCTGCCACCCTTCTCGGACCTCTTGACGTTCCTGGAAGGAGAAAGTAGACTGGCAGATAATTCCTCTCTGGCCGGTCCTATGGGACCCGAACGACCTGTGCCACAGAGTAGATCCCCCACCGGACCCCCCCGTAGGGGGCGTATGGCCCCTCGCGCGCCCGGCCGCTATGCCGCCGTCCAGGAGACCGCCCGCTGCTTGTACTGTCGGGAACCGGGTCACAGCACGACCCGTTGTGATAAGTTCCTCGACCAGCGCGTCCAAGGCCGTCGAGCGATCGCGCGACAACGGACATGGTGCTACTCGAGCTTGGGCCTGCACATGCAGCGCGAATGTACCCAAGCGCACCCATGCCGCTTTTGTAAGGGCAACCACCATCCCCTCCTCTGCATGAACAGCCCAGAGGGCGGCGGAGCGCCGCAGCGCGTCGCTGCAGGATCACCTCGTATGGGTGGGGGGCTCGGACCCCCCGCGGTGTTTGCATCCCGCAGCAGTTCTAGTGGCCACCAGAGTGGCCCCAGACGCTCTCCGCCACGTTTGGACCCTCAAACGGGCGGGGGTCCCAGGGACCCCCCCATGGGAAACCGATCCCCAAGGATGGGGATGAGTTATGCGGGCGTTGCCGGAGGTCGTAGAGGCCCCCCGCGACGTTTTGAGCCTCGCACGGGCGGGGGTCCCACGGACCCCCCCATGGGAAATCGGTCCCCAACTAGGGGGTTCGATTTTGCGAGCGTTGCGGGAGGTCGTAGAAGCCCCCCGCAACGTGTTGAGCCTCGCACAGCCGGGGGTCCCCGGGACCCCCCCTCTGAAAATCGGTCACCGTGCCCCCGCGACTATGGGGCGACGTACACGGTGGATGATAGGCACCGATTCTCGCCGCCGCTCGCCGAATACCCGCGTTTGGAGCGGCGCCCGCCCCGTCTTCAAGGGGCCGGGAGATATAACCCGCCTGATACCGGGCGATTTGGACGTAGGCAGTATGTGGGAGATTGGGACCCACTGGATCGCTATGAGCGACCCCCTTACCATGGGGGGACGTCTGGGGACCCCACATACTAGCAATCAACGTGTTTACGGTCGATTGTAGCCACCCCTCCAGAGACCGTCTTGTTGCCCACGGCCTCTGTGCTTGTCAGGGGATTGAATGGCGACCTTGTGGAAGTTCGCGCCTTGTTGGATTCCGGTGCTCAGGGGTGTGTTGTGTCATCTTGGTTAGTTAGGCGGTTGGGCCTCAAGGTGCACCCCCACACGGAAGGCGTGAGAGGTGTTGGCGATGTGAAAGTCCCCGGGTTGTTAGGGCATGTTGACTTCACATTTACATCACGTAATAAGTCCACGCCAGGCATTAAGACCTCGGCGATTGTGTTGGACACAGTTGTTGGCCGTCAACCTTCAGTTGACTTGGGACCGAGTATGTTGTCTTTGGTGTCTGATTCCCCACTCGCCGATCCAAATTTCTTCCGCCCAGGCCCGATTGATGCTCTCCTTGGAGCCGATGTCCTGGGGCGAGTTTTGTTGACGGGGAAGCGAGTTTTGCAGCCAGATGGCTTGGTAGCTCTGCAGACGACACTCGGTACAGTTGTGATGGGCCCTGCTCGCCGCGTTTTGGATTCCCTTGATGAGGATCGCGGTCTTGTTTTTAATGTGTCTCTCTCCGAAGTGGTGCAGAAGTTTTGGGAGGTTGAGGAACCTCCACCAGCCCCGCGGGTAGACCCAGTAGCGGATGAATGCGAGTTGTATTACCAGAATAACACTGGTCGCCTCCGCTCTGGTCGTTTGATCACCCGTCTCCCCTTTCGTGCCGGCCGACCTCCTCTGGGCGAATCCCGACCGCTAGCGGAACGTAGGCTAGTGGCGATGGAGCGTCGCATGAGCAAGGATCCGGTCTTCCGCCAGAAGTATGTTGAATTCATGCGGGAGTATGAGGAGTTAGGGCACATGTCCGTGAGCGATTTGGATTGGCGCTCCGTTGAGCACTTCTTTCTGCCGCACCACGCCGTTTTGAAATCCGGAAAGATTCGGGTGGTCTTTGACGGTTCGGCTCCCACCTCTACTGGAGCGTCCTTGAACCAGTGTCTGCATGTAGGTCCCAAGCTGCACACGGAGATCTCAGACATTTTGACCAACTTCCGGCGGCACCAAATTGTATTTATGACTGACATCCGGATGATGTTCAGACAAACGGTCATCCATCCAGAGGATAGGAGGTACCAATTGATTTTGTGGAGAGAGAGTCCTAGGGACCCCTTGTTGATTTATGAATTGAATACGAATACGTACGGTTTGGCTTCGAGCCCGTTTGTTGCGATTCGTTCTTTGTTGGAGTTGGCCGAGAAGGAGCGCTTGAGATACCCTCGCGCCTCCGCCATTTTGGCCAGTGACGTCTATGTGGATGACATTTGCACGGGCGCCTCATCTGTCTCAGAGGCGATTGTCCTGAGAGACGAACTCACCGCCCTTTTGAAGTCGGGAGGTTACGAGTTGAGGAAATGGATATCCAACTCGCCTGATGTACTGGTAGGTTTGCCCGAAGAGCACCAGCAGGACCCCCACCTATTCGAAAATGTTGATAATCCCCATGTGGTGACCGTCCTTGGCGTACAGTACAAACCGGTCTCTGACACTTTCACGTATTGTGTGGATTTACGACCACCGAAAGTCTGGACCAAGCGTTTAGTATTGTCTACTGTCGCACGTACCTTTGACCCCAATGGGTGGATTTGCCCCGTGCTGTTTATGGCCAAGTGTTTCTTGCAACGGTTATGGGCTTCGGGTGTGTCGTGGGATGAACCCCTCTCGGACGAGTTACTCCGAGATTGGTCGAGCTTCGTTTCATCCCTCCCCGAGATTAATGAAGTGCATTTGCCGAGGCTATTCCTCCCTTCTGAAAATTGTAAAGTTACTCTTCACGGCTTTTCCGATGCCTCCGAACGTGGATTTGCTGCGGCCGTGTACCTCCGCACCGTTACTGTTGACGGAGTTGTTGCTGTGCATCTGGTGATAGCGAAAAGCAAAGTCGCTCCCCTTCGGACTCGTCATACGATCCCGAGGTTGGAATTGTGTGGAGCTGCCCTCCTAATGCGTTTGTTGAACCACGTATGGCTCACATTAGGTCGATCTATTAAGATACAAGAGGTTTATGCTTGGACGGACAGTCAGGTCGTCCTTTGTTGGTTGAAGGCTCCGGCGCACACCTTGGACGTGTTTGTGGCCAATCGAGTGTCGCAGATTTGTAATTCCGACATCGAGTTGATTTGGAGACACGTGCCGGGAACCATGAATCCCGCGGATTGTGCGTCTCGGGGTTGTGTAGCCCCAACCCTAATTAACCACCCCCTCTGGTGGGGCCCACAGTGGTTGATGCGGCCTGAGTCGGAGTGGCCGCCCTCTCCAGCGTTGTCGAACGTAGCCGTTCCTGATATGCGGGCATGCGTCCTGGAGACTAACCCCGCCGGGGAAAAGGATTTGTTGTTGGATCGGTACAGCTCCTTACAGAAGCTGCTTGGTGTTACCGCTTGGATCAGACGTTTTGTGTACAATTGCAGAAACCCACGCGCGAGGCGTGATTCGTCGGTTCTCACTCCGGACGAGCGTAGGGACGCGCTCTTGTTTTGGGTCCGGAGAGTACAAGCTGATAGTTTTGAGTCCGAGATTGAAATTTTGCGTTTAGGCCGTCGCAAGTTGAAGGGCGCGGTATCGCGATTGAATCCCTTCCTGGACGAGAGTGGGCTTTTGCGAGTCGGCGGAAGACTTCGAAATGCGAACCTGCCGTATGGAGCTCGTCACCCCCTTTTGTTACCTAAAGCCGGACATTTGACTCAACTGATAATAACAGATCGCCATGTGAATGCACAACATGCTGGCTGTAATGCTTTGTTGGCCATTTTGCAGCGTGAATTTTGGATTTTGTCTGCTCGTCGAGCCATTCGCACTGTGGTTTTCCGTTGCCTGCCTTGTTATCGATTGAAGGCCGCGACCATGCAGCCCCAGATGGGTGATTTGCCTGCTGATCGCGTCACGGAATGTAGAGCTTTTGCCGGAGTCGCCACCGACTTCGCCGGTCCCTTTACTGTAAAGGCGTCGAGACTGCGTAATGCTAAAACCTATAAGGCGTACTTGTGCGTGTTTGTGTGTTTGTCCACCAAGGCTGTCCATTTGGAAATTGTCTCGGAATTGTCTACCGAAGCCTTTGTCGCCGCCTTGAGCAGATTTGTTTCCCGTAGAGGACTGCCGTCATTGATACGTTCCGATTGTGGTACTAATTATAAGGGAACGTGTAATTATCTTAAGGAAGTAGTTAAGTTTTTTGTTGATAATAAAATAGACATTGGAACCACCCTCTCCCGGCGTGGGATAATCTGGAAGTTTAGCCCTCCAGCTTGTCCGACCTGGGGAGGAATTTTTGAAGCTTGTGTAAAGGCTGCCAAGACACACTTGCGTCGCGTGATTGGAGAAACTATTCTCACGTTTGAGGAACTTGATACGGTATTTTGTAAAATTGAGGCCGTCCTCAACTCGCGACCCTTGTGCCCGTTGTCTTCGGACCCGAATGACCTGGAAGCGTTGACGCCAGGTCATTTCTTGATCGGACAGCCCCTTTTGGCGTTGCCTGAATATCCGATTCAGGATGTAGGATCCCATCGTTTGTCGCGATACCAACTTTTGAAACAGATGTCCCAAAACTTCTGGGCACGTTGGTCGATGGAGTATTTGCATATCCTGCAACAGCGCGTGAAGTGGACAGATAAAACCACCCCACCCCAGACTGGCGACCTCGTGTTGATTAAGGATGCTAACCTGCCGCCCCTATGTTGGCGAAGGGGGCGCATTGTTAAACTCTACCCCGGAACTGACGGAGTTCCTCGTTTTGCTGAGGTTTTGGTTCGAGATTCGGTTTTGAAGAGAGCAGTTAGTGGGCTCTCCCGATTACCCGTAGATTGACGTACCGTTCTTAACGGTCCGGGGCGGGGGGATGTTCGGAAAAGATCGACGTTTCTGAACGCAACTCTAATGTCACGTCAAATTGACATTAGCTGTCACTTGAAGTTGACAGTGACACTGGATTGAAATTCTTGTACAAGATGTCGGAATAATTTTGCTGAATTTGTTAAAAATCGCTCGCGTTGAATGTGCCTGGCATATCGAGTTTGAATACATCTAAAATTATCTATGTGATCCCGTTTTGTACGACCAAGGTTTTGATGCCATCTCTGGAGTGGCCGGTCGCGGATGCTTTGAAAGATAACCTTTTCTACCACACGCGCTTGTTGTCGGGACTGTAAATCATAATAAAAGAGGCTCCCCCGTGTGTGTCTTTGTGTATCTATTGTTGAAACGCCCAGTGTCTTGTGAACGCTGTTATTTGTGTTGTGAGTGAGGTCACTAATTGGTAAGGTCTGCAGAAGAAGAAGGTACCTGGGGCGCGCGCCCCGTCTCTCCGCAGCCGAGGAGATTTTCGACACCACAGAACCGTATGTGAAATCACCTTACTTAACATTCTCTCCACTGTGTATCGCAGTCCAATTGTTCAGTTACATCCCGGCTGAAACCTAGTTTTTTGTCCGGAGTCTATACTAGTAATACCAGCTTCCACTGCGCTAGCCATTCCGCGGTCTAGGCAGGGGTGTACTGAACAACTTCTTTTTTGCATTCACAATACATTTTTTATGGTTGAAAAAGGGAAAATGAAGTATTTAGAAAAAATCGACCCATCTCACAACCAGCTCCGATGGGACTCAAACCCACGACCTTTCGCTATCCGGGCGACTTCTCTAACCACTGAGCTACGGAGTCGTTACGAGAAGCGTCGAATTTATCAAATACTTCTTACTCGCTGTATAGTCAGCGTTTTTTTTCTAAATACTTCATTTTCCAAATAACTTCTTACATTCACACCAATTATCTAAGCCCATTTTAATTTCATTAAGAAACTGTATCATGGAAAACTTGATAGCGGATAAATATATACTTAAATACTTGTTGTTTGTAAATACATACTTAATATATATAATATGCATAAATAATTAAGACAGTCTCAATAAAGACGTTGCACCGATCAGTTGTTTACTTTAACCGCTTCACGCGTCACATGGCGACCCTGCCAGGATTATGCTAGACAGATATTATGCTAAGTGTCAAGACAAAAAAAAAACATGTTTTCTTTTGAAAAACGGAAAATGAAGTACTTCTTTAGAAAAAATCGACCCGTCTTACAATCAGCTCCGATGGGACTCGAACCCACGACCTTTCGCTTTCCGGGCGACTGCTCTAACCACTGAGCTACGGAGTCGTTACGAGAAGCGTCGAATTTAACCAAAACTTCTTACTCGCTGTATAGTCAGCGTTTTTTTCTAAATACTTCATTTTCCATTTTTCACTAGTAAAAATTGCATTATGAATGCAAAAAAGTAATAAGTAATTAAAATAACTATGTTTTCTTTTTTTTTCTTTTCTATTAGGGGGGTGCTGTACTGTGAGAGTAGCTTAGTATATAATATGCATAAATAATTAAGACAGTCTCAATAAAGAAGTTGCACCGATCAGTTGTTTACTTTAACCGCTTCCCGCGTCACACAATCATCTAGTTCATAAATAGCTATAATCAGGGGGCCGATTCTCAGGCAATCGAGAAAAGTTCACTTTTATAAGCTCGAAATTCAAATATAACAGTTTGTGTATTGTCAGAATTTCACAATCGAAAAAGTTCGATCGAAAACCAGTCGAACGCAACGAGTGCTACAGACCAATCGATGTTCGTATACGAACTTAGCTGTCAAGATGAATTTGTTGACAGTTTAGTTAGCTTGAAACGTTCTAACTTTTCAATAGAAACCACAAACAAAATGTTCGACATATTACCACACTGAAAAAGTTCGAATGCCTGAGAATAGGGCCCCAGGCGTCTGTCACTCGATGTACTTGCGCGCAAATCACGCCCTCACCGCCGGCGGTGAAAATCCATAGAAATTAGGTCCGCAAAAGAGCTAGAATATATGCGATAGAAAGAGATGCAACGACTGGCCGTTCGTAATTTGCCTGCGCCGTACAAGTTGAATTACACTTTATTGCGTTATAGTTAGAGTTGCTATTTATTTAAATGGCTTAGCGGAATGAACTATCTGTTACATAGTAACTATTTAGTAATCTGTGTCATAAGTAGCTATCATTAAGAAACTGTGGTTTGGAAACCAGATAACGGATAAATATATACTTTTGTTTGTAAATACATACTTGATATACATAGAAAACACCCAGACCAAGACAAATAGACATGTTCATGCACACAAATATTCGTCTTGTTCGGGGATCGAACCCGAAACCTCTGGCGCTGAAAGCAGGTATCCTACTCCATCGCCAAATCGGACGACCAATGTATGTATGTATGTATGTATGTGTTGTATGTATCAACTAACCTGGTGGGTTTGAGCGTCCGTGGCCTCTTGAGCGCGGGCGCTCTCCACGAACCGCTGCCGGACTCTGAACCTGAGACCCTCCGCCGCCGTCTTGGCTATAACCACAATTCCGTTATTGTTAAATTCGAAAATTTTATTGTTTCTATGGTAAAATGCAATAGCAAGACAAGGAAGAGTAATTTAATTAAGCTTATTAATTAAAAAAAGGTAAAACAATAATTAAACCAAAATAATACGGTACGTATAGTAAAAATTATGATATTTTTTTTTTGATAGGATATGAATCCTGCAACATTTTTACATTTACAAACATTTATACACCGTATTTTTTTTTTATCACCCCAGATAATTTAAGGAATTATTCTGCTCATGAAAACAATTTTTTTTTATTACGAGACGAAAACTGAAATCGCGAAAAAAAATCAGCTGTTCCATACAAAAGTGTAATAACATTTAATCAAAATGTATGGAACAGCTGATTTTTCAGTTTTGGTCCCATAATAAAAATTGTTTGTTTTCATGAGTAGAATAATCCCTAAAATTATCCGGGGTGATAAAAAAATGACCGTATATAACTTGCTGTTATAATAACCTATGTTGGTAAGGTCAATGCGGGTCAAACTTTGCAAGCAAAATTTGACTCACTTGCCAGTGTCTAATTAAAGTAAAATTTTGAATACACGTTTGATTTGGATGACTATACAATATTGAAGTAAGGTCAGCAAACAAATTGTTATAAAAATGAATTATTTACAAAATAAACCTTATTTCCTATACATATAGAATTGCATTGTTAATGCGTAAAATTAAATTAAGACACCGGCGACCGGTCAGCTCTGGGGAGCGTAACGTAATACCAAAATGATTTGAAATTAGAGCATTATTTTCTGTAGGTACTTGTGATGGTATTCGGATTAACACAGTATTTATCTAAGTTTCCATTAAAAGAATAATCCTAAAAACTTACCCAAATGAAAATAAATGCGAATTGCAATTTTGTATGAAAAAATGTAATTGGAGATTTTTTTATTGGGTAGATATTTACAGTATTTATAATAGAAACCTACATAAATACTGTCTTAATCCAAATAACATCACAAGTACATTCAATCATGCTCAAATTTTCAATTATTTCGGTATTACGTTTGTATGGGAGACTGTCGTGACGCGGGCCTTTTAAAATAATAAATTGTATGAATGTATGTTACGATATAGTGGTTGTGAAGTAGTGTTAGTCACCTGTGTCCGGTCCGGCGGTCGGCTGCTGGATTCCGAGTTGTCCGACGAGTCCCACGCGGCGCGCGCGACCGACGCGCCCGACGCGACCGACGCGCCCGCTGTATACGACCAAATTTAAATTAGCGCCAAGACCACCTATACTATTTCAATTCATATATTCACCCTTTGTTACAATGATTGCAATGATTAGTTTTGCGGACTCTGTTCTCCGACCTTAGGCCTCATTTCCACCTGCAAGTACCTAAGTCTTCTGCGATAAACGTCCGACAGTCTGTCAGATAGCAACTTGTGTGTAAACACACTTGCAAGTTGTTATCTGACAGACTGTCGGACATTTATCGCAGAAGACTTACTTGCAGGTGGAAATGAGGCCTTATACTTTTACTTTATCTATTACTTTTGAAGTGTAATATTTGACAATGCCATAACAATATAAATAAACATGTCAGATTGAACTAAAAGCCTATGAATTTTCTTGCTAGAATTTAAAGTTAATTTGATCATAAAAAGTTATAAGTACTGAAATGTTATCGTGCCTCTTCGACTAGAGCGACGGCGACGGTAACAAGTTTAATTATTTAAAATACTTACGACATAATTAAAATTTAAAAATTAACACCATAGAAATTCTAATCTATACATATATTATAAAGAGGAAAGATTTGTATTTTTGTATGTAACGAATAAACTCAAAAAGTACTGGACCGATTTCGAAAATTCTTTCACCGTTAGAAAGCTACAGTCTTCCCGAGTGACATAGGCTATATTTTATTCCGATATTTCCACGGGCACGGGTACCACGCGGGTAAAACCGCGAGGATACGCTAGTAGTATATAAAAGTAATGAGTACAATTCTATTACCGGTACAAATGATTCAGTGCCAAACCACAGAAACAATACTACCAGTATCTATATCCATACTAATATTATAAAGACAAAATATTTGTATTATTATTTGTCTATACTTATATTATAAAGGCAAAATATTTGTATTATTGTTTGTCTGTACTAATATTATAAAGAGGAAAGATTTGATTGTTTGTTTGTTTGCATCGAATAGGCTCCGAAACTACTGGACCGATTTAGAAAATTCTTTCACTATTATAAAGCTACATTCTTCCCGAGTGACATAGGTTATATTTCATCACGATATTCCCACGGGAACTGGTACCACGCGTTTAAATCCGCGGGAGCCGCCAATTTTTTTCAAAATACACAACGGGGTAGCACTTAGCCTTCATCACACCTGATGTTAAGTGGTGATAAGGCTGAAGGTGGAAACGCACTACTCCCGGAATCCTCATCCACTGAGGAACTGGCTATCTTTCGTCTGCCGGATAAAATGCAAAAAACAATTTCGTTTATTCAATTTAGGTTTGTCTAGCAACAGTTATGAACTTCAATGAAGCTACGCCATCGGTTCGCAAATCCTACGGCGGGAGACCTTGTAACGAGAAGAACCGGCAAGAAACTCGCCAGAAGCTATTTTTTACAAGCTTTTTATTAACTTGTCATATGTTAGTTAGTTAGTGGGGGACAAATCTTGCAAGCTTAATTTTTTTTTTTTAGGTAAATACAACATGCACTAAATATGAAACAAAACAATCGAGCTAACCTAAAAACTAAGTGTAAAATAACATAAGAAATTTCAAACACAAACTATTAAATTTCAAACTTACAATAAAATGACTATGAATGTAGAGTAACTAACGCGCGAATAGTGTTGAGCGAGTCAAAATGAATATCCATTATGTCGCTAAATTTGTTAACTACTTTGCAAAGACGTGACACTGGAGAATTCGATCCAAATACAGTCCTACGAAACGGCGGGCAGAGAGGAATGATCGTTTTGCGCGATGGTCTGCTAGGGACACGTAATTTAAATAAGGACAGGAGGGTTGGACAGTCAATTTTGTGATTTAAAACTTTCCAGGCGAAGGAGATGTCTGCCAAGTCATTGCGATGTGTTAAAGAGATCATATTAAAATGCTGACGTCGGTTGGCATACGAGATTTTTTTCATAGTCCTTGAGATACCATTAGCAAAAGCTAAATGCCACAAAAATCTTTTCTGCACACGCTCAACCCGCAAAGAGTGAATGGCAAAGTGCGGGCTCCATACTACACTTGCGTATTCAAGAATAATTTGACTCACTTCCCAGTGTCCGATGGAGCTGAAATTTTGTATACAGGTTTGGTTTAGATGACAATACAATATTAAAGTACTGTCAGCAAAAAAGATTGTCATAAAAATGAAATTTTTACTAACTTATTTCTCCTTGTTTGAATTGACACAGAGCTACATGCTATGAGCGAGTGCCCCGATAAGCCGTCACTCACCGTGTCTGGAGCTCGGGCCGGGCGCACACTCGGCGTCGGCGATGCTTTTGCTCTTCTTGCCCACGCCCTTGCCTGCGTGCAGACATCCATACTTAATATTATAAATGTGAAAGTGTGTTTGTTTTGTAGTGTGTTTACTGTAAGGATGGTAAGTTTATTTAGCTGGCAATATTAAAACGATGTAAGTATGAAATTACTTTTTTTAATGTTTTAGAATAAAACTTAATATGAATGAATGAATGAATGAATTCTTTCTTTATTTGGCTACAGCAAATGCAATAACACAATATACAATTTAAAACAAAAACAAATAAAACTAAAAGTTACAAACTGCCCAATGAACCCGCTGTCTCACGGCTGCTGCAGCCAAAAAGGGAGACAGTTCAGCATTATGTCAAACCCAAAGAGCCTGACGCTGATTTTCAACTGACCCCTTGATCCCTTTTTTTGACAAATGGATGCCAATTCTACAGTATTTTGCAACTGTTTACAATGTAACTTAAAAAGTCTTCATAACAAAAAAGAAAAAATATATACACATAATACGTTGATATAGATATCCGTTATAGTTGATAGTTGATATTGATATAGATATAGATATCCTAGAGGATTTAGTTAATAAGAAGGTACCTATAGAATAAATATATTTACAAATACAAAAAAAACTTTAAATCTAATTTTATAAATAAAATTTGTTGTTTGTCCATAGAAAGAAAAAAAAAATACTATATGGTTGTGCATTAAAAGAGGTTACGAAACAGAGACATTTAAAATTATATGCAATCGACACATTAACATTAACACATCCACGCCTCCACCGCCTATATAAAAGATTCGTTTACAGTAACCGCTCCTAAATCCACCTGAGTATTTAAGAGATACTCTTTTAAACGATTCTTAAACACCACAATAGATTTGACAGCTTTCAAAGGTGGTGGGATATTATTCCATATCTTGGCTGCGGCGTAGCGGAAGGCGCCCCTGAAGGATGCGGTCTTATGAGGCTTAGTGGCCAGTTGCTGGGAACACTGTCTTCTCTCGCATTGTCTCCTGTTTCCGATCCAATCGAGTTTTTCGCACAAATATTCAGGTTCTCGGAATTTAATGACACCAAAAAGTAAACAGGCCAAGTGCAACTTGCGCCTGGACTTCATTTTAAGTATGCGACTGTCGTTAAAGTATTTAGTGACATGACCCCTAGGGGGAATGGAAAAACAAATACTTTAAAATCACACAAAGGAAACAATCGTAGCATAGTCTATGTCGCAGGGATTTTGTCAAAGTCGTGATATTATAATTCCACTAGTGAAATTATAATTTCTAGTGATATTATGAATAGACAGTACGAGACAGTATGCACACGGCTGCGAGCTTCGGAAGTCATATAGAACACGTGATAGGTTAGAATGAAATGGTTATTTTTTTTTTCAATACAACTTATGGATTTCTTGAGCTCGCAGCCGTGTGCATACTGTCTTGTACTGTCTATTCATAATTTAACTAGTGGAATTATAATATCACGACTTTGACAAAATCCCTGCAACATATACGTATTGGGTATTGTGTGCAAACCTTTTTAGAGCGTTAGTTATTGCAAGGATTGGAAATAGAATTGGATATAAAAGGATTGCGTTGATAGGTTTTGACACATTCTGTGACAAGCGGCTCTTCTCGGGAGAACTGCTCTGAGATCATAAAGAAATAATGTACAGATAAAAGTTAAATATTTTAAAAAGGAAATTAGATTCAGTGAAGCCCCAGTTTTTATTATAGTTAGAAAATTATAGCACTGTGACTCCAGTCTCACAGTACACATACACTTCCTTTTTCCCATATACATATAAGGCGCTGTAAGAGTAATTAAAGAGATCATTAGACTACAGAATAACTGTCTTTTACAACATTCCTTCATTCATCATTGCCGTTTGTTTGTTGTTTGTCCGTTTTTCACGTCAAAACGGAGCAACAGATCGACTTGACTTTTGGTATGGGGATAGTTTGGGGACTGGATAGTGACAAAGGCTACTTTTTGGAAGTGACAGAGGCTAGGTAGGCTTTTAGCACTGAAAAATATCACAATCACGCAGGGTAGTCTATGCGAGCGGAAATCTGGTATTAATATAAACATACCAATCAGAATACGAAAAATGTGATAGTAAAAAACTACGAGCCCTGCAAGTAGCTTTAAGGCCGTATTCGAACCCGCGCCTCAGGGAATCCGGTCCGATGCATGACAAACTAATCTACCGACAAGCCTGCACGACTCGTAAAATTTATGCTAACGCTGTACGCCAGCGTTGCTTCATCAATGTGAGGAAACCTTCGCTTCGGAAAGGTTTTTTACTATCACATTTTTCCTATACTTAGTGCATAAAAATAATTTAAAATCTTAGCATACCAATAAGCCAATATACTTATACCACCCTACCGCCTCCCCCTGCCCCCCGCACGTGCTGTCTCCTGGACGTGGCGAGTGTCTTGGAGTCGGGGCTATCAGAGACCATACCTTTATCATTAAAACCCTAAACACTCACCTTTCCTATGCGCCCTGAGCGGCGCGTCGCTATCGGGCGAGTCCCCCTCTTCCCCCCCGTCCCGTCTCCTCCCCCTCCCCGTCCCCCCCGCGCGTGTTGTCTCCTGGACGTGGCGGCGAGTGTCTCGGAGTCGGAGCTATACCTTTACCATTAAAACAATCAACACTCACCTTTCCTATGCGCTCGGAGCGGTGCGTCGCTATCTGGCGAGTCCCCCTCTTCCCCCCCGTCCCTTCTCCTCCCCCTCCCCCGTCCCCCCCGCGCGTGCTGCCTCCTGGACGTGGCGGCGAGTGTCTCGGAGTCGGAGCTGTCCGAGGCGGCTTCCGGCCGAGTCTGTTCGGTTTCCGCGTGCCCGTTCATTGTCACTGTGGTGGGAAAACGCGCACTTTAAAGACAAGCGTAGCTGGTAATATGCCTACTGAATTTACCACGTTCGTTTTGTATAAAATTTATAGGGTGTTCCTTTAAATGTGCCCGTGAGTATATATAATAGAGACATCACACTGTAAGGATGATTAGTTTATTTAGCTGGCAATATAACTACAAACAATCAATATAAAAATGTAACTGAATTTAATGGCATTTTCGTTAAAAAATTAACAGTCTGATGTAAATAAAACCACATAGGTACGTATAATTATCAGAAATAAAAAAAAATATTTGTTTGCTTTAAACATTACGGTTTTCATCTCATACATAAAATAAGTTGCTTAACCTATTTAGCTATTAAAATGATAGCATGCAAACTCGACAAAACAACAAAGTTATAATGATTACATGAAATTGACTTGACATGTTTATAATAATACACGCTAAAATTTAGTAAAAAGAATATAAAATTCGCTAACATGTCAAATAGGTTAATCATAATATTATGTCAATGTTTCATGTCAGTGTTAATTTATTTCTTTAATTTCTTCAATAACAATATTAATGAACATAAATATCATATATTTTTATGAAAAATCCTGAAAAACATCAAAAATACAAGTCCGCGAAAATTATTATCAAAGTGACAGAATTGACATTGTTTGTTTATTAATTTACACAACAAGAAAAGGCAAAGACTGCCATTTCAGATGACCAACCATTCTGTTTTCTTTTGTTTTTAACGGAAATTTCGTGTTAAAAGGCATCATGTCCTGGACATGAGCCTTTGTAATATTTAACCTACATTTTGAACCGGCCAAAAATAGTTTTAATGGAGCGGGACTTGTGACCTGTTTCTACAGAAGATATAAGATAACATAACGAACCAATTTAAAGCAAAAAGCGTTTCGAAAAAAAATATGACATGAGCCCTTTTATTAATAGAACCCCTATTGAATGAAATTGCCGTTTTTTTCTTTTGTACATATTATTATAACTTTAGGTTTTTTTACTATCACATTTTTCCTATATTTACAGAATTGCATTGTGAATGCGTAAAAATAATTTAAAATCTCAACTTTTATGATATTAGAAATACATAATTTCTTTAAATTGCGTTACATTAAGACCGTATCGAGCAGCTTTTGATAATTTAATAACCACGATATTTGATTATTTACATAGAAAAACTGATCTCGAAAGTTACGACTATTTTTGTTTTCAGAATTTCGTACTTTATTAGTTGTAACTTAGTGAAAAAAAATTGTTTTTTCTCGTAACGAATATGTCATTTAGTAGTCTTAATGTCAATAAATACGTGTGTAAAATTTTGTAAAGTTACATAATATTAGTCGTTGAATAAATTACAAAAACGATAGTATGGAAAAAATTGTATTACAAAAATCTCCATACAGAACCGCAATTTGATACTTTAACCCGTAATATTTCACGAGTTCATATCTATACAAATAAATAAAATTGGAGTGTCTGTTTGTAATATAATAAATACCGCTTTTTACTGCATGCATATGATTATATATACGGTACATATACCAAAACATTTTATGTTTATTTTTGTCTGTGTCTGTCTGTTTGTTCCGGCTAATCTCTGAAACGGCTGGACCGATTTTCACTGGCAGGTAGCTGACGTAATAAGGAGTAACTTAGGATACTTTTTATCCCGATATTCCCACGGGAACGGGAACCACGCGGGTGAAACCGCGGGCGGCCGCTAGTAGATAATATAGACATGGTACAGTACTCACCCCTCTGGCGCCTCCTCCTGGCGCGCGGCTCGGGCGGCGCGCGCTCCCACAGCGACTCGAACAGCGACGACAGGCGGACCGTCATCGAGTATATCTGGGGGGGGTACGCGCAATGAGTCACACCAATGATTTTTGTTATCAGCATATCTAAAAAATATGTTAGTCGAGAAAAAAGAATATGTTTTTATTTTTTTCCTATCTTCAAATATGACTGAGATATTGAACGTTAAAGTACGGCCTCCGTGAAAAATTCGGGTGGGCCAATGGAATTAATGTGTGACGTCACAACACGATTGAGAGTTAACGCTTCCGTATTTCTCCTTTGGCTATGAGTTGCGCTCTCACGGTTTCGCAATAAATTTATTTATTTTTCTTATAGTCGATCAATGATCAATTTTGTATTGAGCCCATGTGAAAAAACACCTTCAAATACATAAGTTGTATTTTCGTGATTAATAAATTAAATCAACTTTCGTAATGGCGGGCGGTATTCTGTCAATATAAATAGCAACCGTCAAACTTCGATCAACAATAACACGAAGCCGTCAAATGGACAGTTGGTGACAGTTTTAGAGTGCGGCTGCGCGCGGTCGAAATCGAATACTAATCATTTACCATAACCTTAGAACGAAGAAAATGTACTGTTACTAGCGCCAAAAACGCACCAGTTGCGCGAAGATTGCGCACGAACGGACTCTATGTAGGTACAGTTGGACGGAAATCACCCGCAGCAGCTGCAATCGGAGATGTCACTGCGACATGACGTCATCGCAATAGCGCGCAAGAAAAGCAAATTTACAAAAGCTGGTGAAACTTTACAACGCTGTAACTTTGGAAATCCTGGCCAGATTTCGATGAAACAAAAACTATTAGTACTTGCACGAGTACGCGCATTAAATGCAGTAATTTTAATAGTCATATTTTGATGTGTTGGTGTGACTCATTAGATGACGACCAAATACTGAGGCTCAAGGCACAGAATATATATTAGTACCTTACGGTACAAAAATTTCACTCCCGAGTTTATGTATGATAAACGCAAGCGTCCAGTCACCGGACTAGTCTCAATTAGTGATTACCGCGCCCGGGCACGTTCCCAAGGACTGGAAATTTTGCCGGCAGCGTTGCCGGCAGTGTCCCAAAGTTCCCAGCAATATTCCCAAGCACCATTTTTAGATGAATATTTTACCATGCAAGACAATTTAAAATAAGACTTTAAAACTGTTTGATTATATTGAATTACGTAATAAGTAGCCACCGACATCAGAGGTAAGCACATATGAAATGAAAAACAGTTTTATATAAGATGGTTTATTTTTTTATTCAACAAACTAAGAAAACAAAACAAAATAATCTTGCCATAATTATCAACAAATTATAAAATTGTAAGAAACAAAAGAAAAACAGAATATTTATTTATATAATTTAACAAAACGGCAAAATGTCTACTGGGTATTTTGGGCAATATTCCCAAAGTGCCCGGAAATTTCCCGGGCACATTGCGAGTGGAAAATTGCCAGCAGTGGCAATATTCCCAGGCGTACATCACTAGTCTCAATAGGCTGGCGCTCGCTCGACTTGTCGCACACGCAGCGCACGCATCCGCATGTGTCGCCATCTGTCTCGCTTCGCGTGTATACTTTCACAGATAAAGTAGTGCCTCTGACAGCCCTAGCAGATTGAAGCGAGACGGCAGACAGTTATTGTACTATGAACGCAATACGCAATGCAAAAGGTTGAAATTAGATTGTTTTGCAGAATAGCAGGTAAATATCTCGGGGATTTTGCGCCGCTTGTATGGAAGTGAGATAGGCCTGCTCAAGGGTGCGTTCTGTGGCTTCACTCGAGTGCACTCCGGCGCGCGCTCTAGCCGTTCCGTGGCTTGGTGAAATTTTACTGAGTGTAGTTTCACTCGTTCTGTGGCTCAGAGTGCAGCAACCAAACAACCATCAAATCGAATGGTTGTTTTTCACTCTGACAGCTTTTTGACGTTTGAACAATGAAAAGTGTCAAAGTTTGAATGACGTTTCGAAAATTTCTTACTTTAACGCCCTAATTACTTCGTCTATCTCATCTTCCAGGAGGATTAAAGTCAAAATGTTGCAGAAATAGCTATAAAACTCGAGCAAAGGTAAATAATTTCCAACACAAGCGTCGTCAAAAATTTTGAGGTTATAAAAACAACTCGATCGTTCCGTCCATGAAGCTCGACTTAATACTGAGGTAACTGGAGTTCTCACCCTGAATAAAAAAATGAACACCAGCAAATTTGACATTTAGTATGTAGTGGCTGTCAGTTGTCTCATATGACCATACGTATTTTTTTAAAGTGTAGGTGAGACGGAGACAGCCACTGTGTAATTTGTGGTCACAAAAAATTGTTCGTACTGCACTCTCCAGTTACCTCAGTATTAAGTCGAGCTTCATGGTTCCGTCGCTCGGTTGCAACTCGAACGGGTGAAACTTAAACCAAACAACCGCACCCAAAACCACGGAACGCAGTCCAGCCCGGGTAGCATGACGAACTCGAGAAACGTTTTGTCTATATCGAAACATCAAAAATGACATTTCATCGTAGACAAACCTGTTGTTCAGCTGTCAATTATCTTGACTTTCGAGGTATACAAAACTCTTCTCGGGTTCGTCATGCTACGCGTGTAGGAGACGTATTTCAGTAGCGCTCGAAATGAAAATCGAATACGATTTGAAAACGTATACGTCAACCAGTCGTCTACGAAATCGAATTCTATTACACCCGTTTTCATGGATTTTTGTAGCATTCGAAATCTGTATTGCCAATAAATTAATTTTCTGTAATTGTTTCAAAACTACAGAGAAACTTTAAAAATACAACAAAATGAAAATACAAACACTTGTCATATTATGATTGTTAGTGACGACATTTTGCGGCCACAGACTAATAAAAACGATGAATTCTACTAGTAGAAATACTGCAACTTCACAGGTGTGATTTTTCAAAAATACTGATGTTAAGAATTTGATTGTTAGTGACGACATTTTGCGGCCACATACTAATAAAAACGATGAATTCTACTAGTAGAAATACTGCAACTTCACAGGTGTGATTTTTAAAAAATACCGATGTTAAGAATTCACATGCGAATTTTTCAATTTCAAATGCGAATTCAAATTCGTGCGCTACGGAAATACGACTCCAGTTCAGACAATACGGACAAGTCCTTGCGCAAGTTCGAGCCTCCTTAAAGGCAAGATGCTTAAAGCCACTCGGTATTTTATTAAATATAAGACATAGCGTGTTTAACACTACTTTCGACAATATGAATGATTGAATTCTGGTTAAAGACGCGTCTAAGTATTAAGACAAGAGCTAGCTCGAAGTTTTGTTTACTGGAATATCAACATAATTATTTCCTTATCTGTAGGTATGTGTGTGAGTGTTTGTGTGTACCACTCACCCTGCTCCTCGGATTAGTGTTGTACAGCCTCGAGTTGGATATAACCCTGCGGACGTCGTTGTAGTGTTGTATGTATGAGTGTGTATGAGTGTATGACTCACCCTGCTCCTCGGATTAGTGTTGTACAGCCTCGAGTTGGATATAACCCTGCGGACGTCGTTGTAGTGTTGTATGTATGAGTGTGTATGAGTGTATGACTCACCCTGCTCCTCGGATTAGTGTTGTACAGCCTCGAGTTGGATATAACCCTGCGGACGTCGTTGTAGTGTTGTATGTATGAGTGTGTATGAGTGTATGACTCACCCTGCTCCTCGGATTAGTGTTGTACAGCCTCGAGTTGGATATAACCCTGCGGACGTCGTTGTAGTGTTTGTAACGGCTGCCATTTTTACTTACTTCTTGCATTGTTTTATCCATAATAATCGCACAAACTATTAATGTTATGAAAAAATCATTACAATTATAAACAAATATGGTCTATTCAGTTCTATTGTATTTATGTGATAGGAGCTGTCAATGTCAGATGCCACTCAGCTGTCGGTTTGTTTGCGAGGTTCCGAAGTAACAGCTATAAACAGCCGCGCGGTCCGTGGCAGCCTGTGATCTGTATGCGGAATACTTTGATTGTAGTTTCGTGCATATTTATATTGCATTTCTTAACGTAACAACATAAATAGTCTATTGGAAGCAATTTTGTCTTACGCGCGCCATAGATTTTTACTAAATTAATCTTCCAGATAATTCTGAAGTCTTCGCGACGTAATTAGTTTGTGCCTTGGCTGTATGATTAAAATCCAATGACAAGTTGAATCTATCTATGCAAAAAAATTATAAACCTACTTACAGCCGGAATGTTCTGGAAGATTTTTAGTATATATAGGAGAGAACCCGCTAAAGATTTCTCTTTTTTCTGGTTTTCGCCCCAACATAATTGGGTGAGTGTTTTGTGCGCGTTTTATTTTCGTGATAAATAAATTATATTCTCGGTGCTATAACCTCAAACAGCCGTTCATCAATTCTATTCTTTTACATATTGTTTTCGATGAGATGTTTATTTCGTCATCCAATTTATACTCATATTAACGTACAATTGCCCACACGGTGAACAGAATACTAAATATTCCGGGATCCAAAAGCAATTTACAGCCTAATATTTCTTTGTAACCTTGTCGTGACCGGTACCTGGTAAGAGTGGATTGTATCTTTATTCAAATACATTTTAACTTACACCTTTAAATTGTCCCTCTTGTGCTGTAACTTTTAATTAGTATAACAATAGCCGCTGGCATAAAAGTTAATGTGCTCTGTAGAATCTTTACTTACTAGTAACCTACTTTAAATGACAATATTCCTATCTCAATTGTAGCCCAGGGTCATACCCACTCATACACAGCGGTCGGATTTAGTGAACGCACGTTCATACCTGTTATCGTAACATTTCAGGGTCGTATCTCCGGGCAACATCTCCCCGAGTCACTCCGGTACCTACCTGCTCCGGTCTACCTACACGCCGAGTACCTGCTTACTTCGTGCCGCTCTCCACCTGCTCCTGCGCGCCTAACCGCTAGAGGTCTGCACTGCTCCGGTCTACCCCGGAACAGAACCCGCTGCCCCTAAACCCTAGCGGCTTCACCTCTCCTTAGGAAGTTATAAAGCTAAGTTGACCTTAGACTTCCAACGCCGATCACCGAGCCAGTTACCCCCCCTGTAATTTCATTTTAAAACGGTCTAACCGAATTATACATTTAATTTTATATACATCTTTTATTTCTGAACTCTTGCTCTCCGGCTCCTCCAGCCAGGAGCGTTTCATGTTGTATGTATGAGTGTGTATGAGTGTATGACTCACCCTGCTCCTCGGATTAGTGTTGTACAGCCTCGAGTTGGATATAACCCTGCGGACGTCGTTGTAGTGTTGTATGTATGAGTGTGTATGAGTGTATGACTCACCCTGCTCCTCGGATTAGTGTTGTACAGCCTCGAGTTGGATATAACCCTGCGGACGTCGTTGTAGTGTTGTATGTATGAGTGTGTATGAATGTATGACTCACCCTGCTCCTCGGATTAGTGTTGTACAGCCTCGAGTTGGATATAACCCTGCGGACGTCGTTTGCGAACTGTCGCTTGCTCTTGTAGTACCGTGATTGTAGCCGCTGTTGGATCGTGCCCAGGTCCATGGGGGAAGGCACCACGGACAGGTAGTCTGGGGGTAGGGTAAATAACAATGATAAACACTAAACCCTTGGTTGGGATATGGCCGGCAGCGAGGAGGAGGAGAATTTTCTCGAATACCGGCCATTCGTCCGTAGAAGGACGGCCGTGTAGTCATGGCTCATAGTCACCAGGGAGCTTAGCTGTAGCTCCCGAAGATCCCTACCGGGAAAAGAAACTCCGGTTCGAACCCGCACCAAGCCTTTGGTATGAAGATTGCCAGATAAACAATTGGTTTTTGCGTTAAAATACTAACACTACTGTTCGCGTGGGGTAAAATTTTACCACAATTTTCATTATTCAATAAACCAAAAGTACATGCAAAATCAAATTTTCAATTTAGAAACATGATAAAAGGAACAATTTATCTTTAACAAAAAATAATAACTTTGTTTAAATTTTACTATTGATCTTTCACAAAAAAAAAAAAACACTTTTTACCTTGCATTATTTTAAGCATGACAATTTTGGTAAACAATGATTTGATGCTCATTGCATACATTATTGTGGCATATGCTACACACAATCTTGTTCAAACACACTCGATTAGCGCAGAGCCCAGCCCTAATTATCAAAGGTGAGTGCATATTAGGAAGTAAGTAGAAAAATGTGATGGAAGAAGCAAAAAATTAAACACGATAATGTATGTTTGAATACCCTCTGGGGTAAAAATTTACCCTACGCGAGTAATTAAGCGTTAATTTTTGTTTCATCGACGATCTGGTCAAGGTCGCAGGGCATCAAAAGCGCAGGGCCGATCCCACGATGGATGGAGATCCTTTGGGGAGGCCTATGGCTAGTGGGCATCGTACGACTGACGGATAACACTTACATGGCATAAGTCATTGTATACAGTTAAAGTGTTCCATATTCATATTCCTTTATTGCATCTTGTTGTAGGTATGTTATTACATAAAATTGATTTTCTACATACTGCATTTCAGAATGTTATAAACAATATAAGAACACAGTGAACGAAGTTGTGAATTAGTAATTTTATGAGACCATTTAAAAGACATAACGGCACAATTTCTTGAACTGAAAAATTTGTAAAAAAACGACTCATCCTTCAAGTAGCTCCGCCGGGAATCGAGCTACTTGGAGGATGGGTCGTTTCTAATATTTCATTTTCAGTAATAAAAATTGCATTGTGAATGCAAAAAAGTAAATATAATTTAAAATTTCTTGAAAATTAAAATTAAATGTGTTTTTTGTGTGAGAAAATTAGTCGTCTCTGGTTGCAACAAATTGCTTTAAGATGTAATTATGTATTTGTCTGTGATTGTGTTGTACAATGAATGGTCTCTGACGCCGATCCAGATTGTTTAATCTCGTGAATTGAACCTTCCAGAAAATGACACAAAAAATAAATGTAAGTCAGCCTAGATCCGCGGTTGTGTGCCTGTGTCTGTATGTATGTGTGTGTGTATATCACTCACCGGGCGCCATCTCCGGCTGCACAGGCTGTTTGAATGGCTCTGCATCGGCGCTGGCCAGCAGCTCGGTCATTATGCGCGTGTTGTATGGCTGTGTGTGTGTGTGTGTGTGTGTGTGTGTATGTATGTGTGTGTGTATGTCACTCACCGGGCGCCATCTCCGGCTGCACTGGCTGTTTGAATGGCTCTGCATCGGCGCTGGCCAGCAGCTCGGTCATTATGCGCGTGTTGTATGGCTGTGTGTGTGTGTGTGTGTGTGTGTATGTATGTGTGTGTGTATGTCACTCACCGGGCGCCATCTCCGGCTGCACGGGCTGTTTGAATGGCTCTGCGTCGGCGCTGGCCAGCAGCTCGGTCATAATGCGCGTGTTGTATGGCTGTGTGTGTGTGTGTGTGTATGTCACTCACCGGGCGCCATCTCCGGCTGCACTGGCTGTTTGAATGGCTCTGCGTCGGCGCTGGCCAGCAGCTCGGTCATAATGCGCGTGTTGTATGGCTGTGTGTGTGTGTGTGTGTGTGTGTATGTATGTGTGTGTGTATGTCACTCACCGGGCGCCATCTCCGGCTGCACTGGCTGTTTGAATGGCTCTGCATCGGCGCTGGCCAGCAGCTCGGTCATTATGCGCGTGTTGTATGGCTGTGTGTGTGTGTGTGTGTGTGTGTATGTATGTGTGTGTGTATGTCACTCACCGGGCGCCATCTCCGGCTGCACGGGCTGTTTGAATGGCTCTGCGTCGGCGCTGGCCAGCAGCTCGGTCATAATGCGCGTGTTGTATGGCTGTGTGTGTGTGTGTGTGTATGTCACTCACCGGGCGCCATCTCCGGCTGCACGGGCTGTTTGAATGGCTCTGCGTCGGCGCTGGCCAGCAGCTCGGTCATAATGCGCGTGTTGTATGGCTGTGTGTGTGTGTGTGTGTATGTCACTCACCGGGCGCCATCTCCGGCTGCACGGGCTGTTTGAATGGCTCTGCGTCGGCGCTGGCCAGCAGCTCGGTCATAATGCGCGTGTTGTATGGCTGTGTGTGTGTGTGTGTGTATGTCACTCACCGGGCGCCATCTCCGGCTGCACGGGCTGTTTGAATGGCTCTGCGTCGGCGCTGGCCAGCAGCTCGGTCATAATGCGCGTGTTGTATGGCTGTGTGTGTGTGTGTGTGTATGTCACTCACCGGGCGCCATCTCCGGCTGCACGGGCTGTTTGAATGGCTCTGCGTCGGCGCTGGCCAGCAGCTCGGTCATAATGCGCGTGTTGTATGGCTGTGTGTGTGTGTGTGTGTATGTCACTCACCGGGCGCCATCTCCGGCTGCACTGGCTGTTTGAATGGCTCTGCATCGGCGCTGGCCAGCAGCTCGGTCATTATGCGCGTGTTGTATGGCTGTGTGTGTGTGTGTGTGTGTGTGTATGTATGTGTGTGTGTATGTCACTCACCGGGCGCCATCTCCGGCTGCACGGGCTGTTTGAATGGCTCTGCGTCGGCGCTGGCCAGCAGCTCGGTCATAATGCGCGTGTTGTATGGCTGTGTGTGTGTGTGTGTGTATGTCACTCACCGGGCGCCATCTCCGGCTGCACGGGCTGTTTGAATGGCTCTGCGTCGGCGCTGGCCAGCAGCTCGGTCATAATGCGCGTGTTGTATGGCTGTGTGTGTGTGTGTGTGTATGTCACTCACCGGGCGCCATCTCCGGCTGCACGGGCTGTTTGAATGGCTCTGCGTCGGCGCTGGCCAGCAGCTCGGTCATAATGCGCGTGTTGTATGGCTGTGTGTGTGTGTGTGTGTATGTCACTCACCGGGCGCCATCTCCGGCTGCACGGGCTGTTTGAATGGCTCTGCGTCGGCGCTGGCCAGCAGCTCGGTCATAATGCGCGTGTTGTATGGCTGTGTGTGTGTGTGTGTGTGTGTGTGTGTGTGTGTATGTCACTCACCGGGCGCCATCTCCGGCTGCACGGGCTGTTTGAATGGCTCTGCGTCGGCGCTGGCCAGCAGCTCGGTCATAATGCGCGTGTTGTATGGCTGTGTGTGTGTGTGTGTGTGTGTGTGTGTGTGTGTATGTCACTCACCGGGCGCCATCTCCGGCTGCACGGGCTGTTTGAATGGCTCTGCGTCGGCGCTGGCCAGCAGCTCGGTCATAATGCGCGTGCACCACTCGTGCCAACCCACGCGGGAGCTCACCTGCGGAACAGGTGGTATATACGTTATACTCGATAGTTTATGGGACGGCACGCAAGCTTTTTACTACCACGAAAGCATGCCACTTAGGGTAAGGAGTAAGGACACATCTGCTGAACGTACGGCGCCGAGTTCAGCGGCTGACGTATTTTCAAGCAATGTAATTTCGGCTGATGTATATAAAGAGTCCTGTTAAGGACATAGGTTTTAAAACTCCCGCACCGCTACTGTCTCCAATCGTTTTGTCACTGGGCCATTTCTCCATTTTGATTTGGTAATTTAGTAACTAAATGTCAATTGAACACTAATAAAGAAATATGTATATGAAGTTATAAGTAGTTTTATTGACCTTGTTTTCAGTGGATAAAAAAAGGTACTACTTATAGTCCTGGCTTTAAGGCGCTACTCGGAAAAAGTATGGACTTTTTGATACAAAACTATAGGACGGTTAAAGTAGTTACAAATCTAGTAATAACATATATATTTCTTCATACTGTGACGGGACGTCCTCGTCGGCCAGTGGTACACTAGCCGGAACGTCGGAAGTCGCCGCCCAGTATTTAGTTAGATAGATATGAATAAAAAAGATGTTTATAGGGGCTTAATTTGTTTTATTGTAATGAGAGAATTAAGAAAATATAGGAAGAATAGGAAGAAGAGGAACCCTTTCCAAGGGTCAAGGGTTCCACTTAATTATAACTAATCAACCAATTTAAGCTGATAATTAGAACTGGTAAGTTTAATAATTTTGATATATTAACTGGTAATGCTCCGCGAGCTCTGTACGGCTTGGTGGTTTTAGTATAACTAAATCAAAAATGATGAACAGGGCACGTGAAACGAAGATTTTGAATTTGAATTGAAAGAACAGGATAGGATTCGATAAAATTAATAATATAATGGCTAACTTAATGAAGTTTCCAGCCATCATGGAGTTTTTAACCATCCATAATGACTGGTACGAGTCGACATCGTTACAATACCTTTATCTAGATTCAGATAGTTTCAGAAACACGATTTTATGATTTTGCCTCGGCACTTTTTCTTTTCGAAAAGACCTCTAAAAATACGAAAATTCAAGATTATTCTTAAATGGGGTTACATATACTATTGGAAATTGGTTTAATTAGTGGACAACAATAATATTTAGGATCGTATCAAAGCTTTTTGGATAGGGAGTGATTTAGTATTTTTTTTTGCCTAATCTGCAAAATCGGTCTCACTCCCGCGCGCGTCGTTTTCTCATTGCTATCTCGCTTCAGCATAATTTTTCCGAGTATCGCCTTAAACCGAAAAGTCCTGGTATTTCTACTATCACTCATTTTATTACTTATACTATTAATCATAGGGGACTTCAAAAACACTGCGAGCGTATTCAACTGAACATTCGGCGCGGTACGTTCCGCAGATACGTCGCGACACTTAAAGGGTCCCAGGTATATATACACTAGCGCTCCGCTCGCGACTCCGTATGCGTGAACCCCTTTTTAACCCCCTTAAAGGGCGAATTTCCAAAAATCCTCTCTTAGTGCTCCCCTACACCCCTAAGGAACATACATGCCAAGTTTCAGCTTGTCGCACCTAGTAGCTCTGTTGTGCGTTGTCTGTCGGTCAGTAACGCAAGAGTTTTATATAACACGGTAATTTTTTTATCATTTCTGATAATTTCAGGGATTATCAGGGACCGGGAACAAACAACTTTTATTATGGGACCAAAACTGAAATCGCAAAAAAAAACAGCTGTTCCATACATTTTAATTAATAATTTTTGCTCTTTTGTATGGAACAGCTGATTCCTTTTTCGCGATTTCAATTTTGGTCCCATAATAAGAGTTGTTGTTTTCATGAATAGAATAATCCCTGAAATTATCCGCGGGTGATAAAAAAATCACCGTGTATAATAGATAGATACATAGATATAGATATTATTATAGATAGTCACCTTCCTGTTGCGGCTGGGCACGAGCGGCTCGTCGTCCGACGAGTGGTATGAAGCGGCCAACTCTCTGTACTTGGCCAACACGTCCACCGTCTGCCACTGGCTAAACGAATATGAGAAAGAAAGAAACAAAATATGTTTATTAAAAAATAAAAATTGCTGAAATCACAGAATGTACTCGCACACACTTTAAATAATAAAAGGTTCCACATAATGCAAGCGTTGAAGGCGATGCCCATGCTGCAACATTATGCTGTTTGTTAGTGTTAGTGGTAACAGTTTTGGTTTCACTGTACAACTTTTATGTAATTAATTGTTTTTGTAATGTTCATATTGTGAGAGTGAATAAAGTTATTTGTATTTCGACACACACGTGAGAGGGGGTGTACCAGAACATAACAGACATACAGCTTAAAATAACAAGAGAAAAACCAAAAGAAATGATAATAATAGTATATTACAGCCGAGAACGGGAAGTAAGGAGACAACGTAACGTAGTCTTTTGACACTGATTTTAGTAGCTTACCTACTAATAATAATTTGAATAATATAAACACTTCGTAAGACAACAACCAAGCCCTCTTGCCTTAACGTATTATGTCAAAACATTCAGGGCCTGTCTGGCAAAGTTTTAGAATTAGAATTATTTGCAGAATGTAATGACATTCAGAGTGTGTGTTATGTGTGTATGAGTGTGTGTTACCTGATAATGATGAGCAGCAGAACAGTGACGAGTCTCGCTTGTCGCACTATGGGGGAGTGTGGCAAGTTGAACTGTTCGGCGTTGCTCGCCAGGTATCGCACGTCGAACTGCGGAGCGTGTGTGTTATGTGTGTACGAGTATGTCTTATGTGTGTACGAGTGTGTGTTATGTGTGAGTGATGTGTGTACGAGTGTGTGTTATGTGTGTACGAGTGTGAGTTATGTGTGTACGAGTATGTGGTATGTGTGTTACCTGATAATGATGAGCAGCAGGTCGGTGACGAGTCTCGCCTGTCGCACTATGGGGGAGTGTGGCAAGTTGAACTGTTCGGCGTTGCTCGCCAGGTATCGCACGTCGAACTGCGGAGCGTGTGTGTTATGTGTGTACGAGTATGTCTTATGTGTGTACGAGTGTGTGTTATGTGTGAGTGATGTGTGTACGAGTGTGTGTTATGTGTGTACGAGTGTGAGTTATGTGTGTACGAGTATGTGGTATGTGTGTTACCTGATAATGATGAGCAGCAGGTCGGTGACGAGTCTCGCTTGTCGCACTATGGGGGAGTGTGGCAAGTTGAACTGTTCGGCGTTGCTCGCCAGGTATCGCACGTCGAACTGCGGAGCGTGTGTGTTATGTGTGTACGAGTATGTCTTATGTGTGTACGAGTGTGTGTTATGTGTGAGTGATGTGTGTACGAGTGTGTGTTATGTGTGTACGAGTGTGAGTTATGTGTGTACGAGTATGTGGTATGTGTGTTACCTGATAATGATGAGCAGCAGGTCGGTGACGAGTCTCGCTTGTCGCACTATGGGGGAGTGTGGCAAGTTGAACTGTTCGGCGTTGCTCGCCAGGTATCGCACGTCGAACTGCGCCGACGCCGCGCGACGGTAGAACTAAGGACAACGCACTGATATTGGAACAAATGTTGTATTTAGATAGATAGATACATCGTTTATTGCTGAATTATTTCACATACATACAATTGCCGAGATAAAAATAAAAACAGAAAACATAAAATATAATAAACAAAATTGAAAAGTACATATTTTAGGAAAAAGAAAGAAAAGAAAGAATTGTAGGTATGTGCAGCAGCAAAATGGGCCAAGGCTCAGTGTAGTTTTTGCCCGGAGGCAAAAACACTGATTTTCAGCCATCACCCTTGAGACGCATGGCAAATAAAATTATAAACAAAATAATAACAGTGGGAGAAAGTGTTTGAGTGTATGTGTGCGTGGACAACATGCAGAATGAAAATGATGGTAAAAAATAAATGTCAAAGATCAGTAGTAATAATTAGAAAATTAGAGAATTAGAATTATAAATGTCAAAAATAGTAATAATAATCCGAACATTACAAATAAAAATCTAAATAATTAAATAAAAATATTAAATAATTAAATAAATAAAAATATATCAACTCAATTTGTATCAGGCAGACTGCAACCGATGACGCTATTTTGAAGTTACGGTTGTAGCACAAAATAAATAGGTACCTACAAAAGACAGTCTACATACAAAGTGCGCTCGAGCAACGCACACATAGACATCGCTCGCGGATACGATATCACGGTCTGTTACTTTAGTCTACGTTTAGTGATACTTGCCTGAAACACGCGTCTGTGAACTTTATTTGTGCTAAAATGGAGCAACAAAAAAAAGTTGAAAGTTGTTTAAATTCAACATTTAACAGTGAATTCTCATTTTTAAGCTACCAGTTGTTTCAGAGGTAATTTTGTGATTATGGTAAGAAAAGAATATGTTGTAAGATAGCTATCTAAGCTCGATTTATATAATAGTTTCCTATTTTGAATGAATATAAACGAAATGACTAAATTTTTGTATGATAAATCCACCCCACCAAATAATACGTAAGTTGAAAACATGATTTTTATTTTGTGTAGATATTGTGTAGTGTTTCATGTCATTTGATAGGTTTAGGTCTAAAGAGCTTATTACACTTGGCTAAATTCAGCACCTAATTAAGCATACATTGCTTTCTTTGAGCTCATTTGTAGTGATACAATCAAAACAAGCAATGTATGCTTAATTAGATGCTGAATTGAGCCAAGTGTAAAAAGCCCTTAAAATAGATAGGACAAAAGAAATTATGTAAATAGAGAAATCTGTTTAGAAGTTATTATGGATTTTCGATAGTGAAAATTATTTAATGTAAAATTTTATGTTTTTGTATTTCAATTGTATGTATATAGTTTTTTTAATTGCTTAACGTAATTCGATAATTTAGTTAATTAAATGGTTAAATTTAATTATTTATACAAATATATCACGATAGTTTTGTGTGCATAAGCCAAAGTTAACAACCCTAGCGCGACCGCCAAGCGTAGATATGAAAAGTGAAGTACAACAGGAGATTAACTTCTGTACCTATTTATTTTGTAGTTGTACCATGAAAACTGTGGCTATTTAAGTATTCGAATTCGACGACTGTTAACGGTTGCGGGGGTGCAATTCATCTGAAAGCAAACACCAATGACGAGTGTATACTAACCTGGTGTTGAAACCGGCCCCGTACTGTGGCCAAGTCCACAGGGTACGGCACTATTCTCGCATATTCAGGGTAAAGAGACAGGTCCACTGGAGCTATGAACGGTTCTGCCACAGACAGAGTCATCACCTGGAATAGATGGTAAAAGGATATTAGCTTCAACGAGGCAAAAAGGGCAAAATATCGTTTTTGGTGATGTTTTTTGAAAGTATGCATAAGAAAGGCTCAATTTACAATGTTGTGGAATGAAATCATCATTTCAGCCGTACGACGCGACGCCCACTGCTGAACATAGGTGGAATGAAATGGAAGCAACTTTTTGCAACGAAATTGTACACACGGCGGCACATCAGAATAAACATGTTGACTTTGAGACCGCCTTTATGCCCTACGTAATAAAAGCTGTTATTGCAGTTCAACTGTTTAATCTGATGTGCTGTCGAGTGTACTTAGCATAATGAATTTAATGTTAATTGTATAACATACAAATTAGATACGGATTCCCCGGAAGACGGGCGACCTTTTTTGGCTCGTATCTAATTTGTATTTTATACAATTGACATAAAGTTCATTCTGCTATGTACAATTTCGTCGCTTCCATTCCATTCCGCGGCGGTGTAAATTGAGCCTAACTGCGCGGCGACACATCGAGGCGGGTGGGGTCCTCAGATATTTCAGAACATCATTAAATTTTAATAAATTCGTTACACAAGATAAGACAATGCCAACACGCAGTTTGACATAATTATAAAAGGAGTGACTTTTCAATAAATCATCGCAGTCGGGGTAATCATAAAGATCTAAACATTTTTGAAAAAAAAAACGTGCAAAACAAAATTTTAAAGTTTATCTTCTGTGGGGAAACGGTGGGATTTCGAAGTTGTTTCAAATGTTTGTAAATGAAGCTCTTTTACTCTTCAATTTTAATTGCCAGCGCATTACTTTCGACTTTTTACGTCACAGTATTATCTAGGGTGGCAGCTGTTTGCAGTATGTTTATTCTAGAAATTTATCAAAAGGAAGATCATCGTTAAAGAAGAAATAATTTCAATCTTATTGTATTGTAAGAATAGTATTTGAACCAATACCTTTTAATGTTGTTTATCTTTGCAGGCTAGTAAATAATAGTAATTCGTACATAAGTGTAGAAGAGTATATTAACTGATTATTGCACACAATATCTGTGCATAATGTACAACACCATATTGCACAGATAACTTTGAGAACTTTGTTTGCTTAGATAATTTTGAACACTGTGACTGCTCATAGAAATATGAAACAATGAGTTCCAAGATATTTTGAACACCTTGCGCGCTTACAACAATATGATGATTCGAACTGCTTAGATCAAATTGCGTTTATGTTTTTCAGATCTTTTTGACTACTCTAAAGTAACTACGTTTTATAATTCGGTGCAAAAAAAAATAGGTCACTTTCACATTTGAATTTGGCAACAGGGTGTCGTAAACATTTTTCTTCATGTCTCTTTTAAACAAAATTTATTGTGAAGGTTTTACAGATTTTGTTAAAATCTACTTATAAGAACTATATCTTGGGTTAAAGCGCAGAAGATAATGGCTTAGATAGTAATAGTAGAGACACAATAGTAACAAGTAACAACGGTTCAAACTTAACGATAAACAATAACAATAACAGAAACAACAAGAAATCTACGAAATAATGTAAAAGAAGCACTGCACGCGAAGCAGATAGGGGCCCACATAAAGTAAACAAAATACAAAATCAATCAAATAATCACACATATGTTAAAGTAGCTTTGTCACCCCTGTGTCACAAATATTTTGTGCCCGTGAAAAAAAATCCATCTAACATCCATTCGAAAAATTATTTTGTTGTTTCATCATCATCATCATCATGTCAGCCGAACGACGCCCACTGCTGGGCATAGGCCTCCCTCAAGGATCTCCACAACGATCGGTTTGTTGTTTACATAAGAGTGATTAATTTCCATTTTTTTCCTTTTATTAATAATGTTAAACAAATATCTATCCAAAGAAAAATGGAAAATGAAGTTTCGTTTTCACAGTTAGAGACCACGCCGCTACAGCCCCCCGTATACCTGCGACACGTGGGCGGGCAGCCCGCCGCTACAGCCCCCCGTATACCTGCGACACGTGGGCGGGCAGCCCGCCGCTCCAGCCCCCCGTATACCTGCGACACGTGGGCGGGCAGCCCGCCGCTCCAGCCCCCCGTATACCTGCGACACGTGGGCGGGCAGCCCGCCGCTACAGCCCCCCGTATACCTGCGACACGTGGGCGGGCAGCCCGCCGCTACAGCCCCCCGTATACCTGCGACACGTGGGCGGGCAGCCCGCCGCTACAGCCCCCCGTATACCTGCGACACGTGGGCGGGCAGCCCGCCGCTACAGCCCCCCGTATACCTGCGACACGTGGGCGGGCAGCCCGCCGCTACAGCCCCCCGTATACCTGCGACACGTGGGCGGGCAGCCCGCCGCTCCAGCCCCCCGTATACCTGCGACACGTGGGCGGGCAGCCCGCCGCTACAGCCCCCCGTATACCTGCGACACGTGGGCGGGCAGCCCGCCGCTCCAGCCCCCCGTATACCTGCGACACGTGGGCGGGCAGCCCGCCGCTACAGCCCCCCGTATACCTGCGACACGTGGGCGGGCAGCCCGCCGCTCCAGCCCCCCGTATACCTGCGACACGTGTGCGGCGGCGGCGCGGCAGGCGGCGGCGCGGTCCCCGTGCGGCGGCCACTCGTGCGGCTCGGCGCGGTACAGCACGGCGTCCAGCTCGTGCGGCAGGACGGGCACCGACCCGCCCGGCTCCGTCGGCAGTCTGGAAAGATGACTATGTTGAGAAACGATGAAGCGGGGACCTCCCGAAAAGCAAATTTCGAAACTTCCCCTATGTCCACTTAAATCCATTGCAAAGATCCATTGATGGATCTTTTGGCACTCTTATGTCAACTTTAATCCATGATTCATCTACATCCTGTAATATGCTATTTAATAGTACATTACAGCCGAGGACAGGTAAGTAAGAAATTACATTGTCGAGGATGGTTTGAAGCACGAGCCGCAGGCGAGGGCTTTAATCATTCGAGGCAAGGTAATTTGCTTACCGTACAAGGCTTGTATAGTGCTTTTCTCAAGAAATGCGAGGAAATAAAAAAAACTGTTTAACTAAATAATATTTATTAAAATTTATATCACACATGTTCGGGCAATTATTAAATGTAAATGTTATTGTTTTCCCGGGCACACTTATGTATAAATCGCCCATAATAATATTATTTTAATGATGTATCATTAAAATACGCCAACAACACAGATTCCGAAAACGTATGCGCCTTTTTTCACTTTTCCAAATCAGATCGTAGGTTTTCATATAGCTTTCTTTTGATTTTGCTGGCAGTAAGTTTTCTGTTATTCATTTTGCTTCTGCTCTCAAATTTGGTAGGTACATACAATGTACATACAATACAGTGGAGTAGGTACATACAATGTCTGTATATGTTTCATTGGCAGAACTCATTTTGATAATTTATTACACAATATAAACTGTATCTAATCAACCGCTGAAAATCATTCCCGCCGTTTTTTTAATATTGGTTTGTGTGGCCATGTCGAACGGTCATACAGCCTAGTGATACTTACTACTTGCTACTAAAATGCGCGACTTCAATACCCGCTTCAGGGCGGTAGATGGCGCTGTATTTATTTCCCATACAAAATTACCCTATTGTCTATGATAAATCTCATTTTGTTTTTTCGATTGATGTTCGTGCTAAGCATGAAGCTCGACTTAATACTGAGGTAACTGGAGTTCTCACCCTGAATAAAAAAGTGAACACCAGCAAATTTGACATTTAGTATGTAGTGGCTGTCAGTTATCTCATATGACCATACGTATTTTTTTAAAGTGTAGGTGAGACGGAAGACAGCCACTGTGTAATTTGTGGTCACAAAAAATTTTTCGTACTGCACTCTCCAGTTACCTCAGTATTAAGTCGAGCTTCACGGTGCTAAGGGTACATAGCGCTTGTGGTACAATACGAAGTAATATACTCTGTGCGCACCGTATTTAAAAAAAGTTAACCTAATTATGATATAATAATAATGTGGCTGTATGGTGCAAATGTCCCTTTGCTTTTTCTGTTTTTATACACAGGAATAACTAAAGAAAAAATAAAGAAAAAAGTTGGTAGTACCATAGAAAATCACTGCAGTAATGAATTTCAGTACTTACTTACTGCACTAAAATCAGTGCAGTAAGTAAGTACTGAAATTCATTACTGCAGTGATTTTCAAATTTAGAATGTTTACCTCGGAAAAGTGCCACGTACTGCATTCTTTTCTCAAATATAATATTAACATTTCAGAGCATAAGTGTGAAAAATAAGTTACTTACTACCTATATTATATTAAGTACTATTATCTCAATGTAATGACCTTTGTTTGGGAGACAAATAAATTTTTCACACTTATGCTCTGAAATGTTAATATTATATTTGAGAAAAGAATGCAGTACGTGGCACTTTTCCGAGGTAAACATTCTAAATTTGAAAGTCACTGCAGTAATGGATTTCAGTACTTACTTACTGCACTGATTTAAGTGCAGTAAGTAAGTACTGAAATTCATTACTGCAGTGATCTGCAATGGTACTACCAACTTTTTTTCTTTATTTTTTCTTTCGTTATTCCTGTGTATAAAAACAGATAAAGCAAAGGGACATTTGCACCATACAGCCACATTATTATTATTATAACATAATTAGGTAATTTTTTTTAAATACGGTGCGCATAGATTATATTACTTCGTATTGTACCACAAGCGCTATGTACCCTTAGCACGAACATCAATCGAAAAAACAAAATGAGATTTATCATAGACAAAATATCCTTTACGAGTAATTTTGTATGGGAAATATGTACAGCGCCATCTACCGCTCAGAAGCGGGTATTGAAGTTGCGCATTTGTAGTAGCAAGTAGTAAGTATCAATAGGCTGTATGACCGTTCCACATGGTCTCACAAGCCAATATAAAAAAAAACGGCAGGAATGATTTCTAGCGGTTGATTTGATATCAATACAATTTATATTGAGTAATAAATTATTAAAATGAGTTCTGCCAATGAAACATTTACAGACATTGTAAGTACCTACTCCACAAAATTTGAGAGCAGAAGCAAAATTAATAACAGAAAACTTACTGCCAGCAAAATCAAAAGAAAGATATATGAAAACCTACGATCTGATTTGGAAAAGTGAAAAAAAGGCGCATACGTTTTCGGAATCTGTGTTGTTGGCGTATTTTAATGATACATCATTAAAATAATATTATTATGGGCGATTTATACATAAGTGTGCCCGGAAAAACAATAACATTTAGGTACATTTAATAATTGCCCGAACATGTGTTGTCATAGTTTTAATAAATTTTATTTAGTTAAACAGTTTTTTTATTTCCTCGCATTTCTTGCGAAAAGCACTATACAAGCCTTGTACGGTAAGCAAATTACCTTGCCTCGAATGATTAAAGCCCTCGCCTGCGGCTCGTGCTTCAAACCATCCTCGACAATGTAATTTCTTACTTACCTGTCCTCGGCTGTAATGTACTATTATTTTATTATTTTATTCAGAATTTTTTGCTATACGGGCGGTTCTCCCGCCGCGGGAAACCACTCGAAAAAGCTGCCGCAGACCATACAACTACACGAATTGCAATTTATCGCTGTCTTTAGTTCATTGCTCAACATGGATTTGCCAATGATCACTGCTGTTGCAGCTTATATATTAATAGAATTATTAAAAAATGAAGTGAAGCGTTTGGGTCTAACTAATTAATCGGTTAAGTAATAGTTTAACTTCGAGAATATTTCATTCAATGTTAAGTTAAAACCGAGGTAACCTTCACAATTTTTTCTTGCCCTCGCAGCTCCCGCTCAGAATGACGCAATATAGCAGAAAACCGCCCGTATAGTTTAAAATAAAGGGGTTTTACGCAGCGGTTTGACACCGAATGCGGCGATCGATTTTCTCCCGCCCGACAACCGCGGCGGGAAACCGCTTCGTGTAGTATGCAGCATACAACTTCCATGTTAAGTTGTGTTTAGTACGGTTTTGCAGCGGATTCCCGCGGGAAAACCGTCCGTGAAGTAAGGAACTAAATCTATAAAAACTTTGTACAGACAAAAAGACATAACAAATAGAAAGTGGGCGGGGCAACCATAGAAAAAGCGTTTAGAATCAAAATAGCAAACTCTCAATAACCTGTTAGGATCTATCGGTTAGAAATCCCACGGCGCTGACAGTCTTTCCACGACAGAAAGTGCGGCGCCGTGGCCGCAGAAAACGCCGCCGCCAACGCTAGCGGCGTAGCGGAGTTTGAAGCGGAAGCTCCCTCTAAGGCGGTGGCGGAGCGGAGTTTGAAGCGGAAGCTCCCTCTAAGGCGGTGGCGGAGCGGAGTTTGAAGCGGAAGCTCCCTCTAAGGCGGTGGCGGAGCGGAGTTTGAAGCGGAAGCTCCCTCTAAGGCGGTGGCGGAGCGGAGTTTGAAGCGGAAGCTCCCACTAAGGCGGTGGCGGAGCGGAGTTTGAAGCGGAAGCTCCCTCTAAGGCGGTGGCGGAGCGGAGTTTGAAGCGGAAGCTCCCTCTAAGGCGGTGGCGGAGCGGAGTTTGAAGCGGAAGCTCCCTCTAAGGCGGTGGCGGAGCGGAGTTTGAAGCGGAAGCTCCCTCTAAGGCGGTGGCGGAGCGGAGTTTGAAGCGGAAGCTCCCTCTAAGGCGGTGGCGGAGCGGAGTTTGAAGCGGAAGCTCAGGGAGCTTCCGCTTCCGCGCCTTAGAGGGCTAAGGCGGTGGCGGAGCGGAGTTTGAAGCGGAAGCTCCCACTAAGGCGGTGGCGGAGCGGAGTTTGAAGCGGAAGCTCCCTCTAAGGCGGTGGCGGAGTCAACTAGCTAGTCTTACTTACTATTACTTATTAACACAAAGAAGGGATAACAAATAGAAAGTGGGAGGGGCAGCCGTAGAAAAAGTATTTAGACTCAAAATAGCAAACTCTCACTAACCTGTTAGGATCTATGGGTTCCAAATCCCACGGCGAAAGCCTTTCCACTTCACCATTGTCCCATCGCACTTTAAGCGACAAGAAATGAGGCGCAGTCGCGGCGGAGAACGCCGCCGCCAACGCTAGCGGCGTGGCGGAGTTTGAGGCGGAGTTTGAGGCGGAAGCTCCCTCTAGGGCGGTGGCGGAGTCGGGCGCGGGGCAGGGCTCCGACCGCTCGGCCACCACGCCGCACCACCACGAGTCGTCGATCATGCAGCGGAACCTGAACACAGTAGACTACATCATGAATATTGGAAATTAATTTTTAGAAAAAATTACCAGAAACGTAAAAACGTTACTGGTTCTTTTTTTTTTCTACTTTTTACTCAAAACGATGCATCAGAAAAGAAATAAAGAATATAAAGAAACTGATCCAACTGTTCTGATCAGCGTTCTAAGAGATATAAGAATCAGAGTTTTCAGTTTCTGGATTTACATACAATTTTATGCTAATTTGCGGATTTTTTAAACATATCCTTACATCTTTTAGAATGCTGATCAGATCAGTTGTTTGTATATAGCGATCTGAATCTCCTCCATTCACTCCCTAAAGTGCAATCATCAGATCACAGCTAGGTCAATCCCTGGCGGAGAACCAAGGCTTCAAAGTTACCTCGTTTGTATGAAAATCGACTGGTGCCTTTAATTGTGACCGCCACTGTATGTATATGTATATGTGTGTATTGTAAGGTTTGTACTCTATGCACAGCCAAAAGATAGCATTGTAGGCTGTGGCACTATTGGGTAGGTTGTATCTCTTTGGTAAATGTATGATTTCAAACCGGGGTGACTAGAACATATTTATAAAAAAAGATCTGTTTTGTTACATTCCTGTGTAGGCCTCTCGTAAAAAGAGGAGCTATTCGAATTGATAAGCCAGCTATGCTAGCAAGTGTTTAAAAATAATAAGGAAACTACGAATAAAAGTGATATAGTGCAGCTACGCTCTTTCAATCATCTCTTTCAGTACATCTGTGTGTATGTATGTGTGTATGTATTTACCTTTCGGGCGGCCCCCAGCGGCGCGCGGCGGCGGCGTCGTACTGCCGCCTTAGCACCATGAAATCTATTACGATGTATGTATGTATGTGTGTATATGGTGTTCCACACAAACTTTAAATGATAACTTGATTTAGATGTAAAGATTTAATTTGTAGAAATATGATAAAAAATAAATAAATAAAATAAATCTTTTCTTACAACCACACCAATTATCAAAGCTCGTAGTATAAATTTCTTAAGAAACTGTGTCTACGTGAACTTGATAATGGATAAATATATATTTAAATACTTTTTTGTTTAAATAAAATAATGATGATAAAATGATGAGTAAATGAGTAAACGCGATGATTGCTTAAAGTGAACTGAGTAATAATGCTAACACATCAAACAATTAAATAGCAATTAAAATATAACTCAATTGGCGTGAAATGCTGATATGGCGCTATGTATGGTTATTGCACCGTTGTATGTGTGTGTGTGTATGTGTGTATATACCGTTCGGGCGGTCCCCAGCGGCGCGTACTGCCGCCTCAGTACCATGAAGTCTATGACGTCGGGCATGTCGTGGTATGTATGTATGTATGTGTGTGTGTGTGTGTGTGTGTGTGTATATACCGTTCGGGCGGTCCCCAGCGGCGCGCGGCGGCGGCGTCGTACTGCCGCCTCAGTACCATGAAGTCGATGACGTCGGGCATGTCGTGGTATGTATGTATGTATGTGTGTGTGTGTGTGTGTGTGTGTGTGTGTGTATATACCGTTCGGGCGGTCCCCAGCGGCGCGCGGCGGCGGCGTCGTACTGCCGCCTCAGTACCATGAAGTCTATGACGTCGGGCATGTCGTGGTATGTATGTATGTATGTATGTGTGTGTGTGTGTGTGTGTGTGTATATACCGTTCGGGCGGTCCCCAGCGGCGCGTACTGCCGCCTCAGTACCATGAAGTCTATGACGTCGGGCATGTCGTGGTATGTATGTATGTATGTGTGTGTGTGTGTGTGTGTGTATATACCGTTCGGGCGGTCCCCAGCGGCGCGCGGCGGCGGCGTCGTACTGCCGCCTCAGTACCATGAAGTCTATCACGTCGGGCATGTCGTGGTATGTATGTATGTATGTGTGTATGTATGTGTGTGTGTATATCGGCGCAAGCGCTGCGTGCATCACAATCTACGTCGCACCTGCGAAACACCTGCGTAGCACGTGCGCATGATTCATGTCCCCACTACCCGTAGCCGCCAATAAAACCGACTGGAGCTCTGGTCAGAGCGCATTCGCTCTCCGACACTCGGACTGTGCGGACCTAAACTTTAATTTATTGCTGAATAATAATGATTAAATCTAAAGGAACTAATTTATTGCCGAATTAATCTATTTTAATTGTTTAATCAAATTATTTAGTCGATTTAATTAGCCTTTTTAAATTTATTGCTGAAATAATTAAATTTGATTGATTGTTTTAATTACTTATTCGAGTTAATGAGCTTTTTAGTTTATTGTTGAGTTGATTTATTGTTTAGAGTATTATTTTCTAATTAATAGAGTTTAAGTAATTTTTCTTGTTTGATTTCTAATTGTGTAAAAGTGTATTATAATTAAAAGAAATTAACATGAGCGATGATGATTTTAATCGGCCCAGTTCCCCGCCTGTTATATGTATGTGTGTATACCTTTCGGGCGGTCCCCAGCGGCGCGCGGCGGCGGCGTCGTACTGCCGCCTCAACACCATAAAGTCTATGACGTCGGGCATGTCGTGGTATGTATGTATGTATGTGTGTGTGTGTGTGTGTGTATATACCGTTCGGGCGGTCCCCAGCGGCGCGCGGCGGCGGCGTCGTACTGCCGCCTCAGTACCATGAAGTCTATGACGTCGGGCATGTCGTGGTATGTATGTATGTATGTGTGTGTGTGTGTGTGTGTGTATATACCGTTCGGGCGGTCCCCAGCGGCGCGCGGCGGCGGCGTCGTACTGCCGCCTCAGTACCATGAAGTCTATGACGTCGGGCATGTCGTGGTATGTATGTATGTATGTATGTGTGTGTGTGTGTGTGTGTGTATATACCGTTCGGGCGGTCCCCAGCGGCGCGCGGCGGCGGCGTCGTACTGCCGCCTCAACACCATAAAGTCTATGACGTCGGGCATGTCGTGGTATGTATGTATGTATGTGTGTGTGTGTGTGTGTGTATATACCGTTCGGGCGGTCCCCAGCGGCGCGCGGCGGCGGCGTCGTACTGCCGCCTCAGTACCATGAAGTCTATGACGTCGGGCATGTCGTGGTATGTATGTATGTATGTGTGTGTGTGTGTGTGTGTGTATATACCGTTCGGGCGGTCCCCAGCGGCGCGCGGCGGCGGCGTCGTACTGCCGCCTCAGTACCATGAAGTCGATGACGTCGGGCATGTCGTGGTATGTATGTATGTATGTGTGTGTGTGTGTGTGTGTGTGTATATACCGTTCGGGCGGTCCCCAGCGGCGCGTACTGCCGCCTCAGTACCATGAAGTCTATGACGTCGGGCATGTCGTGGTATGTATGTATGTATGTGTGTGTGTGTGTGTGTGTGTATATACCGTTCGGGCGGTCCCCAGCGGCGCGCGGCGGCGGCGTCGTACTGCCGCCTCAGTACCATGAAGTCTATGACGTCGGGCATGTCGTGGTATGTATGTATGTATGTGTGTGTGTGTGTGTGTGTGTATATACCGTTCGGGCGGTCCCCAGCGGCGCGCGGCGGCGGCGTCGTACTGCCGCCTCAGTACCATGAAGTCTATGACGTCGGGCATGTCGTGGTATGTATGTATGTGTGTGTGTGTGTGTGTGTGTATATACCGTTCGGGCGGTCCCCAGCGGCGCGCGGCGGCGGCGTCGTACTGCCGCCTCAGTACCATGAAGTCTATGACGTCGGGCATGTCGTGGTATGTATGTATGTATGTGTGTGTGTGTGTGTGTGTGTGTGTATATACCGTTCGGGCGGTCCCCAGCGGCGCGCGGCGGCGGCGTCGTACTGCCGCCTCAGTACCATGAAGTCGATGACGTCGGGCATGTCGTGGTATGTATGTATGTATGTATGTGTGTGTGTGTGTGTGTGTGTGTATACCGTTCGGGCGGTCCCCAGCGGCGCGCGGCGGCGGCGTCGTACTGCCGCCTCAGTACCATGAAGTCTATGACGTCGGGCATGTCGTGGTATGTATGTATGTATGTATGTGTGTGTGTGTGTGTGTGTGTGTGTGTGTGTATATACCGTTCGGGCGGTCCCCAGCGGCGCGCGGCGGCGGCGTCGTACTGCCGCCTCAGTACCATGAAGTCGATGACGTCGGGCATGTCGTGGTATGTATGTATGTATGTATGTGTGTGTGTGTGTGTGTGTGTGTATACCGTTCGGGCGGTCCCCAGCGGCGCGCGGCGGCGGCGTCGTACTGCCGCCTCAGTACCATGAAGTCTATGACGTCGGGCATGTCGTGGTATGTATGTATGTATGTATGTGTGTGTGTGTGTGTGTGTGTGTGTGTGTGTATATACCGTTCGGGCGGTCCCCAGCGGCGCGCGGCGGCGGCGTCGTACTGCCGCCTCAACACCATAAAGTCTATGACGTCGGGCATGTCGTGGTATGTATGTATGTATGTATGTGTGTGTGTGTGTGTGTGTGTGTGTGTGTGTGTATATACCGTTCGGGCGGTCCCCAGCGGCGCGCGGCGGCGGCGTCGTACTGCCGCCTCAGTACCATGAAGTCTATGACGTCGGGCATGTCGTGGTATGTATGTATGTATGTATGTGTGTGTGTGTGTGTGTGTGTGTGTGTGTGTGTATATACCGTTCGGGCGGTCCCCAGCGGCGCGCGGCGGCGGCGTCGTACTGCCGCCTCAACACCATAAAGTCTATGACGTCGGGCATGTCGTGGTATGTATGTATGTATGTATGTGTGTGTGTGTGTGTGTGTGTGTGTGTGTGTATATACCGTTCGGGCGGTCCCCAGCGGCGCGCGGCGGCGGCGTCGTACTGCCGCCTCAACACCATAAAGTCTATGATGTCGGGCATGTCGTGGTATGTATGTATGTATGTATGTGTGTGTGTGTGTGTGTGTGTGTGTGTGTGTGTATATACCGTTCGGGCGGTCCCCAGCGGCGCGCGGCGGCGGCGTCGTACTGCCGCCTCAACACCATAAAGTCTATGACGTCGGGCATGTCGTGGTATGTATGTATGTATGTGTGTGTGTGTGTGTGTGTGTATATACCGTTCGGGCGGTCCCCAGCGGCGCGCGGCGGCGGCGTCGTACTGCCGCCTCAGTACCATGAAGTCTATGACGTCGGGCATGTCGTGGTATGTATGTATATATGTGTGTGTGTGTGTGTGTGTGTGTATATACCGTTCGGGCGGTCCCCAGCGGCGCGCGGCGGCGGCGTCGTACTGCCGCCTCAACACCATAAAGTCTATGACATCGGGCATGTCGTGGTATGTATGTATGTGTGTGTGTGTGTGTGTGTGTGTATATACCGTTCGGGCGGTCCCCAGCGGCGCGCGGCGGCGGCGTCGTACTGCCGCCTCAGTACCATGAAGTCTATGACGTCGGGCATGTCGTGGTATGTATGTATGTATGTATGTGTGTGTGTGTGTGTGTGTGTATATACCGTTCGGGCGGTCCCCAGCGGCGCGCGGCGGCGGCGTCGTACTGCCGCCTCAGTACCATGAAGTCTATGACGTCGGGCATGTCGTGGTATGTATGTATGTGTGTGTGTGTGTGTGTGTGTATATACCGTTCGGGCGGTCCCCAGCGGCGCGCGGCGGCGGCGTCGTACTGCCGCCTCAGTACCATGAAGTCTATGACGTCGGGCATGTCGTGGTATGTATGTATGTATGTATGTGTGTGTGTGTGTGTGTGTGTATATACCGTTCGGGCGGTCCCCAGCGGCGCGCGGCGGCGGCGTCGTACTGCCGCCTCAGTACCATGAAGTCTATGACGTCGGGCATGTCGTGGTATGTATGTATGTATGTGTGTGTGTGTGTGTGTGTGTATATACCGTTCGGGCGGTCCCCAGCGGCGCGCGGCGGCGGCGTCGTACTGCCGCCTCAGTACCATGAAGTCTATGACGTCGGGCATGTCGTGGTATGTATGTATGTATGTATGTGTGTGTGTGTGTGTGTATATACCGTTCGGGCGGTCCCCAGCGGCGCGCGGCGGCGGCGTCGTACTGCCGCCTCAGTACCATGAAGTCTATGACGTCGGGCATGTCGTGGTATGTATGTATGTATGTATGTGTGTGTGTGTGTGTGTGTGTATATACCGTTCGGGCGGTCCCCAGCGGCGCGCGGCGGCGGCGTCGTACTGCCGCCTCAGTACCATGAAGTCTATGACGTCGGGCATGTCGTGGTATGTATGTATGTATGTATGTGTGTGTGTGTGTGTGTGTGTATATACCGTTCGGGCGGTCCCCAGCGGCGCGCGGCGGCGGCGTCGTACTGCCGCCTCAGTACCATGAAGTCTATGACGTCGGGCATGTCGTGGTATGTATGTATGTATGTGTGTGTGTGTGTGTGTGTGTATATACCGTTCGGGCGGTCCCCAGCGGCGCGCGGCGGCGGCGTCGTACTGCCGCCTCAGTACCATGAAGTCTATGACGTCGGGCATGTCGTGGTATGTATGTATGTATGTATGTGTGTGTGTGTGTGTGTGTGTATATACCGTTCGGGCGGTCCCCAGCGGCGCGCGGCGGCGGCGTCGTACTGCCGCCTCAGTACCATGAAGTCTATGACGTCGGGCATGTCGTGGTATGTATGTATGTATGTATGTGTGTGTGTGTGTGTGTGTGTATATACCGTTCGGGCGGTCCCCAGCGGCGCGCGGCGGCGGCGTCGTACTGCCGCCTCAACACCATAAAGTCTATGACGTCGGGCATGTCGTGGTATGTATGTATGTATGTATGTGTGTGTGTGTGTGTGTGTGTATATACCGTTCGGGCGGTCCCCAGCGGCGCGCGGCGGCGGCGTCGTACTGCCGCCTCAACACCATAAAGTCTATGACGTCGGGCATGTCGTGGTATGTATGTATGTATGTATGTGTGTGTGTGTGTGTGTGTGTATATACCGTTCGGGCGGTCCCCAGCGGCGCGCGGCGGCGGCGTCGTACTGCCGCCTCAACACCATAAAGTCTATGACGTCGGGCATGTCGTGGTATGTATGTATGTATGTGTGTGTGTGTGTGTGTGTGTATATACCGTTCGGGCGGTCCCCAGCGGCGCGCGGCGGCGGCGTCGTACTGCCGCCTCAACACCATAAAGTCTATGACGTCGGGCATGTCGTGGTATGTATGTATGTATGTATGTGTGTGTGTGTGTGTGTGTGTATATACCGTTCGGGCGGTCCCCAGCGGCGCGCGGCGGCGGCGTCGTACTGCCGCCTCAACACCATAAAGTCTATGACGTCGGGCATGTCGTGGTATGTATGTATGTATGTATGTGTGTGTGTGTGTGTGTGTGTATATACCGTTCGGGCGGTCCCCAGCGGCGCGCGGCGGCGGCGTCGTACTGCCGCCTCAACACCATAAAGTCTATGACGTCGGGCATGTCGTGGTATGTATGTATGTATGTATGTGTGTGTGTGTGTGTGTGTGTATATACCGTTCGGGCGGTCCCCAGCGGCGCGCGGCGGCGGCGTCGTACTGCCGCCTCAACACCATAAAGTCTATGACGTCGGGCATGTCGTGGTATGTATGTATGTATGTATGTGTGTGTGTGTGTGTGTGTGTATATACCGTTCGGGCGGTCCCCAGCGGCGCGCGGCGGCGGCGTCGTACTGCCGCCTCAACACCATAAAGTCTATGACGTCGGGCATGTCGTGGTATGTATGTATGTATGTATGTGTGTGTGTGTGTGTGTGTGTATATACCGTTCGGGCGGTCCCCAGCGGCGCGCGGCGGCGGCGTCGTACTGCCGCCTCAACACCATAAAGTCTATGACGTCGGGCATGTCGTGGTATGTATGTATGTATGTATGTGTGTGTGTGTGTGTGTGTGTATATACCGTTCGGGCGGTCCCCAGCGGCGCGCGGCGGCGGCGTCGTACTGCCGCCTCAACACCATAAAGTCTATGACGTCGGGCATGTCGTGGTATGTATGTATGTATGTATGTGTGTGTGTGTGTGTGTGTGTATATACCGTTCGGGCGGTCCCCAGCGGCGCGCGGCGGCGGCGTCGTACTGCCGCCTCAACACCATAAAGTCTATGACGTCGGGCATGTCGTGGTAGCGCACCGTGAAGGCCCGGCGCGGCTCCAGCACGCGCGCCAATCGGAGGCAAACCACGCGCGGCGGCTTTATTACGTATTTTATGCCGATCACTTTCACTAGCTCGCAGTCCTGCAAATACAAAATACAAATTCATTTATTTGTAAACATAGGTTATATATAGGTACAGATGGTGTGTAAAAGTTCAGTATCACTATGTTTGGCCATTATTAGGCGTACAAATATATTAGATTTAATTGGATTATTCTAATAATATAATTGACAATAGATCCTTACATTGATGACAAAAGAAGTTAAATAAAATAATATCAATTCACGTTAAATTAGCAATAAAAAAAACAACAAGTCACGTAATACTAACTATGTTATTAAATAGTTAACAAGATAAAAAATTATAAGATGGTCAAAAGCATGCATAATGTCGATGAATATAATATTTATTTATAATTTGTCATTTAAATACTCTGTCGAGGTATAATAGGCTTTACCTAATAAAAATGATAGTAGCTGCTTGCAAAATGAAGTCAAATTAGCCTCTTTTATTGTTTTTGGCAATTTATTAAAGAGAACTGCGGAAGAAACGACTGTTTTTAGGTTTAGGGCTTCACTAGCAGCGGCACTAAAGAATAAGGATATGACATGAGCTTCATTTGACATTTGAAAACCATATTATGCCCTTATATGGACATAAATAATATAGCTTGATGGGCGGGCAAATAATAAAATTAGCTGAATTTAAAATGCTATTATTAATTATTTTCCGCACACGTTACTTACAAGTCGTCCTAACGTCCTAACATCCTACCTAATATCAGGCCTGTCTCACTTCCATACAAGCGGCGCAAAATCCCCGAGATATTTACCTACTATTCTGGAAAACAACCTAATTTCAACCTTTTGCATAGCGTATAGCGTTCATAGTACAATAACTGTCTGCTGTCTCGCTTCAATCTGCTAGGGCTGTCAGAGGTACTACTTTATCTGTGAAAGTAATACACGCGAAGCGAGACAGATGGCGACACATGCGGATGCGTGCGCTGCGTGTGCGACAAGTCGAGCGAGTGCCAGCCTATTGAGACTAGTCCGGTGACCGGACGCTTGCGTTTATCATACCTAAACTCGGGAGTGAAATTTCTGTACAGTAAGGTACTAAATATATATTCTGTGGCAGCGTCGCTAACGGCTAAACGGTTTTATCACGTATTTTATACCGATCACTTTTACCAACTCGCAGTCCTGCGGAAGAAACGACTGTTTTTAGGTCTAGGGCTACACTAGCAGCGTCGCTAACGGCTAAAGAATATAAACTTGGACACGGGCTTCATTTGACATTTGAAAACCATTTATGTTCTCAAATGAACATACATAAATATGTACTTCAACCACACCACATTTTATTTGTTTTCGTTGGAATATTGAAATAAAAAGTAACCTGTGTGTTATTACGATGAATAAGCTATATTTCTGTAAAGTTTCAACTATATCCGTTCAGTGGTTTTTACGTAAAAGAGTAAAAAATATACACAGATCCACATAAACTTTTGCATTTAAAATATTTGTAGAATTAATTCACAATAAAATTAACAATTTAATTGGTAAACATGGCTTAATATTTTTAACCCCCAGAAACCACGACTAATACCAAGTTTTATGAAAAAAAAACTTATCCAAAATAAAACCATATTATTTAATTGTCTTATCCTAATCAAATACCTTGATAGAGCAGTAGCTTCGTTGCGATGGATAAGGTTTGTACAGAAAAGCAAAAAAAACTATTTTGATTTATTTTTGATGGCAGAATACAGAAACCTAAGAAAAATGGGATACTTGAAGGATCACGTTCACAAACATGTGAATTGAGTTAAAAGTTGTTTTTTCGGAATAAAAAAATGACTATTGTAACCATTCAGATGCAGTTTTTTGAGTATAACAAACGGACACTTTGTTATCATTCAGAAGCTGTTATTCCGGTATAACAAAGTGTCGCTTGTAATCGTCAGATGCTAAATATTTTAACAACTTACGTGTATGTGCGTTCTTTCCCAGGGCTTGTCTCTCGGGTTGATCTTGTAAAGATCCTTCTCCGCAACCGCCTCGAAGTACCTTTGGTGACCCTGGAGACAAATACAATTAAATAAATAAACATTGGACACATACACACACATACATTGTGGTGACTGATATAGAAAATGAAATTAAATAGGTTGGGTATTAGAAATAGGCAGGAAAATATTGACGATTCAAAAGAGCTTATTAATTAAGGCAAGTTGAATAAAGATCTTTTTTATTATTATTTATTTTTTTAGTTGATTCGTCTCAAGCTTCGATGGGACGGTAGTGTGTGGGATGGTAGTTGTGAGACGGGTCAAGTTTTTCTAATAATTATTTTTTAATATTTTCTATAGTAAAAATTGCATTATGAATGCAATAAAAATAAAATGTGGAGACTGGTCTCGTAGAGACTGGGCCCGCGGTGATTGGTCCCGTGGTGATTGGTCCTGTGTCGATTGGTCCCGTGGTGATTGGGCTAATGGTTAAAGGGCCCGTGGTAACTGGGCCCTCGGTTATTTGACCCGTGGTGATTGGGTCCGTCGTGATTGGGCACGTGGTGATCGGGCCCGTGGTGACTGGTTTCATGGTGACTTGGGCCCTCGGTGATTTGACCTGTGGTGATTGGTTCCGCGGCGATTGGGCCCGTGGCGATTGGTCCCGTGGAGACTGCCCGTGGAGACTCGTCTCGTGGGCTATGAACCTAGAACCTACGTATAGGACTTATCAGTCTGAAATAAAGACACTCGTCGCCGATCTGCGGATGATACGGCGCCTTCTTAGGTGCTATAGCGGTGAGCCACTCGCCCACGCGGTACAGGTCGTCCGTATCCGCGGCGGGGTGGGGTCTGTAGTATTTCGGCCCGTGGTGATTGGTCCCGTGGTGACTGGGCCCGTGGTGATTGGTCCCGTGGTGACTGGGCCCGTGGTGATTGGGCCTGTGGTGACTGGGCCCGTGGTGATTGGACCCGTGGTGATTGGACCCGTGGTGATTGGTCCTGTATGACAGGGCCCGTGGTGATTAGACCCGTGGTGATTGGGCCCATGGTGACTGGGCCCTAGGTGATTTGACCCATGGTGATTTGGCTCGTGGTGATCGGGCACGTGGTGATCGGGCCCGTGGTGACTGGTTTCATGGTGACTGGGTCCTCGGTGATTGGTCCCGCGGTGATTGGTCCCGTGGCGATTGGTCCCGTGGAGACTGCCCGTGGAGATTCGGTCTCGTGGGCTATGAACCTAGAACTTACGTATAGGACTTACCAGTCTGAAATAAAGGCACTCGTCGCCGATCTGCGGATGGTAAGGCGCCTTCTTTGGCGCTATAGCGGTGAGCCACTCGCCCACGCGGTACAAGCCGTTCGTGTCTGCGGCTGGGCCTGTGGTGATTAATTCCATGGTGGTTGGTCCCGTGGTGATTGGTCCCGTGGTGACTGGGCCCGTGGTGATTGGTCCAGTGGTGATTGGACCCATGATGATTGGGGGTGTGGTGATTAGCGGTGTGGTGAGTAAGGGTGTAGTGACTGGTCCCGTGTGTATAACTCACCAGCCTAAAGTAGAGACACTCGTCGACGATCTGCGGATGATACGGGGCTTTCTTAGGCGCTATAGCGGTGAGCCACTCGCCCACACGGTACAAGTCGTCCGTGTCCGGGGCGGGGTGGGGGCCCGTAGTGATTGGTCCCGTGGTGTCTGGACCATTGGTGATTAGGGGTGTGGTGACTGGACCTGTGGTGATTGGTACCGTGGTGACTGGGCCCGTGGTGATTAGATCCGTGGTGATTGGGCCCGTGGTGATTGGACCCGTGGTGATTGGGCCCGTGGTGATTGGACCCGTGGTGATTGGGCCCGTGGTGATTAGACCCGTGGTGATTGGGCCCGTGATGACTGGTCCCATGGTGACTGGGCCCTAGGTGATTTGACCCATGGTGATTTGGTTCGTGGTGATCGGGCACGTGGTGATCGGGCCCGTGGTGACTGGTCTCATGGTGACTGGGTCCTCGGTGATTGGTCCCGCGGCGATTGGGCCCGTGGCGATTGGTCCCGTGGAGACTGCCCGTGGAGACTCGTCTCGTGGGCTATGAACCTAGAACCTACGTATAGGACTTACCAGTCTGAAATAAAGACACTCGTCGCCGATCTGCGGATGATACGGGGCTTTTTTAGGCGCGATGGCGGTGAGCCACTTGCCCACGCGGTACAGGTCGTTCGTGTCGGGCGCGGGGTGGGGGCCCGTGGTGATTGGGCCCGTAGTAACTGAGCCAATGGTGATTGGGCCCGTGGCGATTGGGCCAGTGGTGATTGGGCCCGTGTGTATTCAATTTTTATTTTATTTTATTAACTGTATAACTCATTAGCTTAAAATACAGACATTCGTCGCTGATCTGCGGATGGTACGGGGCCTTCTTGGGCGCTATAGCGGTGAGCCACTCGCCGACGCGGTACAAGTCGTCCGTGTCTGGCGCGGGGCCCGGGGTGACTGAGCCCGTAGTGAATGGGCCCGTGGTGATGAGGCACGTGGTGATTGGGCCCGTGGTGACTGGTCCCATTCCCATGGTGACTGGGCTCTCAGTGATTTGACCCGTGGTGATTGGGCATGTGGCAATTGGGCCTGTGGTGATTGGGCCCGTGTGTATTCTATTATTATTTTATTTAATTAACTGTACTCACCAGCCTAAAATAAAGACACTCGTCGCCGATCTGCGGATGGTAGGGCGCCTTCTTGGGCGCGATGGCAGTGAGCCACTCGCCCACGCGGTACAGGTCGTCCGTGTCCGGGGCGGGGTGGGGCCCGGCGGGGGGCCCGGCGGGGGCGCGGGGGGGCGCGGGCCCCGCGGACGTGGACGCGGCGGGCGTGGCGGCCCGCTCGGCGCGCTTCGACGGAGTCGTCAGGCTGGGGCTGTATCTGTTAAATGTTAATTTATTCATATTACTGATTATTATTATTTATTTTCAGAAGACCAACAGCAAAATTACAGGAGTAGGTTAAACACATAACCACAGAAAACCAATTAAGTCTTCAATTGTGTCGGTTGACACAGAGTTTCGACATAAGATATAGGCACTAAAAACTTAAAATAGACACAAAAAAAAGTTAAAATTAAAAAGGTAAACAGCGCCCTCGAATTTTTATGCTGCCATAATACAAATTAATTGGTTCATTTGTCAAAAACTAACTGCTCAATAACCGTTTTACCAATGCCACGCTAGTTAAACAAATCAATGTCACCTCAACCTTTTGGAGACTGCATTAAATGTGTTACTTGCACCCAAGATATACCAATTGATTGATTACGATGAACGTCAGTGAAGCTACGGCATGGGTTTGTAAAATTATATCGTTTGGCAATAGAAGAACGTACAAGATACAAAGGCTACTTTTTCTGTCTGTAGTATATTACGTAATGAAAAAAACAAAAAAAAAACAGCTCTCTAAACTACTAGTAAAATTGAAGTGTGCAAATGAATAAGACTCTTTATTTATGAGACATTATCGGAACCAATGAGATTTATTTTTATAAAAAAAGACTTATTTTATTTGAATTAGTTTCATCTTGTTTCTAGAAATTATTTGTGTGCACGTATCCGCGGAATGGTGTACAATCACGAGCAAAAGTATGTTAACAACAAGGAACATTGTCACATTGAAGCGTTCCGAAACAAACCTAACAGTGCCACAGAAGGCATTCAATATTGTAATATAACATGTAGTCCTAGCGATACGCCAAAAAATGCTGCAAATGGTGTTAAAGACATGGAAATCGGAACAATTGATCTTTAGGCCATAAGAATCAATTTGACCCGTAGCACGAAAAAAAAACGAAAAAGGAAAATCTTTTATTTGAATGGGAAAAAAATTATTTTTGTTCTGAAACCTATCATGTTGATGTGACGTATCTAATTTATGTAAGGGCTAATGAAAGGGCTTACTAAGCTATTCTAAAAATGTATCACATCATTATATTTCATTTACTTGTTTTAAATTAAAATAACAATCATTTTCAAAACATAATAAGTTTGGGCTCCTCCAGATATGATACGGTTGAATCATTATTTGTTAACTATACCTTAAATGATAGGTAATAGCCTCATATCCAATCACAAAAAAAGCAATTTTAATAATATTTATATTTAGTATATTTTATAATTTTTAAAAGTTAGAAATGTGATAATATCATTTGCAGCATTTTACTGAATTTCGGGGTGTACCGCTAGGACTAATGTCCTATGTTTGTATATCCTATGTTGTTGACATATAATTGGTCGTGACGGTGTACGAGTACGTGACGGTGTACGTGTACGTGACGGTGTACGTGATGATGTACGTGTTCGTGTCGGTGTACGTGTTCATAACTGTACGTGTCCGTGTGCCTGTCGGTGTACGTGTACGTGACGGTGTACGTGATGATGTACGTGTTCGTGTCGGTGTACGTGTTCATAACTGTACGTGTCCGTGTGCCTGTCGGTGTACGTGTACGTGACGGTGTACGTGATGATGTACGTGTTCGTGTCGGTGTAGGTGTTCATGACTGTACGTGTCCGTGTGCCTGTCGGTGTACGTGTACGTGACGGTGTACGTGATGATGTACGTGTTCGTGTCGGTGTACGTGTTCATAACTGTACGTGTACGTGTGCGTGACGGTGTACGTGTACGTGACGGTGTACGTGTACGTGACGGTGTACGTGATGATGTACGTGTTCGTGTCGGTGTACGTGTTCATAACTGTACGTGTACGTGTGCGTGACGGTGTACGTGTACGTGACGGTGTACGTGTACGTGACGGTGTACGTGATGATGTACGTGTTCGTGTCGGTGTACGTGTTCATAACTGTACGTGTCCGTGTGCCTGTCGGTGTACGTGTACGTAACGGTGTACGTGATGATGTACGTGTTCGTGTCGGTGTACGTGTACGTGAGTGTGTCGGTACCTGGCGGTGGGCACGGGGCGGCGGCGCGCGCGCGCCGGCGGGCCCTCCTGCCAGTCCGAGTACTGCGACGACGACGAGCTGCAAACACACAAAAACGTGTCAGCATATCATTATAATAATCTATACACGGCTAAATTTTAATTAGCATAAATATTTTAGGGGATGTTAGTGCCAATCAATATGAACAACTTTTACTATGGGGCCAACTCTGCAACTCAACAAAAAAATCAGCTGTTTCATACAATTTGTTAATACCTACCTGACCAGAATGTATGGAACAGCTGTTTTTTTTGTGAAGTTGCAGAGTTGGCCTCATAGTAAAAGTTGTTCATATTCATGAGTACAATCACCACCTAAGAGGTATTGCATTTATAGAAAAACACCCTGTATATAAAAATGAATTCCTATTTCCCTTGGTCACGACATCACGCGTGAACGGCTGGACCGATTTGACTAATTTTGGTCTTGAAATGTTCGTGGAAGTCCAAGGAAGGTTTTAACGGTGAGAAAATAGGGGAAGGAGGGGTTAAGTAGGGGTAGAGTAGAAGTAGGGTAGGGTAGGGGTAGGGTAGAGGTAGGGGTAGGGTAGAGGTAAGGGTAGGGTAGGGTAAAGTAGGGGTAGAGTACGGGTGGGTAGGGTGGAGTAGGGGGTAGGCCCACGGGAACGCAATCGCGCTGGGTCAGCTAGTAAATAGTAAACATTGGACACCATCGCTTACTCCTTCCAATACCAAACTGTAGTAGCTTGTGAACTGGTATTATGGTCATTGGAAACAACTACGAGCATTATCAATTATTATATCTACACCCAGGGAGGTTTCCGGCTAAAAGATATAGGTAGATAGATATTATGTATTTAATGATAATATCATCAAATGATATACCAATGTCCCGACAGCCGGACAGACGAGTCGGACGTGTCTATGGCTCGATATTAAGTATCGATGTTTTTTATTTTATTTTTATTACTATAATTAGTTATACAAGCTGAACCCAATTACATAACTAACTTAAATTAAATTATAAACTATGTGTGTGTGTGTGTGTGTGTGTCTGACCTGGAGCGCGTGGTGGGCGTGGAGGAGCGCGACGAGCGGTGCGAGCCCGAGCCGGACAGCCGGACGGACGAGTCGGACGTGTCCGAGCTCGACAGCTCCGGCTCCGGCTCCGGCGGCTCCTCGCGGATCTGATCCAATAACAACACCAATTTAAAGTATGTACACATACGCATATTCGAGTTAATGCCCTAAGTTTATATCAAACATCAAACTAGTCAATGGATAAGATAAATAAAAAATACATTTTATACAATAAAGTGACTGTGTTCACTAGTATCGTTAAAAGTAATAAACTATATAACGAGAGCATTAGTGAACCCATAGGATTACCCTGTGGAGCTCCCTTACACCCTCAAAATTAATTAACTACAATTTTATACAAATGAAGATGGCTAAAATAAATGTAAGATACATTTTATACAAAAAGTACCTGCGGAGACTAAGTGTCATTGAAAATCAGTAACTATAAAACTAGAGCATTAGTGAACCCATAAGATTACCCTGTGGAACTCCCTTACACCCTCAAAATTAAATATTTTATTTTATTTTATTTTTTACTTTATATCTACAATTTTATAAAAATGAAGATGGCTAAAATAAATGGAAGATACATTTTATACAAAAAAGTACACCTGTGTGAGCTCAGCGTCATTGAAAATAAGTAACTATATAACAAAAGCATTAGTGCACCCATAGGAATACCCTGTGGAACTCCCTCACACCCTCAAAATAAATAACTACAATTTTATAAAAATGATAATGGCTAAACTAAATGGAAGATACATTTTATACAGAAAAGTGCTACTTGTTGAAAATCAGTAACTATATAACAAGAGCATTAGTGGGTCCATATGATTACCCTGTGGAACTCCCTATTACCCTCAAATAACTACAATCACAAGTCTACAATATCGTAATGTCACGACGTCCTCTCTCACCACCTCCGTAGCACCTACTACTTACTACAGTCGGTAAAATAGAGCATGATTAAAATGACAGCTCATTCTAGCAAAGCAAGAAGTTCTTTATGCTATTGAATTAAATCTAAAGAAAAATAGCATCAGTCACTCTTTAATGTATCTTATGCTAGAAAATTAGACCCTGTTCCTTGTACAGAAGCAACGTTTTGCTTTGCACAAATGAGCTGTCATTTTAATCATAGTATATTTTACAGATTCGCCTGCCGGCTACGTGAAAAGAGACAAAGTTGCATTGTAAAAAAACGTGATCAAAAGACGCGTTGCACTTTAGTATGGGTGTTCGCGCCATCTCCACAATCTATTTTAACGTTGTCACAAAAAAATGATTTATTTTAGTAGTAGAGCAAGCATCTTCGCCATAAATATAACTGGGCATTTTGTATGCGATTGTAAGTAAAATAGAAGTACAATTTTTAAAAACAAACTTATTAGTTTCCAGTATTTTAGTAAGTTTAACGTTCACTACAAACAAATAAGTATAAACTTAGTTTACGGTGTAAAGGGGAAACTCTCATCGAGGCTAATGAAACCAAATTCTTAGGCATTGTGGTGGACAATCATTGTAACTGGAAAAGTCATGTGTCTGATGTTTGCAACAGGTTGAGTCGATTTGTGTACGCTCTTTACCGTCTTAGACTTAATGCTGACGAAACAACAGCACTACTTGCCTATCATGGCTATGTAGTATCTGTACTGAGATATGCAATAATCTTATGGGGAAATTCGACAGACGTGAAGAAAGCTTTTATCGTTCAAAAAAAATGTATACGAGCCATAGCTGGTCTCGGTCCTCTTGAAAGTTGTAGGGATGTTTTCAAGAAATATAACCTGTTAACTTTAACATCCCTGTACGTTTATGAAATAGGAAAATTTATACGACATAATTTTGAAATGTTTGAAAAACCTATACAAAATCAGCGATTACGTCCAAGAGATCCATTCAAACTGCAGATGCCGTCTTGCAATACAAGCTTATTTGAAAAAAATTGTGCCGTGATGCCAATACGTATCTACAATAATATTCCTGCTGAGATACGACAATTACCCACAATTCAGTTTTTACATAAATTAAGAGGCTGGTTGATTGAAAAATGTTTTTATGACCTAGAGGAATACTTTGACATCCAATGATTTGCATTACATAATATTCTAATTATTTTATTTGTATTTTTAACTGTTTTTTGACATATTCTGTGATTTATATTTGACATTTTATTTCACTATGTACCTACCGATAAAATTGATAATTAATGGTCTTATTCTAATTATTTTATTTTTATTTTTTACTGTTTTTTGACATGTTCTGTAATTTATATTTGACATTTCATTTCAGTATAGTTTATATCATAAAATTAATTAATTTTAATTATGTAACTTAAAAATTTTGCATGTCTAAAACTGGACAAAATACGCTTGTTCATGACTGTATGTAAGAACTAACATTTGTCTACCGTGTTTTTATAGCAAATAAACAATTTCATTTCATTTCATTTCATTTCATTTACAATTTTCTCGTTTCTCGTCGAAATACTTTTGAAATCCGGTGTTCTAAAAATCCTAGAAAAACACACATTAAAAATTTTAGAAAGATATACTTTTTCGCGGCGTATGATGTACGTACCAGCGGGCGGGGCGCGTTGCGGGCGGCGGCGTGCGGGCGGGCGGCGCGGCGGCGCGGCGCGGGCGCGGGCGGCGCCGTGCTGATCATGACGGGCCGCCGCCGCATCTCGCGACGGTACCACGCCGCCTCCAGCGCGTGCATCTCCGCGCTATAACAATAACAATAACAATAAATTTATTTCTTTATAAAACTTAGTCTAAGACATACTTACATCAAACTTAAAAAGTAACATCTATTTTCCTTATCCATACTAATATTATAAATGTGAAAGTGTGTTTGTTTGTTTATTTGCTTGTTTGTTTGTTTGTCCGTCTTTCACGTCAAAACGGAGCAACGGATCGACGAGATTTTCGGTAAGGAGATAATTTGAGAGCTGGAGAGTAACATAGGCTACTTTTTATCCAGGAAAATTATAAAATAATAATGGTAATTTTGTATAGAAAACCGTAAAGCTGTCATTCTTCACACAACTCTCAATTCTTAGCAGCTTCCAAAGAGAAGGTATGTCAAAGAGTATGTAAATCACAGACATTTTTGCCGCTTAGGATTTCTTTTTTTTAATAAGTGATATTGTGTCAGGCAGTTGATACGAAGTTCGTGTCCAATAAAATTTATATGGCAAAACAACGTTTGCCGAGTCAGCTAGTAATACATAAATCAGATATAATTATACACAATTGCTGTTGATATTGTTTTATAATAAATGTTAGTAGTGCAAAATAATCTAAGCGATACCTAAACTAAGTAATACTTAAACACATCTTAGATTTCTGCGCGAACTGTCCTGTTTTGTTTATAAGTAACTAGCGGCCGCCCGCGGTTTCACCCGCGTGGTTCCCGTTCCCGTGGGAATATCGGGATAAAAAGTACATATAAACCTTCCTCTTGAATCACTCTATCTATTAAAAAAAAACGCATCAAAATCCGTTGCGTAGTTTCAAAGATTTAAGCATACAAAGGGACATAGGGAAAGAGAAAGCGACTTTGTTTTATACTATGTAGTGATACTTGTAACTTAGGTATCTGTTTAGTGAAAGTAGGTTAATGCTAACATAACAGTTTTTTAAAATAACAATGAATTTATTTACGTTCAATAAGGATTTGGATGAAGCTTTCGATAATGTACTTGACGATTTGATTGGATTTGGATATGGACTGAGTCTAAGCTAATGGGGGATTTTTCTGACAGCTATAAAGAAAAAAAAGTTGATTTAAAGTGGCGACAGATGGCGCTCGCAAATAACGAAATGATCAAAAGTAATCTAAAAGACTAGAAGTTACGTCAAAAACACGCACGCACGACGTTGCCAGGCTATGCTTGTCATGTCATGTCAGGCGAGTGCGGGGATTTTACATACTTTTTGATTGCTTAAGCTTCAACTAGTAGATTTACGTTGCGTTCTCACCGATATTTTTGTTACTTCGTTGATATTTTACTGTTTCAATATTGGACAGTGCTACCTACTTGCTACCTACGAGTTTGAAAACAAATCAAAATGTTATCAACTCTTCATTTTAGTTTATTTCTGGTCACACCGACTTCGCTATTTGTCAGCGCCATCTCGTTTCATTATTAGAACTAACTTTTTTCTTTTTTTTTCTGTCCCTCAAAAATCCCTCATTGCTACTGGCGTTATTGATTATCCAGAGCACTTATCCAAGCTCACGCTTAGAGCCACCTCCAAGCCTCTTAGGTTTAACACTCTTTTATACACCGCCCCTGCTTCTTCAAACTTTAGACAGAACTCTTTTCTTTGGCGAGCGAGCAATAATTTTAATATTCTTTCGAAAAAGGTAAATCTTGACCTATATAACTCGAGCGAGGCGTCGATTAGGCGTATTGTAAGCAGCTTATTTTTCAATGATAGCTGCGAAATACAATGTGTCACTTTGATATTAATGATGTTACTCATATTTTTAAGTTATGTATGTGTGTGTATTCAATAGTTAGGCTAGTTTTCAATTATTTACTGTGTCTTATTTGTAAATGGCTTTATGTTTTTATTTAAGCTTTTTAATGTATTAGGTTAAGCACTTAAGCAGTTGGTTTTCAAATAAATAAATAAGTTGTAGACTGTTTTCTGAATGAATGAATATAGGATTTGAAGGAAGCTTTTGATAATGTACTTGACGCTTTAAGAGGACTGTATAGCAAACGATCTCCATTAAAACGGCGATAACGTTTTCCACCCTCTAAACCTTAACTTACAACAATTAATCTTCGTTATGTTGTTGAAATGCATAAAAACTAGGACTGTACGTTTTTTTATATTTATCATACATTTTGAAATATATGCACTTTTTAGTGATTTCATATAAAACAAAAAAGTGCCAATATTTTCAAATCTACAACGAATATTTAAAAAATAAAACGTACAGCCCTAGTTTTTATGCATTTCAATAACATACCGAAAATTCATTGCTGTATATTAAAGATTAGAGAGTGGAAAACGTAATCACCGTTTATATGGAGACCGTTCGCTACACAATTCTCATAATAAGATTTTGAAATGCACTTAGTTTTATTAAGTTGTAGACTGTATCACTACATAGTATAAAAACAAAGTCGCTTTCTCTGTCCCTATGTCCCTTTGTATGCTTAAATCTTTGAAACTACGCAACGGATTTTGATGCGTTTTTTTTAAATAGATAGAGTGATTCAAGAGGAAGGTATAAACCTTCCGGGATATATCGGGATAAAAAGTACATATAAATGTACTTTTTATCCCGATATTCCCACGGGAACGGGAACCACGCGGGTGAAACCGCGGGCGGCCGCTAGTTCTGAATAAATGAATACAGGGCGTTAGGGGCACCGTTGCAAAAACTTTAACCATGGCTTCAGGCCATCATGCTGAACAACGCACAGCAAGAAATTTTGTCGGAAATAAATAAAATATTTCGACTCTCCATACAAAATGTCTCGATTAGTTGCTAAATTTGTATGAAAAGTCGAATTTTTTTTCATTTCCGACATAAATTCTTGCTGTACGTTGTTCAGCATGATGGTCTGAAGCCATGGTTAAAGTTTTTGCAACGGTGCCCCTAACAGCCTGTATATGATTTTAGTGAAGCGTTTGATAATGTAGTTGACAATTTGATTGGATTTTGATATGGACTGAGTTTCATTTAAGTGGTAGACTGTATTCTGAATAAATTAATATAGGATTTGAATAAAGTGATGAATATAAATTATTTTAAACCTATTATTAAGTACGTTTATTTCTGGATTTATCTGTTAATTAGATGGATTCAAATTGGACTAATTAGATTGATATAGTCAAAGTCCATATAGATTTGAGAGACGTGACACAGGACACGTGATTGGCTACTTCAATAACAATAACTTTTAGAAAGAAGAAAGAAAAAAATACATTTATTTGGGACATCACAACAACATAACATGAATTTTTACGACATACTTCATTGGTCAGCACGAATTTGACTAGCATTGTCACTTATGAGCAGTGGTCGGAATAGGTAGTGCCATCTGGGGTGAATGACCTCAAACATTATCAATAATATGGACATAGGTACCCCCCCCCCCCCTGGGCCCGGGATCCCGGGATTCCAAAATTATTTATTTATTATTTATATTATAGGTCCACTAACCACTAGGTACTCACTCGTCTCGTGCTTTTTGTGTTAGATTTGTCCAATGTGTCTGTTCGCGCCGCGCTGCGAGCGGTGCGTTGTCCTTGTCAAGGTCACGGGCGACACGCAATGCGCTCGGGCCGCGTGCAGACCAGTTGGCCGTAAGCAGCCGTGAGACAAGTTCGTGTGTTTCTGTAGCGACGTGCCGCGCAAGTTACCTACCCATATTGGGACCGAGATTTCGTTTTGCACCTACTAGGGCTCCGGTCGGGGTACGGACTTGTAACCCGTGTGTGTTCGCTTTGAAAAGCGCCGGGAAAGTTTTAGCTGCCTATTAGGGCATTGTGTAGTATAAGAGTGTTAGCTGTAAGAGTATCCCATCGGGGGTTGTGTGGAGATCGTTTTGCCCGGCGCGCGCCGGCGAGACAACGTTCAGCCCCCCTGGATTACGGACACTATTTTCTAGTAAGGTACGACTAGCTTAATTTACTTAATTTTGCATGAGAAACCTTCGTTTCAATAAACTGTGGAACACAGTAGATGTGGTCATCACAATTGTGCGTGATCATATTTTTGGTAGCAGAGCGTACCTAGTTGATATAATTAGTTAATTTTCATATTAAAATTAACTAGGTACATAAAATTTCATAGTAAAAATAAAATTATTTTTTTTTGTTAAAAAGGGTATTTCCGATCCGATTCCCGATCCGATCCGATTCCCGATCCGATCCGATCCGAGACGAGAAGTACTAAGAAATTGTTCTAGTAAATTCTCGAAGCGAATGTTTCTCACTTGGTGGATCCGATAATAGATAGACACTTATATAATTGTTGTCACATACTAGTGTTTTGATACGAGTTTACTCGCCTAGATGTGTATATTTTTTTTGTGTGTCCGGATTTATTTGACGAATAGTTCGTTCGAAAGTGTTGTTTATTAGTACCACATACTAGTGTTTTTTCCGAGTCCGCTTGCCTAGTTAAAAAAGTGGAACTAGTTTTAATTATTAGTAGTATTAAATTACGAGTATTATTATTAAAAATAGTTTTGTTTTCGTTTGTTGATAACGGTTTAGTAGTTGATTTGCGAGGTATGCCATACCGTTAATCCTATACGTTTTGTTTATACCGTTATATTGTTAGCCCTTGAAATTGGTAAGTTGCTAATAATTTATGAAAATAGTAGGGTCCGTGTATGTCGTCCGAATTTTAATTGTGTTTTATATTATCGTGACGCGACCTATTTCTATTGTTTTTTTTGTTGATGTTTACCACTTTTATATTTCTTTGTTTGCTTTGTTTATTAAACGGATTATAAATGGCTCCTACGAATCCGACCGCCGTATCCAGGGCTGGCATCCAAGGAGTTTTGCGTTGGCTTGCTTGTGCGGTCACATTAATAGACCGAGCCGACCGGGTAGGCGCGTTGCTAGCTCGGTATGGCGGGCTGGCAGCTCGGCTGCAAGACCTGGAGCGCCACGCCATGGAGTGTCGCGCGTATTATTTGGAAAACCCCCCAGCTGATGATGCCGTGTCGGAACAGCTGGAGCAGGATGTAGCCCAGGCCTATGAGCTGGCTGACCAGCTCACGGAGGCGGCTGAGAGGGCCCTGGCTGTTCGGAAGGGGGAGCCGGTTTTGAGCGGGGAGGTCAAACCTACCCCGACGGCGTTGCTAGGCCGATTGCCTACATTGGAGATTCCCACTTTTAATGGGGATCTGTCAGCCTGGATGGGCTTCATCAATTTGTTTGACAGTTTGGTGGATTCACGACGGGACTTATCCCCTAGCGAGAAGTTGGCCTATTTGCGCTCCTCCCTGCGAGGAGAGGCCAGCGCGGTAATCCAGCACCTGCTCATCAGTGACGACAACTACCAGGTGGCTCGCCAGCTTCTGGTTAGCAGGTACCAGAATGTCCGGTTACTGGCGGACACCCACGTGGCCACGATTTTGGCCCTCCCGCGAATCACGCGGGTACACCTGTTACGGAGGGAGTTGCTGAACCCGCTACTGTCAGCGGTCAACTCCCTAAGGCGATTGGACCTGCCGGTGGATCAGTGGTCCTTTATACTGCTGCACATAGTCCTCGCCAAATTGCCCGCTGAAATGAAGGGGCGTTTCGAGCAGAGGTACGGAGGCGACAGCGCCTCGTATCTCCCGCCCTTCGCGGACCTCCTTCGTTTTTTGGAGGACGAATGTAGGGTGACGGACCACCTGGAGCCCGCCCCGGTTCCAGGTGTTGGTCGTATGGTGGCGGCGAGGGAACAGCCCCGTCGCCCGACCAATCGCTATGCTGCCTTCCAGCAGTCCCCTCCCCCCGCACCGAGTGAGCGGTGCAGGTATTGCAGGGGAGATAGGCACATGGTGCACGAATGTGCCAAATTTAGAGGCCTCCGCCCAGAGGGACGGAGGGCCGTTGCTAGACAGCGCCAATGGTGCTATAGGTGTTTGGGGGGACACATGCAGTCGGCGTGTCCCCAGACCGAGGATTGTCGTCTTTGCGGAGGGAGGCATCACCCCCTCCTTTGTTTGGACCGCAAGGACGCCGGGAGCGACCGGGGTTCGAATTCCTCGCGCACGGGCGGGGGCCCGGCAGCCCGGAACCGGTCCCCTAGAGATTCGGCGGGGCTTAGCCCCCCCGTTCAGTCCCCCCCGGAGAGGGGGAACTATAGGAGAGACGCCCCCGCCACGGGCGGGGGTAGGGGGGTACCACAAGAGTACGCCACGGTGGCGATGGGCACGGGCCCTATTTGCTACTCCCCCCCCCTAATGGAGAGGCCTCGATTGGGGTACTATGTACCGAGGCACGCCCCACACGGGTATTACCCTGCACCTAGGAGTGCTGTTGGTCGGGGCCAGTATGTACCCGATTGGGACCCGCTCGCCCGGTACGAGCGTCCCACATTTGGCGCGCCGACTCAGGCGCGAGGGGGACAATTACCCCCCCAAAATTTTTAATGGCGCCCCTGTCGGACCCAACCACCCCTCCGGAGCTTGTGCTGTTGCCAACAGCCTCCGTGAATGTTTGGGGACCTAAGGGCAATGTTGTCACGGTGCGTGCCCTTTTGGACTCAGGTGCCCAGGGGTGCATAATGTCCAAGTGGCTTGTCCGACAGCTGGGTCTTTTGCTTGTGCCGCATCACGAAGCGGTACGGGGGGTGGGAGACTCGCGGATCCCTGATCCGATTGGTCGAGTTGAGTTCTCCTTCTCCCCCCACTTCACGCCAAGGCCGAAGATCGGTGCTTCGGCGATAGTTTTTGATAAGGTGGTTGGACCACTCCCGCAAGTGCGAGTGCCGCCATCCACGATTGAGCTGACGTCTGGACTGGCTTTGGCTGATCCTTCCTTCCACCGACCGGGCCCAATACACTTGTTGATTGGTGCGGATGTCCTCGGTCGTGTACTGTGTGGAAGCAAGCGAGTTTTGCAGACAGCCGATCTTGTCGCCTTGTCCTCGTCGCTGGGTCATGTGGTGATGGGAAAGGTACCACAGACACCAGAGACCCCGTCGGTAGACCGCCAGACCATTGTCGGTTCTACTTTGTCCGACGTTCTCCAAAAGTTTTGGGAGGTGGAGGAACCCCCCACTGCCAAGCGGTTGGATCCGTTAGCCGAGGAGTGCGAATTGTTCTACCAGAACAACACTGGGCGCCTCCTCTCGGGTCGCTTGATTACCCGCTTGCCCTTCTTGGCGGTTCGCCCTCCTTTAGGGAGCTCCCGACCGATGGCCGAGAAGAGATTGTTGTCCATGGAGCGTAGGATGGCCAGGGATCCCGCATTCAAGGAGAAGTATATAGACTTCATGCGGGAGTATTTGGACCTTGGGCACATGTCCATCTCGCAGTTGGACTGGCGTAATGTGGAACATTACTTCCTGCCACACCACGCTGTTTTGAAGACTTCCAATGGGAAGATCCGCGTGGTCTTTGATGGTTCAGCGCCCACGTCAACCGGAGTGTCGTTGAATCAGTGTCTGCATGCGGGGCCGAAGTTGCATCACGATGTCTGTGATGTTTTGACCAACTTCCGCCGGCACGCTGTCGTCTTTGTGGCCGATATCCGCATGATGTTCAGACAGACCGTGATTCACCCGGAGGATAGACGATACCAGCTCATCCTTTGGCGTGAGGATCCCCAGGATCCGATGTTGGCTTACGAGCTGAACACCAACACTTATGGTTTGCGGTCGAGCCCCTTTGTGGCGATCCGTTCGCTTTTGGAGCTCGCAGAGCGCGAACGGCTACGCTATCCCCGGGCATCTGCTCTTATTGAGGGGGGGGCCTTATTTGTCGACGATATCTGCACGGGGGCCTCGAGCTTAGATGAGGCTCTCGTCTTACGTGATGAGCTGATTGCGCTCTTGAGGGCTGGTGGCTATGAGTTGCGGAAGTGGCTGTCTAACTCACCGGACCTCTTGGCAGATTTGCCTAAGGACCACCAGCAAGAGCCGCTCCTCTTTGAAAATCCGGAGACTCCAGACATGCTGTCTGTTTTGGGAGTCCAGTATCGACCAGTCCCGGATTTGTTCACATATAGATTGGAACTGCCAGACCCAAAGGTCTGGACTAAACGCACGGTGCTGTCTACTGTAGCCCGTACCTTTGATCCGAACGGTTGGCTCAGCCCTGTAGTGTTTTCGATGAAGTGCTTCCTACAGGAGCTCTGGGCTGCGGAATTGTCATGGGATGAGCCCCTCTCTGGTAGCCTCCTACGAGAGTGGGTGAGGTTCGTGTCATCCCTACCCGACGTCAATCGGGTTTGTATACCGAGGCAAATGCTGCCTTCGGGAAAGTTTAAAGCCTCCCTGCACGGCTTTTGTGACGCGTCCGAAAGCGGATACGCGGCAGCCGCTTACATCCGAACGGTGGATGCAGCAGGCGTTGTCGCCGTACACTTAGTTACGGCCAAGAGTAAGGTCGCCCCCCTTCGGACTAGGCTAACCATTCCGAAGTTGGAGTTGTCGGGCGCCACTCTCTTAGTACGGCTACTCAATCATGTTGCCGACACCTTGGGAAACGGTGTCGACTTGGAGTCGATATTTGCGTGGTCTGACAGCCAGGTCGTCCTTTGTTGGCTGAAGAGTTCAGTCCACACCCTTGAGGTTTTTGTGGCCAACCGGGTCTCACAAATTCAGGCTTCAAAGGCCCCGTTGATTTGGCGCCACGTACCGGGCGAACTGAACCCCGCAGATTGTGCCTCCCGCGGCTGCGAGGCGCCTGAGTTAGTGGACCACCACCTATGGTGGAGTCCATCATGGTTGTTACGGCCTGAGCGCTCATGGCCTGCCACCCCGGCTGTGGCCAGAGTCCCAGACCTAGGCATGCGTGTTCACGCCGTGCAGACGGTGGCGGCTCCGCAGATGGAGTTTTTGTTAGACCGCTACAGTTCTCTTGATAAGTTGCTCGGCGTGACTGCTTGGATGAGGCGCTTTGTGCGAAATTGTCGCCAGCCTCAGGAGAAATCGTTGTCTCCGGTCCTCGCCCCACAAGAGCGGCAAGACGCCCTGTTGCATTGGTTGCGAGTGACGCAACAGCGAGAGTTTGAACCGGAGCTGAAAGCCCTGCGCTCAAGTAAGCCCAAGTTGAAGGGACCCTTGGTGCGGTTGAATCCCTTCTTGGACAGTACCGGATTGCTGCGTGTCGGAGGTAGGCTCAGACATGCCAACCTGCCGTACGGATCACGCCACCCTTTGTTGCTCCCCAAGGATGGACCGTTAGTTAGACTGTTGATTACAGACCGACATGTAAAGAATGCTCATGCCGGTTGTAATGCTTTGACCGCGCTCCTCCAACGAGAGTTCTGGATTTTGTCAGCGCGGAGAATAATCCGATCCGTTATTTTTCGTTGTCTCCCGTGTTATCGTTTGCGCGCCGATACGATGCAGCCCCAGATGGGTGATTTGCCTGCCGATCGAGTGAACGAATCGATGCCCTTCTCAGGAGTTGGAACGGATTTTGCGGGGCCATTTACCGTTAAGACATCGCGGCTTCGTAATGCTAGAACGGAAAAGGCTTACTTGTGTGTATTTGTTTGTTTGGCCACTAAAGCGGTCCACCTGGAGGTGGTTAGTGCCCTCACCACAGAAGCCTTTGTAGCCACGTTGAATCGTTTTGTGTCTCGCCGCGGAATGCCGTCGTTAATCAGGTCCGATTGTGGAACCAATTTCAAGGGCACCGATAGGTATTTAAAGGAAGTTTGTGAATTTTTGGATAGGAATAATTTTGAGATCGGATCCACACTCTCTCGCAGAGGGGTACGATGGCAGTACTCCCCGCCATCCTGCCCCCACTGGGGAGGGATTTTTGAAGCAACTGTAAAGGCCGCTAAAACTCACCTTCGTCGCGTTATTGGGGAGACGGTCCTCACGTTTGAGGAACTCGCGACCGTATTTTGTAAGGTTGAGGCGGTCCTCAACTCGCGTCCGTTGTGTCCGTTGTCTTCGGACGCGAATGATTTAGAGGCCCTTACGCCGGGCCATTTTTTGATTGGCAGACCGCTTAACGCCTTGCCGGAATATCCTTATTCCGAAGTGGCCTCCGGACGGCTCTCGCGATTTGAATTGCTCCAGCAGCTTACGCAGAGTTTTTGGCGCCGTTGGCATCTGGAGTATTTGCACATTTTGCAGCAACGCGTTAAGTGGTCGGATAGGACGACCCCACCCAAGACAGGAGACCTCGTGTTGGTAAAGGATCCAAACCTGCCGCCCCTCCGCTGGCGTTTAGGACGCATTGTTCAGCTTCATCCGGGGTCGGATGGTGTGCCCAGGTTTGCCGAGGTCCTGGTGGGGGACTCTGTTTTGAAGCGAGCGATCGCTACCCTCTCTCGCCTGCCCTTAGATTGAGTTGGCGGACAGTTTGCTACTGTCCGGGACGGGGGGATGTTCGCGCCGCGCTGCGAGCGGTGCGTTGTCCTTGTCAAGGTCACGGGCGACACGCAATGCGCTCGGGCCGCGTGCAGACCAGTTGGCCGTAAGCAGCCGTGAGACAAGTTCGTGTGTTTCTGTAGCGACGTGCCGCGCAAGTTACCTACCCATATTGGGACCGAGATTTCGTTTTGCACCTACTAGGGCTCCGGTCGGGGTACGGACTTGTAACCCGTGTGTGTTCGCTTTGAAAAGCGCCGGGAAAGTTTTAGCTGCCTATTAGGGCATTGTGTAGTATAAGAGTGTTAGCTGTAAGAGTATCCCATCGGGGGTTGTGTGGAGATCGTTTTGCCCGGCGCGCGCCGGCGAGACAACGTTCAGCCCCCCTGGATTACGGACACTATTTTCTAGTAAGGTACGACTAGCTTAATTTACTTAATTTTGCATGAGAAACCTTCGTTTCAATAAACTGTGGAACACAGTAGATGTGGTCATCACAATTGTGCGTGATCAGTGTCTGCGCAAACCGTTTTCAATTGGCCATCGTTTAAATATCAAGTACTTATATAACAATTTTTTTTTAATTAATAATTAAATGAGAATCTCGGATATCTGTATCAAATCACGGAATAAGGGCATGTCCATGTTATGCTAGCATTCATGAATCCCGCGAAATGGCACTACCTATTCCGACCACTGATTATAATGTACAAAAAAGTAAACAATGTTGACTGTAACAGGCCAAGTAACTGAAATAAACATTTTTGTATTTGTATAAATACTCACGCGGCTCGATGTATGTGGTGCACGCGCGCGGCGGACAGCGGCGCCACTAGCGGCGTGGCGCTGTGCGCGGCCAGCGGTTCGCCGCGCTGCCACGACCCCGACGTGTGGCGGACGCCCTCGCCTAAGGGGAATAATCTCTATCATTGCTCAGTTGCCATGTTCAAGCTATACTTACACTAAATAAAAATTAATAAAATACTTTAAGTGCCAATGACTTAAATATGTCCAAGAAAAGATAGATAGTTATAGTTACTACAATATTAAAATACAGTCTTTACGTAGGTATATCAAACGGCATTTCGGACTAAGTATAAACATACCTACAAGTTTCCATCACTACAAATAAAAAATGAAAATTTGTTTAGTGATTCCGTAAAATTCCTTTGATTCGCATTTTCTCTCCGCACTAGACGTTGGGCGTGTGCTATATTGCTAGACGCGTATGTGTATCTTTGTGTGTGTGTGTGTGTATGTAATTTTTAATTTTTTTTATCTCATTTGTATCCTATATGTGAAAACTGTTTATTGGCTAATGACTATAACCATATTATATAACATGTGTATTTAATAGCTGTAAGTTTTCCAATAAGTAAAAATAAAATAAAATATAATAAAATGTGTGTGTGTGTGTGTATGTATGTATGTGTGTGTGTTAGAGTGTGTGTGTGTGTATATATCACCTCGCCACACGTTGGGCGCGTGGTGCGCCGGCGGCGGCTCGCCGGCCAACTGTTGGATGCGCCGGTCGAGCGCGGCGTGGCTGGCGCTAGCTGGCACGAGCTGGGCCAGCTTCAGGCGCGAGCTGTGTGAGTGTATATACAATACATCACCTCGCCACACATTGGGTGCATGGTGCGCCGGCGGCGGCTCGCCGGCCAACTGTTGTATGCGCCGGTCGAGCGCGGCGTGGCTGGCGCTAGCTGGCACGAGCTGGGCCAGCTTCAGGCGCGAGCTGTGTGTGTGTATACATCACCTCGCCACACGTTGGGCGCATGGTGTATTGCTAGATGTGTATGTTTGTGTGTGTGTGTGTGTGTGTATACATCACCTCGCCACACGTTGGGTGCATGGTGCGCCGGCGGCGGCTCGCCAGCCAACTGTTGAATTCGCCGGTCGAGCGCGGCGTGGCTGGCGCTAGCTGGCACTAGCTGAGCCAGCGGCAGGCGCCGGCGGCCCGGCACCAGCCTCTGGAACGCCGGCGCGTGTGGCGCCCCCTCCACGTCCACCAAGAACGGCGGCGGCATCAGGTGGGGGGGCAACTCGGTTTGTTCGTCCAAAGCGCCGCCCAGAGCATCGCGCACTTCACACAATCAATACAGAAACCCCTTTATTTATAAACGTAGAGTAAGTTAACACCTAGGCTTAACCAAGAATTTTGCTAAGGAATATGACGCTTTGAAACGTCAAGCGTAAGGAGTAATATTGCTAAGCAATATTTTTGTTAAACCTAAGTGTAAACTTACTCTTTGTTTATTAATCCTACTAATCCTACTAATATTATAAATGTGAAAGTTTAGATGTTTGTATGTTTGTTACTCAATCACGCCAAAACAGCTGAACGGATTTGGCTGAAATTTGAGACACAGATACTTTGTAGCCCGGAGAGGAACATAGGCTACTTTTTATCCCGGAAAAATATCGCATTCCTGCGGGATAACATCGTGTAGTCCACGCGGGCGAAGCCGCGGGCGGAAAGCTAGTAAGGCTGTAAACTTCATAAAAAAAAGGATGTGTTGCACAAAAAAACTAGCACACATAATACTATTTGGGTAGGCAGAAATGAAACATAAGCAATCAGTATATACAATAAGACTAAGCTCACTTTGTAATCGTACAAATGATACAAAGATTTGAGTCAAGCTTTTGACTAAATCAATCATAATATGTGTTATGTGTAATCACAATAACATGTGTTACAAAAAACAACTAGGGCACATAATATTATTTATTTGGATGGACTGAAACATAAAACATCACACTTATTCTACGTTACTATTTACAAAATAATTAAACCTGTTATTAACAATTTGGAGTACCAAAAGGGTCAAAACTAAGGTTTAGCTTATTTATGTCCTGTGTCAACAATGAATTAATGAGTTAAGCTTTTGAGTAAATCAATCATAAGATGTGTTGCAAAAAAAAAACTAGGGCACATATTATTTGGATGCACTGAAACAAAAAACAACATACTTTTATTCTACGGTTGTGGACTAAGCCTGCCATTTAAAAATTTGGAGTACCACAAGGTTCAAAACTGGGAAGTAGCTTATTCATGTTCTATGTCAACAATGAGTTGACGCAATTTTAAATTCCTTGTACGTATGTAGGACTCACCCAGCGGCCGGTAGTCCGTGTGGAAGAACAGCTCCGTGGGCAATGTCTTCAGGAGGCTGGGTCCCTGCCCGATGCCGTACAGCAGCAGGTGGCCGTGCGAGTCCGACGCCGCGATGCTGCACGGCCCGCCCCATTTCGCGTCGAATATTGCGCCATCGCCCTGACATAGACAAAATAGTAGTTTATGTGACTGTTGCATAATAAGGGTTTTAAAACACGAGTGGGAGTTTATTGAATTGGTGCCAAACCCATGAGAGATGATGAGACAAATAAACATGTTCATGCACACAAATATTTGTCTTGTTCGGGAATCGAACCCTAGACCTCCGGCGCAGAAGGCAGGTATCCTAACCCTGCGCCAAATCGGTCGTCAAATGACAAATGACAATAAAGTTATTATAGGAAGCATGTGATAGTAAAAAGCCACGAGCCCTATAAGTAGCTTTCCGGCGGGATTCGAACCAGCGCCTCTGGGGATCCGGGATTCGACGAGTCGTGTAAGCCTTTCGGTAGCTTAGCTGGTCTGAGCATTCGGGCCGGTTCCCCGGAGGTACGGGTTCGAATCCCGCCTGAAAGCTACTAGAGGGCTCGTGGTTTTTTACCATCACATTTTTCCTGTAGTTACAAAATTGCATTGTGAATGCATAACAATAATTTAAAATCTCATTAAATAAATTCAACTTTGTCTAAGGAAGAGTATAGCTTGAGTTTTAAGCTCAACTTATTATAAATAAATAGTAGATAAGTAGTCACGATTAACTAGGACGATTTTAATTATAATCCACATTTACACAACACGACGTTGTTTTTGTCGGTTAAAAAGTAGTTCTGAATGGTTGGTAGGACTAAACAGACGATTCTAAAGTGCTTATTTATTTATTGGAATACCAACTACTTAACCTAATACATTAAAAAGCTTAAGCTTATCTATACTAATATTATAAAGAGGAAAGATTTGTATGTAACGAATAAACTCAAAAAGTACTGGACCGATTTAGAAAATTCTTTCACCGTTAGAAAGCTACAGTCTTACCGAGTGACATAGGCTATATTTTATCCCGATATTCCCACGGGAACGGGTACCACGCGGGTGAAACCGCGGGCGGCCGCTAGTTAATTATAAGTTTATCCTACTTCCTACAAAAATGTGAAAGTTTAGATGTTTGTTTAAAGTCCATTCGCTTAGTCGATAGTTTCGCCCTTTTATCGCGCCGCCTTGGCAAGTGCCGCTTCTTGTCAAAGGATGCCGCCGCATAAACAAACGAAGCCGCATGCGGCGTACATCCGCAAATGAAATTGGATTTTGGGATTTCAGCATTTATTAAAGTATATTTTTTAAATAATCTTTTATTTATTATAAATACAGGTGGTAACGAGACGGTTGTGACTTGTGACAATTCGAGCGATGATGAGTAATCATGATAATCATATAAAAAATAATAATTATTATTATTATCTGTAAATCACTTATTTAAATTCCTTTTATATAAAATATCCAAATTTTCATTAAAATTTACTTTGGTACCCAACTTGTGTGTATTATTGATATCTGCATTTTATAGTAAGAGCCACAATGCCGTGCGGGTGTACCGATACTATCTAACCGAACGGACTTGACTCATCATGTCATAACGGCTGAACGGATTTGGCTAAAATTTGGAACACAGATACTTTGTAGCCTGTAAAGGAACATAGGCTACTTTTTATCCCGGAAAAACATAATATCAGTAGGTATTTACGAGCTTATATTACTTAAATAAACCTTTTGGCATAAGTAAGTACACAAATCTACTTCAGCGCCTTAAATTTCGTGGTTATTTTTTTTCCACACCACAGAACTCTTGTTGCTTTCGTATAACTATCTTCCGGTATATAATTATATCCCTAGGGATATAACTATATTACGGCTCGTTCTATCTTACTGCAACATATATAAATGTAAAACTGTTTGTTCCTTAATAAAAATAATAAAAAATCCTGCGGGATAACGTCGTGTAGTTCACGCGGGCGGAAAGCTAGTATTTTAATAAACATTATTACCTGCATCTCGATACGGTTGTGGAAGGCAGCGAGTGGCCGGCTACGAAGCGCGTGCCACACGAGCAGCTGTCCGTCATGACTGGCAGACAGCAACACTCCATCTATATACATGTCGGTGCATTCGATATAGAGCTGACCTATATCTCGATGCGGTTGTGGAAGGCAGCCAGTGGCCGGCTACGAAGCGCGTGCCACACGAGCAGCTGTCCGTCATGACTGGCAGACAGCAACACTCCATCTATATACATGTCGGTGCATTCGATATAGAGCTGACCTGCATCTCGATGCGGTTGTGGAAGGCAGCCAGTGGCCGGCTACGAAGCGCGTGCCACACGAGCAGCTGTCCGTCATGACTGGCAGACAGCAACACTCCATCTATATACATGTCGGTGCATTCGATATAGAGCTGACCTATATCTCGATGCGGTTGTGGAAGGCAGCCAGTGGCCGGCTACGAAGCGCGTGCCACACGAGCAGCTGTCCGTCATGACTGGCAGACAGCAACACTCCATCTATATACATGTCGGTGCATTCGATATAGAGCTGACCTGCATCTCGATGCGGTTGTGGAAGGCAGCCAGTGGCCGGCTACGAAGCGCGTGCCACACGAGCAGCTGTCCGTCATGACTGGCAGACAGCAACACTCCATCTATATACATGTCGGTGCATTCGATATAGAGCTGACCTGCATCTCGATGCGGTTGTGGAAGGCAGCCAGTGGCCGGCTACGAAGCGCGTGCCACACGAGCAGCTGTCCGTCATGACTGGCAGACAGCAACACTCCATCTATATACACGTCGGTCCATTCGCTATATAACTGACCTGCATCTCGATGCGGTTGTGGAAGGCAGCCAGTGGCCGGCTACGAAGCGCGTGCCACACGAGCAGCTGCCCATCATGGCCAGCCGACAGCAACACCCCGGGCAGTATCGGGTGTGGTTCCAGGACGTAAGCCTCGTCGCGGTGGCCGCGCAATATGGACACTTGCGCGCACGTGCGGGCGCACCACACCTGGGACAAGCAAAACCTGTTGTGAGGGTCCTTTGTAACAGGTAGTATTTAACTGTTTACCAATGTAACCTAAACTAACAACAAAAAATGCTGATTTTCACAATAAAAAATCTGATTTTCACACCTAAAATACTAAAATTTACAATAATATGCAAATGGCAACTTATTTTTTTAAATGTTTCCGTTTCGTAACTCAAAATCTATCTCGACCGCTTTCATTATTTAAATCTGTGTGAATTCGTCACCAGCTTAATGAAGGCAGTTGTTACAGTGGCTTGTTATACAATCTCAAAGTGAAAGCGACTATAGTAGTAAGCAATTTTCAGTTCTGAATCTAACAACATGTTTCCACCAGATCTCTATTGTAGGGAAATCCATCGAGTTCACGGCCTTCCGTGTCTTCCGACAGCCCATATACATGTATTAGGATGCCTTTTGGCCTCAGGAATACTCTGTTTGTTTTCCAACGAGCGATTGTAAATGATGGTCCAGTAAATAGTCGTGTTGTTGTTTATATGGACGACGTTATTGTAAAAGCTAAAACATGTGAAGCAAACATGTTTGCAGAAAATATTGGCGTAACTGTCGACAGATATGGATGCAATTTGGCACAGTTCCAGATTCTATTACACACAATTCTATACAGCACATTGCACTTTTTACCCTGATATTGAAATTGGGAATACATTTATTGACACGTTACAAACTACAAAGTGCAAAACAAAAGGAGAACGACAGACGACACTGGTACAACCACTCACCCGTATGGTGTTGTCGGAGACAGCAGTCATCACGTACTCATCGCTGCGGTCCCAGCACACCATCGTCACCTGCACAGAGAGACAAACAAACACATGTATTTAGATATGAGTAATTTATGTATGTATAATAACCGCTCGGCCGTGCGTGTCATGACAGTTCGTGACAAGATAATTTGGCCGTAGAACGCGCATGTCACATACGTACACACGGCAGCACGAGTGTACATGACAAACATTTTTTTTTTCATTTTCGTTCGAAATCTTGTTTGTTTCGAACAGGTCAATCTTCGGATTTAATTAAAAAGAATTAAAAAGCATTCACAGATAAATTACCCGAACCTTGAACAGGTTTTTGAACGTTTGAATCTCATTTGAGAAAAAAAAACTCGGCGCGCGGCAATAACGGCGTTTTTTTTTATTAGGGTTCCGTAGTTAACAAGGAACCCTTATAGTTTCGCCATGTCCGTCTGTTCATCTGTCTGTCTGTCCGTCCCCAGTCTACCTCATAGAGTCGTAGTACTAGAAAGCTGTAATTTAGCATGAATATTCATATTTATCACGTTAAGAAAGTGAAGTAAAATGTTGAAAAAAAAAATCTTTTTAGGTTACCTCCCCTACACGTGAAGTGGGTATGTAATTTTTTTTTTGTCTATCCTATAGTGAGGGGAATCGTTGGATAGCAATTTCAAAAAAATTGAGGGTTTGTAAAGACAGTTTTTTGATTGAGGCATCCGTTTGTGAGTTATTAAGCTTAAATGTGCAAAATTTTGATAGTGTCATGTGCCCCCCTCCCTGCCAGCCAAATAGTTGTTTTTAAATACGTGAAAAAATTCACGATAGTAGTACACATGAAGAAGTTAAAAGGAAATCTATCACAGCTAAGTAGGCTTTACAAGTTTTTGAGATATAACACATTTTGGAAAACTGCAAATATAACTTTGTTATTCATACGAATACTACAGAAAACAAAGTTATTTTTTCCTGGCAAAAAATGACAGTGGTTTTTTTTTGATATCCTCCTCCCATATACCACCCACCTTGAGGCGGCGGTGCGCGGGCGGCGGCGGCAGCAGCAGGCGCGGGCGCCACTGGCCGGCCGCGAGCGCCCACAGCGCGGCCGTGCCGTCCTTGCTGCCGGACACCGGCCGCACACACACACACACACACCCACCTCCCATATACCACCCACCTTGAGGCGGCGGTGCGCGGGCGGCGGCGGCAGCAGCAGGCGCGGGCGCCACTGGCCGGCCGCGAGCGCCCACAGCGCGGCCGTGCCGTCCTTGCTGCCGGACACCGGCCGCACACACACACACACACACCCACCTCCCATATACCACCCACCTTGAGGCGGCGGTGCGCGGGCGGCGGCGGCAGCAGCAGGCGCGGGCGCCACTGGCCGGCCGCGAGCGCCCACAGCGCGGCCGTGCCGTCCTTGCTGCCGGACACCGGCCGCACACACACACACACACACCCACCTCCCATATACCACCCACCTTGAGGCGGCGGTGCGCGGGCGGCGGCGGCAGCAGCAGGCGCGGGCGCCACTGGCCGGCCGCGAGCGCCCACAGCGCGGCCGTGCCGTCCTTGCTGCCGGACACCGGCCGCACACACACACACACACACCCACCTCCCATATACCACCCACCTTGAGGCGGCGGTGCGCGGGCGGCGGCGGCAGCAGCAGGCGCGGGCGCCACTGGCCGGCCGCGAGCGCCCACAGCGCGGCCGTGCCGTCCTTGCTGCCGGACACCGGCCGCACACACACACACACACACCCACCTCCCATATACCACCCACCTTGAGGCGGCGGTGCGCGGGCGGCGGCGGCAGCAGCAGGCGCGGGCGCCACTGGCCGGCCGCGAGCGCCCACAGCGCGGCCGTGCCGTCCTTGCTGCCGGACACCGGCCGCACACACACACACACACACCCACCTCCCATATACCACCCACCTTGAGGCGGCGGTGCGCGGGCGGCGGCGGCAGCAGCAGGCGCGGGCGCCACTGGCCGGCCGCGAGCGCCCACAGCGCGGCCGTGCCGTCCTTGCTGCCGGACACCAGCCGCAGCCCGCGGTGCGCCCACGACACGGAATCCACCGCGTCGTTGTGGGCCGCTATCTCCGCCACGCGACGCGGACCGCCCGGCGCGTCCACGCTGTAGATCTGCACACACAAATCACAAACAGATATTAAGGCGGTTCTCACGCTGGCCCCGCCGCGAAAGGCAAATCTACATATTGTGCTGCCGTACCGCGTCGCGTGTTAAGTGTGTTGGTCTAACAGACTAATTGTCTGTCTGGGCCTCGTCCTTTCCACATATTGCACCGGTCGGGACAGGAACTGTCCGTCGCTGGCGGCCGTCCAGAAGGCGACGGAGCCGTCGGTGGATGTGGAGGCGAGGAAACTCAAGCTACTACTACCTATTATACTCTTAAATAGTGCTAAAGATATGTCGGACCAACTAAGTTAGATGATGAAGTATTCGACGGATCGTTTTCCTAATGGATACAGAGAACACATTTCAACAAATCACCATAACATCATTTTATATTATCTGCTCACCCTGACGTGATGATCAGCGCTCTCAGCAGCCAGAAATCCACCGCCCGCGGACCACGCAGCACAAATCATATGGCAAGCTCCCGGCCTCGTCCTCTCCACATATTGCACAGGTCTTGACAAGAACTGTCCGTCACTAGCGGCCGTCCAGAAGGCGACGGAGCCGTCGGTGGAGGTGGAAGCAAGAAAGCTCATGCTACTTCTCTAAGTACGACCTATTACACTCCTAAATAGTGCTTTAGATATGTCAGACCAACTAAGTTAGATGATGAAGTATTCGACGGATCGTTTTCCTAATGGATACAGAGAACACCTTTCAACAAATCACCATAACACAATTTCATATCATCTACTCACCCTAACGTGATGATCAGCGCTTCCAGCAGCCAGAAATCCACCCCCAGCGGACCACGCAGCACAAATCATATGGCAAGCTCCCGGCCTCGTCCTTTCCACATATTGCACCGGTCTCGACAGGAACTGTCCGTCGCTGGCCGCCGTCCAGAAGGCGACGGAGCCGTCGGTGGAGGTGGAGGCGAGGAAGCTCAAGCTACTAATACCTATTACACTCCTAAATAGTGCTAAAGATATGTCGGACCAACTAAGTTAGATGATGAAGTATTCGACGAATCGTTTTCCTAATGGATACAGAGAACACCTTTCAGTAAATCACCATAACACAATTTCATATCATCTACTCACCCTGACGTGATGATCAGCACTCCCAGCAGCAAGAAATCCACCACCCGCGGACCACGCCGCGCATATCATATGGCAGGCTCCCGGCCTCGTCCTCTCCACGTATTGCACAGGTCTGGACAAGAACTGTCCGTCGCTGGCCGCGGTCCAGAAGGCGACGGAGCCGGCGGTGGAGGTGGAAGCAAGGAAGCTCAAGCTAGTATTCTAAGCACGACCTATTATACCCCGAAATAGTGCTAAAGATATGTCGGACCAACTAAGTTAGATGATGAAGTATTCGACGGATCGTTTTCCTAATGGATACAGAGAACACCTTTCAACAAATCACCATAACACAATTTCATATCATCTACTCACCCTGACGTGATGATCAGCACTCCCAGCAGCAAGAAATCCACCACCCGCGGACCACGCCGCGCATATCATATGGCAGGCTCCCGGCCTCGTCCTCTCCACGTATTGCACAGGTCTGGACAGGAACTGTCCGTCGCTGGCCGCGGTCCAGAAGGCGACGGAGCCATCGGTGGAGGTGGAGGCGAGCCAGCGCTCGTCCTTGCGCGCGGGCGGCGCCCAGTGCACGGCCGTGATGGTGCCCGCGTGCGCGGACAGTACCGCACGCGGGGCGCCCGTCGCCAGGCACCTGCGACGGATGTCCACGTATTATTATCTATTACTAGTTTTCCGCCCGCGGCTTCGCCCGCGTGGACTACACGACGATATCCCGCAGGAATGTGTTATTTTTCCGGGATAAAAAGTAGCCTATGTTCCTCTCCAGGCTACAAAGTATCTATGTTCCAAATTTCAGCCAAATCCGTTCAGCCGTTTTGGCGTGATTGAGTAACAAACATACAAACATTCAAATATCTAAACTTTCACATTTATATTAGTAGGATTTATTTATAAGGGGGACGCCAGCGAAGCTGACGGGTGATCAGTCACCTAGGTCGGGACCATTTCACCCAGTTCCCCAAATGTCGACGTATAGAAACCTCCATACTAATAAACGTGGAGTAAAGTTACATCTGGTGTAAATCTGTTGTCTCTGTCATCATTTTACCTAATATAAGTTTTTAGTAAAAATTTCATTTTTATGACAAGCTTTTTTGCCGACTGTACTTTAATATTGTATTGTCATCTGAACTAAACCTTTATACAAAATTTCAGCACCATCGGACACTGGGAAGTAGATCAACTTAAGCTTGCAAGATTTGTCCCCCACTAACTAACTAACTAACATGGCAAGTTAATAAAAAGCTTGTAAAAAGCAACAACATCAGTTTTAAAGTCAGTATAACTTTACACCAAGTTTATTAGTAAGGGTTAGAGAAAGGAAAGAAAGAAAAAGTATTTATTGACATACACGCACACAATATTGAGACAGGACAAGAATAGGTAAGTACGCAAACAAGGAGAGCAAGATAAAGAAAAGAAAGTAGTAAGTGTAAGGTCTGTGCAGCCAATAAAGGACCCTGCCTCATCGAACAGCTTCCAAGTCACAGAATTGACGACTTGTTCATTCATATTGATAACACGAAGTCATGAAAGTTTGTCCCTGATAATAATAATGAGAAAACATTTATGTTTCTATAACATGGTAAAGATTCCGTTTTTTCTTAATAGTTACAGTGAAAGTGACAATAATAGTTTAAAATCATATTTAAATTTTCAAAACAGTGCAAATTAAACTAATAATTTGGCAAATTACTTAATTTTAGTATTGAAAGATATTGAAACTTGGTGCAAGATAAGATCTGTTTTTTGTTTTACTTTGATTTCAAATTACTTAAAGCAAAATCACAATATTATAATGATAATAAAGAAATAATCATTCAACAAATATTTATGATAATTATTACTATGAAGTAAAATGGCAGACACCATAAAATAAAAAATCCCTAAATTCAAAAAATATACCTATTTGTATAAGTATCTGTATAGAAAAATTAAAAATGAAGTATTTTAGAAAAAATCGACCCATCTCACTCTGGATATTTTCCAAAATACTTTATTTTCCATTTTTCCATAGTAAAAGTAGCATTGTGAATGCAAAAAAGTAAAAATTAAATCAACTAGTATATGTATAGTATAGTATATCTCACCAGACGCGCACGAGCCGCTCCACCGATCCAGCGGCGAGCAACGCGCCGTCAGCGGACGCGCACACGTCCGTGATCTCCGCGCCCGCCCCGCGCAGCGTGGCGAGCAGGCGCCCGTCCTCGGCACTCCACACTTTGACCAGCAGGTCGTCTGCACCCTGGCCACGTGTATATGGATGATGTTATATGTGGCACGGATAAGTTTATTTTTTTATCTGTCTCTCTCTTTCGTTCTCATCGAGTCAGGAGCGAGAGAGAGAGAGAGAGTTACACCGTCAGAGGGCGCACATACGACCGTGATCTATCCACACTATGACCAGCAGGTCGTCTGCGCTATGCCTGCCTGGCATAGCCAGGCAAGTTGTCTTGCTTACCCCACTAAGGTGTAAGGTGTAAGCCGCTCATGCTAGGCCGGCTGGTCACGTGTATATGGATGATGTTATGTGTCATGGAGGTCATAGAAATCAAGGCACCGAGTTTATTTTATCTCTCTCTATCTCTTTCGTTTTCATCGAGTCGGTGACAAGAGCGAGAGAGAGTTACACCGTAAGCGGTCGCCGAATTCAATGGCCGACCAATGTGCAAATCAGCCCCCGATTCACAACCGTTCGGAAAGGGAATTGATCGGAATTCTAGACTTTGTCTCTGTCTGTTCTGAAGTAAGCGACAATGACAATGCATATATTCCACTGTCGGGATGTTTGCGATTAAGGGGCTGGTGACATATTAGAAAAATATTGCCCTTGACGAGTTTCTTTCCGGTTCTTCTCGCAAGGTCTCCCGCCTTAAGATTTGCGAACCGATGGCGTAGCTTCTTTGACGTTCAGTATTGTTACCTCAACCTAAATTAAATAAAAAAACGAGTGCGCTTTAGACCACACGACTAAAACAAAACTTATAAATTTATAATAAGACAGTGACATTAGTACACCTTACTCTCTTTAAAGTTTATACTCTTCCATCAACTTCCGTTGTAACGCTCTCGTCACTTCCGTAACATTCACCAGCTTACTCCCTAAGTCTTACTCCCTAAGTCTTACTTCAAAAATTTGAATTTTGAATTTAAAATAGCCGCTATTAACTCACAGTGACCACGTAGCGGCCGGTGCAGTCGAACACCAGGCAGTAGACGGCGGACAAGTGGCCCAGGGTCCTACGCTGCAGCTGCAGACTGCTGAGAAGGCGCGGAGACACCAGGGCTATGCCCCCGCGGCCCCCCAGCAGGCTAGCGCCGCCCAGGCCCAGCTCTCGGTATGCCAGACGCCGGACTGAGAAACGAACACAAAAATCGTGTAAGGAACGATAGAACCACACTTGATAAAGTACAGTACAACACTTAAGGGCGCGCACTAGGCCAAAAGCAAAAGTAATAACTGCAACGCCCAACTGCAAAGTAATTGTTGCCTTATTTCTATAAGACATAAGGAAGCATTTACTATATAATTCTCCGGCCCCATTCGGCCGGTCCGGTATGAAGAAATGAAGGAAATTCTTTTATAAAAAGATATTTAAAGGTTATTTCCAAAAATATATTACATAAGCCCTGCCTTATCTATAGTGTTATTATATTAAAAAGTTCCAAGGCTTGTTTTAATGTATTACTCGAATACTAGCAGTTTATCGTGTTAATTATAGTGATATGGAGGCAACTTGGCAACCCCGTTGTGAATAAATATATAAATAAAAAAATAAATAAAGGGTACAACGTGTTAACAAATAAGCGCAAAACCTCTTAGGTGGTGATTGTGTTCAAGAATATGAAAAAAATTTACTAAGGGGCCAACTCTGCAACTCAACAAATAAATCAGCTGTTCCATACATTCTGGTTGAGTAGGTATTGACAATTTGTATTGTAATAGGTTGGCGAGGTTTTAGATTAAGTATGTAAAAACATGTAAGTACTTATATCATTTTTGATTAAATAAAGAAAAAAAACGGATGTTATTCTGGCCATGGAGCTCCTCCTGCCTCCTCGCTAGATCTTCACGAATGGAGTAACCGTCGTATGCATCGAATTCGTGTCAAAAGTTACCACCTTTATGTCGATGGCAAAAGTCGCTCGACTGTGTAGACCTTTGCTCTGATGCATCAGTAATAATTAACTGACTGTCCAGAGTAAATTATGTTTTTAGTGTAGGATCTACATGTCAAAGTCAAATGTATCAAATGGACCAACATGGCAATATGCACTACAAAAAAAATGTATTAAAGTCTTTGACAAAGACAGAACTACGGTCCATACTTCATTAAGGGACTGTCATGACAAGAGCCAACTAGCGCCGCCAATCGATTTCATTATATTTATTCAAAATAAGCCCAATTTCTAAAAAAAATAATTAGTCAAGGTATTGTGAATGACGTCTAATATTTATTGAATAACTTTACAACATTACAAAATGCGTTCAATAGGGTTTGAACCAAAAGTGGCCGCTTTTAACAAAATCCGGATTTAAAATTGTTTGAATGCTTTTCAAATTGTGTAAAGTTATTCAATAAATATTAGACGTCATTCACAGGACCTTGACTGATTTCTTTTTTAAGAATTGGGCTTATAAAAATAAATAAATAAAATCTATTGGCGGCGCTAGTTAGCTCATGTCAGCCTCTTAAGCATAAAAATAAAGGCTACAAGTGAAAGTTTTAAGTGAACCGATTTGACACCATTTGCACCGTTTGACAGGTAAACAGCGAGTAAACCTTGAGTACTGAATCCTATGGAGATGGCATATCTTCTATACATCTATACAAATAAATAAAATTGGAGTGTCTGTTTGTAACATTAAATAACCGCTTTTTACGACGTGCATATGATTAAATATACGGTACATATACCAAAATGACATTTTTTTCAATTTTTGTCTATCTGCCTGTTTGTTCCGGCTAATCTCTGAAACGGCTGGACCAATTTTGACGGACGGACGGTTTTTTTTTAAATTGAATTCCAAGATTTTCTTACATTGTGACTTACTTACACCTCACTTTTTCGTAGGTATGCCACCTCCATGGGATTTAGTACTCAGAGGAGTAAACCGGTTCACAGCAATGTTGCCGTTCCGTATCATAACATGGCTTGTACAAGACGATAGAGACGGCTGTGGTTATAGTCATATTTTTAAGACCTGTAAAAGTAAATGGCTTCATGTTTATATTTAAAAAAATAATGTACTTAAAGCAGTGTTGGTCTTCCAGTAAATAAAAAATAAAATATAAAAAAAACCGTTTCAAATATACACTGGCCCGCAAAACTAAGTACTTATCACACTTTTAAAGTTGCAACAACTTTTTAAGTAAGTACACAAGATATACTTTCTGTTTTGTTGACTGAAAACGTGTTACTGTAGTTTTAAAGAAAGCTGATAAAATATGCTATAGGTAAAACCTTTTTTTATCTCTAATATCTGTAGTTTAAAAAAAATGTACTACTTAGTTCTGCAGGCCAGTGTTGTTTGTAAACCTCACCCAGCGAATGGTCCTGCTTGAAAGACGCATACTTCGGCTTCGGCCTCACGAGCGAGTCGTTGAGCAGGGACAGCCGCGCCGCGATCCGCGAGCCAACCTCCGGCGGCCGCTCCGGGTCCGGGGAGGACGGGGCGGACGGAGCGGGCAGCGCCAGGGGGGCAGGGGGAGAGGACTCCCCGTTGGAGGGAGCGGGTGGCGAGGGGGGGAGCGCGGGGGGGAGCGACGCGGCGCGCGCGAGCTTCAGCGCGCTCTCGCACACGGCGGCTAGACGATCCCATGATAGGTCCGTGAACTGTGAGGCCTAGAAGTGGACAATATAAAGCACATTATTTATACAGGATGCAACAAATTTGAAGCAGTATCTGCTGTTCAGAGTTCAGATACAGCATTTTTTTCAATAGATTAATATTGAAACCCTATTTACCTACTTTTGTTTGTCATGTTATTAGTAATAACAAAAAAAAGTACTTATAGCTATTTAGGAATAGCTCCTACTTCTTAATATTTACGGCAATAAGAAAGTTGGGATATTTTTTGTAAAAGTTACTGATAACCCATCTAATAGCCATTGAAAAATTTATATACATTTTATTTTAACCTAATATATTCATTATACGCAAGCGATACGTGAGTTAAATGATTGGCCTATAGTAAGATTTGAACCTATAAAGTCAGCTAGCAATAACAAATGGTGATCAGATGATCACCGTTTGTTGATCATCATCATCTGATCACCGGGTTCGAATCCCGCCTGAAAGCTACTTATAGGGCTCGTGGTTTTTTACTATCACATTTTTCCTATACAGATGATCACAGTCATCACAGCTGTTGAGTTGTAGCAGCTGGAGTGGAGCACAGATGTGCTCTTAATGACAGTATTCAAGAGTTGTTGTAATTATGTGCCTGTTAGTCAGCTTTGGTTTTGTAAAGTCTAAAAATCAAAGAATAATTTGTGTGTAGCTATAACATGTAGCTATAACATATAGCTCTAATACATCTCTAGCTATAACATTCAAGTGGACATAACAGTTGATGTCCAGTATTGCTGGTATAGTCCGGTTACATTATTAATTATTTAATACAAACAATTTGAATCAAATTTATGGGCTCTCAACGCCATAGGCTTTCAGCTTGTACCTAGTCATTTTTAGTTTTTATTGCAATAACTTAATCATAATATCATATCATTAGAAGAATGGATTTCTGCATTTGAGTAGGTATATTTTTCTGTAAAAAACTAAATGTTGGTACAACATATTATTTTTACTTATGCAATATTTGTTAAAAGAAGGAAGTATCTACTTATTAGAAAAGGAGCTAGTTGTGAGTTGTGAGATTGGTAGCTTTTTTCTAATACTTCATTTCCTTTGCCATTGGTTATATCCTGCTACATATAGGTGATCTGTGGTTATATCTCAAAAACTTAATAGCTGGCTGACTAGGCACATAAAAAACCACAGGGGTGTAAATTCGTAGGCGAAATGCTAGGTTGCGAGAAAATCAAACTTTCGCGCCGCAATGCGCGGCGGGCGTGTCGCCCGATATGGTCGGCCGACAGCTGTCAGCGGCAGCGAATCACGAGTCTCGGCGGCGTATAACGAGGCCGCGAGCGGGACGCAGCACGCGCCCAAACGCACGCTGCGTGCGCCAGAGTGAGAGGGCAACACTCCTAATTACGCTAACACCTCATCTTTCTATTGCATGATATAACAATATTTTCGCAAATCGTCCAATTTTGCAACTTTTTTAACATAAACACCGCCGAAACATTTTTCACGTATTTCCACCACATTTTCGCGATAATTTTGGTGCATATCCCATTATAAGATTTTTTGTCGTTTTCATGCAATTTCAGAATTTCATGTCGCTAAACACGATTTAAAACTCAAATAAACGCCAAAAAGTCGAGGATTATGTGAAAAACTCACCAATTCTTCGTACGACTGGCAGTGCTCTGTGCCCTCCCAGTCAAGGCGTCGCGGTAGCACCTGCAACAAAGTGACCCATACAAAAACTTTTCAGCAAACTTTCAGGAAGTTTGACAGCCGCAACCACGTGCGATAGCGACCAAAACAACAATAAGCTCACACCCGGCACTAGGAAAAGCACAAACTTACTTCTACGCTCCGGAGCTCTCTTAGTAATGTCTGCAACAGAAAAAGGATTTTTGACCACTTTTGTTTCGAGAAATTTAATCTTCAGATATGTTTCTATCGTTTTTACCTTTGCAGTCTCCTTAAGGGGTCCACCCGAGAGAAATTTCGCTATCAGAAAGTAGAGCTCTGTAACAGGAAAAGCTACCATAGTACGACCTCGGTCATAGGACATACATAATTCGAGGTCCGATTTTACAGCTACCGACTCACCAGGAATGATCCTGTGCGCTTCGTTCTGCTCGTCCATTATCCTAGATATTATCCAGGAACTTCAGCCACACTTACACATCACTAACACTGAAAAAATCGAGCAAACATTTCACTTCACCATACATTGTTGACGAAAGATAATGCACTTTTCTGAAAATAGCAAAATGGCGTATGTCGCGTCGGTACAGCAGTGCGGCAGTAGGTAAAACAGTTTACTAAATAGTTTAGGCCTAAAACCGCTAGATGTCGCAAGGACTGAAGTCAGTGTTACCAAATTTTGACAATATTTGTGAACTTTGATGACTTTATAACGTAATAACAATTCAACAAGGGCCAGATTTAATCAATTTACTAAATAGTAGCTTTGTTTCGACCAAATTAAAAGTAAATAATATTAATTCACCTGTAATTTATTGATAAAAAAAACATTGTCAAACTTTTCGGTGTGATATTTTTTTAATAGCAACATTTATGTCCATATGTCAATTTTTATCAGGGATGCTGCGTTTGATATAAATCCAAAAATATGCTGCTAAATACGAAAAACGATGGGTTTAACTAGACCATGGTCTTTTCAGAACGTGTTTAGTATCGCGGACCCTTGTGGAATCGTGGATATTAAGTGGTGTGTTAAGAATACAGAGGTTGTTTTGGGTGGAGTTCAGTGCTGGTGGTATTGACCAGAAACGAAGATATTCTCTGATAACGGAAGGTTTCCAACATTGTCTGATCACAGGCATGCTGTCAAGACTTCAGCTGTAACTCCTTTACAGCAACCGTGTGAGTGATTCCCGCTGTTTTTTAAGTTGTTCTAGAACTCTGGTTTTCAGAGCAGAAGTAATGAGCATGAATGTAGATCAATAGCTATCGATTCTGAGCTATAAATACACGCGCCTGTTTTGTTTTGTGTAAGTAAACAACTGGGTTGTTCATAATTAGTGCACTGAATGTTTGGTGCAGATATGCAGAGAGTGCAACATTATATCATTATTTTTCTGTGTGTAGTAATTATTATGTAGTGTAGTATACCTACCATCAAGAGAAATTTGTAAAATTACCTTTACAAGTTCTAATATAGGACTATTATCTCAAAAGTCGATGAAGTTATTCTATTTCATTTCTTCTGTGACAGATTTCAATAATTTCTGCTATGAATCTGTTTTTTTTTTCATCACTAACAATGTTATTGCTTTCCATTTCATCAGATGAAAAGTTATGATACAGTCAAACCAATTGAATCGAGACCCACTGTAAGTTCATTTTCCAATAGATATTTAAATTTAATATGGTTGAAATTCAAGCTTGTGACACTAACAAGTTCTAGCAAAATGGGTCATAATTCGATTGGTTTGACTGTACAGTCAGCTTCAAAGTGATCTGAGCGTTCAAAGTCACCAAAAATATTTGAACTTTTGTCAAAAATTAACCGTATTTCAAGGAGTCCAGGTGTATTTTCATTTGTTGCTGGAGAACAAATGACAACAAATGATACTAAACCTTAAAGTATTGTGCTAAGAGTGATATTTTGTCAAATGCTATGATATTTTTGGTGGGTTTGAACGCTCTGGGGCCCGATTCTCACGCATCGAATTTTTTCAGTGTGGTAATTTGTTTACAAACATTTTGGGTTTCTATTGAAAAGTTAGAACGTTTCAAACAAACTAAACTGTCCCACATGTCAACAAATTCATTTTGTCAGCTATGTTCATATACGAACATTGATTGGTCCGTACCACTCGTTGCGTTCGACTGGTTTTCGATCGAACTTTTTAACCAACTTCTAAATCAAAAAGGAGGAGGTTCTCTATTAGTCTGTATGTATGTTTTTTTTTTATTTTTTTGTGTTTGTCCGCCTATTACTCAAAGACGGATGGACCGATGGAAATGATTGAAACGTTATTACATCAGGTTGGTTTCCAAGTTGGTCTCATTTTTTGAAATTTTTAAATCGGTTCAGTAGTTTTCAGGAAATCTTGAAAATACTGTTGTTTTCGTTACTACTTTATGTGAATTTAATACGTATCTTTAGGCATAACTCCTTTGTTTATAAACCGATTTAGATGATTCTTGTTTTGTTAAAAAGGGGATACCTCAAGGTATTTTAACCGACTTCAAAAAAGGAGGTTTTCAATTTGATCACATACCTATTTACCAGAATACAAGTAAATTGCCTGCACGATGCACTAAAAAGAGTGAAATAAAAATTATTTTTATAAAAACATAATTTGATTGTGAAATTGTGAAAACACAGTTTGTGTTTTGACGACCGATTTGGCGCAGGGGTAGTCTACCCACCTTCTGCGCCAGTGGTCTCGGGTTCAATTCCCGAACAAGACAAATATTTGTGTGCATGAATGTAGTTTAAGAATAATCTTGAAATTTCATATGTTTTAGAGGTCTTTTCGATAAGAAAAAGTGCCAAGGCAAAATCATAAAATCGTGTTTCTGAAACTATACGAATCTAGATAAAGGTATGAAGAAATATATATCTTACTAGCTTTCCGCCCGCGGCTTCGCCCGCGTGGACTACACGACGTTATTCCGCGGGAACGTGAAATTTTTCCGGGATAAAAAGTAGCCTATGTTCCTCTCCAGGCTACAAAGTATCTATGTCCCAAATTTCAGCCAAATCCGTTCAGCCGTTTTGGCGTGATTGAGTAACAAACATCCAAACATCCAAACATCTTAACTTTCACATTTATAATATTATAGGATATAGGATAGGATAAAGTAGGATTACCAGATTTGTAACAACTCCAACCGTCCTATAGTTTTATATCAAAAAGTCCATACTTTTTCCGAGTAGCGCCTTAATTGTTCGGCAGTAAACTAAACACTAGGAGGCAAGTCACGATAGCTCCTAAAATAACAAACCAACAAATAATAATAGCATTATGCTTGCATTCCAGTGCTTGATGTCGGGCGCAGGCGCGGGCGCGAGCGGCGCGGGCGCGGCGGGCAGCGCCGTGGCCGTGGCGCTGGGCGGGCTCGGCGGCTCGCTCGAGGAGAAGGTGAGGCTTGTGCCCTAAAACTTGAACGCTTGAAAATGAAGCATTAGAATAAGTTTTTAGTAAAAATGACATTTTTATGACAAGTTTTTTTGCTGACTGTACTTTAATATTGTATTGTCATCTGAACCAAACCTGTAGGTATACAAAATTTCAGCTCCATCGGACACTGGGAAGTGGGTCAAATTAAGCTTGCAAGATTTGTCACCCGCTAACTAACTAACATATTAACTAACAAACTAATTTAACTAACATGGCAAGTTAAAGAGCTTGAAAAAACAACAATGGGTTGCTCTCTGGGAATGCCGGCAGAAGTGAAAAGGACTCCCTAGACTTTTTCACAAAAAAAAGAAATTAGACAAAAAAAATATGGACTAGATTTGAACCGAGGTCTTCTGGCTTCAATGCCGCCCGTTTTTACAAGCTTTTTATTAACTTGCCATGTTAGTTAGTTAGTTTGTTAGTTAGTTAGTGGGGGACAAATCTTGGAAGCTTAATTTAACCCACTTCCCAGTGTCCGATGGAGCTGATGTATACAGGTTTGGTTTAGATGACTATACAGTCAGCAAAAAAAGCTTGACACAAAAATTAAACCTGAGCTATCATTGGCCACACTAGCTTGATTCGTTGCTACACTGCCCCTGACTCGTTACCACACTGCCCCTGACTCACTGCCACGCTGCCCCAGACCCGTTTCGATATATGTGTGCATGACTGCGACCTGCTGTGCCCGGTCTGCTTCGAGCTGATCGAGGAGGCGTATGTGACGCGCTGCGGCCACTCGTTCTGCTCGCGTGGATATGACGCCTCTAATCAATGCCACACTAGCTTGACTCTTTGCCACACTGCCCCTGACTCGTTGCCACACTGCCCCTGACCCGTTGCGCTATATGTGTGCAGGACTGCCCCTTGGCTCGTTGCTACACTGCTCCAGACTCGTTGTCACACTGCCCCTGACTCATGGCCACACTGCCCCTGACTCATGGCCACACTGCCCCTGACTCATGGCCACACTGCCCCTGACTCATGGCCACACTGCCCCTGACTCATGGCCACACTGCCCCTGACTCATGGCCACACTGCCCCTGACTCATGGCCACACTGCCCCTGACTCATGGCCACACTGCCCCTGACTCATGGCCACACTGCCCCTGACTCATGGCCACACTGCCCCTGACTCATGGCCACACTGCCCCTGACTCATGGCCACACTGCCCCTGACTCATGGCCACACTGCCCCTGACTCATGGCAACACTGCCCCTGACTCATGGCCACACTGCCCCTGACTCATGGCCACACTGCCCCTGACTCATGGCCACACTGCCCCTGACTCATGGCAACACTGCCCCTGACTCTTTGCCACACTGCCCCTGACCCGTTGCGCTATATGTGTGCAGGACTGCGACCTGCTGTGCCCGGTCTGCTTCGAGCTGATCGAGGAGGCGTACGTGACGCGCTGCGGCCACTCGTTCTGCTCGCGTGGATATGACGCCTTAATCAATGCCACACTAGCTTGACTCTTTGTCACACTGCCTCTGACCCGTTGGCCACACTGCCCCTGACCTGTTGCGGTATATGCGTGCAGGACTGCGACCTGCTGTGCCCGGTCTGCTTCGAGCTGATCGAGGAGGCGTACGTGACGCGCTGCGGCCACTCGTTCTGCTCGCGTGGATATGACGCCTTAATCAATGCCACACTAGCTTGACTCTTTGTCACACTGCCCCTGACTCGTTGCCACACTGCCCCTGACCCGTTGCGCTATATGTGTGCAGGACTGCGACCGGCTGTGCCCGGTCTGCTTCGAGCTGATCGAGGAGGCGAACGTGACGCGCTGCGGCCACTCGTTCTGCTTCGCATGGCTATGACGCCTCTAATCAAGGCCAGACTAGCTTGACTCGTTGCCACACTGCCCCTGACTCGTTGCCACACTGCCCCTGACTCGTTGCCACACTGTCCCTGACCTGTTGCGGTATATGTGTGCAGGACTGCGACTTGCTGTGCCCGGTCTGCTTCGAGCTGATCGAGGAGGCGTACGTGACACTCTGCGGCCACTCGTTCTGCTCGCGTGGATATGACGCCTCTAATCAATGCCACACTAGCTTGACTCTTTGCTACACTGCCCCCGACTCGTTGCTACACTGCCCCTGACTCGTTGCCACACTGCCCCTGACCCGTTGCGCTATATGTGTGCAGGACTGCGATCTGCTGTGCCCGGTCTGCTTCGAGCTGATCGAGGAGGCGTACGTGACGCGCTGCGGCCACTCGTTCTGCTCGCGTGGATATGACGCCTCTAATCAATGCCACACTAACTTGACTCTTTGCCACACTGCCCCTGACTCATGGCAACACTGCCCCTGACTCATGGCAACACTGCCCCTGACCCGTTGCGCTATATGTGTGCAGGACTGTGACCTACTGTGCCCGGTCTGCTTCGAGCTGATCGAGGAGGCGTACGTGACGCGCTGCGGCCACTCGTTCTGCTTCGCGTGCGTCGTCAAGGCGGTGGAGGTGCACCGCCGCTGCCCCAAGTGCGGCGCGGCGCTTGCTACAAGAGAACATATATTTCCCAATTTTTTGCTCAATGAATTGGTGAGTTTTTTTTGCTTACTTCGTGTTTTTAGATGTAGTTTTTGTGTTATGTGTTTAAATTACGTTTTTTTGGTAATAATCCAAGTTATAAGGGTTGATTAGTTTAAAATAAATCGTCGACGTAAATGAAAGAAATTTTTATTTAAAATCTTGATGTATTTGGCAGTTTTATTGTAGTTCTTATTAGTTGATTGTCATTGTTTTAAAATGAGTAAAGTTAGCTTTTTATGACTATAGAATTAAAAATATCTTTATTCACTTGAGGTTGTGACTACAAGACTTATTAACGCCGAAGAAGCTACGCCATCGGTTTGCAAATTCTAGGGTGGGAGATCTTGCGAGCAGAACCGGCAAGAAATTCGAATCTTTTTCTCCATGTTATATTTCGTATAGAATCGTCAAATTGAAACTTGAACAAGTTGGCACCTTAGTGAAAGTTGTTCTCATTGATGGGAACTATCATCCCTTAAAATCTTTGTACTAATTAGAATGTTGTGGTGTATACAGTATTAGGGTTGGACTACATCCGGCAGCACGGAACAGCACTTTCCTATGCTGCTATCCTTTTCTGTCTCTCAGAATTGTCATTTGCTAGAACGACAAAAAGCGCGGGTATGCGACCGCCTCGTCGATTTCGCAGCAAGCTATATCATTCCCGCTCTCTTTCTCGCTGTTGTTATTGACGGTTCGGTGCCACAGAAAAGGATAGCCGCGTAGATAAGTGCAAGTCCGTGATCCTAGATGTAGTCAACCCGGCTCAATCTATACTGAAATGGCAGCGAAGGAACGCCACGCGGCGATCACTTTCTCTGTTAAATAATTTGCAACTTTTTATGTATATGTAAAAAGGCGAGTATTGAAAAATGGAAAATGAAGTATTTAGAAAAAATCGACCCGTCTCACAACTAAATCCGATGGGATCCGTGAGACGGGTCGATTTTTTCTAAATACTTCATTTTCCATTTTTCAGTAATAAAAATTGCATTGTGAATGCAACAAACTAAAAATTAAAATAAGGCGAGTATTGTTTGAATAGACCGAAAATGCGCGCGGCCGCTTGACAGCTCTCGGGGCCGCGTGACTGCGCACGCAGTCGCGCGGCTTTTCCCTCATTTCAAACGATATTCGTCTTTTTACATAATTTTGACATAATATATGTGAAAACTGTTTATTGTATGTGATGTGACGTATCGTCTTGTTGACTATATCATTGCAATGTGGATGTAGGTAACTTTAATAGTTTAATCTCATATGTTATTGTTTATCCTGTAAATCTTTGCTTAATTTATAATTTGTATAACACTAATAATATTTTCTCTTAATTCGTCCAACTTGTATAAAAAAATAATAAAAACAACTTGTATAAGCATGATGTGGCCGCCTTCAACAGAATTTTGCATTTTGCATGTTAGCTACTAAGTTTTAATGTTTTTCATATTGTAATTTTCTATGGCAATCCAAATAAACCAAAAAAAATAAATAAAAAAAAAATGGCTAATGAGTAACCATATTTTATAAAAACATTTGTATTAATTTATATCTGTAAGTTTTCCAAGAAGCAAAAATAAAATAAAATAAAATAATGTTGATAATTATTTAACAGAGAAAGTGATCGCCGCGTCGCGTCCCGTCGCTGCCATTCCAGTATAGATTGAGCCATAGGCCGTATACAGAAAGAAAGCTGGAAGCGAATCAGCGCTTATAGGAACCGGTCCGCGCAGGTAACCGGCGAGGCATTCTCTATGAATAACCGCCGATAAGCGCCGAACGTCGCCGACAAGTTCCGACACGCGCTGGTAGTGCTGGCCTAGCCCTTTTTTGTAATAATGAGTATCTGCTTCAATCGGCTTGCTTTATGTAGCTGTTACCTGAATGGAGCAGCGCTTATAAGCGCCGGTCGGCTTCCAGGTTTCTTTCTGTATACGGCCTTAGAGATTTATTTTATTTTATTTTATTTTTACTTTTACTTCTTGGAAAACTTACAGCTATTAATACAAATGTTTTTATAAAATATGGTTACTCATTAGCCAATAAACAGTTTTCACATATGGGATACAAATGAGTTTAAAAATTTTGTGAGTAGATAAATGCGTTATTTTTTACACTACGATACGAACATGCTTTGGAATAACAATTATAAACAATTAGCAAATAGGCTCACTTAACTATTCAGTAAACAACAATCATCAGTACAAATAATATAACACAACAAAAAAAAAACATCACCTAACCAAACTATCCACGTTAGTATTTATTTAGTAATTCCACTGCTAGTGCTTGCTTCAGTGATGCAGTACTATTCAAATATAGATCGATATCAGTTTGATCGCTCAATGAGTTGAACAACCGACACGAGCGAACTAGAAAGCTATTCTGTCAATAATTAGTACGCACTTGTGGTACATGTAACTTCAACGACTAATGACGCGTGGTGGAACTGCGAGGTACCACAAGCTTTATGTGTTCTAACAGCTCCAACAGCTCAGATGGTTGCCTCTCCTCCTAGGTGGCCAAGCGGCGGCTCCGCACCGGCCGCGGGTCCGGCTCCGGAAGCCTGTCGGCCGGCGGCGAGTCCGTGCGAGGACTCCGAGCACTGGTAGCGCAAGAAGCTCGCCAACTGCAGCTGCCGGACGTCGAGCGGCTGCTGCAAGTGCTCGCGGCCAGGAGGCGCCACCTGCGGGCGGACTGCAGCGCGGCGCATCACCGGCTGTTGCTCGCGTTCCTGCGTCACCTGCACGCGCACAAACAGCATCAGCTGGAGCAGCTGCGGCGCGAGTGTGCGCTCGTCACGAGGGTGAGTGATGGACACCTGATAGTGTAGTCCTCTCAACGACCAGGCGCGTGTATACACGCGCAAGCAACTACCCCCATTTGTTAGTATAGCAATTTTTATATGTTTTGTATGCGGTTTTCGATGTTGAAAAGAGAGATAAACTCGTCGTACTATAAAAATAAATAAAAAACATTTTTTTTGATTTTTTTTGAAACCGGAAGTAGGTAATTAGATTTTTGAAAATTTCAAAAAATAAAGTAAATAAAAATATTTCCGTATAAGTATTATATTCTTATCAGATAGTGTTCGGAAAAGATCGACGTTTCTGAACGCAACTCTAATGTCACGTCAAATTGACATTAGCTGTCACTTGAAGTTGACAGTGACACTTGATTGAAATTCTTGTAACAAGATGTCGGATTAATTTTGCTGAATTTGTTAAAAAATCGCTCGCGTTGAATGTGCCTGGCATATCGAGTTTGAATACATCTTAAATTATCTATGTGATCCCGTTTTGTACGACCAAGGTTTTGATGCCATCTCTGGAGTGGCCGGTCGCGGATGCTTTGAAAGATAACCTTTTCTACCACACGCGCTTGTTGTCGAGACACTATATCGTAATAAAAAAAGCTCCCACGTGTGTGTCTTTGTGTATCTATTGTTGAAACGCCCAGTGTCTTGTGAACGCTGTTATTTGTGTTATGAGTGAGGTGACTAATTGGTAAGGTCTGCAGAAGAAGACGGAGCCACAGGGGGGGCCCCCCTTACACCACTTCTGCCTTGGAGACGGTCGACCCACAGACCCGTATGTAACCTTACCTTACTTAAAAGTCTCTCCGCTGTGTATCGCAGTCCTATTGTTCAGTTACATCCCGGCTGAAACCAAGATTTGTCCGGAGTCTATACTCATGATAGCCTTCCACTGCGCCAATGCTGACTCCGCGGTCTAGGCAGGGGTGTACTGAACATTTTTTGGTAGCCAAGAGCGTAGCTTGAAGGCCTGAGAGGCCCACGCCAAAACTTTGTATTAATCAGTGCCGTTTGATGACCCAGTCTGGTCCGGACTAGATTAATTTGTACTTGTAAATGGTAATTAACTTGCATTTGAAAAGTAAAGGGCATTCCTTTGTTATTGGTTCCATGTCTTGTAATTAATTGTCATGTATTGAAGTTCCAAAATGTAAACAGATACCTTTCTTTGTTCATAATAATTATTATTTAGTTTTGTCAGCAAACTTGAGTTGTGAATATTGACAAGTTTGTTGCTAAAATAATAGCTAATAAAAGGTCAGCTAATAAGTTTGCACTCAATACTTAGTGAAACTTAAATGATTTGGGACATTGTTTACACATTGAAACTCATTGAAACTTGTGCTTTGAAATAATTGAAATTAACTTGTTGTTGTGTAACAGTATGTTGTGTTGATATCCAAGTGAATTTCAATAGTCAGTGAGTTTTGTTGTTTTCTGATAACCTCCAGATATTTAAGAGTTTGTGTCATTATAAATACTTTGTTGTTGTAATGTTGGAATTTTGTGGTTAGTAATAACCTCCAAATATTGGAGATTTTGTGTTATAGTGAATATTTTGAATTTGTTGTTTTTGTTGATAAATTTGTGACGTTACAATGACGGCCTCCTCTGCTAAAGCCAAAATACGTTCTGAGTTACGGTGGTTGGCTTCTGCGGTCGCGTTGTTGGATCGACCGGATAGAACGGAGGCCTTGTTGAACAGATACGTAGATCTGCCCATACGTTTGGCTGTTGTTGATGAGCAGTATGCCTTATTTTTGGAAAGGACTGTTGAGGCCGAGGTGGAAATGCGACAAGAAGTCGGTTTGGATGTGGACCAGTGTTATGATTTTGCGGACAGAATTACCCAGGTAGCTCGACCTTTGCAAGTGGCAAGAGAGAATGAACCGAGCCCGTCCCCGGTCACATCTAAAAGTATGCCCCCTCTCTTTGCTAGATTGGCCCCCTTAGACTTAAGGCGCTTTGCTGGTCGTCTAGAGGACTGGGAGGGCTTTATTAATATTTTTGATAGTCTTGTACATGCCCGGGACGATTTGACCCAGGGCCAGAAGTTAGCTTATTTGTTATCCGTGTTGGAAGGGGAGGCCCTTGAATCGGTTCAACATTTGGCCCCCTCGGATGAAAACTACCCTATTGCTAGGGATTTGATTGCCCGTCGGTACCAGAACGTACGACGTCTGGCGGACAACCATGTTGCCGCCATTTTGAATTTACCCCGCGTTGCCAGCGTGATGCACTTGAGAGTGGCTTTGTTGAATCCGCTGTTGGTTGCCTACAACGCATTGAAAAACTTAAAACTCCCAGTGGAGCAGTGGTCGTTTTTGTTACTGCACATTGTCCTGGGAAAGTTGCCGGACTCTGTTAAGGTCCGTTTTGAGCAGCAGTATGGTGGGGATAGTGCGACTTATCTGCCACCCTTCTCGGACCTCTTGACGTTCCTGGAAGGAGAAAGTAGACTGGCAGATAATTCCTCTCTGGCCGGTCCTATGGGACCCGAACGACCTGTGCCACAGAGTAGATCCCCCACCGGACCCCCCCGTAGGGGGCGTATGGCCCCTCGCGCGCCCGGCCGCTATGCCGCCGTCCAGGAGACCGCCCGCTGCTTGTATTGTCGGGAACCGGGTCACAGCACGACCCGTTGTGATAAGTTCCTCGACCAGCGCGTCCAAGGCCGTCGAGCGATCGCGCGACAACGGACATGGTGCTACTCGTGCTTGGGCCTGCACATGCAGCGCGAATGTACCCAAGCGCACCCATGCCGCTTTTGTAAGGGCAACCACCATCCCCTCCTCTGCATGAACAGCCCAGAGGGCGGCGGAGCGCCGCAGCGCGTCGCTGCAGGATCACCGCGTATGGGTGGGGGTCTCGGACCCCCCGCGGTGTTTGAATCCCGCAGCAGTTCTAGTGGCCACCAGAGTGGCCCCAGACGCTCTCCGCCACGTTTGGAGCCTCAAACGGGCGGGGGTCCCAGGGACCCCCCAATGGGAAACCGATCCCCAAGGATGGGGATGAGTTATGCGAGCGTTGCCGGAGGTCGTAGAGGCCCCCCGCGACGTTTTGAGCCTCGCACGGGCGGGGGTCCCAGGGACCCCCCAATGGGAAACCCATCCCCAAGGATGGGGATGAGTTATGCGGGCGTTGCCGGAGGTCGTAGAGGCCCCCCGCGACGTTTTGAGCCTCGCACGGGCGGGGGTCCCACGGACCCCCCAATGGGAAATCGGTCCCCAACTAGGGGGTTCGATTTTGCGAGCGTTGCGGGAGGTCGTAGAAGCCCCCCGCAACGTGTTGAGCCTCGCACAGCCGGGGGTCCCCGGGACCCCCCCTCTGAAAATCGGTCACCGTGCCCCCGCGACTATGGGGCGACGTACACGGTGGATGATAGGCACCGATTCTCGCCGCCGCTCGCCGAATACCCGCGTTTGGAGCGGCGCCCGCCCCGTCTTCAAGGGGCCGGGAGATATAACCCGCCTGATACCGGGCGAATTGGACGTAGGCAGTATGTGGGAGATTGGGACCCACTGGATCGCTATGAGCGACCCCCTTACCATGGGGGGACGTCTGGGGACCCCACATACTAGCAATCAACGTGTTTACGGTCGATTGTAGCCACCCCTCCAGAGACCGTTTTGTTGCCCACGGCCTCTGTGCTTGTCAGGGGATTGAATGGCGACCTTGTGGAAGTTCGCGCCTTGTTGGATTCCGGTGCTCAGGGGTGTGTTGTGTCATCTTGGTTAGTTAGGCGGTTGGGCCTCAAGGTGCACCCCCACACGGAAGGCGTGAGAGGTGTTGGCGATGAGAAAGTCCCCGGGTTGTTAGGGCATGTTGACTTCACATTTACCTCACGTAATAAGTCCACGCCAGGCATTAAGACCTCGGCGATTGTGTTGGACACAGTTGTTGGCCGTCAACCTTCAGTTGACTTGGGACCGAGTATGTTGTCTTTGGTGTCTGATTCCCCACTCGCCGATCCAAATTTCTTCCGCCCAGGCCCGATCGATGCTCTCCTTGGAGCCGATGTCCTGGGGCGAGTTTTGTTGACGGGGAAGCGAGTTTTGCAGCCAGATGGCTTGGTAGCTCTGCAGACGACACTCGGTACCGTTGTGATGGGCCCTGCTCGCCGCGTTTTGGATTCCCTTGATGAGGATCGCGGCCTTGTTTTTAATGTGTCTCTCTCCGAAGTGGTGCAGAAGTTTTGGGAGGTTGAGGAACCTCCACCAGCCCCGCGGGTTGACCCAGTAGCGGATGAATGCGAGTTGTATTACCAGAATAACACTGGTCGCCTCCGCTCTGGTCGTTTGATCACCCGTCTCCCCTTTCGTGCCGGCCGACCTCCTCTGGGCGAATCCCGACCGCTAGCGGAACGTAGGCTAGTGGCGATGGAGCGTCGCATGAGCAAGGATCCGGTCTTCCGCCAGAAGTATGTTGAATTCATGCGGGAGTATGAGGAGTTAGGGCACATGTCCGTGAGCGATTTGGATTGGCGCTCCGTTGAGCACTTCTTTTTGCCGCACCACGCCGTTTTGAAATCCGGAAAGATTCGGGTGGTCTTTGACGGTTCGGCTCCCACCTCTACTGGAGCGTCCTTGAACCAGTGTCTGCATGTAGGTCCCAAGCTGCACACGGAGATCTCAGACATTTTGACCAACTTCCGGCGGCACCAAATTGTATTTATGACTGACATCCGGATGATGTTCAGACAAACGGTCATCCATCCAGAGGATAGGAGGTACCAATTGATTTTGTGGAGAGAGAGTCCTAGGGACCCCTTGTTGATTTATGAATTGAATACGAATACGTACGGTTTGGCTTCGAGCCCGTTTGTTGCGATTCGTTCTTTGTTGGAGTTGGCCGAGAAGGAGCGCTTGAGATACCCTCGCGCCTCCGCCATTTTGGCCAGTGACGTCTATGTGGATGACATTTGCACGGGCGCCTCATCTGTCTCAGAGGCGATTGTCCTGAGAGACGAACTCACCGCCCTTTTGAAGTCGGGAGGTTACGAGTTGAGGAAATGGATATCCAACTCGCCTGATGTACTGGTAGGTTTGCCCGAAGAGCACCAGCAGGACCCCCACCTATTCGAAAATGTTGATAATCCCCATGTGGTGACCGTCCTTGGCGTACAGTACAAACCGGTCTCTGACACGTTCACTTATTGTGTGGATTTACGACCACCGAAAGTCTGGACCAAGCGTTTAGTATTGTCTACTGTCGCACGTACCTTTGACCCCAATGGGTGGATTTGCCCCGTGCTGTTTATGGCCAAGTGTTTCTTGCAACGGTTATGGGCTTCGGGTGTGTCGTGGGATGAACCCCTCTCGGACGAGTTACTCCGAGATTGGTCGAGCTTCGTTTCATCCCTCCCCGAGATTAATGAAGTGCATTTGCCGAGGCTATTCCTCCCTTCTGAAAATTGTAAAGTTACTCTTCACGGCTTTTCCGATGCCTCCGAACGTGGATTTGCTGCGGCCGTGTACCTCCGCACCGTTACGGTTGACGGAGTTGTTGCTGTGCATCTGGTGATAGCGAAAAGCAAAGTCGCTCCCCTTCGGACTCGTCATACGATCCCGAGGTTGGAATTGTGTGGAGCTGCCCTCCTAATGCGTTTGTTGAACCACGTATGGCTCACATTAGGTCGATCTATTGCAATACAAGAGGTTTATGCTTGGACGGACAGTCAGGTCGTCCTTTGTTGGTTGAAGGCTCCGGCGCACACCTTGGACGTGTTTGTGGCCAATCGAGTGTCGCAGATTTGTAATTCCGACATCGAGTTGATTTGGAGACACGTGCCGGGAACCATGAATCCCGCGGATTGTGCTTCTCGGGGTTGTGTAGCCCCAACCCTAATTAACCACCCCCTCTGGTGGGGCCCACAGTGGTTGATGCGGCCTGAGTCGGAGTGGCCGCCCTCTCCAGCGTTGTCGAACGTAGCCGTTCCTGATATGCGGGCATGCGTCCTGGAGACTAACCCCGCCGGGGAAAAGGATTTGTTGTTGGATCGGTACAGCTCCTTACAGAAGCTGCTTGGTGTTACCGCTTGGATCAGACGTTTTGTGTACAATTGCAGAAACCCACGCGCGAGGCGTGATTCGTCGGTTCTCACTCCGGACGAGCGTAGGGACGCGCTCTTGTTTTGGGTCCGGAGAGTACAAGCTGATAGTTTTGAGTCCGAGATTGAAATTTTGCGTTTAGGCCGTCGCAAGTTGAAGGGCGCGGTATCGCGATTGAATCCCTTCCTGGACGAGTGTTCGGAAAAGATCGACGTTTCTGAACGCAACTCTAATGTCACGTCAAATTGACATTAGCTGTCACTTGAAGTTGACAGGGACACTTGATTGAAATTCTTGTAGAAAAAATGTCGGAATAATTTTGCTGAATTTGTTAAAAATCGCTCGCGTTGAATGTGCCTGGCATATCGAGTTTGAATACATCTTAAATTATCTATGTGATCCCGTTTTGTACGACCAAGGTTTTGATGCCATCTCTGGAGTGGCCGGTCGCGGATGCTTTGAAAGATAACCTTTTCTACCACACGCGCTTGTTGTCGAGACACTATATCGTAATAAAAAAAAGCTCCCACGTGTGTGTCTTTGTGTATCTATTGTTGAAACGCCCGGTGTCTTGTGAACGCTGTTATTTGTGTTATGAGTGAGGTGACTAATTGGTAAGGTCTGCAGAAGAAGACGGAGCCACAGGGGGGGCCCCCTTACACCACTTCTGCCTTGGAGACGGTCGACCCACAGACCCGTATGTAACCTTACCTTACTTAAAAGTCTCTCCGCTGTGTATCGCAGTCCTATTGTTCAGTTACATCCCGGCTGAAACCAAGATTTGTCCGGAGTCTATACTCATGATAGCCTTCCACTGCGCCAATGCTGACTCCGCGGTCTAGGCAGGGGTGTACTGAACATTTCTTGGTAGCAAGAGCGTAGCTTGAAGGCCTGAGAGGCCCACGCCAAAATTTTGTCTATTAATCAGTGCCGTTTGATGACCCAGTCTGGTCCGGACTAGATTAATTTGTACTTGTAAATGGTAATTAACTTGCATTTGAAAAGTAAAGGGCATTCCTTTGTTATTGGTTCCATGTCTTGTAATTAATTGTCATGTATTGAAGTTCCAAAATATAAACAGATGCCTTTCTTTGTTCATAATAATTATTATTTAGTTTTGTCAGCAAATTTGAGTTGTGAATATTGACAAGTTTGTTGCTAAAATAATAGCTAATAAAAGGTTAGCTAATATGTTTGCACTCAATACTTAGTGAAACTTAAATGATTTGGGACATTGTTTACACATTGAAACTCATTGAAACTTGTGCTTTGAAATAATTAAAATTAACTTGTTGTTGTGTAACAGTATGTTGTGTTGATATCCAAGTGAATTTCAATAGTCAGTGAGTTTTGTTGTTTTCTGATAACCTCCAGATATTTAAGAGTTTGTGTCATTATAAATACTTTGTTGTTGTAATATTGGAATTTTGTGGTTAGTAATAACCTCCAAATATTGGAGATTTTGTGTTATAGTGAATATTTTGAATTTGTTGGTTTTGTTGATAAATTTGTGACGTTACAATGACGGCCTCCTCTGCTAAAGCCAAAATACGTTCTGAGTTACGGTGGTTAGCGTCTGCAGTCGCATTGTTGGATCGACCTGATAGGACGGAGGCCTTGTTGAACAGATACGGAGATCTGCCCATACGTTTGGCTGTTGTTGATGAGCAGTATGCCTTATTTTTGGAAAGGACTGTTGAGGCCGAGGTGGAAATGCGACAAGAAGTCGATTTGGATGTGGACCAGTGTTATGATTTTGCGGACAGAATTACCCAGGTGGCTCGGCCTTTGCAAGTGGCAAGAGAGAATGAACCGAGCCCGTCCCCGGTCACATCTAAAAGTATGCCCCCTCTCTTTGCTAGATTGGCCCCCTTAGACTTAAGGCGTTTTGCTGGTCGTCTAGAGGACTGGGAGGGCTTTATAAATATTTTTGATAGTCTCGTACATGCCCGGGATGATTTGACCCAGGGCCAAAAGTTGGCTTATTTATTATCCGTGTTGGAAGGGGAGGCCCTTGAATCGGTTCAACATTTGGCCCCCTCGGATGAAAACTACCCTATTGCTAGGGATTTGATTGCCCGTCGGTACCAGAACGTACGACGTCTGGCGGACAACCATGTTGCCGCCATTTTGAATTTACCCCGCGTTGCCAGCGTGATGCACTTGAGAGTGGCTTTGTTGAATCCGCTGTTGGTTGCCTACAACGCATTGAAAAACTTAAAACTCCCAGTGGAGCAGTGGTCGTTTTTGTTACTGCACATTGTCCTGGGAAAGTTGCCGGACTCTGTTAAGGTCCGTTTTGAGCAGCAGTATGGTGGGGATAGTGCGACTTATCTGCCACCCTTCTCGGACCTCTTGACGTTCCTGGAAGGAGAAAGTAGATTGGCAGATAATTCCTCTCTGGCCGGTCCTATGGGACCCGAACGACCTGTGCCACAGAGTAGATCCCCCACCGGACCCCCCCGTAGGGGGCGGATGGCCCCTCGCGCGCCCGGCCGCTATGCCGCCGTCCAGGAGACCGCCCGCTGCTTGTACTGTCGGGAACCGGGTCACAGCACGACCCGTTGTGATAAGTTCCTCGACCAGCGCGTCCAAGGCCGTCGAGCGATCGCGCGACAACGGACATGGTGCTACTCGTGCTTGGGCCTGCACATGCAGCGCGAATGTACCCAAGCGCACCCATGCCGCTTTTGTAAGGGCAACCACCATCCCCTCCTCTGCATGAACAGCCCAGAGGGCGGCGGAGCGCCGCAGCGCGTCGCTGCAGGATCACCTCGTATGGGTGGGGGGCTCGGACCCCCCACGGTGTTTGCATCCCGCAGCAGTTCTAGTGGCCACCAGAGTGGCCCCAGACGCTCTCCGCCACGTTTGGAGCCTCAAACGGGCGGGGGTCCCAGGGACCCCCCAATGGGAAACCGATCCCCAAGGATGGGGATGAGTTATGCGGGCGTTGCCGGAGGTCGTAGAGGCCCCCCGCGACGTTTTGAGCCTCGCACGGGCGGGGGTCCCACGGACCCCCCAATGGGAAATCGGTCCCCAACTAGGGGGTTCGATTTTGCGAGCGTTGCGGGAGGTCGTAGAAGCCCCCCGCAACGTGTTGAGCCTCGCACAGCCGGGGGTCCCCGGGACCCCCCCTCTGAAAATCGGTCACCGTGCCCCCGCGACTATGGGGCGACGTACACGGTGGATGATAGGCACCGATTCTCGCCGCCGCTCGCCGAATACCCGCGTTTGGAGCGGCGCCCGCCCCGTCTTCAAGGGGCCGGGAGATATAACCCGCCTGATACCGGGCGATTTGGACGTAGGCAGTATGTGGGAGACTGGGACCCACTGGATCGCTATGAGCGACCCCCTTACCATGGGGGGACGTCTGGGGACCCCACATACTAGCAATCAACGTGTTTACGGTCGATTGTAGCCACCCCTCCAGAGACCGTTTTGTTGCCCACGGCCTCTGTGCTTGTCAGGGGATTGAATGGCGACCTTGTGGAAGTTCGCGCCTTGTTGGATTCCGGTGCTCAGGGGTGTGTTGTGTCATCTTGGTTAGTTAGGCGGTTGGGCCTCAAGGTGCACCCCCACACGGAAGGCGTGAGAGGTGTTGGCGATGTGAAAGTCCCCGGGTTGTTAGGGCATGTTGACTTCACATTTACATCACGTAATAAGTCCACGCCAGGCATTAAGACCTCGGCGATTGTGTTGGACACAGTTGTTGGCCGTCAACCTTCAGTTGACTTGGGACCGAGTATGTTGTCTTTGGTGTCTGATTCCCCACTCGCCGATCCAAATTTCTTCCGCCCAGGCCCGATTGATGCTCTCCTTGGAGCCGATGTCCTGGGGCGAGTTTTGTTGACGGGGAAGCGAGTTTTGCAGCCAGATGGCTTGGTAGCTCTGCAGACGACACTCGGTACAGTTGTGATGGGCCCTGCTCGCCGCGTTTTGGATTCCCTTGATGAGGATCGCGGTCTTGTTTTTAATGTGTCTCTCTCCGAAGTGGTGCAGAAGTTTTGGGAGGTTGAGGAACCTCCACCAGCCCCGCGGGTAGACCCAGTAGCGGATGAATGCGAGTTGTATTACCAGAATAACACTGGTCGCCTCCGCTCTGGTCGTTTGATCACCCGTCTCCCCTTTCGTGCCGGCCGACCTCCTCTGGGCGAATCCCGACCGCTAGCGGAACGTAGGCTAGTGGCGATGGAGCGTCGCATGAGCAAGGATCCGGTCTTCCGCCAGAAGTATGTTGAATTCATGCGGGAGTATGAGGAGTTAGGGCACATGTCCGTGAGCGATTTGGATTGGCGCTCCGTTGAGCACTTCTTTTTGCCGCACCACGCCGTTTTGAAATCCGGAAAGATTCGGGTGGTCTTTGACGGTTCGGCTCCCACCTCTACTGGAGCGTCCTTGAACCAGTGTCTGCATGTAGGTCCCAAGCTGCACACGGAGATCTCAGACATTTTGACCAACTTCCGGCGGCACCAAATTGTATTTATGACTGACATCCGGATGATGTTCAGACAAACGGTCATCCATCCCGAGGATAGGAGGTACCAATTGATTTTGTGGAGAGAGAGTCCTAGGGACCCCTTGTTGATTTATGAATTGAATACGAATACGTACGGTTTGGCTTCGAGCCCGTTTGTTGCGATTCGTTCTTTGTTGGAGTTGGCCGAGAAGGAGCGCTTGAGATACCCTCGCGCCTCCGCCATTTTGGCCAGTGACGTCTATGTGGATGACATTTGCACGGGCGCCTCATCTGTCTCAGAGGCGATTGTCCTGAGAGACGAACTCACCGCCCTTTTGAAGTCGGGAGGTTACGAGTTGAGGAAATGGATATCCAACTCGCCTGATGTACTGGTAGGTTTGCCCGAAGAGCACCAGCAGGACCCCCACCTATTCGAAAATGTTGATAATCCCCATGTGGTGACCGTCCTTGGCGTACAGTACAAACCGGTCTCTGACACGTTCACTTATTGTGTGGATTTACGACCACCGAAAGTCTGGACCAAGCGTTTAGTATTGTCTACTGTCGCACGTACCTTTGACCCCAATGGGTGGATTTGCCCCGTGCTGTTTATGGCCAAGTGTTTCTTGCAACGGTTATGGGCTTCGGGTGTGTCGTGGGATGAACCCCTCTCGGACGAGTTACTCCGAGATTGGTCGAGCTTCGTTTCATCCCTCCCCGAGATTAATGAAGTGCATTTGCCGAGGCTATTCCTCCCTTCTGAAAATTGTAAAGTTACTCTTCACGGCTTTTCCGATGCCTCCGAACGTGGATTTGCTGCGGCCGTGTACCTCCGCACCGTTACTGTTGACGGAGTTGTTGCTGTGCATCTGGTGATAGCGAAGAGCAAAGTCGCTCCCCTTCGGACTCGTCATACGATCCCGAGGTTGGAATTGTGTGGAGCTGCCCTCCTAATGCGTTTGTTGAACCACGTATGGCTCACATTAGGTCGATCTATTAAGATACAAGAGGTTTATGCTTGGACGGACAGTCAGGTCGTCCTTTGTTGGTTGAAGGCTCCGGCGCACACCTTGGACGTGTTTGTGGCCAATCGAGTGTCGCAGATTTGTAATTCCGACATCGAGTTGATTTGGAGACACGTGCCGGGAACCATGAATCCCGCGGATTGTGCGTCTCGGGGTTGTGTAGCCCCAACCCTAATTAAACACCCCCTCTGGTGGGGCCCACAGTGGTTGATGCGGCCTGAGTCGGAGTGGCCGCCCTCTCCAGCGTTGTCGAACGTAGCCGTTCCTGATATGCGGGCATGCGTCCTGGAGACTAGCCCCGCCGGGGAGAAGGATTTGTTGTTGGATCGGTACAGCTCCTTACAGAAGCTGCTTGGTGTTACCGCTTGGATCAGACGTTTTGTGTACAATTGCAGAAACCCACGCGCGAGGCGTGATTCGTCGGTTCTCACTCCGGACGAGCGTAGGGACGCGCTCTTGTTTTGGGTCCGGAGAGTACAAGCTGATAGTTTTGAGTCCGAGATTGAAATTTTGCGTTTAGGCCGTCGCAAGTTGAAGGGCGCGGTATCGCGATTAAATCCCTTCCTGGACGAGAGTGGGCTTTTGCGAGTCGGCGGAAGACTTCGAAATGCGAACCTGCCGTATGGAGCTCGTCACCCCCTTTTGTTACCTAAAGCCGGACATTTGACTCAACTGATAATAACAGATCGCCATGTGAATGCACAACATGCTGGCTGTAATGCTTTGTTGGCCATTTTGCAGCGTGAATTTTGGATTTTGTCTGCTCGTCGAGCCATTCGCACTGTGGTTTTCCGTTGCCTGCCTTGTTATCGATTGAAGGCCGCGACCATGCAGCCCCAGATGGGTGATTTGCCTGCTGATCGCGTCACGGAATGTAGAGCTTTTGCCGGAGTCGCCACCGACTTCGCCGGTCCCTTTACTGTAAAGGCTTCGAGACTGCGTAATGCTAAAACCTATAAGGCGTACTTGTGCGTGTTTGTGTGTTTGTCCACCAAGGCTGTCCATTTGGAAATTGTCTCGGAATTGTCTACCGAAGCCTTTGTCGCCGCCTTGAGCAGATTTGTTTCCCGTAGAGGACTGCCGTCATTGATACGTTCCGATTGTGGTACTAATTATAAGGGAACGTGTAATTATCTTAAGGAAGTAGTTAAGTTTTTTGTTGATAATAAAATAGACATTGGAACCACCCTCTCCCGGCGTGGGATAATCTGGAAGTTTAGCCCTCCAGCTTGTCCGACCTGGGGAGGAATTTTTGAAGCTTGTGTAAAGGCTGCCAAGACACACTTGCGTCGCGTGATTGGAGAAACTATTCTCACGTTTGAGGAACTTGATACGGTATTTTGTAAAATTGAGGCCGTCCTCAACTCGCGACCCTTGTGCCCGTTGTCTTCGGACCCGAATGACCTGGAAGCGTTGACGCCAGGTCATTTCTTGATCGGACAGCCCCTTTTGGCGTTGCCTGAATATCCGATTCAGGATGTAGGATCCCATCGTTTGTCGCGATACCAACTTTTGAAACAGATGTCCCAAAACTTCTGGGCACGTTGGTCGATGGAGTATTTGCATATCCTACAACAGCGCGTGAAGTGGACAGATAAAACCACCCCACCCCAGACTGGCGACCTCGTGTTGATTAAGGATGCTAACCTGCCGCCCCTATGTTGGCGAAGGGGGCGCATTGTTAAACTCTACCCCGGAACTGACGGAGTTCCTCGTTTTGCTGAGGTTTTGGTTCGAGATTCGGTTTTGAAGAGAGCAGTTAGTGGGCTCTCCCGATTACCCGTAGATTGACGTACCGTTCTTAACGGTCCGGGGCGGGGGGATGTTCGGAAAAGATCGACGTTTCTGAACGCAACTCTAATGTCACGTCAAATTGACATTAGCTGTCACTTGAAGTTGACAGGGACACTTGATTGAAATTCTTGTAGAAAAAATGTCGGAATAATTTTGCTGAATTTGTTAAAAATCGCTCGCGTTGAATGTGCCTGGCATATCGAGTTTGAATACATCTTAAATTATCTATGTGATCCCGTTTTGTACGACCAAGGTTTTGATGCCATCTCTGGAGTGGCCGGTCGCGGATGCTTTGAAAGATAACCTTTTCTACCACACGCGCTTGTTGTCGAGACACTATATCGTAATAAAAAAAAGCTCCCACGTGTGTGTCTTTGTGTATCTATTGTTGAAACGCCCGGTGTCTTGTGAACGCTGTTATTTGTGTTATGAGTGAGGTGACTAATTGGTAAGGTCTGCAGAAGAAGACGGAGCCACAGGGGGGGCCCCCCTTACACCACTTCTGCCTTGGAGACGGTCGACCCACAGACCCGTATGTAACCTTACCTTACTTAAAAGTCTCTCCGCTGTGTATCGCAGTCCTATTGTTCAGTTACATCCCGGCTGAAACCAAGATTTGTCCGGAGTCTATACTCATGATAGCCTTCCACTGCGCCAATGCTGACTCCGCGGTCTAGGCAGGGGTGTACTGAACAACGAGAGTGGGCTTTTGCGAGTCGGCGGAAGACTTCGAAATGCGAACCTGCCGTATGGAGCTCGTCACCCCCTTTTGTTACCTAAAGCCGGACATTTGACTCAACTGATAATAACAGATCGCCATGTGAATGCACAACATGCTGGCTGTAATGCTTTGTTGGCCATTTTGCAGCGTGAATTTTGGATTTTGTCTGCTCGTCGAGCCATTCGCACTGTGGTTTTCCGTTGCCTGCCTTGTTATCGATTGAAGGCCGCGACCATGCAGCCCCAGATGGGTGATTTGCCTGCTGATCGCGTCACGGAATGTAGAGCTTTTGCCGGAGTCGCCACCGACTTCGCCGGTCCCTTTACTGTAAAGGCTTCGAGACTGCGTAATGCTAAAACCTATAAGGCGTACTTGTGCGTGTTTGTGTGTTTGTCCACCAAGGCTGTCCATTTGGAAATTGTCTCGGAATTGTCTACCGAAGCCTTTGTCGCCGCCTTGAGCAGATTTGTTTCCCGTAGAGGACTGCCGTCATTGATACGTTCCGATTGTGGTACTAATTATAAGGGAACGTGTAATTATCTTAAGGAAGTAGTTAAGTTTTTTGTTGATAATAAAATAGACATTGGAACCACCCTCTCCCGGCGTGGGATAATCTGGAAGTTTAGCCCTCCAGCTTGTCCGACCTGGGGAGGAATTTTTGAAGCTTGTGTAAAGGCTGCCAAGACACACTTGCGTCGCGTGATTGGAGAAACTATTCTCACGTTTGAGGAACTTGATACGGTATTTTGTAAAATTGAGGCCGTCCTCAACTCGCGACCCTTGTGCCCGTTGTCTTCGGACCCGAATGACCTGGAAGCGTTGACCCCAGGTCATTTCTTGATCGGACAGCCCCTTTTGGCGTTGCCTGAATATCCGATTCAGGATGTAGGATCCCATCGTTTGTCGCGATACCAACTTTTGAAACAGATGTCCCAAAACTTCTGGGCACGTTGGTCGATGGAGTATTTGCATATCCTACAACAGCGCGTGAAGTGGACAGATAAAACCACCCCACCCCAGACTGGCGACCTCGTGTTGATTAAGGATGCTAACCTGCCGCCCCTATGTTGGCGAAGGGGGCGCATTGTTAAACTCTACCCCGGAACTGACGGAGTTCCTCGTTTTGCTGAGGTTTTGGTTCGAGATTCGGTTTTGAAGAGAGCAGTTAGTGGGCTCTCCCGATTACCCGTAGATTGACGTACCGTTCTTAACGGTCCGGGGCGGGGGGATGTTCGGAAAAGATCGACGTTTCTGAACGCAACTCTAATGTCACGTCAAATTGACATTAGCTGTCACTTGAAGTTGACAGTGACACTTGATTGAAATTCTTGTAACAAGATGTCGGATTAATTTTGCTGAATTTGTTAAAAAATCGCTCGCGTTGAATGTGCCTGGCATATCGAGTTTGAATACATCTTAAATTATCTATGTGATCCCGTTTTGTACGACCAAGGTTTTGATGCCATCTCTGGAGTGGCCGGTCGCGGATGCTTTGAAAGATAACCTTTTCTACCACACGCGCTTGTTGTCGAGACACTATATCGTAATAAAAAAAGCTCCCACGTGTGTGTCTTTGTGTATCTATTGTTGAAACGCCCAGTGTCTTGTGAACGCTGTTATTTGTGTTATGAGTGAGGTGACTAATTGGTAAGGTCTGCAGAAGAAGACGGAGCCACAGGGGGGGCCCCCCTTACACCACTTCTGCCTTGGAGACGGTCGACCCACAGACCCGTATGTAACCTTACCTTACTTAAAAGTCTCTCCGCTGTGTATCGCAGTCCTATTGTTCAGTTACATCCCGGCTGAAACCAAGATTTGTCCGGAGTCTATACTCATGATAGCCTTCCACTGCGCCAATGCTGACTCCGCGGTCTAGGCAGGGGTGTACTGAACAGATAGGTTTTTTCATGTAGATTCTAAATACATATACTTCTTATATGTTATTTTATCGATAACTATGTGAAAAAAATTATATCGCATGGACCGCACTATTATTCTTTGTTTACTCAAACGTAACTCAAAGAACGACCATTATAAAAACAAAACATATCGTAAAACTGTCGAAACAGTTTTAGTTTATCGCCTTGTTATTCAGCTTATCATAAATGTAACCAAAGACGGCCTAAGTATAACCAGATGTTCGGGATAGCGATAGCCGCGCACTCAAGTGCTTTGTTTACATAAAAAATGGGCCATTAAAAAAGAGTACATTATTGCAAAGGCTGTGAAATAGACAATTGCAGGTCAAGTATGAGATTGAAGGCCGAGCTGTAGACGAGGACTTCACTATAATACGAGATAGGCTGTTGCCATTTCCGCCGAGCCATATACAGGGTGATTCATCAGGACAGGTCGGTATGGGAAAGTTTGAAACTATAACAGATAGAGATATTTGTTCTGAGGACCATGTCGTCATTTTAGAGTTAAAAATAACTGCATTTAAAGATTTCCAAAAAAAAATTATACACGACTCGGGAATCTATCTCTTAAAGTTTCAAACTTTTCCATACTGACTGACCCGTCCTGATGGATCACCTTCTATAGTGCTTTTTTTTAAAAACATCCTTTTTATATTATAGATTTAATTTATTTATTATTAAAAGTTACATTTGTCATATTGGGGCAATTACTAATAGAAAATGTTATGCACGCCGTTTCATACAACATTCCTGGAGCGTTGTATGTTCCAAATTCAGAAAACGCTCCTGCTATGGATTTGATTTGCTTTGTCCGTAAATTGGATAGTTCGCGTGTTCTTTTTCTAAAGTGCCCCGGTAACGATCAATCGCAATTGACAATGTTTACGTCATTGACGGACCAAATGATCGTCTACAGAGGCAATTGAAGCGATTGTCATTCGAAACTACGTGATTGATGCGAATGATGGAAAGCCCATTGACAATCGCGATTGACGCTACCAATTGATCGTCTCGCTGTGCGATTGACAGGTTTTTCGATGAGAAACATGGCGCGAGCAATTGACGCATCGATTGAAGCTCCATCATTCGCACCTTCAATTGAAACGGTCAATCACGTAACAATTGACGAATGACGATTGATCGTTGCCGGGGCACTTTAAACACTGTCAATATTTCCGTGCATGTTTGAGAGTTGCGCGTTGGTGTGTTGGCAGGACATGGAGCACGTGCAGGGCGTGCTGCACGCGCTGCGCGCGCCCGACGCCGGCCCCGACGAGCGGCCCGACGCCAGCCTCGACGCCACCATAGGTAATATACGGTGATCGGCCTGCCTACCATGACCATCATTATGACGACTCCGTAGCTCAGTGGTTAGAGCAGTCGCCCGGATAGCGGAAGGTGGGTCCGAGTCCCATCGGAGCTGGTTGTGAGACGGGTCGATTTTTTTCTAAATACTTCATTTTCCACTTTTCAACCATAAAAATTGCATTGTGAATGCAAAAAAGTAAAAATTTTAATAACTATTTTATTTTTATATCTTAGGTTAGCTAACAGCTTTCACATAAAATTAACAATTAAACATATTAACAAAAATCTATTGACAAGCTACCACATTTTAGTAGCTAATATTGACTCATAAAAGATCACAATATTGACCTAAAGGTCATAGCCAATTATACCGCACCGCTCCCACCCAACCAAAGTATGAGCATCCAAATATGGACTTAATAACGTTCACTGTAGATGCACTTTACAGTAACAATATACAATAGCAAACAGCGCGCGGTAAGCGAGCCTGCCATAAGAGAGCACGACATTAAGTCCATATTTGACTGCTCTTACATTGGTTGGGTAGGAGCGGTGCGGTATAAGTGGGCTAAGTCCTTTAGGTGCCGATTAAATAAAAAATATAACAACCTATAGTAATAATGTTAGTAATCAATCAGTGCTTTGGAATAATTTATTGATAGTATTGATGCTTCTGAAAAATATGTCTAAACTGGCGTCAGCTTTATTAATGACCGCACAAGTTCTAATGAGAAAACTATTCATTCTAAAGTTGGTGTGCATAGAAGGAATGCTGAATGGCGGAATTATATCACGCGATATGATATAGCACTTCATACTGTCTTGCTCACCCCACTGAGGTGTAAGCAAGAAATAGGCTCTTTATCGTGCGTCAATAGTCGATAAAAGCCGCTAATGCTAGGCCGGCAGGTGCCGTGCGTGACTGTATCAGGCGTCCGTCACTCGCTCAAAAACTCGAGATAAGTGCCTACCGCTTCGGGTATATCTCGGGATACCAATTCAATACAATTTACAGCGGGCCGCCCGCCCGAGCGCGATAGAATATATGCGATAGAAAGAGATATAACGACTAGCCGTTCGTAATTAGAGCCGTACAAGCTGAATTCTACTTTATCGTGGTGAAGTTAGAGTTGCTATTTGTTTAAATGGTCTCGCAGAGTGCAGCTTCTTTATTCTGTGACTGTATCTTGAAGCTGGCGTTGAAAAACTATAGTTTGGTCTTCTTTGAGTTGTTTGTCATGTATAGTTCATCCGCAGTGGGGGGCAGCCTATCGGGTGCGACGGGTGGGGGTGGGGGCGAAGGGGGAGAGGGGGAAAGCTTCGCGGGCGGGGGAGGGGACGCGCTCGCCGCGCGCTGGAGGAAGCTCACCGCGCACTTTGATGACTTCGTGCAGGTGAGTGTGGGGACATAGCGGGGGGGAGAGGGGGGGCTTCGCGGGCGGGGGAGGGGACGCGCTCGCCGCGCGCTGGAGGAAGCTCACCGCGCACTTTGATGACTTCGTGCAGGTGAGTGTGGGGACATAGCGGGGGGGACAGGGGGGGCTTCGCGGGCGGGGGAGGGGACGCGCTCGCCGCGCGCTGGAAGAAGCTCGCACTTCGATGACTTCGTGCAGGTGAGTGTGGGGACATAGCGGGGGGGTGAGAGGGGCTTCGCGGGCGGGGGAGGGGACGCGCTCGCCGCGCGCTGGAGGAAGCTCACCGCGCACTTCGATGACTTCGTGCAGGTGAGTGTGGGGACATAGCGGGGGGGTGAGAGGGGCTTCGCGGGCGGGGGAGGGGACGCGCTCGCCGCGCGCTGGAGGAAGCTCACCGCGCACTTCGATGACTTCGTGCAGGTAAGTGTAAATCTTAAATGTATTGCTCTAGTGATTGGACAACAACTTTTTTATAAATTAAATCAGATGCAACAATTTTGCATATTTTGATAAAAACTTGTTATTTTGTAGTTGTAGTTTATGTTAAGTTTTGCTTGATTGAACCCTACGGAAGACTGAGTTACATGTTTTCTAAGTGGTAAATATTTACTTTGTTTAAGCCGAATTTACATTAAAAAATACAAGTCTTTTTTATGAAACTTCTATAAGTATGTGAACTTATTTAAAGAGAATAGTAGGGCTGTAAAATCAATAGTGTATTTTGCCATCAGCATCGAAGTTTTATTTTGCATTGCAGCGCAGCCACTTTTCCGATACTAGTTCATAATAACGCGCGTTTCACGAAACTGTTTTAAAACATTAAATTAATGCATTCATTATAAAACAAGATATTGTTCGTGAAATAGCGTATAATTTTTTAAAGTAAATTAGGCTTTAGTCAACCATTAGACCACTATTCATACTTTATACTTCAAAATTGCCAATGTGTATGTGCGCATTCCACAGTTATTCTGCTGTGTTCCACTTGTTAAGAATAACATAAAAGTTTCTCAAAATAATCCCTTTTACAGAATCTGTGTTTACTTTAATGAAGTTCCGATTGCGATTTATTTAACTGTAAAATTCCTGCTTTCAATGTCACTAATGACGCTACTGCATTCCGATTAAATAATGTCTTCGTTCTGTTTTTATGACTGTGTGTTATTTTTTATTAACTTCCTATGTTAGTTAGTTTATTAGTATGTTAGTTAGTTAGTGGGGGACAAATCTTGCAAGCTTAATTTGACCCACTTCCCAGTGTCCGATGGAGCTGATGTATACAGGTTTGGTTTAGATGACAATACAATATTAAAGTAGAGTCAGCAAAAAAGCTTGTCATAAAATTTAAATATTTACTTAAATAGTAGATTGTACAACAAGTGCATAAAACGTACTATTTTACCCGAGACGTATACCTATATCCACCCGAGCCATAGGCGAGGGTTGATAGTCAAGTCGAGGGTAAAATGGGTTTTATGTACGAGTTATACACTCTGCTTTTCACTTCGATTGTGAAGAAACGAAATAGCAAATAATATTGCAAAAAAGAAAAAATAAAGCCTTCGCCATATTGGCGGGAAGACTTTCTTTTTCTTTTTTTTAAACGTGGCAGTAGCAGCACAGTGACTGTGTAGATAGACTACAATAATCGTAGTCCATAATGCTTTTGAAATACTTATTTCTTAGAAAACTAATTAATTTTGCCTAGTTCTATTAATTTCGTAATTTAATATGGATTATGTACAAAATTGAAGAAACAGAATGAAATAAGTAACAAGTTTATTTATCGAAGTTTGATTGCGTGTGTGACTGTTTACCTGACGACCTTTGTCTTAAAGTCTGAGACTTAGACGAAGATTTTACTTTATGCACTAGAGCATAAAAAGCGATTTTATGCAACCTATACCCAACATAAAGACGAACTTTACAAGCATGAGAAGTGAAAACTTATTTTCACATTTGTATTTGGGCACAGGTATAGCTTTGTTTTTATTTTAAGTGTTGTTATTTCATGTGTAATTGTGCCTTAAATAAAAAATGAAAATAAAATAAACAAAATTCTGCCCGTCACCCCGCAGTGCTACTTCGCGCACCGCGCGGACGAGCTGTACTTCCCGGGCAGCAGCCCCGCCACGCCGGCGCCCCCCGCGCCCGCGCCCGCGCCGCCCCCCGCCGTCCCCGCGCCCCCCTGCGCGCCCCCCCCCGCCCCCGCCCCCGCCCCCACGCCCCCGCCGCCCGGCGACGCCGCCTCCGTGGCGGGGGACACGCCCAGCGACGACCACGTGCCGAACCACCATGATGTCTCTATGGGTGAGTCTGTATACACTATCTGTCGTTTTATCCACTTGTCTGTTGATTGCCGATTTCCGCCAAATGCTCGGTCTGTAGAAAGCCGAAATCCGCCCAAAATTTTCAAAATGAGATGCTTTTTTTGAATTTTATTAAAAAAAAAAAACGTGTGTTTTGTTTTCAACAAAAAAACAATATGTAAAGTATAATCTAGGCTGAATGTTCAATGATTTTATGAACCGCTTGCCATTTAAAAATAAAATAAAGAGCGCGCTAAAACTCTGTCTGTTAACTTGCCGAATTCCGGCATCCACAGTGTGGAGGGTTTCGAAAATGGCAGTTCTACAAACAAGTGGTTAAGGGGCCGTACAAAGCCAAATACATACACATTGTTTAGCAAAGATTTCATTCAAAATCGAGGTCAAAAAAATTCACATAGATCACATAAAAAATTAAATAAAATTAATACTTATGAATCGTCTAACATTTTTTACCTACCACCTGTTATGGACATCTTTTTACTGACAAGAAAAACATAGTAGATATATCACTACAACAAATAGCATACATATAATGTTGCTGGTATGTACACTGTATAATCTATGTTTGTTGAAATAAACACATTTCATTTCATTTTCATTGTCATATAGTATAATTATTATATTTATCGGCCCCAAAAAAAATATGTAGAAAGTAGATTATAATACTCAGTTATGTGATTGACAGAAACAAGATATACTTAGCTTTTCTCGATAGAAAAATCGTAAAGTGACTTCCAATTTTGCAGTTTGTCAATGTTGTGCCAACCGATAATAAAACTAGATAATAGAACAATAGAAAGTACCACAAAGCTTCTTCGGAGTGCACTGCCGAGAGATAATTTACAATTTCGTCTATATTTAAGCACTATGTTTTTATTTTTTCAATGACAGCGCTAGTGTGCAGACTATAAAGTAAAATACCCTATTATCCGCAGCGGGCAGCGACCGCCGCCTGGGGGCGCAGACGGAGTGGATGGCGGAGGGGTCGGGGGGCGCGTCGGGGGGGCTGGCGGGGGGGCTGGCGGGGGGCGAGGGGGGCGTGCGCGGGCTCGACCTGTTCCGGGAGGACCTCGTCGCGTTCACCAAGTACCGCGCGCTCAGGTAACCTGCGATATATGTCTGTGTTCTTCAAACTTGAAAACTGGTTTCTACAAGCTTTAATTTAACTTACAGTGTATACAGGGAGTTAGTTTAAACAAGGGACGTACTATAGGAAAAATGTGATAGTAAAAAACCACGAGCCCTGTAAGTAGCAAGTTGTAAGTTTAATGGCTGTTTCATCTTAATCGACTGTTAAACATTTGTAAAAATGTTTCTTTCGGATGCGAGGGTTTCCTCACATTGATGAAGCAACGCTGGCCTACAGCGTAACAAGTGATAGCAAAATTCGACGAGTCGTGTAAGCCTTTCGGTAGCTTAGTTGGTCAAAGCATCGGGCCGGATTCCCGGAGGCGCGGGTTCGAATCCCGCCTGAAAGCTACTTATGGGGCTCGTGGTTTTTTACTATCACATTTTTCCTATACTTACAAAAATTGCATTGTGAATGCATAAAAATAATTTAAAATCTTAAGGGACATACTTCCTTCATCTGAGGAATAACCCCACCGGCAAAGATTAAATTTGCATCGGCCTACTTGGGTTCTAACTCAATTAAGGACTTCCAGGTTGGCCACGGTAACCAATGACTTGGGGGCAGTCTTTCCCTTATAGCAATCGGTGTTGCTGTCGGATGTTTCTCTTCCCAGTAGGGCTAGCACAACTTGAGCGCGACTCGAGTGAGAAAGAGTCGCGGGCACTTTGAACCAATCAGATCGCTCGTAGATAGCGGGCGTGACTTAAGGCGACGTGCTGATTGGTTGAAAAAAGTGCGACAAAGAGTCGCGCTAAGTTGTGCTAGACCTACTGAGCATGCATCGAGCTAGGCAAGCATCGCCAGTTAGAGTAGTAGAGTAAGTAAGTAAGTAATTTATTTATTACATATTATACATACATACATTCATGTGTATAAGTACCTGCTTTATGGGTAAAACTTGGTCTGCCAACCATAATCTCTTGCATAGGAGAATATGCATCCAGTAGATGCATATTCACATCTCTATTTAGTTTAGACGGTTTTTGATCTGTTGTCTCACTCTTTTAAATTAATTAGTTTTTTAATAGTTTGCCTGTACAATAATTACATGCTGTGAAACTCTTTTATTGGCTAAGTGTAAATGTAAGTTAGTTTTTATGCATGTTTGCAGAAAAATGGCTGTTGAGTTTCCTAATAAACAAAATGAAAAAAAATAAAAAATTCCAGATAACAAAGATCCATTATTTTAGTAGCGACTTAAAAATATGTTAGTTTAGTTAAATACAATAATTTGATAGAAGATGTCAGATTATTACAAATCTATTCGTAGAAAGGAGGAGTAGGAGTAAGTAAGAAGAAACTGTTGAAATAACATTGTATTGATTGTCGCAGGCCGCTGGCGACGCTGTCGTACTGCAGCGACGCCATCAACTACTCCACCATCGTGTCCACCATCGAGTTCGACAAGGACGAGGAGTTCTTCGCCATCGCCGGCGTCACCAAGCGGATCAAGGTATGTATGGCACCACTTATAAAGATTTCATAATTGGAGAAATACTCTTCCGTCGGTACGTCCTCCTCCACTCCACTCTATAATCTGCCATTGACTCGTTTCTCATTAATATTATTATTATTACGCACTCATACGATCCATCTTTTTTGCAGTCTCCATCTCCCTCTCCATCCATCCACATTCACGTCCGTCGTCCATCACCTTTTTAGTAACATGCCTTAACTTAACTTAACTTCCCTTCTCATATCATGTTCATACTTTGTGTGATGTGAACTCTTTAGTTTAGTCTATGAATTGCATTTTTAACACTGACCTCTTTTATTATTATACTAAAATTAGTGATGCTCTTATGTAGACTGTGATAATGATTATGCCAAAATTAGTTTTTGAGTCACTCGTAGTACTCATTGTTCCGTCCGCCGTCAAGTCACACATCACACATAGCACATCAAGTCTGACATCTTCGAGACGAATATTTTTTTGACGAGCATCGACTAGAGCGTTCGCTAGAAATATCATGAAAATGTTCGTAGCGATGTTTGGCTTTATGCTTGGCTCTGTTCGTTATTCAGTTCGACAAATTTAAAAACGGCGTATGCTCGATGTTCTGTTACAAGTGAATGCTCAAGTATATCTGCACCTTAGATGATAGATCTGATACCTTAAGGTGTGATAAGCTTCGATCAACAGACCTAGGTGTTATTTTTATCGAATCTAAAATCTAAAAAGTTGCTAAAAAACATCACGCGATTAATGGACCCTAGTTGTGGACATAAAATAATGTATGCCACATGTCAAAGCAACGTCGTGATCTATAGAGTGCGCGCCAGATAAGTCTGAACGCGGTTCAAATTGGGTATTTGAATGATTTTTTTTCATTGACTTAAAATGTTCATTTAATTTGAACCCAATTGAATAATCTCAACAACGCAATAATTTCAGGAGGGATTTCCGAGTCTGATAGTTTCTGCCATAGCACATCACAATTGACAATATCAAACGCCCTCGAGAGATCCATCTTTTCCATGAGATTCGAACAAAAAAAAATGTAAGCACTGTAACTAGCTCCAAAAGCGCCCCAGTCGTGCGCAGAGTTATCTGACTCGCACTCTAGCTCTTATGGTGTCAGTTGGCTGTACGACATTGAACCTTAGACGGGTTGTATTGTTAATATATTTTCAACACACTTGCTCATAAAATGAGCCTTATTACATCGATCTTAGGGCCATGAACCGAACTATAACCCACGCGTGCATAATAATATTACAGTACTAGTTGCGTAATAGAATTATCCCTACAAAGTTAAGTAAGTACCTAACTGCAAATTATATGCGAGTAAACAGAGACTTTTCAATTTAACCGGGTAATACAGTATCCCTACAAAGTTAAGTTAGTACCTAACTGCAAGTTATATGCGAGTCAACAGAGCATTTTCAATTTCAGCGGGTAATAGATACAGTTCTTTTTTTGTAACAACAAAGAGGTTTTATACGGCTGAAAATCCATTTACGTTTTTAGAATAAATAAATGTGTAACTAATTAAGTCAAAAAACATAATTAAGTATATTATTATCAAATTATTTATAATTCACAATAATTTGTTATAAAACACTAGCTTTCCGCCCGCGGCTTCGCCCGCGTGAACTACATGACGTCATCCCGCGGGAATATGATTTTTTCCGGGATAAAAAGTAGCCTATGTTCCTCTCCGGGCTACAAAGTATCTGTGTTCCAAATTTCAGCCAAATCCGTTCAGCCGTTATGGCGTGATTGAGTAACAAACATCCAAACATCCAAACATCCAAACATCTAAACTTTCGCATTTATAATATTAGTAGGATTTGCATTTTATCACTATTATCATACTTAATTATTTTGAAGTAGGCTGTATGGCTGTATGTAATCAATCACCTCACATTTGGCGCGTGCAAAAAAAAAAACTTGCGCGCTTTTTCCCTTTGTTAATATTAGGTTAATACAATATGTATGCAATAAATGTTTGTTTTTCCTCGCAAGTGTGTTCAAAAAGTGCGTATGAAACTCGTGAGCAACTTACTCACTAAACACTCGGCTGATTTACGCCCTCGCCTGCGGCTCGGGCTGCAACCCACAGCCTCGTGTATAATGAGCAACCTAAGCTCACTTGTATCATAATATACTATTCCGTGAGTGTACAGTGCCACAATCTTTTCTGTTCTGGTGACAGCGGCACTATGTACGTTTTTCTTTTTCTTTTGTAGCAATTTAACCGGCCCTGACTTAGACCTTTAGCAGCCAGCAGCGCTATGGTTGGACATAGACTTGGCAGCAAAATGACATTTAAAAAAAAACACGTTAGTTTCTGATTTTGACCACCGGAACAGAAAAGCTTGTGGCACTATACACTCACGGAAATACATAATTATATTTACAACTAGCGGCCGCCCGCGGTTTCATCGGCGTGGTACCCGTTCCCGTGGGAATATCGGGATAAAATATAACCTATGTCACTCGGGAAGACTGTAGCTTTCTATCGGTGAAAGAATTTTCTAAATCGATCCAGTACTTTTTGAGTTTATTCGTTACATACAAAAATACAAATATTTCCTCTTTATAATATTATATAGTATAGATACAACTCGTCCATAAGAGCTAGAATGCGAGTCAGATAACTCTGAGCGCGACTGGGGCGTTTCTGGCGCTAGATACAGTACATTTTTTGTAACACCTGATATTGTAGATGCCTGAAATAAAGAAATATTATTATTATTGAGTTTAGACCTTAAGTTGATGGCTACAAGGTGCAATATCGCAGGTGTTCGAGTACGAGGCGGTGGTGCGCGACGCGGTGGACGTGCATTACCCCTGCGCCGAGATGCAGTGCTCGCACAAGGTACGTGTTTTACTGACCACTATAGAATCAGAATATTTAAGGCTATTGCGGCGATCAAACTCAAAATTTTCAATGTTTTTAAACTAAATTTCCTGACAAAGTATCATTGCTAGGCCTTCCAAAATATTATATGTGATAGATCTTTTCTTTATGAAGGGAAGTTACTAAAATTTATTTGAATCAAATAAATACAATGTACTAAAAAAAAATATTTTCAAGACCCCTTTTTCCCGTCTTAAACTCAATTATCTCAATAACTAGTTGAGTAATCAAGCTAATTTTTTTTTGTGTAAGTAGTTCTTAGTCATATCTAGGGAAGTTACTAAAATTTTTTTTTGTTATATTTATAGTCAATAACTAGTATCCCAAAATGCATCGTGCACCGTTTCGCAGCATAATTATTCAGTCTCCGCCTGGCATTGGCGGCGTTTGGACGTGGAGACTGTATCGCTCCGATTGCGCCAAAATTGAAAAAAAAAACTCACACTAGGATCCTAATTTTTTTCAATGATGCTTATTTTGCTAGGAAATATTGAAATAGCGCTTCAGGATTGGGTATAGATGAGTGCTTTGCCATTTATTGCATAACCATAGACCTATGTAACCTAGGACAAGTTATTTTACTCATTACCTAAAGCAAACATCAATAGTTTGAAATAAAAGTGACGGATAATATTGCCTAAGATACTTAAGAGCCCATAAAAGTTGTACCTATTTGAGTACCAATATTTTGTTGTGTTGTAGGTACATAATTAGTCTAAGTTTCTAACTTCTACGACTGTATACCCTAGACACCTAACCTTCGTCGAATCGACGAATACCCGTCGGAAATATAGCTATATCTTTTTATCGAGAGCGCCGATCGTCGTGCCGTCGCTATTTAAATCGGTGCTCGCCGAGCTCTTTCCGGTGGAGGCCGTGTCGCCCAGGTAAGTGCGTTGTTTTTAGAATAATTGCTTAAAAACTCATAAATTAAAGTATGTGCTCATTGCATAAATTAAAGAATGTGCTTCAAAAAATTAGTTTTTATTTTTTCTTATAAATAAGAAAACTATTATAATTATGTTTCGCCAAAGAAGAATAGGCTATTTTTGTTGATTTATTTTTAATATTTTTTTTAAGTAAGTGATCTCATGTGGCCTAGTTTCATAAGTGCCTTACCAAAAATTTACCTTAAATAAATATATTGATCTGAAACACTACTTATTGTTTTATTTACTAAAATAATACCTTATTAAACTATGTATGTATTAAACGTAACAGAATAATGTATATATATATATAATTTTGAACCACCAAAAATAGTCGATTCGACGAATGGTTAGGTATAAAGGGGTACGTTCGAACGTTAGGTGTCTAGGGTTAAATTTATGTTCGTTTTAGGTTCCTCAAAATTGAAAATGTGAGAAAGTTAAGATAGGTAGGTGTAAAAAATTGCATCAAGAAATAAGAAATTCGCTTGTTGAAAAGTTTTTTACAGAGACATAATGTAAAAGCAATTCTTGAAATAAAACCGACGTAAGAATTTTATATACCTAGTTGATCGAATATCACCATTACACCAATTTTATGAGACTGTGAGAAGTCCAGCTTCTTTCCTTTGAGTGAGGAACATAAACCGCACCATTTTGTGTAAATTTCAGGTTCAAAACATTTTTATTACTGATTCTCTTATCCATTATTAGTACAAAATAGAGCATGCATACAATTTCTTGCAAGAAATGCTCTCGCGGTTTTGAAATTCGAAATTCGAAATCCCCACAACAATATCTAAAACCGATGGTTGAGGCGCCAGTAGCAATAAAAAAGAATGAAAAGTCTGTCAGCTGTATTGACAGTTTTAACTCTCAAATTTAACCACCGCGTCAGATAAGTTTGCGGAGTTCTGTAAGGAGACTTGCATAGTCGGAGTAAAATTTTTGATACTCTAATGAAATATTGCATAGGTACAAGTACTTCCGAAGGAGGAATATTTATTTCATTATTTAAATTTCATTGCACAAAGTATAAACAAATGGCGGGCTAACTTTAAACTGACTAACATATTATGTTATTATCAAAGATAATAAACTCATAAAAATAAATAATCTCGAAGAAGTTTTATATACACTCTCTGCCACAAATGTCATTTATTAAAAGTAGGTGGCGTCAGTGATTAGATTACATACCCTTTGGAAGCGGCCATGGAAGAAATGACAGTTTTTAACCGACTTCTAAATCAAAAAGGAGGAGGTTCTCTATTCGTCTGTATGTACCTATGTTTTTTTTTTTTGTGTATGTCCACCGATTACTCGAAGACGGCTGAACCGATTGAAATGGTTCAAACGTTATTACATCAGGTTAGTTTCCAGGTTGGTCCCATTTTTTGAAATTTTGAAATCGGTTTAGTAGTTTTCAGGAAATCTTGAAAATACTGTCGTTTTCGTTACCACTTTATGCGAATTTAATACGTATCTTTAGGCATAACTCCTTTGTTTATAAACCGATTAAGATGATTCTTGTTTTGTTAAAAAGAGGATACCTCAAGGTATTTTAACCGACTTCAAAAAAGGAGGTTTTCAGTTTTGATCACATACCTATTTACCAGAAAACACGTAAATTACCTGCACGATGCACTAAAAAGAGTGAAATAAAAATTATTTTTATAAAAAAATGAAACCGCCTTCAAAAAAACCACATCAAAAAAGTAAGAAATAATTCCTCACCAAATAAATAACGTAAGTACTTTGAAGTCGGGCGGGTTTTAACAAAAACAACAAAAAATTGTACATGTTTCACGCCCGACTTCAAAGTACTTACGTTATTTATTTACTTTTTCTGTACAGAAGTACAGAAATTCCTGTAGCGTTTGTATGTTAATTTTAAGATTTCATTATCTGGATCTCTTTTGATTTTTTTTGTGTAGGCTATCTCTGTTTCTCATACAGCGTAACAAACCTGGCGTTATCCAAGGCTTGTAAATGAGTTTACGCTTGGGAGTAGAAGCGGGTTTTGAGCAATCTTTAATAGCTGAGGATAACAAGTTAACTAAGAGGTCCGCTGCGAGGTTGGAGTCTTTACACATAAGAATAGGATTGAGATCTACATTTTGCATGATATCATCTAGCTGATCAAAGTTGATGCGGTAAGTCATTTTATTTATTTTGGACAAGGCAGTATTTAAGCTTAGGCTTAGAGCAACACAGTCATGATCTGTAATTGATGAGTCGAACACAAAACATGTGGCATCCAACTTGGATTTTATCATTACGTGGTCAATACACGTACGCCCATGCGTGGGTCTGGTATGACCGGGCAGCATTGAATGGCTAGCTAACACGTTTAAGTACTCATAGGCACGTTTATCTGGACTGTTGGGGACAATATCAATATTAATATCACCACATAAAATAATATTTTTAAAGCTAGTTAGTTTAGATAAGAGTGAATCTATTGAATCAATAAAATTACTTATATTTTTACAACTCGGTGATCGATAAATTGCGATGATGCAAGTCTCTTCATTTAATTTTAAAGTAAGGCAGTTTGCATCATTTACCTGTGGCTCCTCAAAAGTACCTTTTAGAGATTTATTTAGATAAATAATTACGCCTTCATTTTGCGTCGGGTGCCTAGTTGTAGTGGCATAAGTATAGTGTTCAAGGTCGGTTACGTTATTATTAGAAGAGAGCCAGCATTCACTCAGGACTATAATATCCCAGACAACTTTGGATCTCATAAGCAAGGTGGTAAAATTAGGCATATTACAGTTAACACTGCGTATATTCTGTGTAATTATATTTAGAGTACGGCTATTAGAGGTAATCGTCCTTTTAACATCGTCGACGCTACAGTCAACCACCCGAGCTTTTGATAAAGAATCCAGATCCAAGCATAAACTTTCGTTAGTTTGCATTAGTACCCTTCTTTGTTTTAGTACTTGGTGCCACGATAAAAACGTGACAGACTAAGTAATAGAAATAGGTTAAATTTAAGTTGGATCCGGAAGTCTTCACAGTATGGCATATAATATTGGCGTGTAATATTGTGTACAAAATTATATTAAACTTGACATATTTTTTAATAATTTTTATTATAATTTTATCATAGTTTGTTAAAGTGTTTTTTGTAAAGTGTGAGTGTGTGATTCTGCAGTTTGTTAACAGCGATAGATATAAATATTCGTTAAAGAAAAATTGTACATGCAAAAATAATAAAAAATAAAAGTAAAGTTTGTTATGAACTGACGTGATTAAAAATGTAAACAAAGACAAAAACAGTAGTACGAAGTGCAGTCGCAGTAGTACTAGTCACGTAAAAAGATTATGTATTTCAGACTCCTCGTTGACACGAATGGGAGTCGAACCCTCTTCTTTCTTCACAAACACCTTGCCAATTGATGTCCAGGCAGCAGCAAGCTTTCCATTCTTCACATACTCCCGTGCTACAAAAAATACACGTCTTGGTTTCGATGATAGGTACTCAGCTATATACAGGATAATTTTTTTATCAGTGCACAAATTTTTAGGATCGACTCAGAATCGGTAAGTGAACAACTTTCTCCTAGAAACATAGGTCGAAATATGACAAATTTTTTTTGACCTTTCATACAAATCGGACTGATCACGTGATCGAATTAGTATGGGAAGTCCAAAAATTTTTGTCGTATTTCGACCCATGTTTCTAGGAGAAAGTTGTTCACTTATCGATTCTGAGTCGATCCTAAAAATTTGTGCACTGATAAAAAAATTACCCTGTATATAGGACGGCGTGGACCAGGCAACTGTAAATGTTCCGAATGTAATAAGGCTTCCTTGCTCTCACGCTTGGCCTTGTTGTATTTTTTATAGTTATATAAAAAAGATTCTTTATAGTGAACCGTCGTAAAATCCACAACTATAGTCTCAGACTTATTGCGATAAATATTTCTGATATCAGATAATTTGACAGGAATATCAAGCCCCAATGTATTGCTTAGTTTGTTTACAAGGTCAGCCAGGACTCGCTTATCTTCATCCTTTTGCTTTGGTAAGTTACGAATTTCTATGACCGAATTTCGAGCGTTCTTTTCGAGAATCTCAACCTGGCTTTCTAATGCCATAACTCGATTTTTGAATTGAGAGTTTTCTTTTTCGAGAGTATTTATTTTTTCCAACAGTTGCTCATGTTTGGTAGACATCATCTCAACTGAGTTTTGTATGTCTTTATTTTGTGCTATTAAAGTGAGCAGAGCATTATTCAACATTTCAAACTTGCTGTCTTGCTGAGACTTTATCTCTAAAAACATGTCTCTAATTTCTTCGTTACTTGCTTCCGACTGATTCGTAATTTCGTTGAAAGAACGTTTTTGCCGTTTTGTAATGTAGTAATTATTATCCTCCATAGTAGTGTTATTTGACGTATTGAGCGCAGAGTCCGAGTTGTAGTGAACAGTATTCGACTTTGCCGGGATTAAAAGTTGTTTACTTAATGCAGGCCGCGCTGGCGGAGAGTGTGCCGTTGCCATTATTGAATATTGTAATAACGTTGTAGTGTAGGCCTAAATTTGCCGACGCGACAGTTGACCGATATCTAGAAGCGGAGACTGGAGCGAGCGCGCAACGGGGGAAGTGGGCGTGGCTACGCACTGGATGCGCGCGCGCTGGCTAATAGCAATAGACTAAACTTGAGGTGCACTCACGGATTAAGTTCGTCTTTTTCTAGTAGCCGTCTTCGGTCGCACTCGTGCACTACAATAACTCCTTGGTGTTTATACACTCCCAGTACTTGCAGTTAATTATTACGTATGAATTTTTACGAATATATTTTAATAAATAATTAATACGGAGCACTTTAAACACGTCTACACTGGGTAGGATCCGAGGAGGGAGGGGATAAGTTTATTGCGCCTATTCTTCTTATCAGTTAAAAAAGTCTTGAACGAAAATATTGACGATTCAAAAGAGCTTATTTCTTAAGTCAAGTTGAATAAAGATATTTTTTATTTTATTTTATTATTTTATCCTTCAGGTCGTAAGGCCTGGCACATAATTAGGTCTTCCGTATTGCACCACTTACTGTCTTAACGCACTCGTGATCTATGTGATCACTGGCAAAGATTAGATCAGGGTTTTAACCCCTTTTCCAGCGACCGCTGTTGAATGATGACGGAAGTTTTGGATCATGGATCAAAGATAGTAGGTATGTGTCCATCAACCCATTCTTCAACCTTCACTCCGTTGTCATCACTGGTTCTGTATCCCCAGTTCTCGCTATGGCTATTAAAATTACCAAGGACTAATCTAACTGGATGGGCGTTAAAGTTCGGCGGACAGCTGAATAATACGGTGCGTTGGGAGGTTTGTAGACTGAAGTGACCGTACAGTTACTAAGTTCGGTAGTAAGGATCTCTATGTTACTGGTGTTAGTCTGATACACAGTGCGTACCTCTTTATCTGGCCTGGCGAATAAGCACTCCCATACTGTCGATGGGGGACTTCAGCTATGAGTTTCATTGCTGAAGTCTGAGTCACTTGTCAGATATGCTTTAACGAGTGTGCAATTGTGCATCTGTGTTGCATAACCTCATTCCGCCCTCTCATTTAAACTCACGCTCAGAGAATTAAGTACTCTTTCATCATGCCTGGAATACCCTGCCGGCTTCTGTTTGCCCGAGTACCTACAACCCAAACCTCTTAAAGTCGCAAGTGAATAGGCATCTTCTGGGTGAATCTATTCACACAAAATTTTATTCAAGTACTATAACCAACCACATTATAAAACTACCTTTGTGAGTTCACTCAATTCACGCGACTAATTTAATAAACATTGTTTAACTGTTTAGAATTTTCCGAATATCAGTCAATCACTTTACAATGCAATGGATGCACCCATTATTGTCTTTTTTGCTGTCGCCTTTGGTTGTCATGTCACACATACCACAAAATTGTCTTGAGATTCATGTTAATGAATATGACAAAATTTTAACATATAGTGTTGCTGTCGCTTCGGTTTAAATTTTTAATTAGTACAAATATTTCAGCATATCGCATAATATTTAAACAGAAAAAAGAACCTGACGTTAGGCAAGTTTTTACGTTTTTTACCAGTTTTTAGAGCACAAGGGATATGATGCGTACATGGCGAAAATAGTGACAGTGAAAAATAAAGATATTTTAAAATGAGTAATGAAAAAGGTTTTTTTAAAGTGGCTGATTTATAACCTTACGTGGCAAGTTTACATTAGTAAACAAAGTATCAATTATTTCAGTTGCGCTACATTTAGCTTAAACAAATTCGACGATCTCCGTGGCCGATTGGTGGACGCACCGGTTTTCCAGGTGCCACTATCTCTGAGGTCCCGGGTTCGATTCTCGGACGGGTAAATGTCGAAAACTAACTTTTAGATATTTTCTTGTATCTGGGTGTATGTGATCGTTGCTTCCAATTTTCAATGACACAAGTTATTGTATTATTTGATATTATCATTTTTGGTATTGGAATAATATGTATTTTAATTTATTTTTTTGTACTTAAACAATATTTTTATTTAAGTGTTTTTTTATATATTGATTTATATTATAAATTGATAGCGTGATTTTATATAAACGGTATACTTATTTAAATATTGATTAACTAAGTAGATTTGTGTCGTGTAGTGCCGGCACGTAAATAGAATAGCACTACCCCCTCTCTTCCCGTGGGTGTCGTAAGAGGCGACAAAGGGAAATCTGCCATCAGGAGATGGGCAGCAGCGTCTCCAGGCTTCAACAGGCTATACTGCGATCGCCAACCCGCCTGCCAAGCGTGGCGATTATGGCAAACCCCCCCTGAATGCTTACACAAGAAATACATCGGCCCCCAGTCCCCGGCGGCCCCGCTATTCCTAGCTACGGTAGCGGCTATGGTAACGGCGGGGCAGGGGGTGCTAAGAATCCCCGGGTAGGCTCCGGCTACCAACACCGACGACTCGACCTGGCAACCTACAACACGCGCACATTGAGGCTCGACGAGAAGCTCGTAGAGTTGGAAGAGGCAATAAGTAAGTTACATTGGGATATCATTGGGTTATCTGAAGTCCGAAGAGAGGGGGAGGACTCGATAACCCTGCAATCCGGTAACTTACTTTACCACCGGGAGGGCGACCAACAGTCCCTTGGTGGTGTCGGGTTCATCGTCCATAAATCCCTTGTCAACAACGTGATCACCATCGGAAGTGTCTCGAGCAGGGTAGCGTACCTGATACTCAGATTATCGAAACGATATTCGCTGAATGTTATCCAGGTCTACGCTCCGACCTCGAAACACGACGATGTCGAAGTGGAGGCTATGTATGAGGAGATCGCTAAAGCCATGCATAGCTATAAAACCCACTACACGGTTGTGATGGGGGATTTCAATGCAAAGTTGGGGCAACGTTGCGGTGATGAGCTGAGAGTGGGGCAATTTGGATTTGGGCAACGGAACGATAGAGGCCAGATGCTGGCAGACTTCATGGAGAGGGAGAGCCTCTATATGATGAACTCCTTCTTTAGGAAGCCCGTAAGCCGCAAATGGACCTGGATCAGTCCGGACGGTAAAGTCAAAAACGAGATCGATTTTATCATGTCGACGAAGAAGCACATATTCAATGATGTCAGTGTGATCAACGCTGTTAAGACAGGAAGCGATCACCGTATGGTGAGAGGCACATTGAATATCGATGTCAAGCTCGAAAGATCGCGACTGATAAAATCCACGCTCCGACCAATACCAGCTCAAATTCAAAACCCCGAGTGCTTTCAGCTCGAGCTTCAAAACCGCTTCGAAGCCCTTGAGAACAGCATAGACGTGGACGATCTATACAACATGGTGGTGGATACTGTCCGCACGGTAGGGTCTAAGTACTATAAAACCCGCCGTCCCAAATTGAAGAAACTCTCCAGTCAGACTCTCCTACTCATGGATCAAAGACACGAAATGAAGCTGCAGAACTCAGCGGATGCCCATCGTTATCGACAGCTCAATAGACAGATATCTAAGTCTTTGACACGCGACCTTCGCCAATTTAATACCGAGCGTATTAAAGAAGCCATTGAGCGGAACAAAGGCTCCAAAGTGTTCGCGAGAGATCTGTCTATCGGGCAAAGTCAATTGACGAGGCTGAAAACTGAGGAAGGTAGCATCGTTTCGTCAACACCTGAAATCCTGAGGGAGATTGAGAGTTTCTATGGACAGCTATATTCCACACAAACACCTGTTGAAAGCAAGGCTACAGACCCTAGAGCCAAGCTTACCCGACACCATACCGAAGATATCCCGGACGTCAGCCTGTACGAGATTAGAATGGCTCTCAAGCAGCTTAAAAACAACAAGGCGGCGGGCGATGACGGAATCACAACAGAGCTTCTGAGAGCGGGCGGTAAGCCGATACTTAAAGTCCTCCAGAAGCTTTTCAACTCAGTCATCCTTGAGGGCAAAACGCCAAAGGCATGGGGCAGAAGCGATGTGATGCTGTTTTTCAAGAAGGGTGATAAAACTCTCTTGAAGAACTATAGACCCATCTCGCTTCTGAGCCATATCTATAAGTTGTTTTCGAGAGTCATTACGAATCGTCTCGCTCGCAGGTTCGACGACTTCCAACCTCCCGAACAAGCCGGGTTCCGGAAAGGCTACAGTACCATAGACCACATTCATACGCTGCGGCAAGTTATACAGAAGACCGAAGAGTATAATTTGCCACTTTGCTTGGCGTTCGTGGACTATGAGAAAGCCTTTGATTCGATTGAGACTTGGGCGGTGCTGCAGTCTCTCCAGAGGTGCCAAATAGACTACAGGTACATCGAGGTGCTGAGGTACTTATACCAAAACGCCACCATGTCGGTCCGATTACAGAACCAGAGCTCTAATCCTATCCAACTACAGCGAGGTGTGAGACAGGGAGATGTCATCTCTCCCAAACTGTTCACAGCTGCGTTGGAGGATATTTTTAAGCTGCTGGATTGGAAAGGATGCGGCATCAACATTAATGGCGAGTACCTAACGCACCTACGGTTTGCTGATGATGTAGTTCTTATGGCTGAGACCTTGGAAGACCTGAACACAATGCTCGAAGATCTCGGTAATGCTTCGCAAAGAGTGGGTCTTAAGATGAACATGGACAAGACGAAAATCATGTTCAATGCCCATGTTGCACCCGCTCCAGTTAATGTTGGGAACATTACACTCGAAGTTGTTGACCACTATGTTTACCTAGGACAGACGGTCCAGTTAGGTAAGTCCAACTTTGAGAAAGAGATCTCTCGTCGAATCCAGCTCGGATGGGCAGCGTTTGGGAAGCTCCGGCATATATTCGCGTCCGAAATACCTCAATGTCTCAAGACGAAAGTCTTTGACCAGTGTGTGTTGCCAGTAATGACCTATGGAAGTGAGACGTGGTCTTTTACTATGGGTCTCATAAGAAGGCTCAAAGTCACCCAGCGAGCAATGGAGAGAGCGATGCTTGGTATTTCCCTGCTCGATCGAATCAGAAATGATGAGATCCGCAGGAGAACTAAAACAACCGACATAGCTCGAAGGATTGCATCATTGAAGTGGCAGTGGGCGGGACACATAGCGCGGAGAACCGATGGCCGTTGGGGCGGAAAGGTTCTCGAATGGCGACCGCGTACCGGACGACGTTCCGTGGGCAGGCCCCCTACAAGGTGGACCGACGATCTGGTCAAGGTCGCGGGAAGCCGCTGGATGCGGGCAGCGCAGGACCGATCGTTGTGGAGATCCTTGGGGGAGGCCTATGCCCAGCAGTGGGCGTCGTTCGGCTGACATGATGAAGTAGATTTATTTTGTAAAAAAGTATTAGATGATGGGCTAGTATGAGTTATTTATATTTTTTCATATTAAATTATAAGTTTTATTAATTTGATTGGAATAAATCTGAAAATGTACCTACTGGTTAGAGCAGTATACATTATTTATTTTTTTCAGTGTAATTTGTAGCAAATGTTGTAGTTTTGCCTGCGAAGATCATTTCGATAATGGATATATTATCGAAACGATCTAGAGATAGAAAATAAATATAAATAGCTGCTGCTGTGTTCTGCATTTTGAAGAATCGTTTGAAGTGACTATCTTTGTTAAAAAAAGCTTTTTTTACTACATACGAATAATATCTAAGATCTACTCTTCCTACAAACCGACGTTTACAATAAATATTCATAATAATTCTTCTTGTATTCTACATAATATAATGTCCTTAGTAAAAGCGCACATAGGTGATATTTTAGATGTAAATAGAATGCGCGCTGCATGCCGCGTCTACACGTATTTCTCAGTCTACGAGAGTGCCGCGGCCGGAGTCTTACCGATCCCAGCACCCCCTCGTTTGTGTAAGCAACGGCCATCGACGAGATTTTTTTTACCTATGCTATATCCTTAAGAATGTATAATGTAGGTATATGCTGTTGGTGTATCCAACCGCCGCGTCGACTACACCAAAACCACCCAAAACCAATTTGGCTTAAGCGTATCCGTGTAATAGAACCGTATTACTTAGGGCTACGGTTCATTTTCGCTTGTAATGAACGGTAAATCAGTTATGTCAGCGTGCAGGTGTAAATTATTTTAGACCTAATTGTCGCGTAGAAAAGATTGATAATTTATTGTTACTGTTTTGGAAGTGAGCCTTCTGTTACAATTATTTTTCTGTGATATTAGTAAGATGAAGCATCGAATTGAAAACAAGCTAGATGCCATGATAGACTGAAGTAATTCACAAACATGAAATGTATATATAAAATTTTGCTGTTTAGAGCAAAAGGTTTTGCACGTAGACCCCGCCAACTTAGCCCCCCCCCCCCCCCTCCAAGGGGTGAGGGGATCGATGTCCCACCCACTACAAATCTAAAATAACCAAGTTTTCTAGCTCTAACCGCATCGTTCCTGTGGAGTTCATCCCAGACATTAACTCCACCACTGGATTATTCAAATATTTACTTTTAATGTGACTTTAGCGTTTCTTAAGTTTATGACACCGGCAAGTTTAAAGCGCCAAATGTTGCTACGTTTTCTGGCTTGATTAGAATACGGTATTTTACTGATGTTTTTTTATTTATTTAAAATGTTTTTCGAAATATTAGCTACAGAAAACAAGTTTTCATTTTGAATTATCTTGAATATTTTCAAAGATATCGGAGTTTAAACTTTATAATTAGACAAGGACAGGACGCTATCTTAGTGACGTCAGTGGGTTAGTAGCGTCATAGTCACGCCATAGAAGATTTCGTTTTAGAAAGAGACAGCTATAGTCAAAATCAAACAGACTATAATTATTTTATTATAAAACAGATTCAAATTATTTTTTCACATTTGGTATTCTTAATTGCATTATTTTTTAAAGTCATCATTAAATATCTACATTTCAACAACAGTAAAATACCCTATTAGAGTAAAATTAACATTTCACCGGATTAAGTTTTCATTTAGGCTATCCAGGCTTCTCGTCGTAATTAATTGTCCTTTGAAATGCAACTCCTATGCACAGTCGGCTTCAAAGTAATCAAGGGCCCTACCGGCTAACTTTCTGAACTTCGGCAAATCTGCCGGTCTTCAACTTAAAACAGAAGAATCGAATCGAAGTACGGAATTTCGTATTGTACTATTTGCTGAAGTTATTTAGAAGATATCGATGTTCTTGCGACATCATGAATCGGGGTTTGCCTGACCTGATTGGGGCTCGATTTATCTATATTAATTTGAAGTCTTCAGATCGGAGCGTTAAGGTCGTAGCCCACTTATACCGCACCGCTTCCACCCAACCAAAGTATGAGCAGCCAAATATGGACTTAATATCGTTCACTGTAGATGCACTTTACAGTAACTATATACAATAGCAGACAGCGCGGGGTAAGCGAACCTGCCGCAAGCTAAAGTGCATCTACAGAGCACGACATTAAGTCCATATTTGACTGCTCATACATTGGTTTGGTGGAAGCGGTGCGGTATAAGTGGGCTAAGTCCTTTAGCCGGTACGGCCCTTGAGCGTTCAAACCCACCAAAAATATCTAAAGATTTAGCAAAAATTAACCTTAAATCAAGTCGTAAAGGTGCGTTTTCACTTGTTTTTCGAGAACAAATGAAAGTACACCTTAAAGTCTTGTGCTAAGAGTGATTGTTGTCAAATGTTCAGATATTTTTGGTCAGTTTGAATGCTCAGTTAGGCGCTGACTGTTTTCCCCTCGTACAGGTGTCGTGCGTATCATGGAACGCGTACCACAAGAACGTGCTAGCGTCGGCCGACTACGAGGGCTGCGTGTGTGTGTGGGACGCCGCCACCGGACAAAGGACGCGCGCACTGCAGGTACACACACACACACACACACACACACACACACAAATTCACACACACACGTAACATCAATTTCTCAAAAAATTAAAAATAAACTGCTATAAATATATACAGGGTATTTTTTTATCGTCCCGGATAATTTTAGGGATAAAGGTCATAGCCCACTTATACCGCACTGCTCCCACCTAACCAAATACACAATAGCAGACAGCGCGCGCGAGTAAAATAATCCCTGATATTTTCCGGGATTATAAAAAAAATTACCGTGTATAAATTTAGAGCTAAAAAAACAACATAATGAGCGTGGGTGTATGTTTGTCCGTTGACAAGAATACCAATTTTGATCTGTCACTTAAGCTTTACGAGAAAACCTACAAGAACGAAGTTCGGTTAGAAAGATCATACCGTTTCAGTTGACAGAGAACCGTTTGATTTAAATAAATCACCAATTTAAATTCAGCATCACAGAGTTCTTGAATTGTTTTAGCTTTTTATTATGTTCTGCTAGGACCAATAAGTTATGTGTGACATTATTTTAATTTTTAGATTTTTGCACTCACAATGCAATTTTTAATATAGAAAAATGGAAAATGAAATATTTAGAAAAAATCGACCCGTCTCACAACAGTTGTGAGACGGGTCGATTTTTTCTAAATACTTCATTTTCCATTTTTCTATGTGTGACATGTCATTTACCGTATACAGTGGCACAATCTTTTCTGTTCCGGTGACAGCGGCGCTATGTACGTTTTTCTTTTTTTTGTAGCAATTTACCCGGCCCTGACTTAAAAGACCTTCAGCCGCCAGCAGCGGCTATCTTCAGATTCAGTTATGGTTGGACATCAACTTGACAGCAGAATGACATTTAAAATAAACATGATAGTTTCACATTTTGGCCACCGGAACAGAAAAGTTTTTGTACAATGATACTAAGCGTCATATCAAAGTCATTAGCGCTCCGCTCGCGGCTTCGTCTGCGTGGACGCCCTTTTCACCCCCATAGAGGGGGAATTTCCGAAAATCCTCTCTTAGGGCTGCCCTACACTCGCCATGGAACATACATGCCAAATTTCAGCTTCTTACGCCCAATAGTTTCGGCATTGCGTTGTCTGTCAATAACGCAAGAGTCTTACGTACAGGGTTATTTTAAACCAAAAGGCAATACTTACCTAAAATTGGCGTTTATTTTTTTTTTGTCTCGCGGCCATCAACAAAATGTTTGAACATCAATTCTTGATAGTATAACAAACAATATTTGCCAAGACAGTATAGCTGTAAACTCAGTCAGAACCAAGTTAGAACCATTCGTCCGTATATAACATTTTTAACTTTGTAATTCATACAAATACTATGAAAAACAAAGTTAAGTTCTAGCTAGTCTCACTCGGTTCGGACAGAAATTACAGGTATACTTCCTTTGCAAATATTGTCTGTAGTGCTGCCAACAAATTCTATTTCAATGTTTGGTTGATGGCCGCAAGAAAAACAATTGACGCCAGCTGCCATACAAAAATGGTCATTGTCCTTTTAAGTTCCATTTAGAATCGGTAAGTGAATAACTTTCTTCTAGAAACATGGGTCGAAATACGACAAAAAAATTTGTACTTCCCATACTAAATCGATCACGTGATCAGTATGATTTCTATGAAAAGTAGAAAAAAATTGACATATTTCGACTCATGTTTCTTGGAAAAGTTGTTCACTTACCGATTCTGGGTCGAACTTAAAAATTTGGCCAGTGGTTTCAAAATAACCCTATATAGTTTTTACCCTGTATAGTTTTTCTATAAGTGCAAAACTTCTTAGGTGGTGATTGTGCTCTGCAACTGAACAAAAAATATCAGCTGTTTGATACAAATTGTCAATACCTACTCGACCAAAATGTATGGCACAGCAGATTTTTTTGGTTGAGTTGCAGTGTTGGCCCCATAGTAAAAGTTGTTTATATTCATGAGCACAATCACCGCCTAAGAGGTTTTGCGCTTTTAGAAAAATACCCTGTATAAATTATTGAACATCCGTCTCGAAGGACCATAACTAACCCACGTCCCCCCCCCCCCCTTTAGGAGCACGACAAGCGCGCGTGGTCGGTCCACTTCAACCGCGCCGACGTCCGACTGCTGGCGTCCGGCTCGGACGACGCCCGGGTCAAGCTGTGGGCGCTCAACGCCGAGCGGAGTGTGGCCACGCTGGAGGCCAAGTTCAATGTGTGCTGTGTCCGGTGAGTGACATATACACTGCTGGCGTCCGGCTCGGACGACGCCCGGGTCAAGCTGTGGGCGCTCAACGCCGAGCGGAGTGTGGCCACGCTGGAGGCCAAGTTCAATGTGTGCTGTGTCCGGTGAGTGACATATACACTGCTGGCGTCCGGCTCGGACGACGCCCGGGTCAAGCTGTGGGCGCTCAACGCCGAGCGGAGTGTGGCCACGCTGGAGGCCAAGTTCAATGTGTGCTGTGTCCGGTGAGTGACATATACATACATGTTACACAAAGGTCGCTGTTTATCATCAGTTATAGATTATAGGTAATGTATAAGATTTAAAATGTATGTTATTTTAGGATGTATTATGTAGGGTAGAGGTACCCTTTGTGGCCACTTTAAGGAATTTTTGACTTTTAAGCACTAAGTACTAGATGGTCTTAGGTATTAAAGACACAAATTATATCTTAAATTATAAATAATTTATCTACCTTTAAAGGTACATTTTTCAATTTTTAAAAAGTTGAATAGTTTTTTGTATATAATACAAAATTTGTGAGAGGTGCCAAATGTACCGGTTTTGGCCACTTAATGATAGTTAAACTTTTGTAAGTATTGCGAAAAATCTAAACCAAACCCAGGTAAAATCAATACATTCTAATGCGCTAGAAACCAGTCAATTGCAAAACAACAATTTAATTGTAAAAAACAAAGGTTTATAAAGTACTAGGTCCCCTACCCTAAGATAATCCAAACCGTTAGCGTAGCTTTTCTAACGTTCATGAGATCATGCCCATGATTTTTATTTTCACCAGTCATCATCATTATTCTTTTACTAGCTTTCCGCCCGCGGCTTCGCCCGCGTGAACTACATGACGTCATCCCGCGGGAATATGATTTTTTCCGGGATAAAAAGTAGCCTATGTTCCTCTCCGGGCTACAAAGTATCTGTGTTCCAAATTTCAGCCAAATCCGTTCAGCCGTTATGGCGTGATTGAGTAACAAACATCCAAACATCCAAACATCCAAACATCTAAACTTTCGCATTTATAATATTAGTAGGATTTCATCCAAAACAAATATCTTAAAATTTTTCATACAAAACATTTTTTCAAACAGAAAATGGAATTTATTGAAAAAAATCTTAAGACAAGGAATTATAACGGTTGTTATTAATACCTTAAAATCCTTATTTTATTTGCCCTTATCAGAAATGGCTAAAAGTTGTTTAGAAAACTTTTAGAGCAAAAAGTGGCCAAAACCGGTACAGTGGCCAAAACCGGTACGCCTGCCCTACTTTTTTTTTTTACTTACTCTATTGTTTTGGGTATTAACCTGTAAAGATATATGTAAATGTGGAAAAAAAGTGTATTATTTGTTATTTTAATTTTTAGATTTTTGCATACACAATGCAATTTTTATTACTGAACAATGGAAAACGAAGTATTTAGAAAAAATCGACCAAATCAAATCAAATCAAATCAAAATATTTATTTATTCACATAGACATAATAAGCATGTACTTATGAATCGTCAATATTTTCCTACCACCCATTCAAGACTTTTTTAACTGACAAGAAGAATGGGCGCAAGAAACTTGCCAGCGCGTATCTCAGGTAACGACATTTACAGAAATACATATCGTTACTTATTACAATATTTGAACAAGCATAGAGCACATATTATACAATATTATTATAACATTTAAAAGGAAAATTTTCTCATTAGAATATTTTCCTTTCAAACAAATATAAAAGTATATATACATTTCATAACCAAGCATTGTGATCGTTCATATAGTCTTTGACGTCATAATAACCTTTGCTCATGAGAGTCTTTTTAACATGTTCTTTAAATTCATGCAAAGGCAATTCAATTACATCTTGTGGAACTTTATTCAAAAAGGCTATGCCTTTTCCCAAAAACGAGCCTCTAGTTTTTTCTAGTCTAAATCTTGGAACGGCAAGTTTATTCTTATTTCTTGTATTTAAGTTATGAACATCAATTTTCTTTACAAATGAATTAGAATGCTTTCTTACATACACTAAGTTTTCATAAATGTACTGTCCTGCCAAGGTTAATATATCAATTTCCTTAAACAAGTCTCTTAAAGAATCTCTTCGCCGAAGATTGTATATGGCGCGAACAGCTCTTTTTTGGAGTACAAAGATATTTCCAGCATTAGCTGCTGAACCCCACAACAAAAGGCCATAGGACATTACACTATGAAAATAGCTAAAGTATACTAGTCTTGCCGTTTCAATATCAGTTAATTGCCTTATTTTTTTTACTGCAAAAGCTGCAGAACTGAGTCTACTCGACAAGGCTTCAATATGTGGATCCCATTGAAGTCGTGAGTCTAATGTAACACCAAGAAATTTAGTGCTTTCAATTAACTCGACTACATCTGCGTTTAACTTAATATCCAAATCAACCTCCCTTACATTAGGTAGGGAAAACTTAACACATTTCGTTTTCTTAGAATTTAAGGCCATATTATTAATGTTGAACCAATGAGCAACTTTAGAAAGAGCACTATTTACGTCGTCAGAACAATTATTACCTCTATCAACTTTGAAAATTAATGAGGTATCATCTGCAAACAGCACTGTCTCACACAAATTATTCACGTAGCAAGGTAGGTCATTTATGTAAATCAAAAATAGTAAAGGGCCCAATATTGAACCTTGGGGTACGCCCATTATAATGGGGGCTCCAGCAGATGCAGTATTATTAACAACTACTTTCTGATTCCTTTTACACAAATATGATTGCAAAAGGCTAACTGATTTATTAGAGACACCATAATGTTCTAACTTTTTTAAAAGTGTTGGATGATCAACGCAATCAAAAGCTTTAGACAGGTCACAGAACACACCAATAACATCTTGCTTGCCCTCCCAAGCGTCAAATATGTGTTTGCGAAGTGCAATTCCAGCATCAGTAGTATTTTTACCTCTAGAAAATCCAAACTGATTCGGATGTAGGATTTTGTTTTTTGTCAAAAAATCTAAAAGTTGCAAGTATATAATTTTTTCAAAAATTTTACTAAGTGCCGGTAAAATTGATATTGGCCTAAAGTTATTGGGGTCACTTTTGTCCCCTGATTTAAAAAGCGGAATTAATTTACTATTTTTCATTAGGTCTGGAAAAATACCTTCGTCAATGCATTCATTAAAAATAAAAGCTAAGTAAGGAGCTATTGCATCAATTATTGATTTAATAACACATGTTGATATGCCCCATAAATCTTCAGATTTTTTCATATTAATCATATTAAAAGCTTTAAGGATATCCTCAGTATTAATGTATTTAAAATTGAACTCTTCATTACACTTATCAACACCAGATACTAAGAGGGCAGCTGCAAGGTTTGGACAGGAATTTAAATTACTGGTAGTTTCTAAGGGAACGCGGGAAAAGAAATCTTCAAAAACACCGGCAACCTCAACGTCAGAATCAAATGTTTTATTACCAACTTTGAGAGAGAAGGAATTTATATGATTTTTTGTTTTTCCAGTTTCTTGGTTAATGATGTTCCATGTAGCCTTAATTTTGTTATCGGCTATTTTTATTTTGTTAGCAATGAAAATCGACTTAGCAGTAGCACACACATTTCTAAATGTTTTAGAATACTTCTTAACATATTCTACAAAATCAGGGCTACAGGAAGTGTGCTTTAATGCATAAAGTTCATATAATTTCCTTCTGCTTATATAGATTCCTGGTGTGGCCCAATCACTAAACTTCATTTTATTAGTATCACAATTGATCACTTTTTGTTTAAATGATTTACTAAATTCACTTTCAACCACATTGAACAAGTGATTATAAAGTTTATTGGCTTCCCCAATCGGAGCAGGCAGTGTTTCAATTTTATCAATGACATTATTTCTGAATTTATGTGTGGCCTTTTTTGTAACTGGCCTATATGTTATTTTGCGTTTCGGGCAAACATGATGGTGCTCTATAGAGGCTTGCTGTCCACTATGGTCAGATTTAATAATATTTATTATTGATTTTTCTATTACTTTACAATTCGAAAAGATATTGTCTAAACAAGTGGCAGATGTGGGTGTAATTCGTGTAGGTTCGTTAAAAGCATGCAATAAATCAAATGACTTAAACAAATTTAGAAACCTACTTGATATTTGGTGTAAGTCTGGGTCTAAAATGTCAACATTATAATCCCCACATATGACAAGTTTTTTATTGCTTTTACAGGTAATTCTTAACACTTCCTCCATAGTGGACTCAAATACTGAATAATTACTACCGGGGGGTCTGTACACACAGATTATTATAATTTTATCTAATTCCACACAAGATAGTTCAACAATGCGTTCAGTAGAGAGGGATACTACATCTTTGCGCTCTTTACAATGTAAATTATTATGTAAAATTATAAGAGACCCTCCTCTGATAGCGGATTGTCTACTGAACGAACTTACAAGTCTATAATTATCTATATTAAACATTAATTCAAAATTTTTTAACCAATGCTCAGTAATGCACAACACATCAATACTCTCCTCATTCAAGAATAAACTTAGCTCTAAATCTTTATTAGAAAAGCCTTCAATGTTTTGATGCACAATTTTTAAATAGGAAGATTTTTCTGTTGTCATAACATGGCTAGAGGAACTCTCTATTGTCTCAAGTTGTAATTTAAAATGTCATTTTGATTACATAAATAATTATCATTACTTGGAACAGATTCCAAGGGTAATTCGGGTATGTCATTTAACTGCTCAATAGAAGCAGGAGTTATGCTAGCCAGACTACTGGCTAAATGTTTAAAATAATAAGATAGCGATAATGCTAACTGTCTTTTGTAAAAAGTCGGCAGATAGTAACTATCTTTTGTCATATAGAAATTTTCTATTAATTTATTAATGTCAATTATGTGCAACTGATGGCTATTATAAAATGACATGGTACTTAAAGATAGATTTAACTTATATCTATAGTTATTTTCCTCCTGTGGCAGACTTTTACTGTAGGGAAATGTAAACATTACAACTTTTTTAATATTCAATGAAGACAGTGTATCACAATAGTTCATAAGTTGACTTTTGCTTACATTACCCCTATTTCCAATTAAAATGATTAAGTTTGTATCCGGAGTAAACCTATGTTTTACCACACTTTTCATTATTTCATCAATAGTTGATCCCGGCATGCAATAGTTAATAATGCTTTCCTTTGATTGTTTTTGGAACAATTGGCCTAGATTTTTTCCAATCTCATCACTAAACATGACTAACTTATTACATTTGTGTTGTGTAAAGGAATTATTTTCATCTGTGCAAACTAATCTATTACATATGTTGGAGGATGCGAGCTCACACACTGATTGATTTTGTAAACTCTCCGGAACAGTCTGGCCTGATGCCCCGGGGGTTGAAAGACACTTTTTTTTTTCTGTAGATAACCTTGAGGTGTTAGACAGATGTTTGAGGGCCAGTGTGTATTCTCCTATCTCCTTTTTTGATGACTCATAATTTTGAGACATTTTATCTAAAGAATCGTGCAGATTATTCAATTTGTTTGTCAAACATTTTAAGTTATTTTCATAAATAATTCTGTTTTCCTCAATAATGGAACTGCAAACATCAAGCTTTTCAAGTAACTGCAATCTATCTTTTGCATTTTTAGCATATTTGAAAGTCAGTTTATTTTTATTAATTAATTTTTTTGTTCTGCAGATATATTTATTTATTTTAACATACTTTTTCATTTTGTTTTTGCTCAACTTAATTTCTATTTTGGGATTCTTACAATGAATTGAATCATTATTTGTTAAATCTATCACAGTGTGATTAAAGGAGGCAGAAACTATGTCAGGCGCGCTACCAACCAATTCATCAAAAAGACTTTGGTTTTGAAAGGTAGTTACATGTGCTTTTTCAGATTCTAATCTATTTATACTGTTATTTGCCAGACATAACTCCTTCTCCAACCGAGAGATGAGTCTGAGGGCCTGTTCAAACTCATCCCTGCACTGGTCAAACCCGTCTAACAACTGTTGAAGTCTGTCCCGTTCATTTCTTAATTCTAACTTCTCATTATGCAACACAGCCATTTCTTGTTTTAATGCAGTATTACTACTCAGCACATCCAATAATTCCTTTTCATTGTCATCCCTTTCTCTATGCAGTTGTTTGTTCAACTCCTTGGAAACTTTTAATTCCTGCAAGGTTAACTGGAGTTTTGATTCCTCCTGACGTGTCAATGCCTTGCGTGTCATCATTTTGGTGAATTAACGTATTAAAATAGAATTAATTTATTTAAATTTAAAGTCCAGGTAGTTGTCAAACAATAACGGTGAGGTTTTAAAACTATGACAAGTAAATCTTTTGTAAATGAATTGCTTTCTAGTACTTTAAAATAATGATAATTAAGGCTAATTCCCATAAATATTGTGATCAATAACTAATACAAAAGGGATAACAGTGATTCACATTCAATCTAAATATGTTTTGACAATTAACTTACCGGCGTTTTGACCGGGTGGTTTTGGAACACACTTTCACTCAAAAGTACTTGTTCTTATTCACTACAAATACTACACAATACAGATTATATATTTATGAACGTGATTTATTGGAATTTGGCCAGGTAACTACGATTTAACAATGTAGTTTAAATTAAATTATTGAGAGCAATTATCAACAGCTGTTAACGGTAGTGTTGCCACAGGGGAAAAAAAACCCGTCTCACAATCAGCTCCGATGGGACTCGAACCCACGACCTTTCGCTTTCCGGGCAACTGCTCTAACCACTGAGCTACGGAGTCGTTACGAGGAGCATCGAATTTATCCGATACTTCTTACGCACTGTATAGTCAGCGTTAATTTCATCAATGTGGAGATATTACTACCCTGGTACCTTACCTGGTAAGATATTTCTTTCGCGTGTGACGCGAAAGAAATATCTTACCAGGTATTTGGCATCGCTAAAGATGAAATTACTATGGCGTATTATTTAATTGAATCAGGCGACACTTGGCGGAATTTAAGGTGGAAATGGAACACTAACAAAATTATATTGGATAAACCAAAAAACCTTAAAAACAACTAAAAATTTTACCAAGTTGTTAATAAATGCGTGAAAAAATCCGTGAAAGTGTTTTATTTAGATGAACAGTTCGCGCAGAAATCTAAGATGTGTTTATACTAACAAAATTGACAACTACCATCATTGTAATACTAACACGTATTACCGTGGTGACTTTCTGACGGATTTTAAGCTTCACTATGAATAGGCAGTATGGTGGCAACAAATGTAAACAGTTTTTTTTTATTTAACCCCTATCAATAATGTGTGGATTTGATTCTACTGTCGATTCTGAACAAACTATTTTTTCAGATTCAGTTTAAGTATTAACACGTTGTATACAGGGTGTTAGATTAATCAGTTGCAAGCTTGAAACCACAGCTTGTATTCATAAAATTGAACAACTTTCCCCAAGAAACATGGGTCGAAAACGGGAAAAAAAATTTGGTCCCTTCATACAAAATCGATCAGCTGACTGTGCAAAAAATTGTTTTGCACTTTTCGACCCGTGTTTGTTGGGGAAAGTTGTTCAATATTATAAGTACAAGCTGTGGTTTTTGGACTTGCAACTGACCAAAGTAACACTCTGTATGTGTGTATGTTGGTATCTATACCAACATACACACATACAGAGTGTTACTTTGGTCAGTTCAACCCGCGCTCGTCGTGCCACCTAGCGTTCGGCAGTAGACACAAACATTTTTAGAAGCGGCAACAAATGAAAACAATTTCTTTGAAAAATTTAATCCTTAGGTATTATCTCTCCCGAATTCAACTGGCCTTGATTCGCATTTTTGTTGTAATCATCTATACAAATAAATAAAATTGTAGTGTCTGTTTGTAATATTAAAATTACAGCTTTTTACTACATGCATATGATTATATATACGGTACATATACCAAAATATCATTTTTTACAATTTTTGTCTGTCTGTCGGTCTGTCTGTCCATCTGTCTGTTGGTTCCGGCTAATCTCTGAAACGGCTGGACCGATATTAACGGGACTTTCACTGTAATAAGGAGTAACTTAGGATACTTTTTAACCGACTTCTAAATCAAAAAGGAGGAGGTTCTCTATTCGTCTGTATGTATGTTTTTTTTTTTTTTTTGTGTACGTCCACCGATTACTCGAAGACGGCTGAACCGATTGAAATGGTTCAAACGGTATTACATCAGGTTGGTTTCCAAGTTGGTCCCATTTTTTGAAATTTTGAAATCGGTTCAGTAGTTTTCAGGAAATCTTGAAAATACTGTTGTTTTTAACCGACTTCAAAAAAAGGAGGAGGTTCTCAGTTCGGTTGATATTTTTTTTTTTTTTTTTTATGTTTGTTACCTCATAACTTTGTCAATTATAAACCGATTTTAGAAATTCTTTTTTGGTTTGAAAGCATATAGTTACAAATTGGTCCCATTGTTATACGGTCAGGATCTGATGATGGCATCCTGGAGAAATCAAGGGAACTCTTCAAATATTATAGGCACACCTATAGCGATTTTGCTATTTTCTTAAGTAACTCGTGCATTTGCTTTCGGTAAGCACCATTTGGTGAAGAGTAACTGATGATGAAGACCACATATGGCCATCGAAAACATTAATTAAATAGTAAATATGTTACGGGCGCAATACGATTCCTTTAAGGTTCATAAGTAATTTTCAAGTGTTTGCGACTGGTAGTCATTATCTCACGATGATGAGCTGGTGATGGAAGGTACAACTCCTCAATTGTTAGGAGTTGGAGGATAATTCTTTAAATATCGTTGATACGTAAATATTTGTAGTTGTTACCTTTCAGGTTATTTAGTTAAGCTGATGATGGAAGGTAAAACTCTTTAACGCTTAAGAGTTAAAGTATGTTTTTAAGTACCACAAGCGCAAATAGAACTTTAGGTTATATTCTTTCAAGTAATTTAGGTTAGCTGATGGTGGAAGGAAACTGCATTACAGTTAAGAGTTGGAGGGTGGTGCTTGTCTGAGTGTTCTAATTTAGATACGGGCTATAGTCGTTGCACATTGCGCTACCCTTGCTCATTATGCGGTTTCTTATAGTAGATTTCTTACACTAAAAAAGGAAAAATAAACAAAATTTTTCAAAAAAATTAATTGTTACCACTTTATGTGAATTTAATACGTATCTTTAGGCATAACTCCTTTGTTTATAAACCGATTTAGATGATTCTTGTTTTGTTAAAAAGGGGATACCTCAAGGTATTTTAACCGACTTCAAAAAAGGAGGTTTTCAGTTTGATCACATATCTATTTACCAGAAAACACGTAAATTGCCTGCACGATGCACTAAAAAGAGTGAAATAAAAATTATTTTTATAAAAAAATAAAACCGCCTTCAAAAAAACCACATTAAAAAAGTAAGAAATAATTCCTCACCAAATAAATAACGTAAGTACTTTGAAGTCGGGCGGGTTTTAACAAAAACAACAAAAAATTGTACATGTGTCACGCCCGACTTCAAAGTACTTACGTTATTTATTTGGTGAGGAATTATTTCTTACTTTTTTAATGTGGTTTTTTTGAAGGCGGTTTTTTTTTTTATAAAAATAATTTTTTTATCCCAATATTCCACGGGAACGGGAACCACGCGGGTGAAACCGCGGGCGGCCGCTAGTTTAAAATACAAATTACTATACACTTAACTTCATTTGGTTAGGTTAAGTTAGAACTGTGAAAAACAAAATAAAAAATGCGGGCCATTTGAATTCGGACGAAATAATACCTTACCCTACCAAAAATGTGTGGATTCGATTCTACTGTCGATTCTGAACAGTCAATTTTCTCAGTTTCGGTTAAAGTATTACACGTTGTATATTATTATGTATGTTGGTATAGGTTCAACCCGCGCTCGTCGTGCCACCTAGCGTTCGGCAGTAGACACGAACATTTTTAAAAGCGGCAACAAATGAAAACAATTTTCTGAAAAATTTAACCCTTATCATAAATTTTTGGAATCGTTTCTCCTATCGATTCCGAACAAACAATTTTCTCAGTTTCGGTTATAGTATTAACACGTTGTATACAGACTGTTAGTTTTGTCTATTGCAAGCCCGAAACCACAGCTTGTACTCATAAAATGGAACAACTTTCCCCAAGAAACATCTTAAAATAATTTTGGTCCCTTCATACAAAAACGATGTGCTGACTGTCCAAACATTTTTTTTTCACTTTTCGACCCGTGTTTCTTGGGGAAAGTTGTTCAATATTATGAGTACAAGCTGTGGTTTTGGACTTGCAACTGACCAAAGTAACACCTTGTTTATTTATGTATGTGTATTTATTTATGTTTACTATCGGGGACATACTTGCTCAGCACTACGAAATTGATTTGTTTGCCGATGGCTTAGGACTACTTTGTAATCAATTTAGAAAATGTTTAAATGACATTAAATACTGACATTAATATTTTTATTCTCTTACATTTGTAATTTGACTCAAATAATTCTACCAGTTGATTATTACCTATTATATTTGACATAATATGTGTATTGTGTAGTCTTGATAATTTTTAAATAATCAAAATCGACACGATTTTATTTCTGACATCATTGTTTTTATTGTGTACGTAGTCTTGACATTAGGTATTTATTTGTTATTCAATGTGTTCCACTTAGACCATACTCTTATTATTTAGACTCTAGATGTGACATGATTGTTAATGTATTGTTTGTTTATTACTTAGTTGTGATTATATAATATTACTGCATGCTTATCATTATTGACTAATCTTCTAAGCGCTTTGGATTCAGAAATCTGTTAGCTTTTAAGATCATGTATGAATAAATAATAATAATAATAATAAATAATAATAATGTGTTGGCTCAGATTCAACCCGCGCTCGTCCTGCCACCTGGCGTTCGGGTCGGCGGACCACTGCGTGCACTACTACGACCTGCGCGCGCCCCGACACCCGCTGCAGGTAACGTGACACTGGTGATACATTACATACATATATGTGTGTGTCGGTATATCAACCCGCGCTCGTCCTGCCACCTGGCGTTCGGGTCGGGCACTACTACGACCTGCGCGCGCCCCGACACCCGCTGCAGGTAACGTGACACTGGTGATACATTACATACATATATGTGTGTGTCGGTATATCAACCCGCGCTCGTCCTGCCACCTGGCGTTCGGGTCGGCGGACCACTGCGTGCACTACTACGACCTGCGCGCGCCCCGACACCCGCTGCAGGTAACGTGACACTGGTGATACATTACATACATATATGTGTGTGTCGGTATATCAACCCGCGCTCGTCCTGCCACCTGGCGTTCGGGTCGGGCACTACTACGACCTGCGCGCGCCCCGACACCCGCTGCAGGTAACGTGACACTGGTGATACATTACATACATATATGTGTGTGTCGGTATATCAACCCGCGCTCGTCCTGCCACCTGGCGTTCGGGTCGGGCACTACTACGACCTGCGCGCGCCCCGACACCCGCTGCAGGTAACGTGACACTGGTGATACATTACATACATATATGTGTGTGTCGGTATATCAACCCGCGCTCGTCCTGCCACCTGGCGTTCGGGTCGGGCACTACTACGACCTGCGCGCGCCCCGACACCCGCTGCAGGTAACGTGACACTGGTGATACATTACATACATATATGTGTGTGTCGGTATATCAACCCGCGCTCGTCCTGCCACCTGGCGTTCGGGTCGGGCACTACTACGACCTGCGCGCGCCCCGACACCCGCTGCAGGTAACGTGACACTGGTGATACATTACATACATATATGTGTGTGTCGGTATATCAACCCGCGCTCGTCCTGCCACCTGGCGTTCGGGTCGGGCACTACTACGACCTGCGCGCGCCCCGACACCCGCTGCAGGTAACGTGACACTGGTGATACATACTAATGTTGTAATTGTGAAAGTGTGTTTGTTTGTTTGTACGTCTTTCACGTGTAAACGGAGCAACGGGTTGACGTGCTTTAGGTGGTATAGGGATGGGTTGGGAGCTGGAAATTGACATAGGCTACTTTTAATCTCGGAAACATATCACATTCTTGCGGGATAACGACGGTGACGACGTGTAATCCACGTGAGCGAAAAGGTAGTTTTTTTATACACTTAGCCTTTACCACACCTGATTGATAAGGCTGAAGGTAGAAGCGCACTTCTCCCGAAAACCTCAATTACAACAAACATGTCTATCATAAAATTTGCTTTTTAGGTATGGAGTGTAGACGTAAGGAGGACTGTCTCTGTTGTGAAAAAGTGTCCGTCAAACTGCGTTAAATTAAGGTGGCGCCAAAGTAACAACATTGTAAATTTCAACATCCGCTCCGTTATGGCGCATTTTTCAGTATAATAATCAAAAATACATAATCAATTGTTTATAATTTTTTAGGCCTGTTCAATTAATAATAGTAAAAAAATACATAAATACTTACATAAATAAAATGATGGAATTTCATGTTACTCTAGTCACAAAAAATATTTAATTTTTGAACGCGAGCGGACGCGGCATACTTCAGTCCGTCAACAACTACTACATACACACCAAACCGTGAGCCTACGCCAGCGCCGTTGCAGAGGATTTTTTTACTGTTATTTAGTTAGCTGACATAACTATAGTTGTAAAACAGCAGTTGTTATCGCGTAGTTATCCAAAGCAGTCGTAATATCGTTTAAACAGCGGCTGACAAGCGGCTGCTTATCCGACTCAATACCAAAAGGTCTTACAATTTTAACACTTTCGTAGTCGAAATTGTTATAATATATGAGCCGTTATATACAAATAGGTATATTTTTTATCTTTTTATTTCTTGTTGCCCCGCGGCAAAATGCTTTGTCCCGATTTTTTTATTCAATTTAAGTACATATCCCGAGTTTCTGAAAAAAATACCTGGCAACCCTATTTAGCTGTCATACATAGTTGGACACTTTCAACTTTCTCCCCATACGAGATAGTCCTCATTACCTCTACACTCCATATTTTCAGGGTTTTGCTAGAAACTTACATGTCCTAATGACGGCAGGTATTCCGCGACCACCGCAAGGCGGTCTCGTACGTGCAGTTCCTGGACTCGGGCTCGCTCGTGTCCGCGTCCACCGACTCGCAGCTCAAGCTGTGGCGCGTGGAGTCGCCGCGCTGTGTGCGCTCGTTCAGCGGACACGCCAATGAGAAGAACTTCGTGGGGTTGGCCACGGACGGGACTTACGTGGCGTGCGGATCGGAGAATAATGCGCTGTATGTGTATTATTCGGGGCTGTCCAGACCGCTGCTGGCTTACAGGTGAGTCTTACAACATATACACATGCACACACACACACACACACATAAAAACAATAGATATAATCACACACATTTAGATACTCTCAACTCAAGCTTAGATCGAAAAATTGTACACCTTATGTGTATTACTTAGCGTTGTTAAGACCGGTACTGGCTTATAGGTAAGTCTTACAACACACACACACACACACACAAACACACACACACAAACACACACACAAAACAATAGATATAATCACACATATAAACACAATAGATGTAATGACACACACACGTGGATACTCCCAACTCAAGCTTGGATCGGAAAATAGTACACTTTATGTATATTAGTCTGGGTTGTCGAGACCTGTGCTGGCTTATAGGTGAATCATACATACAACACGTACACAGACTCTAAGATACTCGCAGCTCAAGCTGTGGCGCGTGGAGTCGCCGCGCTGTGTGCGCTCGTTCAGTGGACACGCCAATGAGAAGAACTTCGTGGGGTTGGCCACGGACGGGACTTACGTGGCGTGCGGCTCGGAGAATAATGCGCTGTATGTGTATTATTCGGGGCTGTCCAGACCGCTGCTGGCTTACAGGTGAGTCATACTCATACAACACACACACATACATATTCCCACACTAACAAACGCAAATGATACGAATTTTGAGAGTTTAGCTACGGATGGCACTTATGTGGCGTGTGGGTCGGAAAATAATGCGTTGTATTTGTATTACTCTAGATTTTCAAGACCTGTTAGCTTATAAGTGAGTCATACAACACACACACACTCACACATAAAAACACTACAGATATAATCACACACATTAGATACTCTCAACTCAAGTTTGGATCCGAAAAAAGTACACTTTATGTATATTAGTCTGGGTTGTCGAAACCTGTGCTGCCTCATAGGTGAATCATACATACAACACGTACACAGACTGTAAGATACTCGCAGCTCAAGCTGTGGCGCGTGGAGTCGCCGCGCTGTGTGCGCTCGTTCAGTGGACACGCCAATGAGAAGAACTTCGTGGGGTTGGCCACGTGTAACTAATTCTTTTTTTACTATAGGTTTTGATATAAAATAAAAGAAATTGAAATACAATGAAATGTGAAGTTTTATTTTTGTAACATGTAAAATTAGGTCCTTACAAGAAATACAGGGCGTGGGGATAAATATTCTACTTTGCAGCTCACTTGTTGCACTGTCAGAGGGACTTAAATTACAATATTCTCACTGAGTTGGAAATTACATAAACAGGTAATGAAGTTTACACTAGACAAATAAGGTTACAAAAGAAATTTACGTGAATAGGAGACCTAGGCTACCGCTATCCTTAAAATAGGTTTACAACGTGTCAGACTGGATATACAAATACAAACACAAATTAAAATATGGTTGTTATTCAATATTAAACGTTTTATAAGTTCACAAGTGTAGTTTAAATCAAGTTGGGAGTGTTACAAAATTGAAAGGTAGGTAGGTAATACTTATATGTATGTAGTTAAGTTAAACTTATAAGAGAGGAGAAGATTAGAGACAATCAATGGGCGCCACGTTTATGAACAGCTCATAAACGAAGAGAGTATGGAGAGATGTAGTTAAGAGATAAAGATATAAGAACGATTACACCTGAGACTTATGTTCCGAGGAGGGGTTGCGAACGCCGGTCTCTCAAGGCCTAAGGTCAGCGAACGAGGGCTTGCCGGTATGATGTCAGCTTCGCAGGTGCTCGCTCCGGACAGATAGTCCAGTCAATAATAAGAACTGTCGAGGAAGAAGAAAACACAGCGTTATGCCAAAGCAGTGACATAAAGAGATGTTGGTAATTTGTTTGCCATTTAGCAGATCGACTTACCCGGACGCTGAAGATCGAGGACGAATCAAGAAAATTGCAGTGTTCACACAATGATGCAGCTTAGGACAGTTAGATTTATCAGGGAAGAACTACGTAGGTAAAAAAATGTCTATGCAATAACAGTTCACAGTGACTTTGCTTCACACCTTTTTCACAGTCAGTTAAGTCGCGGTTATCGAGAGAAAAAACTGGGGCCAGACGGGCCCTATTTATATGTTCTGCCACGACTTTTCTAGAATCTTGTTTTTAATTCATATTGCTTTACCATCAATCTCGAATTTTCCAAGGTAAGTAGCATAGACAATGCTCACTTGTACATTTCTAGAATGATCCGAATATAGTCTATGGTTAAGAAAATTAGCTAAAGATAAATGAAGAATTATATGAAATCAAATAAAGGCAGATTTGTAGAATATGAATAACTAATTACTTTCATTGTAAATTAGATATTCATAATGTTATTGATAAAAGTTTTTAGGTACCATAGATAATCTGGACTCAATATGTAGAAGTTCAATTATTAAAGCAAGAGAGCTACTCTACGCCAGATGTCAGTTTCGGTGCTGTTGCATGAACGAGATGACAGGATGGCTATGCATTTAGGTGTGAGAGAGATGACAATATATGTGCGGCATACTTTGCCACTATTTGACACCAGATGGCGCTAAAGTTTGATGAAGTGTGGACTCTCAACGCAAGGTGTCTTTATAAGAAAAAGAGATGGAAATAGCTGGACATCCATGCAAGAATGAGAAGACGTATATCTCTGGATAATTGCTCGTGGAAATAGTTCTGCTGTTCCTCACAAGATTGAGCCAGTGGTTCAAAAATTATGATGTTTACTCTGATAAAATTAAATGTCAAACGTCAGACGTGATAGATGTTTGTTGACAAATATAAGTGTACCTAAGATGTAAAAATTAGCAATTATTGTTTGGAATTGAGTTAATGAGAATGTATGTACTTTGCAATAAGGGATGTATAAAAACTGTGTTGTGTAAAGGTACAAAATATTGGATAAAAAACAGGAATGAAGGTTAGTACTATCATAGTTTATTATGAATGTAACATATTAAAAAAATGATATGTTACAATACCTCATTAGTTGAGAAAAAAAAAATAAAGAAAGGAACTGGGATGAGGTGAGTGAAGGACAGGTCACTATCCCCACACAGTAAAGAAAAGAAAGCGAAAGCGTGAGGAAGCATGAAGGGAATGGGTAAAACAAGAATAGAGCAAGAGGAGAAAAAATTGTAGAGAAAGGAAAGTTGTGTAGAGAAAGAAAAGGTTGTGTAGAGAAAGAAGGAATGGATAGCACGGTATAGTAGAGTGGGAAAGTAAAGAAAGTTGTAGGTTGGGAATCAAGTAAGGAAAGGAAAGGGCAAAAGGAAACAAAAGCAAAAACAACAAAAAATAATCAATATACGTATACTACATGCCAGCTGTAAACAAATAAGTTATATAAATAAACGGAATACATAAACAATACAGATAATTGATATCGACGGTGGGTCTTACTTCTGGCCTATATACCATGCGCCCTTGCCGAAAATTTAAAGTGTGCGTATACTAGATAAATATGGATATACATAAATAAATGGAGTGCCGATGGCCTATTTTAAGAGTCGCTGCCGCTCTGATATATAGATGAGTATAATATACTAGTGTGATAAGAATAATCTGTTGTCGTTAAGGCATATTTATACAGAGTTACAATCCGCTCTGAGTAGTAAGGCTTTTGATTTTTCATTTATGGGATTACCAGCCGTCCCATAGAATAAACTAGACACTATAAAATTAATATATATAAAATAAAAACCATACAAAAAAAATAGAGTACATAAAAGAATATATAATAGGGTTTGGGAATGGGTATGAAGATGAGGGAAAATTTGGGATGGGAAAATGGGACTTTTGGTCGGCTCTTACGACGCGCAAGGGGAGAGCGATGGTACTATTCTTTCTCCGGCAACCATACGGATAAGGTAAGGGAATGGGTGTCGTGATGAAGGAAAATATGGGATGGGAAAATGGGACTTTTGGTCGGCTCTTACGACGCGCAAGGGGAGAGCGATGGCACTATTCTTTCTCCGGCAACCATACGGATAAGGTAAGTAGGAGATAGTACCTAGATGCAGAGCAAGAGAGAAAAGAGAAAAATACATATAGATAATCACATACATAAATAAAATGAAATAAGCAAAATATAGATGTAGTTATATAGGTACAGATTTTAAAATGTCCTTAATGTGCCAAGTGCCTAAATCCTTGGATGTGTGAAAGTCCTTCAGAATGTATGTAAGAGGAGAGATCTTCTTTTCCACAATACATTTAGTGAATTTAGGAGCAAGTTTTGCAGTGAAAAATTTACTAGCATCAGAAAGTGGATATTCTTTCTTCCATACAGTCTGGCCCTCCTGATATTCAATATCACGCCTATTTTTGTTGTAATGAATTTTATATTTGGAGTAGGCTTTGGACATGTTCAAGTTTACTTTAATAAAAATGTCTTTAAGATGAGGTAGAGTAGATGAGTATGAAGTCCTGTCGGTAAACAAAATATCTTCCTCTTTAAGTGGAGAGTTAGGGTACCAGTCGCCCGGCTAGCTCAGTCGGTAGAGCATGAGACTCTTAATCTCAGGGTCGTGGGTTCGGGCCCCACGTTGGGCGCCAAATGTAACTAATTCTTTTTTTACTATAGGTTTTGATATAAAATAAAAGAAATTGAAATACAATGAAATGTGAAGTTTTATTTTTGTAACATGTAAAATTAGGTCCTTACAAGAAATACAGGGCGTGGGGATAAATATTCTACTTTGCAGCTCACTTGTTGCACTGTCAGAGGGACTTAAATTACAATATTCTCACTGAGTTGGAAATTACATAAACAGGTAATGAAGTTTACACTAGACAAATAAGGTTACAAAAGAAATTTACGTGAATAGGAGACCTAGGCTACCGCTATCCTTAAAATAGGTTTACAACGTGTCAGACTGGATATACAAATACAAACACAAATTAAAATATGGTTGTTATTCAATATTAAACGTTTTATAAGTTCACAAGTGTAGTTTAAATCAAGTTGGGAGTGTTACAAAATTGAAAGGTAGGTAGGTAATACTTATATGTATGTAGTTAAGTTAAACTTATAAGAGAGGAGAAGATTAGAGACAATCAATGGGCGCCACGTTTATGAACAGCTCATAAACGAAGAGAGTATGGAGAGATGTAGTTAAGAGATAAAGATATAAGAACGATTACACCTGAGACTTATGTTCCGAGGAGGGGTTGCGAACGCCGGTCTCTCAAGGCCTAAGGTCAGCGAACGAGGGCTTGCCGGTATGATGTCAGCTTCGCAGGTGCTCGCTCCGGACAGATAGTCCAGTCAATAATAAGAACTGTCGAGGAAGAAGAAAACACAGCGTTATGCCAAAGCAGTGACATAAAGAGATGTTGGTAATTTGTTTGCCATTTAGCAGATCGACTTACCCGGACGCTGAAGATCGAGGACGAATCAAGAAAATTGCAGTGTTCACACAATGATGCAGCTTAGGACAGTTAGATTTATCAGGGAAGAACTACGTAGGTAAAAAAATGTCTATGCAATAACAGTTCACAGTGACTTTGCTTCACACCTTTTTCACAGTCAGTTAAGTCGCGGTTATCGAGAGAAAAAACTGGGGCCAGACGGGCCCTATTTATATGTTCTGCCACGACTTTTCTAGAATCTTGTTTTTAATTCATATTGCTTTACCATCAATCTCGAATTTTCCAAGGTAAGTAGCATAGACAATGCTCACTTGTACATTTCTAGAATGATCCGAATATAGTCTATGGTTAAGAAAATTAGCTAAAGATAAATGAAGAATTATATGAAATCAAATAAAGGCAGATTTGTAGAATATGAATAACTAATTACTTTCATTGTAAATTAGATATTCATAATGTTATTGATAAAAGTTTTTAGGTACCATAGATAATCTGGACTCAATATGTAGAAGTTCAATTATTAAAGCAAGAGAGCTACTCTACGCCAGATGTCAGTTTCGGTGCTGTTGCATGAACGAGATGACAGGATGGCTATGCATTTAGGTGTGAGAGAGATGACAATATATGTGCGGCATACTTTGCCACTATTTGACACCAGATGGCGCTAAAGTTTGATGAAGTGTGGACTCTCAACGCAAGGTGTCTTTATAAGAAAAAGAGATGGAAATAGCTGGACATCCATGCAAGAATGAGAAGACGTATATCTCTGGATAATTGCTCGTGGAAATAGTTCTGCTGTTCCTCACAAGATTGAGCCAGTGGTTCAAAAATTCTGATGTTTACTCTGATAAAATTAAATGTCAAACGTCAGACGTGATAGATGTTTGTTGACAAATATAAGTGTACCTAAGATGTAAAAATTAGCAATTATTGTTTGGAATTGAGTTAATGAGAATGTATGTACTTTGCAATAAGGGATGTATAAAAACTGTGTTGTGTAAAGGTACAAAATATTGGATAAAAAACAGGAATGAAGGTTAGTACTATCATAGTTTATTATGAATGTAACATATTAAAAAAATGATATGTTACACACGGACGGGACTTACGTGGCGTGCGGCTCGGAGAATAATGCGCTCTATGTGTATTATTCGGGGCTGTCCAGACCGCTGCTGGCTTATAGGTGAGTTTTACAACACACACACAAAACAATAGATATAATCACACATATAAACACAATAGATGTAATGACACACACACGTGGATACTCCCAACTCAAGCTTGGATCGGAAAATAGTACACTTTATGTATATTAGTCTGGGTTGTCGAGACCTGTGCTGGCTTATAGGTGAGTCTTACAACACATACACATACATATTCCCACACTAACACACGCAAATGATACTAATTTTGTGAGTTTAGCTACGGATGGCACTGATTTGGCGTGTGGCTCGGAGAATAACGCGTTGTATGTGTATTACTTTGGATTGTCAAGACCGCTGTTAGCCTGTTAGCTTATCAGTGAGTTATACAACACACACCCACACTCACACACACACACTCACACACACACACACACATAAACACAATAGATACTCGCAGCTCAAGCTGTGGCGCGTGGAGTCGCCGCGCTGTGTGCGCTCGTTCAGTGGACACGCCAATGAGAAGAACTTCGTGGGGTTGGCCACGGACGGGACTTACGTGGCGTGCGGCTCGGAGAATAATGCGCTGTATGTGTATTATTCGGGGCTGTCCAGACCGCTGCTGGCGTATAGGTGAGTCTTACAACACACACACCCATGTAAACACAATAGATATAATCACACACACACACACACACATATAACTCATGGCGTGCGGATCGAAGAATAATGCGCTATATGTGTATTATTCAGGGTTGTCGAGGCCGCTTCTGGCTTATAGGTAAGTCTTACAACGCACACACACACACACATAAAAAAACAATAGATATAATCACACACATTTAGATACTCTCAACTCAAGCTTGGGTAGGAAAATAATGCACTTTATGTATATTAGTATGGGTTGTCGAGACCTGTGCTGGCTTATAGGTGAGTCTTACAACACACACATATGCATAAACACAATAGATATAATCACACACACTTAGATACTCTCAACTCAAGCTTAGATCGAAAAATAATACACGTTATGTGTATTATTTGGCGTTCTTAAGACCGGTACTGGCTTATAGGTAAGTCCTAGAACACACACACACACATAAAACAATAGATATAATCACACACATATAAACATAATAGATGTAATGACACACACACGTGGATACTCCCAACTCAAGCTTGGATCGGAAAATAGTACACTTTATGTATATTAGTCTGGGTTGTCGAGACCTGTGCTGGCTTATAGGTGAATCATACATACAACACGTACACAGACTGTAAGATACTCGCAGCTCAAGCTGTGGCGCGTGGAGTCGCCGCGCTCGTTCAGTGGACACGCCAATGAGAAGAACTTCGTGGGTTTGGCCATAGATGGGACATATGTAGTGTGTACAAGCACGATCACTAATAATTATGTAAACAACAAAGGACTATGTCATATTAGAATTGTCATATTCATATTTCAACTCCATCGGACACTGGGAAGTGAGTCAAATTAAGCTTGCAAGATTTGTCTCACACTAACTAACTAACGAACTAATATGGCAAGTTAATAAAAAGCTTGTAAAATGGCGTTATTGGGACAGTATTTTTTTAAAGGCGTCCCCGCCTTTTCCCTTACTTCATTCATTGTGTGGTATAAACTGTCGGCCGTTTCCGTCAGATTCGACGCCGTCCGCGGCTTCCTGGAGAAGGAACGGCGCGACGAGGAGCCCGCCGACTTTGTCTCAGCCGTGTGCTGGCGCCGGGAGAGACCCGACCGGGCGCTGCTGGCCGCCAACAGCCAGGGCACCATCAAGGTATGCTCGCTAGGGTATATGTAACATATAGGGCAGAGGTACCCTTTGTGGCCACTTTAAGGATTTTTTGACTTTTAAGCACTTAGTACTAAATGGTCTTAGGTATTTAAGACACAAATTATATCTTAAATTATAGATAATTTATCTACCTTTAAAGGTATTTTTTTTATATTACACACAATGTGTGAGAGGTGCCAAATGTACCGGTTTTGACCACTTAATGATAGTTAAACTTTTGTAAGTATAGCGAAAAATCAAAACCAAACCCAGGTAAAATCAATATATTCTAATGCGCTAGAAACCAATCAATTGCAAAACAACAATTTAATTGTAAAAAACAAAGGTTTATTAAGTATTTCATCCAAAACAAATTCCTTAAAATTTTCATACAAAACATTTTTTAAAACAGAAAATGGAATTTATTGAAAATAAATCTTATGACATAAGGAATTCTAACGGTTGTTATTATTACCTTAAACTACTTTATTTTAATTGCCTTTATCAAAAATGGCTAAATGTTGTTTAGAAAACTTTTAGAGCAAAAAGTAGCCAAAACCGGTACAGTGGCCAAAACCGGTACGCCTGCCCTATATAGTATATCAGAGGGTATATGTAACATATATATAATATATCAGAGCCGACAGGGCTCTGCTGGCCGCCAACAGCCAGGGCACCATCAAGGTAGAATAGAATAGAGAGAGAGAGATAATTTTTATTTTCAGAATAGAATGGGCGTTTATTGCCAATACTGTGTACAATCAACATAATATACAACGTGTTAATGCAATAACCGAAAAGGCCATACACCCCAATTATTATCTTCTATATATATAAAATTCAAAGTCCTGACTGACTGACTGACTGACTGACTGACTGACTGACTGACTGACTGACTGACTGACTGACTGACTGAGATATCAACGTACAGCCCAAACCACTGAACCTAGAGACTTCAAATTTTGCACATAGATACGTTATACAGTGTAGGCATCCACTAAGAAAGGATTTTTGGAAATTCCACCCCTAAGGGGGTGAAATAAGGGATAAATGTTTGTATGAAAGTCCGTCAGTTTTGAAGTTAGGATCTTCAAATTTTGTATTTAGGCTGGCAATTGAAAATTAATATTTACCTGTGTCAGCGTTTTTTACAATACCACCCCCAAAAGGATGAAGAGGGGATGAAATGTTGTATCTGGAAAGTCCTTCATTTAATTTATTATTTAGGCTTATGGTCGGAAAGTAAAACAAATAAGGAAACACATCTTTTGTATTTTTTCGAAAATCAACCCCTTAGAGGTTAAATGGGATAAATAAACCTGAAAATTGATATGGATGTCGTTAATGAGGTTTTATGGGATGACTATTGCAAAAACGGCATTTATTTTGATGTTTAACAAGCTGAACATGATTCAACCCCTAAAAGGTTAAAATAGGGTTGAAATTTTGAACGACAAATCAGGGGTAAAATAGACATTTCAACTTGAAACTTTGTAGGCTTACTTCTTAAAACAAATAGGCAACCCATTTCGTAATTTTTCCAAAATCAAACCCAGGGGGTGAAATAGGGGATGAATATGTGTATGAAAGTCCGTTAGTTTTGAAGTTAGAATCTTCAAATTTTGTATTTAGGCTGGCAATTGAAAATTAATATTTTCCTGTGCCAGCGTTTTTGACAATTCCACCCCCGAAGGGGTGAAAAGGGGGACGAAATGTTTTATCTGGAAAGTCCTTCATTAAATTTATTATTTAGGCTTATGGTCGGAAAGTAAAACAAATAAGCAAACACATATTTCGTATTTTTTCTAAAATCTACCCCTTAGAGGTTAAATGGGATAAATAAACCTAAAAATCGATATGGATGTATTGTCGTTATTAAGGTTTTATGGGATGACGATTGCAAAAATGGCATTTATTTTGATGTTTAACACGCTGAACATGATTCAACCCCTAAAAGGTTGAAATAGGGGTAAAATTTTGAATGAAAAATCAGGGGGTAAAAAAGACATTTCAACTTGAAACTTTGTAGGCTTACTTCTTAAAACAAATAGACAACCCATTTTATAGTTTTCAGAAAATCAAACCCAGGGGGTAAAATATAGGGTATAGAAACCTAAATCATCTTAAGTACCCTAAAAGTTCTTGGTACCTAAGCTAATCAGAACTAAGTTTTTGATTGTGAAACAGACACTTATTATTTACTAGCTTCCGCCCGCGACTTCCTCTGCGTGGACATTCAAAAAAATACTTAGGGGACCAATTACCAGGATAAAAAGTATTCTTTGTTTTAATTTCATAAAAATCCGATCAGCCGCGGGTCCTCCCTCACCAAGTGAGCAGACTCGTGCGAGGCCCGCCGCACGTGGCAAACGTTCTGCCTTTTCAACTTTGCTCGCCTAATCACGTAAAAACGGCTGATCGGATTTTTATGAAATTAAAACAAAGAATACTTTTTATCCTGGTAATTGGTCCCCTAAGTATTTTTTCGAATGTCCACGCGGACGAAGTCGCGGGCGGAAGCTAGTATATTATATTAAAGTGATTTCCAATGAATTTTTTTTTTTTTAAGAAACTTCCAAGATTTTTGTGCTCATATGTCTCCGTGACTTTCTGGCGGATTTGAGTATTTGTTCAAAACTATGATAAATTACTACAGTATTTTACCCAGGGATGTTAAGGATATCCATATCCGTAACCGAAACTATCGGATATCCAAAATAAAAAAGACCCGTATCCGTAACCGAAACCGAAATAAATGTTTCGGATAATTTCGGATAGGGGCGGAGTCTAAATGAGACACGTTATAACAAGTTGTTAATAATTACTACTACTAAGTACTGACCTATGATAGTTAATCATAGCCTGATTGTAGTAAGTATCTACCAAATGATGACCTATATAAATAAATAAATAAGTTATTATAATAGGTACCGTTTGTAATCTCATCAGATAAGACGTAATATTAAGATTACCACTGTACAGGCCTAGCCTAGTGTGGTGATTTTAGCTATAAGAAACCTAATGTAAAAAAAAAAAAAATTGTTAAATAAAGAATTTATTTATTTATTTATTTATTTAAAACCATTTTATTAGGTATCCATTTGTATGTTACTTTGAAATTCCTTAGAAATCTAATATCCGTAACCGAAACTATCCGAAATTACTGGATAATCCGAAATAATTTCATATCCGTATTCGAAACCGAAACCGACATAAAGAAATTCAATATCGATATCCGTATCCATATTGAATTTCTATGCCTATGCCCAGCAGTGGGCGTCTTACGGTTGAAATGATGATCCGTATCCATATCCGAAATTCCACATCCCTGATTTTACCGAATCAGATAGCAGTCTTCAATCAAAGTCTTTGTTCAAATATTTGTCTGTCTGGCGCCAGCATTAGCACAATACTTTAAGATGTACTTTAATTTGTTCACAATTTCACAATCACAGCGTCGTGAGCGTTTTCATAAGCGTTTAAAGCGTGAGCGTTTTACAGCTACCACTACGCGTTGGGAACAGTATTTTTGCGATTTCTGTCTTTGATAGTAACATGAATATTGAAAAGTGTAAATATCTTATGGCTATAAACATTGATTTTTATTATTTATAGGTGCTGGAGCTGGTGTGATGCGAGGGGGAGGGGGGAGACGAAGAATTTGTCGTTTGAGGGGGGGGGGGGATAGACAATGACTTCGTTTCCGCTCCATAAACAACTGACAGGACTCTTAGTGGCCGCTAAAACAGTGCTGGAATTAATGTGACTAGTGCGTGCCCGCGACTTCTTCCGGGAAATCGGTTATAGTGCGGTTTTCTTTTTCGGTATGCACATACTGTGATACCGGCATCAAGTGGTTCGCTTCTTCAAGGGTGCGGCATTGAAACACTTCCACGAGTATGTCGCGTGAAGGCAGGAGGCCTATCCAGGATTTGGTTAAGGGGAGGGGGGGCTATGAACTAATTTCATCTCCTTAGTCTTCTATAAGAATAGATACAAAGAGATAAATAAAAGCATATGTGCGTCAAAATAGGAAGTCAAAATTCCAGAGGGGCACACTCACATTTGCTACGACAAGACGGTCAAGAACAGACAGTGCTATTCTTTCTATTCCATCTTAGTGACGATCGTGGTCGTGGGCCATGGGCAGGCAACTTGGCCTCCCTGGGCCGTGGGCCTTTGGGGGTAATGATCAGGATTGACGTGAGAAGCGGTAGTGATGGAAAACAGTGCACCATTTCAACTGATGCGAACTAGTGCAGAATAGTGACCAGGCAATCCTATAAAAGAGATGTCTATTATTATGTTTTACCAATGTTGTTAAATGTGTTTGTTGATTTCAATGCAAGGTGTAGGTACTTATTATGCTGTGAAGTTAGGTGTTGACAAATACGTCTATATGACGTCCGTTTCGATTTGTACTAATGTGGTTATGGGCGTAAAGTTAGCAGCCGAACCACGGAATTAGATGGTTTTAAATACGTCAAAAAATGTTGTTTAAGTAGCTATAAATAGTGAGGTATAGCATATAAATAGTGATACTATGGTTTTAAATATATTCAGTGTCTTGGTGAAGCTGCTAACTTGACGTCAAGCTAGCAGGCACCTAAAGAAACACAGTTTGTATCAATGTGATTTACCTATATTGAAAAATTTAAAATGAAGTATTTAGAAAAAAATCGACCCGTCTCACAACCAGCTCCGATGGAACTCGAACCCACTACCTTTCGCTATCCGGGCGACTGCTCTAACCACTGAGCTACGGAGTCGCTACGAGAAGCGTCGAAGCGCTAATTTCATCAATGTGAAAATATTTCTACCCTCACACACTGGTCGATTTTTCTAAATACTTAATTCGATTTAAATTGTTCAATAATAAAAATTGCATTGTAAATGCAAAAATTAAAAATTAAAAAAATTGTGATTTATATGTCAAAAAAATGTGTTTATATAGTGTATCGTATATAACACCCGCGATCTATGTGAATCCCTGGGCTGGGCGGGAATAACGATGGAATTTTACCCGGAAAAAATCAAAACCCAGGAAAATTCCCGATCGGGAAATGTTCGGGTTTTTTCAATTAAATACAAATTAAAATAAAATCGACGGATCCCGATCAAACGTGCGATTGTGCCAACGAAATGTGAGTGCTAAGCGTATGGCAATAAGATTCAATGTTCAATGCACTTCACACTGTGAATGCTAGACTTACGTAAATAAATATATAGTTATTGATTCGAAATCATTAAGATTTATAAATATAAATCCTTTGTCGTACCGTCCCTTAGTGAATGTCGGCTTAAACATGTAAGTAAGTTACTGAAATGGTTCGATCAACAATAGTACTAGATGAAGGCTCACGAACTAAATGAAAACTTTATATGGCCAGACTGACTTTTTTTCAAACGGAGAAAAAAGGTTACGAATGTTACGATCTCACATTATAAATGACAAGAAGCGTTCCAAGTTTGAAATACCTTAGTATTATTGACACTGTCAAAATAATCTACTTATAATTATACTCTCAAGTGGGCTTATGAGGCTTGGACATATCTGTCACTCCAAGTATGTATCTAGAACTAGGTGTTATTGTTGATCAAAGCTGAAATGTGTCTAACGCTCAGTTTCGATAAGTAATCCTTTAAGGTGCGCGTAAAATAAAAAAGAAATTGCCTGGCACATACACCTCTAAGTTTTAATTAGTACAACGTTTTAGGGGATTATAGTGACCATCAATACGAACAATTTTTAGTATCCGTCAGAATGGCGGATGTATGACTTCCAAATAAATCATAAATAAACTACATAAATGTACGGAAAATGTTCTTTTTTGTACTAAAATGAGAGAGAGATTTTTTTATTTACACAAAAGACCACACAATAAGGATAATAAAAAGACAACTTAAAACTAAAAAAGAAAATAAGTATGGACTTTAGGTCAATAAGGTCCCTGCCTCAGCATGAGTTGCCATGACACTATAATGTGTCACGACAACGCTGCTATTCTGGCAGGTATATGTGTTAATGTACGTTTTCGTTTGCAAAGCAATCGTTATTTTACGGTGAGCCGCCATCCTTATGTCAGGTAGGCGGGTGAATTCTATTCCAATTAACTTATTTCAAATCTGACATTAGGAATAAAATGTACGTCAATTGTTCATATAGGTACACTATATCAATTTTACAATACAATGAGGGATTTTCTGACAGATGATTAAAAAAGAAAAAAGTTAGTTCCAAAAAACTCAACAGATGGCGTCAGACATGGGTTTGCTTTTTTCTTAATTTGCTGGCAAGGAGTCTACGTTAAGACGGCCAATGTTAAAAAAAAACACTTGCAAAAGGAAAAAAAACATTTACAGGACTGAAAAGGCTTATCTACAACTCACGGTATGGTCGGTATGGTATTGCAACGCAAAACAAGAGGAATATAATTATTTGACATTTCTTTTCTTCCGTCAACGTCATCTTTTTTTTGGCCTTGCACCTTCTTGCACAACTTTGAAATACAAGTGTAGGTCAGATCAGATGAGATACATGTCAGGTCAGCGCCATCTATCGAGCTAATAAATAAACTTTTTTTTTTATTTGCTGGCAGAAAATCTCTCATTCTATTCCAATTAACTTATTTCAAATCTGACATTAGGAATAAAATGTACGTCAATTGTTCATATAGGGACACTATTTAAATTTTTCTATACATTTACAATTTACTATGGGGCCAATCACGGAATCGCGAAAAAAATCAGCTTTCCATAAAAAAAGTACAACATCGACTTAACTAAAATGTATGGAACAGCTGTTTTTTTTTTCACGATCCCGTGGTTGGCCCCATAGTAAAAATTGTTCGTATTGATGGTCACTATAATCCCCTAAAATCTTTGTACTAATTAAAATTTAGAGGTGTATTCTTCAAAGTAAAAGGTGCGGTAGTGAAGTGAGATGCTCCATACAACGGTCTACAAGACTACTATGGATCTTAGTCTTTAACGTATGGTCATAATGTTGACAATAGCCCCCTGATTCACAAACCGTCGGAAACGCTTATGACAACGGAATGTATGCACTATCTCTGACACTCACTTTAGAATAGACAAAGCACAGAATATATATTAGTACCTTACGTTACAGAAATTTCACTCCCGAGTTTAGGTATGATAAAAGCAAGCGTCCGGTCACCGGACTAGTCTCAATAGGCTGGCATTCGCAGCGCACGCATCCGCATGTGTCGCCATCTGTCTCGCTTCGCGTGTATTACTTTCACAGATAAAGTAGTGCCTCTGGCAGGCCTAGCAGATTGAAGCGAGACGGCAGACAGATAGAGCTGGTACACACTGGGCGCTCGGCGTTGCGTTTGGCGAGCGTTGATAGCGTGCACACTCAGCGCTTTTCATGGCATTCGACGAGCGTTACTAGGGCGAGTATACTTCTGGATTAGTGCGGATATGGGTTCCGAAGTAAATTGCTTTGAGTGTGGTTCCTCTACAATTGCTTCAAAAGACGACAACGACGGAGAAAAAATGAACATTGGGTGCACATAATACTAAAAGATATAATAGACGTTTGGAATGTATTTTACATTGTATTAAAACATTGAGCTAAGTTTTTCAAGTGTTTTAGTATTCCTATAAAATCATTTTATGAATTTCTACATATTTTATAACTGACATTACGGATGACTCATAAAAATTTATAGGCTCACTTTCCCAAATTTTTTTCCCAACGTGTGTCCACTCTACACGAAAGCGCGCGATCACATGTACAGTCCCAAGGCAGCCCCTGTATTTGAGAGCGCGCGGCTAACGCCAAAACTGACCGCTCGAGTCTGACGCGCGTCAGTCAAAAAGCGCGCGGTTCAATGTGTACGAAACATCAAAAATGTATAAGATGACAGGTTCTTCGAGCGCGCGTTACCAAAGCGCCCAGTGTGTACCAGCTCTTGAGCTATGAACGCTATTACGCAATACAAAAGGTTGAAATTAGGTTGTATTCCAGAATAGTAGGTAAATATCTCGGGGATTTTGCGCCGCTTGTATGGAAGTGAGACAGGCCTGACAGAATTCGAATCCGATTCCGTTTCCGACGGTATGTGAATCAGTGGGACTGTTTAATTTATCTCTGAAAATTAGCCTTCCGCCCGCGGCGTCGCCCGCGTTGACTACACGACGATGTTATCCCGCGGGAATGATATTTTTCGGGATAATTAGTTCCCTAATGCCACTCACCAGCTCCCAAACTACCCCCATACCAAAAATCACGTCGTTCTGTTTTGAAGGGAAACACGTCAAAAAACAAACAGACACACATTCGTATATTAGTATGCATGAATTAGTCTTAAGTTCGCACACGTTATTGGATGATGTATACAGGGTGTTTGTTTAAACAAATTATTGTTTTGAAATAAATTTTTACTTTTTTGCATTCACAATGCAATTTTTATGGTTGAAAAATGGAAAATGAAGTATTTAGAAAAATGTATTATTGTTATTAATTATAAAACAAAATATGGATGTAACTCTGAAATAAATGTTTATTATTATTATTAAATATAGTACATACTTAAGGGGGTGAAAGTACTGCGACGATCACGTATGGGAACTGGATAAAAGCAAAATATAGGAGAGAAACTTATTTACTGCGGCCTCTTGGCCGAGACAAGATCACTACAACAGCGCCAAGCGCAGAATCGTTCTGGACTAAAACAAATTACTCGCGTAATGACAATGCATTCGATATTTTGAATACTATATAAAATCCATGGAGCTCGACTTAATTCTGAAGTAACTGGAGTTCTCACCCTAATAAAAAAGTGTAACCAGCAAATTTGACATTTATGTATGTAGTGGTTGTCAGTTGTCTCATGTGACCATACGTATTTTGCTAAAGTGTAGGTGAGACGGAAGACAGCCACTGTGTAATTTTTGGTCACAAAAAAAGTGTTAGTACTAAACTCTCCAGTTACCTCAGAATGAAGTCGAGCTCCATGATAAAATCAATCGTCCATAGACAAAGCAAGAAGGTCTTATATTCTTACAATATAATACCACAGTACCCATCAATACAAGCAACTTTCACTATGGGACAGTCAGCGTCAAATTGATATAAGCGTCTAGAGTAGTCAAAAAGATCTGAAAGACATAAACGCAATTTGATCTAAGCAGTTCGAATCATCATATTGTTGTAATCGCGCAAGGTGTTCAAAATATCTAGGCACTCATTGTTTCATATTTATATGAGCAGTCAGAGTGTTTAAATTTATCTAAGCAAACAAAGCAATTAAAACATCTATGCATAATGTACAACACCATATTGCACAGATATTTTGAGAGCTTTGTTTGCTTAGATGATTTTGAACACTCTGACTGCTCATATAAATATGAAACAATGAGTGCCTAGATATTTTGAACACCTTGCGCGCTTACAACAATATGATGATTCGAACTGCCTAGATCAAATTGGTTTTATGTTTTTCAGATCTTTTTGACTACTCTAGACGCTTATATCAATTTGACACTGACTGGACCAAGTGCCAGATTGCGAAAAAATATCAGCTGTTCTATACATTTTGGCCCATTCGGCGTGGCACTTTTGTATGAAACAGGCGCTTTTTTTTCACGATATCGCTGGTCCCATAGTAAAAGTTGTTTGTATAGCTGGGTACTTTAATCCCCTGAAGTATGTCCCATCTTTAAGCAAACATCCTGTATAGTTACATTATGGCAGCTGCCGCTGACTTGTTGTATGGAGCAGCTAATATTCTGCGAATAACAATAGTTGACCCATTAGTAAATGGTTCCTATTTTAAATGTAAAACTGATTACCTCACTTGAAGGGTACAGGGGCAAAACAAGGAATGTCACAAAACAGATTTTTGTGTAATTTACATTTTAATGTAAATATATTTGTGAAAATTTGTCAAAAGTTTATTTGTATTTACAGCCGATCTGAATCTTGAATCTTGAATCTAGGTTCCTATCAGTAAATTAATAAAAAATAATTATGCAAGACAAAAATAATAAAATAAAAAACAAAAAACCTGTTTGTGACATTTCTTGTTTTGCCCCTGTATCCTTCACTTTACCCTGCGTTCCAAATCCGAGACAAATTATTACTGTTATTAAATAGGTATTTGAAATTTTAAATCTTGATAATGTAAGCGACTAAGCATATTATATAATGTAAAAGATTATGAATACAGAGAGAGAATAAATGTCTATTTAAAGGTCTAATATCGTTAACTTTTAACGTGATAACAAGTGCCAACCGGACAATACCGGACGGCTGTCGGTGCGATGCAGAAGTGAGCCAGCCAACTTGTATTCAGTTAAGATTTAATTTAGCTTTAATTCGTAGCTAATATGACTTTTCGTTCAAACCCAGGCCTTGTAAGTCGACACAATTTAAAGATTTTTATTTAATTTTAAATGTTGATCTAAACCCAGCGCTCTTAGGTCTTATTTCACTACTGATATTTAAATAAACGCGATTAACGCTAAACGTGTTTAAAACGTATTTCTGTCTCCATCACATTCAAACAGATGACAGAGACAGAACTATGTTTTAAACACGTTTAAATATCAGTGGTGAAAGTCACCCTTAGAATTAAATGGGTTCGAAGATTTTGGCTTAGTCAACGTCCGCCATTTTTTTTTCAATATGGCGGCGCACGATAATTCCCACGTAATCGCTTGATGACATTTAAATAAACAAAAATAAAACTATGGTCGCCATATTCCTAAAGTGTCACGTTACAAAGTTATTTGCAAAAAAAAATCAATGGTAATTAAATTAAAAAACTATCTGTGCTACAGAAGTAATAATTTATTGTTTAGGACACAGTTCGTACATCGCGAAAAAAAATCAGATTTTTTTCGCGATTACTTGGTTGGCCCCATAGTAAAATTTTTATGTACTTATTTATAAATAAATAAAATAATCAGGTTTTCAGCCAACGCCTTTTCTTACCTTTTAGAGACAGGCAAAAAATGCAAATAACAATGTCTCTTCCATAACTGGCTTACTTTTGCATCGCATCAGCAGCGCCGTCCAGGCCGCGGCTCAACTCGGCCAAACGTCTGTCTTAGCGAGTAGTTTATCGTCTCGATGTGTTCCAACGGCTCTATCGCACTGGGATGCCACGGCAGCAGCCGAACGCCAATAAAAAATGAAATATTTTTTTTTACCTACTCTCATCAGGGTTGCGTATACTTTTTGCAATCACGGACTACTTTCACAGTTAAAAGTATTGTGTGGCAGAGGCGGACTAACCTCGTACGGGGTAAGGGGCCAGAATACTTATTTAGGATTTGATCAAGGACACGTGGAGTCTTTTAGGGTACCTAGAGGCCCGGGGCCCTAAAAGTTTGTGGAGGATTTGATCCAGGGCACATGGAGGCTCTCCGCCCCTTCCGCCCCACACCCCTGCCCCCCGTTAGTCCGTCACTCTGTGAAACAAGACATATTGACAGTTTGATCGTCATTTGTTCTTATATTTTTATTACATTTGCTTACATCGAACTACGCGAGCCATAGAGGTTTTATACCCTCGTGGTTCGAAAGGAGTTTCAATTAGAACTGCTACTTGCATAAAGGACCACTTTGGGGCCCCTAAGGGGTCCGTGGACCCCACTTTAAGAAACCCTGACCTTCATAATTCGTGGCCCTGCCTCACTTGGCGGCAAGGCGGCTTGTCAACGCCAAGCTGCCAAAAAGTCAAGTTAATGCTGCTGGCGTCCCAATGAGATAGAGCCCCAACTGTTAGCTACCCACTACTAGATGTAGATTGTGTAAATACCGATTTTAACTATGTTCTTTTCGATAAATTTTGTCCTTATTGTGAAGATGTGAGAAGATTTACTCTTGTATATGTGTTAATATTGAAAATATAGATTGTATATAAGAAGTTTGACTTTTTTATTAACTACTAGCATTCCGCCGTTATCTTGTGGGAAAGTGATATTTTTCCGGAATAAAAAGTACCTACTTATGTCACTCTCGAGTTTCCGACTATTCTCATACCCAGAAATCATGTCGATCCGGTGCTCCGGTTTGACGTTAAAGACGGACAAACACGTCACTTTCACATCATATTAAGTAGTCCGTGTTAGATAACTCGGCGCGCGACCGGGGCGTTTTTGGCGCTAGTTAGGTACAGTACATTTTTTGGTCTAACGTAAATAATTAGTATTCGATTTCGACCCCGCGCGCAGACTATCAGCTCCCCTACTCTTGACGGAATCGAGTTCACCTTGAGATCGAATCAACTTCAAAAATCTGTTATTTTGGTACTTTGAAAACGGTTGCTATTCAAAATTAAAAATCATTTATTCATTTTAAGCTGATACAGCATTTGTGAACGTTTATGAAGCTACGCTATCGGTTCGAAAATCCTACGGCGGGAGGCCTTGTAACGAGAAGAACCGGCAAAAAACTCGCCAAGGGCTATTTTTCTCCGTCATATTTCATACAGAGTCGTCAAAGCTATGGTTGACCGACCATAAAGTACTGTTTTGACATTATTTCGATCCATGTGAATTCGATCCCGTTCCCGATCGTTTTACGTAACAAAAGTCGCGTCAAAGGAAAATTTATAACGTTCCGTTCCTACTAACTGCAAAGGTGGGACAGCGCCATCTAGTGAGCGAGCTTTCAGAAAATCGCCCATTCCCCTGGCATGCACTCTAGAGTGAGTTCCAGTTAACTCGGCGCGCGACAGGGGCGTTTTTGGCGCTAGTTACAGTACGTTTATCTATTCTGAGATTATTGAGAAGATTAGTATTCGATTTCGACCGCGCGCAGACTTATTTGACGCGCAATCTTCCTGTGAAATGGATACGATACGCTCTTTTCTTTTGGTTAAACAGCTGTAGGTGTATAGTCCATAGAACAAAATAATGGGGTTACAATGAGCATGGCACGCATTTAAAACTGAATGGTCAGGTTGCCATGACAACCTGAAGGAATTTATCATTGCAGCCGTACGACGCCCAATGCTGGGCATTAGGCATCCCCCAAGGATCTCCACAACGATCGGTCCTGCGAACCTACTTGCTACTTCTAAATTCTTTTTGTGTTCTGTGGTCTAGTTCCACCTTAAAAGTTAGAGATACCCAAGAAGAGAGAACCAAGAACATAATCGCCTCTGCGATCTATGGTACACACCACCAGTATCAGAGCCAGAGGTCCCGGGTTCGATTTCCAGTGGGGGAACGATGTACCTATTGTATTCAATTTTATTTGGTTGGTGGTAAGACTTGTCCAGTTGTTCTTTGTCCTCCTTGTCTTTTTAGGCGCGTTTGGTCCAATTTTCCAAAAGAAACTCAATTCGCGTTTTGTGCAATTCGTAATTGGTCCAATGACGACCGATTTGGCGCAGGGGTAGGCTACCCATCCTTCTGCGCCAGTGGTCTCGGGTTCGATTCCCGAACAAGACAAATATTTGTGTGCATGAACATGTCTATTTGTCTTGGTCTGGGCGTTTTCTATGTATATTAAGTATGTATTTACAAACAAAAAGTATTTAAGTATATATTTATCCGTTATCAAGTTTTCCATGATACAGTTTCTTAATGAAATTAAAATGGGCTTAGATAATTGGTGTGAATGTAAGAAGTTATTTATTTATTTATTAATTCTCAGTTGCGGTATTTCAACTATTGTCTGACGCCATAACAACGATGTTTTCAGCATTGTTGGGTTGAAAGGAATGCAGGACTGAAATTCTTCAACTCACAAATCATAAAATTGAGTTCGTTTGGCCTCACCCTAAATGCTACAACGTTGTAAATAAAAAAAGTTTTACCAGAATATAAAGCTTTATTAAAACAACAATTATTCCAACAACTGAACATGATAATTATTGACCTTGATAGTCTTCAGACGAAGGTCTTTAAAATAAACAAAAAATATATACAGAAATGAGAAAGCATGGAAAGCGACAGTATTGTTAAAGTTCACTTTGAGTATGGCTATACTGTGAATCGACGCCAACAATACATTATGAGACAAAAATTTACAGAAAGTCGTAAACAAGAACATGATATTTACCATATAATAATTTAATGAGGAGCAGCGCTTAAAGTGAAATTTAAAAAAGGATACAGCTTTAATCAGATCACATGTTAATTAGACGGAACCACACCAAACGATCCATCTTGGATCAGCGATCCGCGATCCAGGGACCGAACTCCGATTAACCCCGCCCCTTTCGCTCGATCCAGTCATGACTGGAGAGTGAGAGGAACGGGAATAACGAAGTTAAGGATTTTTCGTTTCAGATTAGACCTGCAGCACCGTGGATCATGGATCGTGCATTTAATTTGCTCACTTGGATCGCACGAGGCGCGCCCACACCTACCGCTCCTATGGAGTTCCAGTGGAGCGCACTTTCCGCGCGCGTTAAATAGGTAAAAATTGGTTGTCGATTTTGACCAAATTATTCTTTTTAACCGACTTCAAAAATTAAAAGGAGAAGGTTACCTATTCGTCGCGTTTTTTTTTTATATGTATGTACACCGATTACTTGAAGACAGCTGAACCGATTAAAATGATTCAAACGTTATAACATCAGGTCTTTTCCCAAGTTGGTCCCATTTTTTGAAATTTATAAATCAGTTCTGTAGTTTTCAGGAAATCTTGAAAATACTGTCTGTTTTCGTTACCACTTTATGTGAATTTATTACGTATCTTTAGGCGATTTAGATGATTCTTGTTTTGTTGGAAAGGGGATACTTCAAGGTATTTTAACCGACTTCAAAAAAAGGAGTTTCTCAGTTTGATCACATACCTATTTACAAGAATACACGTAAATTGCTTGCGTGATGCACTAAAAAGAGTGAAATAAACATTATTTTTATAAAAAAATAAAACCGCCTTAAGAAACCGCCGGTTTTAACAAAAACAACAAAAAATTGTACACGTTTCACGCCCGACTTCAAAGTACTTACGTTATTTGGTGAGGGATTATTTCTTACTTTTTTGATGCCATTTTTTTATAGTCTGTAAAATAAAGCTTGATTAAAATGACAGCTCATTTGTGAAAAGCAAAAAACAAGACATTTTTTATTGTAGCTTATGCTAGAAAATAAGACCCTATTCAACTACGAAAGAGCAGAACATTAATTAATTGTGGTGTATTAATGTACAATGACAAAGCTTTATTAATCTGTAGTGTTTTAAATGCTTCTAAATAGTCAGTTTAAGTAGAACTTTTTTTTTTCCTTCTTTGCATTGTATGTAAACGCTGTGTACAACTTTTATAGAAAATCAATTTAAATGTATTTTTATTTCTTATCTATAATCTTATGAAAACGAATGAAATTGTTTTTTGTAGTTGTGCCTTTATTAAATAAAATAAAAATAAAATAAAATAAAATAAATAAAAAATCCTTGTGCAAAAGCAACGCTTTGCTTTGCACGAATGAGCTGTCATTTTAAACAAGCTATATTTTACAGACTATAGTGACACACTTGAAATACAAGCTATAATATTACCACTGTTATTTGTAATCACAAGATAACAGGATATTTCCAGTTGTTCAAAAACTATACATTATTGTCAAAAATTACAAAAGTATTAAAACCATATTCATCGGCATGCATGGCTCTCAAAGCTGTCTTCTATGGTAAACCTTAAGTGATAGATCAACTAAATTATTGTTTTATTAAGAAACATCAGAATCTATGAATCAACAATAAAATCTTTACTGATAATATTTGGGTCATTTGCATCTACCATTTTTTTCTGTGACATGGGATTTTTTCTGCCTCTGGTTCATAAAGTTATTATTATAATTTTTTAATAGATGTGTTTCTAATTCCTTTAAGCAGCCAAGCATCTTTTATTTATTTATATGCAATTCAAAAATTATAATAAAAAAAGTTGTTTAAAAATGTCATGAGACGTGATGTGTGAAAAACCCGTTTTTTGGAGTCGGTCGCCCTTTTTTTGTTTTCTGCGCAAGTTATTTAATATATTAAAAATATATTCAAAATGTATACTATTTTATCAATCAGAATACGTAATTTGATGAAAATCCGATTATTAAATTTGATTTTATAACTCTTTTTCTTTTGTGATGAAAAAAACTGTCAAAGATGTGGTGTCTTACAATATCGCCAAACAGGGCTAATAGTTTTGTAAGGAATTGAAAAAACAGGCGGGCTACACTGGTAGGAAATAAAAATATCGGCCATTTGCATTGGGGGGCTTCACCAAAGGACAAAGTTTATGGAAGATAAGTTAAGATTTTTTTAAAGTTTCTGGAGTTACGTTTAAGAATAGCAACTATTTAATTAGAGCGGAAATAAACAGATTAAAAGGATTCGACCATCATACACTGGAAATGAAAATGACCCATTTAGGTAGTGCAATAAATGGCTGCAATGCAACTTATTGCAATTACAGCTTCAATAAACAGTGATGTTTCTAATATAAAAACATTATATAAATAAAGTAGGAACGTAACTATTGGCACAAATCAAAACAGAGAAGGAAATTAACATAAAACTATATGGTGTTATTACAAAACATTTGGTTTAAAACTGAAGCTGTCACTTTCATTCGCTAATCAGAAAACAGAGACAGCATCAGTTTTAAACCAAGACTAACTAGATTGACAATGGTTTGTACAAACACCATTAAAGTACTCACTTTGAATGAATCACTCAAAAACAATTTTAAATTTAATTGAAACAATAATTAATTGAGCATAAAAAATTTTGTTTATTATTTCCTCATCTATCTGTGGCGATTTCATTTCAAAATTATAAATATCCAACTTATGAAATTTCAGATATGACTCCATCAAATGGCGACACTTACACTAAGTAATCATAATATTCAAATGCTTATACAGTGACGGTCACATAATTAAAGACACCAGTCGGTTTTCATACAAACAAGGTAACTTTGAAGCCTTGGTTCTCCGCCAGGGATTGACCTAGCTGTGATCTGATGATGGACATCTAGGGAGTGAATGGAGGAGATTCAGATCGCTATACACAACCAACTAATCTGATCAGCGTTCTAAGAGATATAAGAATCAGAGTTTTCAGTTTCTGGATTTCCATACAATTTTATGCTAATTTTGGGGATTTTTTAAACATATACTTATATCTTTTAGAATGCTGAATGTGTATAGCGATCTGAATATCCTCCATTCACTACCGAGATGGCCATCATCTGATCACAGCTAAGTCAATCCCTGGCGGAGAACCAAGGCTTCAAAGTTACCTCGTTTGTATGAAAATCAACTGGTGTCTTTAAATTATGTGACCACCACTGTATGTATAGTATATACACACATGATAAGTTCAAACTTTACACATACCAATTTAATTCTACATGCCTTTGGCATTAGAGTATAATAATATTATAATGTGACAATTTGACTTACAAAAATATATCTCCTAATTAAATGTATTGATTGAATCAGTCTTAACACCTAATCAGAAAATAGTTAACATGGTTTTAAACTAATGTAGCTTTAGATAATTAAAACAAAGCCGTATACATAAGGGCATCACCATTCCTTGGCTCAAGGGAAAGTATGGAAGACGACGTAGGGTAAAGGGGGATTTTTCTGGTGGTATACGTAAATTGGTGTTATATTTAAAATTGTGTGTTTGAATGAAAGACAGAAACGATTTCGCGGAGCGCGTTGTATATATTTTGTCCTCCTTACATTTGTAAGGTCACTAGCGATGTATTATGAATGTGCTTGCAAAGGAGCCTGGGTTGTATTCGGTTTACAAAATATTACCAATTTAAGTATATCACCAAAACACATATTCCTTACCATGTTTGAGAAAACTGCGAATTTAAGGTATTTTTGAGAGTTTTTTCCATAATATTAGAAGGTAATAAATTAATTATGTCTAGTTTACGTTGTTGTATAATGTACTGTACTTCCATTATTTATTATTATTTTATTGCAAACATTTATGACAATGTCAAGAACAATGTAAAACCTATATTTTTTTGCTGCAAGTTTAAGGGCCGATTTTTCAATGCCCGGATAAAAATTATTCGTATGATATCGTTTAATACCTCCAAATTGAAAAGCAATTGTCATTCATATCTCTCTTGCTTTGAGATTGACATTTACTTTGATTGGTTATTAACTTAACTGTCTGATAACTTTTATCAGAGGATTGAAAAATCAGCCCTTAATAATATTTCTGAGAAGTCCTGCGATAGATAGAAGTAGCATTATGTGTTACTTAAAGTATATTATTTTAAATAAAGTAGATTTTGTTATTTTTGCCATCTATGTCAATATTAAAAAGTGCACAGTTGCAGTATGTAGGTAGAGAAGATGCATTTATTTTGTGTTTCGACTTCAGCAGTTCAAATGTTGTGTGATGATGATATAAGTAACTCGAGTAGGAGAACATAATTCTAATATAATATTCAATTATAAACCTAAAAATCTATGTTTCTAATTTGACTGTAGTCGCCTGATGGCAGTAAAATAACACCAATGTTCGTCTTCCTTATAAAACTCTTTAAATGCTTTTAACAAGTAAAAAAGCATGTCCTTTGAACCTACAGAGAAGTTACTAGTAATATTGAAGTAAAATATGCAATTTGTTTTAGTTTTTAGTTACCCTAGTTCAGGCAAAATGTGAAATAATCTTATCCTTAAGTTTAATGCATGTTCTAGAAATATTATGTATGTGTGTATTTTATGAAAATAAATTATTTTATTATTATTATCCTCAAGAAAAACATTGACATAGGTTTTATCCGTTTGACCGACAGAACATAAAAAGGGTATGACACGCTTTCCCTACAGAATGAAGCGTGAATAGAAAACAAACTAGTTGTAAAGTTAAAAAGTATGGAGGCTATGTTTTTTGAGAAAAGGTGCCATTCTACCCGCGCCCCGCTTCCTTACTACTTAAGTCTCATTGTCCTTGTGTTCTACAGTTTCAATACACCAAAATCCGTGGTGTACAGGTATATTCACTGTACACACTTTATCAGGTATATTCACTGTACACACTTTATCAGGAATATTTACTGTACACACTTTATCAAGTATATTCACTGTACACACTTTATCAGGTATATTCATTGTACACACTTTATCAGGTATATTCACTGTACACACTTTATCAGGTATAATCACTGTCACAAACACTTCACAATCTTGTCACCATGACGAGACATGTTCTCGTCAGCGCATCGTGTGCGCGTTGGGGTTGAACAGTTTCCTCATGCGGGGCCGCACGGACGCGGTGGGGGGCTGGCTGGGGGAGCGCGCGGGGGGCGACGCGGGGGGCGCGGGGGGGGCCACACCGCTCGAGCGCAGCGACCGCCGGGGGGGCGCTGACGCTGACGCTGGCGCTGGAACACAATATAATAAGTTATTGAATTTTTTTACTTTTTTGCATTTACAATGCAATTTTTATAATTGAAAATATTAATTTATATTTAGACAAAGTATTTAGTTAGTTTTAATGGTTGTGAGACGAGTAGATTTTTTCTAAATACTTCATTTTCATTTTTCATACTCATTTTTCAACAATCCTATAATAATTCAGACAAGAGAGAAAGTAGAGACCGCACACGACGAAACCATTTTGACACGCATTTCAAATCAGCATCTACACACGTTCCGATCCGACCGCCGATTTAGTCTGCTCCAGACCAAATCTGCAGGCGTAGCATGACGAACCCGACAAAGATTTTGTCTACCCCTTAATGTCATTTTTGACAGTTAAACAAAGAGTTTGTCTACGTTGGGATGTCATTTTTGACATTTCAACGTAGACAAAACCGCTCTCGAGGTCGTCATGCTACCCGTGCAGGACGTGTGTAGCGTAGTCGTCCGACCATAATTATTATTATTCGTGTTTGACGCGGTCGGCCGGATTTGGTTCGCACGAACTTCACTTCCTACCAAATCGAAACGTATGTAGGCTTCCGACCGGACCAACTTGGCAGTGTTGACAATTTGGAGGTTTACCCCTACATTTAGGGAGAAAATATGTAAAAGCGGAAATATTTTAGGCAGACAGAATTACTCTAAGGGATTTTCAGAGGATTCAATTTAATGCTCGTTCATGAGTTTTACGTAGGACTGAACGAACGAACGGTTTAAATATGGCCAATAATGAAAAGATTCTATTTATCTATTAGTTTTTTTTAGAATATTTTGTTTAAAAACTCGCAATTTGTCGTAAAACTAAATATATATAAAAAGGGCATAACACCTCATCAGTAATTGCTGCTTTTAGTAAATATTTAGCTTGTTTTAGTATTTAAATGAAAATAACAGAAAATTAAAAAATAATGCAATTGTTTTTTTATAGTAGTAAAACATTAAAGACCGAAAACATTTTTCTATTTAATTTATTTATTGCAAGCAAATTGATGTTTTCCGTATTTATAATTAATAATAATATTGGGAGATTAGCAGTGGCTGGCAACACTGCAACAACGGCTAGGTCGGCCAGACCAAATCGGAACGTGTGTAGCGCCGACCGATTTGGTGCGGCAGATTTGGTTTGAACGTGTGTAGGCGCGGATCAGATCTGCAGTGAAGTTCGCCCGCACCAAATCGGCGGTCGGATAGGAGCGTGTGTAGCGGCTATAAGACATCTACACACGTTCCGATCCGACCGCCGATTTGGTCTGCTCCAGACCAAATCTGGACGTGTGTAGCGTAGTCGTCCGACCATAATTATTATTATTCGTGTTTGACGCGGTCGGCCGGATTTGGTTCGCACGAACTTCACTTCCTACCAAATCGGAACGTGCGTAGGCTTCCGACCGGACCAACTTGGCAGTGTTGACAATTTTGGAGGTTTTCCCCTAGATTAAGGGAGAAAATATGTAAAAGCTGAAATATTTAAAGCAGGTAAATTACGTTTAAGGGATTTTCAGAGAATTCAATTTAATGCTCGTTCATGAGTTTTACGTAGGACTGAAAAACGAAAGGTTTAATTATGGCAATTTGTGCAAAGATTCTTTTATCTATTAGTTTCTTTTTCGTTTATTTTATTTAAAAACTCGCAATTTGTCGTAAAACTAAATAATTATAATAAAGGCATAACACCTCATCAATAAGTGCTGCTTTTAGTAAATATTTAGCATGTTTTAGTATTTTAATGAAAATAACAGAAAATTAAAAAATAATGAAATTGTTTTTTTATAGTAATAAAACATTAAAAACCGAAAATATTTTTCTTTTTAATTTATTTATTGCAAGCAAATTGATGTTTTCAGTATTTATAAATAATAATAATATTGGGAGATTAGCAGTGGCTGGCAACACTGCAACAACGGCTAGAGGTCGGCCAGACCAAATCGGAACGTGTGTAGCGCCGACCGATTTGGTGCGGCAGATTTGGTTTGAACGTGTGTATGCGCGGATCAGATCTGCAGTGAAGTTCGCCCGCACCAAATCGGCGGTCGGATAGGAGCGTGTGTAGCGGCTATTACATTGAAACCGGAGTGCAGGAAAGATGTTTTAGCGTTTCATAGAATTTGCCTTTCTTAGTCTGTTCTCAAATCAAATTCTTTTTATCTGCCAAACATTATTTATTTTATAGCATAAACAGATTTTATGTCATTAAAACATGTTAAACATGAAGTACAAATGATCGCTATACTCAAAATGCATAAATATAAAATGTCACAACAGACGTGTTTAATATTTCTTGAATGTGACTCACCAGGGGACGGCGTGACCGTGTTCTCCCGCCTGCGAGCCCTAAGCGGGCGCTCCTCGCCGGCGGGGAGGGGGGGAGGCTGCCGGGTGGGGGAGGGGGTCGGGGAGGGGGAGGGGATGGAGCGGGAGGGGGGGCGCGCGGCGAAGGCGCTGCGCACGCGCGGGGCCACGCACAGCGGGTTCGGCGCCGACGGACGCTTGCGGGACTTTATCTCGCCTGCGGATAAATACGCACGGTATTGAAATGATACCTATAGGTACTATAGTGAATGTTTTACACGAAATTTTACAAAACAACTATTATTATATGAGGATTCTCTATGGGAGGAAGAAAACTGAGGAGGGCGTAGGTGAAGTGGGTTTGGTGACAACCAGAAATGAAATCTTTTAATTGCGTCATTCGACCACAGACTGAGTACATTATTATCCCACAGATTAGGTAGAAAGTGGACCCACAATCACAAAACGCCATATACAAAAAGCTTTGTCCGTTTCTCCCCAAGATAATTTGTGAAGTCACGCGAACAAACATGCCATTAAAACAAAGTGGTCATCGGTCATTTTAGTTAAAATTAGTTTAGTTTTTAGTTAAAGACTTAAAAAAGTACCTGTCAACTGAAAAGAAAAAAGATTGTTACTTAAATTACTTTTAATTTCTTAATTTTTTGTGTAGATTGTACCGCAAGACATCCATATCTCAAAAGCCACAGAACTGATTTTAATGAAACTTGGACTGTTCTCTAAGTTGGAATACATCTGTTTTTAATCAAAAATAATCATATCGATATGACTTTTAGTTTTCGAGAAATTTGTGGACACATAAAGTCACATACATGGTCGAACTGATAACTTCCTTCTTTTTGAAGTCAGTTAAAAATATAGTAATAATACTTTGATCAACAATAACACCTAGGTCTAGCTATCTAGCTACTATGTATCTACATAGTTGGAGTGACAAACACGGCTAAGAAAATATGCGGCCACTGAGCCACTTGAGCGTATATTTATATGTAGTTTCTGTCATTTATGACATAAGATCGTATATTATTAACCTTTTTCTCAGCCATAAAAAGTTTTGATTTAGTTCGTGAGTCACAGGCGAGCGACCAGCGCGGGCGCGAGCGCGAGTTGGCCGAGTGCCGCCAGCGTTGGTGTTACACCGACCTATAGTAATGTAATGATATCGTACCCTTGGCGGCGTTGGCGCGCAGGCGAGCGACCAGCGCGGGCGCGAGCGCGAGTTGGCCGAGTGCCGCCAGCGTTGGTGTTACACCGACCTATAGTAATGTAATGATATCGTACCCTTGGCGGCGTTGGCGCGCAGGCGAGCGACCAGCGCGGGCGCGAGCGCGAGTTGGCCGAGTGCCGCCAGCGTTGGTGTTACACCGACCTATAGTAATGTAATGATATCGTACCCTTGGCGGCGTTGGCGCGCAGGCGAGCGACCAGCGCGGGCGCGAGCGCGAGTTGGCCGAGCGCCGGCAGGATGTAGCGCAGGTAGCGGTTGCGCAGCGAGTGCCACGACCGACCTGCGACACCCACACACACTTGTCATTCATAGTCGCCCAATAGTTTGATTGTGGGTTTATGTATGAAGTTTTATTGACATTTTGACAGTAATTCGTTAAGCCATTGACGCCTGACCAGCCGGAGAACAATGGAAAATCTATTGTGTCTCATTTCTGGGGCGTTGAAGGATAGACATACATCAAACGCGCACAGGATGACGAAAAAAGAAACAAATAGCAACAATAATGGCAAGCAACACTTTGTTTCACATTTAGTGAATAACCATCGACATAAATAATCTACTTGTCATTTAACATTCAACACAAACAAAGATAAATAATAAAATAATGAATGTATGTATGAAAGTGTCTGTGTGTGTGTGGCTCACTCTGTCTCGTGAGGCGATGGTACTGCTCTTGTAGCTCGCGCCACAGCAAGTTGCCGTTGACGCGGCGCGCGCGGTGTGTGTGTGTGTGTGTGTGTGTGTGTGTGTGTGTGTGTGACTCACTCTGTCCCGTGAGGCGATGGTACTGCTCTTGTAGCTCGCGCCACAGCAAGTTGCCGTTGACGCGGCGCGCGCGGTGTGTGTGTGTGTGTGTGTGTGTGTGTGTGTGACTCAATCTGTCCCGTGAGGCGATGGTACTGCTCTTGTAGCTCGCGCCACAGCAAGTTGCCGTTGACGCGGCGCGCGCGGTGTGTGTGTGTGTGTGTGTGTGTGTGTGACTCACTCTGTCCCGTGAGGCGATGGTACTGCTCTTGTAGCTCGCGCCACAGCAAGTTGCCGTTGACGCGGCGCGCGCGGTGTGTGTGTGTGTGACTCACTCTGTCCCGTGAGGCGGTGGTACTGCTCTTGTAGCTCGCGCCACAGCAAGTTGCCGTTGACGCGGCGCGCGCGGTGTGTGTGTGTGTGTGTGTGTGTGTGTGTGTGACTCAATCTGTCCCGTGAGGCGATGGTACTGCTCTTGTAGCTCGCGCCACAGCAAGTTGCCGTTGACGCGGCGCGCGCGGTGTGTGTGTGTGTGTGTGTGTGTGTGTGTGTGTGTGTGTGTGTGTGTGTGTGTGTGTGTGTGACTCACTCTGTCCCGTGAGGCGGTGGTACTGCTCTTGTAGCTCGCGCCACAGCAAGTTGCCGTTGACGCGGCGCGCGCGGTGTGTGTGTGTGTGTGTGTGTGTGTGTGTGTGTGTGTGTGTGTGACTCACTCTGTCCCGTGAGGCGGTGGTACTGCTCTTGTAGCTCGCGCCACAGCAAGTTGCCGTTGACGCGGCGCGCGCGGTGTGTGTGTGTGTGTGTGTGTGTGTGTGTGACTCACTCTGTCCCGTGAGGCGGTGGTACTGCTCTTGTAGCTCGCGCCACAGCAAGTTGCCGTTGACGCGGCGCGCGCGGTGTGTGTGTGTGTGTGTGTGTGTGTGTGTGTGTGTGTGACTCACTCTGTCCCGTGAGGCGATGGTACTGCTCTTGTAGCTCGCGCCACAGCAAGTTGCCGTTGACGCGGCGCGCGCGGTGTGTGTGTGTGTGTGTGTGTGTGTGTGTGTGTGTGTGTGTGTGTGACTCACTCTGTCCCGTGAGGCGGTGGTACTGCTCTTGTAGCTCGCGCCACAGCAAGTTGCCGTTGACGCGGCGCGCGCGGTGTGTGTGTGTGTGTGTGTGTGTGTGTGTGTGTGACTCACTCTGTCCCGTGAGGCGGTGGTACTGCTCTTGTAGCTCGCGCCACAGCAAGTTGCCGTTGACGCGGCGCGCGCGGTGTGTGTGTGTGTGTGTGTGTGTGTGTGTGACTCACTCTGTCCCGTGAGGCGGTGGTACTGCTCTTGTAGCTCGCGCCACAGCAAGTTGCCGTTGACGCGGCGCGCGCGGTGTGTGTGTGTGTGTGTGTGTGTGTGTGTGTGTGTGTGTGTGTGTGTGACTCACTCTGTCCCGTGAGGCGATGGTACTGCTCTTGTAGCTCGCGCCACAGCAAGTTGCCGTTGACGCGGCGCGCGCGGTGTGTGTGTGTGTGTGTGTGTGTGTGTGTGTGTGTGTGTGTGTGTGTGTGACTCACTCTGTCCCGTGAGGCGGTGGTACTGCTCTTGTAGCTCGCGCCACAGCAAGTTGCCGTTGACGCGGCGCGCGCGGTGTGTGTGTGTGTGTGTGTGTGTGTGTGACTCACTCTGTCCCGTGAGGCGATGGTACTGCTCTTGTAGCTCGCGCCACAGCAAGTTGCCGTTGACGCGGCGCGCGCGGTCGCCGCTGCTCACGAAGGCGACGATGGCGTGATCTTCCAGCGGGAGGTACTCCCGGCCGCCGCCGCACCTGACACACACACCCGCCTGACACACGCACACACAATGCTCACACACATTGGATGACACAGTTGCAGGACGAGTCTCCACTGAGGTGGAGAGGAACATATACTAATTTATCACATCCGTATCATGGTACACAAAAACCAAGAGCATTTTCTACCAATGAAACTATATTTTCATGCATAGGAAAACAAGCAGGGTCTTGCTATGCAGTCAAATGTATCGAACAAAACTCAACATTTATCAACTTCACTTCAGCGGAAATGCACCCTAAGGTATGGTCATCAAACACACCCCAACAGAAATGAAATAGTAGAATATGACAGACAATAATAAATACTATAAATAATAATTGGCTAATAATTGGCTTTCAAATGTTATGTTTACTATTTAAACTGTATCAAAGCTGTAAACCTTCCAAATAAAATACAATAATCTGGAAATAACTAGAGTCAGCACTCAGGTAATGGTATCCGATCCGAGCCAATATAAACTTTATCAACAGGTAATTATTTACCTTATTGGTATTTATTTTTATGTATTAGAACAGCAACGTAATAAACATCAATAATTACCAGTGGTCGGAATAGGTAGTGCCATTTGGGGTGAATGACCTCAAACATTATCAATATGCAATAATGAAGATGCAATAGCTCAGAATACTAAGAATTTTTGGTCACACACTAAAACAAAACGCGGTGGAAATAGTTCATATCCTGCTTCATTTACAAATGGTTCTACTACCATATCTGACGGTCCAGGCATCTGCAATTTATTCGCAAGTTGTTTTGCTGAAGTTTATAATGCTAACCCAACACAGCAATATACGGCTGGTGGTGATGACTCATTGCCCTGTTCTGTATCCTTGAGTAAATTAAGTGTTGATGTGGATTCTGTTGCAAAAGCACTTAAACAGCTGGATGCCAGTAAAGGATCAGGCCCTGACAATATACCTCCCGTTTTTTTGAAATCTTGCTTTTCTAATCTTGCCTATCCAGTCTGTCGACTGTATAACGAGTCATTATCTACTGGAGTATATCCAGACGATTGGAAAATGGCAAGGCTGGTCCCGGTTCATAAGTCTAATGACATGAATTTTGTTGGGAATTACAGGCCCATCTCTGTGTTGTCAATAATATCGAAGATTTTTGAGTTGCTTGTTTGTCCATTCCTTGTTGCGCACGTTAAGCCATTCATAACTGAACATCAGCATGGTTTTGTGGAAAGTAGATCAACTACCACCAACTTAGTAACCTTCTCCGAGGATCTCTCAGGACGTAGATGTTATCTATACTGACTTGAGCAGGGCTTTTGATAGAGTACCTCATGAAATGTTATGCAGAAAGTTATCTGATATTGGAATTTATGGTAATCTACTGCAGTGGTTCAAGTCTTTTTTGATTAACCGTAAATTCTATGTTGTGCTTAATGGATTTAGTTCGAATATATTCAATATAGAGTCAGGAGTTCCACAAGGCTCTAACTTGGGTCCCGTCTTGTTTAACATTTTTATAAATGATATTGTCAATCAGATTTATAACTCGAATCCTTATTTATATGCAGATGACTTAAAATTGTCTAGGGTTATACAAACTGAAGAAGACGTAGATTTGCTAGTCTGATCTCAACAGATTATCTGCCTGGTGTAAACATAACAATATGATGTTAAATGTGAATAAGTGCTTTCATATAAGGTTCTCTAGGAGATATAATTGCAGCAATAAATCATCTTACTATATTGATGGCATACAAATCGAACAAGTTGATCATATCAGGGACCTTGGGGTAATATTTGACAGAAAGTTGACATTCAATATCCATCTTGAAAATGTTATAAAGAAAGCATCGAAAATGCTCGGTTTTATTATTAGAAATGGTCGGGAATTTAAAAAATTGCAAACCTAGAGATTATTATATTATATTTCGTCGTTTCATTCTTTGATATAATATTTACAGAGTAGTCCCTTTAACCTACAGGCAACTTCGCACGTCTTTAGAGATTAAAAAAAAAAGTTCTCTAATCTGTCATTTACTGTTCTGTGGTCAGTTTGACGCCATTTTTCTCATTCCTTTTTCGTGCGAGGCAACGAGCGCACGCGTCTATTTTTAAATGCCGAAACGCAGCGCACAGGAAAATGTTGAACGAGTCCAACGTTTATATTCTTCAGAGAATGAAGATAATGCCACAGGTACGTTTATAGTGCTTTATCAATTCCTATTCGAATATTTGTGCATACAAATTATTAACAAGCTAGACAATAGTTAACTAAATTTATCAGATAATAAGATACAATTAATACTTTTTTGTTTCTTGTTGTTCACTGGTGAACATTAACAAGTGATTTCACTAGATGCGTTTATTTAGTTACATAAAATCAAACTTAATCGAGATTGACTGCGAGTCAATTGCGATATCGTAATTAGCTGCGAGCTAATTATGGGTCATATTTATGACATAAAGTAGAATCTACCCGCGTTCTAGGATAGACGCATGTTACCGACAGTTTATTTAGTTACATAAAATCAAACTAAATCGAGATTGACTGCGAGTCAATCGCGATATCGTAAATAGCTGCGAGCTAATTATGGGTCATATATTATGACATGAAGTAGAACCTACCCGCGTTCTAGGATAGACGCATGTTATCTACACTTTTTTAGTTACATAAAATCAAACTTAATCGAGATTGACTGCGAGTCAATTGCGATATCGTAATTAGCTGCGAGCTAATTATGGGTCATATATCATGACATAAAGTAGAATCTAACCGCGTTCTAAGATAGACGCATGTTATCTACAGTTTATTTAGTTACATAAAATCAAACTAAATCGAGATTGACTGCGAGTCAATCGCGATATATCGTAATTAGCTGCGAGCTAATTATAGGTCATATATTATGACATGAAGTAGAATCTACCTGCGTCCTAGGATAGACGCACGTTATCTTCAGTTTATTTAGGTAGTTAGTCAAAATCAAACTAAATCGATATTGACTGCGGGTCAATCGCGATATCGTAATTAGCTGCGGGCTAATTATGGGACATATATTATGACATGAAGTAGAATCTACCTGCGTTCTAGGATAGGCGCACGTTATCTACAGTTCATTAAGTTACATGAAATCAAACTAAGTCGCAATTGACTGGGGGTCAACCGCGATATCGTAATTAGCTGCGGGCTAAGTATGGGTCACATATTATGACTGTTCGCGCCGCGCTGCGAGCGGTGCGTTGTCATTGTCAAGGTCACGAGACAATGCGCTCGGCCGGCCGGTGTAGGATCGCCAGTTGGCCGTAAGCAGCCGTGAGACAAGTTCGCGTGCTTCTGTAGCGACGTGCCGCGCAAGGTACCTACCCATATTGGGACCGAGATTACGTTTTGCACCTACTAGGGCTCCGGTCGGGGTACGGACGTGTAACCCGTGTGTGTTCGCTTTGAAAAGCGCCGGGAAAGTTTTAGCGGCCTATTAGGGCATTGTGTAGTATAAGAGTGTTAGCTGTAAGAGTATCCCATCGGGGGTTGTGTGGAGATCGTTTTGCCAGGGCGCGCGCGCGCCGGCGAGACAACGTCAGCCCCCCTGGATTACGGACCCTATTTTCTAGTAAGGTAGGGTTAGTTTAATTTACTTAATTTTGCATGGGAAACCTTCGTTTCAATAAACTGTGGAACACAGTAGATGTGGTCATCACAATTGTGCGTGATCATATTTTTGGTAGCAGAGCTTAGTTGATATAATTAATTTTCATATTAAAATTAACTACATAAAATTTCATAGTAAAAATAAAAAGCGTACCTAAAAAGAGTACCTAAAAATTATTTTTTTTTGTTGAAATCTCGAGGGTATGCCGAGACGATTGAAGTACTAAGAAATTGTTCTAGTAAATTCTCGAACCGAATGTTTCTCACTTGGTGGATCCGATAATAGATAGACACTTATATAATTGTTGTCACATACTAGTGTTTTGATACGAGTTTACTCGCCTAGATGTGTATATTTTTTTTTGTGTGTCCGGATTTATTTGACGAATAGTTCGTTCGAAAGTGTGAATTTGACGAATAGTTCGTTCGTTAGTACCACATACTAGTGATTTGATACGAGTTTACTCGCCTAGATGTGTATATTTTTTTTTGTTTGTCGGGATTTATTTGACGAATAGTTTCGTTCGAAAGTGTTGTTTATTAGTACCACATACTAGTGTTTGTTCCGAGTCCGCTTGCCTAGTTAAAAAAGTGGAACTAGTTTAATTATTAGTAGTATTAAATTACGAGTAGGTATTATTATTAAAAATAGTTTTGTTTTCGTTTGTTGATAACGGTTTAGTAGTTGATTTGCGAGGTATGCCATACCGTTAATCCTATACGTTTTGTTTATACCGTTATATTGTTAGCCCTTGAAATTGGTAAGTTGCTAATAATTTATGAAACTAGTAGGGTCCGTGTATGTCGTCCGAATTTTAACCCTTGAACCCCGTTGGGGCCAATTCTGACCACGCATATAGCTGTCAACGTTCACTCAAACCCGGGGCGGCCAATATTGACCAGGCGCCGGCCGGCACAGATTACTTGTGTTTTATATTATCGTGACGCGACCTATTTCTATTGTTTTTTTTTGTTGATGTTTACCACTTTTATATTTCTTTGTTTGCTTTGTTTATAAAACGGATTATAAATGGCTCCTACGAATCCGCTCGCCGTATCCAGGGCCGGCATCCAAGGAGTTTTGCGTTGGCTTGCTTGTGCGGTCACATTAATAGACCGAGCCGACCGGGTAGGCGCGTTGCTAGCTCGGTATGGCGGGCTGGCAGCTCGGCTGCAAGACCTGGAGCGCCACGCCATGGAGTGTCGCGCGTATTATATGGAGAACCCCCCAGCTGATGATGCCGTGTCGGAACAGCTGGAGCAGGATGTAGCCCAGGCCTATGAGCTGGCTGACCAGTTCACGGAGGCGGCTGAGAGGGCCCTGGCTGTTCGGAAGGGGGAGCCGGTTTTGAGCGGGGAGGTCAAACCTACCCCGACGGCGTTGCTAGGCCGATTGCCTACATTGGAGATTCCCACTTTTAATGGGGATCTGTCAGCCTGGATGGGCTTCATTAACCTGTTTGACAGTTTGGTGGATTCACGACGGGACTTATCCCCTAGTGAGAAGTTGGCCTATTTGCGCTCCTCCCTGCGAGGAGAGGCCAGCGCGGTAATCCAGCACCTGCTCATCAGTGACGACAACTACCAGGTGGCTCGCCAGCTTCTGGTTAGCAGGTACCAGAATGTCCGGTTACTGGCGGACACCCACGTGGCCACGATTTTGGCCCTCCCGCGAATCACGCGGGTACACCTGTTACGGAGGGAGTTGCTGAACCCGCTACTGTCAGCGGTCAACTCCCTAAGGCGATTGGACCTGCCGGTGGATCAGTGGTCCTTTGTACTGCTGCACATAGTCCTCGCCAAATTGCCCGCTGAAATGAAGGGGCGTTTCGAGCAGAGGTACGGAGGCGACAGCGCCTCGTATCTCCCGCCCTTCGCGGACCTCCTTCGTCTTTTGGAGGACGAATGTAGGGTGACGGACCACCTGGAGCCCGCCCCGGTTCCAGGTGTTGGTCGTATGGTGGCGGCGAGGGAACAGCCCCGTCGCCCGACCAATCGCTATGCTGCCTTCCAGCAGTCCCCTCCCCCCGCACCGAGTGAGCGGTGCAGGTATTGCAGGGGAGATAGGCACGTGGTGCACGAATGTGCCAAATTTAGAGGCCTCCGCCCAGAGGGACGGAGGGCCGTTGCTAGACAGCGCCAATGGTGCTATAGGTGTTTGGGGGGACACATGCAGTCGGCGTGTCCCCAGACCGAGGATTGTCGTCTTTGCGGAGGGAGGCATCACCCCCTCCTTTGTTTGGACCGCAAGGACGCCGGGAGCGACCGGGGTTCGAATTCCTCGCGCACGGGCGGGGGCCCGGCAGCCCGGAACCGGTCCCCTAGAGATTCGGCGGGGCTTAGCCCCCCCGTTCAGTCCCCCCCGGAGAGGGGGAACTATAGGAGAGACGCCCCCGCCACGGGCGGGGGTAGGGGGGTACCACAAGAGTACGCCACGGTGGCGATGGGCACGGGCCCTATTTGCTACTCCCCCCCCCTAATGGAGAGGCCTCGATTGGGGTACTATGTACCGAGGCACGCCCCACACGGGTATTACCCTGCACCTAGGAGTGCTGTTGGTCGGGGCCAGTATGTACCCGATTGGGACCCGCTCGCCCGGTACGAGCGTCCCACATTTGGCGCGCCGACTCAGGCGCGAGGGGGACAAGTACCCCCCCAAAATTTTTAATGGCGCCCCTGTCGGACCCAACCACCCCTCCGGAGCTTGTGCTGTTGCCAACAGCCTCCGTGAATGTTTGGGGACCTAAGGGCAATGTTGTCACGGTGCGTGCCCTTTTGGACTCAGGTGCCCAGGGGTGCATAATGTCCAGGTGGCTTGTCCGACAGCTGGGTCTTTTGCTTGTGCCGCATCACGAAGCGGTACGGGGGGTGGGAGACTCGCGGATCCCTGATCCGATTGGTCGAGTTGAGTTCTCCTTCTCCCCCCACTTCACGCCAAGGCCGAAGATCGGTGCTTCGGCGATAGTTTTTGATAAGGTGGTTGGACCACTCCCGCAAGTGCGAGTGCCGCCATCCACGATTGAGCTGACGTCTGGACTGGCTTTGGCTGATCCTTTCTTCCACCGACCGGGCCCAATACACTTGTTGATTGGTGCGGATGTCCTCGGTCGTGTATTGTGTGGAAGCAAGCGAGTTTTGCAGACAGCCGATCTTGTCGCCTTGTCCTCGTCGCTGGGTCATGTGGTGATGGGAAAGGTACCACAGACACCAGAGACCCCGTCGGTAGACCGCCAGACCATTGTCGGTTCTACTTTGTCCGACGTTCTCCAAAAGTTTTGGGAGGTGGAGGAACCTCCCACTGCCAAGCGGTTGGATCCGTTAGCCGAGGAGTGCGAATTGTTCTACCAGAACAACACTGGGCGCCTCCTCTCGGGTCGCTTGATTACCCGCTTGCCCTTCTTGGCGGTTCGCCCTCCTTTAGGGAGCTCCCGACCGATGGCCGAGAAGAGATTGTTGTCCATGGAGCGTAGGATGGCCAGGGATCCCGCATTCAAGGAGAAGTATATAGACTTCATGCGGGAGTATTTGGACCTTGGGCACATGTCCATCTCGCAGTTGGACTGGCGTAATGTGGAACATTACTTCCTGCCACACCACGCTGTTTTGAAGACTTCCAATGGGAAGATCCGCGTGGTCTTTGATGGTTCAGCGCCCACGTCAACCGGAGTGTCGTTGAATCAGTGTCTGCATGCGGGGCCGAAGTTGCATCACGATGTCTGTGATGTTTTGACCAACTTCCGCCGGCACGCGGTCGTCTTTGTGGCCGATATCCGCATGATGTTCAGACAGACCGTGATTCACCCGGAGGATAGACGATACCAGCTCATCCTTTGGCGTGAGGATCCCCAGGATCCGATGTTGGCTTACGAGCTGAACACCAACACTTATGGTTTGCGGTCGAGCCCCTTTGTGGCGATCCGTTCGCTTTTGGAGCTCGCAGAGCGCGAACGGCTACGCTATCCCCGGGCATCTGCTCTTATTGAGGGGGGGGCCTTATTTGTCGACGATATCTGCACGGGGGCCTCGAGCTTAGATGAGGCTCTCGTCTTACGTGATGAGCTGATTGCGCTCTTGAGGGCTGGTGGCTATGAGTTGCGGAAGTGGCTGTCTAACTCACCGGACCTATTGGCAGATTTGCCTAAGGACCACCAGCAAGAGCCGCTCCTCTTTGAAAATCCGGAGACTCCAGACATGCTGTCTGTTTTGGGAGTCCAGTATCGACCAGTCCCGGATTTGTTCACATATAGATTGGAACTGCCAGACCCAAAGGTCTGGACTAAACGCACGGTGCTGTCTACTGTAGCCCGTACCTTTGATCCGAACGGTTGGCTCAGCCCTGTAGTGTTTTCGATGAAGTGCTTCCTACAGGAGCTCTGGGCTGCGGAATTGTCATGGGATGAGCCCCTCTCTGGTAGCCTCCTACGAGAGTGGGTGAGGTTCGTGTCATCCCTACCCGACGTCAATCGGGTTTGTATACCGAGGCAAATGCTGCCTTCGGGAAAGTTTAAAGCCTCCCTGCACGGCTTTTGTGACGCGTCCGAAAGCGGATACGCGGCAGCCGTCTACATCCGAACGGTGGACGCAGCAGGCGTTGTCGCCGTACACTTAGTTACGGCCAAGAGTAAGGTCGCCCCCCTTCGGACTAGGCTAACCATTCCGAAGTTGGAGTTGTCCGGCGCCACTCTCTTAGTACGGCTACTCAATCATGTTGCCGACACCTTGGGAAACGGTGTCGACTTGGGGTCGATATTTGCGTGGTCTGACAGCCAGGTCGTCCTTTGTTGGCTGAAGAGTTCAGTCCACACCCTTGAGGTTTTTGTGGCCAACCGGGTCTCACAAATTCAGACTTCAAAGGCCCCGTTGATTTGGCGCCACGTACCGGGCGAATTGAACCCCGCAGATTGTGCCTCCCGCGGCTGCGAGGCGCCTGAGTTAGTGGACCACCACTTATGGTGGAGTCCATCATGGTTGTTACGGCCTGAGCGCTCATGGCCTGCCACCCTGGCTGTGGCCAGAGTCCCAGACCTAGGCATGCGTGTTCACGCCGTGGAGACGGTGGCGGCTCCGCAGATGGAGTTTTTGTTAGACCGCTACAGTTCTCTTGATAAGTTGCTCGGCGTGACTGCTTGGATGAGGCGCTTTGTGCGAAATTGTCGCCAGCCTCAGGAGAAATCGTTGTCTCCGGTCCTCGCCCCACAAGAGCGGCAAGACGCCCTGTTGCATTGGTTGCGAGTGACGCAACAGCGAGAGTTTGAACCGGAGCTGAAAGCCCTGCGCTCAAGTAAGCCCAAGTTGAAGGGACCCTTGGTGCGGTTGAATCCCTTCTTGGACAGTACCGGATTGCTGCGTGTCGGAGGTAGGCTCAGACATGCCAACCTGCCGTACGGATCACGCCACCCTTTGTTGCTCCCCAAGGATGGACCGTTAGTTAGACTGTTGATTACAGACCGACATGTAAAGAATGCTCATGCCGGTTGTAATGCTTTGACCGCGCTCCTCCAACGAGAGTTCTGGATTTTGTCAGCGCGGAGAATAATCCGATCCGTTATTTTTCGTTGTCTCCCGTGTTATCGTTTGCGCGCCGATACGATGCAGCCCCAGATGGGTGATTTGCCTGCCGATCGAGTGAACGAATCGATGCCCTTCTCAGGAGTTGGAACGGATTTTGCGGGGCCATTTACCGTTAAGACATCGCGGCTTCGTAATGCTAGAACGGAAAAGGCTTACTTGTGTGTATTTGTTTGTTTGGCCACTAAAGCGGTCCACCTGGAGGTGGTTAGTGCCCTCACCACAGAAGCCTTTGTAGCCACGTTGAATCGTTTTGTGTCTCGCCGCGGAATGCCGTCGTTAATAAGGTCCGATTGTGGAACCAATTTCAAGGGCACCGATAGGTATTTAAAGGAAGTTTGTGAATTTTTGGATAGGAATAATTTTGAGATCGGATCCACACTCTCTCGCAGAGGGGTACGATGGCAGTACTCCCCGCCATCCTGCCCCCACTGGGGAGGGATTTTTGAAGCAACTGTAAAGGCCGCTAAAACTCACCTTCGTCGCGTTATTGGGGAGACGGTCCTCACGTTTGAGGAACTCGCGACCGTATTTTGTAAGGTTGAGGCGGTCCTCAACTCGCGTCCGTTGTGTCCGTTGTCTTCGGACGCGAATGATTTAGAGGCCCTTACGCCGGGCCATTTTTTGATTGGCAGACCGCTTAACGCCTTGCCGGAATATCCTTATTCCGAAGTGCCCTCCGGACGGCTCTCGCGATTTGAATTGCTCCAGCAGCTTACGCAGAGTTTTTGGCGCCGTTGGCATCTGGAGTATTTGCACATTTTGCAGCAACGCGTTAAGTGGTCGGATAGGACGACCCCACCCAAGACTGGAGACCTCGTGTTGGTAAAGGATCCAAACCTGCCGCCCCTCCGCTGGCGTTTAGGACGCATTGTTCAGCTTCATCCGGGGTCGGATGGTGTGCCCAGGTTTGCCGAGGTCCTGGTGGGGGACTCTGTTTTGAAGCGAGCGATCGCTACCCTCTCTCGCCTGCCCTTAGATTGAGTTGGCGGACAGTTTGCTACTGTCCGGGACGGGGGGATGTTCGCGCCGCGCTGCGAGCGGTGCGTTGTCATTGTCAAGGTCACGAGACAATGCGCTCGGCCGGCCGGTGTAGGATCGCCAGTTGGCCGTAAGCAGCCGTGAGACAAGTTCGCGTGCTTCTGTAGCGACGTGCCGCGCAAGGTACCTACCCATATTGGGACCGAGATTACGTTTTGCACCTACTAGGGCTCCGGTCGGGGTACGGACGTGTAACCCGTGTGTGTTCGCTTTGAAAAGCGCCGGGAAAGTTTTAGCGGCCTATTAGGGCATTGTGTAGTATAAGAGTGTTAGCTGTAAGAGTATCCCATCGGGGGTTGTGTGGAGATCGTTTTGCCAGGGCGCGCGCGCGCCGGCGAGACAACGTCAGCCCCCCTGGATTACGGACCCTATTTTCTAGTAAGGTAGGGTTAGTTTAATTTACTTAATTTTGCATGGGAAACCTTCGTTTCAATAAACTGTGGAACACAGTAGATGTGGTCATCACAATTGTGCGTGATCAATGACATAAAGTGGAATCTACCTGCATTCTAGGATAGATGCACGTTATCTATAGTTTATTGTCTGCGGGACAATATAAATTATTAAGCCATAATAATTTATTAAATTATTCTTAGAATTTTATTTTTTACATTCTACCCTCATGTTGTTTTTTTTTGGCAAAAAAGAGTATGTTTGTTTTGGATACAATAAATATCATACAAAACGATGCGGGACTTTATCGAACAATCTTTGGAAATATCCATCCAACAAACCTTGGATGCCGCAGTATCGCAAACGGCTCACTCAAGAAATTACATCGATAACTTTCGATCCACAATAATATTGTCAGCGTTGAGGGCGTCTACGTCCGATACGCCTGATTTTGGAGATGCCATTCAGCTTAGCTAATTTATGGACACCTTTATGAAAAATAGGTCTACCAAAAGATCAGAAAGAGAACTTGATGCAGCGATTGCTGCCGCAGTTTCTGAAGTCGTCGTCGTGAGGGGACGCTACAAAATGTTTCTTGGTTTTCAACAACAACTTGATATGGGTACCTCGGCAATAGGTAAATAGAGCAATGGACACACTGCTCTCCTCAGACGATAAGATACAATCTCTTTAGTATTTAAGCGACGACTGTCGCATTTTAGTATTGATTTACACCATTTCCTAACGAAAGATAGGATTAAACTTATTACATCTAGTTTAGAAAATAATTTCCTGCACGTCCTACCAGACTCCGATAGATATGACTCTTTATTGGGTAATACATCATCCGAAAATATAAAAGCCAGTAAGGCAATCGAACGTCAAGGTTCACAGATTTGGAAAACATTCACAATTCAGAAACCTTCTGCAGTCCAGTCCACAGTCATTCGTCCTGCCCATCAGGGAAACCGGTCAGGACCTCCTCAGTACCCGTGAAACAGGGGGGCGGCGGGGAGGTCAAACCACAGGACAGGACAGAGGCTAGCGCCGCCACCGTGACGAACCTACCCTCAGCCTGCTTCGTCTCATGCGAAGAACTACAATCAACCCAGGCCCCGTGCACGGCCACAATAACAAAGGTACACGCTGGCAGAATTCAATACTTTTATGATTGTTGGTTTCATATAACATACAACAAAACGGTACTATCATGGATACAAAACGGATATTATATACCCTCTTGTACGGAAGTGACAGTCTGTCGTGCTTTAATCTAAATTTACCCCCGAAGAAAGTCACAAGATGGTCCAAGCTATAAATAAATTAATTGAATTGGAGCAATTTCACAATGTTCCCCGGTAATTGACCAGTTCATATCAAGAACTTTCCTTGCACCCAAGTCTAATGGTGGTAAACGCTTTGTCTTAAATCTTAAATCATTAAATAAATTTACTGAGAAGAAAAACTATTTTAGAATGGAAGACTATAGAACATCTCCTTAACTTATACCACAAGGTAGTTTTGTAGCACCGATTGATCTCAAAGAGGCGTATTTATGACTTCCAATATGTAAGGAAGACCGAATAATATTTAAGATTTCATTTTCAAGCTCCAAATTCAAACTTAGCTATCGACGAATTTACTGACTTGCCTTACGGCCTATCCGTAGCATCAGCATCCAGGGTTTTTACCAAAATTATGAGAGAGGTTATATTATGTCCTATCTTAGAAGCCAAGGTCATAAATCAGTAAATTTATTTCGACGATGCTTAATAAATAAATTCTTTATTAAATTTATCAGACAACACTGTGGCCCATAGAAGGTTAGTAAAAAGAATCTTAACATAAGGCATCGGGGACACTTCCGTACGACTACGTACGGTACGACTCTTAAATTGTTACAATATTTAGGTTTTGTTGTAAACCGCGAAAAAAGTGTGTTAACGCCTTCTCAAGTCTGTACTTTCCAAGGCTTTTTATAATTATGATACGCAACATTTCTCGCTGTAAAACGCAGAAACATTGCACAATGATCAGAAATTATTTAAAATTACCGAAACGTACAATAAGAATCTTTGCTAATTTTATTGGTGTTCTAATTTCGGTCTGTCTAGCAGCTAAATAAGGATTTAACTTTAAGAACGCCAGAAGTTTTTGGCATTGCAGCGCCATAACGGTAAATGCAAAGCAAAAATTTAATTTTAAGAAGACCAAAACTGGTGCCGCAATAACTTTTTTACAACATTCTGTCCTATGAAAGCTTTTACAAAGGAAGACGATATTTTGCAATATTACTGTGCATGGATAATACTACAGTAGTATGCTACATTAACCGTCAAGGTAGATGGAATAAAATTTCCACGCTTAAAGAAGTTGACACGATGTAGGTAGATTCATCGCCATTTGGCTACACGCGTCATAAGTAAACACAAAAAATAACGGCTCAGATATCGAGTCAAGTAAAAGCAACCCCGATACTGAATGGGAGCTATCTGACGAAGCTTACGTTGATATTAAATCACCGTCCCGCGCCGTACCGTTTCACTGTTCTTAAACCATTAAACAGTAACATCGGCTCACATGAGTGTATTTAACGAGTTCTAAAAGGCGCTTACAAAGTTAAACCAAGTCGCCCTAAATATACCTCTACTTGGGACCCACAACTTCTTCTCAACCACATACCTAATTGATACCCAAATTTAGTACTGAGCCTAGACAAGAACACTTTGTACAATGCACAGGGTACAAACTTTCACGCTTATAAAACTAGAAAATGTATTCATTTCTCAAGACGGTGTTAAGATAGCCATAACCGACATTATTAAAACTTCGGTCCCGGGCCGCGAACAACCCATGCTGTACTTGCCATTCTTTCACGAGAAAATAAATATATGCCCTGCTTCAGTCCTCGTCGATCATATATATTTTTCAAAAAATATGATTACTTCGAATGCAGACAAACTGTTGTTAAAATACAAAAAACTCCACAAGCGCACCAGCTCGCAGTCTATAAGCCGCTGGGTTAAATAAGCTATTGGGAGCTTGGGAGAGAGTGGCGATAGCATACGATACGCCTCCATCTCGACCGTGCTTGCTCACGACTCAGTGTTTGTAGACGAGATAAGAAAGACAGCTGGTTGGACAAGTACCTACATCTACACAGCCTTTGCTCGGTTCTATAACCGGCCTATTGAAAGCGAAGATGTCTTCGCGAGAACCGTAACGTTCCCTACTAATGATTAGTTACTTTTTTTTTTGTTGCTGATTTATGACTAGGTATTTAATTTGTTGTGAGCCATATCTACAAGTTGTTTTCGAGAGTCATTACGAATCGTCTCGCTCGCAGGTTCGACGACTTCCAACCTCCCGAACAAGCCGGGTTCCGAAAAGGTTATAGTACCATAGACCACATTCATACGCTGCGGCAAGTTATACAGAAGACCGAAGAGTATAACTTGCCACTATGCTTGGCGTTCGTGGACTATGAGAAAGCCTTTGATTCGATCGAGACCTGGGCAGTGCTGCAGTCTCTCCAGAGGTGCCAAATAGACTACAGGTACATCGAGGTGCTGAGGTACTTATACCAAAACGCCACCATGTCGGTCCGATTACAGAACCAGAGCTCTAATCCTATCCAACTACAGCGAGGTGTGAGACAGGGAGACGTCATTTCTCCCAAACTGTTCACAGCTGCGTTGGAGGATATTTTTAAGCTACTGGACTGGAAAGGATTCGGCATTAACATCAATGGCGAGTACCTAACACACCTGCGGTTTGCCGATGATGTAGTTCTCATGGCTGAGACTTTGGAAGACCTGAACACAATGCTCGAAGATCTCAGCAATGCTTCCCAAAGAGTGGGTCTGAAGATTAACATGGATAAGACGAAAATCATGTCCAATGCCCATGTTGCATCCGCTCCAGTTAATGTTGGGAACATTACACTCGAAGTTGTTGACCACTATGTCTACCTAGGACAGACAATCCAATTAGGTAAGTCCAACTTCGAGAAAGAGATCTCTCGTCGAATCCAGCTCGGATGGGCAGCGTTTGGGAAGCTCCGGCATATATTTGCGTCCAAAATTCCTCAATGTCTCAAGACTAAGGTCTTTGACCAGTGTGTGTTGCCAGTTATGACTTATGACAGAAGCGAGACGTGGTCTTTTACTATGGGTCTCATAAGAAGGCTCAAGGTTACCCAGAGAGCAATGGAGAGAGCGATGCTTGGTGTTTCCCTGCTCGATCGAATCAGAAATGATGAGATCCGCAGGAGAACTAAAACGACCGACATCGCTCGAAGGATTGCTCAGTTGAAGTGGCAGTGGGCGGGACACATAGCGCGGAGAACCGATGGCCGTTGGGGCGGAAAGGTTCTCGAATGGCGACCGCGAACCGGACGACGTTCCGTGGGCAGGCCCCCTAGTGGACCGACGATCTGGTCAAGGTCGCGGGAAGCCGCTGGATGCGGGCAGCGCAGGACCGATCGTTGTGGAGATCCTTGGGGGAGGCCTATGCCCAGCAGTGGGCGTCGTACGGCTGAAATGATGATGATTTAATTTGTACGGAGAAAACTTAATATTATTTAAGGGTTGATTGTTTACATTCTGCTTATGAACAAATACATAATATGTTTAATTGAGATGGTTATTTATTCTTATAAAAACAACCCATCAACACTTCTAGAACAAAACTTAAATCTCTAAACATCTACTCTGTAAATATTATATCAAAGAATGAAACGACGAAATATAATAGATGATCAAACGAACTACTGTGAAGTTCGATCGCTATTATATGAGTCGTTTCATTCGAAGATATAGCAACCCGCCCAGCCCAGTAAACCTCAGCTGCAGGCGGAGGTTTACAAACCCACTAGTTAAGCTTTGTTCTAGAACACCGCTATTACTCTGAACTTGCTCTAAACGAAATGAGAAAAATGGCGTCAAACTGACCACAGAACAGTAAATGACAGATTAGAGAACTTTTTTTTTAAATCTCTAAAGACGTGCGAAGTTGCCTGTAGGTTAAAGGGACTACTCTGTAAATATTATATCTTCGAATGAAACGACTCATATAATAGCGATCGAACTTCACAGTAGTTCGTTTGATCATCTATAATTCATTAGTTCTCAGTACCCTGGAGTATTGTAGTGTAGTGTGGAGACCGCATTATGCATGCCACTGTTTGACGTTGGAGCGAATCCAGAAGAGGTTTCTTTGGCACATCTCTCATGCAATGAACAAATGCAAGAGAGGATTCAGTTACCACTCTAGGTTCAAACAGTTTCGTTTTGCATCACTTGAGAAGCGGCGTAAAATTCACGATTTACTTTTCTTGTTTAAACTTCTCAATAACGAAATAGACTGTCCTCAGCTATTGCAACAGTTTAAGTTTAGAGTGCCAAACAGGCTTCCCAGAAAACCTGTTCCACCGTTGGTTCCACCATTTCGAAGAACTACTGCTGGATCGAATTCTTGTGTTCCCAGACTCTGCAGGCTCCTCAACGATAACGCTGAGTCGTTGGACGTTTATTCAGTCAAGCGAAATCGTTTTCGAAAGCACTTGCACGAAACTTTAACCGATTGATAGTTTTAACAACTTTGGGCTCTGCAACTGTACTCCGGTAGAGTTTAACGTTGTATTTTTTTTTGTTTTAATTTAAAGTGTTATCTTTCCTTTTTTTATCCTAAATATTTAGCTAGCTGATCACTAAACAACACTGATCTGTTTTTTTTCTTTCATTTATTTTGCAAGTGGTGTACACCTATAAGTAATTGTGCAATTAGAATAATTACTTCTTTTAAGCTACTTTTTTATTATGTTGTATGATTGTTACAATTGTTGGTGTATCAATAAAATAAAATAAAGAAATAAAATAATATGGACATAGGTATCCCGGGATTCTAAAATTATTTATTAATTATTTTTAATCTAAGGTCCACTAGGTAATATAATATCTATTTAAGGCCTTGGCCTTGGTTTTAAGGCGCGATTGGTTTCTCACTCGTCTCGTGCCTTTTGTGTTAGATTTGTCCAATGTGTCTGCGCAAACCGTTTTCAATTGGCCATTTTTCGTTTAAATATCAAGTACATAACAAATTTATTTTCTTTTAAATTAATAATTAAATGCGAATCTGGGATATCAGTATCAAATCCCGGAATAAGGGCATGTCCACGTTATGCTAGCATACATGAATCCCGCGAAATGGCACTACCTATTCCGACCACTGATAATTACACTGAGACTTATTCCTTAAACAAAATAACTAAATTTCATTACAATTACAGGTGAAGACTGCATGCAATTCTAACAAGTTCGAATATGAAAAGATAATAATAGCAAATTTAACATCACAGTCCTTACGTAAAAAGGTGACCCACAAGTCACAAGTAAAATTGACCCGTCTCACAAGTCTTACAACCAGCTACAATGGGACTCGAACCCACAACCTTTTTGCTTTCAGGGCGACTGCTATACAGGGTAATTTTTTTATCAGTGCACAAATTTTTAGGATCGACTGAGAATCGGTAAGTGAACAACTTTCTCCTAGAAACATAGGTCGAAATATGAATTTTTTTTTTTTACTTTTCATACAAATCGGACTGATCACGTGATCGATTTAGTATGGGAAGTCCAAAAATTTTTGTCGTTTTTCGACCCATGTTTCTAGGAGAAAGTTGTTCACTTACCAACTCTGAGTCGATCCTAAAAATTTGTGCACTGATAAAAAAATTATCCTGTATATTTCAATAACAAAAATTGCATTGTGAATGCAAAAAAATAAAATTTAAAATAACAATTCAAAATAATCAGTTAACAAATCAAAAGTTAGATTAAAATAAGGTGATAAATTGTAATACAAATATATTAAAATTTAAATAAGGAAAACTCACTTCTTTCCAATGGAAGTCATGGATGACCTCTTGGACGTCTGACTCATCAGCTTGACTGCACTGGGTTTGGGCACAGCCAGCTTCTTCCTGGTGAAGAACCTCGGCTTGGTCCCCGAGAACTGCCGACCCGAGTCGCTCGAACTCGTGCTTGCACTCACTACGATTGTATCCACTTTCTTATTGTTCAGACTTTTCGCATTATCTTTACTTGTACTACTTTTCTCGACAACTTTCTTATGACTTTTAGGCAAATTATTATCCTCCACACTTTTCCCATCACTTTTGTTCCTACTATTATTTTCAACACTTTTCCTATCACTCTTATTGCTCCTACTATTGTCACCATTTTTCTTGTCATTTTTACCCACACTACTATTCTCTACACTTTTGTCCAAATTACCAATGTTCCTATCATCACTGCTTTGCACTGCTGGTACCATCAATCGCCTTCTTAATCTTTCTACCGGTGGACCATCAGCTTTTTGTTTATCTGCTCCTGGTGTATCTCGTTTAGTGTTTTCTCTCACTACCGGGCTATCTTTCCTTTTGTTATTAGTTACTTCTTTATTCTCTTCACTTTTGTCCAAATTACCAATGTTCCGTTGCACTGCTGCCACCATCAGCCGCTTTCTCAACGTCCTGTCTACCGGTGGATCATCAGTTTTATGTTTATCTTCTACTGATGTATCTCTTTTTCTGCTTTCTCTCCCTACCGGGCTATCATTCCTTTTGTTATTAGTTACTTCTTTGTTTCTGTTCTCTCCTATCGCGTCTTTCTTCTTGTGCGATGCCGGAGCCTCTTTCCTCCTGTTTTGCGCCAAATTCTCCTTGTCAGTGTCTCCGTCAGAGGTTGTCGTCGACGATGCCAATGCTTTGGTCCTCCGCCGCATCTTGTAGCGTTTGTTGTTCTCGCTCTCCTCTTGGTCCGAGATCGAGCGAAGCCCTAACTTGGTGGCGAAGTCTTTGAGCGATATAGTGTCTTGGGAGGCTCTCCGGAGCAGCATCGCCTCGAGCTGGCGGCATGGCACCAATGTCACCAACGGATTGATGCGGTAGAAGAATTGCATTTTGTACGAGTCGTCCGTGTCGAACCTGTAATAATAGTTATTATTATTATACCAAAAACACAGGTACAGTCGTATATTTGGATGTTTGTGACTCAATTACGCCAAAACGGCTGAGCGGATTTGGCTGAGGCACACAGATACTTTGTAGCCTGGAGAGGAACATAGGCTACTTTTTATCCCGGAACTTAATACTTTTTATTTTATTCCCGCGGAATAACATTGTGTAGTCCACGCAGGCGAAGCCGCGGGCGGAAAGCTAGTATAGTTGCTAGTATGAATGTAAGGTCTCCGACCTTTGTGCTAGATTTCACAAAATCTGTATGACAGAGACTAGGGGGGTTTACTTTCGACGGATTTGAATTCACATCAGGCAGGATCGAAATAATGTCAAAACAGTACTACGGAAACCATAGCAAACGTTTTAAAAGTACCAAAATACAATGAACCAAAATAACAGATTTTTGAAGTTGATTCGATCCTAATGTGAACTCGATTCCGTCAAGAGTAACGGGGATGATGTTTCCCATTATCGACACAATGTTACCTAGCTACAAGTACCTGTATAAGTCGAAATCGGGGTCATTCTCCATCAGATACGAGCGATACAGGTCTGCGTCATGCTCGTTGATGAGGAGTTCCTTGCAGAACTCGCGACTCTTGAAAGCCGCTACAGACAGCCCGTCGGCGCTGGTGTCGGATCGCTCGCGCTTCCTTGGAGTTCTCGAGCGTTTCCTTGGAGTTCTCGAGCGCTTCCTTGGAGTTCTCGAGCGCTTTCGCTTAGCGCGCGGCCGCGGTGGAACTCTGCTTTAGGCGACTGTGGAAAAAGGCTTGGCTGGGTGGTTATAACTACCTGTACAAGTCGAAATCGGGGTCGTTCTCCATCAGATACGAGCGATACAGGTCTGCGTCATGCTCGTTGATGAGGAGTTCCTTGCAGAACTCGCGGCGCTTGAAAGCCGCTACAGACAGCCCGTCGGCGCTGGTGTCAGATCGCTCGCGCTACCTTGGAGTTCTCGAGCGCTTCCTTGGAGTTCTCGAGCGCTTCCTTGGAGTTCTCAAGCGCTTTCGCTTGGCGCGCGGCCCCTGTGGGAGTGCGCTGTTGATGCTTTAGGCGACTGTGGAAGAAGGGTTGGCTGGGTGGTTATAATTACCTATACAAGTCGAACTCGGGGTCACTCTCCATCAGATACGAGCGATACAGGTCTGCGTCGTGCTCGTTGATGAGGAGCTCCTTGCAAAACTCGCGGCGCTTGAAAGCCGCTACAGACAGCCCGTCAGCGCTGGTGTCAGATCGCTCGCGCTTCCTTGGAGTTCTCGAGCGCTTCCTTGGAGTTCACGAGCGCTTCCTTGGAGTTCTCGAGCGCTTCCTTGGAGTTCTCGAGCGCTTTCGCTTGGCGCGCGGCCCCTGTAGGACTTGCGCTGTTGATGCTTTAGGCAACTGTGGAAGAAGGGTTGGCTGGGTGGTTATAATTACCTATACAAGTCGAACTCGGGGTCATTCTCCATCAGATACGAGCGATACAGGTCTGCGTCGTTCTCGTTGATGAGGAGCTCCTTGCAAAACTCGCGGCGCTTGAAAGCCGCTACAGACAGCCCGTCAGCGCTGGTGTCAGATCGCTCGCGCTTCCTTGGAGTTCTCGAGCGCTTCCTTGGAGTTCTCGAGCGCTTCCTTGGATTTCTCGAGCGCTTCCTTGGAGTTCTCGAGCGCTTTCGCTTGGCGCGCGGCCGCGGTGGAACTTGCGCTGTTGATGCTTTAGGCGACTGTGGAAGAAGGGTTGGCTGGGTGGTTATAATTACCTATACAAGTCGAACTCGGGGTCATTCTCCATCAGATACGAGCGATACAGGTCTGCGTCGTTCTCGTTGATGAGGAGCTCCTTGCAAAACTCGCGGCGCTTGAAAGCCGCTACAGACAGCCCGTCAGCGCTGGTGTCAGATCGCTCGCGCTTCCTTGGAGTTCTCGAGCGCTTCCTTGGAGTTCTCGAGCGCTTTCGCTTAGCGCGCGGCCGCGGTGGGACTTGCGCTGTTGATGCTTTAGGGGACTGTGTAAGAAGTGTTGGCTGGGTGGTTTGGTCTCGAGCAGGCGGAGCGGGGTCGGTGGCTTGTGTGGCGGCGTCGGCGCGCGGCGGGGGTTGAGGGGGTTGCGGGGGCGGGGGCGACCCCACGCGGGGCTTCGGGGCTTCGCTGAAACTCGTGGTGCATCTGAAATACAACTTATGATGGTATAGTGGATGTTTTTACCTTTTGACTGCCAAGGTCTTCTATATTCAAAACAAACGTTTCTGTGTTCTAAACGCCACGACTTTTTTAGGACTAGCAGACCCTCGCGGTTTTACCCGCGTGGTATCCGTTCCCGTGGGAATATCGGGATTAAATATACCCTATGTCACTCGGGAAGAATGTAGCTTTCTAATGGTCAAAGAATTTTCGAAATCGGTCAAGAAATTTCGGAGCCTATTTGATGCAAACAAACAAACAATCAAATCTTTCCTCTTTATAATATTAGTATACATTAGTATAGATTGTCTTCTATAAGTCGTGGCGTTTAGAACACAAAAACATTTGTCTTCTATAGTAGACAGTGGCAGTCAAAAGGTTAAGAAATTGACTATTAACAAAATACAATACATCATTATACCATCATCATATACACTTGCACGAGTTGCACGCAATATGTATGTTTTCTTTCTTATTTTTAAATGCATTCAAAGAGACATATCCGACGACGATTTGGCGCAGGGGTAAACTACCTGCCTTCTGCGCCAGAAGTCTCGGGTTCGATTCCCGAACAAGACAAATATTTGTGTGCATGAACATGTCTATTTGTCTTGGTCTGGGTGTTTTCTATGTATATTAAGTACTAGCTATCCGCCCGCGGCTTCGCCCGCGTGGACTACACGACGTTATCCCGCGGGAATGTGATATTTTTCCGGGATAAGAAGTAGCCTATGTTCTTCTTCAAGCTACAAAGTATCTTTGTCCCAAATTTCAGCCAAATCCGTTGAGGCGTTTTGGCGTGTTTGAGTAACAAACATCCAAACATCTAAACATCCAAACATCCAAACATCTAAACTTTCACATTTATAATATTGAGTAGGATGTATTTACAAACAAAAAGTATTTAAGTATATATTTATCCGTTATCAAGTTCACGTAGACACCGTTTCTTAAGAAATTAACTACGGGCTTAGATAATTGGTGTGATTGTAAGAAAATATTTATTATTTATTATTTATTTATATCAAGAATGTTTACTAGAAATCTTTTGCTTCTGAAAATGAATGAAAATGGCTGAAATTGGCTGAAAATGGCCGAAATGAGTTTGGCAAAGTCCAAAGGGGGAACCGCCATTGCATAAAAAGAAGAAGAATAGTGAGAAATGATCACTTTAACACAAATAATATAATTTTACAAATTATTTTTAGGTACAGTCATAAGCAATAATATGTATACAACATAGAACTAGATATTGTTGATTGACAGTCCAAACTCAAAGACCGCTGTACACATTAGACCAAGCCTTGGGCCAACTATTGGGCCAACGTGTAGAGGGCTACTTGGTGGTATGTTGGTAGTTGGCGCCAACATTGGCCACCACCAAGTAGCACCCTACACATTGGCCCAAGGCTTGGCCCAATGTGTACAGCGGCCTTAACAGAACTCACTGTGTGTGCGCGGCGCAGCAGTGGTGCCGGCGGCAGCTGTGCGAGCGGTGCGGGCGCCGCACGCGCCTGTGACCAATACATGTTTCAGCTTAGGTATGCTTGGTGAGAATGATACATAACAATTTTATTATTATTATTATTATCTATAATTCAGGCAGGCAGTTGAGACAACTGATAGATGCCTGTATCCAATTCTATTACAGTTGAAATTTACTATTTTGAATTTAAGAAGTAAGCATCTAGTTTGTTCTTAAACTGGTTTGTGTTTTCGGCTGTGACTATTTCTTCAGGCAACTTGTTCCACATTTCCACCACTCGGTTACTGAAAAAGTGCTTGTGCGGGTTATTATTAGATCTCATTTTTGCCAGCTTTAGGCTGTGCCCTCGCAGATGTGAATTCTTATTGCGGATGAGCATCTTGTCGAAGCCATGTATGTTATAGTGGCCGGTCAGGATCTTGTAAACTTCGATCAAGTCCCCTCTCTCTCTTCGATCTTAATCTTTTGATGACTGATGGCTGAAAAAATATACATAAGCGCCCCACATATACAATAAAATAACACACACCATTCATAAACACACATACATACACATACACACACACATACACACTTACACACACACTTCATAAAGATATACATATGACTGTCGTAGAAAGTAAATGTTTGAAAATACCTATATAAATGTAGCACAGTGAAAGTATAAATATGTTATGGAAGAGCGGAGTCATCTGATACAGGCAAAAATTGCTTAAAAGATGACTTCGGTCACAAACTGTTGTATAAACTTGCCTTAAAATGAAATAAACTTTATTTTATTTTATTTTTATTTTTTATTTTATATGATCAGTTCACCTGTCGGCAACGGCCTGTCAGTTGGCCGCAATCAGCCACACACTCAGTTTCGTAAAAGGTTTAAAACTGACGGCTAATGCGCAGGTAGTATAGCCATAGTGTGGCCGTCGTGACCAATGTTGACAGTTATTGGCTGGACAGAACCTACCGATTAGTACTAAATCTGACGGCTATCAACTGCTAGTGTGTGGCCGATGGAGGTCTCGTACGTCAGACGGCCGATCCGGTCTAGGCCGACAGGCGACCTGACCTGACCTGACTGATGCTCACTAAAACATTTCTACGGTGGTGGCGTGTGAGGCGGATCGTTACGTTAAAATATGGTTGAGCGAAGCGATGGCTGGTTCATGCGTCATGCTCGTGAACGGGTGCTGCCAGTGGGAATGGGTCTGTTCTTATCTGCTTGCCTTAAAATGTGTTTTCTTTTGTTTTTATTCATTTTATTAAGAATTACATTTGAAACATGTATGGCGCAGCTTGCAGTATATAGTAGAATTGTCTTTTGTTTTTAACTAATATTAAAGCTTTAAGTAGAATTCCTAAGTAATTGAAAATTGTTCACCGCTATGATCATTAGTTCGCCTATACTTAACTGTATTTATCATAACATAACCCATTGTGTAATTGTGATGGAAACTGACCTTAGTCATACCATGTTAAGGTCAATTTTCAATTTGACGACTCTGTATGAAATAAAACAGGGGGAAAAAAACAACCCTTGGAGTTTCTTGCCGGTTCTTCTCCAAGGCCTCCCGCTGTAGGGTTTGCGAACCGATGGCGTAGCTTCTATGACGTTCACAAGTATTTTAAATAACAATCGAAATTGAATAAACAAATTTGAATCTTGAATATTGAATCTTGACTGTCTGTGGGCTACTTTAGAGCTGACCAAAACCTTTTGAAGGCTTGAGCACACCAAACGCCGGGTGAGAAGCAGCGCTGTTTGAACGCCGGCCCGCGCTGTTGTCTATCTATGGCGGCCATGTTAGCATGACACACCGAGGCAGGGCGTTCGCAGTGCAGCGCAGCGCGTCGAAAGCAGTTGACGAGAGTTGTATTATGCGTACTGCCTGCCTAACCCGTCACACTGAACACGGTTTGAACGTGGGCCCGCTTTGCAATTGTATATTCTTACCATAAGAGGGGTTGGTAAAAACCCCTCTTATGGTAAGAATATATACAAACCCTAATAAGTAACAGATTTTAAGAGGGATTTTAGATTACTTTTGCCTTTCAAGAAACACATAAAGTAGGCAACAGATTCAAAATGAAATGTGAAACATGCTGCAACCAGAATCACAGAAAATTATAAACTTGTTTACTAAGCCACAATAAGACATACTAAAAAGCAAATCAAAATATTCTTGCGTGTCGAGGTGTTAGCTGCGCATGTTTATGGTATGGTGCAAGGTCCAAAATACCTTATTTTTTACTTCTGCGCAATAACAGTCAGCGCTAGAGATTTGTACCGCTACTTGTATCCTGTGTTATTCTAGCCTATAATTTATCTCTGTTGCAAATTTCATCCATATCCATTCAGTACTTTTTGCGTGAAAGAGTAACAAACATCCATACATCCATTTCGCAGTAAGATTATTAGTAAAGGTTTTCTGACAAATCTGCTTATGGAAGTTAGAGTTTTGATTGCTGTTCAATGAATTCAATTTTATAATAAAAAAACTGAGTTGTCTTACTTGTAACATGAAAATGAAATTACTCAGATTGTTATCCATGATTAAAGTGGAATTTTATGGAAAACCTACAGCATACAATTATTTATCATATAGAATATCACTTGTAGACCAGATGCCTTTATCAGTTTATTTTTAGTTCTTTGTATGTAGGTACTCAATTTAACCACTTTAGCACAAATTAAACCACTTGAGAAATGTCCATGATACTTTTTATTAGGTATTTAATTACTTATTGCGAATAAGTGCTGCGAAAACGTGATTGCGGGAACGTTACTAAAGATACAGCGTAATAAAAATACCTATGAATAGGTTATAATATAGAGAATTAGAGTATATTTAATCAAATTGCTGTAATTAAAGCTAAAGTGCAAAAAAAATTTGTCAAACTCAAGGAAACTATCAATTTATCAGTTATCTGTATAATCTGTATGTCTCTTATAGATTTTACAATTCTACGCTATCAAACTAATTTTGAAATGAACTAGACTAATGTAGCTATAAAATGGGATAGAAATGTCTATTATAGGTTAACTCTTGTGTTAAGAAATTAATTAAATTATTTCACAATTACCCTTGGTTCTCACCCTGAACTCGATTGACCTCAGGTGGTGTTATTTTGACAAGTTTTTTTTTTGTTTTTTTATTGCCGTAGTCGGTTTTCTTTGGTTCAAGATGCAAATATATAGACTTATTGCCATTTAACAAAATTCTTCAATGAATATAGACCTTAGTATAATGGGAATAAGCATTTTAATCACACTTGGTTGGAGCAGACTGCGTATGGTTACTGGAGTTGCCACTAACGGTTTCGTTTCGAACAGGGATACTTAAGTTGCCACTGACGTTTGAGAGGATCAGTAACTGTTTGTTCCTAAATAAAAGAAAAAAATTACTTTGACTAAGTAAGTACACTCAACAGCACATCAGATTAAACAGTTGAACTACGATAACAGATTTTATTACGTAGGGCATAAAGGCGGTCTCCAACATGTATAGTCTGATGTGCCACTGTGTGTACATTCATCACAATTAATATAATTTTTGTTACATTCGGAGTTCGCACATAAACAAGAGTTAGACAGAACAAAAACTTGTCTAACTCTTGTATAACTTGTATTATCTAAGCAGTTGCAACCAGACATTGTTGTTACATTATCTAAGGAACAAATAGAGATATTCCAGCTAATCTCAAGGTGATGGCATCAACATACATACTTACATCTTAAATTACAGAAAGATACAGATAGCTTCAAAAATATGCCATTGACCCCGCAGGTCAAACAACAGGAGCAAGATCACATTCACAGTCCACATATCAACATTACCTCCGTTGTGGCAGCGGCGCCCCGTCCCTGGCGGCGGCGGGCTGGCCGGCGGCGAGCGCCCGCAGCGCGCGGAGCACCCGCGGCGCGCGGGCCGCCTGCAGCCGGGCGCCGCGCACGTACAGGAACCGCACCGGCCCGCCCGCGCCATGCACGCGCCCCGATGACAGGCACAGCTCGCGCCACCGCCCCCGCGCCCACACGAAGAACTTCGGCTCAGGCATTACAAAAACACAAACACTAATCTAGAAAAAATCTAGAAAATATGAGACTACAACGCGACGCGCGAATCCCGCGTTTTTTTTTCAGAGAAAAAAAACAGCATCATCCTTCGGAATGTTTACGTCGCCAAATGTCAATGTCAATGTCAAGTCCAAATTTTCTTTTCTAAAAGTATAACCGGCCGTGGCTACTTCGGCCTTCAGCATAGTAAGTAGCTATAGAAAGGTGCGTATGTGCCTCTGAGTACTGAATCCTATGGAGATGGCATATTGTTCTATATGAACTATCGGTTATACAAATATGAGCTAAATCGACATTGTACTCATAAACCTGTAGCCATCTTGTTCTATCTTACCTCCAATACTTCATGTAAAAAGAGACAGCAATATATTTATTCGACCTATTTTTTGGCAACATTGAAACGTGACGTCATCGTAATGCATGATTGAAGCCGGTCGCCATTTAGGTTTCTCGGTATGTGAGCTGTCAACGCGAGTTGTATTTGCAGTGTTTTGTGATAAAAGTCTTTTAAACTGAGACTTTCATGTGCATAAAAGGTATTAATAAGTGAGAGAAAGCAACAAGGAACATGTCTAATTGCAGTGTGGTAGTTTGTGGCATCAAAAAAAGTGAAAATCGTCCAAACATTACATTACACCGGTACGTACTATTTATTTTGCAAAAACACCAAAACAATACAATAAATGCCTTGTGTTTTGGTTTTCCTGTGAATAGTTTACTTAGAATTCATACCAAATGTAGCTTACTACTTATTTTGGTGAGTTTTGTTGGTGTATTTCAAGAAAATATAAATCTGTTTGTTTTGCGCTAGAGTTGCCCTTATAGCATTTTTCTTATCGAATTATCGATGTTTTCAAATTTCAAGTGTAAATTGAGTGTATTAATTTTAAACTGTTTTTATTGTTTTAGGTTGCCTAAAAATAACAGAAAAAGAAAAATATAGCTGGATACAATGCGAAAGGAAAATTTAAAGACTCGTACGAAAACTATTTTTATGTGCTCTTTTCATTTTGAAGAACAGTTTCAAACGTCAACGACAGTTTAAGTTTTGAAAAAGACGTTAATTAGGCCACTGGCAAAATCGAAATTATAGTGCGACAACGTTTTCTGTTCCGGTTGCCAAAAACTGGAGCATCATCATCATCATCATTAGCCTATTAACGTCCACTGCTGGACATAGGCCTCTCCAAGAGTACGCCATCGAGCACGATCAGTGGCTGCTCTCATCCAGCTCTTGCCAGCCACCCTGCAAAGATCGTCGCTCCACCTAGTCTGAGGGCGTCCTACACTACGTTTGCCGATTCGCGGTCTCCTCTCTAGCTAGAACTCGCTTCGCCAGCGGTTATCGGAAAACTGGATACTTGTATATAACGTGTTTTTTTAATGTCATTTTGCTGTAAAGTTGTTGTCCAACTTTCATTCATTCTAGCACATTAAAGTAAGTATATTTTTTTACCACTAGATGTCGCTTCGCTATATTCTAAATATATAAAAAAATATGCTTGCTAGTAAAGATCTCGATTCAAACTGTTTATTATTTTATAACTTCATAATGCTTGTTTTTTTTGAGACATTTCTTTTTTCTATTGTAGGTAGGTACCTAGTAGGCATTCTCCTTTGTGATTTATATTGTAATGTGTGTTATGTAAAAAAAAACAATCCTTGTTGTATGAACATAACAGGTTTTTACAATATGAAGCTTTCTGTTTTATTTCATTACCTTTTATTACTTAAACTGGTTCTCGCGACCTTTGATCTGGAATTCTATGGAGGTCTCGCATGTGTATAGGCGCGTGACTCGGAAAACATGAAAAATTGAATCATAAAATTGCAGTTTCTAAGTAAAGGCGAGTAGAGCCGACAAGTGGGGCGCCCTCAATCTATTTATTGCTCGCTAAGTATTAATGTATCTACAATCGTACAGATTGAAGCTAAGGTCGTGTAGTTTATTTACAAACTATAACCTCAGTAAAATACCGACCCTAGCCCCCAGTACAGGATGGCCGATCATGTTGGCCGACCATGATGGGCCATCGTGTACAGGGCCAGTTTGCGTTACTTGCAGACGGCAATCACACGCAAACCGCCCCTGTACACGATGGCCCATCATGGTCGGCCAACATGATTGGCCATCCTGTACTGGGAGCTCAGAGCCCCCAGTACAGGATGGCCGACCATGGTCGGCGACCATTACCAATACATCGTACATTGACACTTTTGAAAGAATCTTTTTAAACTTGTTCGTTTAAAAGTGTCAATGTACGATGTATTGGTCATGGTCGCCGACCATGGTCGGCCAACCTGTACTGGGGGCTTTACAGTTGTTGCGTCTCACCCGCGCGGTCGGGCCAATGATTGTGTGTGTACATGCACAAACACATACACATTGTGTCATTGTCATAAAGAACTTAATTATGTGCAAATGTAGGTATAATATAAGCACATTTTTAAGTTTTATTATTCTAAAAAACTAGGTATATAATTATACACTATAATTCCGTTTTAAATTATCGAGGTGATTACGAAACTGCTTTTATAAAATATAGGGTGATATAGGTAGGTAGTCACAAAAATACTTGTATCTATAACTTCATCAATAAATATATCGATGTACAAATAGGGCAGCACTACGGAAAGGCGCCATTTTGGTTTCTCGGTATGTGTGCTTGTGTGTGTGTGTATGCTTCAATTTTTCGTAGGTATGCCATCTCCATAGGATTCAGTACTCAGAGGTATGTGCGTATCGACTTCGCGCGGCAACCATCGAACATTGGATCGCGACCGTGGCAGCAACTTTATACGTTTTTAGGAACTTTAAGTCAATTTTATAAAGTAAATAGCCGCTATCAGTTCCTTGTTTTGTGACGTCGGGTATAACGATAACTAGCTAGCAACGTTCAACAGAACAAAGCAGCAAAAATCTATCAGAATAAGGAATTCAAATGACAGTTGAAGCCAATACCCATATCCAGATTTCTTAAGCTAGAAACACATTTCGCTGGCGCAGCGCAGCGCTGCGCTATCAGTACACCCCTGCCTAGACCGCGGAATCAGCATGGCGCAGTGGAAGGTTATCATGAGTATAGACTCCGGACAAAACTTGGTTTCAGCCGGGATGTAACTGAACAATTGAACTGCGACACACAGCGACTTATTGTGAAGTAAGGTGAATTTTACATACGGTCTGTGCTGTCGAAAGGCTCCTGGGCTGCGGAGAGAGGGCGCGCGCCCCCTGGTAGTTTCTTCTTCAGACCTTACCAATTCGTCACCTTACTCACAAAACAAATACGACACAGCGGTCCCAAGACACTGGGCGCTTCACCAATACACAACGACACACGCGGGGCTTGCTTATTAAGATATATTTTCCCGACAACAACGCGTGTGGTGGCACTCTTTATTTCAAAACGCCGCGACCGGCCCGATCGTCACGATGGCGTCAAAATCTTGGTCGTACAACACGGGATCGACAGGATAATTCAGGATTCAATTCAAACTCGATATGCCAGGCATATTCAACGCGAGCGGTTTTTAACAATTCAGCAAAATTAATCCGACATGTTTTTCTACAAGAATTCCAATCAAGTAGAAATGTCAACTTCAAGTGACAGCGAAATGTCAATTTGACGTGACATTAGGGATGCGTTCAGAAACGTCGATCTTTTCCGAACATCCCCCCGCCCCGGACCGTTAAGAACGGTACGTCAATCTACGGGTAATCGGGAGAGCCCACTAACTGCTCTCTTCAAAACCGAATCTCGAACCAAAACCTCAGCAAAACGAGGAACTCCGTCAGTTCCGGGGTAGAGTTTAACAATGCGCCCCCTTCGCCAACATAGGGGCGGCAGGTTAGCATCCTTAATCAACACGAGGTCGCCAGTCTGGGGTGGGGTGGTTTTATCTGTCCACTTCACGCGCTGTTGTAGGATATGCAAATACTCCATCGACCAACGTGCCCAGAAGTTTTGGGACATCTGTTTCAAAAGTTGGTATCGCGACAAACGATGGGATCCTACATCCTGAATCGGATATTCAGGCAAAGCCAAAAGGGGCTGTCCGATCAAGAAATGACCTGGGGTCAACGCTTCCAGGTCATTCGGGTCCGAAGACAACGGGCACAAGGGTCGCGAGTTGAGGACGGCCTCAATTTTACAAAATACCGTATCAAGTTCCTCAAACGTGAGAATAGTTTCTCCAATCACGCGACGCAAGTGTGTCTTGGCAGCCTTTACACAAGCTTCAAAAATTCCTCCCCAGGTCGGACAAGCTGGAGGGCTAAACTTCCAGATTATCCCACGCCGGGAGAGGGTGGTTCCAATGTCTATTTTATTATCAACAAAAAACTTAACTACTTCCTTAAGATAATTACACGTTCCCTTATAATTAGTACCACAATCGGAACGTATCAATGTCGGCAGTCCTCTACGGGAAACAAATCTGCTCAAGGCGGCGACAAAGGCTTCGGTAGACAATTCCGAGACAATTTCCAAATGGACAGCCTTGGTGGACAAACACACAAACACGCACAAGTACGCCTTATAGGTTTTAGCATTACGCAGTCTCGAAGCCTTTACAGTAAAGGGACCGGCGAAGTCGGTGGCGACTCCGGCAAAAGCTCTACATTCCGTGACGCGATCAGCAGGCAAATCACCCATCTGGGGCTGCATGGTCGCGGCCTTCAATCGATAACAAGGCAGGCAACGGAAAACCACAGTGCGAATGGCTCGACGAGCAGACAAAATCCAAAATTCACGCTGCAAAATGGCCAACAAAGCATTACAGCCAGCATGTTGTGCATTCACATGGCGATCTGTTATTATCAGTTGAGTCAAATGTCCGGCTTTAGGTAACAAAAGGGGGTGACGAGCTCCATACGGCAGGTTCGCATTTCGAAGTCTTCCGCCGACTCGCAAAAGCCCACTCTCGTCCAGGAAGATTCAATCGCGATACCGCGCCCTTCAACTTGCGACGGCCTAAACGCAAAATTTCAATCTCGGACTCAAAACTATCAGCTTGTACTCTCCGGACCCAAAACAAGAGCGCGTCCCTACGCTCGTCCGGAGTGAGAACCGACGAATCACGCCTCGCGCGTGGGTTTCTGCAATTGTACGCAAAACGTCTGATCCAAGCGGTAACACCAAGCAGCTTCTGTAAGGAGCTGTACCGATCCAACAACAAATCCTTTTCCCCGGCGGGGTTAGTCTCCAGGACGCATGCCCGCATATCAGGAACGGCTACGTTCGACAACGCTGGAGAGGGCGGCCACTCCGACTCAGGCCGCATCAACCACTGTGGGCCCCACCAGAGGGGGTGGTTAATTAGGGTTGGGGCTACACAACCCCGAGACGCACAATCCGCGGGATTCATGGTTCCCGGCACGTGTCTCCAAATCAACTCGATGTCGGAATTACAAATCTGCGACACTCGATTGGCCACAAACACGTCCAAGGTGTGCGCCGGAGCCTTCAACCAACAAAGGACGACCTGACTGTCCGTCCAAGCATAAACCTCTTGTATCTTAATAGATCGACCTAATGTGAGCCATACGTGGTTCAACAAACGCATTAGGAGGGCAGCTCCACACAATTCCAACCTCGGGATCGTATGACGAGTCCGAAGGGGAGCGACTTTGCTTTTCGCTATCACCAGATGCACAGCAACAACTCCGTCAACAGTAACGGTGCGGAGGTACACGGCCGCAGCAAATCCACGTTCGGAGGCATCGGAAAAGCCGTGAAGAGTAACTTTACAATTTTCAGAAGGGAGGAATAGCCTCGGCAAATGCACTTCATTAATCTCGGGGAGGGATGAAACGAAGCTTGACCAATCTCGGAGTAACTCGTCCGAGAGGGGTTCATCCCACGACACACCCGAAGCCCATAACCGTTGCAAGAAACACTTGGCCATAAACAGCACGGGGCAAATCCACCCATTGGGGTCAAAGGTACGTGCGACAGTAGACAATACTAAACGCTTGGTCCAGACTTTCGGTGGTCGTAGATCCACACAATAAGTGAACGTGTCAGAGACCGGTTTGTACTGTACGCCAAGGACCGTCACCACATGGGGATTATCAACATTTTCGAATAGGTGGGGGTCCTGCTGGTGCTCTTCGGGCAAACCTACCAGTACATCAGGCGAGTTGGATATCCATTTCCTCAACTCGTAACCTCCCGACTTCAAAAGGGCGGTGAGTTCGTCTCTCAGGACAATCGCCTCTGAGACAGATGAGGCGCCCGTGCAAATGTCATCCACATAGACGTCACTGGCCAAAATGGCGGAGGCGCGAGGGTATCTCAAGCGCTCCTTCTCGGCCAACTCCAACAAAGAACGAATCGCAACAAACGGGCTCGAAGCCAAACCGTACGTATTCGTATTCAATTCATAAATCAACAAGGGGTCCCTAGGACTCTCTCTCCACAAAATCAATTGGTACCTCCTATCCTCTGGATGGATGACCGTTTGTCTGAACATCATCCGGATGTCAGTCATAAATACAATTTGGTGCCGCCGGAAGTTGGTCAAAATGTCTGAGATCTCCGTGTGCAGCTTGGGACCTACATGCAGACACTGGTTCAAGGACGCTCCAGTAGAGGTGGGAGCCGAACCGTCAAAGACCACCCGAATCTTTCCGGATTTCAAAACGGCGTGGTGCGGCAAAAAGAAGTGCTCAACGGAGCGCCAATCCAAATCGCTCACGGACATGTGCCCTAACTCCTCATACTCCCGCATGAATTCAACATACTTCTGGCGGAAGACCGGATCCTTGCTCATGCGACGCTCCATCGCCACTAGCCTACGTTCCGCTAGCGGTCGGGATTCGCCCAGAGGAGGCGACCAGTGTTATTCTGGTAATACAACTCGCATTCATCCGCTACTGGGTCTACCCGCGGGGCTGGTGGAGGTTCCTCAACCTCCCAAAACTTCTGCACCACTTCGGAGAGAGACACATTAAAAACAAGACCGCGATCCTCATCAAGGGAATCCAAAACGCGGCGAGCAGGGCCCATCACAACTGTACCGAGTGTCGTCTGCAGAGCTACCAAGCCATCTGGCTGCAAAACTCGCTTCCCCGTCAACAAAACTCGCCCCAGGACATCGGCTCCAAGGAGAGCATCAATCGGGCCTGGGCGGAAGAAATTTGGATCGGCGAGTGGGGAATCACACACCAAAGACAACATACTCGGTCCCAAGTCAACTGAAGGTTGACGGCCAACCACTGTGTCCAACACAATCGCCGAGGTCTTAATGCCTGGCGTGGACTTGTTACGTGATGTAAATGTGAAGTCAACATGCCCTAACAACCCGGGGACTTTCACACCGCCAACACCTCTCACGCCTTCCGTGTGGGGGTGCACCTTGAGGCCCAACCGCCTAACTAACCAAGATGACACAACACACCCCTGAGCACCGGAATCCAACAAGGCGCGAACTTCCACAAGGTCGCCATTCAATCCCCTGACAAGCACAGAGGCCGTGGGCAACAAAACGGTCTCTGGAGGGGTGGCTACAATCGACCGTAAACACGTTGATTGCTAGTATGTGGGGTCCCCAGACGTCCCCCCATGGTAAGGGGGTCGCTCATAGCGATCCAGTGGGTCCCATTCTCCCACATACTGCCTACGTCCAATTCGCCCGGTATCAGGCGGGTTATATCTCCCGGCCCCTTGAAGACGGGGCGGGCGCCGCTCCAAACGCGGGTATTCGGCGAGCGGCGGCGAGAATCGGTGCCTAGCATCCACCGTGTACGTCGCCCCATAGTCGTGGGGGCACGGTGACCGATTTTCAGAAGGGGGGTCCCGGGGACCCCCGGCTGTGCGAGGCTCAACACGTTGCGGGGGGCTTCTACGACCTCCCGCAACGCTCGCAAAATCGAACCCCCTAGTTGGGGACCGATTTCCCATGGGGGGGTCCGTGGGACCCCCGCCCGTGCGAGGCTCAAAACGTCGCGGGGGGCCTCTACGACCTCCGGCAACGCTCGCGTAACTCATCCCCATCCTTGGGGATCGGTTTCCCATGGGGGGGTCCCTGGGACCCCCGCCCGTTTGAGGCTCCAAACGTGGCGGAGAGCGTCTGGGGCCACTCTGGTGGCCACTAGAACTGCTGCGGGATGCAAACACCGCGGGGGGTCCGAGACCCCCACCCATACGAGGTGATCCCGCAGCGACGCGCTGCGGCGTTCCGCCGCCCTCTGGGCTGTTCATGCAGAGGAGGGGATGGTGGTTGCCCTTACAAAAGCGGCATGGGTGCGCTTGGGTACATTCGCGCTGCATGTGCAGGCCCAAGCACGAGTAGCACCATGTCCGTTGTCGCGCGATCGCTCGACGGCCTTGGACGCGCTGGTCGAGGAACTTATCACAACGGGTCGTGCTGTGACCCGGTTCCCGACAGTACAAGCAGCGGGCGGTCTCCTGGACGGCGGCATAGCGGCCGGGCGCGCGAGGGGCCATACGCCCCCTACGGGGGGGTCCGGTGGGGGACCTACTCTGTGGCACAGGTCGTTCGGGTCCCATAGGACCGGCCAGAGAGGAATTATCTGCCAGTCTACTCTCTCCTTCCAGGAACGTCAAGAGGTCCGAGAAGGGTGGCAGATAAGTCGCACTATCCCCACCATACTGCTGCTCAAAACGGACCTTAACAGAGTCCGGCAACCTTCCCAGGACAATGTGCAGTAACAAAAACGACCACTGCTCCACTGGGAGTTTTAAGTTTTTTAATGCGTTGTAGGCAACCAACAGCGGATTCAACAAAGCCACTCTCAAGTGCATCACGCTGGCAACGCGGGGTAAATTCAAAATGGCGGCAACATGGTTGTCCGCCAGACGTCGTACGTTCTGGTACCGACGGGCAATCAAATCCCTAGCAATAGGGTAGTTTTCATCCGAGGGGGCCAAATGTTGAACCGATTCAAGGGCCTCCCCTTCCAACACGGATAACAAGTAAGCCAACTTCTGGCCCTGGGTCAAATCATCCCGGGCATGTACCAGACTATCAAAAATATTAATAAAGCCCTCCCAGTCCTCTAGACGACCAGCAAAATGCCTTAAATCTAAGGGGGCCAATCTAGCAAATAGAGGGGGCATACCCTTAGATGTGACCGGGGACGGGCTCGGTTCATTCTCTCTTGCCACTTGCAAAGGTCGAGCCACCTGGGTAATTCTGTCCGCAAAATCATAACACTGGTCCACATCCAAACCGACTTCTTGTCGCATTTCCACATCGGCCTCAACAGTCTTTTCCAAAAATAAGGCATACTGTTCATCAACAACAGCCAAACGTATGGGCAGATCTACGTATCTGTTCAACAAGGCCTCCGTCCTATCCGGTCGATCCAACAATGCAACCGCAGAGGCTAACCACCGTAACTCAGAACGTATTTTGGCTTTAGCCGAGGAGGCCGTCATTGTAACGTCACAAATTTATCAACAAAAAACAACAAATTCAAAATATTCACTATAACACAAAATCTCCAATATTTGGAGGTTATTAATAACCACAAAATTCCAATATTACAACAACAAAGTATTTATAATGACACAAACTCTTAAATATTTGGAGGTTATCAGAAAACAACAAAACTCAAGTATATAATTATAACTCTAACTCTCAAGAGGTTATAACTTAGACACAAACTAACTTTGACTTTATAAGTCAACAAGTTATTCAGTTCAAACAAATCACTGACTATTGAAATTCACTTGGATATCAACATACAACAAGATGATTTTAATTATTTCAAAGCACAAGTTTCAATAAGTTTCAATGTGTAAACAATGTCTTAAATCATTTAAGTTTCACTAAGTATTGAGTGCAAACTTATTAGCTAACCTTTTATTAGCTATTATTTAGCAACAACTTGTCAATATTCACAACTCAAGTTTGCTAACAAAACTAAATAATAATTATTATGAACAAAGAAAGGCATCTGTTTACATTTTGGAACTTCAATACATGACAATTAATTACAAGACATGGAACCAATAACAAAGGAATGCCCTTTACTTTTCAAATGCAAGTTAATTACCATTTACAAGTACAAATTAATCTAGTCCGGACCAGATGGTCATCAAAACGGCACTGATTAATCGACAAAGTTTTGGCGTGGGCCTCTCAGGCCTTCAAACTACGCTCTGCTACCAAGAAATGTTCAGTACACCCCTGCCTAGACCGCGGAATCAGCATGGCGCAGTGGAAGGTTATCATGAGTATAGACTCCGGACAAAACTTGGTTTCAGCCGGGATGTAACTGAACAATTGAACTGCGACACACAGCGACTTATTGTGAAGTAAGGTGAATTTTACATACGGTCTGTGCTGTCGAAAGGCTCCTGGGCTGCGGAGAGAGGGCGCGCGCCCCCTGGTAGTTTCTTCTTCAGACCTTACCAATTCGTCACCTTACTCACAAAACAAATACGACACAGCGGTCCCAAGACACTGGGCGCTTCACCAATACACAACGACACACGCGGGGCTTGCTTATTAAGATATATTTTCCCGACAACAACGCGTGTGGTGGCACTCTTTATTTCAAAACGCCGCGACCGGCCCGATCGTCACGATGGCGTCAAAATCTTGGTCGTACAACACGGGATCGACAGGATAATTCAGGATTCAATTCAAACTCGATATGCCAGGCATATTCAACGCGAGCGGTTTTTAACAATTCAGCAAAATTAATCCGACATGTTTTTCTACAAGAATTCCAATCAAGTAGAAATGTCAACTTCAAGTGACAGCGAAATGTCAATTTGACGTGACATTAGGGATGCGTTCAGAAACGTCGATCTTTTCCGAACAGGTTTCATACATTTAGTATGGCTAGAAACACATTTCCCGCCCGGCTCCGATTGCGCCAGGCGCCCCACCACTTTCTAGCATTGTATCGTCAGATGGCTCGGTAGCGGACTGCGCAGCGGAGCTCTGCATTTTGCTTTTTACTACTTATGTTCTCCGTCAATAATGGGCCAATTTAAAAAATATTTTGTTGTTTAGAAGAGTCACCAATTCATTATCATGTAGGGTTGTTAATTATACTGTTAAAACAGTATTAAAGTGTTTTTAGTACACTATACTTTTTAATTTTATAACAAAAATAATGTATAATTCTGATTTTGAAAATAAATTACACTAAATATTTCTAAAATCGGTTCAGTATTTTTTGAGTTTATCTAATACAAACAAACAAAGTGTATTTATAGTATTAGTATAGATATAAATTGCATCTCGTCTTCATTCATCATCATATTATCATCGTAATCATCAACATATTTTTTAGCTCGGCAACGACTCGATTGACACTGATCAAAAATTTCGTCAGGAAACGCTGCGCCACGCTAGTAAAGTGTGCACAACCGGGTCGACGCTGCGCTGCGCTGCGCTGCGCTGCGCCAGCGAAATGTGTTTCTAGCTTTAGCCGGTACGGTAGCCCCCCAGTGGGCTTCCGGTTAAAAAATATAATAATGGGTATGGGCTTCAGTGGGATACAGTTAATCCAAGTGTCCGAATAAAATCGTAAGCGTAGTATATAATATATTCTGTGGCGTAGTGTAAATATCCTATGACGTAAGATTACAAAAAACAAACTTAAAACAATAGTACAAGTGCCACAAGCTTTCCAGTTCCGGTGACAGCCGTGACAGAGGAGCCACTTGCAATACAAATTAGCTGTCAAAATGGACTGTCGGTCGTATGAAAACTGTTTTAGTTCCAAAGATAATCACCGGAACAGAAAAGCTTGCTGCACATTACAAGTGGCACAAACTTTTCTGTTCCGGTGACAGCAGCGCTATGAACGGTTTAATTTTTTTTTTGTATCAATTTAACCGGCCCTGACTTCTAAGACCTTCAGCCGCCAGCGCTATGGTTGGACATCAACTTGACAGCAAAATGAAATAAAAAAAACACGCTAGTTTCACATTTTGGCCACCGGAACAGAAAAGTTTGTGGCACGTAAGTCAGCATGCGCACTAGCCCACCGCCGCCATCACACGTGACGTTTGCTTAAACAAAGACATCTATGGCAATCTTGAAAACTATTTGTTCTAAAAGTTCAAGACAAGCTCCAGAGATGGCGCTACTTTCTTTGTCTGTTTGCTTTGTTCTAAAGGGCCCCACAGACAATCAGCTCGCCTGTCGGCCTAGACCGGCTACCGGCTAAGAAATATGGATATGGGTATGGGCTTCAACTGTCATTTGAATTCCTTATTTTGATAGATTTTGGCTGCTTTGTTCTATTGAACGTTGCTAGCTAGTTATCGTTATACCCGACGTCGCAAAACAAGGAACTGATAGCAGCTATTTTCTTTATAATATTGACTTCCCACTCCTTATTAATAAACTAGAATCTCTAGGTATACGAGGTACACAACTAAATCTGCTCAAAAGCTACTTAACTAACAGATATCAAAGAGTAAGGGTTGGTGAACTCGTTAGTGATGATTTACTTATGACACACGGTGTTCCGCAGGGCAGTGTTTTAGGGCCCACACTATTTTTAAGCTTTATCAATGAACTGTGCGGTCTCAAGTTGCATAAAGGTAAAGTAGTATCCTTTGCTGATGACACCGCGACCGCCCTTATCTTTAGTGGTGACAACTGGGATGATGTCTATAAACATGCTCAGATTGGCTTCACCCAAGTAACGTCATGGTTAAAAACTCATGGACTAACACTTAATGTTGACAAGACTAAATTTATCCCCTTCTCCATAAATAATGTTGCTTTATCCACTCACGAAAATCTCTCCTTAACAGCTCACACTTGCTTAACTGACTTATCATGTCACTGTATGAAAATTTTACCAGCCGTTAACATAAAGTATTTAGGTGTAGTGATTGATAATAATCTAAGTTTTAACTACCACTTAGACCTCCTTTCCTCAAGAACCCGCAAACTCATGTATATATTTAAGAAATTGCAACATGTAGCAGATCAAAGTGTCAAGAAAATGGTTTACCAGGCTCTATGCCAATCAATCTTGAGTTATTGTATAACAGTGTGGGGAGGTACTAATAAAACCAAGTTGTTAAAATTGGAAAGAGCTCAACGTGCAGTGTTAAAAGTGATTCATGGCTTACCTTTTACTTTCCCTTCAAAAGATCTCTACGCTCTATGTGATGTCCTAACGGTGCGCCAACTGTACATTCGCAACCTGGTTCTAAAACAGCACTCCCTCACGGAATTTGATCCCACTTTAAATGCAAATAAGAGATTAAAGCATAAAGTATGCCGCCCAATCACACAGTGGGTTACAGCATACTCAAATAAATATTTCGGTTTTCTTGGAAGCTATTTATATAATAAAGTAAATGAACTAAATAATATTTACTCACTCACTAAATACCGATGTAAAAAAATCACGACGACGTGGCTAAAATCACTGGACTATGATCAAACGGAAAATCTATTAAATATTTCCTCATAATATGCCTCATCCTTGCGCAAACATATATATAATATATACACACATACACACACACATGCATACACAAACATATACCTTAGTTGATTTTGTTGTAAGTATCTTGTAACAGTTCCTTGTTTTGTATTGTTTTTATCTTTATTACTTCCAGCGTTTAGCAGTATCAGATTGATATGATTTTGTACAAATTTAGAATAAGAAAACACTTCTAACCTGGCTCCGCCTGGTCCGGACGAAGAGAGACTGGTTATCTGTCACACAGGGCTTCCTTGCACAGAGACCAGTCTCTCACATAATATTGTTGTCAACATTAATTATTTCTAGTTTGTTTATATATCTATGTAACTACCTATTATGTGAGAGAAGAAATAAAGTTTTTTTTTTTTTTATTATTTTACTTAAAAATCCCAAAAACGTATGAAGTTCATACCCATAAAGTTACGCGGAAGCCCCCCTGTTTGTGATTCGTTGTTTTCGTTATTTTCCGTGGATTATTACAACCGACGACTTTGGCTTTTCCTAATGGTTCCTGACGATTCTTCTATATATGATAATAAGATAACCGTACGAACATGTGCACAAGAGAGGTTGGCAAAAGTGAGGTTAGGTAAAGAGAGGAAAAAGTTTCGTTTTTCTGGCGTTTTCTGATTCGGTGACTTTTCGGAAATACTCGAGATGGTAAATAGGCTTCATTGAAGTCTGAAAAACGTCGATGTGATAAATTACAACCAAACCTAACCTAACATTTGGCCGAACAAATTTTTACCACCCTCACTTTGCCGAACTTAACTTTTGCTAATTTTAGGTCGAAAAAGGCGATGAAAGCAAATGTTAGGTCATGCAAAGAGAGGTTGGCAAAAGTGAGGTTAGGTAAAGAGAGGAAAAAGTTTCGTTTTTCTGGCGTTTTCTGATTCGGTGACTTTTCGGAAATACTCGAGCAGGTAAATAAGCTTCATTGAAGTCTGAAAAACGTCGATGTGATAATTTAAAACCTAACCTAACCTAACATTTGGCCGAACAAATTTTTACCACCCTCACTTTGCCGAACTTAACTTTTGCTAATTTTAGGTCGAAAAAGGCGATGAAAGCAAATGTTAGGTCAGGCAAAGAGAGGTTGGCAAAAGTGAGGTTACGTGAAGAAAGGAAAAAGTTTAGTTTTTCTGGCGTTTTCTGATTTGGTGACTTTTCGGAAATACTCAAGATGGTAAATAAGCTTCATTGAAGTCTGAAAAACGTCGATGTGATAAATTACAACCAAACCTAACCTAACATTTGGCCGAACAAATTTTTACCACCCTCACTTTGCCGAACCTAAGTTTTGCTAATTTTAGGTCGAAAAGGTGATGAAAGCAAATGTTAGGTCATGCAAAGAGAGGTTGGCAAAAGTGAGGTTAGGTGAAGAGAGGAAAAAGTTTAGTTTTTCTGGCGTTTTCTGATTCGGTGACTTTTCGGAAATACTCGAGATGGTAAATAAGCTTCATTGAAGTCTGAAAAACGTCGATGTGATAAATTACAACCAAACCTAACCTAACATTTGGCCGAACAAATTTTTACCACCCTCACTTTGCCGAACCTAATTTTTGCTAATTTTAGGTCGAAAAGGTGATGAAAGCAAATGTTAGGTCATGCAAAGAGAGGTTGGCAAAAGTGAGGTTAGGTAAAGAGAGGAAAAAGTTTCGTTTTTCTGGCGTTTTCTGATTCGGTGATATTTTCGGAAATACTCGAGTTGGTAAATAAGCTTCATTGAAGTCTGAAAAACGTCGATGTGATAAATTAAAACCTAACCTAACCTAACATTTTGCCGAACAAATTTTTACCACCCTCACTTTGCCGAACTTAACTTTTGCTAATTTTAGGTCGAAAAAGGCGATGAAAGCAAATGTTAGGTCATGCAAAGAGAGGTTGGCAAAAGTGAGGTTACGCGAAGAGAGGAAAAAGTTTCGTTTTTCTGGCGTTTTCTGATTCGGTGACTTTTCGGAAATACTCGAGATGGTAAATAAGCTTCATTGAAATCTGAAAAACCTTGATGTGATAAATTACAACCAAACCTAACCTAACATTTGGCCGAACAAATTTTTACCACCCTCACTTTGCCGAACCTAACTTTTGCTAATTTGAGGTCGAAAAAGGCGATGAAAGCAAATGTTAGGTCATGCAAAGAGAGGTTGGCAAAAGTGAGGTTAGGTAAAGAGAGGAAAAAGTTTCGTTTTTCTGGCGTTTTCTGATTCGGTGACTTTTTGGAAATACTCGAGATGGTAAATAAGCTTCATTGAAGTCTGAAAAACGTCGATGTGATAAATTACAACCAAACCTAACCTAACATTTGGCCGAACAAATTTTTACCACCCTCACTTTGCCGAACCTAACTTTTGCTAATTTGAGGTCGAAAAAGGTGATGAAAGCAAATGTTAGGTCATGCAAAGAGAGGTTGGCAAAAGTGAGGTTAGGTGAAGAGAGGAAAAAGTTTAGTTTTTCTGGCGTTTTCTGATTCGGTGACTTTTCGGAAATACTCGAGATGGTAAATAAGCTTCATTGAAGTCTGAAAAACGTCGATGTGATAAATTACAACCAAACCTAACCTAACATTTGGCCGAACAAATTTTTACCACCCTCACTTTGCCGAACCTAATTTTTGCTAATTTTAGGTCGAAAAGGTGATGAAAGCAAATGTTAGGTCATGCAAAGTGTTCGGAAAAGATCGACATTTCTGAACGCATCCCTAATGTCACGTCAAATTGACATTAGCTGTCACTTGAAGTTGACAGCTCGGACTTGATTGGAATTCTTGTAAGAAAAATGTCGGATTAATTTTGCGGAATTGCTAAAAAACGCTCGCGTTGAATGTGCCTGGCATATCGAGTTTGAATTGAATCCTGAATTATCCTTTTGATCCCGTTTTGTACGACCAAGATTTAGACGCCATCTTGACGAGTGACCCGGTCGCGGCGTTTTGAAATAAAGAGTACCACCACACGCGTTGTTGTCGGGACAATATATCTTAATAAGCAAGCCCCGCGTGTGATATTGTGTATTGTTGGGATGCCCAGTGTCTTGGGACCCTGTGTGGTATTTGTTTTGTGAGTAAGGTGACGAATTGGTAAGGTCTGCAGAAGAACACGGAACACATCAGAGGGGGCCCCCTCATACCACTTCTGCCCCGGAGACTTTCGACACCACAGACCCGTATGTAAAATTCACCTTAATTTAAATTAAGTCGCTGTGTATCGCAGTTCAATTGTTCAGTTACATCCCGGCTGAAGCCAAGTTTTGTCCGGAGTCTATACTAGTGATACCTACGCTTCCACTGCGCTATGCCGGTTCCGCGGGTCTAGGCAGGGGTGTACTGAACATTGCTTGGTAGCAGTAGCGTAGTTTGAAGGCCTGAGAGGCCCACGCCAAAACTTTGTCTATTAATCAGTGCCGTTTTGATGACCATCTGGTCCGGACTGGATTAATTTGTACTTGTAAATGGTAATTAACTTGCATTTGAAAAGTAAAGGGCATTCCTTTGTTATTGGTTCCATGTCTTGTAATTAATTGTCATGTATTGAAGTTCCAAAATGTAAACAGATGCCTTTCTTTGTTCATAATAATTATTATTTAGTTTTGTTAGCAAATTTGAGTTGTGAATATTGACAAGTTGTTGCTAAATAATAGCTAATAAAAAGTTGTCCTAACAAGGCTTGGGTACTTAATAAGTTTGCACTCAATACTTAGTGAAACTTAAATGATTTAAGACATTATTTACACATTGAAACTTATTGAAACTTGTGCTTTGAAATAATTAAGGTTGACTTGTTGTATGTTGATATCCAAGTGAATTTCAATAGTCAGTGATTTGTTTGAACTGAATAACTTTTGACTTATAAAGTCAAAGTTAGTTTGTGTCTAAGTTATAACCTCTTGAGAGTTAGAGTTATAATTATATACTTGAGTTTTGTTGTTTTCTGATAACCTCCAAATATTTAAGAGTTTGTGTCATTATAAATACTTTGTTGTTGTAATATTGGAATTTTGTGGTTATTAATAACCTCCAAATATTGGAGATTTTGTGTTATAGTGAATATTTTGAATTTGTTGTTTTTGTTGATAAATTTGTGACGTTACAATGACGGCCTCCTCTGCTAAAGCCAAAATACGTTCTGAGTTACGGTGGTCTTCTGCGGTTGCATTGTTGGATCGACCGGATAGGACGGAGGCCTTGTTGAACAGATACGTAGATCTGCCCATACGTTTGGCTGTTGTTGATGAACAGTATGCCTTATTTTTGGAAAAGACTGTTGAGGCCGATGTGGAAATGCGACAAGAAGTCGGTTTGGATGTGGACCAGTGTTATGAGTTTGCGGACAGAATTACCCAGGTGGCTCGACCTTTGCAAGTGGCAAGAGAGAATGAACCGAGCCCGTCCCCGGTCACATCTAAGAGTATGCCCCCTCTATTTGCTAGATTGGCCCCCTTAGATTTAAGGCGTTTTGCTGGTCGTCTACAGGACTGGGAGGGCTTTATTAATATTTTTGATAGTCTCGTACATGCCCGGGATGATTTGACCCAGGGCCAGAAGTTGGCTTACTTGTTATCCGTGTTGGAAGGGGAGGCCCTTGAATCGGTTCAACATTTGGCCCCCTCGGATGAAAACTACCCTATTGCTAGGGATTTGATTGCCCGTCGGTACCAGAACGTACGACGTCTGGCGGACAACCATGTTGCCGCCATTTTGAATTTACCCCGCGTTGCCACCGTGATGCACTTGAGAGTGGCTTTGTTGAATCCGCTGTTGGTTGCCTACAACGCATTAAAAAACTTAACACTCCCAGTGGAGCAGTGGTCGTTTTTGTTACTGCACATTGTCCTGGGAAAGTTGCCGGACTCTGTTAAGGTCCGTTTTGAGCAGCAGTATGGTGGGGATAGTGCGACTTATCTGCCACCCTTCTCGGACCTCTTGACGTTCCTGGAAGGAGAGAGTAGACTGGCAGATAATTCCTCTCTGGCCGGTCCTATGGGACCCGAACGACCTGTGCCACAGAGTAGGTCCCCCACCGGACCCCCCCGTAGGGGGCGTATGGCCCCTCGCGCGCCCGGCCGCTATGCCGCCGTCCAGGAGACCGCCCGCTGCTTGTACTGTCGGGAACCGGGTCACAGCACGACCCGTTGTGATAAGTTCCTCGACCAGCGCGTCCAAGGCCGTCGAGCGATCGCGCGACAACGGACATGGTGCTACTCGTGCTTGGGCCTGCACATGCAGCGCGAATGTACCCAAGCGCACCCATGCCGCTTTTGTAAGGGCAACCACCATCCCCTCCTCTGCATGAACAGCCCAGAGGGCGGCGGAGCGCCGCAGCGCGTCGCTGCAGGATCACCTCGTATGGGTGGGGGTCTCGGACCCCCCGCGGTGTTTGCATCCCGCAGCAGTTCTAGTGGCCACCAGAGTGGCCCTTGACGCTCTCCGCCACGTTTGGAGCCTCAAACGGGCGGGGGTCCCAGGGACCCCCCCATGGGAAACCGATCCCCAAGGATGGGGATGAGTCATGCGAGCGTTGCCGGAGGTCGTAGAGGCCCCCCGCGACGTTTTGAGCCTCGCACGGGCGGGGGTCCTACGGACCCCCCCCTGGGAAATCGATCCCCAACTAGGGGGTTCGATTTTGCGAGCGATGCGGGAGGTCGTAGAAGCCCCCCGCGACGTGTTGAGCCTCGCACAGCCGGGGGTCCCCGGGACCCCCCTTCTGAAAATCGGTCACCGTGCCCCCGCGACTATGGGGCGACGTACACGGTGGATGCTAGGCACCGATTCTCGCCGCCGCTCGCCGAATACCCGCGTTTGGAGCGGCGCCCGCCCCGTCTTCAAGGGGCCGGGAGATATAACCCGCCTGATACCGGGCGAATTGGACGTAGGCAGTATGTGGGAGAATGGGACCCACTGGATCGCTATGAGCGACCCCCTTACCATGGGGGGACGTCTGGGGACCCCACATACTAGCAATCAACGTGTTTACGGTCGATTGTAGCCACCCCTCCAGAGACCGTTTTGTTGCCCACGGCCTCTGTGCTTGTCAGGGGATTGAATGGCGACCTTGTGGAAGTTCGCGCCTTGTTGGATTCCGGTGCTCAGGGGTGTGTTGTGTCATCTTGGTTAGTTAGGCGGTTGGGCCTCAAGGTGCACCCCCACACGGAAGGCGTGAGAGGTGTTGGCGATGTGAAAGTCCCCGGGTTGTTAGGGCATGTTGACTTCACATTTACATCACGTAATAAGTCCACGCCAGGCATTAAGACCTCGGCGATTGTGTTGGACACAGTTGTTGGCCGTCAACCTTCAGTTGACTTGGGACCGAGTATGTTGTCTTTGGTGTCTGATTCCCCACTCGCCGATCCAAATTTCTTCCGCCCAGGCCCGATTGATGCTCTCCTTGGAGCCGATGTCCTGGGGCGAGTTTTGTTGACGGGGAAGCGAGTTTTGCAGCCAGATGGCTTGGTAGCTCTGCAGACGACACTCGGTACAGTTGTGATGGGCCCTGCTCGCCGCGTTTTGGATTCCCTTGATGAGGATCGCGGTCTTGTTTTTAATGTGTCTCTCTCCGAAGTGGTGCAGAAGTTTTGGGAGGTTGAGGAACCTCCACCAGCCCCGCGGGTCGACCCAGTAGCGGATGAATGCGAGTTGTATTACCAGAATAACACTGGTCGCCTCCTCTGGGCGAATCCCGACCGCTAGCGGAACGTAGGCTAGTGGCGATGGAGCGTCGCATGAGCAAGGATCCGGTCTTCCGCCAGAAGTATGTTGAATTCATGCGGGAGTATGAGGAGTTAGGGCACATGTCCGTGAGCGATTTGGATTGGCGCTCCGTTGAGCACTTCTTTTTGCCGCACCACGCCGTTTTGAAATCCGGAAAGATTCGGGTGGTCTTTGACGGTTCGGCTCCCACCTCTACTGGAGCGTCCTTGAACCAGTGTCTGCATGTAGGTCCCAAGCTGCACACGGAGATCTCAGACATTTTGACCAACTTCCGGCGGCACCAAATTGTATTTATGACTGACATCCGGATGATGTTCAGACAAACGGTCATCCATCCAGAGGATAGGAGGTACCAATTGATTTTGTGGAGAGAGAGTCCTAGGGACCCCTTGTTGATTTATGAATTGAATACGAATACGTACGGTTTGGCTTCGAGCCCGTTTGTTGCGATTCGTTCTTTGTTGGAGTTGGCCGAGAAGGAGCGCTTGAGATACCCTCGCGCCTCCGCCATTTTGGCCAGTGACGTCTATGTGGATGACATTTGCACGGGCGCCTCATCTGTCTCAGAGGCGATTGTCCTGAGAGACGAACTCACCGCCCTTTTGAAGTCGGGAGGTTACGAGTTGAGGAAATGGATATCCAACTCGCCTGATGTACTGGTAGGTTTGCCCGAAGAGCACCAGCAGGACCCCCACCTATTCGAAAATGTTGATAATCCCCATGTGGTGACCGTCCTTGGCGTACAGTACAAACCGGTCTCTGACACGTTCACTTATTGTGTGGATTTACGACCACCGAAAGTCTGGACCAAGCGTTTAGTATTGTCTACTGTCGCACGTACCTTTGACCCCAATGGGTGGATTTGCCCCGTGCTGTTTATGGCCAAGTGTTTCTTGCAACGGTTATGGGCTTCGGGTGTGTCGTGGGATGAACCCCTCTCGGACGAGTTACTCCGAGATTGGTCGAGCTTCGTTTCATCCCTCCCCGAGATTAATGAAGTGCATTTGCCGAGGCTATTCCTCCCTTCTGAAAATTGTAAAGTTACTCTTCACGGCTTTTCCGATGCCTCCGAACGTGGATTTGCTGCGGCCGTGTACCTCCGCACCGTTACTGTTGACGGAGTTGTTGCTGTGCATCTGGTGATAGCGAAAAGCAAAGTCGCTCCCCTTCGGACTCGTCATACGATCCCGAGGTTGGAATTGTGTGGAGCTGCCCTCCTAATGCGTTTGTTGAACCACGTATGGCTCACATTAGGTCGATCTATTAAGATACAAGAGGTTTATGTTTGGACGGACAGTCAGGTCGTCCTTTGTTGGTTGAATGCTCCGGCGCACACCTTGGACGTGTTTGTGGCCAATCGAGTGTCGCAGATTTGTAATTCCGACATCGAGTTGATTTGGAGACACGTGCCGGGAACCATGAATCCCGCGGATTGTGCGTCTCGGGGTTGTGTAGCCCCAACCCTAATTAACCACCCCCTCTGGTGGGGCCCACAGTGGTTGATGCGGCCTGAGTCGGAGTGGCCGCCCTCTCCAGCGTTGTCGAACGTAGCCGTTCCTGATATGCGGGCATGCGTCCTGGAGACTAACCCCGCCGGGGAAAAGGATTTGTTGTTGGATCGGTACAGCTCCTTACAGAAGCTGCTTGGTGTTACCGCTTGGATCAGACGTTCTGCGTACAATTGCAGAAACCCACGCGCGAGGCGTGATTCGTCGGTTCTCACTCCGGACGAGCGTAGGGACGCGCTCTTGTTTTGGGTCCGGAGAGTACAAGCTGATAGTTTTGAGTCCGAGATTGAAATTTTGCGTTTAGGCCGTCGCAAGTTGAAGGGCGCGGTATCGCGATTAAATCCCTTCCTGGACGAGCGTGGGCTTTTGCGAGTCGGCGGAAGACTTTGAAATGCGAACCTGCCGTATGGAGCTCGTCACCCCCTTTTGTTACCTAAAGCCGGACATTTGACTCAACTGATAATAACAGATCGCCATGTGAATGCACAACATGCTGGCTGTAATGCTTTGTTGGCCATTTTGCAGCGTGAATTTTGGATTTTGTCTGCTCGTCGAGCCATTCGCACTGTGGTTTTCCGTTGCCTGCCTTGTTATCGATTGAAGGCCGCGACCATGCAGCCCCAGATGGGTGATTTGCCTGCTGATCGCGTCACGGAATGTAGAGCTTTGCCGGAGTCGCCACCGACTTCGCCGGTCCCTTTACTGTAAAGGCTTCGAGACTGCGTAATGCTAAAACCTATAAGGCGTACTTGTGCGTGTTTGTGTGTTTGTCCACCAAGGCTGTCCATTTGGAAATTGTCTCGGAATTGTCTACCGAAGCCTTTGTCGCCGCCTTGAGCAGATTTGTTTCCCGTAGAGGACTGCCGACATTGATACGTTCCGATTGTGGTACTAATTATAAGGGAACGTGTAATTATCTTAAGGAAGTAGTTAAGTTTTTTGTTGATAATAAAATAGACATTGGAACCACCCTCTCCCGGCGTGGGATAATCTGGAAGTTTAGCCCTCCAGCTTGTCCGACCTGGGGAGGAATTTTTGAAGCTTGTGTAAAGGCTGCCAAGACACACTTGCGTCGCGTGATTGGAGAAACTATTCTCAAGTTTGAGCAACTTGATACGGTATTTTGTAAAATTGAGGCCGTCCTCAACTCGCGACCCTTGTGCCCGTTGTCTTCGGACCCGAATGACCTGGAAGCGTTGACCCCAGGTCATTTCTTGATCGGACAGCCCCTTTTGGCTTTGCCTGAATATCCGATTCAGGATGTAGGATCCCATCGTTTGTCGCGATACCAACTTTTGAAACAGATGTCCCAAAACTTCTGGGCACGTTGGTCGATGGAGTATTTGCATATCCTACAACAGCGCGTGAAGTGGACAGATAAAACCACCCCACCCCAGACTGGCGACCTCGTGTTGATTAAGGATGCCAACCTGCCGCCCCTATGTTGGCGAAGGGGGCGCATTGTTAAACTCTACCCCGGAACTGACGGAGTTCCTCGTTTTGCTGAGGTTTTGGTTCGAGATTCGGTTTTGAAGAGAGCAGTTAGTGGGCTCTCCCGATTACCCGTAGATTGACGTACCGTTCTTAACGGTCCGGGGCGGGGGGATGTTCGGAAAAGATCGGCGTTTATGAACGCATCTCTAATGTCACGTCAAATTGACATTTCGCTGTCACTTGAAGTTGACAGTGCGACTCGATTGGAATTCTTGTGAGAAAAATGTCGGATTAATTTTGCTGAATTGTTAAAAACCGCTCGCGTTGAATATGCCTGGCATATCGAGCTTGAATTGAATCTTAAATTATCTATCTGATCCCGTGTTGTACGACCAAGATTTTGACGCCATCTGATCGGGCCGGTCGCGGCGTTTTGAAAGAAAGATAATTTTCCACCACGCGCTTGTTGTCGGGACTGTAAATCGTAATAAAAAAAGGTCCCCCGTGTGTGTTGGTGTATATTGTTGAAGCGCCCAGTGTCTTGGGAACGCTGTGGTGTTTGTTTTGTGAGTAAGGTGACGAATTGGTAAGGTCTGCAGAAGAAGAAGAAACTACCAGGGGGCGCGCGCCCTCTGTCTCCGCTGCCCAGGACCACAGACAGTATGTAAAATCACCTTACTTCACACTAAGTCGCTGTGTATCGCAGTCCAATTGTTCAGTTACATCCCGGCTGAAACCTAGTTTTTGTCCGGAGTCTATACTCATGATAATCTTCCACTGCGCCATGCTGGCTCCCCGGGTATAGGCAGGGGTGTACTGAACACTAACCTTTTTTTTTTTTTTTTTTTTTTTTTCTTTCGAGGGAAAAATGCTCCTTATGCACACCCCGCCGTTGAGGTACACGGCAGGGGAAGTGGGGCTCTCCCGCTGTTGACCAGCGGGCATACCACAACTAAAAAAACCCCCGTTGTGACATCTCGTCCGGTTTACGGCAGTGTGGGTTCCCTTTGGGATTCGACCACACTACCCCGGTTGGCCTTGGCAAAACCTGGCCCAAGCTTGAAGCGTACGGGTGGCACCTCAGTCACAAATGGACACCTCCCCAGATGGACGGACCGTAGAACGGACCTCGCGACAGTCCGCCATCCGCGCGTTATCGGGTGTCATTTCATCCCGGAGCTCATCTCGACTGAGAGAGCGGGGAGCAACGACAGTCGACAGGAGAAGTGGAGATGCCGATCACTCAGTCATCCCACTGTTGCTACGCTCGCCCTCTATAGGGCGTGCTCCGACTTGGGCAAGCCCACTGCGCTCGGGCAGTATCCCCTTACTCGCTGGTGGGTTGCATTTGCGGGACCCCATGACGTGGTCGGCCGGCTGCTTACTCGCAGCGCAGACCGAGCACCGGGGTTTGACGACACTACAAGCCGCGGCCATGGCGGCCATTCGGTTTTGAAGAGAGCAGTTAGTGGGCTCTCCCGATTACCCGTAGATTGACGTACCGTTCTTAACGGTCCGGGGCGGGGGGATGTTCGGAAAAGATCGACATTTCTGAACGCATCCCTAATGTCACGTCAAATTGACATTAGCTGTCACTTGAAGTTGACAGCTCGGACTTGATTGGAATTCTTGTAAGAAAAATGTCGGATTAATTTTGCGGAATTGCTAAAAAACGCTCGCGTTGAATGTGCCTGGCATATCGAGTTTGAATTGAATCCTGAATTATCCTTTTGATCCCGTTTTGTACGACCAAGATTTAGACGCCATCTTGACGAGTGGCCCGGTCGCGGCGTTTTGAAATAAAGAAAACCACCACACGCGTTGTTGTCGGGACAATATATCTTAATAAGCAATCCCCGCGTGTGTTATTGTGTATTGTTGGGATGCCCAGTGTCTTGGGACCCTGTGTGGTATTTGTTTTGTGAGTAAGGTGACGAATTGGTAAGGTCTGCAGAAGAACACGGAACACATCAGAGGGGGCCCCCTCATACCACTTCTGCCCCGGAGACTTTCGACACCACAGATCCGTATGTAAAATTCACCTTAATTTAAATTAAGTCGCTGTGTATCGCAGTTCAATTGTTCAGTTACATCCCGGCTGAAACCAAGTTTTGTCCGGAGTCTATACTAGTGATACCTACGCTTCCACTGCGCTATGCCGGTTCCGCGGGTCGAGGCAGGGGTGTACTGAACACAAAGAGAGTTTTTCTGGCGTTTTCTGATTCGGTGACTTTTTGGAAATACTCGAGATGGTAAATAAGCTTCATTGAAGTCTGAAAAACGTCGATGTGATAATTTAAAACCTAACCTAACCTAACATTTGGCCGAACAAATTTTTACCACCCTCACTTTGCCGAACCTAATTTTTGCTAATTTTAGGTCGAAAAGGTGATGAAAGCAAATGTTAGGTCATGCAAAGAGAGGTTGGCAAAAGTGAGGTTAGGTAGAGAGGAAAAAGTTTCGTTTTTCTGGCGTTTTCTGATTCGGTGATATTTTCGGAAATACTCGATATGGTAAATAAGCTTCATTGAAGTCTGAAAAACGTCGATGTGATAAATTAAAACCTAACCTAACCTTACATTTTGCCGAACAAATTTTTACCACCCTCACTTTGCCGAACCTAACTTTTGCTAATTTTAGGTCGAAAAAGGTGATGAAAGCAAATGTTAGGTCATGCAAAGAGAGGTTGGCAAAAGTGAGGTTAGGTGAAGAGAGGAAAAAGTTTAGTTTTTCTGGCGTTTTCTGATTCGGTGACTTTTCAGAAATACTCGAAATGGTAAATAAGCTTCATTGAAGTCTGAAAAACGTCGATGTGATAAATTACAACCAAACCTAACCTAACATTTGGCCGAACAAATTTTTACCACCCTCACTTTGCCGAACCTAACTTTTGCTAATTTGAGGTCGAAAAAAGTGATGAAAGCAAATGTTAGGTCATGCAAAGAGAGGTTGGCAAAAGTGAGGTTAGGTGAAGAGAGGAAAAAGTTTCGTTTTTCTGGCGTTTTCTGATTCGGTGACTTTTCAGAAATACTCGAAATGGTAAATAAGCTTCATTGAAGTCTGAAAAACGTCGATGTGATAATTTAAAACCTAACCTAACCTAACATTTGGCCGAACAAATTTTTACCACCCTCACTATGCCGAACTTAACTTTTGCTAATTTTTGGTCGAAAAAGGCGATGAAAGCAAATGTTAGGTCATGCAAAGAGAGGTTGGCAAAAGTGAGGTTAAGAAAGAGAGGAAAAAGTTTCGTTTTTCTGGCGTTTTCTGATTCAATGACTTTTCGGAAATACTCGAGATGGTAAATAAGCTTCATTGAAATCTGAAAAACCTCGATGTGATAAATTACAACCAAACCTAACCTAACATTTGATCGAACAAATTTTTACCACCCTCACTTTGCTGAACCTAACTTTTGCTAATTTGAGGTCGAAAAAGGTGATGAAAGCAAATGTTAGGTCATGCAAAGAGAGGTTGGCAAAAGTGAGGTTAGGTAGAGAGGAAAAAGTTTCGTTTTTCTGGCGTTTTCTGATTCGGTGACTTTTCGGAAATACTCGAGATGGTAAATAAGCTTCATTGAAGTCTGAAAAACGTCGATGTGATAAATTACAACCAAACCTAACCTAACATTTGGCCGAACAAATTTTTACCACCCTCACTTTGCCGAACTAAACTTTTGCTAATTTGAGGTCGAAAAAGGTGATGAAAGCAAATGTTAGGTCATGCAAAGAGAGGTTGGCAAAAGTGAGGTTAGGTAAAGAGGAGAAAAAGTTTCGTTTTTCTGGCGTTTTCTGATTCGGTGACTTTTCGGAAATACTCGAGATGGTAAATAAGCTTCATTGAAGTCTGAAAAACGTCGATGTGATACTTTAAAACCTTACCTAACCTAACATTTAACCGAACAAATTTTTACCACCCTCACTTTGCCGAACTTAACTTTTGCTAATTTTAGGTCGAAAAAGGCGGTGAATGCAAATGTTAGGTCATGCAAAGAGAGGTTGGCAAAAGTGAGGTTACGTGAAGAGAGGAAAAAGTTTCGTTTTTCTGGCGTTTTCTGATTCGGTGACTTTTCGGAAATACTCGAGATGGTAAATAAGCTTCATTGAAGTCTGAAAAACGTCGATGTGATAAATTACAACCAAACCTAACCTAACATTTGGCCGAACAAATTTTTACCACCCTCACTTTGCCGAACCTAACTTCTGCTAATTTGAGGTCGAAAAAGGTGATGAAAGCAAATGTTAGGTCATGCAAAGAGAGGTTGGCAAAAGTGAGGTTAGGTGAAGAGAGGAAAAAGTTTAGTTTTTCTGGCGTTTTCTGATTCGGTGACTTTTCAGAAATACTCGAAATGGTAAATAAGCTTCATTGAAGTCTGAAAAACGTCGATGTGATAATTTAAAACCTAACCTAACCTAACATTTGGCCGAACAAATTTTTACCACCCTCACTTTGCCGAACTTAACTTTTGCTAATTTTAGGTCGAAAAAGGCGATGAAAGCAAATGTTAGGTCATGCAAAGAGAGGTTGGCAAAAGTGAGGTAAGGTAAAGAGAGGAAAAAGTTTAGTTTTTCTGGCGTTTTCTGATTCGGTGACTCTCGAAATGGTAAATAAGCTTCATTGAAGTCTAAAGTCTAAGTGGCATGTGGGTCGGGTCGGGCGGGCGCGACCCCCCGGCCGGGGGCCGGTGTTAGTCGCGAGGGCACGCCCGCCCGGCCAGACCCACGGCATAGTAACAATACGTGGTAAGATAAGGTTGAGCGGGCGCGCCCGCGCGGCCAGCGGTGGTCGCACGGGCGCGCCCGCTCAGGTACAGTTAGTATTAGCATAAAAAATTTGTTTTCTTCGTGGCTAGACGAGTCCGCAGCCGGACCGCTCACAGCGGCCCCTCTCCACCGCCTTCTCCACGCCGTTCGCGCAGACAGCCGGGTGGGGAGATAAGCTCAGCCCCCACTCCGCCGCCGGCGCCACCCCCCCCAACCCCGCAGGCGCGGCCGCCGCCGCCGCACACCACGGCCGCGCTCCCCCGCCCGGGCAACCGCCGAACAGGCGCCCCGCGCCGAAGACCGGCTCCCGCGGCCCGCAATCACCCAGGGCAGACCCGCCCGCGCCCCGGGCAGCAGACGCACCGCATAAACTGCGGGAAACTTCCTCCCAGTGTGCGCCCGAAAGCGGCCAACCCTTGACCCATGTGCACAAAGTTGGGGACCACTGCCGCGCGCACTCCGGAGGACCCCCACGGCCCATGCGGCACCCCGCACCACCCGGAGCCCAGACGCCCTCGCCCCGAGCACTCGCGGACCGCCGGCGCCCATCCTCGCAAAAGTGAGAGGCGTCCATTCAGCAGCCATCCAGGCCGGGAAAACGTAGCCGCGACGCGCCGCGGCGACGGCCGCGCCCACGACGCGGGAGGCGCAACACCAACAGCGGCGCCGGGCATCCTGCCGACCCCCCACGCCGTCACCGAGGAGGCACGCAGTGGCAGCGGAGACAAGAGGTGTAGCGGAGTAGTGGCGTTTATTTATAGGCATATTGGTGTTTTTTTTTTTTTTTTTTTTATATAAGTAATGGTATTTATAGGCATATGTGGCGTATTTTTTTTTTTTTTTTTTTTTTTTTTAATAATAATATCTACAAAGCAAATGGTTCACATATAATAACTACAATAAGTAACATGGGCCGGGTAGGGCGGTTGCGGTACCGGTGCCCAGTGGCAAGGGCACGGGCACGCCCGCCCGGCCCGGCCTTACACATGGTGATACTGCGCGGGCGGGCGCGACCGCACGGTCAGTGACAGTGACAGTCGCGCGGGCACGCCCGGACGCACATTCCAACGAGTGCACAGACATTGTATAACTACAGTGTAGAGATGAAACTACAATAGTTATGGCAAATTAACATTGTGCCTTTGGCAAAGTCCATTCTTATGCTAACACAATTATAGTGTGGCGTGGGTCGGGTCGAACGGGCGCAGCCCCCCAGCTGGTAGCCGGTGGTAGTCGCGAGGGCACGCCCGGCCGGCCAGGCTCTAAGCGTGGTTATACGGTGCGGGCGCGCCCGCGCGCCCAACGGTGGCCGCGGTTAGGTTAGGTTAGGTTAGGTTAGGTTTTTTTTTTTTTTTTTTTTTTTTTTTTTTTTTTCTACTACCTCTGACTCTGAGTCAAAGCCTGTTTTGACAATTTTTGGTATCTACTCTTTCATACTAGTTCTCGCTTGCGTGCCTCTCGCACTTCCATTCCGCATACTACTCATTTATTCCTCATCTTTTTCACAGTAACGGCCGGGACCGCCGCCTATTCTATTTCTATCTAACATTACTACTTTTTTATTTACTACTTTCTATTTGGGGGTTCTGGTTGTACACATTACACATTTTCTTTATTATTTACAACATTTTCTTACATAACTAATGATTGTCTTATTAATAATACATTTCTGGTTTTTTACATTCTTGTTATTTTTTACATTTATATTTCTTATTGCTAATTACAATATTATTCTTATTCTATTGTTTTGCTATCCTATATTTGAGTTGTTTACAAATATTTCTTATGCTAAAAACTAATATACCATCCTACTAATATTATAAATGTGAAAGTTTAGATGTTTGGATGTTTGGATGTTTGGATGTTTGGATGTTTGTTACTCAATCACACCGAAACGACTGAACGGATTTGGCTGAAATTTGGGACACAGATACTTTGTAGCTTGGAGAGGAACATAGGCTACTTTTTATCCCGGAAAAATGTCACATTCCCGCGGGATAACGTCGTGTAGTTCACGCGGGCGAAGCCGCGGGCGGAAAGCTAGTTATATTATAATAACATAATTTTTCTAATCTACCTTATTTCTCTTTATAACTTTTAAAACTATATTTTTGCAAAACATTAAAAATACATCCCTATCTTTACCAAGCATTATATTTTCTATATTGGTTGGGGTAATTGCACAACCAAGTCTTTGCTCAATGTCGTACCTTTCTATGGTGTACTGGGGACAATTCACTATAAGGTGGGGTAGGGATTCGGGAGTTTCGGGATCGCAGGTGCACGATGGGTTGTCTTTGCACTTAAATCTGTGCAAGTACTCGGAGAACCCACCGTGCCCCGTCATTACTTGGGTTAGAATTGGGTCCGGTTCAATCTTCCTGATGGTCCTATAGGCCCTAATCGCGTTCGGGAAGAAGATCTTTGTAACGGCAGCCGTTTCGCCAGTTGTATACCTCTGGTTCCATTCGTCAAGCGTACGCATCCGGATGCTTCGCTTGACGAATGAAACCGGGCAAAGATCGTACTTTGGCTTTGTTTTTAAATTAAGCGCCGCCTCTTTGGCCAGTTTGTCCGCGCGTTCATTACCCAAGAGTCCTACATGAGCTTTGATCCAAAATAAGTTAACAGACTTATTTTGGTCGCTTGCTAGTTTTAGGTTTAATCTGGTTTCAACTGCTAGGGCGTGCGGGCAATCCAGACTCGTTATTGATTGTAACGCGGCAGTGGAATCGCTATAGATGGCGAAAGTGGTCTCCTTGCGCTGCCGAATTTGCTTCACCGCTTCGCATATCGCCAGGAGTTCCGCCTGGTAGACCGTGCTATATGGCGGCAAAGCAAATTTGACGGCCTTTATTTCGATCTCTCTATTCCACAGGGATAGAGCTGCACCGACACGGCCGTCAATTTTGCTGCCGTCCGTGAATATGCGTATGTCGTAATCGCTATTTGCGTCTGTTTGTACCTGGTCCACCAGGGTTTGAAACTCAAGGCGTATATGTTCGGCGGGATGCGGAGTCTTAATCGCAGGAGCTGGTCGCTCAATCTCCCTGTCACCCATCGCTGACCGGGGCACTCCCTTTTTGGCCTCGTATAATGAGGCCGCCTCACGGATTCGGAGGTCTAGAGGGAGGATCCCGGAGAGAATCAGCGCTGCGTGCAGGGACACTGTGCGATAGGCTTTACAGATTTTCTGCACGATTCCCCTTTGTACGGCGTTTAGGTGTTTTTGCACGCCCAGTTTCTGCGCGGCTGGGGCCCATGCGCTCGCGGCGTACATTATAACTGGTTCGACTGTCGCGACATAAATGGTACGGACCACCTCTGGGTGCAACCCCCAACTGACTTTAGCGGCTCTAGAGAGTTGTTTACTTATACCTATTGCTTTTTTGCAGACTTTGGATACGTGTGAGTTAAATGTTAACTTATCGTCAATTGTAAGACCCAGTAGCTTTACTTCGCGGGAATGCATGATGTCGACTCCACCCATGCTCAGATGTGGGGTGTCATACTTTAGCTTCCGTGTCATTACCATGGCATTGGTTTTGTTCGGCGCGAACTTGAGCTTATTTATGACACCCCACCTCCGAACATGTTCAAGAGTGGCATTTGCCCGCGTTTGAATATCCTGGGCTGTTTCCCCGTCAAAGACGAGTACCACGTCGTCTGCAAATGCCTGGCAATAGTCTCCTCTCTCGTTTAGGCTCTTCAAGAGGGGGTCAAGCAACAAGTTCCACAAGATGGGGCCAGCTATTGAGCCCTGAACGCATCCTTTGTTGGTTAGCACACTGTGTTCCTCGCCGCCATACCTGACAGAGACAGCTCGGTCGGAGAGATAACTGTCGAAGGCCCTTCTTAAGTTGATGGGGCACTTCGCCTCTGCCAGTCTCATCCTAATCGCCGGCCACCACGCACTGTCAAAGGCTCCCTCTATATCCAGCGATACTAACGTAACAATTTTCTTTTTAGCTATCTTCGTGCGGATGTGCTGCACTAGAGTATAGAGGGAGTCTTCCGTGCTCCTCTGCGGCATAAAACCATAGGTTTGGGCTCATTTTCGGCAGTATATAAAATTTTAGCCTTGCTACCAGCATCTTCTCATAAATCTTCCCGAGTATTGATAGCAGTCCGATCGGTCGATATGCCTTAGGGATGTTGTATTTGTCCTTTCCTGGCTTCCTGGGTTAGGTTAGGTTAGGTTAGGTTAGGTTAGGTTAGGTTCTCGGCCTCATGCGAGTGATGCGGTTCCTGGATCCGAGACCGAGCGCGTCCCCCAGGTGGTGGATAGGGGAACGGCCCCCGGTGGAAGGGGGTTACCGGGCTTTGGCCGGCGCGAACCAAAACCAGGATTATACCGTAACCCTGTACTTAGTACAGGAACGGGGGCTGCCGTGTTCTGTCACGGGGGCTGCGGGGATGTAAAACCCCTTTAAAAAATGTAAGAACAAACCGTAACCCTGTACGTGGTGCAGGAACGGGGGCCGCTACGGGGGCCGCGTGGAGTAAACCACTATAAAAATCCTGAAAGGTCACGGCGTTGGGAACGCAGGCGTCGGACCGCCTTAAGGTGGCTGGAAGAGGTTCCAGCCAGCTAGCGCCAACCCTGGGATACCGCCCGCCCTCCCAGTGGTATTAGGGTTACCCAGGTACAGGGGTCTCTGCCTGGGTGGACCGGATATTTCCCCCATACTCGTGGGATTAAGTATGGCAGACTTTAGAAAACCTATAATAAAAGCAGTTAAGAAGGCGAAGAATGCAACGGTTTCGACTGTTGCTTCCGGTAGTACGGACAAAGCACTGGGTCCATCCAAAAACCGTGCACAAAAGACGACGAGCGACTTTAACAAGTTAGCCTACGATTGCTCTAGTAGTGATTCGGAAGCAGGGGAATACCTTTCCTCCAAATCTGGAGACTGGCATCCAACAGAGTGGCATCCTATTTCTTATGAAGACTACATGCGGGCAGGTTCGAAAAAAAAGAAGTCTTTGGGTAAAACGCCCCCTCCTTCAACCCCTAAGCCGAAAGTTAAAGACGTTGAGTCTTATTTCAAGCGACCCAAACTGGCCGCGAGTTCCAGCTCGTCACTTGACCTTGCCATGCAGTCTGAGTTGTCGGAGTACGAGGCGACAGCAGCAGCGGCAAGAGCTGATAAAATGAGAGTAAACCTCGAAAAGTTTGACGAAACTACGCGACAGCCAACGCGCAGTAGACCGTCTCTACAGCCGCAGCCACAGAACGTAAGCCCCGAAGCGGCGGAGTTGGACCGCCTTAAAGCTGAAAACGCAAATCTCCGGAAAGATCTCGAGGAGCTGCGAAAGGAAGTAGCCGCTCTCAAACAGGAGCAGCGGCCAGTACAGAAGGCCACGTCCCTGGACGAGGACGTTATTGAAAGGGTGATTCACTCTGTCACTAGGATCATGATGGAGCACATTGAGCCGAGATTGATGGCAGTGGAGTGCCGTCTCCCCTCGCCTGACGCGTTGCAAACGCCCAAAGTCGCGCCTAGAGCTACCCCTAGAGCTGCCTCTGCTACCTTCACGGAGCACGAAGATGGTGTTACTCCCGAGATTCCCCCTGCCGCCCGCCAGAACGATGACTGGCAGCAGAAGACTGGGCGAAAGAAGAAGAAGGGTAAGAAGGCGAGCCTAACCACTGCAGCTCCTCCTAGCACCCAGAAGAGACCGCAGGCTGCGGTGAAAGCGCCTGTCAAGGCTAAAACAAAGCCAAAGCTGATCATCCCGAAATCTGCAGCAGTGGTACTGTCTCTCCTCCCGGAGGCGCGCGGAAACGGGGTAACATTTGCCGAGGTCATCAAACGAGCCAAAGCTGTCATCTCCCCTGCTGACTATGGAGCACAGGGGTTCGTTATTAAAGAGAGCCAGGCAGGAGCTAAAATCCTGGAGCTGCCGGACCCTAGCGGTACTATGGCCAACGCTCTGGCCGACAAACTCCGCCAAACAGTCGGCAATTTGGTTGAAGTCAGTAGACCAGAAAAGACGGCCGACCTGCACATCACGGGTTTCGATGACTCTATATCGAGAGACGATGTTCTGGACGCCGTAGCGGCCGTGTCTAGTTGCGCGCGACAGAAAGTCAAGACGACGTCCATTATGGCCGAGAGAGACGGGTCCTGGTGCATCCGCATTAGATGCCCTGTGGCGGCTGCCAAGGCGGTTGCGGTGACCGAGAAGTTTAAAGTCGGGTGGAACATCGTTCGGGTGAGGGTGCTGTCCCCTCTTCCTTTAAGGTGCTTTAAGTGTCTGGGGCTGGGCCACACAAAGCCCAGGTGCCCATCGAAAGAGGACAGGAGCAAACTTTGCTTCCGTTGCGGTGAACCGGGCCACATGGCCGCGGCTTGTAGTGTCGTCAAACCCCGGTGCTCGGTCTGCGCTGCGAGTAAGCAGCCGGCCGACCACGTCATGGGGTCCCGCAAATGCAACCCACCAGCGAGTAAGGGGATACTGCCCGAGCGCAGTGGGCTTGCCCAAGTCGGAGCACGCCCTATAGAGGGCGAGCGTAGCAACAGTGGGATGTCTGAGTGATCGGCATCTCCACTTCTCCTGTCGACTGTCGTTGCTCCCCGCTCTCTCAGTCGAGATGAGCTCCGGGATGAAATGACACCCGATAACGCGCGGATGGCGGACTGTCGCGAGGTCCGTTCTACGGTCCGTCCATCTGGGGAGGCGTCCATTTGTGACTGAGGTGCCTCCCGTACGCTTCAAGCTTGGGCCAGGTTTTGCCAAGGCCAACCGGGGTAGTGTGGTCGAATCCCAAAGGGAACCCACACTGCCGTAAACCGGACGAGATGTCACAACGGGGGTTTTTTAGTTGTGGTATGCCCGCTGGTCAACAGCGGGAGAGCCCCACTTCCCCTGCCGTGTACCTCAACGGCGGGGTGTGCATAAGGAGCATTTTTCCCTCGAAAGAAAAAAAAAAAAAAAAAAAAAAAAAAAAAAGGTTAGGTTAGGTTAGGTTAGGTTAGGTTAGGTTAGGTTAGGTTAGGTGGGGTGCGAAGTCAGACAACGTCCCCGTCGTGCACCCTGGGCAACGTCGTCGCATTTCCCGCGGCGGCGGCTAATAGTTTGACGGGAGGGGAGCCTCGCGGTTCTATCCGCATTTGCGGTTTCGGTGGCTCCGCGCTGGCGTCCCAGACATATTCTGGGCAGCGGTAGCGCGGTTCGGGCTCGGCCGGCGTCCTGGACAGTCCAGTAGCGGCGGTGCGAGCGTAGGCGGCGGGTCCGTCCGATTGCGGTTGTCGCAATCGGCGGATGGGTCTTCATGGCCAACCGTCGGCGAAGCCGTCCCTTCAGTCATGTTTTGGGGGACGGTGGGGCTGCCCTTAGTTGGGTGTCCCCGCGAGGAGAAAACCTCAATAAAAAACCCTAATCCTACGCCTGCCATGGGCTAGGGGATGGATGGCTGGTGGGAGACCAGTCCCAACGTGGCCAACGGAGCAGGGGACTGGCGGACCCCCTGTTTCGTGAACCATACGCTTACCCGGGTATGGAGCCTCTGCCCGGGTGGACTGATTATTTGCTACCATAATCGTGGGACTAAAATGGAATCTTCAAACAAAACAAAACTAATTTTAAAATTTGGCGGTGGGCCTAGCTCGGGCGAAAGAGAGCGGGAGAAGCCTAGCTCAGGGGCTTTAAACGAGCGGGCGCATTCTGCGTCAGAAATGTTTTCGGCGTCGTCTAAAAACTCCGTTTCGGACGTTTATTCAGCGGATGAGGAGTGTGCTCCTTCTAACACAGGAAGCGCAACCAGCCTTAATGCAGGTGCTAGAAGAAAACGCCCTCTTGAGGAATTTTTAACCCCGGACTCCGTCGGGCCGGGTGGAACGACTGTTGCCGACAGTCCCAAAGTCGGTAAATTCGGGAAAGGTAGAGGTAGGCGTGGCCGTGGTCGTGTGGCAGCAACTGGCCCCCGCCCAGAACGTACGGTGTCTGAATCGCAGCTCAATCTGCGTCGTCCATTGTCGGACTATGAGCGGGATGCCGAAGAGGCGATGGGCGGTGCCGAGGCGACAGGTGGCGCCGATGCTATGGATGGCACTGAAATAATGACGAATGTCGGTCGTTTGGAGGAATGGTCCTTTGAGGAACTACGGTCTAGGTCACCTTTGCCCGGTATTGAATGGGACAGCACGGCGGAGATTAGAAAAGAAGTGTCCGCTAAGCTGAGCTCTATCACAGATGTTTCGCGCTCATCTGGGAAGCTAAAGGGCACACACCAAAAGCGCTTGAACGATGCGGCAAAGGATCTCTATGACATCTTTGAGACCCTGACTACCCGCTCTCCAGATGATGAATTACGGAGGGTTCACGCGAACAATATCCGTCTTAATAGGCAGCTCGCACTATTACAAGAAGAGGTGAAAAGTCTGAGGAAGGCGTTCTCAGAGCGCAACCAGCAGTGCCAAAGTGGATCAGCGGAGTCGCCTTCTAACTCCTTGCGTCCAGCGTCGACTTCTAACTCCTTGCGCGCGCCATCGCCTTCTGACTCCGTGCGTGCGAGATCGCGCTCGCGCTCGCGCTCGCCTTTGCCACCGGTGTCGATACGGCCGGCGCCACTGCCACCGACGCCTCAGCCTCCGACGCCACTACCATCTGCGTTGCCACCTTTGGCAAATATGGAGGCTCTCCAGGAGTTTGCGCGCTCCTTGACAATATCCATAGGTGAAATGGTTAACACCAGGCTCAGCAGCATCGAGGAAAGGCTACCTCCAGCGCCTATACTTAGACCGCCGCTAGCGGCCGACAGAAGACGCGAGATGCCTCCGCCTGCATCAGCACCCCCAGCTCGACAGTCAGCGCCCCCAGCTCGAAAACCGGTGCCCCCAGCTCGACAGCCGGCGCCTCCGCGCCCTCAGGCTTTAACAACAGACCCTTCTTCTGCGCAGTCTCAACCAGAACGCTCTCAAGCGCCAACAGCTTCCACATCCACAGAAGGAACCTGGAGCGAGGTAATAGGCAGAAAGAAGGCCAATAAAGAGCGTAAAGCAGCCCTTGCCGCGGCCAATCAGGCAGGGCCTACACCAGCAGAAGCTTCTGCACAAAAGAAAAAGAAGACCAAGAAGAAGACTAGCCTTACACCTCCGAAAACGGCGGCGGTCGTACTTACCTTGGACGCAGAAGCAATAGAACACGGTGTCACTTACGCTCAAATCATCGGGAAGGCAAGGGCGGAACTGCAACTGAAAGATTTCGGCTTGGAAGGGGTACGCTGCAAGACGGCAGCTACTGGCGCCAGGATCCTCTCGATCCCAGGGCCTGAGAATGGGAAAAAGGCGGATGAGCTTGCCACTAAGCTCCGTGAGGTTTTGTCCGGCGTCGCTAAGGTCACGAGACCCATGAAGTGTGTCGACTTACGCATTTCGGGCCTTGACGATTCGGTCGTGAAGGAGGATGTCATCGCTGCAATTGCAGAAAAAGGCGGATGTCATTCTGACCAGGTGAAGGTCGGAGAAGTCCGATTCGGTGCTAACAGTTTGGGGACAGCTCTAGCGAAATGTCCCGTGGCCGTTTGATCACGCACAATTGTGATGACCACATCTACTGTGTTCCACAGTTTATTGAAACGAAGGTTTCTCATGCAAAATTAAGTAAATTAAACTAGTCCTACCTTACTAGAAAATAGTGTCCGTAATCCAGGGGGGCTGAACGTTGTCTCGCCGGCGCGCGCCTGACAAAACGATCTCCACACAACCCCCGATGGGATACTCTTACAGCTAACACTCTTATACTACACAATGCCCTAATAGGCAGCTAAAACTTCCCGGCGCTTTTCAAAGCGAACACACACGGGTCACAAGTCCGTACCCGGACCGGGCGCTCCTCACGGCTGCTTACGGCCAACTGGTCGCGAGGTCGCGCGGACGGCGGTTGGCGCCGACCCCACGAATGAACGTGAATGAATGAATCACGCGCGGCGTGAACATCCCCCCGTCCCGGACAGTAGCAAACTGTCCGCCAACTCAATCTAAGGGCAGGCGAGAGAGGGTAGCGATCGCTCGCTTCAAAACAGAGTCCCCCACCAGGACCTCGGCAAACTTGGGCACACCATCCGACCCCGGATGAAGCTGAACAATGCGTCCTAAACGCCAGCGGAGGGGCGGCAGGTTTGGATCCTTTACCAACACGAGGTCTCCAGTCTTGGTTGGGGTCGTCCTATCCGACCACTTAACGCGTTGCTGCAAAATGTGCAAATACTCCAGATGCCAACGGCGCCAAAAACTCTGCGTAAGCTGCTGGAGCAATTCAAATCGCGAGAGCCGTCCGGAGGGCACTTCGGAATAAGGATATTCCGGCAAGGCGTTAAGCGGTCTGCCAATCAAAAAATGGCCCGGCGTAAGGGCCTCTAAATCATTCGCGTCCGAAGACAACGGACACAACGGACGCGAGTTGAGGACCGCCTCAACCTTACAAAATACGGTCGCGAGTTCCTCAAACGTGAGGACCGTCTCCCCAATAACGCGACGAAGGTGAGTTTTAGCGGCCTTTACAGTTGCTTCAAAAATCCCTCCCCAGTGGGGGCAGGATGGCGGGGAGTACTGCCATCGTACCCCTCTGCGAGAGAGTGTGGATCCGATCTCAAAATTATTCCTATCCAAAAATTCACAAACTTCCTTTAAATACCTATCGGTGCCCTTGAAATTGGTTCCACAATCGGACCTGATTAACGACGGCATTCCGCGGCGAGACACAAAACGATTCAACGTGGCTACAAAGGCTTCTGTGGTGAGGGCACTAACCACCTCCAGGTGGACCGCTTTAGTGGCCAAACAAACAAATACACACAAGTAAGCCTTTTCCGTTCTAGCATTACGAAGCCGCGATGTCTTAACGGTAAATGGCCCCGCAAAATCCGTTCCAACTCCTGAGAAGGGCATCGATTCGTTCACTCGATCGGCAGGCAAATCACCCATCTGGGGCTGCATCGTATCGGCGCGCAAACGATAACACGGGAGACAACGAAAAATAACGGATCGGATTATTCTCCGCGCTGACAAAATCCAGAACTCTCGTTGGAGGAGCGCGGTCAAAGCATTACAACCGGCATGAGCATTCTTTACATGTCGGTCTGTAATCAACAGTCTAACTAACGGTCCATCCTTGGGGAGCAACAAAGGGTGGCGTGATCCGTACGGCAGGTTGGCATGTCTGAGCCTACCTCCGACACGCAGCAATCCGGTACTGTCCAAGAAGGGATTCAACCGCACCAAGGGTCCCTTCAACTTGGGCTTACTTGAGCGCAGGGCTTTCAGCTCCGGTTCAAACTCTCGCTGTTGCGTCACTCGCACCCAATGCAACAGAGCGTCTTGCCGCTCTTGTGGGGCGAGGACCGGAGACAACGATTTCTCCTGAGGCTGGCGACAATTTCGCACAAAGCGCCTCATCCAAGCAGTCACGCCGAGCAACTTATCAAGAGAACTGTAGCGGTCTAACAAAAACTCCATCTGCGGAGCCGCCACCGTCTCCACGGCGTGAACACGCATGCCTAGGTCTGGGACTCTGGCCACAGCCGGGGTGGCAGGCCATGAGCGCTCAGGCCGTAACAACCATGATGGACTCCACCATAGGTGGTGGTCCACTAACTCAGGCGCCTCGCAGCCGCGGGAGGCACAATCTGCGGGGTTCAATTCGCCCGGTACGTGGCGCCAAATCAACGGGGCCTTTGAAGTCTGAATTTGTGAGACCCGGTTGGCCACAAAAACCTCAAGGGTGTGGACTGAACTCTTCAGCCAACAAAGGACGACCTGGCTGTCAGACCACGCAAATATCGACCCCAAGTCGACACCGTTTCCCAAGGTGTCGGCAACATGATTGAGTAGCCGTACTAAGAGAGTGGCGCCGGACAACTCCAACTTCGGAATGGTTAGCCTAGTCCGAAGGGGGGCGACCTTACTCTTGGCCGTAACTAAGTGTACGGCGACAACGCCTGCTGCATCCACCGTTCGGATGTAAACGGCTGCCGCGTATCCGCTTTCGGACGCGTCACAAAAGCCGTGCAGGGAGGCTTTAAACTTTCCCGAAGGCAGCATTTGCCTCGGTATACAAACCCGATTGACGTCGGGTAGGGATGACACGAACCTCACCCACTCTCGTAGGAGGCTACCAGAGAGGGGCTCATCCCATGACAATTCCGCAGCCCAGAGCTCCTGTAGGAAGCACTTCATCGAAAACACTACAGGGCTGAGCCAACCGTTCGGATCAAAGGTACGGGCTACAGTAGACAGCACCGTGCGTTTAGTCCAGACCTTTGGGTCTGGCAGTTCCAATCTATATGTGAACAAATCCGGGACTGGTCGATACTGGACTCCCAAAACAGACAGGACAGGAGTCTCCGGATTTTCAAAGAGGAGCGGCTCTTGCTGGTGGTCCTTAGGCAAATCTGCCAATAGGTCCGGTGAGTTAGACAGCCACTTCCGCAACTCATAGCCACCAGCCCTCAAGAGCGCAATCAGCTCATCACGTAAGACGAGAGCCTCATCTAAGCTCGAGGCCCCCGTGCAGATATCGTCGACAAATAAGGCCCCCCCCCTCAATAAGAGCAGATGCCCGGGGATAGCGTAGCCGTTCGCGCTCTGCGAGCTCCAAAAGCGAACGGATCGCCACAAAGGGGCTCGACCGCAAGCCATAAGTGTTGGTGTTCAGCTCGTAAGCCAACATCGGATCCTGGGGATCCTCACGCCAAAGGATGAGCTGGTATCGTCTATCCTCCGGGTGAATCACGGTCTGTCTGAACATCATGCGGATATCGGCCACAAAGACGACAGCGTGCCGGCGGAAGTTGGTCAAAACATCACAGACATCGTGATGCAACTTCGGCCCCGCATGCAGACACTGATTCAACGACACTCCGGTTGACGTGGGCGCTGAACCATCAAAGAACACGCGGATCTTCCCATTGGAAGTCTTCAAAACAGCGTGGTGTGGCAGGAAGTAATGTTCCACATTACGCCAGTCCAACTGCGAGATGGACATGTGCCCAAGGTCCAAATACTCCCGCATGAAGTCTTTATACTTCTCCTTGAATGCGGGATCCCTGGCCATCCTACGCTCCATGGACAACAATCTCTTCTCGGCCATCGGTCGGGAGCTCCCTAAAGGAGGGCGAGCCGCCAAGAAGGGCAAGCGGGTAATCAAGCGACCCGAGAGGAGGCGCCCAGTGTTGTTCTGGTAGAACAATTCGCACTCCTCGGCTAACGGATCCAACCGCTTGGCAGTGGGGGGTTCCTCCACCTCCCAAAACTTTTGGAGAACGTCGGACAAAGTAGAACCGACAATGGTCTGGCGGTCTACCGACGGGGTCTCTGGTGTCTGTGGTACCTTTCCCATCACCACATGACCCAGCGACGAGGACAAGGCGACAAGATCGGCTGTCTGCAAAACTCGCTTGCTTCCACACAGTACACGACCGAGGACATCCGCACCAATCAACAAGTGTATTGGGCCCGGTCGGTGGAAGGAAGGATCAGCCAAAGCCAGTCCAGACGTCAGCTCAATCGTGGATGGCGGCACTCGCACTTGCGGGAGTGGTCCAACCACCTTATCAAAAACTATCGCCGAAGCACCGATCTTCGGCCTTGGCGTGAAGTGGGGGGAGAAGGAGAACTCAACTCGACCAATCGGATCAGGGATCCGCGAGTCTCCCACCCCCCGTACCGCTTCGTGATGCGGCATAAGCAAAAGACCCAGCTGTCGGACAAGCCACCTGGACATTATGCACCCCTGGGCACCTGAGTCCAAAAGGGCACGCACCGTGACAACATTGCCCTTAGGTCCCCAAACATTCACGGAGGCTGTTGGCAACAGCACAAGCTCCGGAGGGGTGGTTGGGTCCGACAGGGGCGCCATTAAAAATTTTGGGGGGGTACTTGTCCCCCTCGCGCCTGAGTCGGCGCGCCAAATGTGGGACGCTCGTACCGGGCGAGCGGGTCCCAATCGGGTACATACTGGCCCCGACCAACAGCACTCCTAGGTGCAGGGTAATACCCGTGTGGGGCGTGCCTCGGTACATAGTACCCCAATCGAGGCCTCTCCATTAGGGGGGGGGGAGTAGCAAATAGGGCCCGTGCCCATCGCCACCGTGGCGTACTCTTGTGGTACCCCCCTACCCCCGCCCGTGGCGGGGGCGTCTCTCCTATAGTTCCCCCTCTCCGGGGGGGACTGAACGGGGGGGCTAAGCCCCGCCGAATCTCTAGGGGACCGGTTCCGGGCTGCCGGGCCCCCGCCCGTGCGCGAGGAATTCGAACCCCGGTCGCTCCCGGCGTCCTTGCGGTCCAAACAAAGGAGGGGGTGATGCCTCCCTCCGCAAAGACGACAATCCTCGGTCTGGGGACACGCCGACTGCATGTGTCCCCCCAAACACCTATAGCACCATTGGCGCTGTTTCGCAACGGCCCTCCGTCCCTCTGGGCGGAGGCCTCTAAATTTGGCACATTCGTGCACCACATGCCTATCTCCCCTGCAATACCTGCACCGCTCACTCGGTGCGGGGGGAGGGGACTGCTGGAAGGCAGCATACCGGTTGGTCGGGCGACGGGGCTGTTCCCTCGCCGCCACCATACGACCAACACCTGGAACCGGGGCGGGCTCCAGGTGGTCCGTCACCCTACATTCGTCCTCCAAAAAACGAAGGAGGTCCGCGAAGGGCGGGAGATACGAGGCGCTGTCGCCTCCGTACCTCTGCTCGAAACGCCCCTTCATTTCAGCGGGCAATTTGGCGAGGACTATGTGCAGCAGTACAAAGGACCACTGATCCACCGGCAGGTCCAATCGCCTTAGGGAGTTGACCGCTGACAGTAGCGGGTTCAGCAACTCCCTCCGTAACAGGTGTACCCGCGTGATTCGCGGGAGGGCCAAAATCGTGGCCACGTGGGTGTCCGCCAGTAACCGGACATTCTGGTACCTGCTAACCAGAAGCTGGCGAGCCACCTGGTAGTTGTCGTCGCTGATGAGCAGGTGGTGGATTACCGCGCTGGCCTCTCCTCGCAGGGAGGAGCGCAAATAGGCCAACTTCTCGCTAGGGGATAAGTCCCGTCGTGAATCCACCAAACTGTCAAACAAATTAATGAAGCCCATCCAGGCTGACAGATCCCCATTAAAAGTGGGAATCTCCAATGTAGGCAATCGGCCTAGCAACGCCGTCGGGGTAGGTTTGACCTCCCCGCTCAAAACCGGCTCCCCCTTCCGAACAGCCAGGGCCCTCTCAGCCGCCTCCGTGAACTGGTCAGCCAGCTCATAGGCCTGGGCTACATCCTGCTCCAGCTGTTCCGACACGGCATCATCAGCTGGGGGGTTTTCCAAATAATACGCGCGACACTCCATGGCGTGGCGCTCCAGGTCTTGCAGCCGAGCTGCCAGCCCGCCATACCGAGCTAGCAACGCACCTACCCGGTCGGCTCGGTCTATTAATGTGACCGCACAAGCAAGCCAACGCAAAGCTCCTTGGATGCCAGCCCTGGATACGGCGGTCGGATTCGTAGGAGCCATTTATATTCCGTTTAATAAACAAAGCCAACAAAGAAATATAAAGGTGGTAAACATCAACAAAAAAAGCAATAGAAATAGGTCGCGTCACGATAATATAAAACACAATTGAAATTCGGACGACATACACGGACCCTACTATTTTCATAAATTATTAACAACTTACCAATTTCAAGGGCTAACAATATAACGGTATAAACAAAACGTATAGGATTAACGGTATGGCATAACGGCACGGCCAAGTCAACCTCGCAAATCAACTACTAAACCGTTATCAACAAACAAAAACAAAACTATTTTTAATAATAATACTCGTAATTTAATACTACTAATAATTAAAACTAGTTCCACTTTTTTAACTAGGCAAGCGGACTCGGAACAAACACTAGTATGTGGTACTAATAAACAACACTTTCGAACGAAACTATTCGTCAAATAAATCCGGACACACAAAAAAAAATATACACATCTAGGCGAGTAAACTCGTATCAAATCACTAGTATGTGGTACTAATAAACACTCTTTCGAACGAACTATTCGTCAAATAAATCCGGACACACAAAAAAAAATATACACATCTAGGCGAGTAAACTCGTATCAAAACACTAGTATGTGACAACAATTATATAAGTGTCTATCTATTATCGGATCCACCAAGTGAGAAACATTCGCTTCGAGAATTTACTAGAACAATTTCTTAGTACTTCAAATCGTCTCGGGATCTTCAAATACCCTCGAGATTTCAACAAAAAAATAATAATTTTTAGGTACGCTTTTTAGGTACGCTTTTTATTTTTACTATGAAATTTTATGTAGTTAATTTTAATATGAAAATTAATTATATCAACTAAGCTCTGCTACCAAAAATTTGATCACGCACAATTGTGATGACCACATCTACTGTGTTCCACAGTTTATTGAAACGAAGGTTTCTCATGCAAAATTAAGTAAATTAAACTAGTCCTACCTTACTAGAAAATAGTGTCCGTAATCCAGGGGGGCTGAACGTTGTCTCGCCGGCGCGCGCCTGACAAAACGATCTCCACACAACCCCCGATGGGATACTCTTACAGCTAACACTCTTATACTACACAATGCCCTAATAGGCAGCTAAAACTTCCCGGCGCTTTTCAAAGCGAACACACACGGGTCACAAGTCCGTACCCGGACCGGGCGCTCCTCACGGCTGCTTACGGCCAACTGGTCGCGAGGTCGCGCGGACGGCGGTTGGCGCCGACCCCACGAATGAACGTGAATGAATGAATCACGCGCGGCGTGAACACCGTTGCCAAGAAAATTGTGGAGGCTGGCAGGCTCCTAGTAGGCTGGAGTTCTGCTCAAGTTCGGGCGTTGGATCCTGTACCGATGCGCTGCTACAGATGTCTGAGCCTCGGGCACACAAGTCAGCGGTGTCCAAGCCAGACTAATCGCAGTAATCTCTGCTATCGATGCGGTAGGGCGGGCCATATTGCTGCTGATTGTCAAGCAACTGAATATCGCTGTGACGTTTGTGCGGATGCCGATCGACCCGCATGTCACAGAATGGGGGGAAGAAAGTGCAACCCACCGCAGGTTAAGCCAAAGGAGGGTCCTGGTACGCGGATGCCCCCCACAGTGCAAAGGACTCAGCCTATGGAGACAGTGGAGCTACCTGAAATTGTCATCAATGGATAGTACACGCCATTTCAAATTTCTCCAGGCGAATATCAACCACTCCACCAGGTCACAGGACCTTTTATCGCAGTCTATGGTGGAGTGGAAAGCTGATGTCACGGTTATTACGGAGCCGTATTACGTGCCAGTCCTGCCCCATTGGGCTGGGGATCTTAACGATTCCGTAGCGGTCGTTACTGATCCCACTTCTCGTTTTCCGCTGGTTGTTAGAGAGAGGGGGGCAGGCTATGTGGTGGTTAAATGGGGAAATATCGTCATCATCGGGGTATACTTCTCTCCCAATGCAAGCGTCTCCCAACTTGAGGTGTACCTTGCTCAACTGAGTTTAGTGGTCGGTAGGCTCAGTCGAATGCAGGTGCTTGTAATGGGGGATCTAAATTCGAAGTCGGCGTTGTGGGGGTCACCCGTCACCGATGATAAGGGAGATCTAGTCGCGGATTTTATAGCTTCAATGAATCTCTGCGTGGTTAATCGAGGCAATGAATTTACCTGCGTCAGGAGAAACGGAAGATCTATCGTAGACGTCACTTTCGCGTCGCCTGCTCTGGCTTTACGCATCTATGGCTGGGTCGTTCAAAAAGAGGTCGAATCGCTCTCCGACCACCTCTATATCACCTTTGAGGTAGCTACTCAAATAGCACCCGCTCCGCCCAGGGTGGAAACGAGAAACAGAACGCGGTTCCCAAGGTGGGCTTTTACTCGTTATGATCCTAATCTCGCGGAAGAGGCAGCGATGATTGCGGCCTGGAATCACGAAGCTCGAAACAACCGCAGACAAAGTGTCAACGAACGGGCGATTAGGTTTAAAGAAGACCTTACTACGATCTGTGATGCGGCTATGCCACGTTCTAAAGGCCTGCCTCCAGGAAAAGAGGCTGTCTATTGGTGGTCTGCTGAACTGGCATCTCTCCGGGAAGCCTGTAATAGCGCTCGAAGGGCCCACAAAAGGTGTCGACGGCGTAGGCACTCGGAAGCACAAGAGCAGCTCCTTTATGACGCCTACAGAGAATCGAAGAAAGCTCTCCAAAACGCCATATCAGCTGCAAAATCTAGAGCCAGGGAAGAGTGGCTGCAGGACCTGGATCGTGACCCCTGGGGGAGGCCCTATCTTGTAGTGCGCAGTAAAATGCGACACGGGGCACCACGAACGGAGGAATTTGAGCCGCAACTGCTGCAAGATGCCGTAAACGCACTTTTTCCGCGTAGAGACACATTCGTTCCACCCGTAATGTCAACTCCGGCAATAAATGAGGAACCAGCGGCCAGAGCACCTCCTGTTACTGACGCTGAATTGGATATAGCACTTGATAAACTACGGGCTAAAAAGAAAGCCCCCGGTCCCAACGGCGTTCCGGGACCTGTTTTGGTGGCGGCGTCAAAACATCTTGCGGACCAGATTCGGGAGCTTTTCACATCCTGCCTAGAGTCGGGAGAATTTCCTTCCGCATGGAAGACGGGTCGTTTGTGTCTGATCAAAAAGGAGGGCCGTTCACCGGACTCCCCGTCATCATTCAGGCCTATTGTACTGCTTGACGAAGAGGGAAAGCTCTTTGAGCGCATTGTCGCGGCACGTATCGCCCAACATCTGGCGACAACGGGGCCTGACTTGTCAGATCAACAATATGGTTTTCGCGTTGGTAGGTCCACCGTGGATGCCGTCAAAGACGTTAGAGGTATCTGCGATGAGGCGAAGTCAAGCGGCGAAGGTGTTTTGGCGGTGTCACTAGACATCGCCAACGCGTTTAACACCATCCCTTTTGAAACCATCCTTGAGGGTTTGAGGTTCCATCAGGTGCCGCGGTATCTGGTAGAGCTAGTGGCGAGTTATTTGAATGATCGGCAAGTAAAGTTCATAGGGCCTGGAGGTGTAATGCATAGCCGTAATGTTAGCTGTGGCGTTCCGCAGGGGTCGGTTCTAGGCCCACTCCTGTGGAATATAGGCTACAATTGGGTGCTTCGTGAAACTCTGCCATCCAAAATTCGTGTCATATGTTATGCGGACGACACGCTTGTTACAGCCCGGGGTAACACTTACACAGAAGCTGCACGGTTGGCGGAGGTGGGGACAACACTAGTCATTGAAAGGATCCGTATGCTAGGGCTACAAGTGAACCTCAGTAAGACCGAGGCAATTTACTTCCACGAGCCACGGAAGGGACCACCACAGGGAGCTCAAATTACTGTCGTTGGGTCCAGGATCCCGGTGGAGAGAACAATAAAATATCTTGGGCTGACTCTCGATAGCCGCTGGAGTTTCGTACAGCATTTTAAGAAGCTGGCTCCGCGGCTTGTTAGTACCGCGCTGTCGTTGGGGCGACTGCTCCCAAATGTTGGGGGTCCAAGCGCGACATGTCGTCGTCTGTATGCTATAGTGGTTAGGAGTATGGCTTTGTATGGGGCGCCAGTCTGGGCCGAGGCCCTAAACAACAAAATCCGCTCACTCTTGAGGAAACCGCAGTGTGCGATGGCGCTAAGGGCCATAAGAGGCTACCGCACCGTTGCAGGGGCAGCCGCGTTGGTTTTGGCTGGCACTCCGCCCTGGGAGTTAGAGGCGGAGGTGCTTAGCGAGGTCTATGCGCACAGGGCTGAACGAAGAGCGTGAGGCGAGCGCCCAACTATTGAGGATTGTGAAGCAATACGGCGAGACGCACATGACGCCGTGATTGAGCGCTGGACGGACGATCTAGTCGACGAGGTGTATGGACGACGCACCATTGAGGCGATACAGCCTGTTTTACGCCAATGGTTGGAACGTCGCCACGGTACTCTTACTTACCGGCTGGTACAAATTTTGACCGGCCAGGGGTGCTTTGGTGATTACCTGCATCGAATTCGCAGGGAAGGGAGCCCTAGGTGCCATGAGTGTGGTGCTAGTCGGGACTCGGCGCAGCACACGCTGGAGGTGTGCGACGCCTGGAGCAGACAGCGCCAGACACTCACAGCAGTGGTGGGAAATGACCTCTCTCTGCCCAGCGTAGTCAAATCTATGCTGGACAGTGACAGGTCATGGGAAGCTATGGTTTCGTTCTGCGAGGAGGTGATGACGCAGAAGGAGACCGCCGAGCGATTCCGCGAGGGTGATGCCCAGGCGGACCCGCTTAGGCGCAGGCGGCCCGGGGGACGGCGTAGGCGTTTCGCCGATCTTTTACCCCCATAACAGGGCTAGCGGGTTGAGGCCGGGCAGCCTCCACCCGCTACGTGCAGTTCTGTCTGCGTGTCAGAGGAGGTGCCCAAGTGTGCTCGGGCATCTCCTCTTTTGCTAGGAAGGGGCCTGGAAAACCGGGCTGGCTGGGACGACGTGGTCGAATACCACCAGGAGCCCTCGTCGTCGGTAACCAGCAGGAGAGGGCACACCAAGTCAGTTTTAGTGGGTATGCCCCCCCTCCGGCCCCTCATCGGGTCTATTGTAGCTTAGGTTGGAATAGGTTGGGTGTGGGACCGGGGGAGGTCATTGGGAGAGCCCCACATAACCCCCGCCGCGTGTCCGAGCGTGGGGGTATGCGTAAAGCATTTCTGACTTGGCAATATAAAAAAAAAAAAGGTTAGGTTAGGTTAGGTTAGGTTAGGTTAGGTTAGGTTAGGTTAGGTTAGGTTAGGTTAGGTTAGGTTAGGTTAGGTTAGGTTAGGTGGGGTGCGAAGTCAGACAACGTCCCCGTCGTGCACCCTGGGCAACGTCGTCGCATTTCCCGCGGCGGCGGCTGATAGTCTGACGGGAGGAGAACCTCGCGGTTCTGTCCGCGTTTTCAGTTTTGGTGGCTCCGCGCTGGCGTCCCAGACATATTCTGGGTAGCGGTGGTGCGGTTCGGGCTCGGCCAGCGTCCTGGACAGTCCAGTAGCGGTGGTGCGAGCGTAGGCGGCGGGTCCGTCCGATTGCGGTTGTCGCAATCGGCGGACGGGTCTTCATGGCCAACCGTCGGCGAAGCCGTCCCTTTCAGTCACGTTTTGGGGGACGGTGGGGCTGCCCTTAGTTGGGTGTCCTCGCGAGGAGAAAACCTCAATAAAAAACCCCAACCCCAAGCTTTTTGCCGAGTCCAAGGCGAGGGGGTGAATGGCTGGAGGGAGTCCAGTCATTACACGGCAACGGAGCAGGGGACCAGCCGCCCCCCTGTTTCGAGAACTCTAGGCTTACCTGGGTACGGGGCCTCTGCCCGGGTGGACCGTATGTTGCCACCACAATCGTGGGAATAATATGAGTTGTTTAAATAAAGCTAATAATGATGATGAGATAGACGGGCCTAGCTCAGGCGTAAGAGAGCGACCAAGAAGCGCAGAAGTTTACAAGACTGCGTTTGTAGACTCTGAAGTCTATACAGAGACGGAAGAACCAGACGTAAATTCTTCTGCTCGAGTTACCAGGAGCGTGATGAGAAAACGCGCTCTTGCAAAAGAGAAAGGGACTGTGTCTGATTCAGAGGAAGAGGAGGAACACGGTGCTACAGCACCAAAAATTGGAACGACTAGTACTGGTAGAGGAGGTCGTGTCAAAATACCAGCTGCTATTAGGAAAAAACTGGCTGAGCGTGCCAAAAATCTTTCCGCCAAGGATATGGAGAATATGGCAGAAGATTATAGCTCGGAGGTTGCGAGCTGGACAGCTCATCCACGGGATGGCCAGGCGTCGCCTGTTCCGCGACCTACGTCGTCTTTGTCGAAAGAGAGTCAGGCGGAGGTGGGGGAAGAGATAAGTGCCACAGAGGTGATAAAACTTGCAGCCTTTGATCACCTTGAGGCGATAAGGAACATCTCTCGTACGTGTGGCAAACTTAAGGGCACGACCCAGAAGACACTAAACAACAGTTGCTCACAGATCGCTGGCATTATAGGTAGCTTTACTACTACTAGTACGGAGGAGGAAGTGCGTCAATTGCGAGCGGATTACCTAAATTCCCAGCGAGAGATTGCGGAATTGAAGAAGCAAGTTAAGGCGCTGCAAAATACCATCTCGATGCACTCGATGGAGAGTGAGGCGGCGGTGTCTAAAGAGCATCAAATAGTGGAGGTAGACTCTCCTGAAACAGCTCCTTCTGTGGATCTGGTTTCAGTACTGGGGGCTAATATTATAGACGAGCTGAAACGCTCCATAATAGACTCCGTTGGTCTGATGGTCAATACTAGACTCAAAAGTTTTGAAAGTAGGCTTCCTCCGGCTCCCATCATGCGGCCGCCTCTGGAAGCAGATAGAAGAAGAGAGGCAGCGCAAAAAACTTCAAAAACACCAGCTGGTCCTGCAAAACCGGGCCCATCAGCTTCAGGTCTTCGACAACAACCGACGACCGCCTCTACTGCGACTCCAGACCCGGCAGCAGTAGCTAACTCTGCCCAGAATGAGTGGCATACAGTCGGAAAGAATGGGAGGATAAATAGGGCAACACCCTCTGCCAACCCTAAGACGCTTGCGGGTGCTACAACTTCTCCGCAGGCTAACAAGAAGAAGAAGAAAAAGAAGAAGAAATTAACTCCCCCTAGCTCCGCCGCCATTGTGGTCACTCTCCAACCAGACGCAGTGGAAAAAGGCGTCTCATATGCAGAGGTCCTGGGGAAAGCCCGAAGTATAATGCAACTCCAAGAATTTGGGCTTGAAGGCCTGCGGTGCAAGCAAGCAGCCACTGGGGCTAGAATACTCACCATTCCTGGTTCTGGCAATGGAGAAAAAGCGGACGCACTGGCCGCTAGGATGCGAGAGGCTCTCGGCGATGTCGCCAAGGTGGATAGACCCACGAAGTGCGTAGACATGCGTATAATGGGGCTAGATGACTCTGTCGGAAAAGCGGAGGTTGCTGCGGCTTTAGCCAAAACTGGTGACTGTCACACTGACCAGGTAAAAGTTGGGGAAATACGGTTTGGTAGGGGAGCTGCGGGTTCTGTTCTCGCACGGTGCCCTGTGGCTGCGGCCAAAAAAGTGATGGAGAGAGGGAGATTGCTGGTTGGGTGGAGCTCTGCCCAGGTGCGGATTCTCGACCCCTTGCCTATGAGGTGTTACCGCTGCTTAGGTGTTGGTCACACTGGTCAGCGCTGCCCGGCTGAAATGGACCGTAGCAAGCTGTGCTACCGTTGCGGGAAACCTGATCACGTAGCGGCTAGTTGTACAGCGGACTTCAACTGTGCAGTCTGCGCAGCGGCGAACCGCCCTGCTGGGCATAGAATGGGAGGGAGGAATTGCAACCCCCCTCGTACGAAGCCATTAGAGGGTTTAAGGACCAAAACCCCCACCCCTGTTATGGAGCGTATCAGTACGCCAGTGGAGGTGGAAATGACAGCACATAATGGATAGTACGTCCCCTCATTTCAAATTCCTACAGGGTAACATAAACCACGCCACCAGGGCACAAGATCTGCTCTCACAATCCATGGTGGAGTGGGATATTGATGTCGCAGTCATCTCAGAGCCCTACTATGTACCCACTCGGTCTCATTGGGCGAGCGACCTTAATGGCACGGTGGCTATAATCACCCGTGAAGCCTCTAGCTTCCCTCTAGTTGTCAAAGAGAGGGGGCTAGGATATGTAGTGGCGACTTGGGGTGGAATAACGTTGGTCGGGGTATATTTCTCTCCTAACACGCGGACGTCTGAACTAGAGTCATTTGTTGGTCTCCTCGGCCTGGTCATCAGAAGGTTTGCTCCTGCGCAGATATTAGTTATGGGAGACCTGAATGCAAAGTCTTCGGACTGGGGTTCCCGGGTTACAGACGATCGTGGGGAAGTAGTGGCGGAGTTTGTGGCAGCGGCTGGGTTAAGCGTCGCCAACCGCGGAACGGAATACACGTGCGTGAGAAGGAACGGGGGGTCCAGACCGGATGTAACTTTCGCGACCCCTTCCTTTGCCCCGCGTATTTCTGGCTGGCGTGTGATGGGAGAAGAAGAGTCTCTGTCTGACCACCTCTACATCAGATTTGAAGTCTCCCGCTCTAATATAATCAGTTCGGTACCGGGACAGAGCGGTACAAGACAGCGCTTCCCAAGGTGGGCACTCACCCATTTTAATAGAGAGCTTGCTGAAGAAGCAGCAATTGTAGCCAGCTGGGGGTCCACAAGTGCGGTCCAGCAGAGGGATGTCAATGAGCGGGCTGTTCAATTCCGAAGGGACATGACGGCAGTTTGCGATGCGGCTATGCCCCGCTCACGTGGAACGCCGGCAAATAGAAGGCAGGTATACTGGTGGACCACGGAGATTGCTGCTCTTCGTGTTGCGTGCAATGAAGCCCGCCGCGCCCACAAACGATGTCGCCGTCGACTGAGAGGTCGCAGTAGTGAATATGAGACCCTACTTTACAACTCTTACGTGGAGGCCAAGACTGCTCTTCAGCGGGCCATAGCCGAGTCCAAGGACAGGTCTTGGAACGAATTTATTACCGACCTGGATCGAGACCCATGGGGGAGACCGTATCAGAGGGTACGAAATAAAATGGGGCAAAGACCGCCTGCTTTAGATACTTTCGATCCTCAGCTCCTGCAACAGGTGGTTTTGGCGCTCTTCCCGAGTCGAGGGGCCTTTGAACCTCCCTCTATGGTGGTACCTTCCACGGAGCCGGAAGTTATAGAAAACATCTCTCCTGTCACAAGGTCGGAGTTGGACGTGGCGGTGGATAAGCTGCGTGGGAAGAAAAAGGCTCCTGGGCCCGACGGCGTCCCTGGCTGCGTTCTGGTCGCGGCGATTGAACACCTAGGGGACCAGCTTTGTGACTTGTTTACCGCCTGCATGGAATCCGGCAGATTTCCCAGCATTTGGAAGGATGGCAGATTGTGCCTGCTCAACAAAGAGGGACGTGAACCCGATTCTCCTGCGGCTTTTCGACCTATCGTGCTGCTGGATGAGACGGGCAAGCTTTTAGAGCGGTTACTCGCTGCCCGTATCATCGAACACCTGACGAGGACCGGGCCGGATTTATCAGACCGACAGTACGGCTTCCGAGCAGGGCGGTCAACTATTGATGCCGTTTTGGAGCTGAAGCGGATATGCGAGGAGGCTTTTGATGAGGGGGACAGGGTTTTGGCGGTGTCTCTTGACATCGCCAACGCTTTTAATACTCTTCCTTTTGAGTGTATCATAGAGGCTCTGCAACACCATAGAGTACCTCCATACCTCATCAGATTGGTGAAAGACTACCTCACCAACAGGCGGGTGAAATTAATAGGACCAGGAGGAGTGATGCGCACACATAATGTGAGCTGCGGTGTTCCACAGGGGTCGGTGCTTGGGCCACTCTTGTGGAACCTAGGATATAATTGGGTGTTGAGGGGCAGTCTGCCACCCCGGATAAACATCATTTGTTACGCAGACGACACCTTGGTCACTGCCCGGGGTAGCAGCTATGAAGAAGCGGCGCGCTTGGCCACAGTTGGCACTACTCTGGTCGTGGGTAGGATAAGGCTGCTAGGACTAGAGGTTGCGCTGGGTAAGACTGAGGCAATCCTTTTCCATGGATATCTGAGAGGCCCACCGGCAAATTCCTTCGTCAAGGTGGATAATGTCAGAATCCCAGTGAGGCCTACAATCTCTTATCTCGGCCTAACACTGGATAACCGATGGAGCTTTCTCCAGCATTTTCAAAAGCTGGCTCCCCGTCTTGTGAACGCGGCGAGTGCACTTGGTAGTATACTACCCAATTTAGGAGGCCCCAGTGCGACTTGTCGTCAGCTCTATGCTAAGGTCATTCGCAGCATGGCCCTTTATGGCGCGCCGGTATGGTATGAGTCACTCCACTCTAAGACCCGAAGCTTGTTGCTGAAACCCCAGCGCATAATGGCACTCAGAGCCATCAGAGGCTATCGGACGGTGTCTGCCGACGCTGCCCTTGTAATAGCCGGCACCCCGCCCTGGGAGTTGGAAGCCAGGGTACTTGCGGCGGTATACAAGCACAAAGTCGAGGCCAGAGCGCGAGGCGTCCGCCCCACTCTTGAAGAGATAGAGTCGCTCAGAGACGACCATAGGGAGGTTGTTATGCAGTTATGGATAGAGGATCTACAATACGGTACGTACGGTACTCGTACGGTTGAAGCCATAGGTCCTGTCCTGGAGGAATGGGTCTCGCGGCGCCATGGGACGCTGACCTTCCATCTGGTGCAGGTCTTGACCGGTCACGGCTGTTTCGGCAAATACCTGCACCAGATTCGCAGGGAAACCACTCCGAGGTGTCACGAGTGCGGTGCGGCGGAGGATTCGGCGCAGCATACCCTAGAGGGGTGTCCTACCTGGAGTCAACAGCGCCATGCTCTTGTTACGGAGGTTGGGACAGATCTCTCGCTACCTAACGTAGTCGAAGCTATGTTGGAAAGCGACAGGGCCTGGGAAGCAATGGTCTCCTTCTGCGAGGAGGTGATGACGCAGAAGGAGGCCACTGAACGGGTACGCGAGGAGGACATTGACGCGGATCCGATCAGGCGTAGGAGACCGGGAAGACGATTGCGGAGGTATGCCCGTGATTTCGTGCCACCCTAACGAAACTAGCGGGCGCTGATCCTACTCAGCGCCCGCACTGCGCCCTGCACATTGATGTAGACTGGCGCGGATAGGTGGTCTATAACGTGCACGCATGGGACCAAGAAAAAGTCAGCTGGGGCGACTGTGGTCGATTCGTCTGGAACCCACGGCGCCAGAACCGGCGTGGAGGTAGAAAAACGGGGGGTTTTTAGTGATCGGTATGCCCGCTGTTCACCAGCGGGAGAGCCCCACTTCCCCTGCCCCAGTCTCTGGTGGCGGGGTGTGCATAAGGAGCATTTTCCCCTCGTCTAAAAAAAAAAAAAAAAAAAAAAAAAAAAAAAAAAAAAAAAAAAAAAAAAGGTTAGGTTAGGTTAGGTTGGGGTGCGAAGTCAGACAACGTCCCCGTCGTGCACCCTGGGCAACGTCGTCGCATTTCCCGCGGCGACGGCTAATAGTCTGACGGGAGGGGAGCCTCGCGGTTCTGTCCGCATTTGCGGTTTTGGTGGCTCCGCGCTGGCGTCCCAGACATATTCTGGGCAGCGGTAGCGCGGTTCGGGCTCGGCCGGCGTCCTGGACAGTCCAGTAGCGGTGGTGCGAGCGTAGGCGGCGGGTCCGTCCGATTACGGTTGTCGCAATCGGCGGACGGGTCTTCATGGCCAACCGTCGGCGAAGCCGTCCCTTTCAGTCACGTTTTGGGGGACGGTGGGGCTGCCCTTAGTTGGGTGTCCCTGCGAGGAGACAACCTCACTAAAAAACCCTAATCCTACGCCTGCCACGGGCTAGGGGATGGATGGCTGGTGGGAGACCAGTCCCAACGTGGCCAACGGAGCAGGGGACTGGCGGACCCCCTGCTTCGTGAACCATACGCTTACCCGGGCATGGAGCCTCTGCCCGGGTGGACCGATTATTTGCTACCATAATCGTGGGAATCAAAATGGAATCCAAAACTCAAAAATTAATTTTAAAGTTCGGCGGTGGGCCTAGCTCGGGCGGAAGAGAGCGGGTGAAGCTTAGCTCAGGCGAGATAAGTGAGCACGAAATGTTTTTGGCGTCCGAAACAAACGGGGCGTCTTCGAAAGGTTCAGTTGTGGGCAGTCAGTCCAGTTTAGCGCCAGCTGCAGCTGGCTCTTCAGTAGCAGGCAGTTTGCCTAATCTTGTCGCAGCGTCGGCTGGCCCTTCAGTGACGGCTGGCGTTTCAGCGTTAGCTGACCCTTCAGCGTCAGCTAGCCCTTCAGCAGCGAGTAGTCAGTCTTGCCTTGCCGCCAGGGGAGTTGGTAAAAAGTCTAAGGCAAAAAAGCGTACGAGAGATGTCCAATCCTCTCCTGAGTCTGATGGTAGGGTGAGGACTTCTGCGCCGACCACTAAAAAGCTTAAGCCATTCGCTGTTGGGCGTGGTAGTGGGAAACGCGGTCGTCCTCCAACCAAGAGCATTGGTACTGGTATAGGTCGTGCGAAGGATATGCTGCGGAATATGGCAAGGACTGAGTTTGTCAAGTCGTTAAAACTCCGCCCATTGGACGACTATGAAAGGGACGCGGATGATGCGTTTGAGTTCACTGGTGGAGAGTTCGCTGGCGGACAGTATGACAGCTGGTCGATGATGGATCCAAGCAGCGATTCAGGTTCGAACTTATCAGTACAACCTGGTCAGGATGACGAGAGTGCTGAGCGTCTCAGGGCTATAATGGCGCAAAAATTGGAAGCTATAAAGGGTGTGGCCGAGAGATCAGGGAAACTCAAGGGCTCCTGTCAGAAGGTTCTAAAAGACGCGATACGAGGTATCTCTAAAATCTTCAACGCTTTAACTGTACGGTCGGATGATGTAGAAGTTCGTAGGCTTCACGCTGAAAATATTCGCCTCTCATCTACGCTGGAGAAAGTACAGACGGAAATGAAGGCCATGCGCAAAACATTATCCGAATGTCAAGCACAGTCTTCTGTGCCCAGGCCTGCCAAAGATTCGTTTGCGCTACAGGCGGAAATGATGGAGCATTTTAAACGAGACTTGTTTGTTTCTATTGGGGAAATGGTGAAAACCCAACTCAGCAGCTTTGAGTCGAGACTTCCCCCAGCGCCCATCATCAGACCGCAGCTGGCGGGCGATAAAAGGAGAGAGCCTCCTTCACCAGCACCAGCTGCTCCACCTCCAGCGCCAGCGCCTTCTCGTCGGCAGGCACCAACAGCAGGCCCTTCTTCTTCTCGTAGTCAGCCAGATAGCCCGGCGACGCCGTCAGCGCCAACCCCAGCACAAGGGGAGTGGGAGACGGCTGAAAGCCGAAAAGCCAGAAACAAGAGGTTGAAGGCGGCTCAATCTGCGTCGCAGGGGGCATCCAACTCACCAGCTGATACGGCCGATGCAGCCGCTCAAAACAAGAAACGCAAGAGGCGAAACAAAAAGAAAGCTGGTCTTTCAGCACCGCGATCGGCAGCAGTCGTCTTGACACTGCATTCAGATGCTATCGCGCAGGGTGCTACATATGCCACCATCCTGTGCAAGGCTAGGGCACAAATGCAGCTTAAGGACTTCGGACTCGAGGGCATCCGCTGTAAGCAGGCGGCAACGGGGGCCAGGATTATCTCCATCCCAGGCCCTGGAAATGAACAGAAGGCGGATCAGTTGGCTTCTAAGCTGCGCGAGGTGCTGTCGGGAGTGGCTAAAGTCACGAGACCCACAAAGTGTGTTGACCTCCGTATCTCAGGGCTCGATGACTCGATCGGGAAAGAGGACATTATGGCTGCTATTTTGGAGAAGGGCGGAGAAGCTCATTCCTCCGACCAGATTAAGGTAGGAGAAGTCCGATTTGGTCCGGGGGGATCAGGCTCGGCTTTGGCAAAATGCCCAGTGCCTATTGCCAAAAAGATTGTAGAAACGGGGAGACTTTTGGTGGGCTGGAGCTCGGCCATGGTGCGTGTTTTAGAACCGCTGCCTATGCGCTGTTTCAGATGCCTGAGCCTTGGGCATACGAGCCAGCGGTGTCCGAGTCAGGTTGACCGTAGTGGGCTGTGCTACCGCTGTGGGAGAGACGGACACATCGCTGCTAGCTGCAGTCAACCAGCTTATAGATGTGCCGTCTGTGAAGATGCTGGGCGACCCTCTGGTCACCGAATGGGGGGCAAGAAGTGTGATCCTCCTCACATCAAACCAAAGGAGGGCCCAGGTACTCGTGCCCCTCCCACCGTAGCCGACCCGCTTCTGCCGGAGGAAGCTGAGATAATGTCAGAACAAAGCGATGACTAGTGCACCGCATCTCAGCTTTCTTCAGGCTAATGTCAATCACTCCACCCGGTCTCAAGATCTGCTTTCGCAGACTATGGTGGAGTGGAAGGTTGATATAACTGTGATCTCGGAGCCGTATTTCGTTCCAACCTTGTCTCATTGGGTAGGCGATTTAAGCGGCTCGGTCGCAATTCTAGTTGATCCCGATTCTCGCACTCCGTTAGTGGCTAAGGAGAGGGGACGGGGATACGTGGTGGCTGAATTCGGGGATGTCACTATAGTGGGGGTCTATTTCTCTCCGAACAAAAGTGTAGCCGAACTAGAAGTCTACATTGATCTCCTAGGTCTTGTTGTGGGTCGGTTGGTTGGTCAGCGACAACATGTTTTGGTCATGGGGGATCTCAACGCTAAGTCGGCCGTTTGGGGCTCCCATGTCACGGACGACAAAGGTGACATAGTCGCAGACTTTGCAGCGTCGTCTGGACTCGCAGTTTGCAATAGGGGCCACGAATTCACGTGCGTGAGGCGGAATGGTGGCTCAATAGTTGACGTGACGTTTGCAACCCCTGTTCTAGCCGCTCGGATCTCAGGGTGGCGTGTGCATGGAGAGGTGGAGTCCCTTTCTGACCATAAATACATAACGTTTGAGGTCGCCACCAACGTGGCATCAACTAACAGACTGCCCCGGAGAAGTGTAGGTAGTGGTGCTCGGTTTCCAAAGTGGGCTCACACACGTTTCGACCCAAATTTAGCTGAAGAAGCCGCAATAGTTGTAGGTTGGAACCATGACGCCCGCGATAGCCGCCAAGATAGCGCTAATCAGCGGGCTCTTAGACTTCGAGAGGACCTCACTTACATATGCGATACAGCAATGCCCCGCTCCCTGGGCCCGCCTCCAGGCAAGAAGGCAGTCTACTGGTGGTCCGCTGAGCTGGCGTCTCTCCGAGAAACTTGCAATAGAAAGCGTCGAGACCACAAACGTTGTCGCCGAAGAAGGCATACCGAGATTGAGGAACAATTTCTCTACGAGGCCTACAAACAAGCGAAACTGGACTTTCAGAAGGCCATTTCACAGGCAAAGTCCAGAGCGCGAGAGGAATGGCTCCAGGACTTAGACCGCGACCCCTGGGGAAGGCCTTTTGTCGTGGTACGCAGTAAAATGCGCGGTGGTGCGCCTTCGCTAGAGGACTTTGAGCCACGACAGTTGAGTGACGCTGTGTCTGGCCTCTTCCCGAGAAGGGCTGCGTTCGTCCCGCCGGTAATGACCTCTCCGACAAGGGAAGACGAGATGACGGTCAGGGCTGCTCCAGTCACCGAAGAGGAGCTTGATGCCGCGCTAGACAGACTCCGAGCGAAGGGGAGAAAGGCTCCGGGCCCAGATGGAGTACCTGGTTTTGTGTTGGTGGCGGCCTCAAAACACCTAGGACAACAGCTCAGGGACCTGTTTTCCCTGTGCCTGGAGTCGGGAGAGTTCCCTTACACGTGGAGGAACGGCAGACTCTGTCTTTTAAAAAAGGAAGGACGTGCTCCTGGGTCGCCCTCATCGTTCAGGCCCATCGTTCTCCTAGACGAGGCGGGTAAGCTTTTCGAGCGCCTACTCGCCGCGCGTATTGAGCAGCACCTCTCAACTGCGGGACCTAACTTGTCCGAGCGGCAATATGGCTTCCGTGCTGGAAAGTCCACTGTTGACGCCCTGCTGGAATTGAGGCGTATTTGTAACAGGGCAACTTCGAGAGGGGAACAGGTGCTGGCGGTGTCTCTTGACATCGCCAACGCGTTTAACACCATCCCCTTCGAAACCATCTTGGAGGGCCTACGGTTTCACGAGGTTCCATACTATCTCCGAAAAGTAGTTGCAAGTTATTTGTCAGGACGTAAGGTCAAGTACATTGGGCCAGGAGGAGCCATGTACAGTCGTGAAGTAAGTTGTGGCGTTCCACAGGGGTCAGTCCTCGGGCCGCTCCTGTGGAACATTGGTTTCAATTGGGTCCTGCGAGGTCTTCTGTTGCCCCGCATGAACATCATCAGTTATGCGGATGACACCCTAATCACCGCCCGGGGCAACAGCTACTCAGAAGCGGCGCGTCTGGCTACCGTTGGCGCGACCCTGGTTGTCCAAAGGATAAGAATGTTGGGTTTGGAGGTAGCTCTGAATAAAACGGAGGTTATTTGCTTTCATGGGCCCCGCGATGGCCCACCAGCCGATGCTTTTGTGTCAGTGGATGGTGTAAATGTCCCTGTAGGCAATACTATGCGGTACCTGGGCTTGACCCTAGACAGCCGGTGGGGCTTCATACCGCACTTTAAGAAGCTGGCCCCGCGACTTGTTAAGACGGCGCTAGCTCTCGGTCGGCTACTCCCAAATGTTGGTGGGCCAAGCATTAGCTGCCGTCGCCTCTATGCGACCGTGGTTAAAAGTATGGCCTTATACGGTGCGCCGGTCTGGGCAGATGCCATGAATAGGCATATCTGTGCGCTCCTGCGTTCCCCACAACGCGCGATGGCTACACGGGCTATAAGAGCTTACCGTACAGTTTCTGCGTCGGCGGCCCTAGCGCTGGCAGGCACTCCGCCATGGGAGATGGAAGCGGAGGTGCTTGACGAAGTATACCGGCACACAATTGAGTGTAGGGCACGGGGAGATCGTCTGACCCATGAGGAGGTCCAAGTGATAAGACGCGACGCGCACGACGCAGTTATGCAGCGATGGGAGGAGGAACTCGGGTCCGCGGAGTTTGGTCGGCGCACAGTTGAAGCAATCCAGCCGGTGCTGAGACAGTGGGTGGCGCGGAAGCACGGGTCTTTGACTTACCGCCTTGTGCAGGTACTCTCCGGACACGGTTGTTTCGGGGATTACCTGCACATGATTCGGCGCGAGGTGAGCCCTATGTGCCACGAATGCGGTGCTGCTCGTGACTCGGCGCAGCACACCCTGGAGGTGTGTGCAACTTGGGGCCGACAGCGCCGCACACTCACGGCGGTGGTGGGGACTGATCTCTCCCTACCCAGTGTAGTTAGGGCCATGCTGGAAGACAGCAGGGCCTGGGACGCCATGGCCACCTTCTGCGAGGAGGTTATAACGCAGAAGGAGGCCACTGAGCGGCTTCGCGAGGGTGATGCACAGGCGCACCCGCTCAGACGCCGACGAACTGGGGGACGTAGAAGGCGCTACGCCGCGCATCTTTTCCCCCCATGATGAAGGACGGAGACGCCACTCGTGACGCGCGTCTCCTAAACACAAGATCGAGGCCAGGATAAGCCATGGCCGGCCGGGGCGGTGTGGTCGATTCCCGATTGGAACCCATGCCACCGACAACCGGCAGAGACGTCACAACGGGGGGTTTTTAGTGTAAGGTATGCCCGCTGTTCACCAGCGGGAGAGTCCCACTTCCCCTGCCCCAGTTATCTGGTGGCGGGCGGTGCGTAAAAGTACATTTTCCCCTCGAAAAAAAAAAAAAAAAAAAAAAAAAAAAAAAAAAAAAGGTTAGGTTAGGTTAGGTTAGGTTAGGTTAGGTTAGGTTAGGTTAGGTTAGGTTAGGTTAGGTTAGGTTCTCGGCCTCACGCGAGTGATGCGGTTCCTGGATCCGAGACCGGGCGCGTCCCCCAGGTGGTGGATAGGGGAACGGCCCCTAGTGGAAGGGGGTTACCGGGCTTCGGCCGGCGCGAACCAAAACCAGGATCATACCGTAACCCTGTACGTGGTGCAGGAACGGGAGCCGCTACGGGGGCTGCGTGGAGTAAACCACTATAAAAAATCCTCGAAGGTTCGGCGTTGGGAACGTGGCGTCGGACCGCCTGAAGGTGGCCGGCAGAGGTGCTTGTCGAATAGCGAACCAACCTGGGACACCACCCGCCCTCCCAGTGTATGTAGGGTTGCCCGGGTACTGGGATCTCTGCCCGGGTGGACTGATGTTTCTCCCATGCTCGTGGGTCTAAGATGGCTGAATATTACAAAATAAACTTTGATGGTGAGGAGGAGAATAGGGACATCACCCAGCGTCCGGACAAAAACTGTGGTGAGAAAAGGAGGAAGATGTCCTCTGCGAAGCCGACTGACAAGCAGAAAGAACAGAAGGCGGGTAACTCAGACGAATGCGATACCGAGTCCAATGACGAGAGACTGTCGTTCGAAGACTCAGTTCGGCTCGAGAAGGAAGAATTTGACAAACATACTCGTCGTCTAAGAAAGTGGTTGGGGAACATCCAAGGAATTGAGGAAAGGCAAATAATAAAGGCGGTTCAAAGTGTTGGACAGATTGAACTGTCCCTCATGGGGATTATAACTGCAAAAGACGCGGAGTTTGAGGAACTCCATCGGGATTATAATAAGAAAGTCGAAGAGCTCCGAAAAGTTACCGAACACAGTAACCTGGTGGCGGCACGGAATAGGGATCTGGTGAAAGAAGTAGCGAGCCTTAAGGCTACTCCTCCTCCACAGAATCCCTTTAAGACGGACGAACTGACGGCGGCCTTGGCTGCCATGAAGACTTCCCTCCTCGAATCTGTCGGGAGGACTGTTGACGGTCGTTTGGAGGCATTTGAGAAACGCCTCTCGGATGTACAAATGAAGACGCTTTCTACGCAGTCGGCTAGTCGTGCCGTTCCCACGGCGAAGAATGCTCCACCCTTTTCTGATCCTCCAGGGGGCTCTTGGAAGGACGTTGTCGGGCAAAACAAAAGACGAAAGATGGCGGCTGAGGCCACAACCCAGTCGCAGCCCGATGGTCAACACACGCCGAAGCCAAAGCAGCCGGCTCTAAAAAGACGAAACAAGATTATACCCCCCAGCACTGCGGCAGTGGTGATGACCCTCCTGCCTGCGGCGAGAGAGAAGGGAATAACTTATAAGGACGTATTAGCAAAAGCGAAAGCGAGCATCTCCCTAACAGATATAGGCCTGGACGAGGGGCTGAACGTAAGGGAAACACAGACGGGCGCCAAGATACTTAGCATCCCAGACGCAAGCGGTACCAAGGCAGACGCCCTCGCAGCGAAGCTCCGGGAAGTCGTTGGCGAAGAGGTTACAGTGAGCAGGCCGGAGAAGACAGCCGATTTTGAAGTCGTTGGGCTGGACGACTCGATTCAGCCTGAGGAGGTGTTGGGCGTGGTTGCGGCTATTTCCAAATGTGAGGCGACTAAATTCAAAATGACGGATATCCGTATGGATCGTAACGGCAACCGCTACATCCGTTTTCGATGCCCAGTGGCTGCTGTAAAGACGTTGTGTGCAACAGAGAAGATACGCGTGGGCTGGTGTATTGCCGAGGTGCGTCCGCTTGCCCCTCGCCCCCTACGGTGTTACAGGTGTTTGGGATTGGGGCACACTAAGCCGATGTGCCCGGCCGATTGTAAAGATCGAAGCGGGCTATGCTTCAAGTGCGGAAGTCCGGGCCATGTGGCCGCGACTTGCAGTGTCGAAAGTAGGTGCCAGGTCTGTGCCGACAGTGGCCGACCGTCAGGGCACTTAATGGGCAGCCGAGTGTGTGAGCCTCCGGTGATTAGGGGCAAACGCCCCGAGCACCGGGGGGACCCTCCGGTGATTAGGGGTGATCGCCCCGAGCGCCAGGAGGACTCCACAGACGGGAGACCGATGGAGGGGGTGGTGGAGGAGCCGCCGCCCCAAGTCCATCGAGAGCCACGACGCTCCGCGCGCCTTTCCGATGAGAGGCGTCGTCGTTGACGCGTCGTTCGTGGCTTGCGCGAGAAGGCATCAATTGTGACTGATGTCTCTCATTATGCGCGCCCATGATTAAGCCAGGTTAAGCCAGGGCCAGCCGGGCGGTGTGGCGGAAGCCTAACGGGTACCCACGCCGCATGAACCGGCATGAGACGTCACAACGGGGTTTTTTAGTGATCGGTATGCCCGCTGTTCACCAGCGGGAGAGTCCCACTTCCCCTGCCTCAGGCAGGCGGTGCGTAATAGCATTTTTCCCCGTAAACAAAAAAAAAAAAAAAAAAAAGGTTAGGTTAGGTTAGGTTGGGGTGCGAAGTCAGACAACGTCCCCGTCGTGCACCCTGGGCAACGTCGTCGCATTTCCCGCGGCGACGGCTAATAGTCTGACGGGAGGGGAGCCTCGCGGTTCTATCCGCATTTGCGGTTTTGGTGGCTCCGCGCTGGCGTCCCAGACATATTCTGGGCAGCGGTAGCGCGGTTCGGGCTCGGCCGGCGTCCTGGACAGTCCAGTAGCGGTGGTGCGAGCGTAGGCGGCGGGTCCGTCCGATTACGGTTGTCGCAATCGGCGGACGGGTCTTCATGGCCAACCGTCGGCGAAGCCGTCCCTTTCAGTCACGTTTTGGGGGACGGTGGGGCTGCCCTTAGTTGGGTGTCCCCGCGAGGAGACAACCTCACTAAAAAACCCTAATCCTACGCCTGCCACGGGCTAGGGGATGGATGGCTGGTGGGAGACCAGTCCCAACGTGGCCAACGGAGCAGGGGACTGGCGGACCCCCTGCTTCGTGAACCATACGCTTACCCGGGCATGGAGCCTCTGCCCGGGTGGACCGATTATTTGCTACCATAATCGTGGGAATCAAAATGGAATCCAAAACTCAAAAATTAATTTTAAAGTTCGGCGGTGGGCCTAGCTCGGGCGGAAGAGAGCGGGTGAAGCTTAGCTCAGGCGAGATAAGTGAGCACGAAATGTTTTCGGCGTCCGAAACAAACGGGGCGTCTTCGAAAGGTTCAGTTGTGGGCAGTCAGTCCAGTTTAGCGCCAGCTGCAGCTGGCTCTTCAGTAGCAGGCAGTTTGCCCAATCTTGTCGCAGCGTCGGCTGGCCCTTCAGCGACGGCTGGCGTTTCAGCGTTAGCTGACCCTTCAGCGTCAGCTAGCCCTTCAGCAGCGAGTAGTCAGTCTTGCCTTGCCGCCAGGGGAGTTGGTAAAAAGTCTAAGGCAAAAAAGCGTACGAGAGATGTCCAATCCTCTCCTGAGTCTGATGATAGGGTGAGGACTTCTGCGCCGACCACTAAAAAGCTTAAGCCATTCGCTGTTGGGCGTGGTAGTGGGAAACGCGGTCGTCCTCCAACCAAGAGCATTGGTACTGGTATAGGTCGTGCGAAGGATATGCTGCGGAATATGGCAAGGACTGAGTTTGTCAAGTCGTTAAAACTCCGCCCATTGGACGACTATGAAAGGGACGCGGATGATGCGTTTGAGTTCACTGGTGGAGAGTTCGCTGGCGGACAGTATGACAGCTGGTCGATGATGGATCCAAGCAGCGATTCAGGTTCGAACTTATCAGTACAACCTGGTCAGGATGACGAGAGTGCTGAGCGTCTCAGGGCTATAATGGCGCAAAAATTGGAAGCTATAAAGGGTGTGGCCGAGAGATCAGGGAAACTCAAGGGCTCCTGTCAGAAGGTTCTAAAAGACGCGATACGAGGTATCTCTAAAATCTTCAACGCTTTAACTGTACGGTCGGATGATGTAGAAGTTCGTAGGCTTCACGCTGAAAATATTCGCCTCTCATCTACGCTGGAGAAAGTACAGACGGAAATGAAGGCCATGCGCAAAACATTATCCGAATGTCAAGCACAGTCTTCTGTGCCCAGGCCTGCCAAAGATTCGTTTGCGCTACAGGCGGAAATGATGGAGCATTTTAAACGAGACTTGTTTGTTTCTATTGGGGAAATGGTGAAAACCCAACTCAGCAGCTTTGAGTCGAGACTTCCCCCAGCGCCCATCATCAGACCGCAGCTGGCGGGCGATAAAAGGAGAGAGCCTCCTTCACCAGCACCAGCTGCTCCACCTCCAGCGCCAGCGCCTTCTCGTCGGCAGGCACCAACAGCAGGCCCTTCTTCTTCTCGTAGTCAGCCAGATAGCCCGGCGACGCCGTCAGCGCCAACCCCAGCACAAGGGGAGTGGGAGACGGCTGAAAGCCGAAAAGCCAGAAACAAGAGGTTGAAGGCGGCTCAATCTGCGTCGCAGGGGGCATCCAACTCACCAGCTGATACGGCCGATGCAGCCGCTCAAAACAAGAAACGCAAGAGGCGAAACAAAAAGAAAGCTGGTCTTTCAGCACCGCGATCGGCAGCAGTCGTCTTGACACTGCATCCAGATGCTATCGCGCAGGGTGCTACATATGCCACCATCCTGTGCAAGGCTAGGGCACAAATGCAGCTTAAGGACTTCGGACTCGAGGGCATCCGCTGTAAGCAGGCGGCAACGGGGGCCAGGATTATCTCCATCCCAGGCCCTGAAAATGAACAGAAGGCGGATAAGTTGGCTTCTAAGCTGCGCGAGGTGCTGTCAGGAGTGGCTAAAGTCACGAGACCCACAAAGTGTGTTGACCTCCGTATCTCAGGGCTCGATGACTCGATCGGGAAAGAGGACATTATGGCTGCTATTTTGGAGAAGGGCGGAGAAGCTTATTCCTCCGACCAGATTAAGGTAGGAGAAGTCCGATTTGGTCCGGGGGGATCAGGCTCGGCTTTGGCAAAATGCCCAGTGCCTATTGCCAAAAAGATTGTAGAAACGGGGAGACTTTTGGTGGGCTGGAGCTCGGCCCTGGTGCGTGTGTTAGAACCGCTGCCTATGCGCTGTTTCAGATGCCTGAGCCTTGGGCATACGAGCCAGCGGTGTCCGAGTCAGGTTGACCGTAGTGGGCTGTGCTACCGCTGTGGGAGAGACGGACACATCGCTGCTAGCTGCAGTCAACCAGCTTATAGATGTGCCGTCTGTGAAGATGCTGGGCGACCCTCTGGTCACCGAATGGGGGGCAAGAAGTGTGATCCTCCTCACGTCAAACCAAAGGAGGGCCCAGGTACTCGTGCCCCTCCCACCGTAGCCGACCCGCTTCTGCCGGAGGAAGCTGAGATAATGTCAGAACAAAGCGATGACTAGTGCACCGCATCTCAGCTTTCTTCAGGCTAATGTCAATCACTCCACCCGGTCTCAAGATCTGCTTTCGCAGACTATGGTGGAGTGGAAGGTTGATATAACTGTGATCTCGGAGCCGTATTTCGTTCCAACCTTGTCTCATTGGGTAGGCGATTTAAGCGGCTCGGTCGCAATTCTAGTTGATCCCGATTCTCGCACTCCGTTAGTGGCTAAGGAGAGGGGACGGGGATACGTGGTGGCTGAATTCGGGGATGTCACTATAGTGGGGGTCTATTTCTCTCCGAACAAAAGTGTAGCCGAACTAGAAGTCTACATTGATCTCCTAGGTCTTGTTGTGGGTCGGTTGGTTGGTCAGCGACAACAGGTTTTGGTCATGGGGGATCTCAACGCTAAGTCGGCCGTTTGGGGCTCCCATGTCACGGACGACAAAGGTGACATAGTCGCAGACTTTGCAGCGTCGGCTGGACTCGCAGTTTGCAATAGGGGCCACGAATTCACGTGCGTGAGGCGGAATGGTGGCTCAATAGTTGACGTGACGTTTGCAACAACTGTTCTAGCCGCACGGATCTCAGGGTGGCGTGTGCATGGAGAGGTGGAGTCCCTTTCTGACCATAAATACATAACGTTTGAGGTCGCTACCAACGTGGCATCAACTAACAGACTGCCCCGGAGAAGTGTAGGTAGTGGTGCTCGGTTTCCAAAGTGGGCTCACACACGTTTCGACCCAAATTTAGCTGAAGAAGCCGCAATAGTTGTAGGTTGGAACCATGACGCCCGCGATAGCCGCCAAGATAGCGCTAATCAGCGGGCTCTTAGACTTCGAGAGGACCTCACTTACATATGCGATACAGCAATGCCCCGCTCCCTGGGCCCGCCTCCAGGCAAGAAGGCAGTCTACTGGTGGTCCGCTGAGCTGGCGTCTCTCCGGGAAACTTGCAATAGAAAGCGTCGAGACCACAAACGTTGTCGCCGAAGAAGGCATACCGAGATTGAGGAACAATTTCTCTACGAGGCCTACAAACAAGCGAAACTGGACTTTCAGAAGGCCATTTCACAGGCAAAGTCCAGGGCGCGAGAGGAATGGCTCCAGGACTTAGACCGCGACCCCTGGGGAAGGCCTTTTGTCGTGGTACGCAGTAAAATGCGCGGTGGTGCGCCTTCGCTAGAGGACTTTGAGCCACGACAGTTGAGTGACGCTGTGTCTGGCCTCTTCCCGAGAAGGGCTGCGTTCGTCCCGCCGGTAATGACCTCTCCGACAAGGGAAGACGAGATGACGGTCAGGGCTGCTCCAGTCACCGAAGAGGAGCTCGATGCCGCGCTAGACAGACTCCGAGCGAAGGGGAGAAAGGCTCCGGGCCCAGATGGAGTACCTGGTTTTGTGTTGGTGGCGGCCTCAAAACACCTAGGACAACAGCTCAGGGACCTGTTTTCCCTGTGCCTGGAGTCGGGAGAGTTCCCTTACACGTGGAGGAACGGCAGACTCTGTCTTTTAAAAAAGGAAGGACGTGCTCCTGGGTCGCCCTCATCGTTCAGGCCCATCGTTCTCCTAGACGAGACGGGTAAGCTTTTCGAGCGCCTACTCGCCGCGCGCATTGAGCAGCACCTCTCAACTGCGGGACCTGACTTGTCCGAGCGGCAATATGGCTTCCGTGCTGGAAAGTCCACTGTTGACGCCCTGCTGGAATTGAGGCGTATTTGTAACAGGGCAACTTCGAGAGGGGAACAGGTGCTGGCGGTGTCTCTTGACATCGCCAACGCGTTTAACACCATCCCCTTCGAAACCATCTTGGAGGGCCTACGGTTTCACGAGGTTCCATACTATCTCCGAAAAGTAGTTGCAAGTTATTTGTCAGGACGTAAGGTCAAGTACATTGGGCCAGGAGGAGCCATGTACAGTCGTGAAGTAAGTTGTGGCGTTCCACAGGGGTCAGTCCTCGGGCCGCTCCTGTGGAACATTGGTTTCAATTGGGTCCTGCGAGGTCTTCTGTTGCCCCGCATGAACATCATCAGTTATGCGGATGACACCCTAATCACCGCCCGGGGCAACAGCTACTCAGAAGCGGCGCGTCTGGCTACCGTTGGCGCGACCCTGGTTGTCCAAAGGATAAGAATGTTGGGTTTGGAGGTAGCTCTGAATAAAACGGAGGTTATTTGCTTTCATGGGCCCCGCGATGGCCCACCAGCCGATGCTTTTGTGTCAGTGGATGGTGTAAATGTCCCTGTAGGCAATACTATGCGGTACCTGGGCTTGACCCTAGACAGCCGGTGGGGCTTCATACCGCACTTTAAGAAGCTGGCCCCGCGACTTGTTAAGACGGCGCTAGCTCTCGGTCGGCTACTCCCAAATGTTGGTGGGCCAAGCATTAGCTGCCGTCGCCTCTATGCGACCGTGGTTAAAAGTATGGCCTTATACGGTGCGCCGGTCTGGGCAGATGCCATGAATAGGCATATCTGTGCGCTCCTGCGTTCCCCACAACGCGCGATGGCTACACGGGCTATAAGAGCTTACCGTACAGTTTCTGCGTCGGCGGCCCTAGCGCTGGCAGGCACTCCGCCATGGGAGATGGAAGCGGAGGTGCTTGACGAAGTATACCGGCACAAAATTGAGTGTAGGGCACGGGGAGATCGTCTGACCCATGAGGAGGTCCAAGCGATAAGACGCGACGCGCACGACGCAGTTATGCAGCGATGGGAGGAGGAACTCGAGTCCGCGGAGTTTGGTCGGCGCACAGTTGAAGCAATCCAGCCGGTGCTGAGACAGTGGGTGGCGCGGAAGCACGGGTCTTTGACTTACCGCCTTGTGCAGGTACTCTCCGGACACGGTTGTTTCGGGGATTACCTGCACATGATTCGGCGCGAGGTGAGCCCTATGTGCCACGAATGCGGTGCTGCTCGTGACTCGGCGCAGCACACCCTGGAGGTGTGTGCAACTTGGGGCCGACAGCGCCGCACACTCACGGCGGTGGTAGGGATTGATCTCTCCCTACCCAGTGTAGTTAGGGCCATGCTGGAAGACAGCAGGGCCTGGGACGCCATGGCCACCTTCTGCGAGGAGGTTATAACGCAAAAGGAGGCCACTGAGCGGCTTCGCGAGGGTGATGCCCAGGCGCACCCGCTCAGACGCCAACGAACTGGGGGACGTAGAAGGCGCTACGCCGCGCATCTTTTCCCCCCATGATGAAGGATGGAGACGCCACTCGTGACGCGCGTCTCCTAAACACAAGATCGAGGCCAGGATAAGCCATGGCCGGCCGGGGCGGTGTGGTCGATTCCCGATTGGAACCCATGCCACCGACAACCGGCAGAGACGTCACAACGGGGGGTTTTTAGTGTAAGGTATGCCCGCTGTTCACCAGCGGGAGAGTCCCACTTCCCCTGCCCCAGTTATCTGGTGGCGGGCGGTGCGTAAAAGTACATTTTCCCCTCGAAAAAAAAAAAAAAAAAAAAAAAAAAAAAAAAAAAGGTTAGGTTAGGTTAGGTTAGGTTAGGTTAGGTTAGGTTAGGTTAGGTTAGGTTAGGTTAGGTTAGGTTAGGTTAGGTTAGGTTAGGTTAGGTTAGGTTAGGTTAGGTTAGGTTAGGTTAGGTTAGGTTAGGTTAGGTTAGGTTTTTTTTTTTTTTTATTTTTTTTTTTATTTTATTATTGCTCCCCGCTTTGTAGCAGGCCTTTTTTTGCTTTTGTCTTTTTTATCTTTCTTTTTTCTTTTGTTTGTTTTTTTCCCTATTTGGGATATTTTCTTTTCAAAATTTTCTTTCTTATATAATATTACATTTTTGTATTACTTGTGTTATGTACTTTACATTATTATTTCTGCTTTCTATTTTCTAATTCTATTATTTCTGTTTCATTACATTTTGTTATTATTACTGTTTATAACTATCGTATATTCTTCGTATTTTCACTACTAGTTACATGCCATGATTAATACATTGTTTCCTTGCCTTACATTTTACATTTTAATATTACTTATTTACATTTATTAAACCCTTCGCTTACTTCTTATTTATAATTTTTACATACATTGATTTTCTTTACCTTACATAATTCCTCGTTTGCATTTCTTTAATTTCTTACATTAATTACAATTTTTGATACATATATTCTATTACTTTCTTTTACATACAAATTTTCTTATCTTCTTTTTTATTTCTTCTCTTTTCTTGCTTGATTCTTTTTGCTTGATTCTTCTTGCGTGGTTCTTCTTTTCTTTTCTTACTGGAGTATTACGTTTCTTATTTCTAGTGACAGTTCTTGTTTTTCCTTTTTACAGCATATTCTTACTTTCTAATAAGTACATTACTTAGCTTATGTATTGTTTTATTTCTGTAATTATTGCTTCCTACCGTCTATTTCTTTCTCTTTTATTTACTGCAATTCTTATATTTCTACTTATGTTTTCCCCTATTCTTGATTTCTTTGTCTTTGTTTATTATGTCTTATATATGTATATCTTTGCTAATGTAATACTATTGCTTTGTCTGTTTTCCCTACTTATAGCTGTGAGAGATTTTATATTTTCAGCTTTGTATCTACTCCTATGTTCTAATAATATTTTACTTTTCTCTTTATGTATGTATATTTTGTTGCGTAAGGTATCTGTTCACTTGGCGTTTACTAGTAACTGAGAATTTTTTGCCTACCACTACTTTGCCTACTTTGGCTTGTTTGGGCCCTTGTGTGTGTGTGTTGTGTGCATGTACTGGATTTTTCCGTATGGGCGTGAGTCTCGGTATAAGGCTACTTAACCCCGAGGCCATCCCGGAGGCGGGCTGGTCGCGGTGTGGGTTGGTTTCACCTCCGCAAGTGGATGGTTGCAAAAACCATTTTTTGTTACCATACATTGTTTTAGCTACTACCTTCCCTGTCCAGCGCGTTTCCAGCTCCCCTCCGTGGCGGCATTGTCTGGGTGGTTGCCCTCCGTCTCTCCGCACTCTTACGTACTTGGCTGCTCCAGGGTGTGTGCTTTTGTTTGTCCCTACTGTGTCCCTATTAATACTGCCTAAGTTAGCTTGCCATTCAGATTTTCTATTTTGGCGGCCCTTAGCAATAGGCCACCTTTGAGCGGGCCAGCTTGTCCCACATATCCCTAATGGGACACATGCTGTCAAAGGTGTTGTGCTGACTTTCAGTATGCTTGGCCCGCTTACAGTTGAGGCAGCTGGGGGGACTCTCCTTCTCTGTGCACACGGCATACACGTGGTTTCCCCCGCAATGGCTGCAGCTGTCCGAGTCCTCCGTACAGACCCGCCTGATATGGCCGTAGCCCAGGCAGCGGGAGCACTGGATAATCGGGGACTGATCCTCTACCTTGGAGATGCCCCATTGTAGCTGGATAGTCCCCGCCTCTGTCAACTGCCGCCAAATCGCGGGGGTCACCTTTACGACCACGTGCATCACGTGCGGGTTTCTCGTTCTCTTCTCGTATATGGCCTCTATTTGCTCTTTCGTATCCTTGCTCTTCTCTAAAACGTTGGCTGCTTTCCTTCTTATGGCCTCCTCTACTTGCTCTTTTTTCTTGTCCCCCCTTACATATCGTACTACTACCAGCGGATCCTTGTTTTTAGCCTTTTCTACTTTCAGTGTCTTCTCCTTCTCCAGTCTCTTTCTCAGCTTCTCTACTTCTTTCTCGTCCTCGCATCCTATTATCACCTTTTGATCTTTTGCTTTTCTTACTTTTTGGATTTTAATCCACTCCTCATCGGCGCCGGTATCCGCCGTCTTCCTGACTGCGTCCATAACTTGGTCGCTGGTCAGCATTGGGTCGGTCGACGCCACTATGATGGAGTGAAGAGTTCTGCCATGGGGCGGTCTCTGCCGGGCCTCCGTCAGAACTTCTGCGTACGTTGCCTTCTGCGGCTTTGGAACTTTCTCTCTTTTTTCTATGCTTTCAAGTTTCTCTATCATTACCCTCTTGGTTTCTTCATGCCTCTCTAAGGTCTTTTCTGTGTTCTCCTTTGTCTCCGCTAGTAGTTTTCCTATATCTTCTGCTGTTTCCCTTTTCTCGATGTTGCCTAACTTCTCTATTATTACCTTCGTGGATACTTTTTGTCTCTCTAGGGTCTCTTTTGTATGTTCCTTAGTATGCTCTATTAGTTCTTGCATACTTGTAAGTCTATCACCAGTCAGCTGTATATGTTCCTGCTGGTTCTCTATGTATTGTCGTTGGTTCTCTTCTGTCTTTTTGATGACTTGAAGAACATCGTAAAGGATGTCCCTTTCCCTATTTATAAGTATCCCTCTTTCTCTTTCTTCTTCCTCTGTCACTCTTTTCTGACTCGAGGGCTCTCTCTCATCTATGTCTATGAGCCTTTGAGCCAACTCCGACACCATCTCGTTGAGGTCGTTCGCCTCCTTGGTGATAAGGGCCTTATCCTCTTTAGTTACCGACTTGTGTGTCGAAGTTGACTCCAAGGCCTTTAAAATCCTATCTCTGAGCCTTACCGCGGCGTTTCTGATTGCGTGAGTAGACATCGCTGGGAGAAGGTGCGCTATGCCCAAACTTTCCGGGATCTTCTCCACTTTCCCCTGCGGAGTCTTGTGGACCACCGTATCTTCCCGGAAGTTTGCAGCCCTACCTCTACTGTTACCATTGGCACCTCTCTGCTTATTCGACATTTTGTAATTAATAAATTAGGACGACACAGTATAGAACAGGTATGTGTAAAGATCGGATAGAATTAAAAAGTATTTAAATAAAGTTAAGTTAAAAGACTAAAATTGAGATAAGATTAAAATAAAGTTAAAATAAGATTTGATTTAAATAAAATTGAAATAAATGAAGTTGAAAATAAAATTTAAAAAGTATTAATTTGGATAGGTAAATTTAAATTTATATTTAAAGTTAAAACTGAGGAACGTTAAGGTAAGTGACTAGACTAAATTGAAGGAAATTGGATTTCAAAAATTTTAAAATTCAATTTTAAAATTTTAAAATTCTTAGCCTCCTAACCTAACCTATTAGTCTATTCAGGTACTTAGTGCGTTTGTAAAAGTTAAAATTCAAAATATAGTTAAGATAAATTAAAATAAATTGTTAAAATGACAAAATTTTACTAAATTTAATATTAAAAACCTGTTTTGTTTAGGGACTTGTGGAGTATTGTGTTAAGATGTGTGACCTTAGTGTGTGTACAAGGGCCCCAGGGGAGCAACGTCGTCAATAATAAAATCCTAATACTAATATCTGGCCTCAAGAGAGGTTCAGATAACCTAATACTAACAACTAAATAGTAAGATATAAATTTCGGATAAATTAAGACTTTAAAATGTTATAAGTTCAAAAGTACCCGTAAAAAAATATATTAAAAACTAGTTTTTGCCTTATTTTGACTCTGGGTACAAGAATATGTAAAAATATTTTGAAAATTTTTAGACAAAAAAAAAAATCGAAAAAAAAAAAAAAAAAAGTTTTTGTTCCAAAAAATTCCACAAAATGTTTGGTTTGCCTCCGGAGAGGTCTACGAGTCGATTTCACTAGTTTTTGTGGCAAAAGAAAAGCTAAAGTTTTTCTGGTAAAATCCGAAAAAGTCAAAAAAGAACCTAAAAACTAAGAATCCTGACCTCAATAGAGGTCCAGGAGTGCTAAACTAAAATAAAATTATAGTAAAAAGTCAATTATTTTCTTGGAAAAATTAAATTTAAGTTTTTGGGGTATCCAAAAAACTTCAATAAAGTCCCAAAAACTAAATTGGCCTGACCTCGGTAGAGGTCCAGGAGTCCTATGCTAAAATAAAAAAGTAGTAAAATATTTATATTTTTCAAGAAACAATTGAAATTAAGTTGTAAAATTAAAAGAAATTTGAAAATGTTTTCAAAATTTTGTCCTAAACTAAATTGTCCTGGCCTCAATAGAGGTCCAGGAGTCCTAAACTAAAATAAAATTCTAATAAAATATCTTTGGTTTTTGTGTTAAAATTAAAATTAAGTTTTATTTCCTATAGGGAAGGTTAAAGATAAAATAAAAAATAAAATTCCCTGGGCCTCAAAAAAGGTCCAGGTGTCTTAAAACTACGTTAATTAAAATAGTATAAATAAAAACTTAACTTTAATTTTCCCAAAATTTCCAAAAAATATTTTTGGAAATGTCCTATACTAGTACCTAGCCTCAAGAGAGGTCTAGGGTCCCTATACTAATTAACATAAACTTGTAAAAGTTGTAAAAGTCAAATAATAGACAAAATAAAGGTCAAAATAATAATTAATAATAAAATAAAATATGTCGATAATAATTCTAAACCTATGCCTGCTCTCAAAAGAGAAGCAGGGTGTCCTAAAACTACAAAAAACTGGTCTGTTGGGAGTATTTAATATTAATATTACCAACTGATTTTTAATTTAATTAGACTCTACACGCTCTACGTAGAGTCGCAGAGGGGTAGGTCAAGTCCGGCTTTTTATCCCCGACCAGAAAAGCCCACTCCCGTCGCAATCGGGCCAGTAGTTCCCGAGTTATCGAATTTTTTTCGATTTGGGGGTGGGTTTTAGGGGTGGGGGGTGGAGGGTAGGGGGTGGGAAGGGAAGGGCTATGGATACCCTCACCGAATCCGGGGTCAGAATTGACCTCGGGATGTAGGGTTCGGTTTGATTACTCTTTAATCAGAATTGATTAAAGAGAGGCACCAAAACAACTCAATGGTTAGGTGCCTAGGAGGGATTGGGTTCGGGGTGAAATTGGAGGGTGGGTTTTTGATGGAAATGGATAGGGTAGGTTACAAGGACAAAATTTTGTTATGGAACTACCTTTGCCAAAGTGGTAGTTCCGGGGATATTTTGAATTTAGAGTCGAAGATTTAATTTAGGGGTTGGGGGTAGGGGGTTAAAAGGGTGCGGGATAGGATAATTAAGTATGGGTTTTGCCCAGACTCCGAAGGAGTCTAAGGGTCAGAATTGAGGTCGAAATTCGTCTAGCTCCGATACTTTCGGAGTTATCGGGATCTCGGCCTTAACTCCCAGACACAAAATGGGGAAAAGCGGGATTGGGATTTTAGGATGTGGGATAGGGGAAAGAAGGGATACCAAATCGATAGAGGTTGTTTTTGGAATTTTGAATTTTGATGTTGGCCTAGGCGTTTTCGAAAAGATTTTTGTTTTGGTCAGTCGGATGTTTTAATCGGGAAATTCCCGGGGGGTGGCGCTCGGAAACTATAAGTAATTCCCGAAAACCAGTTTCAAGGTACTATAGCCCCGGGCCCACTCGTGAAGCTACGGCCAAAAATAGAATTTTTTATTGCACAAATATCAATAAAAAATCTATATTAAGAGAAATTTTGAAAAGTTCCGACTGACCGGGGGTGAAAATCCGTAACTCGGGAAGTACCGGGACGATTTGGATGAAACTTTGGGGAGGCTTTTTTTAGTTAAATTAAAAATATTTGGCGTTTTAACTTTCCGGAAAAGTCCAGGGATGGCCTACTTCCGGAAATAGGGGTAGGGGGATGAAAATTTCTTGGGAGTGAATTTGTCTTAATTGATACACCCCTAATATATACCTAACTACTAAACGCCAATTTATGACTATGGCGTTTAAAAAACGCCTAATAACCGTCGCTGATCACCCTTGACCGTTATTATTTAAGTTCAGCTTTTTGCTGAAATTTTTTACCTGGGTGTCTTTGGGGGGTCAGCGCTCGGAGGGGTTTTAACCGTAACGCGAGTTAGGGGTGTTGTTAAAAAGGGGAAAGACTGGGCTTTCCCGCTATATCAAAATAATAATTTTAAAATAAATTATAATGTGTTAAATAAGTTATTAAAAAATTTTTTGTCCAATTTTTGTCGAATTTAAGGGTGATTGAATGGTTTTGCGGCTAAGGGTATGAACCCTTATCCTTAAATTTTTGGTGAGGGGTGGGTTTCACCCGTCCCTACCACTATTTAAAATTTGGTTGGCCCCGCTTTTCGGGAACCACTCGAAATTTGTGAAAAAAACAATGAAATTTAAGAATAAAATTTTAAAAAGTTTAAAAGGCTATATCTAAAAATTGGCTGGGACGATTTTCAAAATTCGTTCAGTCAAATCCACTGTCGATTTAAAACAATTTTTCGTCCCAAACGGAATTTTGATATTGTCTATAATAAAAAAGTCAATTTCAGGCTCGCGATCTTTTACAATTTTAAGTTTGCGGTTTTTGCACCTTACTATCTAATTTCGCGGGGGTGGCGCTCGGAGGGGTTTTAACCTTAACGCGAGTTAGGGGTGTTGTTAAAAAGGGGAAAGACTGGGCTTTCCCGCTATATGAAAATAATAATTTTAAAATAAATAGTAATATGTTAAATAAGTTATTTAACAATTTTTTGTCCAATTTTTGTCGAATTTAAGAGTGATTAAATGGTTTTGCGGCTAAGGGTATGAACCCTTATCCTTAAATTTTTGGTGAGGGGTGGGTTTCACCCGTCCCTACCACTATTTAAAATTTGGTTGGCCCCGCTTTTCGGGAACCACTCGAAATTTGTGAAAAAAACAATGAAATTTAGGAATAAAATTTAAAAAAGTTTAAAAGGCTATATCTAAAAATTGGCTGGGACGATTTCCAAAATTCTTTCACTCAAATTGCCTGTAGATTTAAAACTAATTTTCGTCCCAAACGGAATTTTGATATTGTCTATAATAAAAAAGTCAATTTCAAGCTCGCGATCTATTACAATTTTAAGTTTGCGGTTTTTGCACCTTACTATCTAATTTCGCGGGGGTGGCGCTCGGAAGTGAGGGTGGCTACCCCGCGGGTCCTTATCCTATTGTAAAGAGGGCTTCCCGGGCTTTCTTGTGACACTAAGAACCGAATTTTTAATTTATATTTTCATATAAATTACGAGGTTATAAAATATTTTAGTGATTTTTACGATTGAAAATTTAACTTTGTCTAGGCAAATCTAGACAAGTACTGAAAATTTAGACTAAAAACTACTTGCACAGGATAGCCCGAGTCAGCCTCTTCCTGTGACTCAAAATCCAGTCCTCTGTCCTATAAAAAACCGGTATTTATTTGGTTTTCTAATGTCGGGGCAATAGCCTCACCGGTCCTGAAAACCGAATAAATCCAAAACTACTTATATGAAAATTCTAAAACTTTGCAATTATGTGCCTGAAGGGCCAACAAATTTAATAACAATTTTTAATTTCTAACTTACCAGGGGGATTTTGTTTCACAAACACTTACACTAATGACTAGAATGTTTTTATTTCAGGACCTTGTATCTCCTTCGTTTTTCAATATTTTCAGCACCAGTTTGTGCTGAAAAGTCCGCTGCGACGTCCTCTTGGTGGCTGTAGTGTGTTTTTTGGATTTGCTCCAGCGGATCCAGGACCTCGTGTCCACGTGGTTTTTGGACTTTGTTAGAAAACTTCCTGGATCCTGGTGTTAAAAATCTGGAATTGGGGTGGTAGCTGCTCCTCGACAAAAAACAACTTCCCACAGTCCAAAAACCAGGGGTCGTCGATAAAATTCGCGAGTTTTCTTCCTCCAAAGCTCCTCTTAACCTCAATTTTTCACTTTTCTTCACTTTTCTTCCGTCAGTTTCACTTTGGGCACCAAGTGTGGTACACCAAAATGACGGGCTCGACGAGCCGCTTCTTTTGGTGTAACTTTCGTTGAAATCGGTGAAACTTTAACTATTTTTGCGATTTTAAAGGCACGGAGCGTCGTAAAAACGTGGCGCTCGGGTCTAGAGGTGCGGGGGAACGGGTTAGGTTAGGTTAGGTTAGGTTAGGTTAGGTTAGGTTAGGTTAGGTTAGGTTAGGTTAGGTTAGGTTAGGTTAGGTTAGGTTAGGTTAGGTTAGGTTAGGTTAGGTTAGGTTAGGTTAGGTTAGGTTAGGTTAGGTTAGGTTAGGTTAGGTTAGGTTAGGTTAGGTTAGGTTAGGTTAGGTTAGGTTAGGTTAGGTTAGGTTAGGTTAGGTTAGGTTAGGTTAGGTTAGGTTAGGTTAGGTTAGGTTAGGTTAGGTTAGGTTAGGTTAGGTTAGGTTAGGTTAGGTTAGGTTAGGTTAGGTTAGGTTAGGTTAGGTTAGGTTAGGTTAGGTTAGGTTAGGTTAGGTTAGGTTAGGTTAGGTTAGGTTAGGTTAGGTTAGGTTAGGTTAGGTTAGGTTAGGTTAGGTTAGGTTAGGTTAGGTTAGGTTAGGTTAGGTTAGGTTAGGTTAGGTTAGGTTAGGTTAGGTTAGGTTAGGTTAGGTTAGGTTAGGTTAGGTTAGGTTAGGTTAGGTTAGGTTAGGTTAGGTTAGGTTAGGTTAGGTTGGGGTGCGAAGTCAGACAACGTCCCCGTCGTGCACCCTGGGCAACGTCGTCGCATTTCCCGCGGCGGCGGCTAATAGTCTGACGGGAGGGGAGCCTCGCGGTTCTATCCGCATTTGCGGTTTCGGTGGCTCCGCGCTGGCGTCCCAGACATATTCTGGGCAGCGGTAGCGCGGTTCGGGCTCGGCCGGCGTCCTGGACAGTCCAGTAGCGGCGGTGCGAGCGTAGGCGGCGGGTCCGTCCGATTGCGGTTGTCGCAATCGGCGGATGGGTCTTCATGGCCAACCGTCGGCGAAGCCGTCCCTTCAGTCATGTTTTGGGGGATGGTGGGGCTGCCCTTAGTTGGGTGTCCCCGCGAGGAGAAAACCTCAATAAAAAACCCTAATCCTACGCCTCCCACGGGCTAGGGGATGGATGGCTGGTGGGAGACCAGTCCCAACGTGGCCAACGGAGCAGGGGACTGGCGGACCCCCTGTTTCGTGAACCATACGCTTACCCGGGTACGGAGCCTCTGCCCGGGTGGACTGATTATTTGCTACCATAATCGTGGGACTAAAATGGAATCTTCAAACAAAACAAAACTAATTTTAAAATTTGGCGGTGGGCCTAGCTCGGGCGAAAGAGAGCGGGAGAAGCCTAGCTCAGGGGCTTTAAACGAGCGGGCGCATTCTGCGTCAGAAATGTTTTCGGCGTCGTCTAAAAACTCCGTTTCGGACGTTTATTCAGCGGATGAGGAGTGTGCTCCTTCTAACACAGGAAGCGCAACCAGCCTTAATGCAGGTGCTAGAAGAAAACGCCCTCTTGAGGAATTTTTAACCCCGGACTCCGTCGGGCCGGGTGGAACGACTGTTGCCGATAGTCCTAAAGTCGGTAAATTCGGGAAAGGTAGAGGTAGGCGTGGCCGTGGTCGTGTAGCAGCAACTGGCCCACGCCCAGAACGTACGGTGTCTGAATCGCAGCTCAATCTGCGTCGTCCATTGTCGGACTATGAGCGGGATGCCGAAGAGGCGATGGGCGGTGCCGAGGCGACAGGTGGCGCCGATGCTATGGATGGCACTGAAATCATGACGAATGTCGGTCGTTTGGAGGAATGGTCCTTTGAGGAACTACGGTCTAGGTCACCTTTGCCCGGTATTGAATGGGACAGCACGGCGGAGATTAGAAAGGAGGTGTCCGCTAAGCTGAGCTCTATCACAGATGTTTCGCGCTCATCTGGGAAGCTAAAGGGCACACACCAAAAGCGCTTGAACGATGCGGCAAAGGATCTCTATGACATCTTTGAGACCCTGACTACCCGCTCTCCAGATGATGAATTACGGAGGGTTCACGCGAACAATATCCGTCTTAATAGGCAGCTCGCACTATTACAAGAAGAGGTGAAAAGTCTAAGGAAAGCGTTCTCAGAGCGCAACCAGCAGTGCCAAAGTGGATCAGCGGAGTCGCCTTCTAACTCCTTGCGTCCGGCGTTGACTTCTAACTCCTTGCGCGCGCCATCGCCTTCTGACTCCGTGCGTGCGAGATCGCGCTCGCGCTCGCGCTCGCGCTCGCCTTTGCCACCGGTGTCGATACGGCCGGCGCCACTGCCACCAACGCCTCAGCCTCCGACGCCACTACCATCTGCGTTGCCACCTTTGGCAAATACGGAGGCTCTCCAGGAGTTTGCGCGCTCCTTGACAATATCCATAGGTGAAATGGTTAACACCAGGCTCAGCAGCATCGAGGAAAGGCTACCTCCAGCGCCTATACTTAGACCGCCGCTAGCGGCTGACAGAAGACGCGAGATGCCTCCGCCTGCATCAGCACCCCCAGCTCGACAGTCAGCGCCCCCAGCTCGAAAACCAGTGGCCCCAGCTCGACAGCCGGCGCCTCCGCGCCCTCAGGCTTTAACAACAGACCCTTCTTCTGCGCAGTCTCAGACTGAACGCTCTCAAGCGCCAACAGCTTCCACATCCACAGAAGGAACCTGGAGCGAGGTAATAGGCAGAAAGAAGGCCAATAAACAGCGTAAAGCAGCCCTTGCCGCGGCCAATCAGGCAGGGCCTACACCAGCAGAAGCTTCTGCACAAAAGAAAAAGAAGACCAAGAAGAAGACTAGCCTTACACCTCCGAAAACGGCGGCGGTCGTACTTACCTTGGACGCAGAAGCAATAGAACACGGTGTCACTTACGCTCAAATCATCGGGAAGGCAAGGGCGGAACTGCAACTCAAAGATTTCGGCTTGGAAGGGGTACGCTGCAAGACGGCAGCTACTGGCGCCAGGATCCTCTCGATCCCAGGGCCTGAGAATGGGAAAAAGGCGGATGATCTTGCCACTAAGCTCCGTGAGGTTTTGTCCGGCGTCGCTAAGGTCACGAGACCCACGAAGTGTGTCGACTTACGCATTTCGGGCCTTGACGATTCGGTCGTGAAGGAGGATGTCATCGCTGCAATTGCAGAAAAAGGCGGATGTCATTCTGACCAGGTGAAGGTCGGGGAAGTCCGATTCGGTGGTAACAGTTTGGGGACAGCTCTAGCGAAATGTCCCGTGGCCGTTGCTAAGAAAATTGTGGAGGCTGGCAGGCTCCTAGTAGGCTGGAGTTCTGCTCATGTTCGGGCGTTAGATCCTGTACCGATGCGCTGCTACAGATGTCTGAGCCTCGGGCACACAAGTCAGCGGTGCCCAAGTCAAACCAACCGAAGCTATTTATGCTATCGCTGTGGTAAAGCGGGCCATGTTGCCGCCAGTTGCGGCGCCAAGGAGTACCGTTGCGACGTTTGTGCAGATGCCGAACGACCAGCCTGCCACAGAATGGGGGGAAGGAAGTGCAACCCCCCACAAGTTAAGCCAAAGGAGGGTGCGGGTACAAGGGCGCCCCCCACTGTAGGAGTGTCTTTGCCAATGGAGACAGCGGAGCTACCAGAAATCCAAATTAATGGATAATACACGCCATTTCAAATTTCTTCAGGCGAATATCAACCACTCCACCAGGTCACAGGACCTTTTATCTCAGACTATGGTGGAGTGGAAGATCGATGTTACGGTTGTGTCAGAGCCATATTATGTACCAACCCTGCCTCATTGGGCTGCGGATCTTAACGAATCTGTCGCTATTGCTACAGATCCTTCCTCCTGTTTTCCTTTGGAAGTAAAAGAGAGGGGTTCTGGCTACGTTGTGGCTAAGTGGGGGAAAATTGCAATTGTTGGGGTATACTTCTCTCCAAACGATAGCGTGTCTGATCTTGAGTTGTACTTGGCTCAGTTAAGCGTAGCGGTTGGTAGGCTCAGTCGAATGCAGGTGATCGTAATGGGGGATCTGAATTCAAAATCAGCGTTATGGGGCTCCCCCGTTACTGATGATAGGGGAGATCTAGTCGCAGATTTCGTAGCGTCAATGAACCTCTGCGTGGCTAACCAAGGCAATGAGTTAACTTGTGTCAGGAGAAACGGAGGGTCTATCGTGGACGTCACCTTTGCATCGCCTGCTCTGGCGTTACGAATTTCTGGCTGGGTCGTTCAAAAAGAGGTCGAATCCCTCTCCGACCACCTTTACATCACCTTCGAGGTATCAGCCCCAGCTTCCACGCGTGCGCCTCTTAGGGTGGAAAGAACTAGTCGAGCTAGATTCCCGAAATGGGCCCTGACGCAATATAACCCCCATCTTGCGGAAGAGGCAGCGATAGTTGCGAGCTGGAACAACGACGCACGTGATTCTCGCAGAGACAGTGTTGAAGAACGAGCTGTCAGGCTCCGCAATGATCTCACGGCAATTTGCGACGCCGCGATGCCACGTTCTAGGGGTCTGCCTCCAGGCAAAGAGGCCGTGTATTGGTGGTCTGCAGAAATTGCCTCCCTTCGTGAAGCTTGCAATGATGCTCGCAGGGCCCACAAAAGATGTCGACGGCGCAGGCACTTCGAAGAACAGGAACGACTCCTCTACGACGCCTACAAAGAGTCGAAGAAAGCTCTGCAAAACGCAATATCATCTGCGAAATCTAGAGCCAGGGAAGAGTGGTTGCAGGACTTAGATCGGGACCCATGGGGGAGGCCCTACCTCGTGGTACGTAGCAAGATGCGACAGGGGGCCCCTCGATTGGAGGAGTTTGAGCCGCAGTTGTTGCAGGATGCTGTATCTGCGCTCTTTCCACGAAGAGATACGTTTATTCCGCCCGCGATGTCAGCTCCGGTGATCACTCAGGAATCTGCAGTCAGAGTGCCTCCTGTCACTGAGGCTGAGTTTGATGTGGCGATCGACAAACTTCGAGCTAAAAAGAAAGCCCCTGGGCCGAACGGCGTCCCGGGTTTTGTTTTGGTGGCAGCATCGAAGCACCTAGGAGACAAGATTAGGGAGCTATTCACATCCATTATGGAGGCCGGAGAATTTCCCTCTGCCTGGAAGACGGGCCGCTTGTGTCTACTGAAAAAGGACGGCCGTTCACCGGACTCCCCGTCGTCTCTTAGACCCATCGTGTTGCTTGACGAGGAGGGCAAGCTCTTTGAGCGAATTGTTGCGGCTCGTACCGTCGAACACCTGACGTCTACAGGCCCTGACTTGTCGGACCGCCAATATGGTTTTCGGGCTGGAAGGTCCACCGTAGATGCCGTGAAAGACTTAAAAGGTTTCTGCGAGGAGGCAAGGTTGAAGGGTGAGGGTGTATTGGCGGTATCTCTAGATATTGCCAACGCTTTTAACACTATCCCCTTCGAAACCATACTGGAAGGACTGAAGTTTCATCGGGTTCCGCAATATCTGCTCGAGCTTGTGGCAAGCTACCTAAACGATCGGCGGGTTAAGTTTATTGGGCCTGGTGGCGTTATGTTTAGCCGCGAGGTTAGCTGTGGTGTTCCGCAGGGGTCGGTTCTAGGCCCACTCCTGTGGAATATAGGGTACAATTGGGTTCTTCGAGGCACTCTGCCTCCCCAAATGAGTGTCATTTGTTATGCCGACGACACACTAGTCACAGCACGGGGCGGCACATACGCGGAAGCCGCGCGTTTAGCAGAGGTGGGCACAACACAGGTTGTTGAGAGAATTCGCTTGCTGGGACTAGAGGTGAATATCGGTAAAACAGAGGCCATATACTTTCACGAGCCTCGGAAAGGACCACCAAACGATGCATCTATATCTGTCGTTGGTGCTAGAATAAAAGTGGAGAGCACTATAAAATATCTCGGGTTGACGCTTGACAGTCGTTGGAGTTTTTTGCCGCATTTTAAGAAGTTGGCCCCGCGTCTTGTAGGTACTGCACTATCGCTGGGGCGCCTGCTTCCAAACGTGGGCGGCCCAAGCACGACGTGTCGCCGTCTTTATTGCACCGTCGTTAAGAGCATGGCCCTGTACGGGGCACCTGTATGGGTGGAGGCCCTCACAAACAAAATAAGAGCGCTTCTGCGTGCGCCTCAGTGTGCAATCGGACTAAGAGCCATCAGAGGGTACCGCACTGTTGCTTCAGCAGCAGCCCTGGTTTTGGCCGGTACTCCGCCCTGGGAGTTGGAGGCGGAGGTGCTCAGCGAGGTTTATAGGCATAGGGCTGAGCGTAGGGCGCAAGGCGAGCGCCTGACCATAGAAGAGACCGAGGCGGTTCGGCGTGACGCGCAGAATGCTGTGATTGAGCGCTGGACGGACGATCTGGTCGACGAGGTGTACGGACGACGCACCATTGAGGCGATACAGCCTGTTTTACGCCAATGGTTGGAACGTCGCCACGGCACTCTTACTTACCGGCTGGTACAAATTTTGACCGGCCAAGGGTGCTTTGGCGATTACCTGCATCGAATTCGCAGGGAAGGGAGCCCTAGGTGCCATGAGTGTGGTGCTAGTCGGGACTCGGCGCAGCACACGCTGGAGGTGTGCGACGCCTGGAGCAGACAGCGCCAGACACTCACAGCTGTGGTGGGTCAAGACCTCTCTCTGCCCAGCGTAGTCAAATCTATGCTGGACAGTGACAGGTCATGGGAAGCTATGGTTTCGTTCTGCGAGGAGGTGATGACGCAGAAGGAGACCGCCGAGCGATTCCGCGAGGGTGACGCCCAGGCGGACCCGCTCAGGCGCAGGCGGCCCGGGGGACGGCGTAGGCGTTTCGCCGATCTTTTACCCCCATAACAGGGCTAGCGGGTTGAGGCCGGACAGCCTCCGCCCGCTTCGTGCAGTTCTGTCTGCGTGTCAGAGGGGGTGCCCAAGTGTGCTCGGGCATCTCCTCTTTTGCTAGGAAGGGGCCTGGAAAACCGGGCTGGCTGGGACGACGTGGTCGAATACCACCAGGAGCCCTCGTCGTCGGTAACCAGCAGGAGAGGGCACACCAAGTCAGTTTTAGTGGGTATGCCCCCCCTCCGGCCCCTCATCGGGTCTATTGTAGCTTAGTAAGTTGGATTAGGTTGGGTGTGGGACCGGGGGAGGTCATTGGGAGAGCCCCACATAACCCCCGCCGCGTGTCCGAGCGTGGGGGTATGCGTAAAGCATTTCTGACTTGCCAAAAAAAAAAAAAAAAAAAAAAAAAAAAAAAAAAAGGTTAGGTTAGGTTAGGTTAGGTTAGGTTAGGTTAGGTTAGGTTAGGTTAGGTTAGGTTAGGTTAGGTTAGGTTAGGTTTCCGTGCTGGAAAGTCCACTGTTGACGCCCTGCTGGAATTGAGGCGTATTTGTAACAGGGCAACTTCGAGAGGGGAACAGGTGCTGGCGGTGTCTCTTGACATCGCCAACGCGTTTAACACCATCCCCTTCGAAACCATCTTGGAGGGCCTACGGTTTCACGAGGTTCCATACTATCTCCGAAAAGTAGTTGCAAGTTATTTGTCAGGACGTAAGGTCAAGTACATTGGGCCAGGAGGAGCCATGTACAGTCGTGAAGTAAGTTGTGGCGTTCCACAGGGGTCAGTCCTCGGGCCGCTCCTGTGGAACATTGGTTTCAATTGGGTCCTGCGAGGTCTTCTGTTGCCCCGCATGAACATCATCAGTTATGCGGATGACACCCTAATCACCGCCCGGGGCAACAGCTACTCAGAAGCGGCGCGTCTGGCTACCGTTGGCGCGACCCTGGTTGTCCAAAGGATAAGAATGTTGGGTTTGGAGGTAGCTCTGAATAAAACGGAGGTTATTTGCTTTCATGGGCCCCGCGATGGCCCACCAGCCGATGCTTTTGTGTCAGTGGATGGTGTAAATGTCCCTGTAGGCAATACTATGCGGTACCTGGGCTTGACCCTAGACAGCCGGTGGGGCTTCATACCGCACTTTAAGAAGCTGGCCCCGCGACTTGTTAAGACGGCGCTAGCTCTCGGTCGGCTACTCCCAAATGTTGGTGGGCCAAGCATTAGCTGCCGTCGCCTCTATGCGACCGTGGTTAAAAGTATGGCCTTATACGGTGCGCCGGTCTGGGCAGATGCCATGAATAGGCATATCTGTGCGCTCCTGCGTTCCCCACAACGCGCGATGGCTACACGGGCTATAAGAGCTTACCGTACAGTTTCTGCGTCGGCGGCCCTAGCGCTGGCAGGCACTCCGCCATGGGAGATGGAAGCGGAGGTGCTTGACGAAGTATACCGGCACAAAATTGAGTGTAGGGCACGGGGAGATCGTCTGACCCATGAGGAGGTCCAAGTGATAAGACGCGACGCGCACGACGCAGTTATGCAGCGATGGGAGGAGGAACTCGAGTCCGCGGAGTTTGGTCGGCGCACAGTTGAAGCAATCCAGCCGGTGCTGAGACAGTGGGTGGCGCGGAAGCACGGGTCTTTGACTTACCGCCTTGTGCAGGTACTCTCCGGACACGGTTGTTTCGGGGATTACCTGCACATGATTCGGCGCGAGGTGAGCCCTATGTGCCACGAATGCGGTGCTGCTCGTGACTCGGCGCAGCACACCCTGGAGGTGTGTGCAACTTGGGGCCGACAGCGCCGCACACTCACGGCGGTGGTGGGGACTGATCTCTCCCTACCCAGTGTAGTTAGGGCCATGCTGGAAGACAGCAGGGCCTGGGACGCCATGGCCACCTTCTGCGAGGAGGTTATAACGCAGAAGGAGGCCACTGAGCGGCTTCGCGAGGGTGATGCCCAGGCGCACCCGCTCAGACGCCGACGAACTGGGGGACGTAGAAGGCGCTACGCCGCGCATCTTTTCCCCCCATGATGAAGGACGGAGACGCCACTCGTGACGCGCGTCTCCTAAACACAAGATCGAGGCCAGGATAAGCCATGGCCGGCCGGGGCGGTGTGGTCGATTCCCGATTGGAACCCATGCCACCGACAACCGGCAGAGACGTCACAACGGGGGGTTTTTAGTGTAAGGTATGCCCGCTGTTCACCAGCGGGAGAGTCCCACTTCCCCTGCCCCAGTTATCTGGTGGCGGGCGGTGCGTAAAAGTACATTTTCCCCTCGAAAAAAAAAAAAAAAAAAAAAAAAAAAAAAAAAAGGTTAGGTTAGGTTAGGTTAGGTTAGGTTAGGTTAGGTTAGGTTAGGTTAGGTTAGGTTAGGTTAGGTTAGGTTAGGTTAGGTTAGGTTAGGTTAGGTTAGGTTAGGTTAGGTTAGGTTAGGTTAGGTTAGGTTAGGTTAGGTTAGGTTAGGTTAGGTTAGGTTAGGTTAGGTTAGGTTAGGTTAGGTTAGGTTAGGTTAGGTTAGGTTAGGTTAGGTTAGGTTAGGTTAGGTTAGGTTAGGTTAGGTTAGGTTAGGTTAGGTTAGGTTAGGTTAGGTTAGGTTAGGTTAGGTTAGGTTAGGTTAGGTTAGGTTAGGTTAGGTTAGGTTAGGTTAGGTTAGGTTAGGTTAGGTTAGGTTAGGTTAGGTTAGGTTAGGTTAGGTTAGGTTAGGTTAGGTTAGGTTAGGTTAGGTTAGGTTAGGTTAGGTTAGGTTAGGTTAGGTTAGGTTAGGTTAGGTTAGGTTAGGTTAGGTTAGGTTAGGTTAGGTTAGGTTAGGTTAGGTTAGGTTAGGTTAGGTTAGGTTAGGTTAGGTTAGGTTAGGTTAGGTTAGGTTAGGTTAGGTTAGGTTAGGTTAGGTTAGGTTAGGTTAGGTTAGGTTAGGTTAGGTTAGGTTAGGTTAGGTTAGGTTAGGTTAGGTTAGGTTAGGTTAGGTTAGGTTAGGTTAGGTTAGGTTAGGTTAGGTTAGGTTAGGTTTTTTTTTTTTTTTTTTATTATTATGTTTTAGAAATTATCTTTTCTTTATTACATGGTCAGTGCTTACGGTGTACACTTCATATGTAATACAATTTATTGTGTTTATGGGGTTAACGTGAGTTTAGTTTTTATGCATTTATGAGTTGGGTAATTATGTTTTGTTAAAGTTTTTTAAAGAGTTTATTATGTATGTTATATATTTTACGAATGCGTCTGTGGAGGTATTTTTTGTGATAATTTGTTTGAAGTTGTATGGATCTTTGATGTTATTGGTTGCTATGAGGTATGTGTTTCTATGCGAAGAGAAGCGAGGGCAATGTTTGAGGAGGTGGTTGAGTGATTGTATGGAAGTAGAATCGCAGGGGCAGAATGGGTTATCAGTTATATGGAAACGGTGAAGGTATTCTTTATGATAGCCGTGGTTGGTTATAAATTGAGTTACAGCAAATTTAGGTGGTATCACTCTAAGAAAATCTTGTAGCTCGTCGTATGAATAGAATATTGTTTTCATGTATGAGCAGGTTTGATACAGTTCTTTAGCTGCCTTAGCAGAGAGGAGTGTGTTCTGATACTTTATGTGTGAGATTGGTACGTGAGAGTAGTCAAGAGCTTTATGCAAGTTAGCGGCATGTTTAGCAGATTGGTCAGCAGCCTCGTTGCCAGCGAAGCCAACGTGACCTTTGACCCAGACAAATTCTACGTGCGTGTTTATTTCTTTTAGATTTATAAGGTGTTGGTGTATTTGAGCAGCTAATGGATGAGTAGTATTGGGGTTTTGTAATTCTGTGAGGGATGATTTACTGTCTGAAAAAATTATAGCTTTAGGTGGGGTTTCAGTGGTTAACCATTTGCAGGCTCGTTCGATGGCAAGCAGTTCGGCCTGGTAGACCGAACAGCATTTGTAGAGTTTGAATTTTTTTGTGGTGATGGTGCCGTTTGGTTTATGGGCAACAAATGCAGCTCCGACCTTATTATCATGTTTACTTCCATCGGTATAAATATGATAGGTATTCTCGTCTGTTGTTTGGTTGAGTTCGTCGGGATTTGATAATTCAGTAAATGTTATTCCAGTTCTAAGTGATGGGTGAGGTAGACAAGATGTGGGAGTGTATGTTTCGATGGGGACTTGGGTTGGTAGGAAACGGGATGTTTGGGTGAGTTTGGTGGATTCTATATCAGCGATTGCTTCTAATTTGTTTGGTAGTGGGGTGAGTTGAGCAATGGATATAGCGGCTGGTGTGCTTGTGGTTCGGAACCCCTGTATAATCTTTATGGCGACTAGTCTTTGGAACGAGAGCAAACGTTTACGAACCAATTTGTAGCTCATTGCTTTGGACCAAACTCCGGCGGCATAAGAAATGATGGGCTCTAGGACTTGTAAGTAAATAGTTCTTATGTTTTCGGGATGTATTCCCCATGTTGGTCGAGTGAAGATAATGAGTTTATTGAGGAGTATTTTTGCTTTGTCGAGTGTGTAATTGACGTGTTTAATGAATTTAAGATTTTTATCAATTATTATTCCTAGGTATTTTATTTGGTCAGAGAAGGTTAGTCGTATATTGTTCATGACTAATCTGCAGTCGGCAGCATACGGTGAAAAGTAAATAGCTTGTGTCTTTTCAGGACCAAATTCCAGTTTTACAGAATTGCCCCAATTGCTGATGGTTTTCAAGCATGTGTTAATTTTATTCTGTAAGATGAGTGTGTTTCTTGCATGGCAGATGAGAAGAATATCATCGGCATAGGCTTGTATGTGGCAGTCAGATGATAATTCCAGTTCCAAAAGTTCGTCAAGGAGTAGATTCCAGAGTATAGGGCCACATACAGAGCCTTGTATGCAGCCTCTAGATAGTTCTTTGGAGGCTTTACAGTTAGTGAAGCGAATTTCAACGGTGCGGTCTTTTATATAGTTTAATAAAATGTTGTATAGATTTTTAGGACAGTTTATATGGTTAAGACGTTTAAATATGGCTGGCCACCATGCTCGATCAAAAGCGGATTTGATGTCCAGCGATACGGCGATGACCTGCTGTCTTTTGCTTTTGGCATTTTTTATAATGTTGAGTGCATCGTGGATTGCATTGATGGTGGATGTTTGTGACTTAAATCCGTATTGTTTTTTTGAGTCAAGTTTGTTTTTGGACATAAAGTGGCTGAGTCGGTTAGTGATTAATCTTTCTAGTAGTTTGCCCAGTACGTTAATGAGGCCAATTGGTCGGAAGGAAGTAAGGTTGGTATAGTCAGGTTTGGAGGGTTTTGGTATTATTTTGGCATATGCATGTTTCCAAATTTTAGGGAAATAATTTAGTTGAAGGCAACGGTTCATGAGGGGGGTGATTATATTCGGAAAATTTTCGGCAAATTTAGTGCAGATATCTGAAGTCAGATGGTCGGTTCCGGGAGCTTTCTTGGGATTCATGTGTCTTAGAGCTTCAATGATTTCAGTAAAATTGAAGGGCGGTTCATCTTCAGATAGATGGTTAGGGTTGATCATGTCAGCTCTAGTCTGTTTTTGTTCAGGGGTGGAGTCAGCATTGTCTTTAGGGAAGAAATGAGTAAGTAGTGAGTCAGCCGTTTGTTTAGGATCTTTAGTGTATGTTCCGTTTTGTAGTTTAAGGGTGCTAGGTGGTTGGGTCATGGGGCGGGTTTTTATTATACGGTTGGTGACTGACCATACGTCTTCTTTGGTTTGTTTATTGCAGAATTCTTTGAATTGGGCTGTGGATTCTTTACAAATGGCATCGGCATATTCTTTTCTGAGTTGGTTTTTTGTCTGTATAGCTTCTTCCATAGGTAGTCCGCGTTTACTAAGTTTGCAGAGTTCGTGGTGATTCTTAATGACTTTTTTCTTAATTTCATCTATTTCATTAGACCACCAGGGTGGTTTAATTTGTCTTTTTGATCTGGTGCGGAATATTTCGTTGCAGGTGTTTTGTATAATTTGTGTGAGTTTGTTGATGTATGCTTCTAGTTCTGTTTCGTTGAGTTGACTAGTGTTTGTTTCTGAAAGCTGAGAGGTGATGGATGCTACAAATGCTTCAGTTAATTCCTTGTTGTTGATATTGGTAGTGTTATATTTGAATGTAGATAAGCCAAGATTTTTATCAACTAATGGTGGTGAGGTGTGCAGGGAGAAATGGATGAGGGCGTGTTCAGAGGATTTGCAGATGTCCGGGTCGACTGTCCAATCGGTGACTTGTGTCTGAGCGTCGTTAGTGGTTAAAGTGAGGTCAATAGTCGAGTGGCGTGGAACACCGTGAGTGATTGTGTAGAAGGTAGGTACTCCAGGGATGTTATGTACTTCCATGTTATGTATTATGGTCATATTGTATACGGAATTTCCTCGAGGGTTGTTCTTTTTAGATCCCCATAGGGTATGCCATCCGTTAAAATCTCCGCACACCACGTGGGAGGAGTTAGGGTGTTTTGAGAGGAAGAGTCCTAATTTGTTTAATGTTGAGTGATCGTCAGTTTTAGGTTCTACGTAAATTGATGTTAAATATATATTCTTATTGTTAGTTTTATTGTTTAATCGTATAATACATAGATTTGGTGTAGAGTATTCAGTCATACCTAGTACGGAGCAGCAATTATCTTTTATGGCGATGGCGGACTTTACGGGTTCAGAAGACTGCGGTCCGGGGAACTGGTATATGGTGTAACCTGGTATACTGTTCAGGACTTTAATATTGCTAGTATAAGGTTCGGAGATAAAAGCGATATCGGTTTTATTATCAGAAAGAAATTTTTTAAATTCGTGTAGAGCATTTCTGCTGCGTCCAATATTTATTTGCGTGCAAGAAAATGTGCGTTTGGTTTGGTTAACGTTTTTATTAGGATTGTTTTGAGCCATAGTCGATTCTTTCGGTCAATCGGATCTTATATGCGATCCTGACTGGACAGTTGTTCGAGGTGGCTGTATGGGAGGTGTTATTAGTTTCTTTGGTTTTTTGATTTTGCACGAGACAGTTTAGACACTTGGCAGATGATTTGTTATCTTTTTTGGGACAATTTTGGTAGACATGTCCTTCGAGGGAGCAATGACTACAGAATTTAATTGTATTGGGGCATTTGGAGCGTGTGTGTCCGAATTTAAGACAGTCGAAGCACTGCAAAAGGGGTGAGTGTTCCGCAACATGTATTTTGTGATGGTCGACATTGAGTCTTTCCGAGTTTATAGCTGCATGCCAGACTTGGGGGGATGCTTTAAAAACGTAGTTGTATAAGTTGGGGTTTCTGTTATTTAGGGTTATGCACGGTGTGAGAATTGCGTTAGTTGTGGTCAAGGAGTTCTTAAGGGTTTCATTTTGGTGGATGATTATGTCAGGGACTTCTTCTACAGGGATGTTTCGGGGGATGCCCTTTAGAACAAACATCGGCATTAGTTTTTTAGCGACTTCAGCGTCGACATCGGGATTAGTTTCTAGTCGTTTGAGTGTTTCTTGGCATTGGTCGTTGTTTTCAAATTCGACTTTAATTTTGTTATTGGATATCGCTTGGAATTTAGCGGGTGCATATGAAACATGTCTAAATGAGAAACTTTTGTGCCACTTGGTGATGGCTTCTTGTTTTGTTGTTGCAGAAGGCACTGTAATAATTAAAGCAGGGTTGCTGGTTTTATTATTTGAGTCTTGTACAGGGGCGGTGTTATTATTTGTGTAAGTTTTGGTTACAGCGGCATACGTTTTCTTTTTAGGGTTGGTATCAGGTGCGGAGAGTTCTTTTTTGAGTAGTGCAAATTCTGCTTTAACGCAGTTTGACACTTCTTGTTTAACACATGAGACGATTTTGTTCGTCAGGTTTGAGTTAAGGTTTGGTTCAGTTTCCGTTAGGGTGAGGTCTACAGGATTAGAGATAGATTGAGCGTGTTTCTTAATAAGGTTAGCAAGTGCAACTATAGCGTCCTTGTTTTTCTTGGTGACACTTTTGCCTAGATTGATGTACTGAATAATGTTTTCAGATGCTTGTAGGACTATTTCGAGTGAAGTGCTTTCGTCAACGTTGATGGGCTCTATAACTGTTTCAGGCTTTGTCGGTGCCGTCAGGTTAGTTGTTTCGGGCTCTGCCAGGTTTGTTATAGAGCCGGTGGGAGACGCATAAGGAGGTGAGATGCTAGTATCTGATTGAGTGGCAGGTGCTTGAGTTATATTGTGTTGTGTGGTTAGGTTTTTGGTGGACATTTTCCTCCAATTCTGAGCGTTTGTTGTAGCCAGACGTGTGAGAATAACCGCAGGTGTACCGTTACGTTTCGCTGAGCAGGTAGTTTTTATTGGATTCATTTTTTAGTTAGGGTTAGGTTAGGTTCATAGAAACCCGATCACCCAAATCTTGGAAACCGAACGTGCCACATTAATTATAAAACAAATTATATACAAAAGGTGTTTAGTTGGCCCGCTACAAACACGTTTAATACTCCAAATTAGGCGCCGTGCTGAGCCTGACTAGACTTTAAAAACAAACTGATAAAAACTATATAAACAGAGAAATTATTAAAGAAAAACTAAAATTTTATTGTTCTATATTCAAGAGTTATGTAACACCGCCTAGCAATAAATCCTAGGTAGTGTGGTTCAAATTTAGGAATTGAACACGTAGGCGCAAATATATATTACAGAAAACCAAAAGAATCAAGGCAATATACCATATATTTGTGGAGATAAAACTTTGAGTCTAGAATTAAAAAAAATAGTCTAAAAGTATGGATAGGGTTATTTTAGGTTTAATAAAAATCCGAAAATCGCAAATATCTTAAAGACGAACAAAGATATTGACTTCAATTAAACTGTTGTGGATAAAGTTCAATGAGATGCGGGTTTAGCAAAAAGAGCTAGGTGTTTAGCCATAAAACTGAGGTAGTTATTAAAAAATTAAATTTGGAAAAAATGAAAAATTAAATGTTGAATAAAAATTCAAAGACACTTGCTACAGTCCCGCACGTAGGCTTGAAAAATGCGCCGCGCAGAGTTCTTAAGTAATAAAAAATAAAAAGTTAAAAAGGTTGGAAAATAAAGGAAATATTAGATTTTTCCAGTTTTCGGAATTGGAGCAAAAATAAAAATGGGTTATACGCTAAGAAAAAATCCAATACTACAGCAAAAGTAAAAATAAGAGCGCAGAAACGTTTAAACTAGTTAGTTAGATGATTCAAAATAAACAGAACGATTATAGGTGCAATAGAACCAAAGTTATAAATTGTTTTATATTTCTATTTTACTATGGGAAAAAATACGAAAAAGTTGAAAATTAAAATTGAAGTTGTGGCTAAACTATGAGGTATAGGATGATAAAGTTTACAATGAAAAACTGTGAAACAATAAGATCTATTATACAAAGAAAGAAAAGCAAGGGTCGGTTAAAACTGAAAAAAGTTGAAGCTGAATAACTGTCGAAATTTAATGAATTTTTATAAAAAAATTCAAAGAATTAGTTACAGAAAATAAAAAAAAAAGGGTTATAGAAATGAAAGTAGTACCAAAAGATGCCTTAGGAGTCCCTGAAACTATAAATAAAGACAGAATTTAAAAAAGTTAAATGTTGATTTAGTTATGAATTTATCAAAAAATTTAGGTGTGAATTTTAGGTCAAAAAGTTTACCTAAGCGGTGAATTTTTTCTTAGGTCCCATATAAAAGACATCAACGCAAGCTGATTTTTCTATGGGACCTGGACTAAGTTGGGAATTGGAAAAATTAAGAATTAGAAATGTTTTTTTCCGGAAAAAGTATTGGACGGAAGTCCGTCGGGAAAGAAGTAGGGGGGTAAGCAAAAAATCAGAGGTTTTGGTGAATTTTGGCAAGACAATAGGAGCACTCTAAGTGTTTTGGTTAGGTTAGGTTAGGTTAGGTTAGGTTAGGTTAGGTTAGGTTAGGTTAGGTTAGGTTAGGTTAGGTTAGGTTAGGTTAGGTTAGGTTAGGTTAGGTTAGGTTAGGTTAGGTTAGGTTAGGTTAGGTTAGGTTAGGTTAGGTTAGGTTAGGTTAGGTTAGGTTAGGTTAGGTTAGGTTAGGTTAGGTTAGGTTAGGTTAGGTTAGGTTAGGTTAGGTTAGGTTAGGTTAGGTTAGGTTAGGTTAGGTTAGGTTAGGTTAGGTTAGGTTAGGTTAGGTTAGGTTAGGTTAGGTTAGGTTAGGTTAGGTTAGGTTAGGTTAGGTTAGGTTAGGTTAGGTTAGGTTAGGTTAGGTTAGGTTAGGTTAGGTTAGGTTAGGTTAGGTTAGGTTAGGTTAGGTTAGGTTAGGTTAGGTTAGGTTAGGTTAGGTTAGGTTAGGTTAGGTTAGGTTAGGTTAGGTTAGGTTAGGTTAGGTTAGGTTAGGTTAGGTTAGGTTAGGTTAGGTTAGGTTAGGTTAGGTTAGGTTAGGTTAGG